>CM034147.1:986821401-988156519 GCA_019776745.2 Taxus chinensis
GGCATGCTACCAAATACCATATAACACTAATCACTTTTCACCCTCTCACCATTCACACTTTCATTTCCTACTGCCTCAAGGGACCTGCTGAAACTGTGACATCTGGTGATCATGTGACTACTCTTCACCTTTTGAATAATCAATCATGCAATGTCTTTAGGGTCTTACATTCATCTAGCCTATCCAAGGTATGACCTACTCATTATGATCTTTACCAATTAGGTGGCTTCCTCACCTCCTCTTGTCTTTTAACCTTCTTCATTACATATTGATTACCTTATATAGGACTAGATCCTCGACGCTTATCTTTGGGTAATTTTCCTCTTTCACCATAATCAACTCCAACTCACCCATACCAATGTGCCCACAATTCACCCATACCTAAAATGACCTAGACTCAATCATGCCTATAACCTACCAACCCTTATTCCTACCTCCTCGCATTATTTCCTAGCTTATGGGAGAACTACATCGGCCTGAGGTCCCTTTTCGCCGGGACTATGTAGGCACTCTCTAAGGGCATGGGGCCCTTGGAGGTTAGCTCAACCACTCTCTACCCTAACTAATTCACCTTTCATTTTCCTAAATCACATTCTACCCTTGTTAGATTTCTTTTTATATCAATAATTGGGAATTAAACCAAACAAACAACAAATTGATTTTACATTTTTATCATCATCATACATACATTCATTATGTCTACCATTTATTTACCATTATCATGCATGTTACTATAAAACATCTCAAACATGACCCATATCATCATTAATTGCACAAATTAATGAATTACCAATTTTGACTCTCCATGCCTAGACCACAACCTCTAATACTTATGACTTGACTCAATCCATGCCTATGACCTGACTCAACCATGCCTAACACACCTATATGACTCCATCCATGCCTAACACACCTATCCTATGACTTGACTCATTCCATGCCTAAACCACAACCTAACTCTTATCCATGCCTATGACCTGACTCTATCATGCCTACACTTTCTAGTTCCCATCATATATACAAATCAAAATAGCAAGATAACCACAACCATGTATACACATAATGACCATAATCATCATCATCTCCATAAATAAAAACATCCAAACATGTGTATCCATATACATAACTCTCAAATATCTTCGGCATGCAGGCCGGTGTATATAACAAAATCTCTCAAAAATCTCATATACAGCCTCACCATCTTCAGCACACAGGCCGGTATATGATCAAAAAATATACAAAACTCTTGTATAAATCCTCACTCCCTTCGGCACACAGGCTGGTATATATCAAAAATGAATAAAAATACATCAAAATGAAGATATGTGCATCATGCATCATCCTGACAGAAATCCTCCATATTTGTCTTCCTTGTCTCCTCCTCCCTCCTGGCTCCTAGTCTGGCAGCCTGATAACATTTCATCACCCCCCATGGGTCGTGGCTAGATCCCTGCTAATACATCACCTAGAGATGGCCTCCATGAATTGGTGGCCTCACCCTGATCCTGTCTCGGAGCTCAATGGCCCCCTGTGCTCTCCACGCTGTGGGTACGGGATCTGGTCCTCTCACTCAAGGCTTGTTGCACCCTATACTCTCCATAGGATAGAAAATTTATCCCTATCACCATTAACTGATCATGGTAATATCTAGCCTCATCTAAGGAATCTTGTAACTTAGATATGGGTACTATCTATGGTGGCCTAACATAGGCCTCTGACCCTGTACCTATCCTATGGGATCTGGTCCCATCCTTGCCTGTGAACTGGGACCCTGTCCTAGTGCCTATGGAGGTTTCATCAACCTCACACCCTGTGCCTTTACCTCAACCTGTAGTGCCTGAATCTTTGCTTGTGCAATGGCCAATTGGCCATGTAAACCTATAACCTGCACCTGTAGGGAGGCCACCTACTCATCATCTCCATCTCCATCTCCACCCTGGGCCATCTAGGCCTATAGACTGGCCACCTACACATGCAATGTGGCCACCTCTATCTCCAAACCTAATAACTACCCCTATGTACCATCCCCAATTATGTAATCAAAGTCATCACCTGCCCTTATAGGGTGTCTCTCTGCACCATGATAGTGGCTAAATCTGGCTACCCTAGCCTGGGTGGTACTACTTGTAAATGGGTAGTCCATCACTATCTGTATCTATCTGTCACTCCAGCATCATCAATCCACTAGTCTATCACCTACTCCTCTTGCCTTGTAGGCACTGTTGGTTGTGGTAGAGGAAATTGCCTCTTCACATCATCTCTCTTGTACTATGGGAAGGGTGGAGGTATATCCTGTGGTAGCCCAAACTACCGTCTGACCCTATGTCAACTTGGATCATCTCATGCTCCCCTTGCATGGTTCCCCTCTATCCATCTGAGTATCTGAAGGCCATCCAACTCATCGGCCATCTATCTATATGAGGGATAGCCCACATATGGTCTCCAAATAATGTCCACACCGGACAATCCCTCCAGTAACTACCTATAATAGGCCACATCATGTCTAGCCCCGCCTACTTGGTGCTCTCCTATCACAGGTACCCATCACCTATACCCCACCCAAAAAAAACCAGCTCAAATACATCTACCTGAGGCATACCAATTGGATGAACACAAACAATGTGCTCATAGGCCCAGTAGTGCAGGATAAATGTACAACACAGAATTGAACCTACAGAGCCACCCATATGCCCATAGCTCCCTATATAGCTGCACTAAGAATGTTGGCACCCATGCGAAAGTAGGTCCTATCCATAATCATATCATGTAGTACCTCCATCAGTGATCGTGGGAATCTCCCACCCTCTGCATCTGGTAGTGCAAAACAGCATACTGCCTCCATCAGTAATACTACTAGCCTTATCTCCTCTGGATGGACTAGGTACATCTCTCCATAGCTCAGGCTGTGCACTATGGAATGTCATCTCCGCCAGTCCCTCACCAAATACTGTTAGCATCAACTCCTCAGATGCCTCTGAGGATATCAAATATACTTGCGTCCCCAATATAGGTAATCTTAGGATCCTATACACGTCCTCCAGGGTGACAGTCATCTCCCCTGTCGGTAGGTGGAACGTGTTGGTCTCATGGAATCCCATCTATCGATGAGAGTGACCATCAAACTCAGCTACTAGACTACATGCCAGTAGTGCTTGACCCACTCAGGCCAACATCTGTGACATGCCTCCACTCCTTGACTATCACCGCCCCATGAACTGTCACGAGTAGGGGTGGCACCTTATCTCGCATCCTCAACTGATCTCTCACCTGCATTCAACAAAAAAATCATATTAATATAACTTACTCATAACCATGATCTCACTTGGCACCTCACCATACCACCTACCTCTCTTTCCCTACCTCCTTACCTTTTTATCACATATTCTCTCTACCCAACCCACCTCTAACCTACTATTATTCACCCTTACCTATTTTTACCCTTACCTATTTTTACCCCTTACCTATGTTAGGATTTTCCCCAAAACATCCCTTATTTCCCACTCCCTACCTCACCCACCCAACCTAATACACCTTTTGGCCCCTTTTTCCCCCAAATTACAACAGGTACTAGTTACCCATAACTGACCCCAGTCCCCCATAAACCGGCATCGGTCACCTATTTCATGACCGATACCAGTTCTCTATCACTGACGTCAGCTAACCCTCAACCGACGCTTGTCACTGTCGTTGTAAAACCACGACGCCCAAACCCCCATTCTTCCTCAAATCTCCCTTTTTCTCCCTTCTACCTACCCAATCCTACCCAAATCCCCACTCCACCCTACACCCATCCTTCCTTCACCCAATCACCTCTCTCCTCATTCATATTTACCCCGATATGCCCTCCCACCAATCCAAAATTCATTTCCCACCCCCAACAACCCGTTTCTATCCACCCGACATCTAATTCAATCTAATAAACAAAATAAAGAGTAGGATTGACCCTTACCTCATCACACTGCAGTCATCGTGGTGGCACATCGGGCCACTACACCGGTGGTCCACCCGATCCCTCTCCTGCCTCTGCCATCACCCAATCAACCTCCTCACCTCCAACCAATCGAATCACTCAACCTACTCTCATGGACTCACCTATCCATTTCCCCTCACCCACTACACCACTCGCCAACTCAACTCTCCATTCCACATAGGCACTTTCCACTTTTCTCTCTCTCACTTGTCATTTTCCCCAATTTGGTAAAAGACAAATGCTTTGAAAAATACGGTAATTTTTTCTTTTTTATAACCTACCTGACTTGACCGATGACGGTTTGACCTTAACCGGCATCGTTCATGTGCCCTAGCTTACCATGGTCAGTCCTTTGCGACTAGCATCAGTGCCTTCAAACCATCATCAGTTTACCTGCTTAGTCTTTTTCCTACCCCCTACCTCTATATTTTTGACCTAAATCCTTTTTACCACACCCACACCTCACTTGGACACTTCAATTTATCTTCTTGACCTTATCATTGACCCCCTCACCTCGTCCTCAGTCAGGGGACTTGTTATTTTGCCCATCCCTTGGCCCTACCCATGTCGTGCCCTAGATGCTTGGACCTGGAACATTGCTAGTGACATGTGACCTCATGTGCTCATTATACCTTGCGGCACCGTTACCTATGTTAATGGACATCTTGACCTTACCTTGCCTCTTGTCATGACCGTTTATCCTGACCCAACCCTTGGTGTACTAGAACATACCTAAACATTCCTGCACCTGACCTATGTCATGTTTCCTGACCATATCCTATACCTTGGATACCAGAATCACCTCAACCTTGTTTGGATAAACCTATTAACCTTAAACAGTGTAGAGTTTGCCTTCTCTTCATCCTAGTACCGTGTTGTAGTTAATACGTGTGTGTGTGTGTGTGTGTGTGTTTGACTGTCACTACCTTTGACCCTGACCCATTACCTAGATTACCCAATTAGACCTTTAACCCTTTTTACCCATGTTGCCCGCCTTCCTCTTCATCACATTCACCTCTTATCAAACCACTCACTGATTCTACCTTTTGCCTCATCAGTTCCTATTTTGAGTGGGATCACCTTCACCCACACATGGGGCAACCACATCTTATTTTTGTCAGCGTCACTTACCAATACAAGCTACACAACAAAAATGGGAAAAATGTAGACACCAAAATTGGGTCACACTTCCCTAGGTCCCTCGAAAAATAACCAACTCAAACACACTCACCTAACCATGGCCCCTTTCACCCCACTCTAATATTAATTTAATTAATTTGATTAAAATAATGTATGATCTCGCAAATATCTATTATTTAAATATCCTAATTGGATAATGCCCACACCAGCACCTCACCTATACACCTCATCTAGCCACCTCACCCTAAGACCTATTCTTAGTATGTTGTCATAACTAATTAAGACCTACCTAAACCCTAAAAATAAAATCCTACATTCCCTCTAACCACATTCCCACTCGTTAGAAAGGAAGCTTTCATTCTAATCTGCAGAAGCAAACAAACGAGATCCCAGAAAATCAAGAGGATCTACCCAGTTTAGTAAACCTAGGGAATCCCATCATAACCGATGCCGATTACCCTAAACCGCTGCTAGTCAACCTAGAACCACCGTCGATTACCATTTAATCCCAAAAAAAACCTTATTTCAAGGTTGAAACATTTCTGAGGGTAAGAGATGAAACTAGAGCTGCATGCAAGCAGAATCAACATTCGTACATGCATCAGAGCATCCACAGCTAGCACCATAAGCAATCACAGAGCCTTTTGCATTCACGAGAGCATCTGGGAAAGCACTAGCACCACATCAATTTCTTTCCATATGATCACCCACCATTGCCAACCAGACATCAAGCTCATACAACAGTAAGTGTTTTATTAACTAACACTTATCCATTGTCATTTGAGTAAACTCTTTTATTTTTGTTATTAGTTTCTACTCCCATTCCCATTCCCCCACCATCTACCTCCATGAAAACTTGACCGTTCCTTCACCCACACCTTTGAACTGCCCATACCCAAATTTTAATCACCTCTGAGTATACCTAATACCTGCACAGACCTTGCCATTGCTCTTCACATTTCTAGTTAGCCTTAGATCTGCTCTCACCTCAAGTTTTTATTGAGTTTCCTGTACCCCAACCATACCGTCCCCGGTTACCCATTAACCATCACCAGTTCACATAAACTGACATCAGTCATACCAGACCAATGTTGGTCTCTGTGGTTCTTTTACCCTCAGACCAAGAACAAAGCTTAAAACCCCCATCAAATACTCAAAAAAACCCAGAACTAGACCATGACCAATACCAATACTCTGACATAGACCTTGACCTACAAATTCAGTCATAGCTTAGCCTTTTGTGAATGAATTTACTTATTTTAGTTGAAGGAGATACCTAAATCCTTTTAACTACAGTAGGATTTCATTTATTGTTAGCATTGAGTTGTTTTAGACAGTGGATTGACAGCCGTCTAAGGAGTATCACACTTCCTAGATCTAACATACACTAGGTAGTCCACTACATATACTATTTAAATTTTATTTGGTGGTCTTGTTTTCTATTTTAGGTAGTTCCTCCCAGCTAAAAGGAAGCTCTCGCGATCAGTTGTGGATCAAGAATTCATACACATGCAACAACCTATAACTAACATTTCAACAGGTATCCCTCCTAGCCCTTTACCCTAATCTGTTTTGTCAACATTCAAAGAAATGATCTAGAATCAAGTGAAACATTGACCAAATACCTTTCCCATCTTTTCCATTTGACTTTTTTGTTTTTGATTGTGGAAATTTTGACACTTGTCTGATACACTTTTTCCTCAGACTGCAGTTCACTAAAAGTTATATTTCTCTTCATTGGTAAAACCCGTAGTAAATCTGAATGAATATTTTGTTAAACACATTACTATGAACAAAAACCACTCTCATATTTTCAATTTGAATTTTATGTTTCTGTTTATGGAACTTTTAGTGCTTGTCTGATACACTTTTTCCTCGAACTGCAGCTCACTAAAAATTAGATTTCTATTCATTAGTAAAACATGTAGAAAATCATGAGTTTTTGTTAAAAAAATTCTATGAACAAAAACCTCTCTCATATTTCTCATTGGATTCTCTAATTTTTCACAATTCCTCAAAAACTGTCATTTTGTTGATGTAGGTTCCGGAGCTAACATTAGTCTATTGATGCAGGTTCCAAAGCTAACTCCAATGGTTCTGGAGCTAATGTTACTTTGTTGATATAGGTTCCAGAGCTAAATCTAATGGTTCTGGAGCTAATGTTATAGGTTCTGGAGCTAACTCCAATGGTTTCAGAGCTAATGTTGCAAGTTCCGGAGCTAACTCCAATGGTTTCGGAGCTAACTAAAACAACTATAAATTTTGCATGCGATCTCAGATTGAGATGATTCTTGTTTTTAACTTGCATAATTTTTCAAGAGGAATATGGATATAAAAAATTATTTGAGTTTAGATGTACTGTTCATGATCAGTTCCATTTTTCCCAATACTAGCATTATCTTTCCTTTATGGCATGCATACAAAAGACTTTACATATTTTCCCAAATAATCAATAGGATTAGTCAACAAAATATTTCTAAAGAATGAAAAAGATATATATCCTATATTCTATCTTAAGAAAACTATAAGGTCCAAGATTACATTTAAATTCACTTTCAAAGTTAACTTAGAAGGACAAAATAATGGTAATTTATGGCCAATTTATGGCATCATCATTGCCCCATGCCTCCTATAATGCATGTCCTCGTGCATTATATTATTATCTCCTCTTATTAGAGTCTTCTTAGCATTGAGCTTATGCATGTATGCATTCCATCTATAGTTCAAGGATAAACTTTTGTATGGATCTTCTTCTATTGTTTTTTATTTGCTTTCTTATACAATAGGTTCTTGTGTGGATCTCCTTCTGTTGTTTTTTATTTTATTTCTTGTATAACAGGTTCTTGTGTGGATCTCCTTATTTTGTTTTTTATTATTTTTTTCTTTTACAGTAGGTTCTTGTGTGGATCTTCTTATGATGTTTTTGATTTTCTTTCTTATACAACAGGTTCTTGTGTGGGATCTCCTTCTGTTGTTTTTCATTTTCTTTCTTTGACAGTAGGTTCTTGTGTGGATCTCCTTCTGCTATTTTTGATTTTCTTTCTTGTATAGCATGTTTTTGTGTGGATATTATTTTCTTGTTTTTTATTTTATTTCTTATACAACAGGTTCTTGTGTGGATCTCATTTTGTTGTTTTTTATTTTCTTTCTTTTACAGCAGATTCTTGTGTGGATCTTCTTCTACTATTTTTGATTTTATTTCTTGTACAATAGGTTCTTGTGTGGATCTCCTTCTGTTGTCCTTGCACCTCATATTTAAAATTAAAATGTATACCTCATGTTTCTCCTTCTCTCCCACACCTAAGAGCATGCATGTCCTCATGAATGTTGTTTATTCATGGTTGCCCATAAATTAGACTCTACAAGTTTGATTGCAAAGATATGCACATATTTTCATATTTGTATGTAGGGGAGATATGAATTTTATTTTGTCTTCTTTGGAGATCTTAAAAGTGGATCTAGTTGTAGTAAAAAAAATTACAAGAAAGCTTAAAAATAAAATAGTAGAACAAAATAACTTAATCATACCTCTAGTTTTCATTGTTAACATGGTCAAATAGTGTCGAGAAGAAAGCCACCAGGTAACGGTTGATTTCCTTTGAAGATGAGTCCCCCCCTTTGCCTTTGATTGGCCAGCAAACTAGTTTTTCAATCAATTTTTTTTAATTTATTTTTTGCCTTTGATTGGCTAGCAAGCTTGTTTTCCAATCAAAGCTTTTTGATTTTTTTTACCTTTGATTGGCCAGCAAGCTGGTTTTCCAATCAAAGTTTTTTTTATTTTTTATTTTTTTGCCTTTGATTGGCCAACAAGCTGTTTTTCAATAAAAAAAATTTATTTTTTATTTTTATTTTTTCCTTTGATTGGCCAGCAAGCTGGTTTTCCAATCAAATCTTTTTAATTTTTTTTATTTGCTAAAATGATAGCATGAGAAGGATTAAAGAAAACTTTGATCCATCATCAAACTATATTCATCAAAGTACAAATATTGTAAAATAGGAAGCAATGTCTGAGATCTCATAAAAACCTCTTTGCATACTTGGTAACTCTAAGAAGATTTTGAAAAATTATGTAGACAATTTCTAGGTCTTCAAAGCCCAACTTGAATTGTGCATTATCGGAATCACCATAGTAATCTTAAAATCTCAAACTAGTTATCTCAAGAGATGGGTTGTGTTATGTATGTGTGGGTCCCTCCAAACTACTCCTTGGTTAATACTTTTGCTGTGATAAAATATGCATGTTGGTGCTAAGAAAAACTCTGGAAATTCTTATGGATGTTAGCATGAAAAAAAATGTTTGTATTGATATTCACAATAATTGTTTCTTAATGTTATACAAGCATATACAAAAATGAAGAAATTGAAAGACATGAAAACAAATTTTTCTAATGGATATGGTTCAGGGATTGAATTTTATTATGGAATGAAAAACTAATTTGAATGGGTGGATTTAATACGAGTGGGTTTTTATTTTGGCTCTAAATGAAATCCATGAATATGGATGGAGTTAATTAGAAATGCTACCACTTCATTATTACAAACTGGATAAGTCAGGTTTTGACTAAGGTTGTGTGTAATAAGATCACTGAGTTGTTAGTTGATACAAGGGGAAATGGTGGTGGTTATCAAGAATGACATATGATATTTCATCAACTGGATCTACTTCCAGATTCAATATCATATTGTACCATTTCCATATTTGAATTTTTTGTTCATACCATTATACCTTATTGATCAAACATCACATTCATTTTCTTATACACAAAGTTAGTTTGTGGGGAGATAAATATTTACAATCTAACATTCCTAATTGCAGAAATAAAATTTTAATCTATATTGCATGAAATAAATATTAATCTATTTGAAAAAAATAAAAGTTTAAAGAAATTCCTCCAAATACTTCCTGTCACAAAATTTTCCAAGAGGTATTCTACTATCACTAGAATATTCTCTTAGAAAACTCTGAATATCTTAATAACATCGTGTCCCCGACAACGATGCCAAAATGATGAGGGTCATCAATCCTCACCATTAATAATTTCAATCTAAGGTTGGCGTCCGATGGATGTATGCATTAAGAGAATAAGATCTTTGGAAAACAACTCCTTTAAACAGAAACCAAACTTACATAAAATATATCACACTTGTGGAAATTTAAAAGTACACTTGCAGAAATAAAGGTACATTTGTAGATTTAAAGTTTGTATGAAATAAATCACACTTGCATGAAGGAAATTAAACTTGCATAAACAAAAAAACACTTGCATAAATTGAAATTTCTGAATTGGAAATAAGCATAATTAAACGAAACACCTGCAAGTTCACAACAGACTAAATTTTCACAATACAAAGAGAAAAACAATACAACAGAATGAATTACAGATAAATGAATAGACATAAACATAAATACACAGATCCATCTTCCTTGAAATGAGTGGTCAGCTCATTCGTTGGAAGAATATTTAAATCATACTTCTGAGATCCTAAAACTACAGAATATTTGAGAGGAAAGAACAAATCTTTATTTCTTGGGCGAAAAGAATTACATATCTCAGTGTGGAAGGTTGCATTTATAATTCATGCATCCAACCAAATCTTTATTTTAGAAAATAAAATCTTATCTTATCTTTATTATAATCCTAACAACTAATATCTTCATCTCCACAAAATATGGAGAGAGATATATTATTGGAGTCAAAGTCTTATCTCGTTGTTTTAGGAAGATTTGCTCCCAAATTTTCTCCTTGCTTTTTGGTAACAAGAATCACAATAATTTTATTCTCCCATATTATTAGAAGGAGGTTTTTCCTCAAAAGATGATTTTGACCAAATACCTTTCCCAGATTTTCCATTTGAATTTTTTGTTTTTGATTGTAGAACTTTTGACGCTTGTCTGATACTTTTTTTTTCAGACTGCAGTTCACTAAAAGTTAGATTTCTATTCATTAGTAAAACCTATAGCAAATATGAATGAATAGTTTTTTAAACACATTGCTATGAAAAAAACCTGTCATATTTTCCGTTTGACTTTTATGTTTCTTTTTATGGAACTTTTAGTATTCATCTGATACACTTTTTCCTCGGACTGCAACTCACTAAAAATTAGATTTCCATTCATTAGTAAAACCTGTAGAAAATCAGAATGAGGTATTTGTTAAAAATATTGCTATGAACAAAAACCTCTCTCATATTTCCCATTGGACTCTTTGATTTTTCACAATTCCTAAAAAATTGTCATTCCGTTGATGTAGGTTCCGGAGCTAACGTTACTCTATTGATGTAGGTTCCGGAGCTAACTCTAATGGTTCCATAGCTAACGCTACTTTCTTGATGTAGGTTCTAGAGCTAAATCCAATGGTTTCAGAGATAATGTTATAGGTTCCGGAGCTAACTAAAATAGCTATAACTTTTGCATGCAATCTCGGATTGAGATGATTCTTGTTTTGAGCTTGCATAATTTTTTGAGAGGAATCTGTATATGAAATAATATTTGATTTTAGATGTATTGTTCATGATCAGTTCCATTTTTCCAAATACTGGCATTATCTTTCCTTTATGGCATGCATACACAAGACTTTACATTTTTTCCCAAATAATCAATAGGATTAGTCATGAAAATAGATAACAAAATATTTCTAAAGAATGAACAAGATATATATCCTATATTCTATCTTAATTAAACTATAAGGTCCAAGATTACATTTAAATTCACTTTCAAAGGTAACTTAGAAGGAAAAAATAATGGTAATTTATGGCCAATTTATGGCCTCATCACCATCGGCCTAGCTCCAACCTGTGAACCTTGCCCTAAGCATAGTGGCTCCTATTCTCCTACTTATACTACATGACCATGTTTTGGTGCCTATTTTGGTACCTGTGTGGCTACCTGGGCTTGTAAGGCCACAAATTGTGCCACCTGAGCGACTGTCAGCTAACTCTGTAAACCAGTGACCTATGCCTCTAGAGTCGTTACCTGTGTTCCATACCCTACGGGAGCCTATGCAAGATTTTGTGCCTATGCTTGAGTGCCTACCCGCTGACCTTGTAAAGTAGTCACCTTCCCTATCAAGGTGGCCACATGTGGCTATGTTGTTATCAACTATACACCTAGAGCATTCACATGTCCCTATAAGGTGTCCCTATGTACCATTACTGTGGCTAAATCTGGTTGACTTGGCCGTGGTGGTGTTGCCTATAACTCTACTTCTCACCACTATCTATATATCATAGTGGTCACTGCATCATCCATCCTGATATAAACCGGCACCTCCTCATGTCCTTATGGGTCTGTAGGATGGGGTAAAGATATTGATCTCTCCACATCATCTCTGCGGTACTATGGGAATGGTGGTGGAACATCTTGTTGCAGTCTGAACTGGTGTTAGAATATATCAACTGGAATCATCTTGTGCTCATTTAAATGCCTACCTTGTATCCACCTTAGTATTTGTAGCCCCTGTAAGTCCTGGGAAAACCCTCTAAAGGAAGTAAAACCAACATAAGGTCACACAAACCCTCCAACAGTCGTCTGTAGTACAATATGTTGTGTGTTGCCTCCTCTACTCATAGATGTCCACCTACTACCACCCATCTCTTGTATACATCCCTATGTCCACCATAGTGTGAATCTTCTACCGGAAGTCCCCGTGGCCACACAATCACTATGTGCTCATATGCCCAACATTATAGTAAGAACATACAACAGATGTTGTATCGCCGCATCCTCTAGTAGGCCCAAAGCTCCCTGTATAGCTACACAAAATATGTCGGTGCCCATGCAAAATAGACACGATCCTTAATCATATCTCATATAACTCCCATAAATCCTTAGGAAATTGTCCACCCTCTGAGTTGGGGAGTGTATAGCATCCCACTGCTATCATCATCAATATTGCTAACCGAGTCTCCTGTGGGTGCGCAACATACAAAACCCACATACATAAAATTGGCACTGTGCTCAGTCAATTCATTCACCATCTTCCCAAATACTATAATCATCACCTCAAAATCCCCATCTACTGACACTAAATAAACTGGCTCTCCAACAATCGGTAACCATAGAATCTGGTATAAATCCTCCAACGTGATCGTCATCTCACTAGTTGGTAGATGGAATGTGTTGGTCTTTGCATCCCATCTATCAATGAGAGCGACCATAAGACTATGATCTCATCATATCCACCTGTATCACCTAATCCCAACCAATCCAACCTCTTGCATGTGAATCCACTTGTCCTCTTTGATGATGGGTCGCATCTCCACTAATAATGGTGGGACCCTATCCTGCATCATCAATTGATGTTGTGCTTACATCCATGAAACTTAACAATGTCAAGTACTTACCTACTTTACTCATTGCTTCACCCCTACCTATCCCCACCTCACACCCACATTGCTTTACCTACTTATCTATTTTCTAACTATTTTGCTAACTTGTCATTCATTTTATCTAGCCTACATAAGTCCCCATGTTCTATTTCATCACTTTCTCTCCTTTGATATTTGACCTAACCCATAACTGCTTATTTCTATCTATATATATCTTAAATCCACCTACTTCTATTCTACTCTTCCTCCCATCTCTCTAAAAATACTTACCTCTCTATCTTATAAGTCCATCTTTCCCCATAACTTAACCTTTTATAAATTAGGTCACTTTTCACAATGACCGACATCGGTCACCGTAACTGGCACTGGTCACTCTAGCCAGTACCGGTCACCTATCTCAACCATTGACACTGATATGCCAAAATGACATCGATCTATGCCTAACTAGCATCGGTCTCTGGTTTGGCCCTAAGGATAAACCCCCATGCCCCAAATTTTGAAAAAAATTGAAAAAACAACCTAAAATCTACCACAATCCCACTTAAACCCCACCCTAATTCCTTTTCCCACCTAATTAATCTATATTCTAATCTCTCCCTACCCAAATTCATCAATTTTTACCCACATTTCAAATTTTCAATTTCTCACCTCATTTTTTTATTTTACAACAAATTTCAATTGAAAATACATAATATGGATTGATTCCTACCTCAACACATTGCCTCCTCTTCGTTGGCACCTTTAGTCTCTGAACTAGTGGACCTCCATCACATCCTCCTACTACAGCCATGCCTCCAATCGAACTCTCGGTCCTCCAGCCAATCAAATCACTCTGAATGATCTCGTGGACCTGTCCACCTAGCTCCTCCATCCACTCAGATACCTCCAACTTAGCCTGGTACAGTGCCTCATCCTTTTCTCCATGAAAAATGCTAAAAGATCTTCACTCTATCGTTTTCTATGAGTGGAAAGGTTAAAATGAATCCATAACATAAAGATTTTTACTTTTTACTCTACCCCTGACTTGATCAACATTAGTTTAGCTTGACTGGTATCGGTCATGTGCCCTAGTGTATTGTAGTCAGTGTCTCTACACCAGCATCAGTTTTCCATAACCGGTATCGGTTAGCTTTTTTGAAACCCTTACACTATTTATCTCTACCTTTAATTGTCTGAAACCCTTTTCGCATTACCCAAGTTTGAACCCTACCTTACCAATAAACCTAATGACCTTATTACCTACAACCCAACCTCACAATCAGTTGGGGCATTTTTTCACCCCTAATGTGGCCTTACCTACAGCCTTTCCTAAATCACCTAACCCAGCCTCGCCCACTGTGACACTCAAATTCACTTACTAGTTATACCTTGTGATGATGCTCCTCGTGTTATTTAGCCTAATGTCCTTACCTTGTCTAATGTCATGTTGTTTATCCTAACCTAACCTTTGGTGCCTTGGAACAAACCTATTGCCTGTTCATGCACCTTTTCTGGTTGTGTTCATGCACCTTTCCTATACATTGGATACTTGAACCACTTCAACCTTGTTTAGATAAACCTATCGACCTTTAACAAAGTAGATTTTGTAAGCTCTTCAACCTGGTACCTTATCGCATTTTATACGTATGCATGTGTTAGACTTCCACTACTTATTACCTGAACCGAAATCACCCTTACCTAAAACCCACCTACCTTTGTTTTCATCACTTACCTATTTATCAAAACCACTCACTGAATCCATTTAACACCTCATCAGTTCTTGGTTTGAGGGGGATAACCTCTACCTATACTTGTGGCAACCTAACCTTCACTCACACCTAGGGCACCGACTTCCTGTTTTTGTTAGTGTCATCTATCAATACAAGCTATGTGACAAAAGGGGGAAAATGTAGACACCAAATTCGGGTCACACTCCCCTTGGTCCCCTTCAATCAATTAACATAACGCATTTAACTAACCACGACCCCTTTACACCATATTAATATTCATCCTCACATTATTACGTTATTTAATTATTTTAATTAAGTTAATTTAATCCTCACACCTCCACCTCATCATGACACCTCATCCTGGACCCATTCTAGGGGCCTTTAACTCACAGTGACCAAGTCATCACTCTCAGTGCTAAGTCACTAATTGACCTAACTAACTAAGACTTCTTCCTAAACCTAACTGGACTTCTTCTAAGATCTTCCTACCTTCTCTCACGTAAATTCTACTTCCCTAACTGAACCCAACAAGGAAAGCATACCAAATCTGGGAAGATTTTCCTATTTTTGGTAAATAGGACTATTTCACCGTAACCGACACCGGTTTATCCTCGGCCAACATTGGTCACCTAAACCACCATCAGTTCCTTTATATACAATTTTATAACTCTTTACACGGGTTGGTCATTCAATTTTGGGAATTCTATTACAATTAAGTTTGAGTCTCAAAAGAAATTCTTGTATCCAAACGATGATGACACACCAATAGAGTGTAACACAAGCAATAGGTTCTCTTCCAGAGCATTGGATTATTCACGGGAACACACAAGCTGCACTGCCACAACACTGAACCAACCATCACCTTACCAATAAACCACTAGCCACCTTCATTCATGAGATCTTCATGGAAATAAGTAAGTAAAGTGATTTTCATCATCTGTGCTTACTTTATTGTAGATATTTTACTTCTTTCATTATTTCCATTTTTGTTATTACCTGGATATCTCCATCTTCCCACCAATCCACCTACCCAACCATTTCAATCCTTTCCACCTTTCTTAACCTCTTCCTCTGCATTCTTGAGTCTTCTCAGCCATATTATGAGCCTAACCACACCTTCCTCACTCTTTGTGTAATCATAGAGGATAAAAATCTATTTTTATTAGTTTATCACCCATTGCCCCTACCGACGTCGATTTACCTTACTGTCATTGATTTCATCCCTATACTGGCATCGGTCACCCGACCGAGACCAGTCTCTGTGTTATTTTACACTCTCAGACTAGCAGGCCTTCTATTTAACCCAAAACCAACCCAGACCTTTACCAAACCTCTGAAAAACCTTCCTATCCTGAACAAACCTTTGGTTTCATTAGATTTAGTGATACATTTCATATTTAACATTAAATCTATCATATTGTTTTGTATTGACAAACCTAAATCATTGAATTACAATAGGACCTTTTTATTTTATTTTCTTATTTACGTTAAATTAAACAGTGGATTTACAGCCTCTCTAGGAAGCATCATGCTTTCTGGATCTAGCATATGCTAGGCAGTCCACTGTCATATGTTATTTAATGCTCTTTTGTGGTCTTGTATTGTATTTATAGGTAGTCCTTCCCAAACAAAAATGAGTTCTCTATGATCAACTTGGATAACTTCAACAACGCGTGCATTCTACCTTCCACCTTATATTTTACAGGTGTTCCTCCTAACCTCTTACCTTATATGTTTTACTAAACTTATTGATGAAACAAGAACCTTCTAAATAGTAGTATGAGACTGGGATAAATAATGTCTAAAGTGCATGATTTTGTGACTGCATTTTTCCCCCACTTTATGTCGGTGAGCGGGAAAACTCTGGTAACATAAAGTAGATAGAGATGCGTACCTGATGTCCATAAAGAGTGTTGTAGAAACACGCCAAAGGACTAGAAAAAATTATGGAATAATAAAAAATATGGAGGAGCATGGAAACTAAATATGAAAAATGCACAAAGAAAAAGTGATGAGAGTGAACCTAGGGCAGAATGTGTGTGTAGTTGTTTATTGTGTGTAATGTACTTGCATGGTTAGTAAGGTTTTGTGTTGTCACGATTTTTTTTTTTTGACGTTGTTGTTGTTGCCACCCAATTTGATTGCGTGTTTCTCATACGGATGGACTTGTAAGGATAAAATTATCAAGTAGTCAAATATGTATGTATATATGTGTAAAAATGCAATTGTAAAAGATGCATGTATATGTAAAATATAAAAAATGTAAATGTATATGGAACATGTGTACCTGATCTATGTCAAGAAAGAGAGTGTAGATGGATATCATGTAACTACGAGTTTTTTGGGTGATCTTACGCCATCCTGGCCAAATAAGTGTAGGGAGGAAATGCTTTGTATCCTCCAAGCTCTAAGTACTTCCTTGAATGTGTGTGAAGAGATCTATGTATCGTCCTAGTGTTTTTGGTGATCCGACACCACTGGCCAAAGTAGTGTAGAGAGGCACACCCACTATAACCTCCAAGCTTGTAACTGCTTCCCAGAATGCTAAGGACATGTCCTGTAAAATCCGTTGTGTATGGGGTTCGTAGACTGGTCTGAACCCACTCGCTGTAACTGAATCAAACTGATGTATAATCTCTATTTTAGTATGTAGAAAAACCCCAAATGATGCCCCCCTCTTTGGGAGTGTGTGCGATGTCCCTGATAGGACAATGTAGCCCCAAAAGAGTACCAACTGCATGTACTCTGTAACTCTTCCCTGCAGGGGAAGGGAATGTGCTTGGTAGAAACCAATGCGTACACAAACAAGGATGGCTAGTCAAATATAAGTGTTAGTAAAAAAAACATGCATGTAGAAAACAAGTGTAAAGTATGCAAAATAGTGCAAAAACTACCAAGCACAGTAGTGTATACACACAAGAAGACAAGTAATCTGCACAAAGAGGGTCGCAAATATGGTACATCACTCACGATTTCATAAGACATGCAAATCCATCATGGCTGCAAACAACAAATAAGTGTGTACACCATTCATAGGGCAAGGCCCACATACAAGAATCAAACAATGATAGACAAGTACAAAAAATCAAAAGAAGTAGTCCTAGAACATGTAATCCTACAAATATAAGTGTTGCACATAGAACACCTGTTAGCATGTTAGAGAAATATCCAATATGTAAAATCATGAATAACCAAGTAATGCAAAGTGCTAAGTAAAAAATGAAACAATAACACCTGGAAAGAAACGAATGTGGATGCCCCCCAGTGACCACTGTAGGAAGGGTAGAAGGCAAGTATCCATGTTATATGTAAAGGATCTTTATCTATGATCACAACCAAACAAATATGTGAACGTGCATGTGTGGATGGTATAGATAATGAAATATAAGAAATCAATCTAACATGTGTAGTAAAGTGGTCATGTAAAACACTAGTAAATAAGAGTAATGCCCCCAAGAAAATGCATATATGTTATGGATGGATGGAATGGAATGAAAGATGGAATGATAGGAGCCACGTGCCCCCCGAGTGGATGGAAGTGTATGCAGTGAGGTTTTTTTTTCCCCCTCAGCAGTCAAGAATGGATCATAAACGAGAGTGCATCATCAGGATATGGTCGAGTAGTGTGTTGTGTCTAACATACTATGATTAATGTGTAGGTGTAGGGATGAGATGTGGACATAGAAATGATGTGTGTGTGAAGCCTATAGCCAAATTATATATCACGACTAGATGAACGTATAAGTGATTATTTATCCTAAGTGTATATCACTACAAAATGATAGAATAGGTGACGATTTAGCCTAAAGTGTATGTCACTACAAGATGAAAGGAGGGAGTGGTGATGTAAACTAAGGTGCATACCACTATGAAATGACAGAACAAGTGATGATTTAGCCTAAAGCATATGTCACTAACCTAGTATTTTTGCATGTGTGATGAGGTGTAAGGTCCATTTGATTTGTAAACCCTCGGCATTTGAGTATGGTCTGAGGAACTAAAGTGTATCATAGGGTGGTGAGTGTAGTGCATAGAAGACAATATAGTATAGGTGATGACCATGTGATGAGTAGAATTTGTAAATATGTTATGTGTAGAATTTGGTGATAGATGTGTAAAATGTTAATGTATAGTGTGTGATGTAACATGTGTAGGTAGACTAAGTATGTATTATAGTAGGATGAAATGAGGCTAGGCTCATATGTGATGAAGACTGGTATAGTATGTATAAAATGTGTGAGGTGAAGACACGTAATGTATGATGTATGGTATATGCCTATGTATAATATGTGAGGCAACATGTATAAATATCCTAATAGATTATGATGTAAAATATGTAAGATGAGGACTAGTATAGTGTATAATGTAAGAATGTGGAAATGGCACAATGTTGTAGACAAACATGGAGAACGTAATGGTGTATGGTTTATGGTGTATGGCACATGATGTGTTATGAAACGCAATGTACAATTCCTATAGTGTAGTGTGTGGGGGTTCAATGTAGTTATAATCCCTCAACAATCAAGTGTGAACCGAAGCACAAGAATGCATCATCAGGAAAATACGATGCTAAAATGTGTGATGAAAATGCTTATGCAAAGATGATAAATGTGAAAAAATTGATGATGAATGGGGGGGAATGTGAGGTTTTATGCCCCCCAAGTGTGCACACAAATAAATTCATGTAAAATAATCAAAAAGATCGTCATCCTCTGGGTCAAAGTCATAGGGATAAGCATTGGTGACTTGATAAGTAATAGTGTCAGTTTGATCATGCAATGAGCCATTAATGTGTAAGTTGTACATGCCCATAGAATATTCTTCATCGGTGAATGGAGGATTGTGGGAAACCGGTGTGCATACCAATGAGTGATATTTTATGGATAGCCAAGAAAAGAACTGTTGCATATAAAATCACAACCGAAAGGCATAGGAAATGAAATGTCGATATGACAAAGATCTAATGTGCCTCCAATATTAGTAAGTTAGGATTCCCCTAATGTGAGTGGAGAATAATGATTGGTACATGATAAATAAACTAGAAGATGAAAGACATGCAAACCATAAGTGGTAGTTATATTGACAAAACCATAGTAGATATGAAGAGCATGAGTAGAAGGATGGAGATCCCCAAAGGTAAAACCAAGATGAGCTAGACCATCATGGGGAAATGTAGTGACATTGCATGTAGGTGTAGACAAATAAAAATGGTTACCCAATTTAGTGTCCCCTGGGTTCGTTTATCCTCTCGGGTAACCCATGGCACCTTTATATCACCACTTCTCCCTTAGGGTATTAATTAAATATCTAATTTAAAGGCCTATCCTAAGTTTTCTCCACCCCATTATATTTCACCCATGGTTAATTAAACATTAACCATGTAATTCTATCTTCTACATTTATTCCACTTCTACTTATTCACCCCATATCACTTCCCAACCTCCCATGTTATTATTATCCACCTATCCCACCTATTTCTCCTCTCCTGGAACCATGCAGCGGGATTCTTCCCGTATTTGAGTGGGAGGGATACGTGTATTATGCCCATAACTCATTTCTTTGCCTCTTTGAGAAGTTGTTCCTTGATCGGCGCTGACTGATTTTCAGTTGACGCCAATTATTTGGAATGGCACGCTGATTTTATTTCGGTTGACATTGATTCTTCGAAACGGCGCCAATTTTATCTCGGTCAGTGCTGACTATAAATTTACGACTCTAAGATCTTCTATGGTTAGATTCAAAAGAGCTAGTTGCCTAGAGATTACTTTTTTCTGAGAGATTAAAGAGATTATCAGAGAAAGAGAATGAGTTTTGTGCAGTTTAATCCCTGAGAGGTGTACTATTACTATCTCCTGCGTATCTATAACTCTTACGGGTCTCCACAACTCCCTTGGTCATCATCAATCATCAATCAAGAATTTTTCAGGTATTCCTCTTTGTTAGTTTCTATAATTTCCTTTCAGTCAACATCAACCCAGTCCAGTTGAATTTGATTAGTCTTCAATCGACGCCGGTTTATCCAAATCGGCATCTGATCAGGCCTTTCTTCAGTTTTTGGGTTAGAATCCATCAATTTCTACCTCGAGATCCCATTTTTCTGTCTTTAATCTCTACTTTCTATTCAATCTTCAGTAATCTGGTCTTACGTTTAATCCGTTTATCTTAGCTTGCTTTCTTCTTTTACTATCTAGCCTTTTGGTCTGCCTGTGTGTCTAATTGACATCGATCACTGATCAACGCCGACCCAAAAAATTGATGTTGATCAATGGTCTGATCAATGCCAACCCAAATAATTGATGTCAATCACTGTCTGATCGATGCCGAATAGTCTATAGAAAGTTATAGAATTCAGGTAACCCAAGTTCAACTTTGTTTTTACAATTTCCTACTTTCTTTTAGTTTTTGCTGTAGTTTTTACATTATATCTATCTATTTTTAATCAAAAAACCTAAATATTTATTTACATCTTTCATCATGTATGTCCTTTACTCATGATTGAAAACCTAAACTTGACATCCGCTCGAGGAAGCTCATTGCTTCCTAGACCCACTTTCCAGGCAGTTCATCCATGTATCATCTAAAATTATCTTTTTCTGTCAAGGATTTGTGCATCGCAAGTTTCTTGGATCTACTTTACAATATTGCTCATGTGTGCCCATCTTATCTTCATCAACATTCTTTCCATCTAAATCTTTGGATATTATCCAATTTATCAAGTATCAATTTCATTTGCGTTTTTTCAGGGTTTTTGTGCTTAGTTTGGTACATTGACTTGGATAGGTAATAAGCACGGAAATTTTTGATCTATATTCTAGTACTCCCGATGGGACCCCACCAAAGTCCCTTATTGGTAAGTTCATTTCTTTCCAATTTTGAGCTTTGTTCTTTTTCTTCACTTATTTTCATTAGTTGCTCTTAAGCATTCCCTTTCATCGTTTCAGTTTTGCTTCTTTCATTTCTAGAGTTGCAAAGTTAGGTCCCTTCTTTTTTGCAAATCTCAATTCCAATTTCTATTTCTAAAATTAATAAATCTTTCATTTGATTTCAAAGTTGCATTCTTGATTCATTTCTTTTTGCAAAATTGTCATTTTCTTGAAATTTTCCTAGTTTCTTAAAATAGAAATTTCCTTTCCACTAGTATCTTGTTGGATTTTGTTTGTGTGTTCTACTTAACCCTATTCTACAGAGCAGTTTACTTGTTTGCACGGGATTATTCTGGGGGGAAGAGCTCAACAACGTGCTTTTTGAAGTCCACACATCTTAGAGAGCTAAATCTACAGGTATTTCTCTTTTGTGGTGTTTTCTCCTTTTTAAGAACTTAAAAAGAACTTGTTTGTTTGTTTTTATCACACTCAAACACTTCAGTTTTGGTTCTTAAAAAGAATTAATCACATTCTGGAAAGAACTTGTTTGACTTGTCTTCATTGAAATCAAACACTTTGGTTTTATTTTATTAAAAAGAACATTTTCTTTTTCATTTCAGTTGTATGTTCTTCATCTATTTTTCTAAATAGGTCAGAAAATTGATCAAAATTGGTAGTGACACTATTTGATTTTTTATTTTTCACCCTTGCACACAAAGCCAAAATCACTAGATATAAATCATTTAAACAAAAACTCCTTCCCTGGCCTCACCTACTTGGAAGAGAAATCTAAGAGGAAGAGCCTACGCGGGTACCCGTGTCGTGTTATAAATTCATGGAAGTTCTGGTATATATTGGCAAAGCACCTAACTCCCTTATTGCAGCGGTGTGTGAATTGCGGGGGTAGGCCCCTATATCAAGCCACGTACTAGTATTTTACTGAAGTGCCTTTGGGACTCCTCACCAAAACATTCCCCAAATCATCCTTAGTTTGGCCAATTGAGTAATCCCCGTTCTAAAAAGCCTTCCCAAACATTTTCTTTCTTAAAAAGCATGAAAATTTAAAAGAGATAATCACCTACGCTGCTTGAATTATTTGTGCATTGGTTAGGTTAATCTCTTTCTATGTTTTTGCTTGTTTATGACACTCATCACCCAGTTGTAATCTAGAAAAAATGGCTCAACTAGCATCTTCTTCATCTGAGACCACTGCTAATGTGGATGTTTCGGCACCCCTCGGGTCTTCTTCAGGACCGATGTTAGTTGGTTCCCCATCTTGGTCATATAATCCTTTCTATCATCCTAAAGCGATCCCATCATGACCAGCTTTCCCCAGTCCTTCAGAGGTCTCGTCTGCTTCTGATATAGAGTATTTTCCTTGTGGAGATCCTGAATTTCAAGCACTCCTCGACCACAACCTGTTACCCCTTATGGACTAATAATGGCATAAGTTTACTCGCATATCTGATCAAGGACCACCAATCCAGCAATTTTACGATTATTCTCATGAGCCATCCCAAGATTTTATAGAGTAGTTAGCATGATTTTTCTCGCCTCAAACCATGAAATGAGTTGGCACATCTATGCCTCATTTTTCTCTTCCACCGACCATGTCGATTGGTTCTCAAATGACCCTACCTATCCCTAGTGCTGCAGCTACCTCAGCTAGCCCATAGCCTACTTTCAAGAGGCCCTCTTCTTCAGCTATGATGAGTGCATCCACGCTCCCACAAATTACTGTTAATTCTTCTATTTTGTCTATTACGTCTCAGGGTCAGTATCTCTATATGAACCAACCCCCTCCTACGAGTCATTCAGTTCATCTTTCTCGTCCTTCCAGCTGGTCTTTCTTCTAATGCTCTAGCGACAATGATCTTTACCCATCCTTTGGCATCAGCACCCCTAATAACAAATCTGATAGTCAAAATCCTCATTTTGAGTTTGTTTCCCACCATATCAAATCAAATCAACACCCACATCCCTCAATCCATTCCAATTCAATCGGAAAGTGTAGGAACCCACAAATCACAGGCTTCAATTTTTCATTCAACCACCTTTATCTCAACCACTTGTCATCTCACAAGTTTTTTATACTCAGGCTCCTCCACAATAAATACCTCATCAAGTGAATCACCCATAATGCCTAGTTATTCCTCTTATTATCCCGCTAATCAGCAGATGAATCCCCCATTAACACCTTAACAGAAACATACCATTCACTTCTTATACGGGACATACCAACATGCCCCCTCTTTAATCTAATGTTTTCCAACCTCTTTTCAAGAAAATCACAGACCTGGAAGCTTCTACCAAAGGCACTCACCCTTCACACTCTTTTGAAGAAGTATGTAATGAACCAATTCATCCATCAGTGGCTTTTAAGCCTTATCCTCCCCAATGGTAACTTCCCAAGTTCTCAAAATTTCATAGTCGGGAGGATCCTCAACAACACCTACGAGCATTTCAAGCATACTTACTACCTTATATTCCAGGATCAAAAGCTTATGCTTCGTAGATTTCATGTGTCTTTAGTAGGGACCGCTTTAGACTGGTACAATAGCATACCCCAACACTCTCTATTTTCTTTCTCTTAATTAGCCCATATGTTTGTTGAGAAACTTCTCAATAAACATCACACATATGATCTTGATTACAGATCTTTTTAACAATCGTCAAGTTGATGATGAGTCTATTGCAAACTTTTTCACTCGTTGGAGAGGAATAATAAATCAATTGTCTTTCTTCCTCCATCAATCTCGGCAAATCAAGTTTTTTACTCTATCTTGTGTCTAATCATATTTCTTCCACTTTAAGGATTCAAACCTTTTATACATTTGAAGAAGCCTTTTTACGATGGCACACAAACTTGAGTCTCACGCCATCGAACAAGGGAAGTTAAAAATTCATTCTAAGTCTAAACCAGTTTTTTCTCGGTTTACAAAATCAAACCCTTCTGCTTCTAACAAAGACAAGAATCAGGGATCCACCAACGCTATCATATCAAAAACATCATGATCTGATAGCACTTCTAATTAAACACCTCAGAGAGACTCTTCATCTTCTCAAAAAGGACCTCTGTCATCTCGGTCTTTTACTTCGTTGGGGGAATCATATGCTTCTATCTTAGAAAAAATGTTGGAAGTTCACATGATCGAACTTCCTCCTATTATAAATTTTGATGAGAGCCAAGAACGACCATTCTAGTATTGTTAAAATGACTTTTGTCATTATCATAGAAGTAAAGGCCATGATATTGAATGATGTCATACCTTCAAAAATCTTGTCCAAAAATTCATTGATAAAGGGGAGCTCATTCTGGATAACCCAAATGCTCCCCCAAATCAAGCGCTTGATGTTTTTAAACAGCCTTTTCCAAATCATTCCCTGAACAATGACACTTCAGGGTCTCAAAAACCAAACACTCATACTATCAGATTCATTTCTACTAATGATTCTTCTTCTAACTCGGAATCATCCACAAACACGTCGATTGAATCAGAACTTCCCCCTGCTCCTTCAAATTCTGAGATTCCAGCATCCTTAGATGGTCCATCTTCAAGTCTTCCTTTATTAGAAATAGAGTCATCTCCCTCTTCCTCACCATCTGATCTTCCACCTATACTTGAGACAATGTCATCTTCATCTGTCTCGTCATCAAATATTCTTTCAGTGCTTGAGTCATTTACATCCCTTCAAATTCCCACTACGGATACTTCTACTTCTGTCACTACCATTTTTTCCGTGACCATGCCTTTGGTTAATGTACCCATATTTATACCAACTTCTATGCCTTCGGAAGTGTCTTTGATCTTAACCCTTCCTATCACTTTTCCTATAGTAATTACACCCACAATTACTAAATCTGAAGTACCTGTTATCCAAAATTCACCCCCCCAGGGTAAATTTGATAACATGCATCAGGATGTCCAAATTCCAAGAAAAATGACTGATTCAGAGCAAAATCAGGTTTCTAGGGTCCCTTCAGGAATCTTTCTAACTCCCCAGGCCGAAGAAGGAGGGAGCAAGCTTTGAGAAAGTGCGGAGAAGGTTGCAGAAAGCAAGTAGTTTGGGCCAGTAAAAATTGTAAAAATCGGCTAAGTCCTGGTCCAGCACAAGGTGGGATGAACGGGACAGAGATACGCGAACCAGCCGGATCGCGCGAAATCAGTACAAGGAGCCCAAAAGCAATTGGGACGCGCGGGCCAGAAATACGCGAACCGCCCGAACCGGCCGAAAAGAATCAAATCAGTCCGAATCAAAATGGGACAGGCGGGCCACAAATACCCGAATCGGCCGAAATTGTCCCAAAAGGTCCAAAATTAAATGGGACATCCGAGACAAATGGAGGCGAGGTACGCGTAGGAGCCGAATCAGCCAAGGACCAATCAGAAGCTGCCACGTGTCCTCACAAGAGAAAAGTCAAAAAAGTCAATGGACGGGTTTTCGAGCACCGATCTGAACCAATGGGATAATGCCACGTGTCCCAGCTAGGGCCCACAAGGAAAATTCAAAAGACAGCCCGCCGAAAAGCAGAAGAGAGAGAATTATTCAGCGAATCAGAGCATGCCACGTGGCGTCCAAGTGGCAGTGCGCGGGAAAATATTTCAAAATCCGTTTTCGCCTGTTCCGTGCCCTAAATCTTCAGATCGACATATCTTTCGATCCAGAGCTCAAATTTGCACGTTCTTGATATCAACGGAAAGCTTGTGAGATTCTCTACACGTTTCCAGGGTCAATCTTGCATTTTCGTTCAGTTTGAAAAAAGAAAATCAGAAGACGCCTCTGGCATGAAATAATAAGCAGAGATAATGCTTCAACAACCACTTTATTACAGCAGACAACCCGCCGCTTCTGTTAGGCAAACCGCCGCTTTGCCAGAACCCGCCGCTTCTGCCATGATGGACGAATTAAATGCAACCTAGAGGTGGTTGGGGCAGATTTCGATTTCCTCTCTCTTTTCTCTCCCATTCTTCCTATAAATTGTAAGGAGGGGTTTCTTTCTGTTGTTGGACATTTTCCACTTTGCACCCTCCCTTCTCTCCTGTTCATAAGAAGATTTGTGGAGTTCTCAAACCTCCCATATAGACTGGAACACCGTTTTTTTTGCCTTTTGGCCATTGCAATGTATTGAATCCGTCCTTGAGCAATATATATGTGTTTGTGGTTGCTTCTAAACCCTCTTACATATTTATTACTGTCATTCTTGATCTTTCATTGCATTTTTGCTATCTGTGCATGGTGTTGTGTTACATCTACATGATCTGTGTTAAATTTGGCAAAGCATATGTTCTTCATTCCTTGGTGCATCACCTCTATTAGCTTAGATTTATTTTATGCATCTTCTTACCTTGTCTCCTTGGCAAATTAGATTAGATTTTGAGGAAATCCTCTGCATATTTCGTATGCACCTGAACAGAGGAATAGGAACCAGCCTTTCTCTGGAGATTCCTTTCTCACTCTTCAAGTCCCACACTTGGAGAAAGGATTCAATGTTATGCAATCACACTGGATATTAATATGATCAACCTAGAAATCTGATCAACATCCAGGGGTGCTGTGATTTTGCACTAACAGTACCTTCCTCACAAGAGGCTACTTCTTCATTACCCATCTCTTCCACCATCAGTGCTTCCTTTCCTATTAAGGAAACATATAAAGATATAGCATCGAAACCTATACTTCTAACTCCTTGACTCAGACATAAATAATTGGAGTTTAAGCCTAGGGTTACATCATCGTTATCATCTCCTTTACTTCCTCCGAAATGGTTACAATCACCGTAAGCGGTCAAAGTTGTCATTATTCCTAAAAAGGGAAAACCAATATTTTGGACCATTAAAACTCTCAGTGCTTTCCCTCAAAAATCCCTCTATGTGCCTCATAAAAGATTAGATTCATCCACTGGAAAGGTGTCTTCTTCTACAACACCATCTTCGCCGGTGCCTTGTAAAGTGGATTCACCTACTGGAAAGGCATCACCTCTTTTGTCAGAACCATCATCTTCATCACCAAAAATCAAGGCACCCTTTGTGCCTCCTATCAAATCTATTTTGGGAGATCCTCCCCCATCTAAATCAGTCTTATCTAAAGCATCGTCTATTTCAGCCAAGTATCCTTCTTCATCTCCAGAGACTAAAACATTTGTCATGTCTTTGTCATCTTCAAAATCTATCTTAGGAGTTCCTCCTCCATTAAAATCAATCTTGCCTCACTTGCTTCCATCTCAAGCACCTAAGGTTAATTCTCCCAATGTTCAAAAACACAAAACAGTCCCTAAAAAGACTGTCAAACCAGATATGCAAGCTCTTATACCTCAATAGTCTGTTAAGGCTAAAGAGGTGCCTTCTTCACCTTTGTCTACATCTTCGTCTACCGGATTCTATACTGAAATCTTTTACCAAGTTATCCAATCTTCATCTATATCTATTCCTCCAATCAAACCCTATAATCCCAAAGGAGTAAAACCTTCATGGTTTAACTCTGATTTGATTTGTGCTTACCAACGCACTCCAGGTCAGGTAACTGAGGGATGTAAAGCCCTTCAATCTGTCATTAATAGCCTCTTGGAAGAAAGTGATCTTCTATTGGAAGAGGAGGAGCAAGTGTCTCCTGCCATCCCAACTACATCTGATCCTGAATGGTCTACTCAGGCCTCTAATTCTATTGATATCACTCCGGATGATCTTCCACCTTCTCAAATCGACGTAATTCGTATTGCCACTAGAACACAATAGTATGACATTCCATCATCTTCTACAGCCTCTCGACCACGAGTCATCATTTCTACTGCCCCCGAAGGGGTTCCTCCTTCCTCATCGGCCCCGAGACCTTGGGTCTCTATTCGTGCTTCACCTTGGGCTCAGATCCCTGTGTCAGTTGAGGAGAGTGTTATGAGACAACTCACCCATGCTCTAATCAAAATTTCTCTTTTTGACCTCATTCAGTCATCTCCCCAGCATCGCCAGGCTCTAATTGATAATTTGCGCCATATCGGAGTGAATTATGATGAGCCCCAGCCTTTTGAGATGGTTTTTGGATTAAATAGACCGTCAACCACCATCTCCTTTGAGGATTCTAAAATTCCTCCCCTTTCTTCTAAGGATTTAAAGGATCCTCTCTTTATCACAGTTCAAATCAATAACACTACGTTAAAATGCACTATGATCGACAGTGGTGCTACACTCAATGTCATTTCCTCCCACACATTTGAGCAACTTAAGTTACCAAAGAACGTAGTGTCACCACCACCTTTTTCCCTTAGATCATTTAAAGATTAGCTAGCGGTTACTTTAGGAACTGTGGTCCTGCCCATTCGGGTAGGCAAGAAACTGCTTCATGAGCTTTTTTACATTGTTGAAGGAAAATTCCACTATAATATGATCCTCGGACACTCTTGGATTTGTACAATGCACTGCATTCCATCAACCCTCCATCAATGCATAAAATATCAGTATGAGGGCAAAATCTATACTCATCCAGGAGATCCCTTTCCATCCACAAAATGTGACATGACCATAGGATCTGCCCCTCCAAAAGAGAATGTTGACTCTCCTGACGAGGCTTCATCCTCTTCTATACCAGCAACAAAACTACCAGATCTACAAAATCTAGAATAAACGTTGTAGCATTTTTCGCTAGGAGAGCTTCCTCTTCTCTCTTTTGACGTCCATCTCAAACCTAACGAGTATGGTAGGCCAGATAAAAAACCTGAATATCAACCAGATCTTGGCCGCATTGTCACCATTGGTCTACCCAATCAATAGACTAACTTCATCTACAGTGGTATTGATACACCTCACTATCATCTGGATTCTCCTCCTAGAGCCAAACCCTATTCGGCAGGGTTTGATTGTCTACAAAATCCCGAGTTCGCAAAAACTTATCTATATCAATGCACATGGAAAGGATTTGGCCTGGGAAAGTATGAACAGCATGTGCATGACCTCACGTCCATTCCAAAGCTTAAACCACATAAAAAAATTGGTTTAGGGTTCAAACCTCTCTTGAAAGACACCGTCACCATTCTCGATGAGCCCCTTTCCATTGAGGAACCATCTTCTCCCGTCAGGTCTGAAGCATCATTTGATGTGGTTGACACCATCTCCATCCCGCCTAAATTTTTTTTAGTCAATACCATTTCCTTAGGTCCACTGACCTATAAGACTAATGGAAAATCCACTTCCATACCATTAGTCTTCCCTGAAATAGTCAGAGACGACTCTCCCACTATCAATACTATTCACTGTGCAGAGGATGATTCTGTCCTTACCTATCTGGGGGTAGAGGATTCTTATCTTCCTAAAACCATTCCTTCTGACACATCTACACTTCTCAATGAAGCCACTGTCAACCTTAATATAGGGACTTCTAAAGACCCTCGCATCATTAAGGTCAACCAATCTCTTAACCCACAGGAGCTAGGAGACTTCACCGCCTTTCTTTCTCACCATCGCCAATGTTTCGCATAGAATGTTTCAGTTCCTAGAATAGAGTTGCTTCTATCCTTTCATTCTTTTAGGAAATAGATAAGGGTTAGGGCTAGGAGGAATACCTGTTGAATGTTGGAAGGGTGCGCGCGTACCGTAGAAAGAGATTAGATCGATTGCGAAGAACTCCTTTTTGTCTGGGAAGGACTACCAGTAAATAAGAATGCAAGACCACCAGATTATAGTTAGATAATAAATGAGGGAACTGCCTTGGGCCCAGGAAATATCAAACTTCCTTTCGAAGGTGGTCAATTTCCCTTTTAATACGAATTAACACAAATTCTAACAAATAAGTTATTGCAAAATTATAATTTAATTACCTCGTTAAAAAGCAATAGAGGAAAGGCTGGTTTTTGGTTTAAGTCACAGTGACCGACACCGGTCACTGTATAACCGACTGCGGTTATAACCGGTACCGATTGCTGATAACCGATATCGGTAGGGGCAATGACTTAGGGGCTTTTTAATGAAGGTTGGCTATAAGGTGGCTATGGTGTTTATAAGGCTGGTAAATGATTAGGGATATGCAATGGGGTGACGGAGAAGACTCAGAGAGTATGAGGGCTGTTCTTGGGGCAATGTAAGGGTAGAGGAATGACAGTTAGATGTAGGGTGTTACCGGGTAGTAGATCTAGGAGTTGACTTATAATTACTGTGATTCAGAAGTTCAAGAAATGTTATTAAAGGAACGTACAAGACACTACTTACTAGTTCCTGATGAAGATACAGGTCCAAGGATTGTGATGGCAAAGGCATGGCTTAGGTGGGATGATCTGGCAATCAAAGATGAGCTATCTTCTCTCCCAATGCTTGGATGAGTGTCGCTGGGCTCTAGTTACTCAGTTGCAGCCTTGGGCTTGATGTCCTTCTCTGCAAACTCTTCTCTTTCCTTCACTTGTCTCTGCTCTGCCAAGTGAATTCCCGATCTTTCCAATGAATTCCAGAACATTTGTTTTTGGTTGGGGAAGGCCATTTACAGGGAATCGATGGCGGTTTCGTAACCAACGCCGGTCGAGTAGGAACCGTTGTCGGTTAAGTCAAAGTGGGCTATTTTTAGTAATATAGCCAACTTTCCCTCCTTTTCTCCCGAGGGATTAGTTGTGGGCTTGGTCAAGTCATTATTAGGTTGGTTTTGGTGCGGGTGAGGAGTAATTAGTCATGGGTGTGGATGTAGACCAAGTTATAGGTCTTAATTATGTTAGTTTAGGGTTAGGGCTAGGTCATGGTGAGGTGGCGAAATGAGGTGGCAGGTTTGGAGATGTGGATTTATTAATTATAAAGTAATTAATAAATAATTGTGTAGGGTTTAGGTGGTGAGGTTAGGTTGTGAAATGAGATGTGGGGCACAGGGTGTCGTAAGACATAAATTTGGTGTCTACATTAGCCCCTTGTTGTCGTGTAGCTTGTCTTGTAAAGCTGCACTGACAATAATAAAAAATGGTTACTCCCGTTAAGGGTATAGGTAATCCCCCTCAAATCTATCACAGATTGAGGCGACGTGAAATCAGGGATAGGGTTGATAAAGGGTGAATGGTGTGGAGATGATGGTAAGATGGTGGGGTAAGTTCAAGGAAGCAGACGCACGTTGAAATGCAGTAGTGCGACCAGGGTACATGATTTGAAGAGTAAACAAGCAATTCATAGGCAAAGGTCGATAGTTTATCCAAACAAGGGTGATATAATCCCGGTATCCAAGGCATAGGAAGTAGCTCCAGGGGATATAACGGGTAAGGTACAGGAACGTTTAGGCATGTTCGGCAGTACCAAATGGTTGGTTTGGTTGAGATAAATGTCACGGTCTCGGTCTAGGCAAAGTTGGTCAACTGATCAAGTCAAGTACCCTAATCATGCTAAAACACGAACAAGTGAGCTCGATTGAACAAAAAGCTACATGATGGGTGGATAAAATTGTAATTTGCGGGTTTTGGTCGAGGTACATAATTGGTGCGGCCTTGGGTCGGGCCGATTGATTAGTGAGGGCCTTGGGTCGGGTCTGATTGGTTGGGTGCGACCTTGGGTCGGGCCGGATTGGGTGGTTGCGGCTTTGGGTCGGGCCTAATTGGTTGGGTACGGACTTGGGTCGGGCCGGATTGGTTGGTTGCGGCCTTGGGTCGGGCTTGATTGGTTGATTGTGGCCTTGGGTCGGGCCGAATTAGTTAGTTACGGCCTTGGGTCGGGCCGAATTAGTTGGTGGCGGGCTTGGGTCGAACCAAAAGGTTGGTTGCGACTGTGGGTCGGGCCAAATGGTTGGTTGCGGCCGTGGATCGGGCCAAATGGTTGGTTGCGGCCGTGGATCGGGCCAGATGGTTGGTTGCGGCCTTGGGTCGGGCGAAATGGTTGGTTGCGGCCGTGGGTCAGGCCGAATGGTTGGTTGCGGCCGTGGGTCGGGCCAAATGATTGGTTACGGCCTTGGGTCGGGCCAAATGGTTGGTTACGGCCGTGGGTCGGGCCGAATGGTTGGTTGCGACCGTGGGTCGGGCCGATTGAAGTCAAAGTAAGGCTAGTCAGCAAAGCCAGGAGTAGGTGATGCGGGAAAAAGTGGAGATTGGTGGATAAGGGCGAGGTTGAGGTGAATTGAGTAGGTAACCGTTATCGGTTATGAGTGACCGATATCGGTTAGAAGACCGATACCGGTATTCTAGGGCGCGAAATAACCGGTATCGGTTATAGGTCAAAAACCTATAAAAAGAAAAATACGGCCTGTCATTGTCACTTTGTGAATTTGAGCACCCAAATTTAGCTGTCTGAGGTGTGAAGTGATATTGTTGAGTTTGTGGGCTGAGGTGGCATTATTTGAGTGGAGGAGTGAGTGGTTGGTAGACCCCAGCGATCAGGAGGCAGAGTTTGATTGGTGGAGAACCCAGCTGAGGAGATTTGGAGCCATGGCACAGCCAGGAGGAGCAGGAGGTGCTGGACCAGCTGGACCACCGCCACCTATCCCACCACGACGACTTGTAGTCGTACCGGTAGGCTCTGAGCTCTTACCTTTGTGAATTTAATGAGTTTAACTTAGAAGTGGGTTTTGGGTAGGAATCCTAATTTTAATAAAATAAGGAATGAATGGAGGTAATTTGTAAAATGGAGTGGGTAGGTAGGCTAGTTAGGCCAAAACGGCAGGGTGGGTAGGTTTTTAGTGCTTTCTTGTGGGTAAATAGGGAGAAATAGGTAAAAATGTGGTTTACGGGCCGTTTTGGGTTCGGCTCCGCAATCAGACAGTGACCGATGTCGGTCACTAGGCGACCGGCATCGGTCACATATTATTGGGTGTATATTGTTTGTTGAGAGACTGACGTCGGTCATAGGTCGACCGACGTCGGCACATGTCATTTACTGGGTGACCGGTACCGGTCAGCATGGGTAGATTTGTGGTTTATGGTTGTTGTTAGAATTATGTCTTGTTGTTTTGTTTTTTTTTGGTTTGGGGGTGAAGGGGGAGGGGGTAGAGTTGATAGGAAAAGGTGATTGGGGTGGGGGGGAAATGGGGTTGTTAGGGGCTGGTTCGGGTAGGATAGATTAGGTGTTGGGTATGAAGTAGGAGGTGTTAAATTGGCGGGGGTATAGTTAGATGGCTAGGATAAATCAGGGTAGTTGGTAGGGTGTGAGATTAGTAAAAGGGGATATCGTAGAGGTTATATGGTAAGATAGGTGGGTGTAGATGTGTGTTGTAGAGTCGGGTTGTGGTCGAGTGGGTATAGAGAGTTAAGGTAGTTGTTATGGTAAAGGGTAGGTCTAATGAAGTGGGTTGTTTTTACAGGCACGCCTGCAGCTCACGATGCGGGATCGGATGCCCCCTTTATTGAGACGGATGCAGCCACATGTGTCCGCAGCGCATTGGGCCATTATGCGAGAGGTGGGACTCGACGGAGTCCAGCGGTATAGGGCTGTGGATAGGGACCACAGCCTGATGGTTGCCCTCATTGAGAGATGGGATCCAGCAACCAATGTTTTCCATCTCCCTACTGGAGAGATGACGATTACTTTAGAGGATGTGTATCGCATCCTGAGACTACCAATTGTAGGGGAGGCAGTGTTCCAGGTGGATGCGGAGACGGTGATGGACATCATCCTGCATGTATTTGGGGATGCAACCACATTGTTGACCTATCACAGCGTGAGCATTGCCTATGGCGACATGTATCGCACATGCCGACAGGGGACCACGGCTTGCCGTGTTGATGATGATAGGTATCACCTACTTCGCCCTCCCAGACTCAGAGGGAGGCCGCTTCCCATGGGCTTTGATGGGAGTGTTGCACGAGATGGTAGAGGATCATACATGCTATGCCTGGGCACCAGTGTATCTGGTGTAGCTATATAAAGAGCTGTGGAGTTATCGCCGTATGAGGCGATTTGGTATTTGCTCTACATTTTTGCTACACTGCTGGGCGTACGAGCACATCATCTGTATACGACCAGTAGGGCTACCCCAGTAGCCAGGGCCACAGATAGTATATAGATATGGATTTCAGAGGTGGTTGAGGGTCGTGGGCCAACCACGAGTGGTGCTCGCAAGACGGGATGTGGCCTACTATCGTCACATATTAGAGGGCTTGACTGCACTAGACATTATATGGAGGCCCTACAGAGGCCATCAGCCCCAAGGAGGAGCCCGAGCATAGATGCGCTGGATCCAGTATAGTTTCTGGATAGCTGGACGGAGGCCCAGAGAGTATGAGCAGATTACCCCTAGAGAGGGTACGACGGCAGTTGGGCTTGCGACAGGATGAGCCACCTCCCTTCCCACAGTACTGGAGGGATGATGTAGAGGCGCCACTGCCTGCACCGCAACCCATTGACCCAGATTAGGTAGTAGAGAGACCGGCTGACAATATAGTGGATGATGTCGGAGTGACAGATGCCTTTTTGGTTTGGTGGGTAGGTCAGAGAGTAGCTATGAGAGCACAGCCTGCACAGCCAGATTTGGCAGTTGTTATAGCAGAGAGGGACCAGTTCTTAGGACAGGTGCAGTTGTTACAGGGGCAGCTTGCTGCTGCGTAGGCACAAATTGGGGTGCTACAGGGGCAGTTAGCCCAGGCACAGGCTCAGGCACAGCCGCAGGCACCGGTACAGCCATAGGCACCGCCACAGGCACAGGCACCGCCGCAGGCACAGGCGCAGGTACAGGCACAGGGTGTACCGGCAGGACAGGGGCCACTACTATTAGGAGTTGGGGGACTAGCCCCAGCAGCCATGGTGGCACGGGGCCCGCTATATGGAGGTGAGAGCGGAGGCCCGATATTATCAGGACATCCTTGATGGTACCCCGGGGCTGACTATCAGCCATATGCGGCACACAGAGCGGAGACATCCCGGAGCCAGAGATCCCAGGGGGGTGCAGCCACAGCCGGTGGGTCTGTTACAGGGAGGAGGCGAGAGCCAGCACAGGGACCAGCAGGGAGAGGGGCCAAGGGTGGTGGAGAGAGCTAAGACATCCTTGGAGCAGAGATGGGTTTTTGATATTGGATATAAACACCGATCTGCGAACCGGGTATGTATATAGAGGCCTGCGTGCCCACATATGATTTATTTATTCATTGTTGGTGTATATACCGGCCTGCGAGCCGAGTACAGGTTGTATAGTTGATACCCGGCCTGCGAGTTGAGTATATTTTTGACATGAGAGACCGGCCTGCGAGCTGAGTAAAGATTTTGACAGGGCTAGCGGCCTGCGTGCCGGCTTTGTATTGTTAGTATTTTTTTAGATCACAGAAGCCCCCATGCAGGGGAAGTTGTATATTTAAACATTGATATATATATAGATGATGATTTTGATCCACATGGTGTGTATAAAAATTTCTTATGTGTTTTGTCGATGGTTTTTGAAATTGAATGTATATAGATGATGAGTTTGATCCACATGGTGTGTATATTGATGGGTTTGATGTATATATTAAAATGTCGCATGTATTTTGTCGATGGTTTTTGAAATTTAATGTAGGTAGATGATGTTGATGAAATTGTGATGATATATATATGTGTTGATGGGATTCTGATGACAAATATTGATAATGATGTCGTTATGCAGGAAAAAGAGGCGGGCGCCACTAAAAATTTGCAAAAAACGAAGAAAAATCCTAGGTTTAAGCAAAAGGAGACATGTGACCGATATCGGTTATCTAACCGATGTCGGTAGCTATATGACCGATACCGGTTAGGAAACCGATATCGGTTATGCTAAAACGAGCTTTTCTAAAAATAGAAAAGCTTGGGCGGCAACGTAAGTTCGTATTTTTAGAGGCATGCAATAAGTTAAATATAAGAATGCGACGCTGTTTGACGACTGATAAGGAAGAAAGAGATAGGTAAAGTGATTGTGGGCTGAGAATAAGAAGGCTGAAAGGCAAGTTATATTGAAGAGGGTGGTGAACATGGCTGAATAAGGAGAAGCATCCAGCGGACAGAGACGAGAGGGAAGATAGGTTCCACCTCAAGCTGCTGCATCCCAAGAGGTAAACTGTTTGATTGTAATTTAATTCTTGCATGTTTTATGAATATGATGAGAGAAGGTAAGTGGATAGAGATGAGAAAGAAAAGGTGATAGGCAAGGGTTTGGGGTGGAGTGAGTGTTATGGGGTAGGTAAGCAGGGGTTTTGCGTATGTTTGTAGGTATAGAGAGGAGTAAACGAGCAAATAATTATTGTAGGGGATGTTTTTAAGCAGGCTGTATAAGATTGATAGTGACCGATATCGTTTAGAGATAACCGGTATCGGTTAGGAAACCAGTATCGGTTATCTATAACCGATACCGGTTACTGTATGAAAAACACTCGGGGATTTGATTTATTGAATGGTTGTGTGTCGTTTTGATGTATGCAGGCAGAGGCAGGGCTAAGGATGAATGATAGTGTGCCAGCTTTGTTGTCACGAGTCTGAGCGGATGTAACACGAGCTGAATGGGCATTGATAAACTGTGTGGGGTTAAGTGGAATCCGCTATTATTCACGAATCGCACACAATCATGCTATGTTGCAGGCGTTGATTGAGAGATGGAATCCAGAAAAGAATACCTTCTATCTGCCAACAGGGGAGATGACAGTGGTGTTGGAAGATGTGTTTAGAATTTTGAGGCTCCCAATTAACAGGAAGACCAGTGTATCAGGCGGGGCCGAGCGCGGCGCGGGGAGCGATAACAGTAGTATTTGGTTCAGCTGCACGAGATTTGACACAGCGAGGTTTGACATTCACTTATGGTATAATGTATGCAGCACACCCTGAGGCAACAAGGTTGGCAGTGGTATTAATGATAGCGGTGGGGTATTATGCATTACCGAGGGCGGATGGGGGAAGATTTCCAAAAGCATTGATGTGTATTATTTGGGAAATGATAGAAAGGAGCGTGACTTTCGCATGGGCACCCGCATATCTGGCGGAGCTACACATGGTTTTATGGGCCTACAGGTGAAATCACAGGACGACACTGGATTGTGCATACTTATTACATTGTTGGGCCTATGAGAACATTGTGTGTGTGCGACCAATAGGCCGACCAATCCAAGAAAGAGAGACAGGAGTGCAGAGGTTGGGATTCAGACGATCGGTCCAGACAAAACAAGAGGCGAGATCCCAGGCCGTGATAGATGACATCGAGTATTATAGGCAGGTATGGGAGATGGTGACGATTGCGGATATCTGTTGGAGGCCTTACGGGAACTATATGGTGACAGAGAACATAGCTGAGGATTTGAGGGGTGTAGAGCGATTGAGGTGGATCGCGGGGCACAGGCTGGGTGAGTACGAGAGGATTCCTCTAGATCGCGTGCGGCGACAATTTGAATTTGTTCAGGATATACCCATGGCTTATAGACCATACATGAGGATCGACGCCGAGGCATCATTCTCACCTCCCCGGCTGACACTGCCAGAAGGACCAGAAGAGATAGCAGCTAATCGCAAGGTAACGGATGCAGGAGCGACAAAGGCTTATAGATTATGGTGGGTAACAGAGCTGCGAGGTTCACGTGAGAGGGCTGATCAGCCTAACATAGCTGTGATTACAGTGGAGAGAGATCGCCTGCAGGGTTTAGTGCACCAGCTTCAAATGCGGGTGAATGAGACAACGGGATTGTTAGCGGTTGTGGAGTCATGAATGGGGAGACTAGAGGCAAGATTTCGCCATGCGAGAGGGCATATTCATATGTTACAGGAGAGATTTGCAGATCAGTGGGAGGAACCAATAGTAGTGGCACCTTTAAGGATGGAGAGGCCAAGCGAGCGGCGTCGACGATCATGATCATCACCTAGTTCAGGATGAGGCGCAAGGGTCTAAGTGAATTTCATAGAGGTATAGGAATAAATAAGGATGCCGACCTACGCATCGATGATAGAGAAGATGTATTTGTTTAACATAAAAATATGTATGTTGATTTGAGTTATGAAAATAATAAGAATGGTTGTGTTTTGAATGTTTTGTTTTGAAAAAGGATAAAGATGAATGTGATCAAATAGAAATACACAAAAAGATTTATATTTACCACACACGATAGGTTATAGGTAGGGGATGGTCCAGCTAACCTTGGGAGACCTCATGTCTCCTAAGTGCTGCCTACATAGCCCATTGCACAAAGCAAGGAGGGGCCTCAGACCGATGTAGTTCTCCCTTAGGACCAGGGAGAGGTGAATTCAGGCAATTTGGTTGTGGTTAGGCAATTTGTTGGTTGGTAAAAATATTGATATTGGTAGGGTAATGTTATTGGTGTTGGTAAGGGATTGGTGATGTTGGTGTAGGTATAGGTGAAGCGAAAGTTAGATTACCCAAGTAGTAGGGAACTGCGTCTTGATTAAGGTCAATACATAATCCTAGATTCGAGTAAAAGAGGCAAAAGTGTCCCGTAGTTGAGAAGAGCTAAACAAACCACATATTAACGTAGGATGAGCTTGAATCCCTAGGTACCTTGCATATGCGAGAAGTCGATAGGTGAAAAGAGTTGTATAATCACAATATATCAGATATACGTCACGTCCCTTGAGTGTTGCTGCTTGGACAAATGGTGAGGTGAGGTGGCTGGTATAGCTGGTGTGCAGAGAACTTGTTATAAGGTGATTATTCTGACGAAAGAGAACCAAACCTAAATAGACAAGTCCATGACTCAAAAGTGCTTTGGAATACTATTTTTTACTTTTCTGGATATAGACTGATCGATGCGGGAAGTCTACATGGGATATGTATTTTGTTGTTCTTGAGGTCTTCACGAAGCTGATCAATGCGAGAAGCTTCTAATAAAGGCTGACTTTGTATAGCTGTCCTTCAAGGGAGTAGTCTATTTATAGTAGCAGATGCGGTTTTTGTGTATAGCTGTCCTTCGGGGGGAGCAGTCTATTTATAATAGTAGAAGTGGTTTTGTACATAGCTGTCCTTCGAGGTAACAGTCTATGTAAAACTTAGAGGTCTAGATTTCCATTTGGCATGAAGCATCTAGTTTTGTAGAAAGTTTGACTCAAGAATATCCCATTAGTGTATAATTGAGAACGTGTTATTTTGATACTTTTAAGTCATGGACCAAACTAAAACGGGGAAGGCATCTTTAAGAGGAGGTGATGACCAAACCATGTGTGCTTGATTCTATTTTGAGCTACATGAAACAAAGTGTATGAGGTGGTAAACGAGCTCAAGGGACGAGCGCAAGGTAGATAAGAAGTGATATAACACTAAATTCAATAGTAGAATGGTCGAAGATGCAAGGAATTAAGGGGTTCAGGCTCAGGTTTACCATTAAGTGAAGCTAAACAATAAGTGCCTGATCTGTAAGTGTGAGTGATAATGTAAGGCCCAATCCAATTTGGAGCAAATTTTCCACGTTTGCTCTTTTCGAGTTTGGTTACATGTTGATTCTCTTTGAGGACAAGATCACCAACCTTAAAGGTACGCTCATGAAGTCGCTTATCATAAGCACGATTGATGCACTTTTGATAGATTTGAAGGTGGTCAAGAGTTGTAAGACGACGCTCGTCAAGAAGCTCCAGTTGGGCTAACCGCTCTTGGCGGAAATCATCATTGGTGAGAATATCCTGAAGAGATATTCTTAGGGAGGGTATTTGTATTTCGAGAGGCAAGACAACCTCAGTACCATATACCAAAGAAAATGGGGTGGCATTAGTGGAGGTACGAATGCTGGTACGATAAGCCCAAAGGGCAAAGGGGATGTGATCAGGCCAATTTTTTCCAGAATCGTTAACGACTTTCATGAGAATTTTGGTCAGGGTTTTGTTAGAAGATTCAACCTGACCATTTGCTTATGGATAGTAAGGTGATGAGAAGCTAAGTTTGATACCAAAGTTGTCACAAAGGTCTTGTAGCAAATTATTTTTGAAATATTTTCCATTATCTGTTATCAGGCGATGAGGAACACCAAAATGACAGATAATGTGATGGTTGATGAACTCTAAAAAAATTTCTTTTTTGGTTGAAATGAGTGGAATGGCCTCCACCCATTTAGTGTAATATTCGGTTGTTGTGATGATCCAACGGTGACGTTGCGAAGAGGGCGGGTGAATCTCACCAATAAGGTATAAACCCCATTGTGAGAAAGGCCAAAGATCTCGTGCGACCTGTAGCGGATGGCTAGGAGTATGTTGAAGGTTGGCATGTTGTTGACACATAACACAACGCTTAACATATTCGTAGCATACATTATTAAGAGTAGGCCAATAATAGCCTAGGCAAAGGATCCGTTTGGCCATGGCAAGGCCACTAAAATGTCCACCACAAATACTGTCATGGACTTGTTGGATGGTATAGGTAACCTCCGCGCCGGTTAGACATCGAAGGAGGATGCCATCAAAGCCACATTTAAAGAGGAGTCCCCCCATGACGACATAACGAGAAACACTTTTAAGAAAAGCACGTTTTCCGTTACTAGTAAGGTCAGGTAGAGAACATAGGTTGTAAGGTAGTCGTGAATTTGGTGATACCAGGTATCCTACGAATTGGCAGACACATGTGATTTATCATACAAACATCTGGGGCTGAGTAAGATGGGGCAAAGAGTTGTTGGACCAAGAAAAATATGTCAGAGTCAATTGGTGAGGTAGGAATTTGTGAGGCCAAGCAAGCCATAGTATCCATAAATTTGTTAGTTGAGCGGGGAAAGGTTTGGATAAAATAATGGGTAACTAAGGTCAAAAGTGAATCCACGTAATGTTTGTACTTTTGAAGTTCCTCATTTTTACATTGGTAGATGCCCATAACTTGATTGACTACCAATTAAGAGTCGCCAAAAATGTTAATAGATTTTACACCTAAGTGTAACACAACCTGGAGACCCAAAACAAGGGCCTCATATTCCGCTGTATCATTAGTGCAGGGGAAATCGAGCCAGAATGAAAGAGGCATAGGTTCAGCGTCCAGAGGAATGAGAACAACACTGGCCCCTCCGCCGCGCTAGCATTTGGATCCATCGAAGAAGAGGGTCATTGAATACGAATCCTTACTGAGTGAAAGAGTTGCAATGAGTTCGTCAGGGAAAGTAAAATTAGTAAACTGCTCCCTAGGTAAAGGGGCTTCCGTGAGTTGGTCTGTGATAGTTTGTCCTTTGATTGATTTCTGGTGTACAAATTCAAGGTCGAGGTCGGCAAGGAGCATAAGCCATCGGGTGATGCATTGGTTTAGATGAGGTTTGGCATACATATAATGGATGGGGTCCGCATTGGTGATGACAAAAGTTTTGTGATTCAGGAGGTAATGTCAAAGTTTGGTGGCCACGAATGATAGGGCTAGGCACAACTTTTCTACATGTGTATACCTAGTCTCATAATCCACAAGAGTATGGCTTATGTAATAAACGGCTTGCTCTCGATGCTCGGAGTCACGGTGTGCGAGCATTGCTCCTACAACATGGTCGATGGCAGAAAGGTAAAGGTAGAAAGGGTGATCGTCTTGAGGTGGGATAAGCACAGGTGGCTATAAGAGATAGGCTTTAAGAGCCTCAAAGGCCTGGTGGCACTCTTCGCTCCATTGAAAGATAATGTCCTTTTTAAGGAGATGATGGAAAGGTTGACATTATTCTGAAAGTTGTGAGATGAAACGCCGGATAGATTGGAGTTTGCCCTGTAAACTACGCAATTGTTTGAGGTTAGTAGGTGGGGGCATTTCTAGGATAGCTTTGACTTTAGCTAGATCGACCTCGATGCCACGCAAAGAGACAATAAAACCAAGGAGTTTTCCTAAAAGGACACCAAAGACACATTTCTTTGGTTGAAGACGAACACAATATTGTAACAGGTGATCAAAAATAATGGTTAAAACATCGAGATGTTCACTGCGATGTTTAGATTTCCTAATAAGATCATCGACACAATCCTCAAGGATAGTGTGCATAATGTCATGAAAAATGTAAGTCATAGCTCGCTGATAGGTCGCACCAGCATTCTTAAGGCTGAACGGCATGACACGATAGCAGAAGGTTCCCCAAGGAGTTATGAAGGTGGTTTTATGTTGATCGGCCGGGGCTACCAAAATTTGATTGTATCCCGAGAAGCCATCCATGAGAGAAAGCATCTCATGGCCCGCAGTGAGATCAACAAGTTGATCAATACTTGGTAGGGGGAAGTCATCCTTTGGGCAAGTGAGGTTAAGGTCTTGGAAATCCGTACATATCCGAAGTCCCCCCGTTGCTTTAGTAATAGGTACGATGTTAGAAATCCATTGAGGATAGTCAATAGGTAAGATGAAGGAAACAGAAAGGAGTCGTTGAAGCTCTTCTTTGACCAAGAGGGAATTGCGTGGATGCATTTTTCTCAGTTTCTGTTTAACTGGTTTGGAATTGGGTTTCAGGGTAATGTTATGGACCGCAATGTCAAGATCAATTCCTGGCATGTCAGCGTAGGACCAAGCGAAAGCTTGGTTACAGGCACGTAGGAAGGTAGTGAAGGCCATTTGTTCTGATGTGTTAAGAGATTGTCCGATCTTCACAATGTGAGGATCATCCTTTGTGTGGATGTTGAATTCTATAATCGACTCATTCAACATGGTTTGAGTTTCAGATGGTAAGGCGCGTTGAATATAAGAGTCGTCCGCACCCAGGTAAGTGAGGATGGAGTCGTCATCTTGGCACTCAACAACATTAATTGAGGGCGAGTCCTCTTCGATCATGTCTAGATACAGAAGGGGAAGAGAAGATGGGTCTTCATTATCACGTTGATAAGTGAGAGGACCCAGGAAGATAGCGTTTATGAAAAAAAAAGTTAGGAGGGATGGATTCAGGGTCTATCGACTTTGCAGGTGACGATGGCAAAATGGGTGATGATGGTTCGGAAGGGGTGACTTCGTCATCTTCCTAGATACAACAGATATGCGGTGTCTTTAGTGTAGGTGGTTCAGAGAATCCAAGACCACGACGATCTTTGTGTTTGCGTGTAGTTACAGGAATGATCGTATGTCGGCCTTGTTCATAAAGACCGAAACCGAAGCCCTTCCAAGCACAATGCGTTAAGAAGGTGAGGGTGAAGTGACGATTAGTTAGATATTGAAAATCAGATTGGAAGGGAACCACACTAAGGGGAGATTCAGGGGTGATAGAGGATGTATTGACACCCCCATATGTTAGGTTGGTACGGCAATTAGGTGGTCCGTAGGAGATTACTTCCCCCACACGACGGTCATAGGTAGGATGCGCATGTAACTGTCCGTACTCCTATGGGGTACAGAAAGTGCTAGCGTTATATAGGAGATACTCCCCCAATGTAAGGCATTGAAAAACATCTACTAAGGGATCTGAGGTTGGGATGTTGTCCGTGGGAAAGGAAGTGGTATTTGTGATAGCAGTTTCATTGGTTGAAGGTGTAGGTGTGGTTGAGATGGATGGTTGAGGTGTGGTTGAAGTAGATGGTTGGGTTGGATGAATGGGTGTCTTGACTGGTACAACCACATCATTAGGGCAATATAACATATTGCAGGTTTTGAAGGGGGAGCGTCAGCTTTTACGGTGTAGGACTTCCCCTTATACTCGAATTTTATGCATCTATGTAAGGTGGAGGGAACGCATCCCATAGCCTAGATCCAAGGGCAACCTAACAACATGTTGTATTGGAATTCTCCCTCAAAGACATAGAAGAGTTCAAGTAAAGTACGTGGCCCTACACGAATGTTAAGGATCACAGTGCCTAAGGTAGAAGTAATAGCATCATTGAATGAATGCAACATGGTGAGGTTGGCACACATGCAGCTAGAAGGGATATTCATTTGTTGGAAGGCTTTGGAAGAGATGATGTTTAGGCTAGCGCCTCCGTCAATCATAACACGACGTACCCGGATGTCCCGGACGTAAGCTGAGATGAAAAGAGTGGGGTCAGGATCTTCTACACCAAAGTCAACAATTTCATCTTCGGAGAAACTGACAGCAACGGTTTGCTGTACAGGGACGGAAGTGATAGATTGTTTGGTGAGAGAAGAAACGTGGTTGGGTGTTAAGATGGCGGTAACGGGAAAGGTTTCGTTAGGTAAGACCTTTATCCATTGAATGATTTCAACGAGAGCTTCGTGATGAGATTCAAAGGTTTGAATGAGATCATACAGTGTCATTTTTACAGATGATTGGTGAAGTTATTTAATCATGGTTCGGTGGGCAACTCCATCAGAGACGGGTGTTTCACGCGGAATGTTTCAACTTTTGGGAATAGAGTTGCTTCTATCCTTTCATTTCTTTTAGAAACAGATAAGGGTTAGGGTTAGGAGGAATACCTGTTGAATGTCGAGATGGTGTGCGTACCATAGAGAGAGATCAGGTTGATTGTGAAGAACTCCTTTTTGTCTTGGAAGGACTACCTGCAAATAAGAATACAAGACCACAAGATTTTAATTAGACAATAAATGAGGGAACTGCCTTGGGCCCAGGAAATATAAAACTTCCTTTTGAAGGTGGTCAGTTCCCCTGCTAATATGAATTAACACAAAAGATTGTAAAATGACAATTCAATTGCCTCGTTGAAACAAGTAGGGGGAAAGGCTAGTTTCTAGTTTTGAATCAAGGTAACCGATACCGGTTGCTGCTAACCGATATCGGTAGGTTCTATGTTTTAGGGGCTTTTGGTGAGGGTCAGTTGTAGGGTGGTTGTGTTGTTTGTAAGGCTAGTAAATGAGTGGGATTAGGTAACGGGGTGATGAGAGGGTAGAAGAATGATAGTTAGATGTAATGTGTTGCTGGGTAGTAGATCTGGGAATAGATTTATGATGGCTGTGATTCAAATGTCTAAGAAATGTTATCAAAGAGAACATACAAGATTCTACTTACTGTTTATTGACGAGAATGCAGGTCCAAGAACTGTGATGACAAAGGTAGAACTTAGATAGGATGTCCTGACGATCAGAAGATGAGATGTCTTCCCTCATGATGATCAGCTGAGTGTCACAGGGCTCTGGTTGTGCAGTTGCAGTCTTGGGCTTGATGTCCTTCTCTGCAAACTCTTTTTGTTTCTTCACTTGTCTCTGCTCGGCCAAGAAAATCCCGATCCTTTCAATGATTTCTCCTCCTTTTTGATCAAATGAAAATCCGATCCTTTGTTTTTGGTTGGAGGTGGTCATTTACAGGGAACCGATGGCGGTTACACAACCGACGGCGGTCGAGTAGGAACCGGCATCGGTCAGGTCAAAGTGGGCTATTTTTGGTAAAATAGCCAACTTTCCCTCCTTTTCTCCCGAGGGATTAGTTGTGGGCTTGGTCAAGTCATTATGAGGTCAGTTTTGGGTGCGGGTGAGGAGTAATTAATCATAGGTGTGGATGTGGACCAAGTTATAGGTCTTAATTCAGTTAGTTTAAGGTTAAGACTCGGTCATGATGAGGTGGCGAAATGAGGTGGTAGGTATGGCGATGTGGATTTATTAATAATAAGGTAATTAATAAATAATTGTGTAAGGTTTAGGTGATAAGGTTAGGTTGCGAAATGAGATGCGGGGCTCAGGGGGTCGTAAGACACAAATTTGGTGTCTACAACGGGGTAGGAAGGTCCACGAATAACCACTTTAGGTGGTGGTGCGATCGGGATGGTGGACGGAGAAAGAGAGGCCACAGGTGTGCTTTCTTTAGCTTTCCCATTGTTTTTCTACCCTCGAGTAGCAACACTAATCATGTTGATCTCGTGAACATGAGAGGAGGAAGACGGTAGGGATAAGTCATTGTCTTCGAGAGGTGGGGTTGTAATAATGATAGATCTTGGTGAGGAGGGGACATGTGGTATTGGAGAGGGGATTGAAGCTAAAGGCCTCACTTCGTAAGTTGTCTTTCTTAACCTTTCTATCCGAGAGAGGTGATTGACGAAGTATGACTCTCAACGCTTTGCATCCCTCTACATCATGTCCTGGTGTGTGGTGGTAAGCGCAGATTTTAGACTCATCATAACCTATAGGTCGAGGTGTAGATGGATCACAGGGTCTAAGTGGGGGTAGGGAAATGGTCGCATTCTCCACCAACATATCAAGGATCTTGGCGTAAGATCCTTTGAGTGGGTCAAAGTCAGAAGAAGATGAGGCTATTGATTGGGTGGGTTTTGGTAATGTTTGGGTATGGTTGTTTCATACGGGTGGTGGTTTAGACAAGGGGTTTTGATAATTGGATTTAACTAAACGTGGCTTCTTCAGCACAGAAGTTATGTTTAGCTGGTTAGATGATGAGGCCACAAATGACGTGATGGCGGGAAACAACCACGGAGAAAGAGGAGTGACAGCAAACAAATCCTTTGATGATGCAGTTTGTTTAGGGTTGATAGGTGGATAGGATACTTGGGGTGACGGTGTTAACACACCCATGGATCTCTGTATGGGTGTAGAAGATGCAGGTTGTTTTAAAGAAAACGCAGGAGGTATGATGTATTAAGGCAAGGTGGAGGGGTGAGGTCCTAATATAGAAGGTAGGTGTGACGGTGAGGGTTTTAGTTGTGACAGAGGCATAGATTGGACTTGGGCTTTAGGGGATTGGGTTTGTCTCTTAGGTGGATGGACGGCTTTATTTTTGGATAAATCTAACCGTTTCGGTGGGTGTGTTAGGCTGGGTATTGGTGAAGTCCCAAGTGTAGGGGAAGGTTTGGTTAGGTTAATAGAGGTGGATGAGGTATTTAGTAGGGATGAGGGAGGTGAAGATGAGGACATAGGCATTTTGAGCTTTTGTAAACACCTCGGGTATATGGTAGAGGTGTCTGGAAAGGGGAGCTTTTGTAAACACCTGCAGTTGACCGGAGTCGGTGGAAAGGGGACCGGGGTCGGTTAAGGGTGACCGGTACCAGTCTCTGGGTAGGATTTTCGATTTTGTTGCGTCATTTTGTGGTGGTTTTGGGTGTTAAGTTCTTGTTGGGGATGGCGTGTTGGGTTGTGTGGTGTTGTTTATGATTGGGTTTTGTGTGTTGGGTGTGAAGATGTTGGGGGATATTGTAGAAGATAGGTGGGTAGAGGGGTTTGTTAGAGAGTCGGGGTGTGGTCAAGGGGATAAAAGAAGGGGTATAGAGGGTATAAGTAGATGTTGTGATAAAGAGTAGGGCTAATGTAGTGAGTTGGTTTTGCAGGCACGTCAGCAGCTGACGATGAGGGACAGGATGCCCCCGCTGTTGAGACGGATGCAGCCACACGTGTCCGCAGCGTAGTGGGGTATCATGCGCGAGGTGGGACTCAGCGGAGTCTAGTGGTACAGAGCGATCGACAGGGATCACAGTTTGATGGTCGCCCTCATCGAGAGATGGGATCCGATGACCAATGTGTTCCATCTCCCGACTGGAGTGATGACCATTACATTGGAGGATGTGTATCGCATCCTTTGATTACCGATTGATGGAGAGGCAGTCTTTCAGGTGGACGCAGAGACAGCCATGGACAGCATCCTACACGTATTCAGGGATGCAGCCGCGCTACTGACGTATCACAGTGCGAGCATCGCGTATGGGGATATGTACCGGGCCCACCAACATGAGACACGGCTTGCCGTGTTGATGATGATCAGGATCACCTGCTTCGCCCTCCCGGACTCAGAGGGAGGCCGCTTTCCATGGGCGCTGATGGGGGTTTTACATGAGATGGTCGAGGAGCATACGTGTTATGCTTGGGCACCAGTATACCTGGTGCAGTTATACCGAGAGCTGTGGGGCTATCGCCGGATGAGGCGATTCGGGATTTACTCTACGTTTTTGCTACACTATTGGGCATATGAGCATATCATATGCATTAGACCAATAGGGCTGCCCCAGCAGCCAGGGCCACAGGTGATCTACAGATATGGCTTCTAGAGGTGGTTGGGGGTCATGGGCCAGCCACGAGCAGTTCTCGCCGGACGAGATATAGCATATTACCGGCATGTATTAGAGGGCTTGACAGCGTTAGAAATTGTATGGAGACCTTATAGAGGTCATCACCCTCACGGAGGAGCCCGAGCACAGTTGCAGCGGATTCAGTATACATTCTAGATAGCGGGATGGGGGCCGGGAGAGTACGAGCGGATACCCCTAGAGAGGGTACGACGATAGCTAGGGCTACGACAGGATGAGCCACCTCCCTTCCCTCAGTACCGGAGGGATGATGTAGAGGCTCCACTGCCTGCACCACAGCCTATGGACCCAAATTGGGTAGCCGAGCGGCAGGCAGACGATACAGTGGATGACGCCGGGTGTACGGGAGCATTTTTGGTATGGTGGGAAGGAGAGAGAGCCGTGAGGAGAGCACAGCCCGCACAGCCAGACTTGGCGGTGGTGATAGCAGAGAGGGATCAGCTCAGGGGCCAAGTACAGCTATTACAGGGGCAGCTTACTACTGCATAGGCACAAATAGGTGTCTTACAGGGGTAGCTAGCCCAGGCTCAGGTACAGGTACAGGCTCAGGAACCACCAGCGGCACCACTAGCGGTACTGGCACAGCCACAGGTACAGGTACCACCACAGCCACAGGCACCACCAGTGGCACCAGCACAGGCACAGGGGGCACTGGTATTAGGAGTCAGGGGACCAGCCCCAGCAGCTATGGTGGCATGGGACCGTTATATGGAGGCAAGAGCAGAGGCCCAGTACTATCAGGATATTCTTGATGGTACCGGGGTTGACTATCAGCCATATGTGGCACATAGAACAGAGACCTCTCAGAGTCAGAGATCTCAGGGAGGTGCAGCCACAGCCGGTGGGTCTGTTACAGGTAGGAGGCGAGAGGCGGCATAGGGACCAGCAGGGAGACAGGCAGAGGGTGGTGGAGAGAGCTGAGGGATCCCTGCATATTTTGGTATTTGTATATTGGATATGGGCACTAGTCTGCAAACTGGTTATGTTTATAGAGGCCTGCGTGCCTACATATTAGGTATTCATTCATTTATTGTATATACTAGCCTGCGAGCCGAGTATGTTTTTGATATGAGAGACCGGCCTGCGAGCTGAGTCAAGATTATTGACAGTTATTGCGGCCTACGTGCTAGCTTTGTTGTAGTATGAGATCACAGAGGCCCCGATGCAGGGCACATTGTATATTTGCAACGTTGTATATATAGATATGATGATTTGATCCACATGTTGTGCGTAAAATGTGTTAAGTGTTTTGTCGATGGTTTGGGATATTTAATGTATGATGAGTTTGATCCACATGGTGTTATATATTTCTGGTGTTGATGTCTTTTGTTGATGGGATGTATGTATATGTATAGATGATGAGTTTAACTGACATGTTGTGTTTATGAAATGTTTGTATGTGTTGTGTCACTGGTTTGTGAAATTGAACGTATGATGAGCTGCTGAATTGGATCCAAATGGTGTTATAGATTGATGGTTTTTGATATTGTTTGTTGATGGCTTGGATGTTTTTGTAATATGGATAGATGATGTTGATAAAATTGTGATGAGATATGGATTTGATGAAAAATTATAGATAATGGTGTTGTTTATGTAGGAAAAAGAGATGGGTGCCACAAAAATTTGCAAAAACAAAGAAACGGCTTAGGTTTAAGCAACAAGGGGTACGTGACCGACGTCGGTTGTTTAACCGAAGTTGGTATCTATACGGCAGATATCGGTTACATAACCGATATCGGTTATGGAAGACTTATTTCCCTAAAAATAGAACTGCTGGGTCGGCAACTTAAGTTCTTATTTTTAGCATTCTTATTTTTAGAGTCATGCAACAAGTTAAATATGCACGATTGCGACACTTTTTGACTACTGAGACAGGTAATTGCATGAGATAATTGAGTGATAAGGAGAAAAGAGACAGGGAAAATCAATGTGGGGATGAGATTCAGAAGGAAAAACAGTAAGTTAGATTTGAAGAGGGTGGTGAACATGGTAGAACGAGGAGAAGCATCCAGTAGGTAGGGACGAGAAGGATGACAATTGCCATCTGCAAGCTGCTGCAGCCCAAGAGGTAAACGTCTTGGTTGTAATTTGATTCTTGCATGTTGTGTGAATAGTATGACGGAGACTAAGTAGATAGAGATGAGAAAGAAAAGGTGATAGGAAATGATTCGGGATAGGGTGAATGTGATGGGGAAGGTAGTCAGGAGTGTCGGGTATGTTTGTATGTACATAGAGGGATAAACGATCAAATTATTGTCATAGGTGGTGTTTTTAGGCAGGGTGTGTAAAGTCGATATTGACCGGTATCGGCTTAAGATAGCCGTTATCGGTTATAGAACCGATACCGGTTATTTAAAACCAATGCCGGTTACTATAGGAATTTCCAGAATGTGAGAAAGAACCCTTAGGAATTTGATTTATTGAATGGCTGTGTGTCGTTTTGATGTGTGCAGGTGGAGGCAGGGTTCAGGATGAATGATACTGTGCCAGCGCTGTTGTCACGAATCCGAGCGGATGTAACACCAGTTGAATGGACATTGATAAATCGTTTAGGGTTAAGTGGAATCCGCTATTATTCACGGATCGCACGTAACCATGCTATATTACAAACGTTGATTGAGAGATGGAATCTAGAAAGGAATACCTTTTATCTGCCAACAGGGGAGATGACAGTGACATTGGAAGATGTGTTCCATATTTTGAGACTCCCAATTACAGGAAGAACAATATATCAGGCATTGCCTAGTGCAGCACGGGGAGCGATAACAGTATTATTTGGTCCATACGCACAATATTTGACACAACGAGGTTTGACATTCATGTATGGTATAATGTATGCAGCACACCCTGAGGAGACAAGATTATCAGTGATATTAATGATAGCAGTAGGGTATTATGCATTACCGAGGGCGGATGGGGGAAGATTTCCAAAAGCATTGATGTGTGTTATTTGGGAAATGATAGAAAGGAACGTGACTTTTACATGGGCACCTGCATATTTGGCGGAGCTATACAGGGTTTTATGGGCTTGTAGACAAAATCACAGGACGAAACTAGATTGTTCATTTTTATTACATTTTTGGGCCTATGAGCACATTTTTTGTGTGTGAACAATAGTCCAAACCATCCAGTCAGGAGAGACCAGAGTGCAGAGGTTGGGATTCAGACGATGGGTCCAGACAGAATAAGAGGCAAGATCCCAGGCCATGATGGGTGACATCGAGTATTATAGGCAGGTATGGGAGATGGTGACGATGGCGGATATTTGTTGGAGGCCTTACGGGAACTATATGGTAACAAAGAATATAGCTGAGGAGTTGAGGGGTGTAGAGCGATTGAAGTGGATTGCAGGGCATAGGCTAAGGGAGTATGAGAGGATTCTTCTAGATCATGTACGGTGAAAATTTGTATTTGTGCAGGATATACCCCTGGCTTATAAACCATATATGAGGATCGAACGCTGAGGTAACATTCTCACCTCTTCAGCTAACACCTCTAGAAGGGCCAGAGGAGGGTAGCAGCTGATCGCAAGGTGATGGATGAAGGAACGACAGAGGCCTATAGATTATGGTGGGTCATAGAGCTACGACGGGTTCGTGATCATCCTAATATAGCTATGATTACAGTGGAGAGAGATCGTCTGCAGAGATTAGTTCATCAGCTCCAAATGCAGGTGAATGAGACAAGAGGATTGTTAGCAGTTGCGGAGTCACGAGTGGAGGGACTGGAGGTGAGATACCTCCATGCAAGGGAGCGTATTCAGATGTTACAGGAGATATTGGTAGATCAGTGGGCGGTACCAATAGACATGGTACCTTTGAGGACAGAGAGGCCTGGCGAGAGGTGTTAACAATCACGATCATCACCTGGTTCGGGATGAGGCGTGAGGGTCTAATTAAATTGTATCGAGGTATAAGAATAAATAAGGATGCCGACCTGTGTATCGATGATATAGAAGATATATTTTTTTAATATCTAAATAGAATTGAATATGCATGTTGATTTGAGTTATGATAATAATAAGAATTCTTGTGTTTAAACCTTTTTGTGTTTTGAAAAAGGATAAAGAGGAATGTGATTAAATAGAAATACACAAAAATATTTATATTTACCACACATGATAGGTTGTGGTAGGGGATGGTCGAGCTAACCTTGGGAGACCCCATGTCTCTTAAGTGTTGCCTACATAGCCCATTGCACAAAGCAAGGAGGGGCCTCAAACCGATGTAGTTCTCCCTTAGGACCAGGGAGAGATGAATTCAGGTAATTTAAGTATGGTTAGGTAATTTGTTGGTTGGTAAAAATATTGATATTGGATATTGGTAGGGTAATATTGCTGGTGTTGGTAATGAATTGGTGATGTTGGAATAGGTATAAGTGAAGCAAAAGTTAGCCTACCCAAGTGGTAGAGAACCCTATCCTGATTAAGGTCAACACATAATCCCAGAGTCGAGAAAAAGAGACAAAAGTGTCCCGTAGTTGAGAAGAGCCAAAAAAACCACATAATAACGTAGAATGAAGTTGAACCCCTAGGTACCTTGCGTAGACGAGAAGTCGATAGGTGAAAAGAGTGGTATAATCACAATATATTGGATATACGTCACGTCCCTTGAGTTTTGTTGCTTTGAAAAATGGTGCGGTAAGGTGGTTGATGTGGGTGAGGATGCAGAGAACTTATTATAAGATGATTATTCTGACAAAAGAGAACCTGACCTAAATAGACAAGTCCATGACTCAAAAGTGTTATGAAACACTGCTTTTATTTTTATTTTATTTTTCTGGATATAGACTGATCGATGCAGGAATTCTACATGGGATATGTATTTTGTTGTTCTTGAGGTCTTCACGAAGATGATCAATGCGAGAAGCTTCTGATAAAGGCTAACTTTGTATAGCTGTCCTGCAAGGGAGCAGTCTATTTATAGTAGCAGATGTGGTATTTAGTATCTAGATGTTCTTCAGGGGAGTAGTCTATATATAATAGCAGCAATAGTTTGGCATATAGATGTCCTTCGAGGGAGCAGTCTATATGTATATTTATAGAGGTCCAGATGTCCGTTTGGTGAATAAAGCATCTAGTTTTATGTAGGAAGTTTGACTCAAGAAAATCCCATAAGTGTTTTCATTAAGAATGTGTTATTTTGACCACTTTGAAGTCATGGACTAGACTAAAAAAGGGGAAGGTATCGTTAAGGGGAGGTGAGAAGAAAACTATGTGAGCTTGATTTTATTTTGAGACGTAGGAAACAAAGTGTATGTGGTGGTAAGTGAGCTAAAGGGACGAGTGGTAAGGGAGATAAGAAGTGATATAACACTAAATTCAACAGTAGAAAGGTCAACGATGCAAGGCATTAAGGGGCTCAGGCTCAGGTTTACCATTAAGCAAAGCTAAACGATAAGTGCCTTGATCCATAAGTATGAGTGATTATGTAAGGCCCAATCCAATTGGGAGAAAATTTTCCATGTTTTCTCTTTTCTAGTTTGGTTACATGTTGATTCTCTTTAAGGACAAGATCACCAACCTTAAAGGTACACTCATGAAGTCGTTTATCATAAGCACGCTTGATGCATTTTTGGTAGATTTGAAGGTGATCAAGATCCGTAAGATGACACTCGTCAAGAAGCTCTAATTGGACTAACTGCTCTTGGCGGAAATCATCATTGGTGAGAATATCCTGAAGAGATATTCTGAGGGAGGGTATTTGTATTTCGAGAGGAAAGACCGCCTCGGTACCATATACCAAAGAAAATGGTGTGGCATTAGTGGAGGTACGAATGCTAGTACGATAAGCCCAAAGGGTAAAGGGGATGTGATCATGCCAATATCTTTCGAACTCATTGACAACTTTCATAAGAATTTTGGTTAGGGTTTTATTAGAAGATTCAACTTGTCCATTTGCTTGTGGATAGTAGGGTGATGAGAAACTAAGTTTGATACCAAAGTTGTCACAAAGGTCTTGCAACAACTTATTTTTGAAAGATTTTCCATTATCTGTTATCAGGTGATGAGGAACACCAAAATGACAGATAATGTGGTGGTTAATGAACTCTACAATTTTTTCTTTTTTAGTTGAAATGAACGGAATAGCCTCCACCCATTTTGTGTAATATTCAGTTGCTGTGATTATCCATCAGTGACGTTGCGAAGAAGGCAGATGAATCTCACCAATAAGGTCTAAACCCCATTGTGAGAAAGGCCAAAGATCTCGTGCGACCTGTAGTGGATGGCTAGGAGTATGTTGAAGGTTGGCATGTTGTTGACACATAACACAACACTTAACATATTCGTAGTAGTCGTTATTGAGAGTAGGCCAATAATAACCTAGGAGAAGGATTCGTTTGGCCACGGCAAGGCCGCTAAAATGTCCACCACAAATACCTTCATGGACCTGTTGGATGGTATAGGTGACTTTCGGGCCAGTTAGACATCGAAGGAGGATGCCATCAAAGCCACGTTTATAAAGGATTCCCCCCATAACGACATAATGAGAAACACGCTTAATAAAAGCCCGTTTTCTGGTACTTGTAAGGTCAGATGAGAGAACAGAAGTTGTAAGGTAGTTGTGAAATTGGTGATACCAGGTATCTTGCGAAAATTAGCAGTCACAATAATTATCATACACACAACCGGGGGCTGAGTAAGATGGGGCAAAGAGTTGTTGGACCAAGACAGAAATGTCAGAGTCAGTTGATGAAGCTAGAATTTGTGAGGCTAAGCAAGCCATAGTATCCGTAAATTTGTTAGTGGAGCGGGGAATGTTTAAGATAGAATAATGAGTAAATAAAGTTAGAAGAGAATCCACGTAATGTTTGTACTTTTGAAGTTCCTCATTTTTGCAGTGGTAGATGCCCATAACTTGATTGACTACCAATTGAGAGTCACCAAAAATATTGATAGATTTGACACCTAAGTGTAATGTAACCTGCAGACCCAAAACAAGGGCCTCGTATTCCGCTATGTTATTAGTGCAGGGGAAATCGAGTCGGAATGAAAGAGGCATAGGCTCAGCATTGAGAGGAATGAGAATAACATCGGCTCCTCTACCGTGCTGGCATTTGGATTAATCAAAGAAGAGGGTCATTGGATCCGACTGCTCCTTGAGGGAAAGAGTGGCGATGAGTTCATCAAGGAAATTAAAATTAGTAAATTGTTCCCCAGGTAAAGGGACTTCCGCAAGTTGGTCTGTGATGGTTTGTCTTTTGATTTATTTCTGGTGGACAAACTCAAGGTCGAGGTCGGTAAGGAGCATAAGCCATCAGGCGATGCGTTGGTTTAGATGAGGTTTGGCATACATATAATGGATGGGGTTTGTGTTGGTGATGATGAAAGTTTTGTGATTCAGGAGGTAGTGTCAGAGTTTGGTGGCCACAAATGATAGGGCTAGGCACAACTTTTCTACATGTGTATACCTAGTCTCATAGTCTACCGAGAGTACAACTTATATAATAAACTGCTTGTTCTCAATTCGTGTTAAGTCACAATGTGCAAGCATGGCCCCTACAGCATGGTCGGTGACAGAAAGGTAAAGGTAGAAGGGGCGATCGTCCTGATGTGGGATAAGCATGGGTGGCTGCAAGAGATAGGCTTTGAGAGCTTCAAAGGCTTGGTGGCACTCTTCGCTCCATTGAAAGTCAATGTCCTTTTTAAGGAGGTGATGAAAAGGTTGACATCGATCCGAGAGTTGGTAGATGAAACACCGGATAGATTGGAGCTTACCTTGTAAACTATGCAATTGTTGGAGGTTAGTAGGTGGGGGGCATTTCTAGGATAGCTTTCAATTTAGATGGATCAACCTCAATGCCACGCAAAGAGACGATAAAACCAAGAAGTTGTTCCCGAAAGGACACCAAAGACACATTTCTTTGGTTGAAGCCGGACTAAATATTGTAACAGGTGATCGAAAATAATGGTTAAAACATTGAGATGTTCATTGCGATGTTTAGATTTGCCAAGAAGATCATCGACGTAATCCTCAAGGATAGTGTGTATAATGTCATGAAAAATGTAGGTCATAGCCTGCTGATAGGTTGCACCAGCATTCTTAAGGCCGAATGGAATTACACGATAATAGAAGGTTCCCCAAGGAGTTATGAAGGTAGTTTTATGTTGATCGGCGGGGGGTAACCAAAATTTGGTTATATCCTGAATAGTCATCCATGAGAGAGAGCATCTCATGGCCTGCAGTGAGATCAACAAGTTGGTCACTACTAGGTAGGGGGAAGTCATCCTTATGGCAAGCGAGGTTAAGATCTTAGAAATCCATGCATATCCGAAGTCCCCCCGTCACTTTAGTGACAGATACGATGTTAGAAATCCATTGAGGATAGTCAATAGGTAGGATGAAGGAAATAGAAAGGAGTCGTTGAAGCTCTTCTTTGACCAAGAGGGCAATGCATGGATGCATTTTTCTTAGTTTTTGTTTAATTGGCTTGGAATCAGGTTTCAGGGTAATGTTATGGACAGCAATGTCAGGATCAATTCCTGGCATGTTAGCGTAGCACCAAGCGAAAGCTTGGTTGCGAGCACAGAGAAAGGTAGTAAAGGTGACTTGTTCTGATGTGTTAAGGGATTGTCCAATCTTCACAATGTGAGGATCTTCCTCTGTGTGGATGTTGATTTCTATAGTAGATTCGTTCAGCATGGTTTGAGTTTCAGATGATAAGGCATGTTGAATATAAGAGTCATCCTCACCAAGGTAAGTGAGGATGAAGTCATCATCCTGGCACTTAACAACATTAATTGAAGGCGAGTCCTCTTCAATCATGTCTAGATATAGAAGGGGGATAGAAGAGGGGTCCTCATTATCGCGTTGATAAGTGAGAGGACCTAGGAAGATAGCATTTATGAAAAGAAGAAGTTAGGAGGGATAGATTCAGGATCTATTGACTCTGTGGGTGATGAAGGCAAAATGGGTGATGATGGTTCGGTAGGGTTGATGTCATCATCTTCCAGGAGACAACTGACATGAGGTTCCTTTGGTGTAAGTGTTCTAGGAAATCTGGGACCACTACGATCATTGTGCTTGTGTGTAGTTACGGGGATGATTGTATGTCATCGTTGTCCATAAAGACCAAAACCAAAGCCTTTCCAAGCACAGCGAGTCAAGAAGGTAAGGGCGAAATGACGATTTGTCAGGTATTGAAAGTCGAATTGGAAAGGAACCACACCAAAAGGAGGTTCAGGGGTTACATAAGGTGTGTCGACACCCCCATATGTTAGGTTGGTACGGCAATGAGGTGGTCCGTAGGGGATTACTTCCCCCACACAACGGTCATAGGTAGGATGTGCATGTACCTATCCATATTCCTGTGCGGTATGGAAGGAACTAACGTTATATAAGCAATACTCCCCCAGCATAAGGTGCTGAAAAACATCTACTAAGGCGTCTGCAGTTGGGATGTTAGCTGCGGGAAGGGAAGTGATTTTTACGACGGTGGTTTCATGGGTTGAAGGTGTAGGTGCTATTGAAATGAATGGTAGAGGTGTGGTTTAAGTAGATGGTTGGGTTGAATGAATGGGCATCTTGATTCGCACAAGCACATCATTAGGGCGATATAACATATTGCAGGTTTTGAAGGGAGGAGGATCAACTTTTACGATGTAGGAATTCCCCTCGTACTCAAATTTTATGCATCTATGTAAGGTTGAGGGAACACATCCCATAGCCTGGATCCAAGGGCGGCCTAACAACATATTGTATTGGAACTCTCCCTCAAGGACATAGAAGAGTTCGGGTAAAGTACGTGGTCCTACACGAATGTTAAGGATCACAGTGCCTAAGGTAGAGGTAATAACATCATTGAATGACCACAACATGATGGGGTTAGCACACATGTAGCTAGAAGAGATATTCATTTGTTGGAAGGATTTTGAAGAGATGATGTTTAGACTAGCACCCCCGTCGATCATGACACAACGTACCCAAATATCCCAGACGTAGGCTGAGATGAAAAGAGCAGGGTCAGGATCTTCTGTACCAAAGTCAACAATTTCGTCTTCGGAGAAACTGACAGCAACAACTTGTTGTAAAGAGACAGAAGTGGTTGGGGCGGTAGATTGTTATAGTGAGGGAAGCAACATGATTGGGTGTTAGAATAGAGGTAACAGGTAGGGTTTCATTAGGTAAGACCTCAATCCCTTGAAGGATTTCAACAAGAGCTTGTCGATGAGATTCAGAAGTCTGAATGAGATCATATCGTGTCGTTTTTACAGGTGATTAGTGAAGCTGTTTGATCATGGTTTGGTGGGCAACGCCATTAGAAACGGGGTAAGCGGGTTTCACAAATAACCACTTTAGGTGGTGGTGCGATCGAGATGGTGGACGGAGAAAGAGAAGATGCAGGTGTGATTTCTTTCACTTTCTCGTTTTTTTTCTGCGCTCGAGTAGTAACACTGATCATATTGATCTCGTGAACACAAGAGGAGGAAGATGGTAGGGATGACTCATGGGCTTCAATAGGTGGGGTTGTAATAACGACAGATATTGGTGAGGTGGGGACAGGTGGTATAGGAGAAGGAATTGAAGCCAAAGGTCTCTCCCCTTCGTAAGTTTTCTTTTTTAACCTTTCTATCTGAGAGAGGTGACTGACGAAGGATGGCTTTTAAGGTTTTACATCCCTCAACATCATGTCCTAGTGTGCGGTGGTAAGTGCAAATTTTAGACTCATCATAACTTATAGGTCAAGGTTTAGACAGGTCATAGGGACTAAGTGAGGGTAGGGAAATGGTCGTATTCTCCACCAACATAGAAAGGATTTTAGCATAAGATCCTTTGAGTGGGTCAAAATCGGAGGAGGATGAGGGTATTGATTAAGCAATTTTCAGTAATGTTTGGGCGTCATTGGTTCGTATGAGTGGTGGTTTAGCCAAGGGGTGTTGACACGTGGTTTTAACTAAACATGGTTTTTTTGTCGCAGGAGCTACGTTTAGCAGGTTAGATGATGAGGCTCCAGATAACATGGTATTTGGAAACAATGGCGACAAAAGAGGAGTGACGGCAAACAAGTCCTTTGATGATGAAATTTGTTTAGGGTTGATGGGTGGACAAGATACGTGGGATGACAGTGTTGATATACCCTTAGATCTCTGTATGTGTGCAGAAGGTGTAGGTGGTTTTAAAGAAAATGCAGGAAGTATGATATATTTATGCAAGGTGGAGGGATGAGGTCCCTAATATGGAAGGTAGGTGTGACGATGATGGTTTTAATTGTGATAGAGGCACGGATTGAGTTTGTCTCCTAAGTGGAGGTGCAGCTTTATTTTTTGATAAATCTGGTCGCTTAGGCGGGTGTGTTAGACTAGGTATTGGTACGGTCCCAAGTGTAGGGGAAGATTTGGTTAGGCTAATAGATGTGAATGAGATACTTGGTAGAGATGCAGGGGATGAAGATGAGGACATAGGAATTTTGAGTTCCTGTAAACACTTTGGGTATATGGTAGAGGTGTCTGGATCGGTCATCTGCATTTGAGTAGAATAGGGGGTACTCAAACGTTCCCATAGGACTCATCTATCTTCTAGAGAATGACAGTCTTGCAGGTGTGAATTGGAACTCTTGTATGGAAGAAAGGTGGGTTGTGATTCCGGTCCACTGTGGGTGTGATATAGAAAGTAGATGAGGTACAGTATCAATAGGTGTTAAGAGGTCAACCGGTCACTGAAAAGATTTAGGCAATGAAGAACTAATAGGTAGGAGGACATGTTTGAGAGGATCTGTCATGGTTAAAGAATTTGGTGATGTCGGTGTAAGAGGTTTCTCGTCTAAGGATGAAAAAAGGAGTGGCGAGCCTTCCTCTTGTGCAACAAGAGTGGTAGAAGGAGACATTTGGGAAATAGATAAGTTAGATAACATCCGTTCGAAGTCTTGTAGGGATGTGGTGTAAGAAGGATCATTTGTGAGAAGGGAACTCTGGGTAGTTAATTCCTTGATGGGTAAAGGAACGGCAAGGATTTTAGCTTGTCTTAATGGCGAGGAAGGGGGTTTGGTTTCCCTGCGTTAGGGAAGAGGCTTGATTCAAAATTTGTTCGATAGACGTTTTTGGCTGGGAATCGAAGACCGCATGGATCTCATGAACACTCTCCTTGGCTAAGATATCTTGGTTTAGATTAATGTTAGAAGAATGATTCGGGAATGGTTTGTTGAATATTTTCAAATTTCGGCTAGCAGGGGCGTTAGGATTATCGAGGGCTATATCCCCCGCATCAACCATTTCCTGCATTATGTTTTTTAACATCTTGCATTTTTCATGACTATGTCCTTTTAACGCAGTGAAAGTTACAGAAGTCATTTTATTTGTACCAAGGAAGGTATAGCGTGGGTGGAGTCAAACCCGGAGTGAGGTTTAACAGAAGGCAAGGTGATAGCTCTGGCTTTGAGCAATTTTTCCAAGATGACACCATAAGTTTCCCCCCGAGCGAGTGTAATTGATGAGCCTCGGATTTATATTTATAGGTGGCTTTTGGTGGGGGTATTAGACGGTGCTTGAGATTTGACCATCAACCCCGCGTGGACAGCTCCTTTTGATTTTCAATTAAGTGGATGTATGAGGAGTGGTGGTGTTTGGTTTATTAGTGGAATCTGGAGTTCAGAAATTGGGGTTTTTGTTGCGCAACCACAATTTCTCTTCTTCTAAGGCTCGAACTTCTAGTTTTCGAGCCATGGTAAAGGCCTCGTCAAATGTATGGAAAGTTTGAATTTGAAGGGTAGGAGAGATGTGCTTAGCGCAGGCCTGTGTAAAAAGTTCGATAAGTTCAGCCTGAGGCAAGGCATATGTAAGTTGGTTGATAAGGCCCCGCTATCGTCCAACGAAATCTGCTATAGATTTTTCGTCAAATTGTCGGATGGCATAGAGGTCGATGATAGATACTTTCTTCGCAATGCTAATGGAGAAATGATCTAAGAAAGATTGGGCTAGTTGGTTAAAAGAGAAGATTGAGTGCTAGGTTAAAGCACTGTACCAATCCAAGGTGGGTCCTGATAAGGACATGGGAAAGGTGCGGAGTAGGAAGGCATCATCACGAGCAATCAAATAATAAGCATGTCTACAAGATCGCAAGTGTTGTTGAGGATCCTCTTTACTATTAAAACGAGTAAATTTCGGCAATTCCCATTGAGGAGGATATGAATGAAGGGGGATAGAAGGGTGAACAGGCTCTCAACAAACTTGCTCATATGTCAAGGCGCTACGACTTCCTAAAACAGAAGCCTCCAAATTTTGCGTTTTGTCCATCATTTGTTTGATAAAATCCATGGTTGGATGAGATGATGCCACGGCTGTGGTAAACGGAGGCGAATTGGGCCAAGGGGCCTCCGCTAGACAATGGTGGGCTTAAATGTTGATAAGGTATGGAGGATGAATATGTTGAGGTAACTGAATAGGGATGTCCTATATAAGATGTTGAGGTCATTGGATACGTGTATGGGAATGAAAAGGTAGGCGGAGCTTGAGAAGGAAAGCTTGTGTGGATAGGTGGCAGAGAGCAAGTCATGAATGAAACAGTCTGCAAGGGAGATGAGGTAGGAGCAATCAGTGGTAAGGATATGTGGGGTCCCATATTAACCAAAGGAAATCCAGTATGTGTCGTATGAACCTCTGAAGCAGTCGGATTGGGAGATGGGGCTAAAGATGCAAAAAGCAAGGCAGTGTTATCAGGCGGAGTGGGAGCTAAATGAGAAGCTATACTAATAGGCATGCCCATAAGGAGTTGACCATCGGGTGTACGGTTAGGGGCACGATACAAATAGTATTGTACAGTGCTAGGATTAGCTTCCAGAAATTTGGAAAATTCCTTATCTCCTACAGGAATTTTGGGGATCTCACTAGTGTCCGTAGGGTTCCCTATAGAATGTGAAGGGGATGATTCAGGTAAAGGCACAGAACAGGCATGTGAAACCATGGCGGCAGCTTGCTTTCAAGTGATAACAACCATGGAAAAGAGTACACAGCAGGGCTTCAATCTATTAGAAATAGAAATAGCCTTAGAATGGTGAAATTGGTAGGTTGCTAGTTTGTCAGGAACTGTAAAATATAGTAACTGATATTGTTCTGATAACCGATGTTGGTTAGACTATAGCCGCCATCGGTCACTTAAGTGATGTCGGTGTAATAAGACTGGTATGAGAAAATATAAGAAGCTGCTGATTTAATCTTAACAATGCTTAGTACATTTATCAATTTGTTCTAAGGTGATCACAGAAGACAGTGTATAATAGAGAAAACAGAACTGAAAAACAAACAAGATGCACACGCAAATCCAGAGACTAACCTTAGGGTTAATTTAAATTATCATGGACTTACACCTTTAGACGTAGAATGATGTTAAAATCCTAAACCGAAGAATTTAGAGGAAATGTCAAGTTTGTTTTGGCTTATAAGGTTACCTCAATCAGGTGCGGAGGAATACCACGGAAAAAGGGGGGATGTTTGAGCTATTGTGTTAGTTGTGAAGTGATTCGGTATGTGTTGTGTAGTGAAAGTAAGATTAATTTCTTGTCAATACCATGGATATCACCCCCACGTGTACGACCTGTTACTTAATCTATGTTCACTAGAATTGAAAACAACAAGCAAGAATGTGATGCACATGTTTTAAACCCAAATCGAAAATGATATTCGATGAAGCAAAAGAGATGACTTTCACTAATACAAAGATGTAAAAGCAAATCAAGTTCTTTTACCAAAATAACAAAATACCTTGTGAATATCTTTAGAAGAATAAAACAGCAAGTATGCTCCCTATAGGAAAGCAAGCAAGAAAGAAAGAAACCCGAAATGGGTCCCCACCGGGCATGCCAAAATGTTTTGTGTGGAATTTTTTCAACTTTTGGGAATATAGTAGCTTCTATCCTTTCATTCCTTTTAGAAATAGATAAGGGTTATGCCTAGGAGGAATACGTGTTAAATGTTGAGATGGTGTGCACGTACCATAGAGAGAGATCAGGTTGATTGCGAAGAACTCCTTTTTGTCTTGGAAGGACTACCTGCAAATAAGAATACAAGACCACAAGATTTTAATTAGACAATAAATGAGGGAATTGCCTTGGGCCCAAGAAATATAAAACTTCCTTTCGAAGGTGGTCAATTCCCCTGCTAATATGAATTAACACAAAAGATTGTAAAAATGAAAATTTAATTGCCTCATTGAAACAAGTAGGGGGAAAGGCTGGTTTTTGGTTTTGAGTCAAGGTAACCGATACCGGTTTCTGATAATCGATATCAGTAGGTTCTATGTTTTAGGGAATTTTGGTGAGGGTCAGTTGTAGGGTGGTTGTGTTGTTTGTAAGGCTAGTAAATGAGTGGGATTAGGTAACGGGGTGATGAGAGGGTAGAAGAATGATAGTTAGATGTAATGTGTTACTGGGTAGTACATCTGGGAATAGATTTATGACGACTGTAATTCAAAAGTCTAAGAAATGTTATCAAAGAGAATATACAAGATTCTACTTACTGTTTATTGACGAGAATGCAGGTCCAAGAACTGTGATGACAAAGGCAGAACTCAGATAGGATGTCCTGACGATCAGAACCTGAGATGCCTTCCCTCACGATGATCAGCTGAGTGTCACAGGGCTCTGGTTGTGTAGTTGCAGTCTTGGGCTTGATGTCCTTCTCTGCAAACTCTTTTAGTTTCTTCACTTATCTCTGCTCAGCCAAGCAAATCTCGATCCTTTCAATGATTTCTCCTCCTTTTTGATCAAATGAAAATCCGATCCTTTGTTTTTGGTTGGAGGTGGTCATTTACAGGGAACCGATGGCGGTTACACAACCGATGGCGGTCGAGTAGGAACCGGTATCGGTCAGGTCAAAGTGGGCTATTTTTGGTAAAATAGCCAACTTTCCCTCCTTTTTCTCCCGAGGGATTAGTTGTGGGCTTAGTCAAGTCATTATGAGGTCAGTTTTGGGTGCGGGTGAGGAGTAATTAATCATAGGTGTGGATGTGGACCAAGTTATAGGTCTTAATTCGGTTAGTTTAGGGTTAAGACTCGGTCATGATGAGGTGGTGAAATGAGGTGGCAGGTATGGCGATGTGGATTTATTAATAATAAAGTAATTAATAAATAATTGTGTAAGGTTTAGGTGATGAGGTTAGGTTGTGAAATGAGATGCAGGGCACAGGGGGTCGTAAGACACAAATTTGGTGTCTACAACGGGGTAGGAAGGTCCACGAATAACCACTTTAGGTGGTGGTGCGATCGGGATGGTGGACGGAGAAAGAGAGGCCACAGGTGTGCTTTCTTTAGCTTTCCCATTGTTTTTCTACCCTCGAGTAGCAACACTAATCATGTTGATCTCGTGAACATGAGAGGAGGAAGACGGTAGGGATAAGTCATTGTCTTCGAGAGGTGGGGTTGTAATAATGATAGATCTTGGTAAGGAGGGGACATGTGGTATTGGAGAGGGGATTGAAGCTAAAGGCCTCTCACTTCGTAAGTTGTCTTTCTTAACCTTTCTATCCGAGAGAGGTGACTGACGAAGTATGGCTCTCAACGCTTTGCATCCCTCTACATCATGTCCTGGTGTGCGGTGGTAAGCGCAGATTTTAGACTCATCATAACCTATAGGTCGAGGTGTAGATGGATCATAGGGTCTAAGTGGGGGTAGGGAAATGGTCGCATTCTCCACCAACATATCAAGGATCTTGGCGTAAGATCCTTTGAGTGGGTCAAAGTCAGAAGAAGATGAGGCTATTGATTGGGTGGGTTTTGGTAATGTTTGGGTATGGTTGTTTCATACGGGTGGTGGTTTAGACAAGGGGTTTTGATAATTAGATTTAACTAAACGTGGCTTCTTCAGCGCAGAAGTTATGTTTAGCTGGTTAGATGATGAGGCCACAAATGACGTGATGGCGGGAAACAACCACGGAGAAAGAGGAGTGACAGCAAACAAATCCTTTGATGATGGAGTTTGTTTAGGGTTGATAGGTGGATAGGATACTTGGGGTGACGGTGTTGACACACCCATGGATCTCTGTATGGGTGTAGAAGATGCAGGTTGTTTTAAAGAAAACGCAGGAGGTATGATGTATTGAGGCAAGGTGGAGGGGTGAGGTCCTAATATAGAAGGTAGGTGTGACGGCGAGGGTTTTAGTTGTGACAGAGGCATAGATTGGACTTGGGATTTAGGGGATTGGGTTTGTCTCTTAGGTGGATGGACGACTTTATTTTTGGATAAATCTAACCGTTTCGGTGGGTGTGTTAGGCTGGGTATTGGTGAAGTCCCAAGCGTAGGGGAAGGTTTGGTTAGGTTAATAGAGGTGGATGAGGTATTTAGTAGGGATGAGGGAGGTGAAGATGAGGACATAGGAATTTTGAGCTTTTGTAAACACCTCGAGTATATGGTAGAGGTGTCTGGATCGGTCATCTGCATTTATGTAGAGCATGGTGTACTCAAACGCTCCCATAGGACTCATCTATCTTCTGAAGGATGACAATCTTCATGTGTGAATAGGAACTTTGATATGGAAGAGAGGTGGGTTGTTATTCCGGTCCACTGTGGGTTTGATACAGGGGGTAAATGAGTCACTGTATCAATGGGTGTTAAGAGGTCAACTGGTTGTTGAAAAGATTTAGGTGATGAAGAATTAATAGGTAGGAGGGCATGTTTGAGGGGATCCATCATAATTAATGAATTTGGTGATGTCGATTCGAGAGGTTTCACTTCTAAAGATGATAGAAACAGTGGCGAGCCTTCCTCTTATACAGCAAGAGTGGTAGAAGGAGATGTTTGGGAAATAGATAAGTTAGATAACATCCGCTCACAGTCTTGTAGGGATGTGGTGTAAGAAGGCTCATCTATGAGAAGAGAACTCTGGGCGGTTAATTCCTTTATGGGTAAAGGAATGGCAAGGATTTCGTCTTATCTTGATGGTGGTGAAGGGAGTTTGGGTCCCCGCATTAGTGAAGAGGCTTGATTCATAATTTCCTCGATAGAAGCTTTTGGTTGGGAGTCGAAAACTGCATGGATTTCATGAACACTCTCCTTGGCTAAGATATATTGGTTTATTTTACTGTTAGATGAGTGGTTCGGGAATGGTTTGTTGAAGATTTTCAAATTCCGGTTAGCAGGGGCATTAGGATTATCGAGGGTTATATCCCCTACATCAACCATTTCCTGCACTATATTTTTCAACATCTTGTAGTTTTCGTGACTGTGTCCCTTCACGCAGTGGAAGTTACAGAAGTCATTTTCTTTGTACCAAGAAGGTATAGCACGGGTGGAATCAAACCCGGAGTGAGGTTTAACAGGAGGTAAGGTGATAGCTCCCGCTTTGAGCAATTTTTCCAAGATGACACCATAAGTTTCTCCCAAAGGAGTGTAATTGATGGGTTCGGCTTTATACTTATAGGTGGTTTTTGGAGGGGTATTAGACGGTGCTTGGGATTTGACCATCACTGCGTGTACAGCTCCTTTTGATTTCGAAGCAGTCGATGCGTGAGAATTGGTGGTGTTGGGTTTGTTTGTGGAGTCTTGGGTTCGGAAATTAGGGTTTTTGTTACGCAACTGCAATTTCTCTTCCTCTAAGGCTCGAATTTCTAGTTTCCGAGCCATAGTAAAGGCCTCATCAAAGGTATGGAAAGTTTGAATTTGGATGGTAGGAGAAATGTGCTTAGCGCAGGCCCACGTAAAAAGTTTGATGAGTTCGGCCTGAGGCAAGGCGTAAGTAAGCTGGTTAATGAGGCCCTGCCATCGTCCAACGAAATCTACGATAGATTCGTCTTCGAATTATTGGATGGCATAGAGGTTGGTGATAGATACTTTCTTAGCAATATTAATGGAGAAATGATCCAAGAAAGATTGGGCTAATTGGTTAAAAGAGAAGATTGAATGCTGGGTTAAAGCATTGTACCACTCCAAGGCGAGTCCTGATAAGGACATGGGAAAGGTGCGGAGTAGTAAGGCATCGTCATGAGCAATTAGGTAGAAGGCATGTCTAAATGATCACAAGTGTTGTTGAGGATCCTCCTTACTATTAAAACGAGTAAATTTTGGTAATTCCCATTGAGGAGGATATGAATGAAGGGGGACAGAAGGATGAATAGGCTCTTGACAAACTTTCTCATATGTCAGGGTGCTACGGCTTCCTGAAACAGAAGCCTCTAGATTTTTCATCTTGTCCATCATTTGTTTGATGAAATCAATGGTTGGATGAGATGATGGTGCGGTTGCTATAAAAGGAGGAGGATTGGGCCAAGAGACACCACTAGAAAATGGTGGGGTTAAATGTTGATAAGGTATTGAGGACGAATATGTTGAGGTGACTGAATAGGGATGTCCTATATAAGGTGTTGAAGCCACTGGATAAGTGTGTGGAAATGAAAAGGTGGGCAGGGCTTGAGAAGGAAAACTCATGTGGATAGGTGGCAGAGAGCAAGTTATGAAGGGATCAGTCTGTGAGAGAGACGAGGTAGGAGTAGTCAGCGGTAATGATATGTGGGGCCCTAGATTAACCAAAGGAAAGCCATTCTGTGCCACATGAACCTCCGAAGCCACTGAGTTGGGAGACGGGGCTAAGGATGAAGAAGGTAAGGCGGAGGTATTAGGTGGAGAAGGAGCTAAATGAGCAGCTATACTAATAGGCATACCAACAAGGAGTTGACCGTCGGGTGTACGGTCAGGGGTATGAGACAAATAGTACTGTACAGTGCTAGAATTAGCATCCAAAAATTTTACAAATTCCTTATCTCCTACAGGGATTTTGGGAACCTCGCTGGTGTCCGTAGGATTCCCCATAGGATGTGAAGGGGGTGATTCAGGCAAAGGCATGGAACAGGCATGTGAAACCATGGCTACGGCTTGTTTCCTAGTGATAACAACCATGGACAAGAGTACACAGCATGGTTTTAATCTATCAGGATTAGAAATGGAATTGGTAGGTTGCTGGTTTGTCGGGAACTATGAAAGATAGTAACCGATATCGGTCAGGTAACTGATGTCGGTCAGAATATAGACGGCATCGGTAAGTTAACCGATGTCGGTAGAATAGGACCGGTGTAAGAAGATGTAAGAAGTTGTTGATTTGGGGTTGATAATGCTTAGTATGCCTACCAAACTATTCTAAAGTGATCACTGAAACAGTGTATGACAGAGAAATAGAACTAAAACAAGGAAGATACACAAGCAAATCAAGAGACTAACCCTAGGATTAGTTTTAATTATTGTGGGCTTATGCCTTATATGCAAGATGATGTCAATCCTAAACAAAAGACCTAAGGGAGATGTCAAGTTTGTTTTGGCTTATAAGGTTACCTCAATCGGGCGGAGGAATACCGCAGAAAAGTGGGGATGTTTGAGCTGTTGTGTTGATTACGATGTGATTTGGTATGTGTTTTGCAGTGAAAGTAAGATTAATTTCTTGTCAATACCATGGATATCACCCCCACGTGTATGACCTGTTACTTAATCTATGTTCACTAGAATTGAAAACAACAAGCAAGAATATGATGCACGTGTTTTAAACCCAAATCGAAAATGATATTCAATGAAGCAAAGGAGATGACTTTCACTAATGCAAAGATGTGAAAGCAAGACAAACTCTTTTACCAAAATAACAAAATACCTTGTGAATATCTTTAGAAGAAGAAAACAGCAAGTATGCTCCCTATATGAAAGTAAGCAAGAAAGAAAGAAACCCGAAATGGGTCCCACTGGCGTGCCAAAATGTTTCGCACAGAATGTTTCAGTTCTTAGAATAGAGTTGCTTATATCCTTTCATTCTCTTGAGAAACAGATAAGGGTTAGGGCTAGGAGGAATACATGTTGAATGTTGGGAGGGTGTGCGCGTACCGTAGAAAGAGATCAGATCGATTGCGAAGAACTCCTTTTTGTCTAGGAAGGACTACCTGTAAGTAAGAATACAAGACCACCAGATTTTAGTTAGACAATAAATGAGGGAACTGCCTTGGGCCCAGGAAATATTAGACTTCCTTTCGAAGGTGGTCATTTCCCCTCTTAATACGAATTAACACAAATTCTAACAAAGAAGTTATTACAAAATTACAATTTAATTACCTGGTTTTGGTTTGAGTCATAGTGACTGATGCCGGTCACTGTAAAACCGACTACGGTTAGACACCGGTACCGGTTGCTGATAACCGATATCGGTAGGGGCAGTGATTTAGGGGCTTTTAATGAAGGTTGGCTATGAGGTGGTTATGGTGTTTATAAGGCTGGTAAATGATTAGGGATAAGCCATGGGGTGATGGAGAAGACTCAGAGAGTATGGAGGTTGTTCTTGGGGCAATGTAAGGGTAGAGGAATGATAGTTAGATGTAGGGTGTTACCAGGTAGTAGATCTAGGAGTAGACTTATAATTACTGTGATTCAGAAGTTCAAGAAATGTTATTAAAAGAACGTAGAAGACACTACTTACTAGTTTCTGATGAAGATACAGGTCCAAGGACTATGATGGTGAAGCCAGGGCTCAAGTGGGATGATCTGGCAATTAAAGATGAGCTATCTTCTCTCCCAATGCTTGGATGAGTGTCGTTGTGCTCTAGTTACTCAGTTGTGGTCTTGGGATTGATGTCCTTCTCTACAAACTCTTCTCTTTTCTTCACTTGTCTTTGCTCTGCCAAGTGAATTCCCGATCTTTCTAATGAATTCCAGATCCTTTGTTTTTGGTTGGCGGAGGTCATTTACAAGGAACTGATGGCGGTTATGTAACCGATGGCGGTCGAGTAGGAACCGATGTCGGTTAAGTCAAAGTGGGCTATTTTTAGTAAAATAGCCAACTTTCCCTCCTTTTCTCCCGAGGAATTAGTTGTGGACTTGGTCAAGTCATTATTAGGTTGGTTTTGGCGCGGGTGAGGAGTAATTAGTCATGGGTGTGGATGTAGACCAAGTTATAGGTCTTAATTAGGTTATTTTAGGGTTAGGGCTAGGTCATGATGAGGTGTTGAAATGAGGTGGCAGGTTTGGAGATGTGGATTTATTAATTATAAGGTAATTAATAAATAATTGTGTAAGGTTTAGGTGGTGAGGTTAGGTTGCGAAATGAGATGCGGGGCACAGGGTGTCGTAAGACACAAATTTGGTGTCTACAGCCAAGCATTTTCTTGTTCATATGAAGGTATGCCAGGCCTCGATCCTAACATCATGGTCCACAATATTGTTACTCTTCCAAACATCAAACCGGTTAAATAAAAACTGTGTAAGATGCATCCTCATCTAGCTCTACTTTTCAAAGAAGAGTTGCAGCGCTTGCTTTCCACCAACTTCATCCAACCCCTTGACTATCCACAATGGGTTTTAAATGTAGTACTAGTAACCAAAACTACTAGGAAAATTCAAATTTTACCCGACTTTCAGGATCTTAATCTTGCTTTCCCGAAAGACGATTTCCCTCTACCTAATATTGATCAACTCGTGGATTTAACTGTAGGTCACGAGATGCTCTCTCTGATGGATGGTTTCTTTGGGTATAATCAAATTCTCATCACATTAGAGGACCAACATAGGACTTCCTTCATAACCCCTTGGGGGACTTTTTGTTATCACATCATGCCCTTTGGTCTTAAGAACGTAGGAGTGACTTATCAACGTGCAATGACCTACATCTTCCATGACCTCTTACACAAAACTATAGAAGATTACGTCGACGACATCCTCGGTAAATCCAAACACTGTTATGATCATCTTCTCATCCTTACGCCTCTCTTTCAAAGACTCATTCATTTTTCTCTTCGCCTAAATCCATCTAAATGCGTGTTTGGCGTTCTCACTGGTAAACTCTTAGGCTTTATCATTTCTATTAGGGGTATTGAAGCCGATCCTGTAAAAATAAAGGCTATCCTCGAGATGCCTCCCCCTTCGAACTTAAATCAGATCCGTGGTCTTTAAGGACGCCTTCAATCAGTGTGTCGTTTTATCTCACAGCTTTCAAACCGTTGTCAACCTTTTCATCATCTCCTCCGTAAAAATGTTCATTTTGAATGGGATGAGCGTTGCCAAAAAGCCTTTGATGATCTCAAATCTTATCTTCTTTCTCCACCTATGCTTATACCTCCACGCAAGGGGGAACCATTCTATCTTTATATTTCTATGACTAACCATGCTCTAGGAGCCATGATCTCACATCAAGATTCTAATGGTAAGGAACATGTTGTCTATTATATCAGTCACACTCTTCATGAGTATGAAACACACTATTCCAAAACTGAAAAACTGTGTTGTGCTTTCTTCTTCGCAACTTCTAAATTTTTTCATTACCTCCTTAATCATAAAACCTACATTGTTACAAGTGTCAATCCACTCAAGACAATGCATGTGAAACCTTATCATAATGACTGTATCACTCGTTGGCTCATGCTCATGACAGAGTTTGACCTCGATTTCATCTCACAAAAATCTATCAAGGGTTAGGTCATTACAAATTAATTAGTTGATGCTCCTCTCCTAGACACTCAAGTCCCCCTCGCTCAATTCCCAGACGAGTACATCCAACAAATCAATTTCGGTCTATCTCCATTTAAAGTAAAACTCTTCTTTGATGGGTCCAAGTGTCGGCAAGGGGGAGGCGCAGGTTTCATCATGATTCCTCTTTGGGGTGCACCTATCCCTGTCGCACACAAGCTTAACTTTGAATGTACCAATAATATGGCTGAATATGAAGCCCTCGTTTTAGGTCTTCAAAATTCCATTAATCTCAACGCTCGCCATATCAACATCTTTGGTGATTCTGAGCCTGTCGTTAATCAATTCACTAGTGTCTATCAGTGCAAAAATGATATCCTTCAAAATATCACGATATCGTTCTCTTTCAGCTTCAATCTTTTGATAAATTTACTATCCAAGCCATTCCTCACACTGCAAACTGATTTGCAAATATGATGGCTTCTTTAGCCTCGCTTATTCCTCCATTCACTGAAGACTCGCGACTTTATGCGGTTGTTCAGCATTTAGACCAACCATCTCATCTTAGGCAGTTGACTTCGATCAACATTGTCACAACTAACACTCAAGATGATTGGTATCAACACATTTTTGATTATCTATCTTGTTCAGTGCTTCCTCTAGACCTGACTTCCAATGGCAGAAGATCTTTTATCCAATGTGAAAACCACTATACTATTCTGGGTGGAGTCCTTTAGAAATTTGGTTTTGATGGTATTTTGCTTCGGTGCCTCAAAACCCCTGAATCATCTAAAGCCATTCAGGAGGTCCACGACAGTATCTAGGGTAGACACTTTGGTGGTTTGGCCGTGGCTAAACACATCCTGCGTTTAGGCTATTATTGGTCGTCTCTTAATCAAGACTGCTGTGACTATGTCAAGAAATGTGTCAAGTGTCAACAACACGCTAATCTCACACATATCCCTAGCCAGGATTTGCAACCTACAGCGGATTTGTGACCTTTTTCACAATGGGGTCTTGATCTCATTGGTCTCATCAATCCGCACTCTTCGCAGCGACATCACTCCATCATCACTACCATATAATACTTCACTAAATGGGTGGAGGCTATTCCTCTTTCATCAACCAAAGCTAAACCTATCATTGATTTTGCCCATCAACACATCATTTTTCACTTTGGTGTTCCTCATAAACTCATTACAGACAATGGAAAGTCTTTCAAAAACAAATATTTATAGAAACTTTGTGACACTTTCAATATTAAACTCAACTTTTCTTCTCCATACTATCCACAATCTAATGGCCAAGCTGAGGCTTCTAATAAAACTTTGCATAATATCCTCGCAAAGGTAACTAGTCGAGCTAGTAGGGATTGGCATTTACACATCCCTTTTGCTATCTAGGCTTATCAGACTAGCATTCGTACCCCTACCGGTGCTACTCCCTTCTCTCTCGTCTATGGGTCTGAGGTTGTCCTTCCTTTAGAAGTCTAGATTCTCTCTCTTTGTGTCTCTCTCAGAGAGTTTGTCTCTGATGAAGACTATCATGTAAACCCTCTAGCACAGCTTGAGTTGTTAGATGAACATCATCTTAATGCTCTCAAACATCATCAAGTCTATCTTGAGCATGTCAAGCATGCTTATAATAAGCATTTACAGCAGTGTGACTTCCAAGTTGGTGATCTTGTTCTTAAAGAAAACCAAAATGTCACTACTCTGGAACGGAGTCAACGTGGTAAGTTTGCTCCTAACTGGATGGGACTGTATGTTGTCACTCATAAGTACGGGTCTGGGGCTTATCGCCTATCTTCCATGGATGGTATACCTAAAATGGAGCCTCTTAATGCTTTACATCCAAGGCCCTTCTACTGTTAAAATCTATCTTCCACAATCTTAGTCACCCAACAGATCTTTCATCCATCTGCAACCAGTCATGCATTTCGTAGTGGTTCAGAACTATGTGGTTCTCCACATTATTTCTTTTATACCTTAAATATGAGTATCGCAGATCTACTCATGGCATTTTCCTTATGGATTTGTTCCTTCTCATGGTAAGGAATACCTTAATCACTACTTCATCTGCTCTAGGTATTCATCTTTATCAAATCCACTTAGGGGCATGAGTACGTGCTTTTACATGTTTTCTTCCCCTCTATCTGATCTATCTGGTCTAAACTCAGCTTTTCCAAAGCTTTAAAAGAGAGAGAGAGAGAAAAAAAAAAGATGTTATCCTAGGCCCAAAAGATACACTGATCCCTCGAAGGACAGCTATCCATGCCTTATCAAATAAAATAAAAAATATAGACCATTCCTCGAAGGATGGCTACCATCAAAATCAAAATACAAACCGCTCCCTTGAAGGATGGTTGTTTATTTTATGGCATTTTCAACCTTTGCAATAACAAAATTCCTCTATTGTCCAGTTTGTTCACTTTTTAACATCTCTGGAAGACTTCCCGTATTGATCAGTCTTTCTATATCTGGCAAACTTCCTGCATCGATTAGTTTTCTTTTCTATCAAAAGAAAAAAATCATGAAGTTGTGATATGAGACCTTTTCGATCATATGGAGATCATGTTTTCCCCATATGGGCACGTAGTTAATCCTTCATGTGTTCTGATGAGATGTATACTTATCTCTCATCTTTATCTACCTCTTAGATCTGGTTTGTGACTAACTAGTGTCAGGTTTATTTTATCCGCGTCTATGGCCTTGTGTGCATCGTCTTTTGATTTACCATCAAGGTCTCTAATTATGGTCAGTTAGGGGCCTAACTTATCATTCTTTTTCCTATCTAGGTGTAGTGCTTTTTATTTCTAAGGGATACTATCATTACATCACTTTCTTTCAAAAAGACATTTCCCATGTTTATTTGTTGTTCATCCAGTTAAATTGACATTTAACATGTTAATTTACTCAATCAAATCTATCATCTATCTATGCTCATCTTATCTACTTCATCTAAAAAACATCAAATCATGTATTAAAAACACATATGAATCCATCTATCTATATCATTTAATTGAATTAACATCTTAAACATGTTTATTTAATCAACCATTTATCCATGAAAAATCAATCAAATCACATCTATTCATCTATCATCTATAACATTAATCTATACCCATCAAAATTACATAACATCTATCCATAACATCCATCCCTATCTATCGAAATTAAATGCATGAATTCAATCACATAACACAAAATGATGAATATATTTACATATATCTATCTGTATAAAATAATGTATGGCTTCCAATCAAGCTGTATACATCGTATCCAAAAATGCCTTCAAACTCGAGGCTACATTAGTATATCTCTTAAAAGTATCACATCTATATAGTAAAATCAGATAAGTGGAGAACACTATCTCCTCCTCCCTCCTCCAGTCTGGGATGGCTCTCCTAACCATCTCCTATAAAGCTGGATATTCTCGCTGTTGTAGCCCTGCCACCTCCTTAATCTCCCCTGGTGTTTGCACCCTCTGAAACACCACCAGCAGTAGTTGTCATTGTCCTCCTTACTCCATACCGAGGCACATCTAGGGCATTATATCTTTTACATGTGCCACCCATAGCACACCTGTTCTGCCTAGTCTGGTAGCATTTCTATTACAAATTCCACTATAGTGGCCATATGTGGATTTCCGTGGTAGCTCTCCTCTCAAGGACGTCACTTCATCCTTCTTTCCTAAGCGTTAATGCTTGGCTTGTTTATTTGATCAGTATTATGACCTTATTTTCACCTTTCGTAGCATATTTTTGGTGTTATCACCCATTTCATGTTCTTCCCTGTACATGGATAACTCATGTTTTTTGCAACCTAAAGATAGCGAGTCTGTAGGCACTAACATCGTCTCATTCGAAGGCCATCTAGTTGTCCCTACCAATGTGTCACTCTTTAGTTGTTGCTATGTTGCAGTCACCTTTAACTCACTAATCTGTAGCTACTTACATCGTCTCATATGAAGACCGTCTAGTCTACCCTACCAATGTGAGTTCCTTAGGTCGCTGCCTTTTTTTGTTTTTTACGTGCATCATCAATGATCAAATCTACTACAGACATCATGCTGGTGCATCCACTCTTATTTTCTTTTTCATCTACCTTTTTCAAACTCTAGATCTGTTGGCTTTTTTGGGGCCATCCCATCCCTAGGTTGAGGGGGATCACATAGTCTCTGTTCTTCCTTTTCTTCCAACTCCTTGTTTTTGTCTCGTAGCATTGTTTATTGCAAGATACTCAACAAAAAGGGGAAAATGTAGACACATAAAATTGGTTACCCAATTTAGTGTCCCCTGGGTTCGTTTATCCTCTCGGGTAACCCAGGGCACCTTTATATCACCACTTCTCCCTTAGGGTATTAATTAAATATCTAATTTAAAGGCCTATCCTAAGTTTTCTCCACCCCATTATATTTCACCCATGGTTAATTAAACATTAACCATGTAATTCTATCTTCTACATTTATTCCACTTCTACTTATTCACCCCATATCACTTCCCAACCTCCCATGTTATTATTATCCACCTATCCCACCTATTTCTCCTCTCCTAGAACCATGCAGTGGGATTCTTCCCATATTTGAGTGGGATGGATACGTTTATTATCCCCACAACTCATTTCTTTGCCTCTTTGGGAAGCTGTTCCCTGATCGGTGCCGATTGATTTTCGGTCGATGTTGATTCTTCACAACGGCGTCAATTTTATCTCGATCGGTGCCGACTATAAATTTACGACCTGAGATCCTCTCTGGTTAGATTCAGAAGAGATGGTTTCCTAGAGATTAATTTGTCTAAGCGATTAAAGAGATTATTAGAGAAAGAGAGTGAGTTTTGTGCAGTTTAATCCCTGAGAGGTGTATTATTACTCTGTCCACGTGTCTACAGCTCTTGCGGGTCTCCATAGCTCCCCTGGTCATCATCAATCAAGCATTTTTCAGGTATTCCTCTTTGTTAGTTTCTATAATTTCCTTTCGGTCAACATTGACCCAGTCTAGTCGAATCTGATTAGTCTTCTATCAACGTCAGTTTATCCAAATCGGCACTGGTTAGACCTTTCTTCAGTTTCTGGGTTAGAATCCATCAATTTCTACCTCGGATCCCCTTTTTCTATCTTCAATCTCTTTTTTTTAATCAATCTTCAGTAATCTGGTCTTACGTTTAATCTGTTTATCTTAGCTTGCTTTCTTCTTTTACTCTTTGGCCTTCTGTCTACATGTGTGTCCAATCGACACTGATCACTATCTGATCGATGCCGACCCAAACAATTGACGCCGATCAGTGTCTGATTGATGTCGACCCAAACAATCGATGCTGATCATTGTCTGATAGACACTGACCAGTCTGTAGAAAGGTATAGAATTCAGGTAACCCAAGTTCAGCATTGTTTTTATAGTTTCCTACTTTCTTTCAGTTTCTACTACAGTTTTTACATTATGTCTGTTGTTTTTAATCAGAAAACCTAAATATTTTCCTACATATTTTATCATGTATTCCTTTACTCTTGATTGAAAGCGTGAACTGACATCCGCCGAGGAAGCTCATTGCTTCCCAGACCCGCTTTCCAGGAAGTTCACCCATATATCATCTAACGTCATCTTTTTCTGCCAAGGATTTGTGCATCATAGGTTTCTTGGATCTAGTTGGCAGGATTGCTCGCGTGCACCTGTCTTGTCTCCATCGGTATTCTTTCCATCTACGTGTTCGGATCTTATCCAATCTATCAGGTATCGATTTCATTTGAGTTTTTGTGTTTAGTTTGGTGCATTAACTTGGACATGTAACAAGTGCGGAAATTCTTGATCTACAGTAGGATCGAATGGAATATGTTAACAATATGAGTTATTGATGAAAAGTGTGCAAGTGAATGGAGGGTGTGTTAAGGCAGGTGGTTTATGTGAAGGTGGATGTGATAGAGCGACGTCCATAGACTGGAAGAGCCCTTGATAAGGAATTATAGCAGTCATAGTAGCAGGTGGCATAGAAGGAATGGTATTTATTAAACAAACAGTACCATCAAGGGGTGGTAAGTGAGGTGGTTCTTCCCTAGGCTGGGGATCATCTGTAATGTCTATGCGTGGGATAGGAAGATTAGTATTAAGAGCCTGGTCACAATACTGGAATGGATCATGGTCAGAAAAAAAAGTGTATTCAATGCTCTCATGTAATAATTTAACAGAATTATGGATAGTAGAGGTGACATCTTGCATGGCATGAAGTCATGGCCTGCCAAGTAGAAAATTATAGGAAATTAGGAAATCAACAACGAAAAAGACAGTGTGGACAGTCTTAGGACCAACAGTGATGGGAAATGTGATGTGACCAAAACATGGATGGATAAAACCATCATAAGCATGTAGTGAAACACTAGATGGATTAATTTCATGAGCAGTAATACCTAAAACTTTGAGAAATGACATAGGACACAAGTTAAGTTTGGATCCATTATCAATCAAAGTACACTTAATAATGACATTGTAAATGCGAGAAATGATATGCAAAGGCAGATCATTATCGAAAGTGTGAACATCATAGGGAAGGTTGGACTTAAACACTAAGTGTGGAGACAATGCATCAGCAAAGGCCTGATAAACCTGAGTCGGGATGTATGTCAGCACGAATATGAGTAATAGAAAGAAAATCTTGGAATCTATGGAGTAAATTAGGATTTACAAGAAAATAATCATTGATTGAGATACACATGATGACTTAAACCTAGGATGACAAGCAATGGATGAAGAGGCTAAAAGCATGAATGATCGAGTCAAGTTCACCAAAATTATTAACTAAAAATGGACTAACTATGTAGTGTTGGGCTAGTTAATCTAAGTTATGAAAAACTGTAATAAAGTAAATAAAAGTAGCAAAATAAAAATGTAAATAAACTAAACAACTATGTAAGAGGAAATGTTAACCCTAATATGCAAGAGGGAAGAAGAAATAAATCAGTTGATTCGATGAAGTGACAGTATTGTGTTGTAGGTGTGACCAAAAAAATCAAAATCAAGAACAACTATGTAGAATTCCTGAAAAGGATGGATCTAGAGGATTTAGCTGGATTGGAGCATCTAGAGGATGACTAGGGTGCATGTAGGCACTCTGGTCTGTAATCTTGGTGCCTTGGTCTATGAAAAAGCTATGAAACTGGTCTTCACAGAGCTGGAAGATGACATGGAACCCTCGTTGCTTGTCGCATCAACTTTTTCGTCATGTGCTAAATGTTTCCAATAATCCAAGATGAAATAAAGACCTACAAGACCCCAAAACAAACATCAAACCCTAAATAAAAAATAATGCATATGAAGGGGTCAGACTGACCTCAACTGCCATAATGGTGGACTTACTAATTGAGCATTATAATACATCTCAAACCCGATGTTGTTCTATGTGAAAGTGTTTGTGAACATTCCCTAGGTTGCTCTTGTGTCAGTCGCACTTTGTGAAGTAGGAAGAAATAATTATGTGTAGAAAATGTAGTAGAATGCATGCATGGAATAGAATAGACTCCCTCCCCTTATGAAGTGTGATGCAGATATCCTAGCCTTGTGCCTTGATGATGGAGCTATGTGGATGCAAGTGATATCTAATGTAATATATGGATGCGAATCTAGATGGAGTGATCATAGTAAGTGATGTTAGGTCCCTCATTATGGTCTCATAACTTTATAATTATAGGTTTCTCTTGATATAATTTTGTAATTAACCCCAAAAAGGCCAACCACAAGAAATATAAAGATGCCAAACAACTAGAAAGAACCCAAAAAATGGTCGGGAAGTGTAATAAGGACCGGGGCACCCTGGTGGGACCAGGGCACCCATGGGTGCCCCAGTACTAGCTTGGGCACCCCAGTCAAGGCTAAAATGATGGGAAATGACTGAAACAGAATCGTCATGTGGATGAAAATGGGTACTAATGATGAAATAAAATAAACCAAGATGGCCAAAAGATGGAGGTTAATTAGTACTTTCTTCACTCAAGAACCTTCTAAATAGTAGTATGATACCAGGATAAATAATGTCTAAAGTGCATGATTTTGTGACTACACCATCTCTTCCACTTGAAATTATTGTCTCATCACTTCTGGAGCATGGGAATCCTAATTGAGGATTCCCCTCACAATCCATATTCCCTGTCACATATCTTAAGGTTGATTTTTCATTTTTCATTTTAAACACTAATTCCCCATTCAAACAAGCTCCCTCCATACCATTTTTCCCTCCCCTCATCGTCAACATCTACTCTAACCAGCCATTCTACTCATATGTACACCCCATTCTTGTCTCTCATCCTCCATTCATAATCATTGTCAGTTCAGTGATCTTACTTAAACGTTCGTGTGGCATGAAGATCTTACTTAAGAGTTCCTCTTAAGGATTATTTGTTATCTTGCACTCCCCCATCAATACACATTCCCACCCTCCACTTTTTCCTGCCCTTCCCCATCATCGCATCCTATCATCACCTCTTCCATTCACACCAACACCACCTCATGTTTTCCCACTCTTCATCCCACCATCCTCTACTTGGAAATCTTACTTAATCGCTTCCACCACATGAATGTCTTACTCAAGGGTTCCCCTTAAGATGGATTTTTCATTATAGATGTCTCCTTCTGATCCCTCATCATTCCTTCCATTGATCGTTACTTCCTCCTAGTCTCCCCTACCAGCCAAATTTTCCTCCTATCATTACCCTTTCTCAACCTATCATATCATAAATTATGTCCACCATCTTCATCTTGTGAATCCTACTTGATCCCTCATTTCGCAACCATGTTCCTTTCCCCCATTTTCCCCTGATTTTTCCAGCTTTCTTCATCCTTCTCTCTTCCACTCTTTCCATATCTCATTTATTTACATTCATCTCATTCATCATCATCTTCTGCATCCTCTCTTCACCTTCATCTTATCACAAATCATCACTCACCCTTTCTTTACTCTTTCCACTCCATCTTCTCAAATCCTCCCACATATCCACCCCTATTCCCACTGGTTTTTATTTTTGGTCTCCATATAACCTTCTTTCATCATCATCTTCCATTTCCTACTTCACCATCCCCCATACTACCACTCATATTTCACACTAATAATTATTGTTGGTATTCCCCTAAAATTCACTCATCATCATTCTCCACTGCCTTTTTCACTCTTTGTCTTTCTCTACTTTTTCTCCACTCTTTCCCTCGTTCTTCCCCAAAAATAATTATTGTTAGTCTTCCCCTAACGTTCTTTCACTGGAATTTCCTCTTCTATCCTCCATTCTCTGTTTCATCCCCTCCATTTCTCCATCTCCATCCGTTCTTGTCATTTCTTACCAACCTCTCCATCTTCCCTTCTCCCTTGTCAATATATTTACCGTCTTCATCATACATCCTTTGTTTATTTTCTCGTAATCTTATTCTCCTCATCTCATGCATCGCCATCATTTTTACAATCCATGTCATTCCTCTCATCTTTCTTCTCTCTACATTATTGATGCTACCCACTCTCTATAGAATATCCCCATTCTTGACTCCCTTCCTTCTGCATTGTTTCCTCTAAACCTTCCCACTCTTCCTTCTTGTCTCTCTTTCTCTTTATATTTTCTTCCTCTTTTTCTCTCATTCTTTCTTCTTATTTCCCCGTCGATACCCTATATCTTTCTCACTATCCAGTATTTTTTATCCTTTCATCCTCCACATGCATCTCCATGAGGTCTATTCCATAGTATTTACCTGTTATGGTATTTCCCCTTCCACCTTAGTTCCTTCAATCTTCTCCCTAAATCTGCTCTTTCATCTCTTCTTCCCCCATCGTTTTCACCTTCCTCCTCCCCTCCCCTTCTTTTCTTTACCACCTCTACACTTTTCATTTTTTTTGTACCATTTTCTTTTCCCTTCTATGATCTTCTCCACATATTCCTGGTCTCTTATATTTTCTTTCTTTTCTCCATTCTATCATCTCTTCCTCATTTTTTGATTCTTCATCTTCCTCATCTCCTTCATTTTCCCATCGTTTATCTCCCTTAATCTTATACATACCTCTTCCTATTGTATTTTTCTATTTCACTACCTTCATTTTGCACCTCTCTCTCCCTTTTTTCTTCTCTCATCTCCTCTCCTCTCTTCTTATACCTCCTTGTTCATCCTTCCTAATTTCCTTTTTCCCCTAGCATCCTTCTCTCTTATCCTCTTCCACCTCTTTCATTCCCTTTTTCTATTCCTCTATCTCCATCCACTCTATTCCATACCCTTGTCTCCTTCACCTTTGATATTTCTTTCCTCGTGATATTTTCCCATTCTTCACCTACTCATAATCAACCACTACTCATGTTCCCTCTTTTTTTCTCTTTCCAGTCCCACTCATTACGTCCTTCCACACATCTTCACACCTATCATTCAAGTATGATTGAATTATTCCCCCATTTTTGTGTCGTCACTACTCCATTCCTTTACACCCCATTCTTGTCCTCCTCTCTGCAGTGTTACCCTCTCCTCTTTTCAAGATATTTTTCATCTCTTCCATTCTTGTCAGCCCTCTTGAGGGGGAATCATCATATCCATCCCTAATCACATTTTCCAATGGTGCTTTTTTCTTAAACGACACCATAAAATTCATCATCCACCATCTTTTATTCTCACAAACAAGAATTTTTTCTACTTTTTTCTTAGAAAAGGTAGATTGAATTCTTCCCCATTCATCAACCATATTCTTTTCCTCTTCCAATAAGTTCTTCTATTCCTACAAGCAATATTTTATTCTAATTTTTCTTGTAGAATGTTTTATCTTTTCTTCCTCCAATAACTTCTTATTGAAGGAACACCTTCCTCAAGAAGAATCTCTTCAAAACCTTAAATCCCGCCACCTAGGGCATATTCATCCATTTCATCTATGTTCTTTGAAAGAACACTACTTTCATAGTACCCTTCCAAAGAAGGGAAAATGTAGACACCTCAATTCTACCACCCCTCCTAAATTGAATAGTTTTCTCATTCCATTTCCCACAAAAACCCATGGGGAATTAATTGGCATTAGTCAATTAATAAAACCTTGTCAATTCCTAATTAATATGCCTCACATGTCATTTTTATCCATATCCCCCCACTTACGAATTAAAAATTCATGTTTGATTCATATCCACTCTTCATGTCCCCCACTCACCTAATCTTGCCAAATTTTTCATATCATGATTAACTAAAATATTTAAATTAATCTCATTTCAAGATATAAATAGAGCCTTTACCCCCCTTCAAACATAAAAAAAATCTTATCAGAGCTCTTGCATTCTTTCTGCACAGAGAAACCCTTTCATATTGTCCTAATGTCCACATAATCCTTACTTCATCCATCCCTAAATCCTTCACCCTCTCTTATTTAGTGTAAAGTTGTGAGTCAATCGTTTTTGCAGTGAAGCTATCATGCATTGGAGAAAACACCTACATTTCAATTAGTAAGGGCACATCTGAGTCATAGCCCAGTCCGAGGTTTACGAAGGAATCACGAAGGAGAAGGTATCTATGTAGTTACTTTACTTTCTTGTTATCAGTGTATTTTCTTAGCTTATAATTTCAAATAGAAAAGTATATATTAATCCAACCCTTCTATGATGAAAAGTTACAAGAAATAATTGCACTTCAATTGAAAAGAGTAAATGTAGTACCTAATTTGTTTTTAAAAATCTTAAATAAAATATTATTTTTCTAAGTTTTAGAGAATTCAGTTTGCAACATAGGTGTGAACCTATTAGAAGGACTAATCAAACAAAATATGTTTTAAAAAGTAAAGTGTTTGAGAGTCATTTTTCATGAAATAAGTGAGATTTTTTTTATATTATTTATCAGACATAATGAATGACATGTATTTGAACGTGCAAAATCCTCATTTCCCACCATTCAAAATAAGTGTGGATTATTGTTGGGATTGTTTCCTTCAATTCAAACAATCAAATATTTTAGGTATTATAATTCAATGGATCAAACACTAAAATTTATAAGATAGAATTGAACTTAACTCCTCTCCTTCTCAATCACAATCTTATAGTATGAAAGAGGGAAAAAAAACCTTACACAAATACTACTATGTAAAATCACAAATATAATATAAATCAAACAATATCAGTACACAGGAGATTATGGAACTTAAATAAATAATTTAGTTGAACCTCAAAAATACATCCATTAACATTAACATTAGTTATGATGTAATGAAACTCAAACACATAAAAATTAATGTGTATATGACACTATGACAAAAAGTAATGTATACTAACACAAAATTATGATTTGCAACTTACAACTACACTTTCATCAGTTGATATATAATTTTAAATGTTATAAGAGTGTAACACCCAAAGATATTTAAATCGTGAATGTGTATGATAAAATAACTCTCTAGTGTTATCAATGAGTGTAGAAGATGATGAGATGATTATCTCTAGATAATTTAATGATTTTGGTATGATTGTTATAGGATAAATTGTAAGCTTTATGACGGACATTCGTACATAGGCAAGAGAAATTAGCAGGTTTGCACATCTAGAAATTTTCGTAGGAATTCGTACAACACTGTTGAGACATCCTAACAAAAAATAATTGATCTTAGAAGCCATGTCATAACCATATTTTTTTTCCAAATTAATAGAAGGCATGCTTCTCAAATTCAAATTGTGAAAAAAATCCATGTATGAATTTAATCAAGCCTTTATAAGGTGATATGGTGATGGAAATATTGTAGCCACACATGAGGATGAATATATATAAATACTAGGCACTGAGGATGAACTAAGAGAGCATAGTGGACGACATGTCTTTCACTCCATCATAAGAGCGTTGGCCTTTACACTCACATATGCCCTTAGATTCAATCCAACCATTTGTAACGAACAATAACTGAAAATGAAAAAAAATGAGACCCATATTTGATATGACCATTTGAAGGGATCTACAATTGACACAACTTGTAGAGGAATTATATAAAATCTTCCATTTGCAGTAGCAAAGAGGGGCCAGTAGTGATGCAGCTTAAGTTTTGGGGCCCATAATGCCAACTATATGCTATGTAGTATCATGAATTTTGCATTGACATGTAACTTGGGATAATTTTAGAATGCATTTTTTCTTTAGAGTGTTTAATTGGAGGGAAATTGATATTTTAAATTGATTTAAAATATCAAATTTGAGTTGCACTAAAACCATGGTGGAGATCAATACTTATACATGAGTGATAATTGTTGTACATTGGGTATTTAATAATTGTTAGTCTTACATGTCCTAATGTGATTGGCTACTCTACATCATTATTATATCAAAATTAAATAACCACTAGATAGTACTATGAAAACTATTAGGTGGTATTATGACAATTGTTGGGTATTGTGTGATCAAGACTCATATTCACTAGGGCTGCAAAATTGAAAGACTGTGGGTTGTTTTTGTGATTTCAATTGTATATTATTGGTAAAATTTAGGTAGTTGTAGATAATGACGAGTTGAAATTTTAGAAAACTGTATAAGTTTTTTATAGTCTTCTATAAATATATTTTATGTGAAAATATATGACTTATTTGTATCTATGTGAAAAAAATCATAAAAGAAAGTATAGAAAAAAATAGAATTTGTAGCCACCTGAAAGAGCTAGGCCGTCAACAAATTTTGATTTGACAGGGAAAGATAATTTGAAATTTCATGCTCGATATCCACTATTAGACCATGTTCAAGTATTGGATCATATACCATAGTGGCTTGTTGATGTTGGGTTTCCTTGCAGTAGAAACATCAGTTTCTTCATGGTTGAAAAAAACAAAATACTAATTAGCTCAATAGACTACTAAAAAATATAAACCATAATGTAAATGAAATAGAAATATTTTTCTTTCATTAACTAAAGAGGAAGAAGGGGATGAAAACAAGATTGATAAATATGTTAATACATAGATTAATTAAAAAGAACAAAAATGTGAGTGATTTGATACGTAAAAGAATAAGTAACAAGTGAAAAGATTAATTTGTGTTTGTAGCTGTTTATACTCGCATAAATTTTTATAAGATTAAATTATTATGAATACATAATTAATAAACACACATATCAACCATTTTTTCTAATTCTTTTTTGAGTTACACTCCTAAAACAAGTTTGAACCCCTTGTAAGGATTGAGACACATACAATTTTAATTATGTCGAAGGTGTATTCCAATTTATTATATATAAAGTTTAATTTCTTCATTATTTTCAATTTTATTCGTATTCCCATAAAGATCAAAATAAAATTCTTGAATACATGAAGAATTTGTTGCTTTCGTGCCTGAGGATCTCTTTAGTTCAATTTTGCATTTGCTCTCACCCGCTTCGGAAGGAATTTGATTATAGCCTCCCACAACATGAGTGTATATGTCAGTTTTGTTTTCTAGAGCTAGAAAATGAAGAGCATTTTATATTCAAGTGTCCCATCTACTATGAAATTCGTGGAAGATACCATTGTCTTTTCAGAGATTCCAATGGATCTTTAAGGAGTCTCGTTCGATATGAAAACCATAAATGTTTAACTCTGTTTTTTGGTGAGACACTTCAACTCTGACAAAGAACACTCGAATTGAAGACCTCAACTACAAATAATTATAGGCATATCAGTTCTTACTTCCAAATAACTGATTTCAAGAATCTAAAGAGATCTCATACGTAGACAAGTTGGTTCAAATCTGTCAGACAACGTACATAACATTCGTTCCCAATTCTTCAACCCATTGATTTGTTGTTTTTTATTTCTATTTTCCTTGGAGATGCTTTTGGAACTCTCTTTATGTATTAGTATTTGTACATCTGTCCCATAGGCCATTCTTGGCCTTTTGTGGACATTAATATCTAAATTAAAAGGGAGTGTAAGTGGTTGCTTTTGACAGTCCATATCGTCGTAAATTTACCTAATTATAATTACACCAGTCACATAAATTTGACGTGTAGAATATCATTTGGAGCTAGCTTCACATTCGCTTAAATGAGGACATCATCACTGGTCTGAAGCCAACAATGGAATTGACTATCAGTTTCATCCTTACATAAAAAAATCACAAGTTGTGCATTGGAAGGAAGAACGAGAGTCTGGCAGGATAATTTCTCAAAGACAATCACCGTGCCCGACATCTCTTTGTCATAGACAATATTTTTCAAACTAATACTCTCTTTCCCATTGATCTGACTAATCAGGTCCTTTTTTCCGATCACACTCGAAAGCACCATGGTGTCCTTATGAATAAGGTACATAATTTCCTTGACCCCCTTGTTTGCTTGATTGATTGGACTGATGGCCATGGAGATGAAGTTAGCATGCTACCATAGTGCTTCCATTTTAATGTCTGAACCCTCAAATTGTGTGGAGGTATAGTACTTGGTGGTTATCCGATGTGTTTTTTCATTCACCATCCACAAGGATTTGTATTGGGTATTGAAGAAGTAAGCAACGACACCAAGAAAAGCATACTGAATACTGACAACATCTTGGTCAACGTACACCCTTCCAGCAGGGCGATCTTCTCCCAAATGCCCATCTGAGCCTGGTAGAACCTCCATGAATTGACACCCTATTTCCACCTCCATGTCTGTGTATAGCATCCAATCGCAAGAAACATCATAATAGGCACACCCCAGTTGATGTTGTTTCCATTGTGTTCTGATATATAATTCTTTACTACCACAAAGTTTGCAAATACCCTATTTTCCTAAGCCAACTTCTATAGATGTTGTTAGATAGTTTCATTCTTGTTGGTCCATTTACTGGTGTCTTCTAATTAGATCGATGCTTGCTGAGACGTGAAGTCCACCAATGAAACCTCACCTCTAGGAGATATTATCAACAACAGACTGAATTCTAGATTATAAATAATGCAGTTTCTTATTTATGTTGTCAAATTTAGCATACATGTCTATCAAGGTAGTCATGTTTACAAAGTGAGACAAAAAATCTACTTGCAGTTATTTTTTATGGATCCCCATACCTTATTCCAACTCTCTAAGTTTGGCACAAATTGGGAGGATGCTAATAAATGTTGTTGAGTCTGGATTTATACCTGCCAATTGCATTTCCTTAAAATTCTCCAAGGATTTTTCAACAAGCCCATTTTGTACATATCCAACAATGATTGTAGTCTATGGGCCCACATCGGGTTTAGGATTTTTTTCAAATAATTTGTGTGTTCCACATGTTTTCACATTTTTTGTACATGTATATCAGGGAAGTTATAGCCATATCACACAATAATTAACTTTGATTTTTTTGATGGATTTCCATACCCTCTTGCAAAGCTCCAATTTTGACACACATTGGGAGGATAGTGGAAAAGGTTGATGAGTTTAGCTTTATACCACCCAATTGAATTTGCTTTAAAATATCCTAGGTTTTTTGAACAAGCCCATTTTGTACATATCCCACTATCATCACATTCCATGAGATCACATTTCATTTGGGCATTTCTTTGAAAGTGTTGAAGCCTCATCAAGAACAACAAATTGAGTGTATCATATAGTTACTACATTCCATGAGACCACATTTTCAGTGTGCATTTTGTCAAACAATATGTGTGCTAAGTTTTGTATGCTTCCAAATTCAACATACATGCTTATTAGGGAAGTCCTAATTACAACATGTGACAGAAGTCATATTCCTATCATTTTTTGATAGAAGTCGTAACCATATCACACGATAAATAAATTTCAAATATTTTTTGATGGATTTCCATGCCTTGTTGCAAAGCTCCAAGTTTGGCACACGTTGGGAGGATGGTGGCAAAGGTTGATGGGTTCGGCTTCATACTGCCCATTTGCATTTGCTTAAAAATATCCAAGGGTTTTTGAACAAGCCCATTTTGTGCATATCCCATAGTCATCGCATTCCATGATATCACATTTTGTTTAGGCATTTCTTTGAGAACTGTTGAAGCTTCATCAAGAACACCAATTAGAGCATATCCTTCAGTTATTGCATTCCATGAGACCACATTTGCACCATTTATTTTGTCAAACAATATGTGTGCTAAGTTTTGTATGCTTCCAAATTCAGCATACATGTCTATTAGGGAAGTCATAACTACAACATGTGATAGAAGTCCAATTCCTATCATTTTTTTATGGTTCTCCATACCCTATTACAAATTTTTGATTTTGGAAAATGCATGAAGGATGCTGGCAAAAGTTGATGAATTTTCCTTTACAACTGCCATTTTTTAAACAAATATGTAAGGCATTTTCAAAAATCCCAATTTGTGCATATCTAGAAAAAATTGTAGTCCATGAGACTACATCTTGTAGAGGCATTTTGTTAAACAATTGGTGTACATTCTATATGCCTCCATATTTTGCATATATGTCTATCAGTGCAGCCATAACCATCTCGCTTGAAAATAGTTCACTTTTGACTATTTTTGAATGCATCTCTACACCTTATTTCAAAGCTCTCATTTGGGCATATGCAACGAGAATGCTGAAAAAGGTTGTTGAGCTAGGTTTTATACCTTTCAATTACATTTTCTTGAAAATCTCCAAGGATTTTTCCACATTTCCATTTTGTGCACATCCAGCTATGATCGCAAGCCACAATACCACATTTGGTTGAGGCATGTTATCAAACAATTCACTTTCCATCTCTGTGTTGCTACATTTTGCACATGTCTAACATGACAACCATAACTATATCATGTGACAGAAGTCCAATCTCGGTTATTTTTTAACTGCAGTCCAAGAGACCACATTGTGTTGAGGCATTTCCTTGAAAATATTGAAAGCTTCATCAGGAACACCATTTTCACATATGTTGTAATCATCGAAGTCCATGAGACCACATTTGCATTATGCATTTTTTCAACACTTCGTGTGCTTCTTGTATACTTGTGCATTTTGCATATTTTTGTATTAGGTTATTGGTCATAGTAACATGAGATTGAAATCGACATCTGGTGATTTTCCCATGGATCTGGAAACCATGTTATAGATATGTCGCATTGACACAAAGAGGGAGAATAGTGGATAAGGTAAACTCGTTGGCTTAAACAGGTGTTGTTTCTACTTGGTGAAAGAGTGTGAATGCCTCTTGATCTTGCACATGCCCTCTATAACATGCCATTATCATATTCTAGGACAACACATTCATGTGGTCAATAACTTGGCAAGAATCCACCAAACCTCCACAATTTTCATACATGTTGATAACTGTATTAAATATGTGTTTGTGGGAAATGAAGATCCTATCCCATCGATGTGAGAGTGGATTTGCTTACCCTTTGAAAGGTATTTCTTGGCAATGCATGCCTGAAATAGATGAATATAAGTAGAAGAGTCTACTGGAGGGTTGTATGTTGTAAAAAGAGTTTGTATCACCTCTTTCAAGCCACCATCTTTGTTAGAAAAAAATTTTAATTTTGTCCCAATTTTATTTTTTGGAGAACCTTTTAAAACAAAAAAAAGCAAGTTGTTTTTCATGCATAGGTTATTTATAAATAGATGTTCTTAGTTTTAGGAAAAGCTAATAAAGCAAATAAATCAAAATCTTTGTATTGCACAAAAGCATGTGTTCTAATTTTAGGAGAGTTGAGTGTTTTATTGTTAGATGAAAGCCATCTATTTATTAGAGGCAATTGTAAGTGTTTTGATATAACACATTCAAAGAGATTGTATTGAGCCGAAGCTCTAACAAGGAAGAAGAAATATATGCACATAAGTGTTGATCTGAGTTTGCAATAATTTGTTTTATTTGCAATTCTTTATTTTATTTATGTTAATTGTTATTTTATGTGCCTAATTTCTACAAATTGGTATTAGAGCGTGGATTTTTGCAGCAAGTTTCTAATTGACAACAGGTTATGGATTCTATATCTGGTTTACAGAAACCACAATTTACAAGAAATAATTATGAGTATTGGTCATTAACCATGAAGGCACTATTCAGATCTCAGGATGTGTGGGAAATCGTAGAGAATGGGTACACAGATCCCGCAAATGCAACAACATATATCACACTCTCACAGGAAGAGAAAGACACTTTGAAAGAATTAAGAAAGAAAGATGAAAAAAGCTCTTTTCTTCATTCATCAAGCCATGCATGAAAGCATCCTACCCAGAGTGGCAACAACCAGTAAAGCACAAATTGTGTGAGAAACTCTCCAAGTTGCATATCAAGGTAAAGAGAAAGTAAAAACCTCCAAGCTACAATTACTTCATAGAGATTTTGAAAATATGTCAATGAAAGATTCAAATTCTGTAGAATCATTCTTTACTTTTGTAGTTGGTTTAGTCAATCAAATCAAATCTCATGGTGAAACTATTGAGGATAGAAGGATTATTGAAAAATTGCTTAGAAGTTTTCTTGCAAAATTTGATCCTTTGGTAGTTGCTATTGAAGAAACTAAGGATCTAAGTCAATTTTCAATTGATGAGTTGCATGCATCACTAATAAATCATGAACAGAGGTTGAATAGATCACATGCAGTTGTAGATCAAGCTTTTTCATCACAGGTATCAGGAAATCGTGGAAGAGGAAGAGGAAATTTCAGCCCTAGAGGCAGAGGAAGAAGTTCATCTAGAGGACGTGGCAATGGTTCATCAAACTCAAGTGGAAGAGGACATAGTCAAGAGCACAATCATAATCATTTTTCAGGTCAGAGACAAGATAAGTTGCATGTGCAGTGTCACTATTACAAGAGATATGGGCACTATGCTTATGAATGCAGGAAAAATTAGTATGATCAAAACAAACATAATCAAAATCGGGTTGGGAGCTCTACTTCAAGCTCCATGTTTATTGCATGCACAAATATTTTGAAGCATCACCTATTGAGTGTAATCTATCACAAGAGAGTCCTAGTGATGTGTGGTATTTGGATTCTAGTTACAGTAATCACATGTCAGGTAACTTAGATTTATTTTCTAATTTGGATGAGTCAGTAAAGACATAAGTTACCCTTGGGAATAATAAAACAGTGACTGTAAAAGGAAAAGGAACAATCAACATTCTAACTAAAAAGGGGGAGCAAAATATTATGCAGGATGTTTATTATGTTGCAGGTTTGAAGCACAATCTTATGAGCATTGGTCAATTGGTACAAAAGGGATACAAAGTTTACATTGAAGAAAATGAATGTGTGATCGTGGATAAAGCTCCAAGTACCCAGGTGATTTCTAAAGTGAAGATGACAAGCAACAAAATGTTTCCTTTGAAGATTATACCAGCCACATCCGGAATTCATACTACAGATCAGTCCAGAGCTAAGGAGATTGAATCAACTTTTCAATCAGTTGAAAAAGATGAATCGTGGCTATGACATCTCAAGTTTGGTCATTTAAACTTTGGTGGTTTGAATTTATTACACAAAAAATATGGTGAAAGGTTTTCCTTTGATTCAGAAACTAGATAGAGTTTGTGAAGGTTGTATTTTGGGGAAGCAACACAAAGAGTCCTTCCCAGTTGGAAAAACAAAAAGAACAAGTGCACCACTTGAAATTGTTCACTCAGATTTATGTGGACCGATACAAACAACTTCTATTGGAGGTTGCTCATATTTTATGACATTCATTGATGACTATACAAGGAATACATGGGTGTACTTTTTGAGACACAAATCATATGCTTTTGATATATTTCAGCAGTTCAAGGCTTTAGTGGAAAAGCAAAGTGGGTACTACATCAAATTTCTAAGGACAAACAGAGGAGGTGAGTATGTTTCCAATGCTTTTCTGAATTTTTGCAAATATCATGGTATACACAAGCAGTTTACTTCCAGGTATACACCACAACAGAATGGTGTGGCAAAGAGAAAGAATAGAACCATCATGGAGATGGTGAGAAGTATGATGAAGGCAAAGCATCTTTCAAATGAGTATTGGGTAGAAGCAGTAGCAACTGTTGTTTACATCATAAACAGGTGTCCAACAAAAATTGTTGAAACATGGTTCCTCAACAAGCTTGGACTAAGAGGAAACACAATGTTTCTCATTTTAGAATCTTTGGTTGTGTGGCATACACACATGTGCCTGATGAGCTAAGGAAGAAGTTAGACAAAAAAGGAGAAAAGTGCATATTTATTGGATATTCAGAGAATAAAAAAGCTTACAAGTTATTTAATCTAGTTACCAGAAAAGGTCATAATAGCAGAGATGTACAATTTGTTGAAAATGAGGCATGAGATGGAAGTATTGAGAAAACAATCAGTGTAGCAACAACTATTCCTCATGATGATATGACAGATGAAAGCATAGAGCAACAAGGTATTGTATCTTCTTCGAATCTTGGACATGCACCACAAGTTGTAGCACAAGCTACACCTCCATCTACATCTAGGAGGTCTCCAAGATTTCAGTCATCTTCAACCATGCAACAGACACCACAAAGAACACCAGAAGTAACTCCTTTAGTACAAAATAATCCATCATCTAATAGCCCTTTGCAACAGTAAAAAAGGAACAAAACAATGTTTGAGCCTTAGTGAGATTTATAATGTTGATACAACTAATGTTTTTTCAGTTTTTACATTGTTTTCTCAAGCTGCAAATCAGTATACTTTGAAGAGGCTATAAACAATGAAGTTTGGGTTCAAGCCATGGATGATGAGATAGATTCCATAGAGAAGAATCAGACATGGGAATTGGTAGATCTTCCAGAAGGAAAGGACGTGATAGGAGTGAAGTGGGTCTATAAGACCAAATATACTGTTGATGGTAAAGTACAGAAACATAAAGTAAAGGTTGGTTGCAAGAGGTTTTTCACAACAATATGGAGTAGATTACAACAAGATCCATTTGCACCTATAGCACATTTGGACACGGTAAGAATGGTTTTAGCAATTGCAGCTCAAAATAAATTACCTATTTATCAGATGGATGTAAAATCAGACATTCTTGAATGGTTTTCTTGAAGAAGAAGTTTATGTGAATCATCCAGAAGGTTATGAGATTGAAGGTCATGAAGGAAAGGTATACAGGTTGAAAAAAGTGCTCTATGGTCTCAAGCAAGCACCTAGAGCTTGGTACAACATGATTGATTCTTATTTGATATAGAATGGTTTCAGTAGGAGCAGCAGTGAGCCTACCTTATACATTAAGATCAATGAGCAAGGTAAAATTTTGATTGTTTGTTTATATGTGGATGATTTAATCATCATTGGAAATCTATTTACATATTCATTCAAATCAGCTATGAAGAAAGAATTTGAGATGAAAAATCTAGGCCTCATGCACTATTTTTTGGGCATTAGAAGTTCAACAATTAGAAACTGGATTTTTTATTTCACAAGCAAGGTATGCTAATGATGTTTTGAAGAGATTTAACATGTTGAATTGCAAGCCAATGCCAACACCTGTTGCAGTAGGTTTGAAGTTAAGCAAAGATGACAATGGATCATTTGTAGATCCAACATTGTTCAAAAGGCTAGTTGGAAGTCTCATGTATTTTATGGCCATAAGGCCAGATATTATGTATGGTGTGAGCCTCATCTCAAGGTTCATGGAATCTCCAAAAGATTCACATTGGCAAGCTGGAAAAAGGATTTTGAGGTATGTATGTGGAACTAAGAATCATGGAATTTTGTATTCAACATCAGATGAGTTCAAACTCATAGGTTACACAGACAGTGATGTGCTGGAAGTATTGATGATAGAAAGAGCACATCCGACTATGCTTTTCACTTTGGAACAGGTGTAGTTTCATGGGCATTGAAGAAGAAACCCATAGTCACATTATCTTCAGTAGAAGCAGAGTATGTAGCAGCAACAAGAGAAACATGTTAGGTTATTTGGATGAGAAGAGTGTTGAAATATTTGAGGCAGAATCAAGAGGATGCTATACAATTTTTTTGTGACAACAATTCAGCAATAACATTATCCAAAAATCATGTTTTTCACAAGAGGAGCAAACACATAGACATGAGGTATCACTTCATCAAGGAGTTGGTTAACAACAAGGAAATTTGTCTTGAATTTTATAGATCCAAAGATCAGTTTGCTGATATTTTTATGAAATCTTTGGGCAATGAATTTTTTGAGTATTTGAGAAGTTGTTTGGGAGTTTGTGATCAGGAATATGTTAGATCTGGAAGTGCACACTCAGCTTCAGAATAATTAAATTTTGAAGGTCAAAATTAAGGGGTAGTGTTAGAAAAAGACTTTAATTTTGCCCTGTGGTTTATTGTTTGGAAAAGCTTTTAAAATAAAAAAGTAATTTTCTTTTCATGCATTGGTTATTTTTAAATAGATGTTCTTAGTTTTAGGAAAAGCTAATAAAGCAAATAAATCAAAAGCTTTGTATTGCAAAAAAGCATGTACTTTTTAATTGATTTTCTATTTTTAAGAGTTGAGTGTTTTATTATTAGATGAAAGCCATCTATTTATTAGAGGAAATTGTAAGTGTTTTGATATAACACATTCAGAGAGATTGTATTGAGCCCAAGCTCTGACAAGGAAGAAAAAATATATGCACATAAGTGCTGATATGAGTTTGCAATAATCTATTCTATTTGTAATTATTTATTTTATTTCTGGTAGTTATTTTATGTGCCTAATTTCTACAACCTACCAGCAAATACATTTTTCAGATATGTAACATAGTGAAAATCAAACATTAGATAACAAATATGCACGTGATAAAATACATTGGTGGCGGTGGTGAAAACACAATGAATCATTGTAAATAAGAGAGTGTTTATGTGTGCAGTATACCGGATTTGATTGGTGGAGTTGCAAATCTAGGAAAAATGGTCAATACAATTCTTATTTTGGTGGTTGTAATATGTATTTTATTTGGGAAGCTATACAAGAAAGGGAAAGCTTGCAATTCTTATGGACCCAAATCATATCATTTTCTTGGCTACCTTATATCCATCTGGACAAATCAAAGCAGGGTTTACAAGTGAGACACATATCTACTAAGATATTTCCCCATGCAAACCATCACATTTCGACGCATGGATGGTGTTACCAGTGTGGTCACAACAAATTGAGAGAGCGTAGAGCATATAATGAAGACTTGATTTGAGAATTATTCCAATAGGGAGACTTTCAAGGCTGTTCTTCACATTTTACTAGGCAATGACATCTTCCATGTAGGAGAAGTTATGGCAAATACAGAAAAATATTACGAGCTATGAATTCAATATAGTGTCACTGTGGAATTTCATAGCTAATTGTGTGCTGGGGGAGATTGTAAATATCCTGCCAATCTTCTTCACCAAGCTTGCGAAAGACTTTTATCATGCAAGTGTCGTTGAGATAATAAAGTGGAGCACATGTGGTCGATATTATTTGGGCAATGACAATCCGAGTCATGTAAGAGGTGTGGGACACACAAGTATTTAATCTCTGCTTTTTTGTTTCCAAATTTTTATTCATGTCTTCAAGGTATCTAATTACACTGAGAGCATTTATATTGTGATATAGGGGAGAGGACCCCATAACTATGCACCCTAACTTTAGGGGCACATAGATATATGTAGGGGTCTCGTCAACATAAAAAAAAATATCATCGTATAGCGTATCATCATGCCACATTAGCATTTTCGTTTCGCGTGTTTATTTGGAGGGAAAAGTAGTTTTTGAATTGATTTAAAATGAAAAAAAAAAAATATAAAGCATTTGAAAGAGGTACCAATGACCGAGTGCCCTATGTGTCACATTGTCATTGGCTCTTAAAAAGTGTCATTAATCAAATAGTGAACAATTATTAGTCATTTTTTCAACAACCAATGGTGAAAATCAATGTACATATTTTGGTACCTGCACAATTATGGGGTCCTCTCCCCTAGGGTACCCCTCTTGCAACAAAAAAGGATGTGAACAACGTGGATTAATATCCGTATGTCAGTGACATATCAATATTTTAATTTCATTTGACGAAAGGGCTTTGTAATTAAACATTCCATGAAAATTTCAATAAATATTTTTATGATGTTTTGCACCTGCAAGCCAGTGGTGGTGTCATAACCACTTAAAATTTTCTAATTAAATATTTAGATAAGGTGCTCTGTGTTAGTTGGACAATGCACAGATGCTTTGCTCCAGGATTTGGAGTTGTCAATGTTAAAAAATCGACAGTTTGTCAGCCCAAGTAAAAGCAGGGGAGTGTTGGGTTTACTAGATGTGGTAAAACGTTATTCTTAAGCTCACTACTACTTTTTATTAGGTTGACTCAAATTAGATTTTGTAGATGTTTGGTCGGTGTTGGGAAAGAACTCAAGTGTGAATGTTTTCATTTGCAACTTGTTTCCCACCACAGAATAATAAAAACAAACCCACAAATATTAAATCCTTGATTCCGTCGAAAAAAACACACACTGTAAAAGCAAATACCATTACTTATATACGCCACACAAAAAATTGTCATCTCTTCCAACTATCTTCCATTGACATCCTTGCATGCAATAGATTCCATACATTCAGATTTGTTTCCTCATCAATAAGTTGCAATCTTCCAACCAATCCACCAAATTATAATCTTCAAACAAATCCATCAAATGATAATCTTCAAACCAATCCATCAAATGATAATCTTCAAATTGAAACGTTCCCTTTTTGTAATCTTGGATGACATAGACAATCGAAGGAGGACATGATGCACATGGGGGAAAAATCCCTCTTTTACCAATGCCTCAAACATTGATTATTCTAACAAACATTTCCAAATGCAAGTCTCATTAAATTGTAAAGCATCAGGGAAATGAGAGGTCAACAAACATCCATCTTTGCATTGCCGGCCTCTGGCAGATAGATATTTTATTGCATTAAGGATCATGTATTAAGTATTGTCATCCATACTTACTTGTATCTAGCATCTCTTCGCACCACTGAGAGGATCGTGGTTGTCATCTCTTCCAACTATCCTCCATCGACATCATTGCATTCCACAGATTGCATGATTTCATATTTGTTGGCTAATTAATATATTGTAATCCTCACATCAGTGCATTTGCTTTTTGTAACCTGAGATGACCAAGACAATCCAATGAGGACATGATGCGCACGGAAAAAAAAATACTACTTTTGTCAATGCCTCAACCATTGATTAAGTTGAAAAACATTTCCAAATGCAAGTCTCTATAACCATGTCTTTCAAGCATCAATGAAATGAGTGGTCAAGGTGTTGAGACATCTCCTCCCTCAATCTTCTTTTTTGTTGCCCTCCTTTTCCTCCCAAGTTTAACTTTTTCAACGCATCCCCTTTAGTGTTTCCATATCCCACACGCGATTGCTAGTCATAGGGAAAAAGGGAAAAGATAAATATCAATATCTATTAACGTCGAGAAGGTCAAGAGAAGCCTCGTATTTTTTAAACAGAAAATGGTCGGTGCTTCAAATTTGACCACCGGCAGATATCCGTCGGGGGTCCCAGCTTATCTTATCTTGGATATAAAATAACGAAAGCTCAACCAATGGAAGTTGGAAACGTAAACAGTTCGAAAACCAAGCCACTATATTAGCCCAGATCCATCGTTCCGATATCCGACGAGTTGGAGTCGAAATTTAGAGAGCATTTTTTTGGAAGAAGAGGAAGGAGGGAGAGATGTCAGTAACGGGAGCGGAGGAATGGCGAGAAATCCACGGCAGCAAGCAGTGGGAGGGCATGCTCGACCCGCTCAATCTGGGCCTCCGACACTCCCTTCTCCTCTACGGCGACCTCATTCAGGCCACCTACGACGCCTTCAACAACGACCCTCACTCCAAATACTGCGGAAGCAGCCGATACGGAAAGAAAGACTTCTTTCACAAAGTCGGCCTGGCACCATCCAGTGATCGACAATGGGACTACCAAGTCACTCGCTTTCTCTACGCCACCGCCTCCGTCGATCTCCCCGCCGCATTCCTCGTCAACTCCCTCTCCAGAGAAGCCTGGAGCAAAGAGTCCAACTGGATCGGCTACGTGGCCGTCGCCACCGACCAAGGCAAACAAAAGCTCGGAAGAAGAGACATCGTGGTCGCATGGAGAGGCACTCTCCGCGACTTGGAGTGGATCAACGTCTTCAACCCGGGCCTGGTTTCCATCGCCCCTCTTTTAAACCCCACTAAATCAGAAACCCCCGCTAAATCTGAAACCCCCGCCAAGTCCCAACATTGGTATGATAAAGTCCTCCATCTTGACGGCGACGGCTCTTCCTCTTCCGACGACGACGACGATGAAACAGGGGAGGCGAAGGTGATGAACGGGTGGCATGTGATCTACACTTCCAGCGACCCCAAATCCCCCTTCGTTAAACTGAGCGCCAGGGAGCAGGTTTTGGCGGAGATAAAGCGGCTGCTGGAGGTGTACAGGGAAGAGGACGTGAGCATAACGACCGTGGGGCACAGCCTGGGCGCGGCGTTGGCGGTGATCAGCGCCTTCGACGCTGTGGAGAACGTTGTCCCGGCGGTTAAACCGGACGTCCCGGTGTGCGCTTTCGTGGTGGGGTCCCCCGGCGTGGGGAACGCGGCGTTTAAAAGGCGGTTCGATGCGCTCCCGCAACTGCGGAGCCTGCACGTGGTGAATGTCATAGATTTGATTCCGCTGTATCCCAGCAAGTTTTTGAAATATGCGGAAATCGGCAGCAGGGTGGAGATCGACACGCGGAAATCCCCGTATTTGAAGGATTCGAAGAACCCGAGCGACTGGCACAACTTGCAGGCGCAGTTGCAGGTGGTGGCCGGGTGGCAGGGGAGCGACACGCCCTTTCAGTTCGCGGTGGAGCGGAGCGTGGCGCTGGTTAATAAGTCGTGTGATTTTTTGAAGGAGGAAATGCTGATTCCGGGGTCATGGTGGGTGGAGAAGAACAAAGGGATGGTGCAGGATGCCAACGGCATTTGGGCTTTGGCCGACCCCGACGATGACGACGTGCCCACGCCCGAGGACCCATCACCATGATCATCGCTCATGCTCATCACTGATCACCACCGTCATGGAGTTTGTGTGTTTTTTAAAGAGACTTTTTAAATGTAATGAATGGACAATGGGTTGTTTCACTATTTTTGCGTTTTTGCACTTGCGTTTGACTCGTTAAATGCCATGTTTCTCATACATGTTCATATTCAACTCTAATTTCATTAACGTTCCTTTTCGGAACAAATTTTCGTTGAATGTTGAATATTCCGGCGTTTCATGCCGGCTGAAAATTGGTACAGTCATGGACTACATAAACTAGGAGCTTTTAATGTTATAACGAGTTGTTTAAAAGAAGTTATTGTTAGGGAGTTAAAAAGTGGAAGAGGAAGAAAGGTGATGAATACATGGAGTGAGGGAGAAGTTTAGAGATGGAGAAAATGTTGGGGGTAACTTATGCGAAATTCTTATTTTTTACGATACGACACACATGAGTCATGTTGTGTTTTTCAATCATTTGAAGGAGAAAGGGGGATATGGAACAAATATATTCCACGAAACATACAAGTTGGAGATATCTCGGAAAGCATGGTGTTGCCAATCAAAACCCCCAATGTCAATAGTTAGTTTTTTGTAATGTTAACTTGGTGGTTAACAATTTTATGGGAATTGGCTCGCGCATGTCACAGGACACTTTAGAGATAGTGACATGTGGAGGGGACTTTGCATCCATGCTAAACCGATGTAGGAGTTGAATTTAACAAACACAAAACATGGCTGGTCATGTGGTTTTGCACCATCTTTATATACCATTATCTTAGGCCATTCTCCACACTTGCGCACGCAACATTAGATATCATCCGCTAAGAGGTCTCTTTGAGGATTTGTAGTTGACACTATCTCTTGAGGGCTTTGTTGCTCATTGTTGACGAGGAATTTGCAATGGACAACGTCGAGTCCCACCTCCATCGAGAGAATGTCATTACAGTCACTACACGGTGTTGCTAAATGCCCTAGTCACAAAAATGCAAAACAAAGGACTATTCTCACATGTAGGTCTCTTGTGTTGATTTGTGGACATGGTTGTAATGATACAAGTAAGGATTTTAATCCATAGTCTATGTTGCCATTTGTTTAGCATTCAAATGATACAGATGAGATACATTAGTGGTTTATTTGCTCCTTGCTTTCCACTATAAAGGATATTTTGTAATGTATATAATGTGCAAATTTGGTAGGTGGAGTATTAAGGTGAGACAAGGCTAATCAACCTCAAGAAACACGAAATATCTTTTGGTGAACTCAAATGCAAAAAAATGATGTGTTGGAGCCCAATGTCGATTCTCGTGTAGCCGTCTAAAAATATACAGACGAAGACGTGGATGTTGTTTGTCTGGGATATGAAAATGACTTCAATACAGTAAGTAGACAAGAACTAAATCCTTTTTGGGTGGAGGTATCAACACAACCAAAATGCATCCATAATTTACGAACCTTTTGTGCAAGTGGTGTGCCATAGGCGAAGCCACATAACTGTGTGGTTAGGAACTAAGATATTAATAATTGATACAAACAATTGTCCTATTTAAGGCAAATTTTTGTTGATCATTAAATCTTTCTTAAGAGTGACCAACCTAAATAACCTTACTTGTCAACGACTTTATAACTTTTGGGATTTCTGCAATTACATTATTATGTATTTTGATAGCATAAGTGTAGTATCAAAACAAAAAGAACGTGTAAACACAATGAAAATGAAGAATACTTCATAACATAAAAACACAGTTTATTAAGAATATATTTCGACACATATTATAAGTGTGGCTGCGAATTAGTTAAGTTCGAATATTGTGAATGAAATATAGGTTGAATGCATTAGAATGTAGGGGAGAACAATGTTAAGTTTGTTGGAGTTGTAATTTGCACTGAAATGTATGTTATCTTAAATTATTTTAAGTTTATGTCTTGAGGATGATCATGGCTATTGCAACATGCAATTTTGATATGCCATGAAAAGATAACATGTTCCATCATTTGGTCAAACACCTGACTTACATCTACTAAAGTTCTCATTTTGGAATTTAAATGTTGCAAAGGTGTGCTCAACAACCCCATTTTGTGAATATCCTTAAAATCATTACATTCCATCAGATGACATCTATCTGGGGTGTTTTTCAAACAGTTCACATGCCCTGTGTATGCTTCCACATTTGACATATGTATCAAACAAGGCACCTACAACTATAACATTCGATAAAAAATACTTCCTACTATACCTCGACGAATGTTTGTTCGTTGTATTTGTTGAAACCATTTTAATGGTTGTTACAAAAGATCTAGTCAAATAATTCTCATGACTGTAATTAATAGGTTGTCAATGACCTCGGAATGCAGTGGCCTGGGTTGGTGTTGGTGTGCCAAAGAAGGAAGGTTGTTGATGCCGACAAATTTGTTTTCCATAATTTGTTAGAGTTGGTGGTGCCAAAAAATGCCTTGTCTAAATCTCCCCAACACTATTTATCAACAAACAATAAGAAACTTACAAAGAAAAGTATGATATAATTAATTAGTTATAGAGAAAAAACATAAACAAGTGTAAGTGACTGTTAATGTTAAGCATGAGATGCATTCATGACCACAAAGTCTTCCTCACCTTGGACATATAGAATAAGTAATTCAAAAAGTTATGAAATCTCATACCAAGAATATGCCACAAATTTATTTCACCTTCACAAGCCCTAATCTAGAAACAATACAAGTACATCATATTAGGATTGAATAATTAAAAAAAACACAAAACATTAAAAAAAAGATGTGCATTAACATTAATGAGGATTAATTTTCCCTTTTAATGAAAAGTTTGAGAACGCTCCACTAACATGTGTAATGTGGTTTAAGTAGAGAGTAAAAACTACAAGAGGTCGTGTAGAGTTGCAATTGTTGAAAAATTACCAAGGTTGTTAATAATTATTAAATATTTTAAGCCTTCACTTTTATTTTCTTTTATATTTGATTAAACCTCTTTTGGTTATACTCATAGCACATTTTTTGTGGTTTTTTTTGTCTTTCTTTTTTTGGTGTTCAGAAGATGATTTGGGATGTCACAAAACTAGAATAAGTGGCCAAAAACTTTCCACTTCTTCCATCTTTAGGCATTGCAATGCATTTCATAGCACAAACAAATGGTGGTTCTCGAGGAAGAGGAAAATGTCATGCTTTAAATCTCCCATTTTGACAAACCCTGAGAGGATGCTGATAAAGGTTGTGGCCTTTAAAATTACACATATTGGTTGCATTTTCCTGAAAATGTTTCGAATGTATTTTCAACAAAACCATTTTTGCATATTTCGCAATCATTACAGTCGATGAGACTACATTTCTTCCGAACATTTAGTTAAAAAGTTCAAATGTCATATGCGTGTTCCCACATTTTGCAGACATATCTCGCAGGGAACTTATAACAACCTTTTCCAAAAGTCTCTTCGCCAGAATGGCGACTCGGTAAGGATAGATGGTAAGACATTTGTTGACCAAGAAACTAGATCCAACCAACAAGGGATACATGGCACTAAGGCATCCTAAATCAATACGAGAGGTGATAAGTGAGATGATGTGACGAAGTATAAAGGTGAGTGAAAAATACCTAAGTTAACATCATTACAAGATCACTGATCAAAAATAGTGAAAAGGTTAGACACTCGTGAATTAAAGGAAATTTCATAGACAACAAACGATATGGAGATAACGAAGTGGAGGCTTCAAAATAGTAAAGTATGAATAGTGAGAGGAGACTACAAGAGATCAAGGATGAGTGTAAAGCAACACTAAGTTGATGATGAATGATTTCAGAGTGATATGTGTAAAGCGGAAAATACTATTAATATCAGTTATACTCTAGATGATTTATAGATATATGATGCACATTGTGAATTATTGTATGCAAGGGTTAAAATTGATAGCCATTTACGTGTTTTTCATGATTTTAACCATATAATACTTGCAAAATGTTGAGATAACCATCGTATATTACTATATATTTAGAATATGATTACCATTTTTATATAAGTTTATATACAACCTATATATAACATACATGAATATAATTGTTAAAATAGAGAATAATTTTCTATGTATTTTTTAATTTAGGATAAAGGTTTTTTGCCCAAGACCCTACCCAGTTACAAGGAGGCCTTAGCTTAGATATACAATAAAGTCCAAAAGAAACAAAAACAAGACTAAATCAAACGCCCAGTCAACCCACAACACCACAAAATACACAAAAATGCATCACTAACACAACCCAACAGAAACGCTGTGAAGAAGAAACCAATTCAGAGCTACTTCATGAGTTTCAGAAAAAATTTCTTGACATTTTCCAACCCCATTTTGATGTCTTTGAAGCTTGTATCTTTCTTGTTTTTCTCCTTTCCTTTACTTTCCTCTATTTGAAGGGTAATGAGAGAGAGAAAGTCAATAGTACTCTTGATGATGGAAAGAATGTCACAATGCTTGGATCTGAGATTATCTTGTTCCTTCTCAATCTTAGTGACCTTGTTGTAAATCTCTTCCAAAAGATTCTCAGCCAGCTTACCTCCTTCGATGACCAGCCTGTAACCTTTGGTCTTGTCTTTGAGAACTCTTATCTCTTTCCTAAGCCATGTGATAATGTCATTGTGTAAATCCAACTTAGTCCTAATGTTGATTGACGGGTCGTTGTATTCTCCAATCATTTAACTAACAAATTCTTCTCTTAGTGTCATTATAAAACCAGGGCTATGTGTCTAAGGATGTATGCAATGAAGCTTTATGCAACTCAATTGTTTGGTGGTTCCTTTTTGGGGGTTTTGGTTGTTATGTTTCTTCGTCTCTGCTAATATACATAAATGTAATGCTAAAATATTGAAACAAAATAATTGTAATGAAATGCATTTAATGGAAATACTTTGATGGAATTAGAATGCACACACCGAATCAATATAACAAAATTCAAATAACACACACTCTAAATTGAATTTGCAAAATTGAAATAACACACTCATAATTGAAATTACATGAAAGGAAATGACACATAATGAATAGAAATTGGAGTAAAGGAAATAATTAATTGCATTCAAACTGTAACTTATCAGAAACCACGAGCATGCATAAACGTAAAAGCTTCAGTCGCCTTGGTCTAGTGGGCCCTTACTCTTCCTTGGGACAGAGGTAATCTCAACACCACAGTATATTCAAAACAACATCTAATATATTGATTCAGGAAAGTTCCATAACATACTCAGTACATAACTGGAAAATAGATACTAACTGTTCTGAAATGTACCGCAAATTACCAACATCAACTAACTACTAAATTGTTCTTCAAGGAGATGTCTATATAGACATAGTCAGTTACACATCATGCCAAAATTGTAGGCATTGAGTTCTTCCACTAACAACCCTATTAAAGTTCATTAAATCCTACGGAACTGCTAAAAACAAGATCCATGTTTATAGGTTGTCAATGGAAAAAGTATTCCATGACTGCACGAGGGCTCCAAACTCAAACTCCTTGATTACAATTCCCAGCATTGGCAGTAAATGCCCACTATTATCCTGCACATGTCACTACATTTCACTCACCAGCTTAATGCTCATTCGAATAGATAAAGTGGGAGGTTCTACGGTAAACAAGTTGCATGAAACAAAACAAGAGAAATGCACTGAACAAGTACTAGGATATAACTACATAAAGCATCCCCATGCACTAGTTAATCATGTTTAATTACAAATCAATAAACACATAGATGATATAAACAAGTCAAATAATGCACTCATCATCCCCCCTGCACTTTACCGGTTGCATGTCCTTATGCATCTTATCTTTGCCCTGCCCTAAGGCCAAGCTGTTGTGCCATATCATATTCCTCAAACTGATCTACATATTGTTTCATGGTTCCTTTGCATCCTTGACTGTTTGAAATAACTTTCACCCAAGATGAAATTCAAAGAAAAAACTATCATGTGACTGGGCAACGTTATTCTACCAGGTAGTAATTGGATTCAGGAGAAGAGGTGGCCTCACTTGTTTTCCTACCCACTAGTCATTGTATCCCTTATCATTTTTCTCAGACAACTGCTGAATTATTGTAACCAATGCATCATTCCTCCATATACACCAACTGAGATTCTGAAGGGAGATAACTTCCCTTATTTTTAATGGCAAGTTTAAAGTATCCCACCTTCTATCACAAGCCTGCCTTGTTTCACCAAAATGCTGATGACTATAGGCCTCAAAATATTGCACACATTTCAGTAGAATATTTGAAGTATTTCCCCCAACACCAGCCTAATAATAAAGAGATCGGAAATTTTTCTTCATGGCCACATCATTGTGATGGGTAGGCCTAATGTAGAAACCTATGGTGCAAGTTGTTTGAGTGAAAATATTTGTTTCTTTGCCCCATGTAATTTGGTTCCTAAACAAGGACTAAAAGGTCTTTAACTGAAAATCTCCGACAAATAGATTAATAAAGAACTCAGGAACATTGGTGACCAACATGTTGTGGAGGTAAAATTCACACAGTTGATTTTGTATCTCAAGGGTACTGTTGTGATAAATTTCCAAAAAGGTTTTTCCATCAAGAGATTCATGAGGTTATTGACTACACATTCTCATTAATTGTCGAGCATAGAATTGTTCTTGGACAAAAATGTTATAGACAGAAGAAGGTTTCTGTACGTACCCAAAATTGTAAGGTATTGTACTGCCGAAAAAACGTAACAGGTGCCCCAATGATGATACAGGTCTCCTCGCAAGGTGTTCGGGATCTGGAAAAGCTCTCCAAGTGTGCGTTAACATCCCGCATGCCCCGCTTAGCCCCCGTGTGCTTTGTTTTTCCCTTTTCCCCTCTTTTCTTGGCCTTTTGCTCTTCAGTGATGAAACCGCTGCCCTGCCTGCGCGGCAGTCTCCCGCCGCCTGAACAGGGTGGCGGTCCTGTGACCGCTGCCCTGCTCAGGGTGGCGGTCCTGTAACCACCGCCCTGCTCAGGGTGGCGGTCCTTTACGCATTTTCCAGAAAGCTCTTTTAACATGACTCACGTAAATTTCAATGATTCACCAGCTTTTTTCACCGCCATAAGCTTGCATTAATGATTCTGGTTCCCTGGAATAGTGTTTTGCCATTGTTTATAGTTTAAGAGTTCTATTTGGTTTTTACCTTGGGTAAATGCAAATGCTATAAATAGTTGGCTTGTGCTCAAGCAAATGGCCCCTCAAATTTGCCTCTGAATTTCTCATTGCAATAGATTAGTCTTTCATTTTGCTTAGAATTCTTAGTTTCTTTCATTGCATGCTTAGTTAGTGTTGTTTTGCTGTTAGTAAGCCACATATCCATCTTGTGCAAGTGCTATTGATATTTTATCCAATCCATTGGAGTAAAATAGTTTGTTTTCAATAGGAAGCCATTAAAGTTGCAGGTTTTGTTCTTCAAACAGGATAGTTTCAGGTTCTGGATGTTTTATGTTGCATGACTCGCAATAAATCCCGCTAGGAATTGCATAAGCCAAGCTCTGTACTCTTGCGCTATCTCTCTCCTACTCGCATTGTATTCAGTCTGTATCCTAAGCTGCCTTTGTCCCAATATCTACTTCTGTTGATGCTAGCATTACACGCTTTTCTGGATCTACGTGAACACGAAGGAACGAGGAGATCACACTGAGGGGACAGGATCACACACACCATCGGATTCGCCACTATTCTGCAGAATCCAGGTTCTAGCTTTCAAAGTTCTAAATTAGAAACATATCAAATAGAGTAGTTAATCACTTTATTTCAGTCAATTTCACTTTCGATATTGCCAGGGAAGCTGTGGGGATTGATAGTTTCTGAGAGACTATGATTCATTCCTCACTTCTGAGGTAGGATCGAGAGTCTTGCAAATAGACTAGATCAAGTATTTCATTATTTAGAATAGATTCACAGTTGCACAGACAAATAGCTATACTCGGTTATCTTGTTTGTTTTAATTTGTTATTTTAGCTGTCAATTCTAGATATATTAAACAGTTACTCTTTTAAATTTGTTTAGAATAGTTCATAGAAAATACAAAAATAGAGAAATCATATATGCTATAGATATACTTAAAGTAGTTAAATTTCACTTTGCTACAGTTAATTTACATTGTTGCTTTTGTATGACAATCACGGGACCTAGGGAGCCCAGAGAATACGTATTCGAGCCAATCATGCCCCAACCCAATCTCATCACAGCAATAACTGATATAGATCAAAATCTCAGGATCCAAGTCTTCCGAACAATGGTAAACTTGCAACAAATCAGTTTCCAACTAAGCACGGGTTAAACATAGAAGACGACCAAGCACACACATTTTGGTCAAATCAACCAAACTACAGATTACCTTAGATTCATATCTACATGACTGTAGAAGGGTTTGAAAGAGAGAAAACATTTGATTGTGATCCTTTGGTTCCACAGCCAGACGCAGGAGACACTCTCATAGATATAGATACCAGCTTAAGAATTCAGGTTGCACGAACACCTGTAAGATATTCTGAGAAGATCACACAATTATTGATTCTGAATATAGAAGCTGAGAAAGCATACGATTACTGGATACTAGGGATTAGGGACTGATTCCATACATGACCATAGCAGGTCTGCAACAACCATGAATCTATGGTTGTGACCCACAAATCCCACAGCCCAACGAATCCATAGGTGAATCAGACATAGATGCTGGCCTACGTACACTAGTATTTAGATCTACTCCACTTCCACCTATCATCATCGAACAGTTATCCTTGTTAGACATAGCAGCTAACAAAGCTAAGGAGTTCTGGACTAGGCCAGAGAATCACCCATAGAGTCAATTATATTTACCATCCACCCTATGACCTTATCTGGAGATATACACGAAACTATCCCAGGACATTTTCCACGTATTCCACAACCTATAGACCGAATCATGCCAGAGCTCGATATTGATTGGAGCCTTCGAGCAGTCATCCTTGCTGATCGATCTATCACACCAGTTCAAGTTAGGAGGGCCTTCTTTGCCTTAGATTCGTAATTTCCACTAGTGCGTGTCGAAGACATTAGATTTCCTAACTAGTTTGTCTGTATCCCACACATATTCCATCCCCACCGGCTGTCTCGGCATGACCTCGGGAGGTCGGGTGTGAGGAAGAGTTACTTGTAGATTCCCAAGCTCGCTTGTCACTTTTCCGTCGTACAAAATTGGTGAACCCGACGTGAACGTTCTACTTTCTGCTCTGGAGTCAGATTTCTACTAGTTCTTTTGAAATAAATGACTCTTTTGTCTTTATTACCTCATCAGCTTTCACCATCACCTTCGCTCCTTCCCATTATTCTGTGGGTATTCATATACCCCCCGAATATGTCGGGATTCGATGCATATGGCAGACCCCTCTTGGGTCTTGAGGCATACTATGCCCAACTGAATAGACAATCATCACCCTCGCTCTCAGTATGGGGTGATAACTACTCAACTAACCAGTTGTCAACACAAACTCCAAGGATCAGATATACCTCATCCCTCCAAACAGAGGAGTTGGATCAGTTCACTCAAACACGACAAACAGAGCCTTCAGGCTCGAACAATATGACGCTCACAGGAGAATCAAGTTTGTCTCCTCAGGTACTACTTAGACCACAAATTAGTAGACAATCAGACTCATACCTGGGTTTAGATGATGAACATTTGGTACGTTATGCCAGGAATGAACAACGTTCTCGAAGTATGTACCCACCTATAGGAGGTTTACAAACACAACCCGAGGTCTTTTTTCGAGAAAATACCTCTATGCCACTGCATATAGAAAATACCCTCAGAGAAACTTGGCAGGGCAATGATCAGTTCATAGCAGGATATCACATGCCTATACAACACCATGATATACAACAAATGCCGCTAAGGAAAAAGTATCATGACTTCACCAAATGAAGTCATTTCAACTCTAGTAGAAAAGGTTAGGGGGTTAGAACTTGCCCAAGCAAGTCAAAATTCTCAATTCATGCAGGCAGGAAGTTCTAATCCTCCACACCATCCTAGCCAAGTAGACCTCCTCATAGGAGTAGGCACGTTAGGCATGACTCCTCAGTATTCACAACAAACCCCAACAAGAGCTGCCATTTCTAACACCGCTCCTCCCGGTCTAGTACAAAGTAATCCATTTTTGGACAATACCCCTTCATACTTAAACATGTACTCCAAATCACCACAAGGGGATATGTTCTCCTCTCCCGGCATGGTTCCTCAAACACAGGGGTTTCCTTACGCCCCCGCTAACATGTACGCTATGCCATATCAACAACCCATTCCACCTCCGCTCCCTCAACAGGCACCATCAATGGTCGAAACCTATGCGATAGGGACACTTATTCAGAATACTTGAAAGAGCCTTTAGATTTCACCATACGAAGCATCATGCTTCCAAGACCTCTTCCCGATTTACCCAAATACAAAGGTGAGGGAGATCTGAATGCACATATCAAGGCTTACGCAACAGCCATTCGAGAACTACTCCCTTGGGATGGGGTTGTTGCTAAAATATTTCCCAAAACCTTGGAAGGCATCACTCTCGATTGGTATTATAGAATACCTGAGGCTTCCATCCATTCATTCAAGCAACTCGTTTCAGAGTTCATCAAGGCATTTGACATGAACAAACTATTAAGAACAGGAATCAGGGAATTCTTACACATTAAGCAAGAACACAATGAATCTGTTGCCCATTTCATCCAGAGGTGGCGTATAGTTCTTTATTCTTCGGCAAGTGCTCCAAACATGGATCAGATGGAACTATGTGATTTATTCCTTCATTCTCTTAGCAGAGAAGTGAAGGAAGAAGTCCAGAAGTTCCCACTAAGAACTTACGATGAAGTACTTGAAAGCGCTCTCTGAATAGATCAAGCGGCAATTGATAGTGGTCGCAAAACATATGGAGCAAACGGGAGGTTAATCACCTCCAACCAGAACACTACAACTTATCCTACTACCACGAATGTCAATCAAGGACCTAAAATCCTTAATAAAAATCATGGAGTGACAACAGATGGAGTAACTGATCAGCTAGAAAGGTAAATGTTGTGAATACTCCACCACAAATAAACAACCAACGAAACAACAACTTTACCCCAACAATCAATGCAGTGGATTTTAATCATCCACAGCAACAACAACAACAACGACGGAAAAACCTTACACAGGGTTCAAGCCAAAGCTCAACTGGTTATCAAAACCAGAATCAAAATCAAAAACAACAAATGCAAAACTTTAATAGGCAACGGTTTGATCAAAGTTTTGGGCCACAATATGCACCAAACCAACAAACTAGGAATTACAATCCTAATTCGTATTGTGGTTTCCAAAAAATTCAGGGCCATGACACTAGAACGTGCCGTGACTACAATAAATTCATGCAACGCTTGCCAGAAGAACAAAGACAACTTTTCATAGATATGTTTTTGGCAGATCCTATGTCACCAGCATCAAATACTTTTGCAGGGGCAGTTTCCCCTCAAAACGCACCCCTCAAGATCTTCAATGATCCGCTCCCAAATCACAATAATAACAAGCTAAATCTAACTGGGACAAACAAGGGTGTAATTGCAGGAAACAATGATCATGAAGCTTCAACTTCGCTAAATCCATTAGTTGCGCCACAACTAGGAAGTCAGCCACGACCTAAGATAGTCGGATTAGTGGAGTTAGATGCCGAATTACCCATAGAAGTTGTAACAAGGACACGAGAGTATTTCTCTCAGCCAAGTCCAAGCCACCCCTAGGGACAGATAACATCCAACAAGTAGTAGCAAAACCTGTGGGTGCCTATGATTTAATTAATGACCTAACAAAAACCTTCTCACACATTTCATTTTTAGACTTACTAAAGAACTCTCCTGCCCACAGGGCTGCTCTTTTAGAGGCATTAGGTTTAGGTCATTTAATTAACATCACCCCACCTCCTGAAACACAGGTAAATCATATAGACTTTGATGTTCATCCTCTGGGGCAGGCGGATAAAGATGTCGAATTCATATTCGAAATAAACAAAATGCCGACAGATGCTGAGATCACATGCCGAGGTGATCCAGCCTTACATTTGCAAGTATGGGTTTATAACAACTATGTAAAGCGTGTAATGGTAGATGATGGGGCAGCAGTCAACATAGTCCCCTTCTCTTTCCTTCAAAAGCTAGGGTATGGAGAAACAAATTGTTCCACAACTCGAAACACACTAAGAGGCTATGATAGCCTTAAAGCCACCTCGATTGGAACTATAATATTACCGGTCACCTTAGGACCCAAAACCATCCTGACTGAGTTTTATATTATAGATCAGGAAACTAACTATAATATGATCCTCGGCCGACCATGGATACACCGCATGAAGGCAATCCCTTCTACGCTATTTCAAGAAGTAAGGTTTTTACACTTAGGAAAGATATTCGTAGCCAAAGGTGATCCAAAACCATTCGATGTACACCTAGCTGACTTAAAGAAAAGACCAGGCATGCACTCAGAGTTTGAACTCCCAACAAACCAACTTAATAAACCTACCGACGTGAAACCAGAAGAAAATTTGGTACCTACGACAGATCTTGAAACTATGAGCCTAGCCAAGGCAACCCCAGCCCCCAAGGATGAGGCTAACACTGTAGAAACAGTATCATTAGGAACTACTACAAAAATTGTTGAATTATTAGAACAGGATCTACCAATGTTCCTACCATTTGATTCTGTAGGCATGGGATATTCCCTAGGTGTTGGTTCTCTTCCAGCAGAGGATCTCTGCATGGTAGAAGTAGAAGACGTTAACACAACAAATATCCCAACGTCCATACTCCCAGCTAAATATTGGACTCTCCATTTTGATGGAGCTAGATGTCATTATGGAGCTGGGGCAGGTATAATCCTTACTTCTCCCGAGGGAAAAGTCCTACCATTTTCCTTCAAACTAAATTTCGAATGCACAAACAACGGCGCTGAGTACGAAGCCCTCCTCCTTGGCCTCATCTTAGCTAAGAGAATCGGTGTTGATAACATCAGAGTGTTAGGAGACTCACAATTGGTAGCAAACCAAGTCTCTGAGATATATGAAACCAAAGCCGAGCACTTACAACTTTACAAAACAACTGTATTAGATTTAAGCAAGGAGTTTGACTTCATATCAATTGAAGCAATCCCGCGAGAAAAAATCTTCTCGCTGATTCAATAGCAACTTCAGCATCACGCTTTACTCCAAACAGTAAGTTCCAGAGGATACCCATTTCATGGTATCCCTTCGTATGAACCATTGATAAAAACAATGTCAAAACCTCTTTTAAATAGAAATGAAAACAAATCTACTATCCTAGACCACATTGATAGTGATACAACCACTCTTGATTACTTAAACGCCTATGCAGCATTACATCTCTCCCATCACATGATAGATTTGTCCTTAATCCCACATTCATCTTCCTACTTCGGGAATCCTATGATGGAGCTTCCCCCACAAAAAGAACTTAGCATATACACAGTCGAGAATGGAGATGATTTAGATTTACCTCCAGCCCCGCCTGAGTTTGAAGAAGGTAACGCTTCTTTAATCGAAGAAACAATTGATATTAACATCGGAACAGAAGATGAACCAAAGATGTTGAAGTTAGGATCCTCGTTAACTCCAGAAGAAGTAGAAATACACACTCGGATCCTCAAGGAACATCAGAAGGCTTTCACATTTAGTTATAAAGAAATGACAGGAGTTGCACCGCACATTGCGGTACATAACCTCGTCACTAAATCAGATGCAAAGCCGATTAAACAAAAATCGAGACCAATGAAACCTAAGGTAGCTCTCATGGTGAAAGAGGAGGTAATAAAACTCCTCCAAGTAGGATTCATCAAACCAGTCGATTACTCTCAATGGGTATCTAATATCGTTCCTGTTCTAAAAAAGAATGGGAAGATACACATCTGCATAGATTTCCGAGACATTAACAAAGCGTGTCCTAAAGATGACTTCCCGTTGCCATCCATTGATGTCATTGTTGATGCAACAACTGGATTTGAACTTTTGTCTCTCATGGATGGATTCTCAGGATACAATCAAATCAGAATATCTGAACAAGATCAAGCTAAAACCACGTTTATAACTCCTTGGGGAACCTATTGCTACGCTGTTATGCCATTCGGTCTCAAGAACGCTGGTGCTACATACCAGCGAGCTATGACATATATATTTCATGATCTTATTCATAAAATCATGGAATCCTACGTAGATGACTTGTTGGCTAAGGCCAAGAAGCGTTGTGACCATCCGGAAGTACTTCGCATCATTCTTTCACGTCTGATAGAATACGGAGTCACGCTAAATCCAGAAAAATGCGTCTTTGGTGTAACAGGAGGGAAGCTCCTAGGATACATCATATCGTCACGAGGGATAGATGTTGACCCAACCAAAATTCGGGCTGTCCTCGAAATGGTCCCACCTTCGGATGAATCTGGAATCAGGTCATTTCTCGGAAAGCTTGGTGCAATCCGGAGATTCATCCCAGACTTAAGTTTCGCCATTCATCCAATCAACAATCTACTCAAGAAAGATTATAGCATTGATTGGACTGAAGACTGCAATGAAGCTTTCAACGTAGTTAAGCGTTTCTTGTTATCACCACCTACGCTAATGCCACCTAAGCCAGATCACCCGTTAATTTTATACTCGCGAGCTACCAATGTCTCGCTAGCCTGTATGCTGGCTCAAGAAGATGATGACAAGAGAGAATGTGCGATTTATTTCATTAGCCGAACATTGCTCGACTATGAAACACATTATACACAGGCAGAACGAGAATGCCTCGCCATAGTCTTTGCAACCAAACGCTTAAGACATTATATGCTAAATCAAGAAACAAGGGTCATGGTAAAAACAGACCATTTACGAACTTTCCTCACGCAAGGGTCCTTGTCTAAGAAGGCTGGACGTTTTATAACCTTAATGGGAGAATTCGAATTAACATTTGTAAATCAGAAGTCCGTTAAGGGACAAATCATCATGGATTGGTTAGCTGATAACCCATTAGATGGAGGTGATCTAGTAGATCTGGACTTTCCAGATGAGTGCGTATACTACATCGAAACCAGACCTCCTATCTCTGAGTGTCCTTGGTACACTGATATCATTAATTATATCATGGACCATACGTATCCAGAAAGTGCTACTCCACAACAAAGAAGGCGGTTACGCATTATCGTAGCAAAATACGTCATTATAGAACAAGTGCTCTATCGAAAAGCGTTCGATGGAATGCTTCTAAGATGTGTCGACACAGAAGAATCCAAGAAGATTCTCCATGAATCTCACAGTGGAATGTGTGGAGGCCACTTCAGTGGCCATGCCACCACTCGTAAAATACATCGAATGGGCTATTTCTGGCCCACTCTAGAACACGACGCAGTAGAGTTTGTACGCAGATGTCATAAGTGTCAAGAATTCTCCCATGAGATTCACATGCCAGCACAAGCTCTACAACCGATTGCTACTCCATGGCCCTTTTCTACGTGGGGCCTAGATTTAATAGGGAAATTCTCTCCCTCATCTACAGACGGCCATAATTTTATAATCACGGCCACCGAATATTTTACCAAGTGGGTAGAGGCTATGCCTCTTACTACTGTACCGGGTTCTGTAATCGCCAAGTTCATCTTGAACCAAATCATTTGCAGGTATGGTATCCCACAAATCATTATCTCAGATAATGGAACTTCTTTTAAGAATGACGAAGTTCACGAATTGTGTAATAAATTTAAAATAAGCCATCATACGGCTTCATTATATTACCCTCAAGCCAATGGACAGGCTGAGGCGACAAACAAAACATTAAAAGCCATTCTCCTTAAAACGGTGAAAGAAAACAAACGAGATTGGCACTTGAAGTTATATCCGGCCTTATGGGCCCACCGAACCTCAATAAGAACACCAACAGGAGTGACTCCTTTCTCGCTAGTATTCGGGGCAGAAGCAGTTCTCCCGCTTGAGGTTGAAATACCCAGTCTCCGCATTTCATTACAAGGGATCCTGGATGAAGACGCTTATAGAGAAGCACGTCTTTCCCAACTAGAAAGCCTAGATGAAGCTAGGTTAGATGCTGAACAGCGGCACAGAGTCTATGCTGACCGGATGTGCCGGCAGTATAACAAGAAAGTCTATGAACGCGACATATATGAAGGTGATCTAGTTCTAAGGCTAGACAGCCGGATCGACAAAAAGACCAGTGAAGGAAGGAAGTTCCGGCCCAAATGGTTGGGCCCATACCGAGTCATGAAGGACTATGGAAATGGTGCATACCTCTTATGTACGCTGGAAGGTGAGGAATTTGGTGAAACAGTCAATTCCCTACACCTCAAATGATTCTACGCGTAAGCAACTAGCACTATTTATAATTATATCTACATTGCATCTTCATATAGATTAGGATCATTTTGTCCGCTTGTTTCGTACAAAAATTGTGATCAAGGAATTTGTTCTCAAAGCAATTCATTACAAACTCATGATGTTGTTGGCATAAACACTCTAATCATACTTCTCCATTTCCATGATATCATCAAACTATCTCGGAATCATTTCATCAAATAAAGCTAGATATGACAAGGTCTTAACGGTAACCATGCCAAGATCTGCGGGTTTATTCTCACTTTTGGTTTCTTCTTAGGATAGGTGTCTTGCCTATGGTCTGTTCTAGAAGCTTCATGGTGTCACATCTATCCCGTATATATATCTCTTTGGAAATAAGAACACACTGACATTTTGCTCAAATAAACAAGTCAAATATAGAATCAAACAGAAAATTTTAAATTTACACATTTCCTTGCCCCACCAACCTTCGGTGATGAGCTTGCGTCTCTTACTAGTGACGTAGGGTTGGGAAAGGATGGAAATGCCCTTACTCACCTATGCCTTGCCCACGGTGATAAACCCACGCTTCTTACTAGTAGCATGGGGCAAAGTGTAGGGGGTCCTCTTGACAAACAAACGTAAAAGGTCATAAGCAAACAATTCAAACCTTGAAGCTTTGAGTCAAAAACAAATGAATCAGATGTTCAAAATTCCAAAAGAGTTAAAAGCCTAATAACCCAGATTTTGTCTACTATGTGGCCATCTACGGATCTAAGTCTAGATAAACCGCAAAGCAAGTTGCATCCAAAACTATGAAGTCACTCGAGTGGAGTAGGCTTGTGGTATCCTAATTTGGTTCCGCCAAAGCTTTGTCTATCTTTCATCAATATCATTTCAACACATTTCATAACTTGCACCCTTCCCAACTCTCGGTGATGAGCCCTCGCATCTTACTAGTTGCGTGGAGTTAGGAGTAGGGGCAAGTTTATCTGCTCATCATACCGGTTTATATTCACCACTTTGCCAAAACAAATATGAAGTATCCAAAATTGCTTACAGAAACTAAGATTCAACATCACATTGTATCTACATTACCATATATCAGCATCATGAAATACAAAAAGAAAGTAAACACTTGCATCATTTGTTCTCCATTGCATACATTTTAAAGAGCATACAAGCATAACATCATAATTTACATGAGGAAACTGGAAAGGAAACAAAGCCATAAATGCCAAGGGTTTGATCCAAAAAGAATATATATATATATATATATATAAATGATCAAAGTTTCTGTACAATGCCATCATGCGCTAAGCATGGTCAAAACGCTCAAAGAGCCTGGGATATACAAAAGAATATATCATACAAAATCTAGGAGAGCCAAGTGGCTTCTCAATCCCTACGAGACCCCTCTGAAGGTGCACGCCCATGCCTAGGACTCCGGCTACGCCAGCGCTCTGAGTGCATGGAGGGCTCAGGATCCCGAGGGGCAGCCGCAGTCTCGCCATGAGAATGACTCCTCATCAAGCGCTCGGCTGTCCTATACCCCGCTAGCTCCGTGCGGAGAGTCGATACCATCCTGGCCACATGCCAGACTGGGGAAAAGATGTCAGTGTGTCTACCAGCTGCTGAGGGCTCCCCAGCATCCACAGACAACTCTGCGCGGGTCCTCTCCATGGGGATCATCAGGGTATCGGTGCATACCCTGTGAATCAAGTCCCGCCACTCATCGGCGGTCTCTGCAAACAAAGGAGAAAACAAATTAGAAACAAAACAAGAGATTAGAAATACAAGATAAAACAAAAGGAGAGATAGCAACTAAGGAAATCCTAACTAAAAACAAACATTAAAAGGAAGGATGGTAACTTACTCGGATCACCAGGCCTCCAGGATGGATCTCTAGGGTCAGCACCTGCCACAGATGCCGCCACTGACTGAGGTGCTGCTCCTGTGACTGGAGCAACGTAGCGCCCCGCAACGGACTCATCCTCCCCACCATGGCCCTGGGAGAGTGGCTCCTCTGAAACCAGAGTAACTCTCTCTGCACTCTGCTCGGCCCTCGCTGCCTGCATAATATCCTGAGTGTCATGCCACTCAGGATCACTGTCTCCTCCTCTGTCTCTCCCCCTGTAAACTCCTCAGACTCAGAGTCTATGTCAATGGGGTCATCACTGCTATGGGCAGGACCCGCGGCAATCTGAAGCAAGGGTGCCTGAGGTGCACCGGCTCTCCCTCTAGCACGTACTACCCTCCTGGCCGCAATAGGAATGCCAGGAGTAACCACTGTCCAACCCCGGCCTCTAGGACCCCCTCTGGCCTCTCGAACTGACCTGTATACTGGCGCTACCGGGGGAAGCATGCCCATGTAGGGTAGGCCAAACTGCTGAGGAACTCGGCCAAAGGGGTGTATCTCCACTCACCCCACTCTATCAATAAGCTGCCCTGTGGTGGAGCAGGAGATCAAAGTAAGAGCCTCCTCGCCCCATATACCTGCCATGGTCTGATATGGTGTGGCCTCCATGTCAGCAGTGGTCAGAGAAGCAACTGGCTGATGAGGTGCTCTGAGCACTGACATATCTGTCCATCTAGCTGCCCTCACAGCTCTGGGATCTGTCACCTCTACACCTCTACCATAGGGGATGAAGTGCTCATAAACCCAACTCATGACCAGGGTCGGGTGGCTCAAGGACTGCCCCTGTAAATGGACTACCCTGTATAAATCATGGTAGGTAGTCCCAAGAATATCTGCTCCCCAGGCATATATCCGGCCATGTCCCTCTATCTGTGCAATGATGGGGGACCAGCAGTATAGCAGTGTGTCTCCTCCCTTGTCCCCGATCAGTCTCGAGGCAAGGATCCCCATAATGGCCTGGCGAAGCAAGGGGATGGGCAAACTAGGAATGGATCGAACTCTGACCCCCTTCTTCGAACCCGTGGAGATGACTGCATCTCCCATGTAAGTGGCCCACTGTGCTATCTGGGCCCGTGAACCTGCTGTCTCAAGGGTCAGACGTCTCCCAATGATCGGGACCCCCAGAATGTGATAAACATCCTCCAAAGTGATGGTCCACTCACCGCAGACCCCTGGTAATCGGAAGGTGTTCCGATCAGCATCCCAATAGGAGAATAGGTCACAAAGAATGTGACTGGATGGTGCAACATGTGGAACGCGTGAGATACGTAGTATCCCGGCCCTCTGAAGAGTGTCCTCCTCATCCTGTGAAAGGGCATCTAGTACTCCTGGGAGCCAGTCACACTCCCTCTCTCGGCTCCACCGAATATACTCCTCTCTCACCTGCATACACCCAAAAACACACAAAACAAAGCAAGTTAGCATCCGAGTGATATTAGAAAAATCATGAAAACACGTAGAAATGCTAAAAATGCAAAAACAATCTCAAACAGATGTTCTTTTGGCATTCTGTGCAAAACCGCCACCCTGAGCAGGGAGGCGGTTTTGTAACCGTAAGGGTGGTGGTCGTGTAACCGCCGCCCTGAAAGGGCGGCGGTCATGTAACCGCCGCCCTGGGCAGGGCGGCGGTCGTGTGCCGAAAACCCACGCGGGTTTTATAATTTAAAAAGCCTAAAAACGCTAAAAAAAGGACCGTTTTAGCTAAAAACAAAGCCTACCTAGTAGCGCCCCCCTAGATGGACCTTTTAAACCTAGCATTTTTGAAAATACCCCCCCACAACAAAGATTTTAGCATTTTAAAATTAAGGGGGTAAAAAGGATAAATTGAAGAAAACTAACCTGTGATCTCACGGGTCGATGTTCCGCTCGCGGAGGCATGATCACTATCCCGTCACGAACGTTTTGACTCTACTCGCGCAAGAAACCGTCACCGTGGGTTCCAGAGCTCAGAATCAATCAAATCAACTCACGCAAATGAATAGGAAAATGGGCCCACTTTCATATATATAGCAAACCTGACTTGTTTTAAAATGCCTTTTTTATCAGGTTTGGAGTGCCGACGGAGGTAAGTTCTTATCCCCCGCACGAATGGTACGTTCTCATTTCCTATTATTTTAGCATTTATTTTCCAAATTATTGTGTCTATCTGCACTTGAGTTCTCTTTTCATTTTGCAGGTGGCAGGAATTTTGGACGGCGTCATTTCAACACACGGACGTATCAGGTATAACTTCTAACTTCCCATTTCGGGACCGCCATACTCAGACCCACCATTTTACGCCTCTTCATGGCTAAAACGCTTCTCCGAGGGGGCAATATGTACGTACCCAAAATTGTAAGGTACTACTACCATCAGAACAACGTAACAGGTGCCCCAATGATGATACAGGTCTCCTCGCAAGGTGTTCGGGATCTGGAAAAGCTCTCCAAGTGTGCGTTAACATCCCGCATGCCCCGCTTAGCCCCCACGTGCTTTGTTTTTCCCTTTTCCCCTCTTTTCTTGGCCTTTTTCTCTTCAGTGATGAAACGCCGCCCTGCCTGGGTGGCGGTCTCGTGACCGCCGCCCTGAACAGGGCGGCGGTCCTGTAACCGCCGCCCTGCTCAGGGCGGCGGTCCTTTACGCATTTTCCAGAAAGCTCTTTTAACATGACTCACGTAAATTTCAATGATTCACCAGCTTTTTTTCACCGCCATAAGCTTGCATTAATGATTCTGGTTCCCTGGAATAGTGTTTTGCCATTGTTTATAGTTTAAGAGTTCTATTTGGTTTTTACCTTGGGTAAATGCAAATGCTATAAATAGTTGGCTTGTGCTCAAGCAAATGGCCCCTCAAATTTGCCTCTGAATTTCTCATTGCAATAGATTAGTCTTTCATTTTTTTAGAATTCTTAGTTTCTTTCATTGCATGCTTAGTTAGTATTGTTTTGCTGTTAGGAAGCCACATATCCATCTTGTGCAAGTGCTGTTGATATTTTATCCAATCCATTGGAGTAGAATAGTTTGTTTTCAATAGGAAGCCATTAAAGTTGCAGGTTTTGTTCTTCAAACAGGATAGTTTCAGGTTCTGGACGTTTTATGTTGCATGACTCGCAATAAATCCCGCTAGGAATTGCATAAGCCAAGCTCTGTACTCTTGCGCTATCTCTCTCCTACTCGCATTGTATTCAGTCTGTATCCTAAGCTGCCTTTGTCCCAATATCTACTTCTGTTGATGCTAGCATTACACGCTTTTCTGGATCCAAGTGAACACGAAGGAACGAGGAGATCACACTGAGGGGACAAGATCACACACACCATCGGATTCGCCACTGTTCTGCAGAATCCAGGTTCTAGCTTTCAAAGTTCTAAATTAGAATCATATCAAATAGAGTAGTTAATCACTTTATTTCAGTCAATTTTACTTTCGATATTGCCAGGGAAGCTGTGGGGATTGATAGTTTCTGAGAGACTATGATTCATTCCTCACTTCTGAGGTAGGATCGAGAGTCTTGCAAATAGACTAGATCAAGTATTTCATTATTTAGAATAGATTCACAGTTGCACAGACAAATAGCTATACTCAGTTATCTTGTTTGTTTTAATTTGTTATTTTAGCTGTCAATTCTAGATATGTTAAATAGTTACTCTTTTAAATTCGTTCGAATAGTTCATCAGAAAATACAAAAATAGAGAAATCATATATGCTATAGATATACTTAAAGTAGTTAAATTTCACTTTGCTACAGTTAATTTACATTGTTGCTTTTGTATGACAATCACGGGACCTAGGGAGCCCAGAGAATACGTATTCGAGCCAATCGTGCCCCAACCCAATCTCATCACAGAAATAACTGATATAGATCAAAATCTCAGGATCCAAGTCTTCGAACAACGGTAAACTTGCAACAAATCAGTTTCCAACTGCACGGGTTAAACATAGAAGATGACCAAGCACACACATTTTGGTCAAATCAACCAAACTACAGATTACCCTAGATTCATATCCACATGACTGTAGAAGGGTTTGAAAGAGAGCAGACATTTGGTTGTGATCCTTTGGTCCCATAGCCAGACGCAGGAGACACCCTCATAGATATAGATACCAGCTTAAGAATTCAGGTTGCACGAACAACTGTAAGATATTCTGAGAAGATCACACAGTTATTGATTCTAAATATAGAAGCTGAGAAAGCATACGATTACTGGATACTAGGGATTAGGGACTAATTCCATACATGACCATAGCAGGTCCACAACAAATACGAATCTATGGTTGTGACCCACAAATCCCATAGCCCAACGAAGCCCATAGGTGAATCAGACATAGATGCTGGCCTACGTACACTAGTATTCAGATCTACTCCACTTCCACCTATCATCATCAAATAGTTATCCTTATTAGACATAGCAGCTAACAAAGCTAAGGAGTTCTGGACTAGGCCAGAGAATCACCCATAGAGTCAATTATATTTACCATCCACCCTATGACCTTATCTGGAGATATACACGAAACTATCCCAGGTCATTTTCCACGTATTCCACAACCTATAGACCGAATCACGCCAGAGCTCGATATTGATTGGAGCCTTCGAGCAGTCATCCTTGCTGATCGATCTATCACACCAGTTCAGGTTAGAAGGGCCTTCTTTGCCTTAGATTCACAATTTCCACTAGTGCATGTAGAAGACATTAGATTTCCTAACTAGTTTGTCTGCATCCCACACATATTCCATCCCCACCAGCTGTCTCGGCACGACCTCGGGAGGTCGGGTGTGAGGAAGAGTTACAAAGCAGTAATTTCCCTCACTTTTTCCACAGTTTTTCTCTGTGTAAATGTAGTTTGCAAAGATAGTTTGGTTTCTTGCATACGTTTTAAATTCTACTTCAGGAAGGAAATTTCATCCACATAACACCTCAGTACATCATCTTCATGTGCTTCCTGGCCTCCAATCTCCATTGCAACAAATTCTAGTGCCGGGGTTGGTATATCCGGTGATGAAGGAATTTCCAGAGCTCCTCGCTCAGTTTTCAGCACTGTAAAAATATCTAGACTATGTGTTGCAAGGAAATTAGTTGTGAATATATCATCCGTATATTGTTCAGTAGGGACAGTCGAGGTACTAAACTCTTCCTTCTCCTCCACAATGGGAGTGGGAGTAGAATCTTCATGAAAAAACTTCCGGCCAGGAAAATTTATGTCTCTGTAAAGTACAAGACCTTCTTGGCCTCAAAAAAAATAGAAGAAGGAACGAGTAAAGTGCTTTTACCCTTATAATTTTTTGGCATAGAAGATGGACCTATCTGACCACCAGGTTCTTTCTACAGTCTCATGTGAAGGGCGAGGAGCCGATTAGAGCTTAGGTCGAATGATGGGAGATGGTCCCTTCTTGATTTTATTTTTTTTGGAACTCTCCCCTACACTTTTTTGTTTGATCCTTCTCTTGGTTTTGTAAACAAATTGATGTGAACAGATCAATTGAATAAAACCTGGGTGTTTTAATGTAGCCTTACCACCTCCATTTTCATATTTATGTCCCACTTTAATGAGTGCATCAACTAAATATTCAGGTAAATTTATCCTGAGTTTAGGGTTTATGAGGCCTTTCTTCAAATGAATTAAAATCTTTAGTGAATCCCCTCCAAGCACAGATGGTTGTCCGTCACAGATAAAGTACATGTTGACCCATTTAGAAACTTCCTTCCAAATACCCTGCAAAATTTCCCATGTAATCCCCTTTTGAGTAACATATGAAGTGAGGATTGCTTCCGGAAGAGCTTCATTGTCCTCATGAGATAAGGGAATTAGGTCTTTAAGAGGAGCATTTGCCATAACATTGAGACCAAAGTATGGTAAACAAGATAGGTCAGAAACAACTTGACTACTTATTTTTACTCTTTTTCCCCCCAATTCTTGAGTAGGTGGCTTCAAAATTTATCAAAAACTCATCAACTAAATTTTCATCAAAGCCTTCGAATTTCCTAATAAATTCTAGCTAGCCAGCATCATAAAATACCTAGGAAATGACAGCATTCTGGAGTAGTGGGTCTGGAGAGTCTGGTTTGGATTTCTTCTTCTGCTCTATAGTATAGAAAATTTTAGATAGTTGTACAAAAGAACGATGTTGTGTTCAAACTCACATAGCGATGACATGAAGTGTTTGGCAAGTGACAATTTGAAATATACCACAATTTTTTTAATTGCCTTAGGTCGGTGCAAAATTGGAGGCGTGAAAAGTTGATAGGACCAAGTTCCCGTGGGTAGTTTTAATACATGGTATGACACACACCCCCATAATATTGAATAATAATGCCACATTTCCTTCTTATAAAACATCTCGTCCCTTTCTTATAAATTCAACACATGCGGTATCACCGCTAATTATGATTCATGACACCCACCCCATGCCACAAGATTTTGAATGAATATTCCCAATAAATGCATTGAAAATTATGTATTGATTTAATCATGTTAAGTAAATGTGATGGGGGAGTACTTCAAAATTTAATATCCGTAGCAAAGTAAAATGCACTTACCCTTGCCAGCTTAGCTTCCCGATATCTGTAGGTTTCCATAGCCTGCAGTCATGAAGAAAATGTGAGTAGTGTACATTCTAACAATAGACATGCCTACCTTTATTGAAAGCTCGAAACAAAAAAAAAAAACTACAATGTAATGGAAAGAAGGTCAAAAGCATGATCATATTTCTTTATTCAAATTTAAAAAACGACTGCTCATGACGGGAAGAGTCAGGCTCCTCCACTGAAACCATTTCCTCGTATAACAACATATCTTTGCTAAAAGTTTCTTTATCCAGAGGACGTTGATACATCCTTAATATATGTCCATTCACTAGAAGAGTATTTATGTCTCCGTCAATTGACAACAATCTCACAGAGCCATTATCAAACACTTGTTTGATCTGGTATGGTCCCAACCATCTTGTCCTCAGCTTGCCTTTGAACTGTTGATACTTTGAGTCAAAAAGTAAGACCCAATCTCTCTCATTGAACTTCCTATATTTGATACGAACATCATTCAAATATTTTATTTGATGTTGAAGAATCTCAGTTTGTTGCTATGCCTCCATCCTCATTTCATCCAGCTCGTTCAGTTGCATTACTCTCTCATGTTGTGCTTCATCCAAATCGATGCCAACTTCCATTTTTATCCTCCAAGTTTGTAATTCAAACTCAATGGGTAATAGTGGCTTCTTCCCATACACCAGTTCATATGGGGAAAAACCTAGTAGTGGTCTTCCAGGTTGTATTATAGGCCCAAACCACTTTTGGGAGTTTTTGTACCCAGTTTTTTTCTATCTACATTGACAACTTTAGTTAAAATATTCTCTAGCTCTTTGTTTATAACCTCTACCTTCCCATTGGACTTGGGGGTGATATGCTGATGACTTCCGATGCTTGATTCGGTAGATCTCCAAGAAATCCTCAACCATGTTAGACACTAATTTAGGTCCTTGATCAGATATAATAGCTCCAGGGGTGCCAAATCTCATTATAACCATGTTGTACAAATATTCAGCTGCAACATCTTCATTAGCTGATGCTAATGCTTGAACCTCAACCCACTTCATGACATAATCAATGCATACCAAAAATTACTCTTTCCCAAAGGATGGGAGATCAAAAGGTCCAATGAAATAAATACCCCACTTCTCAAATGGTCTTAAGACTAGCTGAGGATTGAGAGGCATTTGCATGGACGATATAGGCTTTCCCATTTCTTTAACATGCATCACACTACCACATGTACTTCTTGACAGGACTTGTGAAGAGAAGGACAGTAATATCCAACTCCAAGGACCTTGTGAATTGTCCTCTTAACTAAGTAATGTCCTCCTCCATGCTCATCATGAGAAGCTCTTAATATGTCATATACTTCATCCTCACGAACACACCTATGAAGAACCATATGAGGGAAACATTTAAATAAAATTATGTTACACCATTTTTATGTTGAGTTGTTTCTAATTAATTGATTTCATTCCTTATTGGTAAAGTAAGATGGAAACTTCCTTGCAGTTAGGTAATTCACAAGATTAACAAACCATGGAGGCTGAGTCAATATTACAAACAAGTGTTCATCTAGAAAATGATCCTTGACTGCTTCTTCTTCTCTTAAAACATTCAATCTTGAAAGGAAATAAACAACAACGTTAGTCTTTCCTAGCTTATTAATAATTGTTAAGTTAAATTCTTGCAACAAGAGTAACCATCTGATAATTTTTCCCCCCACTACTAGTTTATTCATCAAATACCTTATGGGCCGAAATGGTCAGTATAAACAAATATTTTGTACCCAGTAATATAATGTCTGAATTTATTCAGGGCGTAAACAACAACTAAAAATTCCTTTTCAGTAGTGGTGTAGTTTCTCTCTGTAGGGGGTCATATTCTTGCTAATAAAATAAATGGCATACATATAATCTTATTCATATTTTTTTCCAAGAATAGCTCCCATGGCTGTAATAGATGCATCAGTGTGAATATAGAAAAGGCTACCCCCATTTAGGTCCTCTCAAGACTAGAGCACTGGTTATATTCTCTTTGATAATATTGAAAGTCTGCTGACATTGAGGAGACCATTCAAAAACACAATCTTTTGCAAGCAAAGAAAACATAGGTGCATCAATTTTACTAAAGTCTTTGATGAACCACCTATAATACCTTACATGTTTAAGGAAACTCTTGATGTCCGCATGATTTTTTGGTGTAGGTAGCTGAGTAATTATTGCAATGTTTTTGGGGGTCAAATTGTATTCCTTTAGCAGAAATATGATGACCTAAGACAAGAAAATTCCCTTAGTATGAGATCTAGTTAATGCTTTTTCAAGATTGTTATGAGATTCATCAAAATTGGAACCGTGGACAGTGAAGTCGTCCATGTAAACTTCAACACAGTCATTTGTAATATCTACAAAATGGACAAAAATGGACAAAACTATTCTCTGGAAAGTAGAAGGTGCATTAAAAATACCAAAATGGTAGGAATCTATATGCAAATGTACCCCAGGGATAAGTGAAGGTGGTTTTATCCTGATCAGTAGGTGCAATACTAATTTTTTTATACCCACTAAACCCATCCAAGAAGGAGAAATATTTATTACCTACAAGATTATCCAAAACCTGATCAATAAAGGGTAGGGGAAAGTAGTATTTCTTGGTGCCTTTATTAAGTTCCCTATAGTCTACACAAATTATCAGTTATAGGATAGATAAATCCTACATTCAACAATTTTTCTATCTCATTTTTGACTATGTCTCTAAGTGCTGGATTAATTCTTCATTGCAGATGTCTCACATGTTTAACATCCTTGGTGTAGATATGGTGAGTGTAGATGCTTGGATGGATCCCCTTTCATATTAGTATAATCCCAAGCAAAAGCTTGGGAATGCTTCCTCAAGATTTCTAAAACCCTAGTCTCTTGGACGACCTCTAAGTTATTACCAATGGTAAGATGTTTCCCTATGTCAATAGTCACTTGCTTGGTATCTTTAAAAATAGCGAGCTCTGCATCAACAAAATTAAAGAATTCAAGGGACAAACATGAGGCTGAAGCATGTGAAAAATAGTCATATTTTCAAGAGACATAGCCTTGGTTAAAGGACAATAGAAATCAGTGACTGCACATTCCTCATTTAAGCATATGTTTCTTTACAATTTTCATTGGAAATGTCACTTACCAAGGTGATATTATCTATTGTGTTCAAAACATATGGTTCTATAGCCTCAGTTCCAATTTTTGTAGCCATAGTGCCATAGTGTCTTCTTCATCAAACATTGTGTATGACTCAACAATTTCTTCCATATGATTTTTTCACTATAATGGTGGCAAGATACGAAGAAATCAGATGGTTAGTATCTGAATAATCTACTCATACATGTGCACAAACATCCACATATGGCTGGGCAATAGGATACAAGGAAATATTCTTTGATTTTAACCCATTTAAAATGTTAATTTTTCCCAACCTACAGTCAATATATGCAGCAACAGTAACTAATCAGGGCCTTCCTAAGATGACTGGATATCCCAACTTCTGATATTTAGGCTGTAAGACCATAAAATCGATGTGATACTCCCAAGATTCAACTGTGACCTTTACATATTGAATCACTCACATCTGGTACAATAATATATTTATTTTCCAATTGAAAAACGATATTAGTTGGCTACAATCCTATTAAAGACAATAGATTGAACATATATATTATTATAACATTGATGGCATCAATAAGATCCATAAAAACATTATATATTGACTGACCATTTACAAAAATAGTAATGGCTGGGCTCCTAGGATCCCCATATTTTGGTGAAATAAGCTTTCCAACAACAAGATCAACTAGATTCCCTTCCACTTTGACCTTTTTGGGTATTTATTCTTTCTTCCTGGTGTCTTTATACACTAGTCTCTTATGGTCTGGTTTAATTTAGGAATGTCCCTTATTGCTCTCAGAAGTGAGACCTAAATGTTCATCTTTTTCATTTCTTGAACTAGTGTTGTTTCTTTTGTAGTTCAAGTTTCTTATAATCATTCTGAAAAAGGAGGTACATGTGCATTCTTATCTTTTCCTTGACCATTCTCAGTGCCTTGCATTTGTGGAACATGTTCCGTTTCTTCATTTTCCTCAGGGTGTCTCTTCTTTCTCATTTTGCTCAGGTATTTATGTGATAACAATAGGAGGATGATTTCAATGTTATCCCAGACCTTAGTTGCATATTATTCATAGTATTAACCTGTATTATATCACTATGTCCTGATTCATTAATTCAAGCTATCTGTTGATGTTTAGGGTTCACTACAGGTTTGGCTAGAAGTTGAGTTTTGTGTTTCTTTCCCATGTTGTTGATAGTTTTGTGGTGGGGCCATTACAGCTTGTTGTGGTTTCTAGAACCTCCTATGTTAGTTAGAATTCTGTTGAGGTGCCCATTGTTGGTTTTGATTGTAATTCTATTGAGGTGCCCATTGTTAGTTTTTCCATGGATTTACATTTGTTGGTGGTGCCTAACCCTACTAATTTTAGGAATTCATCCATGACAGTGGATGTGGGTAAACCATCTAGTTTTGTGGTTTCCACTTAGGTTGTACCCAAGTAGGCTGAGCATCCTGACTATGCCATGACATGCTCCAGGGGTTCTGAGTAGGTCTAGGGGCATACATAGCTTGATTATTTAGCCTTTGAACAAATTTTACCTCTACATCTTCTTGAGACATGAAATTCAATCCTTCTTTCAACTGAGGTAAGAAAATGCAATGCTTAGTATCGTGATCAATGACGTCACAAATCAAACACATGTTTGTGACATCCAAAGGACACTTTCTCAAAGGATGTCTCTTCCTACATTTAGGGTAGTATATGTCTAGAGGTTCTTTTCCAGCACTGGTCTTAGCTTTCATCCCATCTATGGTTGATGTTAATTGTGAAAAGATGTCTACTTTCATGTTAGCCATTTCCTCCAGAAGTTTTGAGGCACAAAGGGCAATCTTGGATGTTTTTATTTTCCTTATACCTCCTTGTGTTCTAGAATAAATTATGCATAGCTCAGTGATATTTTCCATACTAAGTTTGTGAACATTACCTCCTCCCAAAAGATGGAGGAATCCTTGGTTTGCTCATCATGTCCTTTAAGGAAAATTATCTTAGTGATTTCTGTATGTAACTCATAACCACTCCTCTGATGGAGAAAGAGAAATCTATCCATATAATCTTCTAGATTTTCATCTTCTTTTTGCTTTATTTGGAAGAAATATTCTTTCCTATCTCTTCCCCTGTAGTAGTCTTGATATTTATCCAAAAAATTTGTCTCCATGCTCTCCTAAGAATGAATGGAGTTAGGGGACAATCCTATGAACTACCTCATAATAGATTCCTTGAGGGTGGAAGGAAATAGTTTGAGTTTTTGATTGTCTTTTATGTAGTCATATGTCTGGAAAAGAACTTTGAATTCAAATAGGAACTGATGTAGGTCTTCTGTAGACATTCCTTAGAAGATAGGGAGGATGAATGGTGAGATATTTTTCATAGGTGCATCCTCATCCTCATCTTAGACAATGGGATAGGTAAAGGTTCTACCCAAAGGTCGGTTCTCATTATTCCCATTTTCTCCCATTTTTGAAGTCTATTCTGGTTCTAAATAGGATGATGCAAAATGTTCAGAAGGGCTTCTAGGCATTGGATTAGATTCAATGTCACTTTTAGTGTTCCCTACTTGTACTCTGTTTGGAGATATTCTTTGGATATTATGTCGTGTAAATCTCCCTTGAATGTCTCGTGGGATATGAATCAAGTTCTGGTAGGTAAACAAGGCCTAGGACTTCTACTGGTTGCATAGATTAACTTCATTAACACCCATAACATGTAAAGTGAATAAAAATGGTGTGTTGTGCTTATGGTGTCCTTAGAAACGGTGCCAAAAATGATGGGTCCTTGTATTATCCAATCATTGAACTAAAAAATTCTTCTCCTAGTGTCATTATTAAACCAGGGGTTGTGTGTCCAAGGCTGTATGAAATGAAGCTTTATATAACTCAATTGTTTGGTGGTTCCTTTTTGGGGGTTTTGGTTGTTATGTTTCTTTGTCTCTATTAATCTACGAAAATGTAATGCTAAACTATTGAAACAAAATTACTGTAATGAAATGCATTTAATGGAAATACTTTGTTGGAGTTAGAATGCACACACCAAATCAATATAACAGAATTCAAATAACACACACTCTGAATTGATTTTGTAGAATTGAAATAACACACTCATAATTGAAACTGCATGAAAGGAAATGACCCACACTGAATATAAATTACAGTAAAGGAAATAATCAATTGCATTCAAATTGTAACTTATCAGAAACCACGAGCATGCATAAATGTAAAATCCTCCATTCACCTTGGTCGAGTGGGGTCCTTTCTCTTCCTTAGAACAAAGGTAATCTCAATAGTACAAGATATTCAAAACAACATCTAATATATTGATTCAGGAAAGTTCCATAACATAATCAATACATAATTGGAAAATAGATACTAACTATTCTAAAATGTACCGCTGATTACCAACGTCAAATAACTACTAAATTGTTCTTCAAGGATATGTATATATAGACATATTCAGTTACACATCATGCAAAAATTGTAGGCACTGAGTTCTTCCACTAACAACCGTATTAAATTTCATTAAATCATACAAAATTGCTAAAAACAAGATCCATGTTTATAGGCTATCAATGGAAAAAGTCTTCCATGACTGCATAATGGCTACAGACTCAGACTCCTTGATTAAAATTCCCAGCATTGGCAGTAAATGCCCACTATTATCTTGCACATGTCACCATATTTCACTCACAGAAGTGATTAGTGGGAGGTTCTATGGTAAATAAGTTGCATGAAAAAAGACAAGAGAAATTCATTAAAATCACTAGGATATAACTACATAAAGCATCCCCATGCACTAATTAATCATGTTTAATTACAAATCAATAAGCACATAGATGATATAAACAAGTCAAATAATGCAATCATTAGCGATAACATCATATTTGGGGGGGATCAATATTCTTCTTGCCAATAGACATGAGTCCAAGAAGCTCCTCTCCTTCACCATGAATGGGGGGGAGAAGAGGGGACTTCACCCTCAGGGTTAGATTTCAAGACCTTGTTGTGGAGGGTTTTATCAGAAGGTTGGTCACGAGGTATTTTACTAGAGGAAGGTGGTAGAGGTAGAAGGGTTGGAGGTCAAAGCATAGGAGGGAAGAGCAGTTGAGTAATTAATGGTGGAAGAGAGGGGGGTGGCTGTTAGTGCAAAATCACAACACCCCCAGATGATTTATAAAGATCTGCTTTTCTAAGGTAGAATCATCTAGTGTAATTGCATAACATGGAACTTTTCCTAAGGTGTGGGAACTTGAAAATTGGAAAAGCTCTCCAGATTAAAGGCTCATTCCTTATTCCTTTGTTTAGGTGCATACGTGAGGATTTGCAGAGGATCTATATCTATACCTAGTCTAAGAATTGCTAAGGAGACATGGATAAAAGAGTACAGAAATGAGAAATAACAAAAGTACTAGGTGATGCGCCAAAGGAATGATGAATACTTCGTTTACCTTTGACACAAACCAATAAAATGCATACAATAAATAAACATAGACAACCAGATCTGTAACGAGAGATCGGATAGAAGAAAAAGAAACAAGAAGGATCTGAGATCGATCACAAACATATTTTATTGCTCTACTATATTGATATAGTTCATTATAGAATAACCAAAAAGCAAAAACGTAATACAAATTTTAAAGGAAGGCTTGAACCCCACGAATCCTTTTCTAGAAGGAGAAGGGAGCCTGCAAAACTAAGAATATCCAACCCTTTATAATGAATCATGTCCTCGTATTTATAGAATTGATCTGAGGGAAGAAAAGGGGAGAGAGAAGCGGGAAAACGTGGGTCAAATCTCAACCACTGCTGTTAATGTTTTCTACTAAAATATCCCCTTGAATCCATCTTTACTACATCGATCTTTGATTCGGCACCTTGAAGGAAGAGGAAATAGAGAAAATAGATCGAATCTGATCTAGTTGTTAACACTGATGATCCTGCATTGAAATCTCAAAGACGGTTCTCTCATTTTTCTTCCACCTACCCTCTCAAAAATTAAAGTTTTAGAATCTCATGGCATAGATGAGGTCGAGATCTTTCCAAAAATATCAGATTCACAATCTCTTGAGCCCTCAGTCAAAAGATATGCCCTTTTGAATTTTTGCATCAATTCTGTACAAATAGGCAAGAAAACAACTTGAAAATGGGTCCCTCTTTTTATTGGGATACGTGGCAGCCAGATTGAGATAAAAATTCTAGTCCACAGGCCCATAATTTACCTTTTAGTCTTTTGCGCAAAAACACAAAAACTCAAAAACCTTCGAAGGCTCGAAACTCCATCTGGACACGTGGCTCCTTTTGGTTGGCTAGGAAATGCGTTTCCATTTTTACCTCTATGCCTTTTGGACAAAAGGCAATTTTTCACTTTTCTCCCCGACGCCCCACCTTGGCTTTGACTCAGGTTTATATGTTGACTTTTTCCCTCTTGGGTGGAGTTGCAGGTCTTTTTAACAATATCACTTTAACTCACATGGTGAATTAAGTGTTATTTTATTTCTAACATTCACCCCCCCCTTAATTCATCATGATCTAAAGTGTAATAGGAGAGAAACACTTTGAATGCCTCAAATTTTGGACCGTGCAAGAGACTTTGTGAAGATATTTGCATGCATTAATGTTTTGTCGGGCAATGTTGGAGCTGGATGTTGTTGTTCTAAACATGTTCGCGAATGAAATGTACTTTCACCTAAAAGTGTTTGGTATGCATTCATTAAAAACTGGATTTTGAAAAAGTTTTATTACTACTTCATTGTCTAAATGTAGGATTGTTTGATATTTTTGCAGATATTCCCTATCCTTCAAGTCTACGTCAAAGCCATATCGCTTCATAGACAAGCTCCACTTGCTGCATGATATTATGACTCTGTGGAGGATCTTGAAACACAATTCTACTTCTTACTCCCCCATGATATCGAGTCCAGATCCCAAAAAGAATAAAAATCCCGAAGTGGATTTCTTGTCATCTATGTTTCCTGCATGATCTGAATCCGAATATCCTTTCATGAAGAAGTTATTGTGCTTCTTGTATTATGGGCCATAGTCCATAGTTCCTCTTATGTACCTCAATATCCACTTTGTCTGTATTTCCATTGAGAAACCTTTGGTTCTGGTACATGAATCTATGAAAGATAGCTAACTGCATAACTGATATCCAGCCTAGTGTAAGTCAAGTAGATGAGACTCTTGATCAACTACCGATAGAGAGTTACACTTACTTTGTGGTGATGGAGCTATTCAATACAGTTGAATTCTTGTCTCTATAGGTGTGGAATTTGGTTTAGAATCCATCATGTTGAACTTCTCAAATGTTGTCTTAGCGTATTTAAATTGTGACACAAAGATATGAATGTTCTCTTTGTCCAAACTTCAAGTCCGAGACAATAATGCAGAAGCTCGAGATTGGTCATGTTGAATGATTGTGTTAGATAATTCTTTGTTGAATCAATCATCCTCACTAATCCTCCAATGATGACTAGATCATCAACATATACTACAACGATCACTATCTCCCCCCTTGATTTTTTAGATAGAGATTAGGATCATATAGACTCTTGTTGAATCCATGTTGAATGAGATGTTCATCGATTTTAAATATCCCATGCCGCTGGGAGACTGATTTAAATGATATAGTGATTTTATGAGTTTACATACATTTTTCTCTTTACCTGGTATGTGAAAACCTTATGGTTGAGTCATGTAAACTTCTTCCTGTAAATTACCATTAAGAAAGGCACTTTTCACATCCCATTTGGTGTATTTTCAAACCAAATTGTGTAGCTAGAGTAAATATTAACTTGAACGTTTTTATCTTAGCTATGGGAGCAAATGTTTTTATCTCCTCATAATCAATGCCCTTATTTTTGAGCATATCCCTTAGCAAATAGTCTAGCCTTGTGTTTATCAATTTTTTTGTCTGCTTTGTAATTATTTGTAAGGATCCATCTGCATCCAGTCAACTTTTTCCCTGGTGGAAGATCTGTAAGTTTCCATGTATTATTTTTCATAAGTGACTTATATTCTACATCCATAGCATATTTCCAAGGTTTAGAATGTAGGGAATCTGAAACTGTGGACGACTCAGTAGTTTCAATAACTTTACCCATTAAGGCCAAATTGACCTCAGTTCGACACATACTATGAGTCCTCATTCTAGTAGTATATATTTCAGGGGAAATGTCCAATTTTGCATCTCTCATCATACTCGTATACCATTTAGGCATACTTTTAGTGGTTCCTGTGGGAGGTTGGATTTCACCATTTTCCCCATCATCACTATCGATTATCAAAGTGATTACCATCCTCTGTTTTCACTATAGGGATGATTTTTTCATCATGTGAGTGTATGGAAAGGAGCATCTACTTCTTTCTTCTTAAATAACCCAACCATCACTGACTAGTGTATACCCTCCTTGTTCTTGGATCCATAAGTCTTGTAGCCAAGTCCTTCATCACTATATCCCAAGAAGATAAGTTTTTTTTTGATTTCATATCAAGCTTAGTTATTTTTTTCTTAGGAATGTGCACAGTCACTTTACATCCAAAAACTCTAAGGTGTGACATAGATGGCTTATTCCTCTGACCATGCTTACCTATGGTGTTACTCCATCAAGAGCTTTAGAGAAAAATTTGTTTAGTAGATAGACTGTCGTTTTAGCTTCTTCGACCTAATTTTTTTTGGATAAACCTGCATCATCAATCATACATCGCACCATATCCATCATAGTATGATTTCATCTTTCAACAACACCATTTTTTTGGTGGTGTGTGAGGAAGAGATCCATTTGACGACGAATGCCATATGTTTCCAAAAAATCATTGAACTCATTGTTGGTGTATTCATCCCCTCTATCTGAAGCGGAGTGTTTTGGTTTTCCTACCATACTCTGTTTCAACAAAGGATTTGAACTTCTTGAAAGTTTCAAAATCTTGGTCTTTTGTACGAGGAAAATATATCCACATTTTCCTTGAAAAATCATCAACAAAGAGCGTGTAATATTGAAATCTGGAGTGGCTAGGTCTTATTGGTCTGCATAGATTGGTATGCACCAAGTCAACTTTTTCCTTAGCTCAAAATATAATATGTTTAAATGGTGTTCTATGTTGTTTTCCTGCCAAACAATGCTAGACATTTATTTGTACCCTTTTTTTAGAGGTGGAAAACCCCTAACCATATCATATAGACGAAGTGTGCAAAGATAGCCAAATACTCACATGTCTAAGTCTTTAATTCCATAGTAAATGAGTTGCATGTTCTCTCATTTGTTTATAAGTTCTTGATCATTTCGATTTTACATAATCCAACTGAAACATTAAGCACACATCTTGTTTCTATGTCAAATAATTCTTTTCAAGTATTCATTGACTTAATATTTATTTCATAAGCATTCATATTCATTGTCACCGATTTGGTATCAGAGTTGGAAGATCTTGAACTTGTGTGTGTTAGGTAGTGTAGGAAGTTTGAGGGAGGAGGAATAAGAAGCTTGAGCTAAGAGGAGCCAGATTCGCCCCCAACCTCTTCACACAGCCCTTGCTCCTAATCCACACACTAACAACATACAAAAGAAGTACTGCAAAAAATTGCACATGAATATGTTTTTTTTAATTTAGAAGTTTGAAATTTCACTTCAATGAATTAAAAAAAATATTGTATGATGTATCATTCAAGCAAAGATTTATATGCAATTGTTTTGGTGGGTGTTTATGTCTCTAAAATGAAGAGACCCCCGTTATCCTCTATTAATGTATTTTTCTTAGACCCTGTCAGTCGAGTTGCAACCGAGTCAACATGACCGAAGCTATAATGATTTATAGATATTAGACAACTTCTATCTCATCCACAATATATGGAAACAAATCACCTAATTTGAGAAATCATGCATCGAATAACATATTGCCCCTAATCTTCCCCTATTGCCCCTACATGGAAATCATCTGAGAACAAAATATGCAAGATAGTTTCATGATCCCACAAACTAAGGGATAAGACAACTAAAAGACAACTCACTAATAATTGAATGTTATCTAAGCCTAACTTAAGTAATTAAAAAATTATCTTTATTATAATATTCCACTTTACGACTCTTATGATGGAATTAAGTGTTAGTTTATTTCCAACAACTCTGCAACTCGTGTCCTTTTTTACCATAAATACGGGCACTTAAAATAGAACCTCTTGGCCTCTAATGAAAGTGCTAACAAATCTCAAAGGCTATTATACTATGGAACAACCTAGCCTTAGAATTTATTTCAAGCTCCCTTCATGATTAGGGCAGTCAAATGTTATCTACAACATGATGTCCCCTCACCATCGTTAAGTGAATTTACGCAAGTTTTCTACCCTACTTCTAACCCTATTCACTAAATGCCATTAAAAATTTGCTATAAATTAACAGAAGTGAAGGGTTTGACTTTGTGTGCACTGTGGACCATCCGATAAGGAAGTCTTATGTAGATCTCAACACTGATCCGAAAAATAGTGTTTCTGGTTACTGTACTCTCGCCATTTCCTACCATAGGTCAGAAGCTTAATGCAACAATAAAAAGGTAAGTGCTACTGTGGTAAAAAATTCAACTTGCTCGTGATGGTTTATATACCCATTTTTACCCCCTGCAACGTAGTTTCTCACCCCCAACGCACCTTGAAGTCCATTATGATTATTCTAAATTCTTCTAGCACTCGCCGTGATGATTATTGTTTAAATAAATAATTATTTTAGAGCCCATTTTTGCTATGTTGGTCTCATGTTTTTTGCTGTCCTGATGACCTCTTCTACTACACTGGGGCAATATTCTTGCATGACGGTGAATTTTGGTGATATGCTCGATGAATTCATAGCTTGTATGTCTAACATCTATTACAGATCTTCCTAAAAATACAAAAATTTATAACAGTACCATAAATTTTTTCAAAAAACCCAAAAAATGTGCGTAAATCATTAAAAATCCATAAAAATTACAAAAATTATCAAAAAATCAAAAAGTGGTAGAATTCCATGCACACAGATGAAGCCTGGTGTCGTAAATGTAGCCCATTGTCCTCAAGACTGATAGAAATTTTTCCTACAAGAACATGATTTCTTAGGTTCTTGTTCGTTCTTGTCTCAAAGTAACTTGCAAATAATCCCCAAATACTCCAGGATAAAGTATTTTGGGCCAGCGCCCCCTCACGTTGAGTACAATATTTGGCACTATTAGTCCTATTACAAAGGTGGAGGAGATGATCTGATGTGGAGAAGATATGGAGGAGGATGTACATGTTGTTGGGCATATGATTTCCTTGAAGAAGAATCTACAACAGGTTATAGGACTCTTTAGCCTCCATGCTAAGTACAGAGAGAGACCTCTAGATTGTTATAGAGACGGGATCATATTACTACGGAGAACTAGACCAACTTAGGGTAGAGCGTAGATCAAGTGACTGTAAAGAGGGACCATAGGCTATAGTAGAAATATCCCAGCTTACAAATCCAGAGCTATCCAGTGTGAAAGTTATGGCTTTGTGACATTTTGATTCCAATAGGCGGGTACTGCTTCAAGGGTACAACTTTTTTTAAAATTGGCTAGAGTTCCTCCCTAGCAATCGAGGCTACATACTACATGGATGCAGTTTCATGCAGTAGATTCTTGGCAAAGAAGATGCACAGATATTGAGTCTTACATGGCTAGATAGAACCTTGGGTAGTATGGAACGATCTCAGAGGATTAGGCCATCACAATCAATGCGACTATGTATAGGGTCAGTTCTTGACATCAGGATTCACTTATCTAAACTCCACATTTGAATACTTTACAAAATGTTGTCTTAGAGATTTGCAGGGTCTTACCTATATTGAAGGCCGTGCAGATATCTAAGTATGTTATAACGAACCATATCATATGTTTCGATACGGTATCCATTGATCGCCATTATCACTAAAAATAGTTTTGTCCATTTTTTCCTTTTTTCTCAATTGTGCAGGGTTAGACGCATTTTGCAAAGGTCAATTTGGAAATATAATCTCAAGTTCTACAACCCCCTATTACCCTCAAGGTCTAACGAGAAATCACGATAGCTTACCAATAGGATAATGGAGGTCATCCATATTATGGAGACAGAGGGTGAATACAACAAGGTGTGACTGGCATTTACAGATTCACCTTGTCCTCTGAATGCATTCTGAATGTATTATCCACAATCCTAGGAATTGCCACTCCATACTCCGTAGTATTCAAGCACAAAATCATTTTCTACCCAATAGAGATGCAAGTATTCCCTCTTTGTGTATTGTTTTTAAGTGGACTACCTAAGTGAAGAAGAGTTGACTGATAGTAGGCTTTATTGGAAGAGTTGGAACTATCCTAGATGAGAAACATGATTCGCATTCCTCAATCACCTTAAAGTGTGTTAGGATCGAGTGCGACAAAGTTATCACTAAAAGAATAATACCTCATCCAGCTTTGAGGTACCAATACCTTGTGTTACAAAGAAAATTAATCTCAACACCACAAAGGAGTGAGAAAATAAGGGAAAATTTGAAGCATAATTGGCTAGACGGTCCATATGTTGTGGTTTCCAAGCTCGGTAATCAGGCACCTATAAGCTGGCCTATTCAGATGACCAAGAGCTTCAGGAACCCATGAATGCAATGCATCTATAGATCATTGGACTATGCTTAGGTGCAGGGTCCCTAAAATATCCAGAATATATGACAAAAAATATAAAAATAGAACTAAGAAAATATGTAGAAATAGCTTAGGTGCGTCCTAACTGGCCTGAAAGTCAATGCAATGGTGAGAATACTAAATTAATACAAGTAACCTCATGGTCAAAAACTAGTTTTCGGTGCCATTGATAGGTGACAACCCATTGTTCACTAAGCTATTTCAATTAATTAGGAGTATGATAACTTTGTCTTAAGCGGGTCTTTACCTTTATCTCAGTACCTGGTGAATGAGTTTGTCCCTTTATTTCTAACCTGATCCAACTGATCCTACCTTTTGAATGCGGAGAGTTTGACTTTGAATATTACCATATCACATTGGGGGAAAATTTGCATCATCACCTTCTTGGTACATAACACATGTGGAATTATTACCCTTATATATCCCATCTAACGCTGGGCGGTATTCTACGTTTGTTCATTTCCTTACCCATTCACTTCAGTAAAACTTTCTTAGAAAATATCAAAAAAATATTCTTATAAATGTTTGAAAATATCAAAACATGCAGATATGTTCCTTGGAAAAACTCAAAACATTCAAATACGTTTCGTAGAAAAATCCAAAATAATAGAATATTTATCTTCAAGATAATACCCAAAACAGTGAAAAGCGTCCCAAAACTGTCCCACAAAAACAAGGTAGTAGTTTTCTTACTTTTATTTGCTGGTTTATATGGTTTCAGTTGCATTGATTTTTCATATTATGTGATTTAAATTGGATTCACTTTTCTTACTTAGATTGAGTGTTACTTTAATATATGGTGCATTGCATTGAGTTCATTTTATGTTGCATACTTGTAGATAGTTTTGTTGCTTTGAATATATATTGTTTAACTTGTGTTTGTTATTTTACTTGTACATTTTGTTACCATTTCATCATCATATCTACATAAACCATTACATGTATGCATCGTATATCAATAAAAGCTAAGTCTACATCACACATGTATGTCTAAAACCAATCATCAAGTACCATGTATCATCAAATGGGGCAAGAGGGGTTCCGCATGATCACAAATCTTTCCCCCTCACATCAATATCAAAAATAAAAACATGTTTTACTTAAATTATCTCATCAAACATGCAATATGAAAACAACTAAGGCTATCTCATAAATCTAACAAACATGTGATACAAGTACATAAGCATACAGATTGAGCATGATATCTCATAAACAAAGTGTGATATATCGGTAATCCACTAAAATCATCATATATTGTCATAAATATCAAATGTCCATGTACAAAATCATTATGTCTCAAAAGTACATATCAGATACAATGAGTGCCATCATGGGCATATGGATACAAAACCATGTGCCTTCGTCACAAGGCATAATAAAAAACAATGCATAACATACATCTGTACAAAAATATGCCTTCATCATGACAGTACATATATATCCATACAAAAGTATGTCTTCATATCGAGGTGGTACACCAAAAATATATATCTAGTATATCAATAAAAGTTTTCAACCATGAATCTCACCCTCGTCAGGACTGCATAGTCCAGATCTGCTGCTAGGTGGGGGCATCTGAGCTACTAGACATGTGGAAGGCAGTGCACCATGTTGTGCTAACCCATGTTTCTCTTAAGCTTGTTTTCCTTAAGGACCTTGTATAGATCACGCTAATCGTGAATGCCTATGGGATCTAGATTGAGACATGCTTCCAGTTATCTAACTATACTCAAGAGCTCTCTTCTTGGCAAGGACAACCACATCCTATAATATGTAGCCTCAAATTTTAGGGAGGCACTCTAACCAATCAATAAATGTACCCTTGAAGTAGTTCCTACATGATAAATTGTATCACGCTCCACTCTCACACTTACTAACTATATCCACAACTGGTCTCTGTCTGCTACAACCTAATCCCTCTCTGCTACAACATGATCCCTCTCTACCTGTAGTTGTAGATTATCTATGATCACCTAATATCACTCATTCATGGCATGTACTCTCTCTTCCCTGGCCTGATCTCACTCTATCATGAGTTGATCCCCTCTACGATAGCCTGATCTCTTTGTGTAATAGCCTAGTCTCTCTGAGAAATGTCTTGATCCCTCTTAGCTGCAACCTGGAGTTGTAGAGTTATCACCTAGTGTAGCTACTACTACAATGAAGTTGCCTGCCCACTAGCTTGTACATCCTAACAATCCTCCTCCATAGCCTCTCTACCCCCGCCATTTCCTCCACCTCCTGGTGAACTATGTCGTGGACTCACCTGATGGGTGATGGAGGTTCCTGTAATGGTGCTCGTAATGGAACTTGAAGGGTCATTTGTGGTTTCAATATATGTGGCTGCACCACTACTTGTAGTTACACTAAGACCTATTGCTGGAGTAGCACCTACTATAATGGTACTCCTATTTGTGGTCATATCTATGGAACTAACTATGTATGTGTCTGTGTTTGTGTCTGTGCCTGTGGTTATACCCTAAGATCTAGGCCCTAGGATCTTGGCCTTGTCCCACCTGTGTTGTTTCATCCAATACCTCCTATGGTATAGTCAATCTTCATGGCAGCACTATCACATACCACGCTACATAACTTGAGGTCATCCCTAGATCCACTATCTGCGCCCATTGTAGCCAAGGATGTGGAACCACCTGTAAAAATCTAGTGCAAGATCGGCCCAACCTAATCGGAGGCCCCATATGAAAATCCTCTATGTGTCTCTGAGCATACCACATCTCATCACTAGGAATCCCCTGGATAAGACCAAATTTCTGCTAGACTAGGTCTACTCAGTACCACTCCAAGATATGGCTCCTACTCCCTAGGATGAAATGATCAACAACAGCAATGCTCAACTCAATAGCATCTTGAGGCCATTGGTAAAACCTGTATGGCCACCATGTGATCATGTGAGGTTGTACCTTGTCAAATGCTCACCTATAATAATTTGTATCTCATGTGTGACCACGAATATCATCTCTAATTGGAACCCAGCCCATGACGGAAGGCTCTCCAATAACTCGAGCTCTCAATGCTCCTACACAATATAATCCCAGGCCTATATCTGTTGCAAAGTTGAAGGACCCATGGAATTTTTTCCATGGTAAGCTATCAAATGTAGATCTGCATATAAGTGAGTCAGTATACACTAACCCCAGTAGTAAACCTCTCCCTGAAGAAGGTTATGAATCACTTTAATAATGTCAAGAGGAAACCAAGAACCATTCTTGTCAGGCAGTAATATGTCATTGACAAGAGCTAATAAGAATACAGGGACTCGTCTCAGCCACTAATCAGCCATGCACTTCCTAATGAAGAATGTCATACCCTGGTAAGGTATGTCTACCACTCCAAATAACTCATCTATACATCGCTGAATATAGTCCTGGCAACCATCATGGGTGATTAAGCAACCCTAGATAGGATCTCGTAAGATCTGCCACACATCCTCCAAAGTGATGCTTATCTCACTAGTATGAAGATGGAATGTCTAACTCTCACTCTACCATCTCTTAGCTAAGGTTGTGAGCATGTTGTGATCTAAAGTAATCTGTAACATATGGGCCACATGTGCTAAACCGGTCACCTCTAATACGATCTCTAGAAAAATTTGGTCGCATCAGCTAAATGTCGCTTCGTAGGCCTGGAGTCACCTGTGTCGCTCCCATGTCTCTAATACCTCTAAGTCATCATGTAAGGTCAATCAGATCATTTATTATGATCTTACTCTTTTTCTTCTCATTTACCAATCCAATTTTTCTATTCTACCATGTTATTCCTCTAATCTATAATCTAATTCATCTATTTTTATCATCTAGAGTTTTCTAAAAATATTCATTTTCTTCTAAAAGAATTCTAAGAGTGCCTTTTGTTATCTAATTTATTTCTTCTACCATTTAGGTTTTCCTAGAAACCTTTATTTTCTACAAAAAGCACTTCGAAATGTCTTTTTGTGCATGGGTGCCCCCTAGTGGTACCAACACATCCCCTAGTATATAGGTACCCTCAGCACAAGAGTGTATCCCTTGGCACACTAGTGCACACGAGTGCACCCCTCCGTGCATAGGTACATTTAATTTTTTTAACCCAAACCCTTCATATGCATAGGTGCATGCCTCATTGCATATGCACATGCATGCCCCTGCCTCACTGCCAAAAATCACATGAGCACCCTTCTTTTAGTGCTAGCACGTATGCGCCCACGCCACACAGTTAAAATTTGTGCAGGCACCCCCCTTGATGCACTAGCATGTTCGCGCCCATGCATACACATGCATAGGTGCATCCCATGAGCACAAGCATCGCCCCATAGGGCCGACGCCTACACATTTTTTACCGTAAATAACCCTAATAGTGCATTTTAATTCAAAATTAAATGCTATAAAGTATAGAGTGTAGAGTTTAGCTTTGTGTATCTGTGGGCCATCCGCTGGAAGTCTCTGGTAGTCTCTCACGTAGTCTACACGGTGTTTTTGATTTTAAACCCTCGTCGTCTTCTCCCCGTGGGTCACAGCTCCAATCAATAATAAAATTCTAAGTGAATGTGTTAAATGAATTGGCCATGATGGCTTATATACCCATTTTTACCCCCTGCGACATGTTTCTCACCCCCGAGGCACACTAGAGCCGTTGTGGTTCTTCTACATTCTTCTAGAACTCACTGTGATGATTTTTTTAATAAATAATTATTTATCCTCCCATTTTTACTGCATTGGGGCATGTTTTTGCTTCTCAGCAGCCTTTTCTACTACTTAGGGAATATTTTTTTCCTTACGGTTGCTTTTAGCGATGTCCCACTGCTTCATTATTTATTCTATAATAGTTTATTTTGTTAAAGTCAAAAAATTCAAAAAACCCAAAAAAAAATTAAAAATGGTAAAATCGCTAAAAATCAAAAAGTTCCAGTAAGAATGGAGTCCACAACCACGAAATATGCAATCAATGTTTTATCAGCAAATATTGACTCAGAACTAAAAAAAATCACCACAATTCTGACAAATTAATCCTCAATATCATTAACAATGGAATGCTCCTTAAGGGGGTGGTCAACCATTTTACAATCAAAGGAGGACATAGGGAAAACAATAAGCCTTGTTAATTGGACCACCCACTTCCACTCAAATTGAACAACCTTTCTAGACTCAAATTTCCAACAGAAACTATAGTTAATTCAAAGAATTCTAGGAAGGGGAAATCAAACATATATTGTTGAAACTGAGAGGACCCCTACAATAAATTCCATTGATTGTGATAACGTATTACTATGCTTGGGTAAGATTATTTCCAAACCCTCATTTTCGACCATAGATGAAGTTTCAGAAGAAAAGGAAGAGAAAAATGAAACATGAACCAAACCTACTTTCGAAAAGGTTCCTGACCCTATAGACACCTAAATTCCGCTTTTGCAATCTTATTGCCAAATGCACATAAATCACTCTCATTCTTACCAATTCCATTAGAATTAGTGATTTCCGCTAATAAACTAATGTTTCTTACCATTTTAGCCAAGTAAAAACACATTTTTTATTGCCTAACCTCTTTCACAGTCAAGATGCCACTTTATGACAAATCATAAGTTAAAATCCTCTGCCAAACAGACAATTAGCAATTATTAGCTAATTAAGGCCTGTTATGATTTTTCCCTTATTTTGGTCATCCTCACTTCTTAATCACTTGTTAATTTACTAATTGTGATTAGAAAAGCTTAATCATGATTAGCAGGTCTTAATCTAATTTTTGCTTTTAGTCCCGCATGCGCCAAGATGCAAGTTTTCCCCAAATAGAAAACTACAAAAAGTACTCGCCACATACCTTTAAAATTTACGCCATGCTTTGATTTGCATCTCATATAAGAAATATGATTTATAGCCAAGCTCAATCCTTACCTAAAGTCTTCAATGGGATTAGTAGATGGGTATCCCAATATGATCATGTAGTCATTTGGAGAGACCATTTCACCTTTCTTGAAGTAGCAACAATCCCAATTTGATTTCCCTCTTAGATCTATTTAGCAATTTGTTAGTTTAGCAATTCAATACATAGTAAGGATGCTTTGTAGATTAGTGTTTGATTCCATTTAGTTTACATTCTTAGCATGCTTTTAAGTTTTGATCATTGATGTTACATTCCTACAACTTAGAGTTTGACTATAGGTGGCAATGGTGTTAGCCTTTCCTAGTTAGTAATACTATTTTCTTTGTAAAGTTTAGGGTGTTATCAAACCCACTTCCAACAACACCATTCCCAACTAAGTTTTTAAGAAAATATAATACTCCAAACCAAGAGGGTCATGAATAAGATATGATTTAAGGATTGAAGAAGTTTAGTATTGGGATTCCCATTTTGCAATCTCTCAGATATATTCCAAAATTAAACAAAACAATCAAATAATTGTGTGTTAAAACTCCAAGAAGAAAAAGGAACCAATCAAACACCATTGAGGTTGATGGTAAATTGGCTAATGTGTTGGAAAGAAAATTAATCCCCCCAAATATGGTGATCCTGGAAGACCTACAGTCATAGTTTGTATTGGGAGTGTGAAAATCCAAAACATTTTGATTGACTTAGGTATTGCCATAAATGTCATGATCACAGATACACTAGTAACCAATATATCTACCTGATTTACAAGAAACTCCTATGGTATTGCAAATGGTAGATCAGTCTATAGCTAATCCAAAAGGAGTTATATAAGACATGATAATCATTATTGAATCAAGGGATTACTCTATAGACTTTTTCGTTATTAAGACCAAAAAAAGAGTTAGATTATCCCTTAATCTTGGGATGTCTATGGCTAGCTACTTTTTGCAATACTTATTGATTACAGAATAGGAGATATGACGATCACTAATGGGAAGGATGTGAAGAAAATATATGTACACACTTGTTTCAAAACCTTTTTCTATTTCATGCAATCAACAGTACATTAATGACCCAAAGGATAATGAGGACATTGTGTCCTCGATGGATAATGTAATAATATAAGAACACTCAAAGCAAGCTCAAGAATATCATTCCTCTGAGCTTCGTTCACCGAGATTGAGAGATAATGGAAGAACAAATCCTAGATGAAAACATGTAACCATTAATTTTGTCTTTTACAAGAAACATGGATCTAATCAAGTGTATTTTCTATAACATTTCTAATATCCATTGGTTTCTACCTCATCAATGTCCCTTAAATTATCTTTTGAAATATTATTCTATGGTTAGCTCTATTCACACCAAATACCAAACAACTACCCATCTTTACATGGAAGACATTGACAATAAATAGTTGGCTCACCATTTCTGAGGAGAGTGCATTGTTTAAACTCTTATGCTCCCACCCTTACTATTTTACTTGGTAATATAGAGATATGGAAGGCATGCATCCTAACATTTGCACACACCATATTTACACCACTGATTCTGGACCAATTAGACAACCTCAAAGGAGTATAAAATTTGCCTTGAGAGATATTGTGAAGACGGAAATTGAGAAATTACTACAAGTAAGATTTATTTATCCAATTTCAAGTAGTCGATGGGTATATCCATTGGTCATTGTACCCAAGAAAAATGAAAATTGGAGGGTTTTTGTTGACTACTAAGAATTGAACAAAGCCACTCATAGGGATTATTTCCCTCTTCCTTTCATTGATCAAGTTTTGGACAATTTATCAGAAAAGATATTTTTCATTTTTGGATGCCTTTAGTGGATACAACTAAATAATGGTGGCACTAAAATACCAGGACAAAACCACATTCACCTGCTAATGGGGAAAATTCACCTATAGGGTTTTGCATTTTGGGATATGTAATGCCCCTACCCACCTTCCAAAGAGAAATGTTAACATTTTTTGTCAATCTTACTCACAACTGTGTTGGAAATCTATATGGATGACTTCACAATTTATGGAACTACATTTCAAGAGGTAATGAATAACCTGGAAAAATCATTCTCCATATGTGAAAAAAACCAATTATCCCTTAATCACAATAAGTGCCTTTTTATGATAGAAAAAGGGATAGTGTTAGGACATCATATTTCAGTGGAAGGAATTAAAGTGGATCTAGAAAAGATTAATATCATTATACATCTCCCATCACCTAAGAATCATATGGAGGTACGTAGTTTCTTAGGACATGCAGGTCATTAAAGAATATTTATCTCAAATTTTATCAAAATAGCCTTTCCATTTTTTCACTTTTAACTAATGGTTTTGAATTTCAGTGGACAAAAGCTTGTTAAAGAGATTTTGATATCATAAAAGAGAAACTAACTAATACTCCAGTTCTTAGGGAAACAAATTGGAAGCTTCACTCTCATATTCAAATAGATGCTTCCAACGAAGCAGTTATGGATATTTTGGGTCAACAAGAAGAGGGAGAATCAATGTATGTAATTTATTACATCAGTAAAAATCTCTCTCCACTTGAAAGGAATTATACCACCACAGAAAAGAATTACTTGTTTACACAATAGAAAAATTTGACCACTGCATCACATGCTATGAGGTAATTTTTGATACAGACCATTTTTCAATTAAATATTTAATGAAAAATCATTTGGTACAAGGTAGAGTTGTTAGATGGATGTTATTATTGTAAGAGTTCAATGTTAAAATTGTTGACAAGCTTGGAAAAAAAATGTAGTAGCGTATTTTCTTTCAAGAATCACCATTTTAGGTACATATGAACAAGTGAATGATGATTTCCCAGATGAACACTTATTTTTTGTCTCCACCAATTCTCCTTAGTTTTTGGATATGGCTAATTGTTTAGCCACATGGAATTTTCCATCTTTTCTTACCCACAAACAAAGGAAATTTTATAACAACCTAAAAATTTTCCTATGAATGTAAAAGCATATTCAAGTACCCTTTAACTGTTTCATACTCTCCACCAAATTTCACAAGCTATCTCTAAGCCTAACCCCCTTAACTTACTAATCGCCTAGTAAAATTAGGTCTCTTCTTGGTTTAAGACTGAGTTTTTTTCAAATTTATATACCCTTTCCTAGATTAAGAGATTTCTCAATCACATGAAACCATTTCTAACATCTTCATACAAACCCTCATCAATTCTTGGCTCTTTCACTTGGTTCTCTAACTCAACATTATGATTAAGTACAACTTTGTACAATGGCTTGAACGGTCTTATAACCAAACTTATCTTTTTTTTATTCATATGTATTAGTTATTCTTCCTTGTATCCTTGTTTCCATATTTTATACCTCCTTGTACACATGTGGATTCCTTTTTTTGCTAGGTTTCACTCTTGCATTGTCTTCATGCATCATTCTCGTTTACTAGTTTCAAGAAGGTTTTTGATTGTCCTATTAGTTTCTCATCATAATTCACCTTGAATTTTACTTTAGGATATTATTTCTTTCTCTTATACATGTTCCAAAAACTATTTCAAATATTCTTGTCAGTTTTTTACTCTTTCTAAGAGTTTCTTGCATCCATTTATGACTTAACAATTACTAGACATGGTAAAGACTATAATATTGAATTTTCTTACTCTATAGCCTTATTTATCCTTTCTAAAATATTCCAACACCCTCTTCACACCTCAATCCATCTACAATATCAGTTTCATGGGTTAAGAAAATAGGATTCTATTCTTTTGATTTGATTTGTGTTCAAAACCCTCAAACAGAGCATGTATGCACAACTAGGACTGAGTTTTCAACCTTTGGCCCACCTAATTAACTCAAATCACCTTGAAACTTTTATAGACACATTTCTCATGACTGTAACATCCTTTCCTTAAATTTATAAATCTTTTTAATGGTTTAAAATGGTTTTACACCTAAATCTCTCTTCTAATCCTTAGGCAAGGTTACATAGACCAGCAAAGAGGTGCTTTTGGGTTTATGTTATTTTCTTAGTATCCCAAGTTATGTTTAAGTTTTAAAATGCTCCTGTAGACCCCTAGATACCTCCTCTGCCATCTTTCAAGGTTTTAATTCCTTGCTATCTCCTTATCAAATATGAAATAGTTTACTCAAACATCAAGAAAACAATCTTCTCAGGTTTGTACTGAGTTATCAGTTTAAGTTTCTTCTTATAATAAATAAGGTAAACATATCATTTATGAGAAATATCAATAGTCTATACTTCCTCCTTCCCAATCCTTCATTCTTATAAACTTCTCATTAATTTATCAATTCACACAAACAATCATTCAACAGCAGGGCTAAAGCAAGTTCATACCTCATATCCTGGTTTTATCAAAACTCATGTGCAAGCTTATCTATATTGCTAGTATTCGTCACCTCATGACCTAAATTCTAGAACTCACTTTTCATCATTCAATTTATTCATCATTCCAATAATATTTTTCAAACATAAAGAGATAAAAAAATGTGTTTTTCTTATAGAATATTCAAATTTTGAACATCTCAGAACTTTATTTAAAATGGAGATCTGATTTACAATACCTTCTTGGAGTTTACAGACCTCCTAACCCTTCTTGGATCCTCCTCACATGTTTTCCAAGGTTAAAATTTCCCTTTCAAAACCTAACTACCTCATACAACTCAAATTATTCCTTATATGATCATAACTCAAGGTAGTTACACAAGTTTCTTCCAATTCAACTAGATTGGGAATTGAGTAAACCTCATGAAACCCTAACACAAAGGGTAAAGACATCAAATTTTACTCCCATAAGCTCTTGAATGACATTTTACATAATTAATAGTTCTCATACTTTACATTAGACCTCCTAATTTTGTTTTAGAAATTCAATTTTTCAAAAGATGCATTTTGGAGGGAAAACTCACAAGGATCCCTAAAACACTCATGAAGAGGTTCAAGGAGGAAATAAAACACCGTAAAACACTAAAGAGGACTACTAAGACCCAAAACAAACCAAAATGTGATGAAAACCAAAATTTTGACTATGTAGAAAATGATGCTCCTGCATCAATAAGGGTCCATTATGAATTGGAGATGTAAATGGATAGGTGGAGTGTATACAAGGATGTGACACCATTGAATCATAATGGGTGATGATAAGTGATTCAGTGAAATGTTTGTAATTAATGTTATTATTTTTTAGTTATTTTATGGTTTTTTGTGATTATTATGTTTTTATTATTTATTATATTTTTGTAAATGATGTGACCTTAGACGTGCATTTTCTAATGTCTTCAGTCGAAATAAATGATATTCTTGAGGGATTGGTTGTTAGAACAATTGAAAATCCTCACGGAGTAGATGTGGAATAATTGAAAATCTTCACAGATGATAACCATTTAAAATTGTTTCTCTTCTAATGCATGGCCATTTTTGTCCTACTTTTAACTTTTCATTCTTTGCGACTCTTTATATTCTTACTTCTCTTTTTTTCCCAACTATCACCAATAATACAAAATATAATGATTTTGAACTAAAAAATAATATGATGATCAAGACTATGGAAATAAGTATTATCAAGAAGTTCACTTAGAATTTGAAGATTAGAATTTAAAAAAGTTGTTGTCTGTGAGTCCTAATGTTTTGATGAGGAGGGTGGTTCCTGAATAGTTTATGTTATAAGCATAGGTTAGGTGTAAAATATATACAATTTTTTGAAATAACCATCATCTAGGATTTGTATATTTAAAATATGACTACCATTGTTTTATATATTTATATAAAAATTATATTAACATATACAAATATATATTAAAATGTTAAAATAAATGTGAGGTTTCCATTTACATTTTAAATAATCTTGTGTGAGTAATATTGTTTTGCAATTTTGAGGGGCAATATTGAAAAATTACTATCACCTAAAAATTGTTTGAAGTGGGTAGGTGAGCATTATGTTTGAACCTTGCTCGTAAATTGGGATAATAATAGTCATTTAAAAAATATGGAAACTATAAAAATAATTATCATATAATCATGTACTATAATATGGTATAATGTAATGTTTATATATATCTTAAATACGTATATATGAGAAAAAGTTTGAGAGATTGATATATAAATCTCGAAGTCTTTATTTTAGATTTTTTACATATTACATTGATTAATAATTTTAAGTAAAAAGAAAAAACTTGTATGTGATGGTCAAATGAAGGTCAAATTTAAGGATGAAATTACCATGTAATAGTTGAATGGACAACAAATTTAAAATCCAAGATAAAAGGGAACATGTTCACCCTATTACATCCCAACTTGTAAGTAATGGTCAAACAAAGGTCAAATTTAAGGATGAAATTACCATGTAATAGTTAAATGGACATCAAATTTAAAGTATAAGATAAAAGAGAATGTGTTCACCCTATTACATCCCAACTTGCTGCCATTGTAAAACTCCTCTCTACGTAATAAGGATATTGCTTATTAAAGTTATTGTGCAACCTCTTCTCAAGGATCTTGAAATATGTCTTGTGCCTACCCATTTGGATTATGATTTGCATTCATAATTAAGTGTGTTGATTTTGTGTTTTCACTTGACAGTGGTTGTCACTAGCAAACTTCTAATTGTCAAAATTAAATCACTCTATTTTTTATTTTTTGTATTTTTTTGTTTTGTTTATTATGATATTTTATCAGGGCTTAATTCAATGAGATGATCAACTTAATTTTCAAGTTCTAATAGTCCATTATCCCATGCATGCCTTTGAAAATAAAATCTTAATATTTTTGGTGTTATTCTGACTTCAATTACTTCTAGCTATTTTTTCCTAATTTACTTGCTCTTGTTATGTATTTTTGTTCTATTTGTATGCCTTCTCGACAAAATGATGCCCTTGCTACTAATCCTCCATGACTTTAGACTAAAGGTTTTAATGCCCAAACATATAAATTAGCCATGTACTTGTCAAGGGTGAGACTTGACATTAAGTTGATTATTGGAGAGTGAAAAAGAGACACATACAAAATAAACCATTATTAATTTTCCTATATGTCTTTTTATTTCGCATAAGAACTCTCTTATATTTAGGAATATTAAAATTCTTTAAAAAACATTAAAAAGGCAGGAAAGAGAGGTGAGTTTATTGAGCTAGTAAGGGTATTAGACATGCAACTAATTGATGAGTATGTTTTCACTTAACAAAAAATATTCTTTATGAATAACCTATAAGTATGATAAACCTCTAATAAACCATAAAGCTAAATGGACTCTAATATTTTTTTTTAAATGTGATTTAACCCCCCAAATTTATTGAACAATTTTATTTGGTGTTAATCATTCTTGTCAAGGATGCTCCACTTCAATTTCCTATACTAAAATTCCCTTTGATTCCAAAGTGTTTTTTTGCATAAGACAATGTTGGGAAGGGTTACCAAGATTATGACACAAATGGTATTTGATGAGACAAAAATTTTATTCTAAAAATTATTCCCAAGTAAGAGTTTCATTTCAGAAATTAAGGTTCTCTTAAGTGAATTAGTTGAAACAACTTTAATACATCTTTGAGCAAAAGTATAATAGTGAAATTTTTATGTACCTTCAAAATTACAAGCTTCACCAAGTCAACTTGAAACTACCTAAGATTCTTCACCTACCATAATTCTAAGGGTTTGATCTTGGACTCCACCACAAAAAAATAAAGGCCAATTTTTCTATTTTTCAATAAAAATATGTGGCCTCCTTACAATACACGAATTCGATATATTATGATTTTGAAAATAGCAAAACAAAAAGAAACCCTTTCCCTTTAATTTCAAAGTAATACAAGGTTTGTATCCATATCCGTAAAGACTCCTCTAGCACAAATATGCCATTTTATTTAGATATAAACACCTATGTTTCCTTCAATTTAATCATACATAAAATTCTATGTCTATCAAAAACTCAAATATGCTTATAAATGGTGACTTTGACACACAATCAAACTAAGACATGATTCATATATATACTTGGGTATTATTTCATTGTAAAGACAATCTTATAAGACTATATATTATACTTAGGGATTAATTCATTAAAACACTCATATAAAACTACATATAATTGTGCATACAAAAAAAAAGAGAAACATTCAATCCAATTTCACAAAAAAATAATTCAGGTGAATTGTGGTCCCTATCCAACGATGAGCTCATAGATGCTTGCAATGCCCCTGATGCTCATAGACTCATCTCTAGGCTAATTTTTTCATTATTTATGGTTGTTTGTATTTTTAATTCTCTTTTTTTCTAAATATCACCAATAATGTAGAACAACATTAATGATCTCAAACTAAAAAATAATATGACACCCAAGACAATGAAAAGGACTATTATCAAGAAAGTTCACTTATACTCAAAATTTTAAGATGAAAATTAAAAAAATTGTTGTCTTTGAGTCTTAATGATTTGATGGTAAGGATGAGGGTGGTGTCCAAATATTCCATGTTGTAAGCATAAACCAACCATGCAAACATCATCAATCAAGTCCTTGAAAATCACCTGCTCAACATCCAACACCACCTCACCAATTTAATTCCTATAATCACACCACATCTCTACATTCTTTGCCAAGTCCTTCTGCATGATGAAACATAGAGTCACACACAAATAATTTGAATCTGAAGGAGAAGGAGAAGAAAAATATGGAAACACCTACAACTCCTGGCATACTTTTCTTACTAATTGCTCTCCATTGGTCCTTATGCAAGCTAGAAGAGAAACACATTATCATATGATCCACGACTACTAAAGCTGCAAGTAAGGATAAACTATTCTACCATGTGACAATAACTTTCAAGAATTCTTGAATATAATATAGATGATGACATATTGACTACTCCCCTTTCAGTTTCACTCTCCACCATTATATTCCTTCTAGAGAGTTGCTTCAAATTTAGAAATAAACATAATAAAAAGAAATAAAAACAAGATTAACATATGACTATGATGAAATTTTTTAAGAAACTTGACTTATAAAGGCATGTTGGCCAAAAATGGAAATCTTGAAATCCCTAAATTAGACAAAATGAATTTAGATATTCAACACTTTAGAAACTAATATTGGTGATTTCAGGCTTATGTGTTGAATATAATATGTCTAGATTTAGCACAATAATGGTTTCATGCTCATTTTGCATGGAAGTGGATTTACATCTTGTTTCAACCCTTCCTTCCATATTTTTTCACCCGAAAAATGGTCTTACTAAGGAACTCTACCATGTTACTTGCAAAATACAACCAAATTTTACATCTGTTTCATTTTGATATTCTTTAAGTTCATAATTAGAAAAATAGAAGTCAAACACTTATTTCACTAAATTGGGACATATTCTAGTAAATCTAGACTTCAGCATTTCAAGTATTGGAAGAAATCCATCTCTATTTTTACGCATATTGGATTCCATTATTACTATTATTTGGAATCCATTAGTAGCAATATTGGATTCCAATATTTTCATTATTAGAATTATTCTAGTTGTAATTTCACTATTATTGGATTCCAATATCGCTATTATTGGATTCCAATATCGCTATTATTTGATTCCAATTTGGCTATTATTGGATTCCAATTTCGTCATTTTTTATATTTTTAATGTTGAGAGTATGTAAGGCTAGCAACTAATAACTATTATAAGGCATGAGCTAGTTCAAATTCATGAGCGGACATTAACTATTTTTTATTGAGCTCGTTGTATTAATGTGAGTGGTCGCTAACTATTATAATTCAAGAGCCTCGATGTAAGGTGAGCGATCACTAACTCTTATAAGTCATGAGCCTCGATCTAAGGTGAGTAGTCACTAACTCTTATAAGTCATGAGCCCGTTTTATTAAATGAAAAGTGAAAAAGCCTCGATGTAACGTTAGTTGTTTGTAACTATTATAAGTCATGATCTTGTCATATTTAAATGTGAGCCCCACACTCTGAAAGTGTGATCCTCACACTCTGAAAGTGTAGGGATCACACTTTCAAAGTCTAAGAGCCTCAAAGTTTTGAAGTGCAAGCCACATCCTCTTGAAATTTCGAGAGCCCCGAACTTTCTAAGTGCAAGCCCCACACTATGAAAAGTCTGAGCCTTGCACTTTTGAGGTGATATCCCTGTACTCTAAAGAATATGAGCCTCACACTCTAAAAGTGTGAGCCTTGCACTTTCATTCACACCTTAAAATTGTAAAGTCTCACACTCGCACTTTCAGAGTGTGAATCTCCAACTTTGAAAGTGTGAGGCATGCACTTTTAATGTTTAGTATGCACATATCCTTAAATTTGACATTGGCCTTAAATGCTAGTGGTGCTATTTTTTTTATTAGAGGTTTAAAATGGTTGAGGGGACCCTACCCCATACATCAAAAAATCTCCATGAGAGTAGAAAACAACATTCCAAAAACATCAAAAAACATAATATAACTGTTCATAGTAATAAGAGCTCTCTGGAGCCCATAAAGTGAAACTAACAACAATAAGAACATAGAAAAACTAACAGCACTGAAGAAAGTAACAACTAGTAACATAGACAGTGAAAAAACAAAACAACCCATCCCAGGTCATTTGTAGGCTTTTTCAAGCCCCTCCAGCACCTTAGCCCATTCTTTTTCCAAAGCTTCAATATTAACCACCAAGGATCCCAGGTCGAAACCATCTGGGGGGTAGCCTTTCTCTTCCTTCCCTAACTATCCATGGCACAATAGGTATTGGCAAGTTGCTCCAGAGTCTGGAAGGTGTTGTAGGGTTGATTTCATCATCACAATGCTCCATTTCATATAACTATGGAGAATTGCCTTAACCTGATCCATCAAAGTGGTGTCATTTTGACTTCTGGTGGAAATCACAATAAAATTACATTCCACCCCAAAATATACCTTATAACAACTCAAGTAATGTTTTTTTAGATTTTTCAAGTTCACTAGTGTTTAATATTATAAACTATATCTCTGAGTAATCATTAAAAGCAAACAAAAGAGTTAGGAGTTTATGTATATCACAAATTCTATTACTATGAAAGATAGTAGAATTTATGCTTGTAAATTGTTCCATTCTCTGTATAAACAATGAGTCACTTCCGTAAGCAAGAAAATGAAATAATCCTTGACACAATGCAAGAAAAATGTTTGTGAAAAATGTCATCTTACGCCCTCGGAGATACATTGAACCATTATTTTATAGTTTACCTCAATCAAAACACTCATTATGCCACAATTGTATTTTTTCTGAGTTAAGAAATAACAAAATTGATTTGTCATCATATTTACATTGAAAGGTTCTATCTGTACATTTCAAATTTATTACAAATTCATGCATATACAGTTGTAGATCTTATATGAGGATTCATCACCTTTTTGGACAATTTTATTTACACAAAACATGAATACATTTGCTACCTGTAGAACTGGACTACCAGTTTGGATACAAGTAGTGTTGAGTAAAGTAGCAATGGAGGTGCTATCAAAGTAGAGACTAGTATTTACAAGCATGTAGCAGCAGAAGAGTGTACTACTACCATTATTGGAAGTGGATTGATTTAGCTATGTCAAAAATAATCCTATTCAGCAAGTGGTAAAGGAACAAACTACCCAAAACCCAATATTTCCCCTTGTTAAACACTGCACAATTATAAAAAACACCAAATATAATTATATTGAATTTAGAAATCATTCGGGATATCAATTACATTGATAGAATTTACATTATATAGGAGGATGTTCTCCTTAATACAAGGAGTCAGCATCAATCCTCAACAACCCACATATCTCTCTCAAATCCCTACAATCTCTCAAACTTATCCCTAAGATATCTCTCACACTAAAATAGTTATGTGAGTTGTTCTCACAACTCACCAATAATAAAACTATTACAACTATATTATTAATATGAGTTTTATAAACTCATTATTAATAATATTACATTTTATTTAATAATGTTACACAATATTTTGGTAACATTCATTCCCCTATTATTAACATTATTAATTCCCAATATACACTCCCCTAATGTTGAAATTATAGAAACAACAAACACACTTCCTTCTACAGCTTGTCACCCATGTGTGATCATGATCTGGATGGTTTTGTAGGTCAATAAACAACCTGAAACAAAGGATGGTTTTATAGGACAACCAATAACCTAAAACAAAGGATGGTTTTACAGGACAACCAACAACCCAAATATCATGTTGTTGTTTTTCCTTTGTGCTTTCGTTTGTCCACTATGTTTTTTCTTCAAAGAATCATGTAGGAACCACTACTTACTAAATACAAAATTAATAAAGGGAAAATTAAACATTGATACCATGTTCTAGTTTCCCCCCCAATGTGAACATTTCACTTATTCAAACAAGAACTCTAAAATCATACTGCACACAACAAATTGCAACTCTAACATAAAATAAAACTAACATACACACACTGCCACCAGAGCTTCGTGTGGCCCTGTCATTGGTGACTGACAAGAGCTCATTGATTGACCTCCTTCCTTTGTTGCCTTCGTCCTCCATGAGTGTCACTACTTACTCAGCAGATTAGACCATGGAGCTCAAATTTGTACCACCTTTTGTCGATGAAACTTCCCCACAAATCTTCAATTTGGTTCTGAAATTCCAAAACGGGGGTCTGGGAGCGGCAACCCCTAATGGGGTCAAGGGGTAGTTCCCCTCGTAGGGTCCTGAGGCAGCACAAGCTAGGCATATTTTCCTTCTTTGAAGTCATCAAAAATTTTCGTTAGAACTGAAATATTATTCATCTTATTCTCCCAAAAATTGGACGTCGGGTAACGAAAAATGCATCCATGAGGTATTTTATTTTATTTTTTTACAATATTTGACTCTTTTAATTTTTTATAATGGACCCAAAAATATTGGACTTTTACAATGACTCAAAACTTACACTCGAATTTGAGAAGACAACACTTGGCTTCGACACAAAAAATGACTATCAACATTAATAAAAAACTTCACAAATGATTTTAATTATTTTATAAACAATACTCGACCCACTAATTAGAAGACCATTATAAGATGACAATTTGAATAACACAAAATGGCATGCAAGACTTAAACTCACTAGTTGTAAAAAACACAACTTTGACCATATAACTATAAAAGACAACCCAAAAATTATTTTTTTAGAAACCACAATGGCTCTTAATATGAGAATTTAGGGACATAAATACAACCATGGACATAACTAAGGACATTATTATTAACAAATATTTTTTTCTTTTAAGCAATGGAGGACTAAAAGACATGAATCATGTTGGAGGAATGACGAATATCTGGAGGGAATGCGTGAGCATCGATACGTTACACTCAACCACGGAAATGGCGTAGCTTCAAGATCGAAGCAAGAACTCACTCAAAAAGCAATGTGCATGCATTGAGGGAAAAAAGGCTCAAAAGAGGCATGCTCCATGTTCATAGATCAGGAAAGGTGTGTACATATATGGGAGTAAATGTGTAACTCCCATGTAAGAAAAGATTCCTCCATAATGGAGAAGAGTTACTTTCCCAAATGGGAATGTAACTCCTATGATGCAACTTACACATATTGACAGATTCTGTAAGAGAATCTGTTAACTAATGACGAACCTAGATCCAACTAAGGAATGACTCACCTGGTGAGGTGGAATACACATAAGTATACCACCTACACCAACAACTCGGACATATATATTACATACAACTCAAAATTCACACCAATATGCAGATATATATAAAAGATCGCAGAGACTCTTTATCACCATGAGATTCGACCCAACTAAGGAAGATAGAATAGCATGAAGGAATATTAAAAAAAATCACACTCTGAAGATGTCAAACCATTGACCAAACGTATTGGGAAAATTTGTAGATAAAATGGATGTATTGGGTGTCGAATGGTATCTTGTAAAACACCACCTTCGTTTACATTTAATGCTTGACTACTACTTCTAAAACCATCATATACATGAGCTACTTGTATCTCATTAGAAAATTTCAATCGTAAATTCTATATTTGAAAGTTATTCCACTGTCTAAATATCCTCGCGTTGAAAATAGAGATAGATTTTGAGGGATGAGTTATATGCACGTGGATTAATTTTTTGAAAATCCAATTCAAAAGAGTGAGACCAGATATCGCTAGGTTAACTCATTCTTCACATGTAACTTGGTGGACAATCCGATACTCTGTGAATAAAAACTGAATCAATGACTGACAGAGGCACAAAATTGCATGCAATCTCCTACACATAAAAAAATAACTCTTGTTTCAACTTCTTCAAACGCCCTTAACATTCCTCAAAAAATATTCCATAAAAGAATGAAGCCAAATGCATATACATATCTTGGAGAAGAATCTTATAGCATTTGAAAAGACCATGATGCATGATCAATGCTAAGAATCAAGGAAATGATAGAGATTTGATTCAATGGAATTCATGCATGAGCATCGTTGAATGTGATTCTCTTAATTCAACCAATAAAATTCTATTTACCATGCAGTATACACTTGCACAATATTTCTCAGACTCCTCACGTGAACAAAACTCTCTAATGCATGTGCTTGTAAGGAAATATGAACAATCTGGCATCCATTCTAGAGAGATCAAAAAATACAGATCCAATGTAGATTTGAAGTTGGAGAAGAGAGGAAGGTAGATCTTTGAAACTCCTAAATTCTCTTAGACTCTCATTCGACCAGCCATGCTATGATACCATTGTTAAACATTGCACAATTATAAAAAGACCGAATATAATTATATTTAATTTATAAATCATTCGGGAATATCAATTACATTGATAGAGTTTAAATTATATAGGAGGATGTTCTCCTTTATATAAGGAGTCAACTTCATTCCTCAACAACCCACATATCTCTCTCAAATGCCTACAATCTCTCAAAACTAATCCCTAAGATATCTCTCACACTAAAATAGTTACGTGAGTTGTTCTCACAACTCACCAATAATAAAAATATTACAACTATATTATTAATATGAGTTCTATAAAATCATTATGAATAATATTACATTTTATTTAATAATGTTATAGAATATTTTGGTAACACCCCTTCTAAAAGAAATTCAGGCACACTTTTATCTGTTTTAAGGGTTCGGAGTGGTTTGAATTATTATGGGAAAAAATATGGATTGAAACAGGTAAAATTGGTCATTGTTTACTTGAAAATTATCTCAGCCATTGAGAAAAGTAGACCCTGGGAAAGTGAGGACTCCAGGGGATGATTTTTTTCCCATCACAACATCATCCAAGTCTTGTTCTAGTCAAAAAGTATTTTTTGAAATCACCTCACTAAATCTCACAAACAAATGACTTTCAGAAGTGTATCATGTGCTCCATGTAACATCGTTGTGCTTACCATCTACATATCCATCTAAATACCTCCTGTAATTATTACTAGGGGTCATCTGGTTCATTTGGATACTAGGAAATTACGTAGGAGTGGGCACTGGCGCCGTCGACTTTAGAACTCAATAGAAACATCATGCATGGTGGGTCAAATAGATGGTTGTTTCTTAGTACAAAGTAAGGCCAACTAGAAGTTTTTTCTTACAATCCAAAGATCCCTACAAGTTTCTGCAGCTTCTATATCAACAGTTTCGATGAGTGTGTTGTAATCTACTTTTGATAGAATTTGGGTTCACTTGTCAATTTCAAATACAATTCCATCCACGTTTGATTTCTCCTAACAACAAACCTTAAAAATAATTAAACAACGTAAAGTGTAAGATCCGAATGAAAATTAACAAACATAAATCTTACCAACTTTAGAATATTTGAGTTATTAGCCACATCTTCCTTCCTGTCAGTAACACTAGAAGAGCAATCATGTAACTGTATACATCAGATTTCTTATTCAACCTTGATGTTCTTACATATTCCAGGTCAATGTAACAAATGGTACCCATAACATAGGTAGAGGTCTAGTGTTTGGCTAAGGAAATGTAATTGGAAATGCCAAATTCTGAAAAAATTGCATCAAAATTATAATCCAAAAAAATGTTATAAGTCTTCACATCCCTGTAAAAAATGTGTGGGTTACGGTCATAATGAAGATATGGTTATCCTTCTTCATCACCATGAGTAATCTTTAGTCGATTGTTCCAGTCTAGCTTAATCTTCTTTGATGATCCTATACGAAAATAAAAATTAATAAAACACTTGTTATATTTTTCCAAATATCCATTTTACTATGAAGGTTAGAGGTTGATTGGACACTTCTATTTCAAAAATTGAATCTATGCCAACTGTACAAATTCTTGGCATTTAAACTATATTACATAAATAAAAAGAAAATTTAATTTTTCTCTAACCCACCCCCAATCATAACATTAATCATTTTACTCCAAGAATTGTGTTTTAGAGTTTCCCATTATGTCAGAGCTAATAAATATGGTAGGATTTGTCTTCACAGACAATTTTGAGACCTGACATGCATTTTTTTTTACCATTTGTATAATCATTTTTGTTACTTTAACATCAGGTTTCACAAGTGGATGTATAGATGTTTTGTTTAACATCCATAACACTTTAAAACGGATTAGGTATTCAATATTAACATCCATTTGAATATTTTGTTTGATGCTTCTAACTATTTCCACATCAATTTCAAATGTAAGCAAGCTTAGTGGGTATCGACTGTGCATTCTCTTTATAGAAATTGGATTAGAATTATTTAGATCACATTTATAAATATTTCTTGTAGCACCATAGCCAATTACATATTTCTCTTTAAGATTTTTAGTGATTGTCATTATGTCGTCGTACATGTAAAGAGCCATGTTCATGTGCAGTATGACCAACCTTGGAGAACTTAAATGTAACAAATATATGTGTCAATAAAGAAATTGTAATATGATATTGTTTTCTGATTTTTCATCTGATAATCTATACAATATGAAATCATGTCTTTCCATGTTAGTTTTAACACCTTGTTCCATGTTATTTACAGAGCCTTTTGTGAATACCTTTGGATGATTTGAACAATAAAAAGCTATAATTATGCACAATAATAGCATTGAACCCTAACAGATGCAAACAATTGTTGGTTTTGAGATGGATGTTGTTCATTGCATTAGGCCACAATTTTGTTAGACAACATCATACATATCCAAGTTTTCCAAATTTTTTATAATAATAGAAGAATGTCTCTAAAACTTGAGCTATTTAAAAGACAGCTACTATTTCTTGCATTAGTTAATTGGTGATATCCAAAAACCATAAGAAATAAAATTGAATTGGTACACAGAGAAATTTTTTGTTTATATCTACAACTGTATGGAGGAAAACATGAAAAGTTTTTAATGACAGGAATTTCCCCAGACAGATTTGTTGTAGGAGAGGTTTTTGTAAAAGAAATAGAACCATTTACAGTATCTTCTATTATTAGGGCAAGAGAATTAAATTTATTCCTTTCTCAAAGACCTCCCTTTCTGAAAGTGAAGACCTCAAGGTTTCCACAATGATGTAGTGTAACTCAATTTTTTTTAAAGTGATGGGAAGATAGCCATCAATCCACTATTAGCTCCTCTATCATAAAGCTATACAGATTGTTTTTTACATTGATGGAAATATATTCTATAATATATTGATGTTAGCATTCGCTAGTCTTCACTTCTAGCAACAAATTGACATCTTCAAACAAACCAAATTTAATAGCGATTAATTGTTGAAATTACATAGTGCAATGCACAACAAAAAATTTATTAATGATTCCTTGATTTTTATAACTGTAGGAGGGTTGAAGGGTCCCTTTCCCTTTACATTATAGATACAATGAGAGGATCAGTCTAAAAAACCTGAATGATCCAACAATACTTTGGTGAAAAAAATCTTAAGGGCCTATGCCAAAAACACAAGTGGTTGGGAATACAAAATAAAACCCAAACCAGTAAGACAGACAGGATGATTTGGTAACAATGTAACTGGAAAGGTTATATAACAACCAAAATAAAGTTACAGCCTGACAGATTTTAGAAGCACTTATTTATTTGAATCAGATGACACCTCCGTAACCTCCACTTTAACAGGGATGAAAATGGTTTCCACAGGTGGTTACGGAAAAAGATGCTCTTTTCTAGCAGCAACCCGACTCTTTAACCAATCGTATACCTCGCGACCTTCCCAGGGAAGAAGATCCCAATGTTTAGGTTTCCTGTTACAGTACAGAGAAAACATATCATCCAATGTCAAGAAAGGGGAGTGAACTATCTCCCACCCTCAATGTCTCACCCCATTTGGAAACACCAAACATGAATCACATTAGGACGTCAAACCATTTGTACAACTCTAAAAAAAATGGCCACGTCCAAAAAACCTTCCTGTTTATAATGAGCCTCAAATAGAAAGGTCCACGATGCACTCGTGGTTTTTTCCATTTCTGCTTCCATGCCAACCCTATACGGTGGCTTGATCCAGTGACGACCCATCTCCAAAACCCAATCCTTCGTCGGGTGTATGATAAGAAGATGACAAATGAACGTCAAAGAAACTTACCACATTTACCCTTGGACGTCCCTCTAGAGAAAGATAATCATCTCCAAGAAACTCCCTCAATAGCAACCAGGTCTTGCTCTATTTCAATTCAAAAAATGGATTTCAAACGACAACAGTGAAATTTTGGTATAAAATACCATTTCACACACCGACGCGGAAAATTGCATGAAAGGAAACATTGGAAAGGCCATGATAGATGAAATGAAATCCAATGAAATAAATATGAAAGGTGTGAAAATAAGGAGAGAGGATTAGTAAATATGTGGAGTGACTATGCCATCGCATGCTTGTAATTAATACAAGCTTGCTAGGGGCTTTAATATCGACCTTTATTGGAAAAGGTGATGAGTCTGAGAGATCAACATATTTATTTCCAATCTTATCACGTGATTTTCTATAAAATCCACCTTTTTAGTAGCCTCCCATATATAACATTTAAGGTCCAATCTGTAATTAATGAAAGAGTAAAAAGGAATTTTATTCACACAAGTTTTTTTATGGCGGCGTTAGCAATAATATGAGAGTCACCTCCAATAATTAATTCATTACTATTCAAGTTCAATAGCAACAGACCAACAATGTTCCAACACTTTAATTTATTGATTCATACATTTATTAATTTACATTGGGTGGGAATAGGGTCCGTAATCTACAGTCAGGGACAACCTCGGTAATCAATATCATGATACTGCACAATTTAATCTTCAAACTATTAATAATCATTAAAAAATAAAAATTCTATATTTGGTCCTTCGAGTAATCTCAATAATTTTTACATATACTTTTAATTTACTAATTTGGGATTGATGGTGTGTTTTATTTATGAATAACATCTTATATTCTATTAACAAGTAAAATGATATAAGAATATTCACCAAAAATTGGGTGGTATGGAAGCACGCCCCAAAGCCATGAGTTCAAACTAGGTAGACAAAAATCCTAGGAGTACATCCGATTACAAAACATCACAAGACATAAAAAAAAAAAATTAAGCGTCAACTATGAATTACTGACCAACAGGCACAGATCTTGATCATGCCATCAAGAGCCAGACAAGTCTCGAGGATAGACAATTCCCTTTTGTTGCTTTCCTTTGAAATAACAAATATCGGTGTGGTCTTGAACAAAAAAAACTCATTACTTAAAATTTAATGAAAATAGTCTAAAAATTCCATACTTCATCTTGTTTCATGATACAAATCATATAGTTGGGCAATACAAACCACTATATTGGAAAAAAATTGATCGATACAATATTGTATCGACAGGGTTGGTTATAGACAATTCCTTCTACACAAATTATACACAACATGCTTTCCACTAACATTCTTTTCTCAATACCCTCTTCAACATTCTCTGTAATAACACCTTCCACATTTGTGAAATGACTTCTTGAAATTTACTACATATCTGCACAACCACACTTCTCTTACATCAATCAACATTATCAACTTCTATCAATCCAACAAACACATTCCAATAAAAATTCTAGTCGTTAGTCATGTTATTAATTATGTGATTAGCATCTGGAAGAAGGTCACCCTTTTTTTTCTATCTTGCCAAACTAGCTTCGAGGATTGGAGAGAGTCTGACATGCACATATAGCACTTAGACCCATTTTTTTTAATTTTCCTAGGCCTACAAAAGTTTGTTTATTTTATCAAACACACTATTGGGCATACTATATCAGAAATATTTGATCAATGCAATAGAAGTTCTGTCATTTAATACTGCGCCAGAATCTTGTTCACCTTCACCCTGCGTATGTGGTTGATCCTTTAGGTATATTTTCTTTGAAGGATGATTTTAAGAAAATATGCAAGGCCAAGATGGAAAGAACATGTCTTCAGGTTTAAATGATGTACATTTGTTATGATGATCTAACATTTCCATACTATGTGGCTATGTTAATTACAAGAAATTGTCGATCGTAGCAATAGAAAAGCCTTCCCTTTCACTAACTAACAACGCTTATTGGTTGTAAAAATTCTAGTCGTTAGTCATCCTTCTCGAAGGTTTGTATTCAAGGACTTGGCTCTGCCAAGGATAGTCCATCAAATATAATATAATTACAAATAATGACTTCAAACTTGTTGAGATTATTTTTTTTCATGGTTAAAATAGATTCGTCGACAATATAGAGGATAGCAGTCGACTGATAGCCTTCTCATCAATGAATAATTGACAAACATAAAACATGCATTGCTCTTCACAGACTCGGATCATTCATTCTTGAGCAAGACCCATGTTCATCTTTTGCCTTAAATTTTTAGTAAAATGTTTAGGACTATTTTGTTTAACGGGTTATTTCTGGAAATATGTAGGGCCAAGATGATCAGGATATGTCTTCATGTTTAAAATATGTACTTCTATTATTATGCTCTAACTCTTATCTTTGTCACAAAGACAGACAATGAATTTTATTAGCTCGATATTTTTTAAAAATAGAAATAGTAGAGCCTAGTGAGCGCCAAGCCACTCCTTTCAGTAAGTAATGTAGCTTAGCGGTCGCTATGCATTTTCTTTGATACGAACCGACATGAAAAATTCCTTGCGATGCCATTTCATCCATTCATATGATCTGTTATCTGAGTGCTATGTTTGTAAGTATCGTAGCTTAGCGGTTGCTAAGCATTTTTTGTAATACAAACTTTTTTTTATTTCTATTTTCTTAATTAAGAAACAGTTTAGCCTAGAGGCCGCTAATTTATTCCTTTCTCATTTAACAATAAACAATAAGCATAGAGTGCTATGTTCTGTAAGTATTCGAGCTTAGCGGTTGCTAGGCATTTCTTTTATACGAACTATTTTTTATCTCTATTTCAAAATTAATAAACAGTTTAGCCTTGAGGCCGCTAATCTATTACTTTCTCAAAAGACCTCTTGTAGCTTTCGACAGTAAACAATTTTTTATATCTCACATATTTTGCATCTAAAAATTTCACAAAAAATGCCTAGCCCAATAATATCTATTACTATGATCTGTTATTAGAGAGCTATGTTCGAAATAAGATATTGTTTAGCCTAGCTTCTGGAAAATCATTCCTTCCTGAAAGTAATTGAGCTTAGCAGTCGCTAAGCATTTTCTTTAATATGAACTGTTGTTTGATCTCTATATTCAAAATAAAAAATCAGTTGAGCCTAGTGGCCGCTAATCTACTCCTCCTGACAAGTAGCGGAGCTTAGCAGTCGCTAATCATTTTCATTGATGCACATCGATGTGTAAAAAAAGAAAAGATGCAAAGGTGTGTGCCTAGCAGTCCCTATGGTGTTATATGAGCACCCTGAAAACATTTTTAGTAATCATCTTTCTTCCCGACTATGCAAAGACCTCCATAGCTTTTGACATTAAAAATTTTCCATATCTCACTTATCTGCCATCAAAATATATTATGGAAAATGCCTAGCGACCGCTAATATCTATTAGTATGATTTGTTCATAAAGCATCTATGTTATCAAGAAATTGTTTAGCCTATTTTCTGCATAATCATTCCTTTTGGTAAGTATTGAAGCTTAGTGGTCGCTAAGCATTTTCTTTCACACCCACTGTTTGATTGATCTTGTTCAAGTAATGGAGCTTAGTGGTCGCTAAGTATTTTACTTGATACAAACCGATATAAATTATGTGTTAGACACAAAAGAACTTATGAGTAATATAGAAGTTGAGAAATCTTTCAATGGTATGTAGTGCCACACTTGGTTGTGGAAGGAATGTATAGTCAATAAGATAAGATTATAGTTAATGAAAATACTAGTGATAAAAAACTGTAAAGATATTTATTTACATTGCTGGAAATGAAACCTAGGAGTTGTAGAGGCTAGTGACCGCTAGGCTTCTGCTCAACAAATAGATGGACAACATACGACATGCAGAGTTGTTCATTAACATGTGCTGAAGAGAATACCCTGATCCCCTATAAAATGTAAGTATTTATTATTTTGAATTTCGGTGTTGCAAAAATATCATTCTAATGGAGCTTAGTGGTTGCTATTTTCTTTCCTATCTATAAGGTACTCTCAAATTTGGGTGAAGCGTAAAATTATGTTTTAGTTTTTCTAGAGTAAAGCGTTAATAACTCCAAAATATTGATGATCACGAGATATATTAGAAATTTCATGCCACGTGGCAACATTTTAATGGATTACAGTTACAACTTAATAATGGGGATTTTTATAGGTAAAAAATATTTGTTAATTCTATCGCTAATTAAAAATTTCTTAATAAATGTGTCAATTATATAATTGTGTAATTAACTAGGTTCAAACTTGCAAGATGCCACATTTTATTGGATTTTTTTTAATTAACATGGATGATAGCTAAAAAATATCGAATTCACACTCGATAAAAATTAATAATAAATGAGGTGTATATCGCTCTCTTAAAATTTAATTTTTTTGTTTGTAACGTTCACTTCTATTTTCTAAATGGTTTTTTATTATGCTTAAATTAATATTTGTCATTTTCCCATGAGTTCACAAAGAAACTTTTGACGTTGTCCCAACAGTTTCTAAAGTAGGTAGTATTAATAAATTTGATTTCCCTGTATCCCACACTATTCCCCAAATTAACATGAATTATATTTATAAAATATCGAATTCGCACTAGATAAAAATTAATAATTAACGAGGTGTATATCACTCTCTTAAAATTTAAATTTTTTGTTTCCTAATGTTCACTTCTATTTTCTAAATGGTTTTTTATTATGCTGAAATTAACAATTGTCATTTTCCCACGAGTCCACAAAGAAACTTTTTCGTTGTCCCACTTGTTTCTAAAGTAGGTAGTATTAATAAATTTGATTTCCCTGAATCCCATGCTATCCCCTGAATTAACATGCATTATATTTATAAAATACTGAATTCACACTAGATAAAAATTAATAATTAACGAGGCGTATATCGCTCTCTTAAAATTTAAATTTTTTGTTTCCTAATGTTCACTTTTGTTTTCTAAATGGTTTTTTATTATGTTGAAATTAAAATTGTTGTTTTTCCGCGAGTCCACAAAGAAAATTTTGTGATGTCCCACTTGTTTCTAAAGTAGGTAGTATTAATAAATTTGATTTCCCCGAATCCCATGCTATCCCCTGAATTAACACGCATTATATTTTAAAAATATCGAATTCACACTCGATAAAAATTAATAATTAACGAGGTGTATATCGCTCTATTAAAATTTAATATTTTTGTTTCCTAATGTTCACTTCTATTTTCTAAATGGTTTTTTATTATGCTTAAATTAATATTTGTGGTTTTCCCGAGTGTTCACAAAGAAAATTTTGTCGTTGTCCCACTTGTTTCTAAAGTAGGTAAAATTAATCAATTTGATTTCCCCGTATCCCACGATATGCCCTTGAATTAAATGAAAATATTAATGATGGGTTAATTCAAAGTATGATATGTGAAATCCCCTGCATTAAATGCCAATATTTGAAATATCAAAATCCCACACTTTAGCTTTAAGAAGGGGAAATTCAAATTTTGAAATTTCCTATTCCCACTTTTTTTCAGTTTTCAGAATTTCTTTCATTGAATGCATTTGGAAAAAACTAAATAAACAAGAGAAATATATATTAGGGTTTCTTTTTTATTTTGTAATCATAGAAAAGGAGCTCTTGAAATCAGAATACAACATGCACATGCACTAATTTACTGGTCTGAGTGCTCGATTCCTGGAGGTTTTTTTGAATGGTAAGTTGAGGCAGAATCGATAATAATCGTGTTTGGGGGTGCACAAACAAGATAGAAAATAATGATAGTGGATAGATCATGGGTGCGAGTGCAGATCAAGGAGGCCCAAAAAGGATGGAATCAAAAGAGACAAGAAAAATAGGTTACAGATAGAATCTCATTGATACTGTGTTTTAGAGAGAATACGGAGCTTTAACAGACATTATCAAGTATGTCAAAATATCAAATACAACTAAAAATATGTATTTATCAAAAGCATCTATGTTATTGTATGTGTACCATAGTTGATGGTGGGCACTTGCAGTAGCTCTGTATTCACCTAGTTCTTGTGTTTTGCACCGCAATCCATCCTTGCCTTTCCCTTTGGCAGCCTTTGCAGTTCCATTCCATCTTCTTGTCAAAATGTGTTGCTCTATCTGAAACCACATTTTTTTCCACCCATGACCGAAGATTTTGTAATCCCTTTTAAAATATTTATTCCTTCCAAAAACCCATTTTTTATGTTCAGCCGTAGCTCAAGTATTTGTTCTGTTAAATGGGTTCCCTTTTCAGCCCTTCTATCTGTCTCTCTGGTTTTTTTTGTTGATTTTTCATTCTTCTTCATCCATTTATTTTTTTCCCGTAAGCACTGGCATCTATCTCTAGCAGCAAAACATGAGTCACATATTTTTTTTTATAAATTGTAATGGTTTTCTTTTGTATAGTTTAGGTAATCATTTTGACTTCCTTTAATGATTTTTTTAATATGAAAGAAATAGTCGTGACTAATTATTCAATATTCGATTCTCACTTGATTTCCATGTTGATATACATAGTTTTTTATATTTGTTTTTCCACGTAGAAATAATTAAATGCATTTTCTTTACAATTTTTTTATGTTTAGTAAAAGGTAAGCACATTATATGTTCTCGTAAATATTATTAAATATAAATGTTAATCATTCTATTTACAAACATATATTTCATTTACAGTTAGTAATGACTTACTTGATAAATGAGCCAATATAAAGTAACAATTTTTAAATTCTAAAATAACATATTCCAAGACTAGAGGCCACTAAGCTCGATGTTTACTTGACATTGCCTAGCTATTACAAGACAACACAAGGCAAAAAATATTCCAAGACAAGAAAAATATTAAAGAGTTTCCTGAATACATTTTTCAAACAAGAATGAAGACTAGCGGCTGCTAAGATTCTGGTTGACTCACATATGATATAACTAGGATGGCTCGCCTGAAAACATGAGCTAAGCACCATTATTATATTTAGATTTCCATATTAATTTATCATAATCCTACCATGATATTCGAAGCCTAGTAGCGATTGCTAATGTTGAAGATTAGTAAATAGCATTGGTGCAACATAACAAAGACTTGAGATTAGTGACCACTAGGATATTTGTTTCCTTGCATACAGACAATTAGTAATGACCCGACTAAAAAATTAACTAGCTCCTTTATTATATTTGGATGTTACATTACTACCTTCTAAGACTAAACTGCTAGGGTGGATGTTTACTTTCTTTCTTTGATGTTCCAAGACAACAAATATTCAAAGACAAGATTAATTTAAACATTTTTCCATAATACACATATTCCAAAATGAAATTTTCTACATTGTGGCCTTGAGTTCAATATGTTATTCAAAGTCTATCACATGATATTTGAAGCCTAGTGGCCACTAATGTCATGGTAGATTATTCCACTACATTTGTGTAACATAATAAAGACTTAAGATTAGCGGCCACTAGGATAATTCTTGTATTTGCATTCAAGATATGATTAACGACCCGACTAAAAATTCAAAACTGAACTAAAATCCAACACCAATTGTTTAGCCAGGTGGCCTCTGAGTACAACATGCTATTCAAATTTTATTACATGATATTCCTAGTAGTGAATGCTAGGATATTTGTTGTCTTACATTCAGGAAAATTTATAATGAACTCAATTGAAAATCTAACTATGCTCCCCACAATTATATTTAAATTTTAAAAGAACTATTTTTAACGACTGATGAGAGTTACTAGGGTGGTTTCTCACTACATTTCTTTCCTGAATACTAGTGATTCCAAATGAAAATTTAATCCTAGCATACTGTTGAGCTCAATAGTATATTCGAAGTCTATCACATGAATTCCAAATGAAAATTTAAGCCTAGGATTGAACTGGGTTCAATATGTTATTCGAATTAGCATTGTTGCAACATCACAGAGGCTTGAGGTTAGTGGCCGCTTAGGATAGTTGTTGTCTTGCATACAGTTTAGTAATGACTTGATGGATATTCAAATACACGACTACACAAAAAATATTCAAAGACAGGATGAACCAATCTTGGGCTATTGGTGAGTTACAAGTAGTTTGTAATCATCAACCCAAATTCCATTCCCATTGATTTCATTGGATTCTTTCAATAAGTGGCCATGGGGAAACCTTGAGGTAGGGGTGGAACTTCTCCATATGGACTCAAGCATGGAACATAGCGGGGCACTTTGAATGTGGATCACTTGGTGGATATTAAGGACCCAAGGCCACCTCCATGTCCCGCTTAGAGAAAGTGATCCTCCACCACTTCAGTTCATAGATCTGGTATAATAAAAGTATTTACCATCCAAAATTTACAAGTAGTTTGTAATCATCAACCCAAGTTCCATTCCCATTGAGTTCATTTGATGCTTTCAATAAGTGGCCATGGGGACACCTTGAGGTAGGGGTCAAACTTCTCCATATCAACCAAGTAGAACATAGCGGGGTGCTTCGAATGCTCCCTACAATTATATTTCAATTTTAAAAGACTATTTTTAATGACTGACGATTGCTAGGGTGGTTTCTCACTACATTTATTTCCTAGAATACTTGTGATTCCAAATTAAAATTTAAGCCTAGCCATTCACCTTGAGATCAATAGTATATTTGAAGTCTATCACATGAATTTCAAATGAAAATTTAATCCTAGTAGTCCAGTGTGTTTAATTTTAAGCCTGGCATCAAAGTCCCACATAGGCTTCAACTTCAATATGTTATTCAAATTAGCATTGTTGCAACATCATAGAGGCTTGAGGTTAGCAGTTCACTAGGATAGTTGTTGTCTTGCATACATGACAATTAGTAATGACTTGACAGATATTCAAATACATGACTAGAATAAAAAATATTTGAAGACATGATGAACTCAAGTATCTTTGGCTATTGGTGAGTTAAAAGTAGTTTTTAATCATCAACCTAAGTTCCATTCCCATTGAGTTCATTAGATGCTTTCAATAAGTGGCCATGGGGACACCTTGAGGTAGGGGTCAAACTTCTCCATATGGACCAAGTGGAACATAGTAGGTGAACTTTGAATGCAAATCACTCGGTGGAACATTAAGGACCCAAGCCCACCTCCATGTCCCTCTTAGAGAAAGTGCTCCTCCACCACTCCAGTTCATAGATATGGTATAATAAAAGCGTTTACCATCCAAAATTTACAAGTAGTTTGTAATCATCAACCCAAGTTTCATTCCCATTGAGTTCATTAGATGCTTTCAATAAGTGGCCATGGGGACACCTTGAGGTAGGGGTCAAAAAATTCTCCATATGGACCAAGTGGAACATAGTGGGGTGTTGGATTCGGGTGGAATGCAAGCCCAGATCATGTCCCTCTTAGAGAAAGTGCTCCTCCACCACTCTAGTTCATAGATATGGTATAATAAAAATCATTTACCATCCAAAAATTTCAATTATTTTTTAATCATCAATAGTTTCCATTCTCATCGAGTTCATTAGATGCTTTTAAGTGGCCATGGGGACACCTTGAGTTAGGGGTTGAAAATACTTGGACCATAGTGGACATAACGGGGTGTTTTGAATGCAGATCACTTAGCAATTAAGGACCCAAGCCCATCTCCATGTTCAACTTTGAAAGTGCTCCTCCACCACTCTAGTTCATAGATCTGGTAAAATAAAAGTGTTTAACATCTAAAATTTACAAGTAGTTTGTAATCATCAACCCAAGTTCCATTCCCATTCAGTTCATTGGATGCTTTCAACAAGTGGCCATGGGGACACCTTGAAGTAGGGGTCCATCTTTCAATATGGACCAAGAAGAATATAGTGGGGAACTTCGAATGTTGATTATATTTCGAAATTTAAAAACTATTTTTAATGAGTGACAACTTCTAGGGTGGTTGCATTACCTAGGACATTTATTTATTGAACACTCATGATTACAAATGAAAATTTACGCCTAGAGGACTGAGCTCAATGGTATATTCAAAGGGGTCTATCACATGAATTCCAAACAAAAAATTTAATCCTAGCAGCCGATGTGTTCAATTTTTAAGCCTAGTGGTCGCATTTAGTGTTAAATATTTTATTCGAATCAAGAGTTTTTGCAACATCACAAAGGCTTGAGGTTAGCAACTTATAAGATAGTTATTGTCTTGCATACATTTCAATTAGTGGACATGACCTTGAGATATTCAAATACACGAATAGATAACAAATATTTGAAGATCAAGATTAAATCAGCTCCATGTTCTTTAGATATTGGTGAGTTACAAGAAGTTTTAACCATCAATCCAAGTTCCATTCCCATTGAGTTCATTAGATGATTTCAATAAGTGGTCATAGGGAACCTTTAGGAGTCAAACTTCTCCATATGGACCAAGGAATATAGCAGGGAACTTCAAATGCAGATTACTTGGGAACATTAAGAACCCAAGCCCACCCAGAGAAAGTTCTCCTCCACTATCAGAGAGTGGGGTGTTTAACTATAGCATGTAACTATGAAATTTTAGTAATAGTTGAAAACTTACTTTCCTTTAAATTATAGTCTACAGTGTGTAATGAGGCAATTTTAGGCTCAAGCTTTTCTGGAAGGTCTCAAACTAGTGAAGTCAACATTGGCTGTGAAGATTTGGAAATTGAAGGCGATTCCTAGGTGGTAATAAATGATGTTTGAAATGGATAATTTTTTTCCTAGAAGTTGGATTTTTATATCACCAACATTTTGCATTGGTTGAGAAAAATCCCTAAGCCCAGGGTTTTATACCATAATTATAGAGAAGTAAATTGTGCCTCCACCGATTCCTTGGCTAGCCAAGGCATCATTAATAGAGATGTACCAATGTAAAATTTAGGGTGAGATAGCATGTTGTAATATTTCCCAGAGATCATATCTCGGGAAGAGGGAGTGAGATGTTATTAATTATTGTGTGTCCTGGATTCCTTTTCGATTCTTCTTCATATGGGACTGGAGGTGGTTGGATTTTTGATAGATGAGTATGGAGTGTCTATCCGTTGCCTTTCCTTTTCCTTTAACACGTAAAGTGTGAGATGGAATTTTTTGGGCTTTCATAAAAATTATCTTAGGGTGGTTGCTCACTAGGTTTTATTTACAATGAAATTACTCGAGGATTCAACTAGGATCAAGTTAATTCAGAAGTCACCTCTTGGTTCGTGTCCTGAATTCTTAAAGTTATCGGATGAATATTGTCAAGGTGAGAGATATTTCCCTCCACTTCATTGAGCCCCAACAGTGAGTAAACATGGTTGAAGTGTCGGTGGATTTTTGCTGGGGTCAACCACTACCTGTTATTCGAATCAGAGAGGGGTTGGCAACATCAAGAAGGCTTGAGGTTTGTGGCCGCTAGGATAACTGAGTTGTCTTGCATACAATGTAGTTTTGATGTAATTGACTTGACAGATCGTTCATGTTGCATGTTATGAGGGGATAAAAAATATTTGAAGATGACTGGATGAAGTTAGAAGTTCATGGGCTATTGGTGAGTTCCAAGTAGTATCCCAGATCATCAACTGCAAGTGACCATTCCAATGTGAAGTTAATTAGGATTTACATAAAAATTCTTGTTGTGCACTGCTCACGCTGGTGTTTTAGTGGGTGGGAGAAGGTCTCCGTGGCCAAGAAAATCAACCTCTCAGGTGTAATTTCTAGTTCTTATCCCTAGTTATCAGTGGTTGGGTATTTTGTTTGGTTATCTTTTACATTTGTAATTGGGTGGGATATTGTCAATCCCAAGGTTCTAAGCTCTTGTCAAAAGTGTTAAATCATCTAAAATATATATTTGAAGATAGGGTAGACATTAACAATTTTCTAGATTACATGTAGCCCCTAAGATCGAAGCTTATTATACTCCCTTCGTGTATCATAACAAATTTTAATGAATTTTGTGATTACACATATTACAAAAATAAATTTTCAGCCTAGTAGTTGCTGAGTTAAATATGTTATTCAAATTCCACCACATGATATTAAAAGGATAACAGGTGCTAAGGTCGTAGATTATTTCATGGTGTTCGTGTAACATAACACAATCTTGAGATCATTGGTATCAGAGCTGGCTTTGACTGATTTTTGGTTCAGATTAACGTGTTTTGGATTGCAAGTTGTGTGTTGGATGTTAACAAGGTATCAATCTAAGAAGGGTGAAGGAGAGTTAGTTGAAGGAGATCCCAAAATTGGCACCAGACGATCTTGAAGTCCTACAATGGCAAATCAAGAGGAAGTGGAAGAAAACTTTCATCAATCATTCCAATAGATGAAGGAAATGGTGGAAGAAATGTACCAAGAGAGGTAAAGGGAAAAGGGAACTAGAGGAGATAAGAAAGAAGAAAGCTCTAGTTCTGATATTCCAAAAAGAGACTCTTTAAAATTTGATTTTCCTTCATTAAAGTTAGATATCAAGTTTAAATTGCCTATGTATAGTGGAGAGCTAAATGCAGAGAAGTTGGATAACTGGGTCAAGCAGATAGAAGTATATTGCAGGGTTCAGAGAATTGTTGATGATGAAGCAAAGATTCATCTGGTAACTCTTCAGATGGGTGGCACAACACTCATTTGGTGGGAGAGTAAGCTTCAGGAAGTGGAAGAAAAAAAAGGTATAGAAATCACTTCTTGGTCTGAATTTGTTTCAAATCTTAGGCAACAATTTTATCCTCTTGGTTATAAGCAACAAGCTATGATGGATTGGTAAACATTAAGACAAACTAAGGGACAAAGTGTTCAATAATACACACAAGAATTTAGGAAAAGGGCTCTAATTCTGGGAATTTCCCTAAACACAGAAGAAACACTACTCAAATATATTGGTGGATTGCATAGTTATCTAAGGCATATGATACTTGTTTTAGGTCCTACTAATCTTGATGCAATATGTGTTCAAGCAACCCATTTGGAAGCATGAGGGAAAATGACAAAGGAGACCTCTTTCTCTTCTTTTAATCAGAAGAACAAGCAATCTGAAGGGAAAGGTTCGAAAGAACAAGGAAAAGGAAAGGGTAAGCATAAAACAAACTCTACTGTTAAGAAGGAAGATGAAAAACCATTTTGTAATCATTGTAAAAAAAACCATGATGAGTCTAAATGTTGGAAATTACATCATGAAAAGAAGCCTAAATGGATGGTTAAGAAAGGAAAAGAAAAGAAAAGAAACATTGTAGTGCATGATCTTGGTTCTGATTCAGGTGATGAAACCAAAATCACAGCTATGATTTTTCAAGGTAAATCAACTCTTTCAATTTCCAACAATAGCACTACAGATGTTGCATCTTCTTCTAGTAAACAAACTATACCTGACGATAAGAAAAGAAATGAGCTTTTCCACATTAGAGTAATTTCAAAGCATACGAAAATTGATACTCTTTTTGATAGTGGATCTCAAGCTAATCTAATTTCTGAGGAGGTTGTTAAGAAACTAGGACTCAAAACTAAACCACATCCTAAGCCTTATCCTTTGGGCTGGGTTTGTGATGATGCAAAACTGCAGGTAACTAAAACTTGTACTTTCAGATTTGCCATTACAGACAAGTTTATTGATGAGGTTGAATTGGATGTAGTTCCTTTGGATATTTGTGGGGTGGTTTTGGGAAGTCCTTATTTGTATGATCGTAAAGAAATCTTCTATAGGGAAGAAAATAAATATTTGCTTGTAAAGGATGGAATTGAGTTTATTATTAGAGCTCACCGTGAAAAGAATAATCTATCCTTGGTAACTACAGGTCAAATGAAAAGGCTTGTAAACTCAAGCAAAAGTTTTGTGCTCATGGTGGTCAAAGCCAAAGAAAAATAAAATGAGATGGCTTTTGAGACTTGCGATCTGAAACATAAGGATGAATTGGTAAAAATTGTTTCTCATTTTGATGATGTTTTTCAGGATCCACAGGGTCTACCTCCCAAAAGAGGGGTTCAACATGAGATACAGTTGCTTCAGGATGCACCTCTTTTCAATATCGGAATGTACAGGTTGTTAGTAGTAGAGAACGAGGAAATCAAGAGACAGGTAATGGAACTTTTGGCTCAAGGTATAATTCATCCAAGTACATCCCCATGTAGTTCACCAATTATATTGGTTCCTAAGAAGGATGGCACTTGGCGAATGTGTGTTGATTTCCGTGCTTTAAACAAGATTACTATAAATAATCGTTACCCTCTTCCTAGAATAGATGATTTACTGGATCAATTAAAGAATGCAATTTATTTCACTAAGTTAGACTTAAGAAGTGGTTATCACCAAGTAAGAATTGCAGAAGGTGATGTTTGGAAAACTGCTTTTAAAACGAAACAGGGATTTTTTGAATGGTTAGTGATGCCTTTTGGTTTGTGCAATGCACCGGCAACATTCATGAGAGTTATGAATGAAATTTTTAGACCATTCATTGATAATTTTGTTATTGTCTACTTAGATGATATTCTTATTTTCAGTAAGTCATGGGATGAACATGTTAAACACATCCAGAAAGTCTTAGATGCACTAAGGAAGGAGAAATTGTATTTGAAGATGTCAAAATGTGAATTTGGAAAAACATCTTTAATTTACTTGGGTTATATTGTGGGAAATGGAGAATTGAGAATTGATCCTGCAAAAATAGAGGTTATTGTGAAATGGCCTAGACCCACTAATGTGACGGAAGTTAGAAGTTTTCTAGGTGTAGTTCAGTACTGGAGAAAATTTATTGCTAACTTCTCATATATTGCATCTCCTTTGCATGCTTTGACAAGTATTAAATAGGTCTTTCAATGGGGAGGAAAACAACAAAAAGCCTTTGATACACTGAAAGAGAAGATAAGTACTGCTCCGATCTTGGCACTTCCGGATTTACAACATTCATTTGAGATTGAGACCGATGCTAGTGACTACGCAATGGGGGCAGTTTTGATGCAAAACAAACGACCAGTGTGTTACCATTCAGAAACCTTTACAAGTGCGGTAAGAAACTATCCAACTTATGATAAAGAGTTGTATGCTTTGGTTCAAAGTGTTAAAAAGTGGAAGCATTATTTAATGGGAAAAGAAACAATTATCCATACTGACCATCAACCGCTTCAATACTTACAAACACAAACCAAATTGCAGCAGTCTAGACATTTCAGGCGGATGGGATTTTTGCAACAATTTCATCTTGTAATCAGGTATAAAAAAGGTATTCAAAACAAGGTTGTCGACATGTTATCCAGACCACCAGTGGTAGTAGCATCTATCCTTTTGCAGCATAGTTCTTTGGCTCATGTTAGTTACAAGGAACAATATGTAAATGATGTTGACTTTAGAGAAGTGTATGAGGATCTAGTAAGTGGGAAACAAGTAGGAGAAAAATATTATCATTTGCATGAAGGATTGTTATATCATTCTGGAAAACTTTGTATTCCAAAAAATGAGCGTGTGCATATGATTAGGGAAGCACATACTTCTCTTATTTCAGGGAATTTTGGTGTTAGTAAGACAGTTGCACATTTACAAAAATATTGTTATTGGCCTAGAATGCATGAACATGTAAACCGGTATATTAAGGGATGTGTTCTTTGTGCCACAAGCAAGCCAAGTAACAGGAAATTAGGACTTTACACTCCTCTTCCTGTTCCAAAAAGGCCTTGGGAAAGTGTTTCTATGGACTTTGTAGGAGGCTTGCCCATGACATGGAAGAAACATGATTACTTATATGTGGTAGTGGACAGATTTAGCAAAATGTGTGTTGGTTCCATGTACTAAACAAATAAATGGTGAGGGAACTGAACATTTGTTTTTTCAGTTTGTTTGGGTTCATTTTGGTTTACCTACTTCAATCATATATGATCAGGATTCTAGATTTCTTGGGGAATTTTGGTCAACATTGTGGGGGTTAATGGACACAAAACTGAAAAATAGCACTGCTTTTCATCCACAGGCTGATGGTCAAACAGAGGTTGTAAACCGCACAGTGGAACAATTACTTAGGGGCTATAGTAACAAACATCCTAAATTGTGGGATGAACATCTTTATTATGTGCAACATGCTTATAATCATGCCTTACATTCTTCTACTTTGAAGTCTCCATTTGAGACTTGTTATGGATATCTGCCTAATTCTCCATTAGATATATATTATGGACATGAAACTGTTGTTAATGGTGCAAGTGATTCTGACAAGGCTAAAAGATTTGTGTAGAGAATACAATAGGTCTATTAGTATGTCCGTGAACAATTGGAGAATAGTCAGGCTAAGTATAAAGCTAGGCATGATAAACATAGAACTAATCACAAGTTCAAAGTTGGTGATTCAGTTTGGCTTCACATCAGCAAGGAAAGACTGACAGGTGAAGGTAAAAAATTGAAACCTATACGATATGGTATGTTCCAAATATTGGAAAAAATTGGTAACAATACTTTCTGGTTGGATTCACCTCCATATATGCAAATCTAATCAGTTGTAAATGTTGATAATTTAAGATTGTATGAACCGCCTATGATTGTTGATCATGATGATTCTAACATAATGCCTTCCATTGATGATTTTTCTCCTGAGTATCTTGATGAGTTGCAGGAAGACATCATTTTGGACAGGAAAGTAAGAACTTTGCGAAGGGGTGATATTGAGTATCTTCATGTTGGGTTCAAAGGCATGCATCCGAACAAGGCTAAATGGATGGAAACCAGAAAAGTGAGGGAGAAATACCCTCACCTATTCACCAATTAAGTTGACTTTTGGGGTCTAAAAGTTTCTCAGTGGGGAGGAATGATCCAGAGGATCCTCACAGAGAAAAACCAATCTAAGATCTTCTCAGAATAAGTTGTAGTCATTTTTAAAGCATGGAGAAAAAGTATACGATTCCGTCGATATCTTGTTTGTAGGAAACGGAGCTCGTTTGCAAAAGTTATAGCTCGCTGAAATTTTCGGGCAACTGGCAAAATTTGGAGTTTTCGTGCAGGTTGGACGTGTGCACGCTCGCCAAGTGTTTCAATTATATTGCGACATTTAGACAAATTGTGTGACGTACTAAAAGTGGTTTTTGGGAACGCCGGTCTTGGACACTCGTTTTCGGACAAATGGACCCCACTATTTACTGGCTGGGGGCCCTCAGCTAGGTTCGACACACTCGATTATGGAGGGGTGTCTTGGCCTCCTTCTCATTTAATCACTATACCAACTTGTACATATATATGCCTGTAATTGCATTTGCATTACACATGTGGGACTATTAGACATGCCATTTTAAACTAAGCAATTGCCATTTCCACGCATTATTTATTTAACTCCATATTCCACACTTTACATTCAAATCACTCTTACCTTTTCATTCCACGCATTAAATCCAGATCTTTATTGTTTCCCACGCATTATATTCTGCATTTTTTCAGCACCTAAAAATAACACATACATGCACCATATACATCCAGCCAACTAATGCGCCTCATTCCATGGCTAAGGTGGCTCTTAAGCCACTTAAACAATGCACCCACCTACCTTTTAAAACCTCTTCCAAGATTTTATGCGCCAAATGTGGGATATTGATCCCAAGAAGATAAGTCAAATGCATGGGGAGGAGAATGGAACTCGGGTGGGCCATGTAAAAGGATAAGCACCCAGCCGACATGCTAGGAGGCTTAGAAACAATATAAAAGGAGTGATATTTTATTTGTATGGCATTCGGGTCTGTGCTAAAATATTGTAAAGCTCATAACTTGAGCTAGGAGTGGAATTTTAAGGAGATGTAAAAAGCAACCCCTGTTATTTTTTACAAAGGAAGACTATGAGAAGTTCAAATTTTTATAGAATTCTTTGTAAAGAATTATTTTCAATATTTTAATAGATCGGTCACATTCAACCGGACTCGGAGACGTAGGCCTCAAGCGCCGAACTCCGTTATCAACTCTTGTGTCAAATTGTTGGTGAATTCTCTTCATTTCTTTCAATATTTACACATTACTTGCAGTTTTTATTCTTTTATTAAAAATACGATAATTCTTGTCTTCCATTAAGGCCCCTCTAACCTAAATCTATAAAGATTGTTTTTTTACATTGACGGAAAGATATCCTAGAATATATAGATGCTAGCGGCCTCTAGTCTTCACTTCTACCAAAAAATTGACAACTTGAAACAAACCAAATTTAATAGTGAGTAATTGTTTAAATTGCTTAGTGCAAGACATAACATAAACTTCTACTAATGATTTCTTGTATTTTATAATTAAAGGAGGGTTGAAGGGTCCCTTTCCCTTTACATTACAGATACAATGAGAGGATCAGTCTAAAAACCCAAATGATACAACAATACTTTGGTGAAAAAATGCAAGGGCCAATGCCAAGAAAAGAAGTGGTTGGGAATACAAAAAACCCCAGACCAGTAAGCCAGATAGTATGATTCGATAACAATGGAAATGGAAATGCTATACAACAACCAAAACAAAGATACAACCTAATGGATTTTAGAAGCACTAATTTATCCAAAACACATGACCATTCCTAACCTCTACCTTGAATGGGCCTGAAAATGGTTTCCATTGGTGGTTCCAGAAAAAATATGCTCTTTTCCAGTAGCAGCCTGACTCTTTAACCAATCGTATGCCTCATGACCTTTCCTATAAAGAAGATCCCAATGTGTCAGTTCCTATTGCAGCGGAGAAGACATAACATCTAGGTTAGGCAAGTGGAGTGACCTACCACCCGTCGATTGGTGTCTCGCCCCATTTTTCCACTTCAAACAAGAAATGATTTAGGACATTAAACCATTTGAACAACTCTCTAAAAATGTCTCTGTGCACCAAACCTTCCTATTTATAGTGAGCATCAGAAATCAAGGGCCATGACACACTCAAGGTTTTTTCCATTTCACTTCCATGCCAACCCTATACGCTGGCTTGATCCAGTGACACCCATCTCCAAAGCCCAATCCTTCACCAGGTGTATGATAAGAAGATGAAAATGAATGTCAAAGAAACTTCTACATTTACCCTTGGAAATCCCTCTAAAGAAAGATAATCATCTCCAAGAACTCCCTCAATTGCAACCAGGTCTTGCTCTGATTCAATCCAAAAAATGGATTTCAAACGGCGATATGAAATTTTGGTATAAAATCCCATTTCACTCACAGCCTGCAGAAAATTGCATGAAAGGAAACATTGGTCTGGCCATGACAGAATAAATGAAATCTCATGAAAGAAACCTGAAAGGTGTGAAAATAAGGGGGAGTGATAAGATAAATATATGGAGTGAATATGCCATCACATGCTTGAAATTAATACAAGCTTTCCAGTGGCTTTAATATCAAGGTTTATTGGAAAAGGTGATGAGTCTGACCAATCAAGATATTTATTGCAAATCTTATCACAAAATCTACCTATTTAGTAGTTATCTTAATAGATAAGATTTAAGGTCCAATCTGGAGTTAATGAGAGCATACAAAGGGAATTTTAATCACATAAGATTGATTTTCCCTGACAAGGTTTGCATTTTAATGATGATGTTTTAATATGGGATTCACCTCCAATAATTAATTCATTACTCCAATGCTTAAACTTAGTCATTTAACCAGGGATAAATAAATGTTCTAGTCATTTCAAAGTTTTTTACTACCACGCCATACAATTCGAGGATACTTTTCTACTATGATCTATTTTTAGGGGAAAGGAGCCAATGACCGTGCATTAGCCAATGACCATGCATTTTTTTGTGGCTACCATTAGTTGCTTGAATTCAAGTTAAAAATTAAATAAAAACTAGCCAATAAAGTAAGTCACATCAAGTCTCATCAATAAATTATCCAATGAAATGGTGCCACATAGACAACCCATAAAAGGTGATTTTATTCTCAAGTAATGGGTTGCCTTAAATTCCTTTGTACTCAAAAGTACTTATTTTAAATCCCTTAAAAATATGTTCTCCACATAATTTAAATGTGTAAAATAAAATCGACATATTAAAAAAATCATGATCTATTAAAGGGTATTTTAAAAAAATTATGATTGTTAAGTGGCTCTAGCAACCTCTTACATTAGGATTCACGATAACTGGCTCATTTCCTCTACTATGATCTAAACTTGCCTAACTATGTGTTTATCTTTATTACCAGCCTTAACTAATGGTGCTTACCTTTCATTAACTAATGGTGCTTACCAGTTGCAAAGCATTTTTGTTTATATGAAAATATATGGATTATGTTTTATGCACAAAATATCAAATGAGAACTACATAAGGTCGTCAGCCTTCTGAAGGTATGTATTCAAGGACTTGGCTCTACCAGGGATAGTCCATCTAATATAAAATAATTACAAACAATGACAAAAAAGTTGTTGAGATTGTTTTTTGCATCGTTAAAATGGATTCCCCTGATATTGTAGAGGCTAGCAGCCGCTAGCCTTCTCATCAACGAATAATTGGTAAACATAAAACAAGCATTGCTCTTCATGCCTCTGATCCTTTATTCCTGAGCAAGGTTCATGTACATCTTCACCCTCGATGTTTAGTAAATTGTTACGGACTATTTATGTTTAACAGGTAATTTCTTAAAATATGCAGGGCCAAGATGAACAGGATACTGTCTTCAGGTTTAAAATATGTACTTCTATTATTATGCTCCAACACTTATATTTGTCGATAATGTAGACAATGAATTTTTCATTGATTAAATACTTAGCAGTGGTCGCTAAATTTTTTCATTGATACCTTAGTGGTCACCAAGAATTTTCATTTCTTTGATGTTCCAAGACAAGAGAAGACAACTAATATTCAAAGACAAGAAATATATTTACCACTTTCCTGAATACACATGTAATTAAAAATATTTACCACTTTTCTGAATACATGTAATTAACACAAGAATATTTGAAGTCTATTACATGTTATTCCTAGCCTAACATACTATCTTGATGTTGGTGGCCACTAGGATATTTGTTGTCTTTTATATGGGACAAGTAGTAACGACTTCACTGAAAACTAACTATGCTCCATTATTGTATTTAAATTTTACAAGACTAGTGACTGCCAGGGAGGATGCTTACTACATTTCTTTGATGTTCCAAGACAAGAGAAGACAACAAATACTCCAAGACAAGAAATTTTTTTACAACTTTTTTGAATATACGTGATTCAAAATGTAGATTCAAGAGAATACAATACATGTAGTCAAACACGTAATCTTAAGCCTAGCACCCATTAGGTAGATTAGCCACCACAAGGATCCTAGTAGACACCAGGGTTTTCCATGATTTTTTGTTATTCGATCACTAATTTTAAAATAAGAAACTATTAAGGCTTGATACTGGGAAACCATAACTTTCGATTACTAATTGAACCTAGTGGCTGCTAGACATTTTCCTTTATACTAGTCGATTTCAATTATGTGATATACATGATATATCTTATGAGAACTATAAAAGGCACCTAATTACAACAACCAAACACATCACGACATGTAAGATTTTTTATTATTAAATAATCAATTCTCAACCCTTATCACCCATGTTGGATTCCAGGTTTTCACAATGATGTAGTGTAACTCAAATATGTTTTTTACAGTGATGGGAATATATAGATGCTAGCGGCCACTAGTCTTCACTTCTAGCAAAAAATTCACTACTTGAAACAAACCAAATTTAATAGCGACTAATTGTTTAAATTGCTTAGTGCAACGCATAACAACTTTTTTTATTAATGCTTTCTTGTTTTTTATAACTAAAGGAGGGTTGAAGTATGCCTGGTGACCGCTATGCTATAAATATTTATTCCTATTGACTTTTACTCTATGAAAATAATGACATTAAGATACGACATCTCGTTGCTATTGCACTGTTGAGAAACAATATTTGTCCTTTCCAATTACTTACGAAATATTAATTTGTTTAATTCCTTTTGTCAGGTAATATGTCTTCCATTGGCCGCACTCCGTTCATGCAAATTCCTTTGATTGAAGGAGCAGAGGATTGGAAAAAGAGAGACGATGACTAGTTTGTAGAAATGCATTCCCCAGAAAATTACCATGGTGATCTGTGGTTATTTTTTGTTGATGAGGATGTTGTCAAAGAAGTTGGTATGGTACTAAATTCAAAATTTATTGATGAGAAAACATTGTGTATTCAGGTTGAATGCATTGATGTCGTAATGAATAAGTGCCTTATTCTTGACATGGAGTTGGAAGTTTCATTGTTCAAGAAACTGGAAATGAAGGCTTCTAGAGAAAATAAGGCGTGCTCTTGTCTTAAATATGGTTGGAATTTGGGGAATTTCATGCAGTCAGACAAAACAGGTTGTGGAAATTCCCTTGAATTTCATAATAACATGAATTTGGTATTCAAAAAATTGTATAGAACCGAGGATACCTCTTCTATTTGTCATTATTTGAATAGAAAAAAATTTCTTTCTCCACCAAAACATGCAAAGCTATTTACAATTGAGGAGATCTTATTTTTCTAAATTAGAGATAGATCCATCTAAGTCAAAGTTGCAAGGGCTTAAAAAGAATAACAAATTGGCTTTGTTGTTGAAGAAAGTGACCAGTATATTTGAGCAAACAAAAACTTCAAATGCTGAACAATTAAAATTGTTTTTGTTCAATGGTGATGCTTTTCCAATTGAAGTTTCTAGGTGTCATTTGGCACCTCCAGAATATCAATTACGTGTTGTGCATGATGAGAATGTTGACCTTCTTGTCTATTCAATGTTGATTAATGTTATTCCTACACTAAGGGATGCACTTCTTCTTCCCTTTTTACCTTCTACAAAGGAACTTGTGCAACTCGAGGATCCAGATGACCTGAAAAGGGATGAAGTGCAGTTCTACATTCTTGATGGCCAACATACCATTTGTGCCCAAAAAATTTTTTTGGCTGAAAGAAAATACAAGTCATTACATACTAAGATGCAGTTTAGAAAGGCTCACATTATGTCTTCACATGCTCCTTGTGAAGTCATTGTTAAAATTTTCCAGCAACAAAATGATGTAAACAAAAATTGGATTGATACCAATTTTATTGATGTACTCTGCAAGGCTCGAATGATTTGGAGATCCCTAGGATGTCCTCGGAGGCCCAGAGTGGGAAACTCAAAGTCAGATGATTTGAAGGTAACGAAACTTAATTTTAGCACATTTGTTCTTAAAATTTAATTTTGTAATATGCAGAAAATAAATATACTATTTCATCTTTCAATGCAGTGTTTCGAGATGCAATGTCTTGCTATTTTCAAAGTGTCTAAGATAGAGACCCTTCATGAAAAAATGACATTTCTATATTTACCTAAGGACATATGGACAAAATTGACAACAACCATTGAGTTATTTAAATCTGGTGGGTTGGCTTGTTCTCCTTTTAAGGATAACCAACCTAACTTTCAACCAAATTCATTGGCAAGGTTCACAGTGAATTACTTCAGGCCTGCAAGAGGAATGACCGATGAGGAGATATCAATTCTACTAGATAAAGTGCAAGCAGGGAAAGTATGGCTAACTCACTCTATTGAAGCAGGCATCATAGCAGAGACTTTAGATACTTACTGCCAAAGAGTAAAAGATGACAGAAGGATGAGAGAATTTTTTCTAAAATATATGAAAAGTAAATATCCATGTAATTGTGTATTGGCAGAATGCACTGAAAAAAATATTGTTGAAAAATATGGTGTGCATGAATCTCACTACCGCTAGTTGTGTGTACTCTTGGGAGAAGAAACTAAAGGAAAAAGAAAAGTTGATTCTGGAGGAAGTGAAAAAATCGGAAAAAAGAAAATTTGATGCTGAAGTGGAAGAGGTTCTCCCAGTGTAGCTCAAGCAATTATAGACAACTACGTGATTGCAATGGAAGAAAATATTCCAGCAAGGATGGAAGACACCGAAGACTTTACCTGTCAATGTGCATATCCCTTCCAGCTCCTAGTCAACAATATCTTCTATTCCGTCAACTAATCCATTCAATGCAGAATGTGTGATCGCAGATTTCTACAATTTGTCTAGTGTACTCACTTCCGATGCAATAATGGACCTGCTTACAGTTTTTAGATCTAGTTCTGCTAAATTGTGTAATTATTGTGCTCTTACCTGTTGCTTCTTCAAAAATGTTAAGAGAGACATTAAAAAAATACATGCAAAAATTCAAAGACAAGGGGGAATCAGTTGTGGAAGGTTGTTACAGATTTTATGACAACAGTGGAAAATTTAAGAGCTTGTGTCTTATGTACACAATAACTGATGTGCACAATTGTGATGTTGACGATGGGGATATAGCTGAAATCACCATGGATTGGATGGATCAACTTCCGCAGCAAATGGTGACTGCAAGTGAAATTGGCCTACGAGGAAAGACACATCCTTTTCTTTATGAGAGATCTTATTTGTTTTGGTCTCATATGTTCACTCGACTCACTTCTGATAATTCTCCGGTTATAGTGTTATACGGCGGTAGTGTTGTAGTGCATGCTTTGGTTGACTCAGGTCTATCTGTGGTTTTTATTGTTGAATCGCATGATCAAGAAATGTTTTTACAACATTACTATTGTCATTTGAAAAAAGGTACATGTTGATTAAGATCACTTTAAACAATTCTATTAGTTTAATGCATTTGAACTGATACATACAATATTTATGCAGACAACCAAACAATAGAGGAAGACACCGTCTCTTCCTCTCCACATACAAACAGAGGAGATGATGTCGATCTTAGTATGTCACAACCAATTCAACTTGTTTCCCCATATGTCGCTGACCATCCATCCAATGAATCTATAAAAGGTGAGTGGGAAATACTCATTTTATAAATTTATCGCTACAAGATGTTTTCGATTGTCATTGTTTACATATTTTTAATAATAACTTCAATTTTTTTCAGATTTGATGCCAAATGGGGAGGTTGTTGGCACGTCACACATGAACTCGCAGATGGAAAATGGTATGATAGTCATATACAATTATAAATAAAACCATTTATAAGACCCTCATAATTGAAGGAACCTATAGCGAAGTAGTTTATTTGTAATATGTATTACCCTAGCGGTCGCTAACATGCATCTTTTAATTAGATTTATTTTGAATTGAGTAAATTTTTGGTTTATTGGTTAATATTTATTTGCGGAAAATTAAAAAAAACTTACTTCTGTATAGTTGGCTATTAGTGGTCGCTAAGCCCATCATAGACTGTCAACCCAAACATAGTCCAGGCATTAATGGCTTACGCCTACTGGTCGCTAATATACAACTACATCTATGCAATATTGTATAAAAGTGAGTTGTTTCACGTATTTTTTACATCGACTTAAAATTTATTTTGAATTGATTACTATTTTTTTATATAGAATGAGCATCACAAGAACCTATAGAGGGGGAGTGTGAGGGAATCCAAGATGGAGTCTCAATCAGTAAGTGTTAACATACTGAAATTTTGATTATTTGAATTGGTTAATATCAAATTGCGGACAATTGAGAAAAAATTACTTCTGTGCAGTTGGCCAAGAGGATTATTTAATTATTTTAGATTTGGAGGGTTTTCTCTATGAGAAAAACCAATCCTACAAAGAGTTGACAATCAAGTTTGGTAAGGAGACTCTCAACTTGCGAGGTGGGCTCAAGGAATTTTTAAAGATACTGCAGCAAAATGTGAAGTGGGATTTTGGTCTAGCTATCTCTCTTGCACCGAAGTTGAAAAGTTGATTAAGGATTGAAAAAAAAAATAGCATTTGAATTCAAACCATTTATTATTTTGGGTAAAGAACATTTGTTGTGTAGAAGACGAAATTACAGAAAAAGATCTCCAAAAGATTTGGAGTAGAGATGGTATTGTTTTCGGCCTTAGAAACACATTGTGTATTACAATGGGCCCAAAGGGAAACCCTCCGGAAAATTTTATGGTGGGGAAGAAATCCAATGAAGAAAATTGTTTCAAAGATAAGTGGTTGATGACCAATTTGTACATAAACATAACATAGATATTGTGTCAGGGTTTGAGTGTTGCGGAGGGCATCCAAAAATTGCAGCAAACAGAAAATATATAACTATTAATTATTTCAAAATGTTTTTTACAATGATATTCATTCGTACAGTCATATGGTCACTCTTTATTTTATATGTTGAGATTACAAATTTAAAAGTAGGCAGTATTTATATCTTCACTGTGATTGAGATGATATTATAGTTTTATAAGTTGTTTTTGAGTTGTGATTAAATACTTTGATGCCTTGTTTTTAATCACTTTTGGAAGCTTACATTGATTCTGAGTTGTTTTTATATATCCTATTGGGAAGCCTCAGAAATTACTAGTTTTGGGAGTTGAAGGTTTGTTGTTTGGAATTTCTGGTATTGGCGACAAAATACCTCGTAATATGGTTCCATATTTTAGATCTGGGAATACTGAATACTTTGAATGAGAGTTTAGTGTTGACTTGATAAGTACTGCATCAAAATATTTTGACACTACCTTATGGTCTTCATTTATGGATTCAACAATGGTGAAATACATGTTCATCAAAAAATTTAGATGGCTGCGAGAAACCCACTTCAGGTTCATTTGGGGATGCCAACAATGTAAGTTCAAAACAAATACAAGCCAGCAGATAGTAGACATTTATGGTAATGTCTATGGTGAAAACAATATACTTTTGATCGATGATGCGAGATTCTTGTCGCATGAGGTCAAAGAGGAAATTACTCTCAAAACCCCAACATACTGGAGATTTGATGGAAACTATAAGACTGATTCAAAAATCTATACTGAATTATGTACATGGTTGAAACATGCAGGAGAGCACAAAAACATGTGTAGATCATTGAAAATGTTCAAACACACAATTGGTGTTTGAATTATATACTTTTCTTCCAAATCCAACAATGTATTGTGCATTTTTATGGAATAAAGTAACTACCTTAAGGTTCTTAAAGATTCACAGTGCACAATCATTTTTTCTGATTCTTTTTTGGGCAAGAAAAAACATTTTTCTCTAACTTGGGTGAAGAGACAATCGTGGATCATGGACCAATAAAAGAATGAGTTTTCCCAGATCTACATAGTTTAAACTTTTGTTTCACACATCGATGTTGGCTTCTCTGAAATAAAAAACAATTTTTTCCCCAGTTATGCATGGTTTAATCTTAAAGACATTTTGAAATTGATAGGAACCTTATTCACAAGCAATAAATAATCCTAGTGGCCGCTAGACCATATAAAACAGAAAAATGTTAGGGGAGAGGGGCCAATAGGTGAACATGGTCCAATAGTTGACATGACTATTGATCACACAATACCCAATAGTTTTCATAGTACTATCTAGTAGTTATTTATTTTTGACATAATAATTATGTAGAGTAGCCAATCACATCATGACATGTAAGACCTTTTACCCATGTACAAGTATAAAAAATTCAATGTTCAAGCATTTTCACCCATATTCAAGTATTGGTTTCCACCTTGGTTGTAGTGTAACTCAAATTTATTATTTTAAATCAATTCAAAATATGGCTTTCCCTCCAATTGAACATTCCAAAGAAAAAATATAAGCTAACAAAAATTTGAACTACATATTAGTGAAAAAATCACAATCTCATGTGATAAACAATTAATTGTGTGGACCCCTTAACTTAGGGTGTACCACTACTAGCCCCTCTCCCATATGCTTATTGATTTGCAGATCCATGGAGGCTTCCCTAAAATCATAAAATGATTTTTTACCAGATCTTCATATGTTAATCTTAATGATAGTTTGAAAATGATAAAACCTTGTTCCAAAGAAAAAATAAAGCCTAGCGGCCGCTAGTGTATAGAACTGAAACATTTTCTATTTATTGTTTTGCAAATCATTATTTTAAAGATTTTTTGTTTATTGTTGTGTGGAAGATTGCATCATGACCAAATTGCAACCATTTATCGATGATCCAGGAATGAAAACAGATTTCTCAAAAATCTTAGCAAGGTTTGGAATGACATTTTAAAATTGTTAAAAACATTATTCCAAAGCAACAAATAAAGCCTAGCGGCTGCTAGCCAGTATAAAATAGAAACAGTGATGGCGTCCAACAGAGTGTGATGGGGGAGCTTAAAGAGGAGGATAACGAAGACCTGGATTTTCATCAACCACCACTGAATATCATTGGGCCAGATGAAATTGATGTGAAGAAGATCATGGAATAAGTTTCAATGAGCATGGCCAGAAGGTGGTTCACACCACTACAACATGCATCCATAAAGTGGCCAAAGCACCTTAACAAGCGTGATCTCTAGCACCACGAGTGGTGTAAGCATTGCTGCCAACCAAGAACCCTCAAACTTTAGATCTCCTTAGAAGAAATCCTTGTTGGAGTGCCCCCACCCATGTGAGATCCAAGGCCGATGATTCAAAATCTGGTGGAGATGTGTTGTCCATCCTGGATGGCTCCAAGGGTGGTGCAGTGCTCATGGTTTTTCATATTTGTGGTAAGAAGGGTGATCACTGGACATCAAAATGGACTTACAAGGATCTCCCCCACTGGTGCCACAAACACCTTAACAATGGATAAGGCCCTCGAGGGTCTCACCTCAGGTGGAAGTAGCACTGGTGGTACTGCCACTTATTCCATTGTTGGGTGATCAACCTACATCCCTCCCAGTCTCAGGGGTGTCGTGGATGCTCAAGTGACACCATGTGCCGTAAAAATGATGAAAATTTTGATCGAGTTACCAATTTGTTTGAGGACATGATGGATGTTGATCTACACATGATCTTTTCAAGCCATTTGGACATATCATGTGTGTCTATGTGGCCATGGATCAGAAGATGGGGTTAGTAGGGGGTTTGGTTTTGTTAATTTCGTCAACAGGGAGGATGCACAGAGAGCTATCAATAAGCTCAATGGTTATGGTTATGATAATCTTATTCTTAGAGTTGAATGGGCCACTCCTGTGGTATTTTTCTAGATGATTTGTATTCTATTTTTTTACCCCTTAAGACAATGCAAGATGTTGAATTTTTGTATTGTTTGATGTCTTCCACCGACTTTAATGTAAATGATGATACAAAGGATTTGAGTTGGTTTCTTTGTTCTTCTAAGAAACATGTTCTCCTAAGAGAGTAACTTGTGCTATCAAGTGTTATTCTATGTTGTTTGGTACTTGATGATTTGGCATATCTGTGGGGATTAAACCAAATTAAAAAACATTTATTTTTTATTGAAAAAAAAACCTTAAGCTTAAATCTAGTGGAGATGCATTGTCTACCATTGACAAGAATTTTACGTGAGCATAAGTATTCCTATTTTTATTTGTAGGGTTTTACTACGTGATAACTAACGATTTGAGTGTCTGCAAACCAGTGATAACTTTGCTCTAGATGACACGTGAGGATTTCACTTCTTTTCCCTTTTCTTGAGCTAGGATGACAGTGATTGTGTCTGACAGAGTGAGATGTGGGGAGCTTGAATAGGAGGATAATGATACACACACATGCCCCACACACATGTTGGATTATGATTAAGGAGAATGAGACAAGTGTTACATATTCCACTCTTTACAGGAATGGGTTATACATTTTAAAACATAATGTTAATGACATTTTAAAACTGTTAAAAATGTTATTCCAAAGCAAAAAATAAATCCTAGTGGCTGCTAGCTAGTATAAAACAGAAATAGTGATGGCATCTGACATAGTGTGATGGGGGAGCTTAAAGAGGAGGATAACGAAGAGTGCCCCCACCCATCAAGATCCAAGGCTGACAATTCAAAATCTGGTGGAGATGCAATGCCTATCCTGGCTAGCTTCAAGGGTGGTGCAGTGCTCATGGTTTCCATATCTTTGATGAGAAGGGTGATCGCTGGACATCAAAATGAACTTACAAGGATCTCACCTCTATTGGGCCCCTAATGTAGCTATCAAATCTTAAGGGCGCGTAGGCACACAATCGGAGGAAGCGCACAAGTGAAGGCACGCAAGGTAGAATTCAAAAGGCTTCTTAGAGAACCAAGGACGTGCGCGCCGCGTGAAGAACAATTCAAGACTTAGCCCATTTTTAGCCTTTTGGATAGAACACATGAAGAACGTGTTCCATTTGGATAAGGTTCTAGCCTGGCGACAGGGTGTCCTGGAAGGAATATACCTTGTGATAGGAAGATCCAAAAAGCTAATCATGACATGGAGAGGCATGTGCCTAGGGCAACCCACACCTTGACACTTGGAGGTCAGATCTGAGGCTGCAGAGGAGTTTGTTAGAGCTCAGATGCCTATTTATATTTGCGCCCTTGGCAAAGAATAGAGACACAAGTAAGGTAGCGAAGCTCTGCAGAATTACCACGAGAACTATGGGATAATTGGGTAGATGATTCTAGGAAGGATGTAATGGGGGAATGGGGAATGCAAATTTTATTTTGTAAGCATACATGTATGGATCCAGATATGGCGCATGACTGTGGTCTGCCTCTCTGTGATGTTTTGGAGTAATAATATGAATGAATGTGATAAGGTTACCACTATGTTTATGTTAAGATATCCTTCCTATATTATATGCATGTTTCCACTATGATTTTGATCTTGTATAATCATGAACTTTACTTGAATGTTAGTCTAATTATGGATTTACAACTTCCTGGTTCTAGTTAATTCTGTTGCGCGCTTTGTTACTATTATGACTAAAGGGGTGTAGAAGTCATCTTGAGCTCTATAGCTTCTTCATGTCTATTAAATCACTAAGTCAAAATCATGAATTATGCCTTCCACTGAACTCACATAAAAGAGAGACTTGGCTCCCTCTCACACGCCTCAAGTGAGCGCCCAGCACCCGCTGGGTGATAGGCTGGTGTGCATGAGGTTCCCTTGTTCTTAGTGGGGTACAAAAATGACTACATCTTGCTTCCATTGATGGGACCTCTTTTTGAAGTTGTAGTGGAACATGGCATACATCATGATCTGTGCAAAAAGTGATGGCGGAGCACTTAACACTTGAAGGTGTTGAAGATTGGTTTAAAAGCACAGAGGACGAATTCATTCAGAGATTCAATACTGGATCTGGGTTTAACACACGAAGATGGGTGGAGGACACTCTTTATCATGAGTTGTATGAAACCTTCTTCTATGTTTCCCAGTAGAGTTATTTGAATGGCTCTCAGCTTATACATCTAGATCAAGGTGGTATTATAAGTCACACCCTTGGACCCAAGAAACATATCAGAACTTGCAAGATGTTGATCTAACATGGACCCATGCTATAGATCATTGGTGGAAGGGAGTATTGACTAGCTACACTCTGGAATACGCCATTTCCATGTATTCCTATCTAGAAGTTGCTGAGTTTGAGTTCTTGTGAGATCCCAGAGGATCATTTCTATGTGTTATTCCCCTGGTAATCAAAATCTTGATGGTAACCATGGGTTTAGAGGCATTTCCTATGGCCGGATAAACCACTCTGAGTGCTTGGTGAGGAAGCTAGGTTGGGGATAGATGGCTGATATAACGACTAAAAAGGAAAGGGAGGAGAGACGGCTCAAGTGTAACAGAATCACGTGAAAGGGAGATCAATAGATAGTGCAGGATTACAAGGGGGTTATGGAGCCAGACATGGTGGAAAGGAGTTGAGGTTCACGCGGAGGATGTGGAACCCAAACAGTTTGTGATACCCCATCTTAGTAAGTGTAGGAGAGAAAACCTTACAGCTTCTGATGAGAGTCCATCGCATAGAGAAAGAAGATTCGTTGGTGCACATCTGACCCCACCTAGTGACCAAACCTTGGTGCTTGGTTTGTTTAAATGAGGGAAAAGTATAGTTGATCCATTTGATATTGGTGGAAGTAACCGATCAGCACCCAGAAGGTACAACTTCTCGTTTGGGACTTCTATGGCTTCACACACTATTCTAGTATTTGGTGGAATGTTTGGACAAGGCACATATCCAGTGGTTTTGGAAGCGCGTTAGGAAGTGGTGGAGGAAATACGACTGGAAGTGGTGTTAGTTCACAAACTATCAGTGTGCAATTTAGTGGAATGACGGGAGCGTTCGGCACGATAAACACAGGCCCTGTACTTAACACAGGAGGATCTGGAGGTGGAAGTGGTGGAGCTGGTGGCTCAGGATCTAGTGGATCCGACAGAGGAGGAAACACCGGAGGAAACCAAGGGACTGGATCGGGAGGACAAGGACCTCAGCCACCTCCTCAAGTTTTTTTTGAGATGTCTCTACACTTACCAGATTACAGTGGGATAGAAGATGTCACAGAGCATGTGCATAAGTGAGAGTTGCTATGGCACGCGAAGGGAATCATGACCCAGGATCGAAAGGCCAGTCAATTTGAAGACCTTACAAGGACGCGCATATGGTTGGTATAGAAAGTATGATCCTCATCAGACTATTGTGGATTATACCGCGCTGAGAAATGCATTCTTGGTGGAATTCCACATACCTGAGTTTAAATAGAAGAGCATCAACTCTCTCAAAGAAATCCAACAGGGAATGGTAGAGAGCATGTGGGAATATGATGCGCACTTTAAAACTCTATTGTCTAAACTGTCTTATGATATCCACCCTTCACAACATGCTTAGTGGTTTTTCAGAGGGTTGATCACACCCTTTAGGAGGGCTTTGTCTCATAAAACATTCATGGACCCGCGCGAAGAGTTGGAAGCTGCTTTGCATGCTGAGGCCAGTTGGTAGTGTTGACACTGGTGTTAGCCCATTTCTAGAGGCTCAGATCGCTGCCATGGCTAAGCAATTGGAGAAATTATCTACCAACACATCTCCAGAGATTCACAGTGGGATGTGGTGCATGGATTGTAACGTAGAAGGGCACACAAAGGATAATGGTGGGATATGTACTCAGAAGGTGGTACGAACTATAGCAGTAAATTGTGAAATATGTCATGAGGGCCATGATGCAAGTAGGTGCCCCCTGTTGCAGCATGTGATCCATAAAAATGTGTCTTATTACTGTAAGATATGTACCTCAACCACACATGACACCAAGGATTGTAGATTGATTGACCAGATTCATGAGGCAATCGATCTTGGTGTGTGCCAGACTGGCATTGCCAGTAGTTCCAAAGGAGATGAACATCGGTATGAAGAATGCAGAGATGGAGATGCACGTGGAAGAGGGTTTCATGGAGGATTTTGTGGTCATGGTAACCGTGGAGGAAGAAGTGAGTTCCCGCATGGGACGTGCTTTAATTGTGGAGGCACAGACCATTATAAGCATGAATGTCCAGATCTTCTACAATGCTCATGGTGTGGAAAAAAACATAAGTACGAAGAGTGCCCAGAGCTATACGAACATATGAGTCAGCAGTACTGGAAGGATAAGGGTGCTGCCATGGTGAGTATTAAGAAGGCTGACGCGTAATGACTCCCATGAGTAATACGTGAATCAGAACTAGAACCTGTTATGGTAACAACAAGGGCAGAGTCTACGCGTGTAAGGGAAGTGCCTAGGAAGAGACCTCTGGTTTCGAGGGAAGAAGTAGTACATGGGAAGTATCCAAACTCGACTCACCAGAAAGAAGTCTACCAGGAAACCATGGATGTAATTCAAAGTTTACAAGGGGAGATCCAATGCTTAAAAGAGTAAACTAGAAAAGATGAGCAAAGAAGACCAGTAGAAGCACCAAAGGATGACTTGGATGAGGTTAAGGAGGTGTGTAAACTGTTGAGGCAGGAGAATGTTATTCCCCTGCTAGGAGCATGGTTGAGAGAAAAGGTGTCACGTGTCGGGGAAGAGCACAAAAGGTAGATCCTACATGTAAACCTCCCACCTCACAGCCTTGATTATGACAAAGAGATTACCTTGAACGCAGTAGTGGATGGATGGTTGCTTAGCAACATCCTCATTGACATAGGCACGGAGGTTAATGTTCTCACTCTGGATGTCTAGCATCAAATGGGAAGACCTGCATTACAACCATCTTCAAATGTGTTGTATATGGCAAATAAGACAAAGGCAATGCCCATAGGTGTCTTGAAGGATGTGACCATTACCATTCAGGGGACTAAGTTCACTAGGGATTTTGAAGTCTTGGCGCTTTCCGAGGCAGATAATTTCCCAGCTTTACTTGGGCACCCGTGGTGCTATAAGAATAATGCATATCTCTAGTTTAACAAGGGGTACATAAGCTTTGAAAACAAGGAAGAGAGGGTGATTATACCACTTGCTTGATGGAAATTCCACACCCTATACTGAACCCCTTGGGGAAGAAGTCCTAGACAAAATATATGTGCGCTCCATAAGAGATCCAGAGACCATCCACCCTACAGAAGGAGTCATCCAGTTTGATGATGCTCAATCTATCAGTGATACTACCAGTATAGCATGTGATAATTGGGCACATGGGACTTATGAATTGATTCGGTGACATCTGAAAGGATCGGTGACCAAGGTAACCATGGCGCGTATAGTTTGGAGCCTGGGAGGAAAGGCAATAACCAAGTATTATGGGGATGCATACCCTGAGGTCTTTTTGAGAGAAATGGAAGCTCATTGGAGGGAGGACGAGCGACGAGGTATGTTGAGTTATGTTTTGATAGGCACAACAGCAAGGTGGTGGGATGTGCATAGTGAAAACTTGTTGGAATGGCATGCAAAGTTAGAATTGCGCTCATTGTTTGATTCTCAAAGAGTAACATACCCACCGCTATCAAGGATTACAATGGCAATGGACCTACCTCTTCCCACATCCAAGCATGTGAGAGGGTCTGGGGAGAAGGTGCGGAAGCTTTACCACCCTCCCTTTGGGTGCACAAGCTGTATTCGACACTACAAGGTTACGCGTGCATGGTACATCCATTCTGAAACACGCTGCCAAACGGGAAATTGGTAGGAATTGGCAGCTGACTTGGTTCACACATTCGAGTACCAAAGTACCATGCAACGAGTTGATGAGGTGTTGCAGACTATCAAGAACCTCACTCTGGGGGATTGCGCTATGGTGGAAGATAGATTAGTAAACTTACTTGATGGACCTAGCTTGGAAGCACAGTTCAAAGAGGAGGAACCAGAAGACCTACAATTCAAGTGCGCATGTGCTGAAAAGGAGAAAGGAAAGATGGTATACGTTATTAATGGAGAGGAGATGGAAAGCCTAAATGTCAACCATTTGGTTGGAGCACGCAAAGTAGTTGACTGTGCGGATACATGTGTGTGCGCATACCATAAACCACTCAAAACCAAGAAAGTTAACATCGGCACAGAGAAGGAGCCCAAGGAAGCTATCATTGGGGACTACTGGTTGGAGAAGGAAGTATCAAAGATCATCGATCTCTTGTGTGAATTTGAGGATTTATTCCCGTGCGGATACCATGAGTTGAAAGGCGTCCACCAATCATTGGGGGAAATGAGGATAAAGTTGAAAGATGGTGCGTGCCTGGTCAGGAAGAGGCCTTACAGGATGAATCCCAACATGCGCATAAGGGTTAAAGAAGAGCTAGACAAAATGATAGCATCCGGTATCATTGAGGTTGTGGAGGAATCAGAATGGATAAGTCCAATGGTTGATCAGCATAAAGAAGGATTGGTGGATTAGGATATGCATGGATTACAGGGAATTGAACATTGTTTGTATCATAGATCCTTTTCCCACCCCCTTCACTGAAGAGATTTTGGAGGGAGTTGCTAGGCATGAGGTCTATTCCTTTACGGATGGATTCTCAAGATATCACCAAGTAAGGATTGCCAAGGAAGACCAAGATAAGAAAACTTTCACCACCGAGTGGGGAAGTTTTGCATATACGGTCATGCCCTTTGGATTGAGGAATACGCCCACTGTATTTTCACGCATAGTGGTATAAGCATTCAGGACTTCATCCACAAATTCCTCTAAGTGTATTTGAATGATTGGACAGTGTATGGGTTGGTCAAGGACCATTGTGACAGCTTGAGATTGATGTTTGAAAGATGTCGGTAGTTGTTGATTTCCCTCAACATCAAGAAATGTATTTTTGCAAATCCTTTTGGAACGTTGTTGGGGAATATCATATGCAAAGAGGGCTTACTGGTGGATCCCACAAAATTTTTGGTTATTGTGGGGTTGGGGGAGCCTACCAGCCAAAGCATCGTGCGCAGATTTCTTGGACACACTGGGTACTATAGAAAGTTCATTAAGGGATACGCCAAGATCACCATGCCTTTGGAAATATTGCTCAGACATAAGAGTGCCTTTCAGTGGGGAGAGGCTCAGCAGAGGGCATTTGACACTCTAAAAGAAAGGCTTATCACTGCACCTATTCTATGATTCCCATCCTGGGATAAACCTTTCCATGTCCACGTGGATGCCTCTGATATAGCAATGGGAGTTGTTCTTGCTCAACTAGGAGAGGGAATTGTTGATCATCCCTTGTGTTTTGCAAGTAGGAAGTTGACACCATAAGAACAGAATTATACAACAACCGAGCATGAGGCATTGTCAATGATCTACGTGCTCCACAAATTTAGACAATATCTACTAGCGAATCCCCTCATATTCTACACTGACCATATGGCCTTGAAGTATCTAGTAAACAAAGCAGTATTGTAAGGGTGAATATGCCATTGGGTACTTTTATTTCAGGAATTTGAATTCAAAGTGGTGGTAAAACTAGGAAAGAACAATTGTGGGCTGGATCATTTATCAAGGATTAATTTGGGAGAGGATGTGCAAAGTATCGAGGAAACCATGCCAGATGTGCAACTATTCAGGTTTGCAGCGTGCACCCTTAGAATTAGAAGATGTTGATGTTTTTCTCAAGGAAGGTGTGGCACCTGAAGGGATGAATGCTCTGGAAAGGAAAAGGTTAGCCATACGTGCCACACCCTTCATGTTGATCAATGGGGATTTGTATAAAATGGACCACGATGAGGTTTTTTGTATTAGAACCAATGACCATAATAGAAGAATCTCATGGTGGGATTGGAGGAACTATGTGGGGAATGTAACGCGCAAGATCCTAGGCCTATGGTGGGAGATGAATAGGATTGCATTGAGTTTTGCAAGGCCTGTGACCACTTTATCGGACCTGGAAGAAGGGATGAATTCCCTGCCCCACCAGCATAGAACCTTTTGAAAAATGGGAAATAAGGAACCAATCTCACCAACTGTGAAGGCAGTATATTATTACCTGTATTGATTATCTGACAAGGTGGGCAGAGGCCGCGCCCACTAAGGATTGCACCGCAGTCACGGCTGCTAGATTTTTGTGGGAAAACATTATCAGCAGGTATGGGTGTCCATTAAGTTTAACAAGTGATAGGGGCACTCACTTCTTAAATGAAACCATCAGGATTCTATTGGCAGAATTCATGGTAGCCCACCATAAGACTACCCCCTATCACCCTCAGGCAAATGGGACTACAGAGGCATTCAAAAAAATCCTTAGTCACACATTGACTAAGATATGTGATGTGGGTAGGCAGGATTGGGATGATAAGGTGTCAACAATTCTTTGGGCATATAAAATAACGTATAAAAGGTTGAACAAGGCCACACCATTTCAACTAGTGTTCAGCGTGGAGGTTGTTTTACCAGTCGAATTTATGCTACCATCACTGCGTATAACACGCGTAGGAGGGTTGGATGATGAGCAAGCAATGGAAGAAAGAATTGATGAATTGATAAAGTTGGATGAAAGGCGCTCACTAGCAAGATGGAGCCAAACAACTAAAAAAGCTAAGCAAAAGTCATGGCATGACCGCCACATTAAGAACAAACAGTTTGAGGTTGGCCAGATGGTATTGCTATATGATTCAAAATTTCTACGCCATCTTAGAAAGTTGAAGGTGCATTGGTTGGGTCCTTATGTAATTTCATACATCCTTGAGTCGGGCGCGTGCTAGTTACAAGCGCTGGATGGAACAAAATTACCTAGACACTTCAATGGGAGTAGGTTAAAGCCCTACTATAAATAATGCTTCTTGATATTTGTAAATAAGGCAGTTTTTCCAGTTAGCTTAGAATTTCCTTTTATGCTTTTCCTTTCTTGTATTTCCCTTTCGTGTTTGTTGGTTTTTGCACCTTAGGCGCTGGTAACCTTATTACTTTTTGACTTATGAATGCACAGAGGACCACGCATCGAATTAGTGTGGGGTGAGGTGATAAAGGGAAGCATGGAGCTATTCTGCCAAAGGATTGGGTTGGTAGACCATTTGAATTGGCCCTGTGGAAAAGATGCATTAGGAGAAAAGAAGGTAGATGGATGGCAAAATAAGGTTACATTGGAAATCCACGTACTTGGAGAAAAAGCGTAAAAACACGAGGTAGGTGAAAGCAAGAATCATGAGGATGGAAAAGGTGCCTTTGGCACTGGTAACATGCACACAAGAGTCTTCTGTCAAGATGGATTGTTTACACGCCAGAAGGTTGGAAAAAATTTCGCGCAAGGATTTGGCGCGGGTGGAAGAAGTTTTCGGGCAGAGATTGGGTGTGGGTGAAAAACTTTTCGCACAAGGTTGGGCACGTGAGGAAAAGCACAGAAGTTGGGTTTTGTTTGGAAACACCACATTAAACATGGTCGTATGGTGGTCGGTAGCCTAGCCTTAAATGCAAAAAAGTGGGAAAAGCTATAAATACAAGCGTGGGCATTTCATTATTTTACTTTGCAAAAACAAGAAGAGTGATTTTCCTTCAAGAGTTAGGGTTTCGAAGACTGACTCGTGCAAAGGAAAATCCCAAAAACTTAAGCGCAACTGGTCCATTAGATCTACAAACCGGTATAGAAGTGATTCATGGGTGTGAGGAACGTTGTGAAGAAGCTTCGTGATTGAAGGAGAAAATTCTGAGATTAGGGTTTACGTTTTAGGGCATGGGGCGCACGGGGAAAACATTCAAACAAAATTGCAAGTTAACCTAAGAATGAAGCAAGAGGTAAAATGATGGCCATAAAACTAGTTGATAAACCTGCAATAAAATCCAAGAGGGGAAAGGGTAAGGGAAAAGGAAAGAATAAAGAAGAAGAAATCCCCTTGAATACCAATGAAGAATGGTACTCAGAAATGTAATGCCTGGATGGGGTTTTGCTAGGACAAGAGTGGGAGTCCCACATAAGACAGATGACCATGATCGACTATAATCACCAGTCAAGCATAATTGTGAATTAAATGGTGATGGAGCTGGTGCGCCCAACAAATAAATGAACACCTGACAGGATGCCAATCTATAGCGACGTAGTCAAGGTGAAAATCGAGAAGGTAGGGCTTCTCCAGCTTTATAAGCTGTGATATTTCAGGAAGCCCGAGTGCTTGTACCAGTGGCTAATGACGCATATGCACGAAGACTTCTTCTGCTTTGCAGGGTACAAAATGCGCATAACTCCCTAGTTAATTTCACACTTTATAGGCCTAAGCTGTAAAGGGGACTCGCTTCTAGATGACCTCTAGGATGAGGAGGCAATTAAAGAAACCATTACATGCTAGGAATATAAGAAGGGATCAAGGTACTACGACGTCGTGGATATCAGCAATCGGTGATGAAGATGGCCACACCCCTTGTTTCCAAGTTGAATGGACAAGAGAGGTGGACCCATGTGAGCAAGCCCTGGCTGAATGTTTATAGAAAGGTCATGGAAGGTACCAAATACAACATCTCCCTGTACATAGTAGATGAAATCATAAGCAGCGCGGAGAACGAGGGAAAGATCCTTTTTGGAAGCATCATGTTAACCATTATGTTCTCAAAAATCGGGGTGCCGAATGCATCTGAAAAATTCGTGTGGGAGTACCTTGTTGAAGACCCTTCGCCCGTGGATAGATTCCAGAAATACACATGCGAATCAATGATAGGGGTACACAAGGTGCACTTGGACAAATGGTATACGTGCCTCAAGAATGCATTCGGGGCTGAATGGCGGATCCCAGAACAACTCCTCGAGGAAATTGAAGGAGAATCAGATTTCGCGGTATACCAACACTTTTACATTGGTAGATTCATCTTGGTGGATGACAGTTAGAGTCCTTGGTATAAACTCCCCTTCTCATTTACTACCCAGTTTTCCAAGCAAGGGTAAACAGGTACAAGGAGTTAAAGAAATTGAATCTTGAGTTGTCCACCCTTGATAGTGAACACAGGGAAATGAGAAAGAAGCTGATCTACTTGGGGAAGTGTGTGTATGTTGAAAGATACGTATCGCAAGATGTGCACATTGTAAGGCCCGTGACCTTACCTATTGCTGAGAGCGATGTTGCCAGGATCTACCTTCACATAAGGTTGAAGTTTGAAAAGGGCGCATACATGGAAAATGAGATATCCATCCCAGACGACCCTATGGGAAGAAAGAAGTCAGTGCCAAAGCACAAGGAGAGGGAAGAAGAGGAAGAACAAAGGGCGGTGGAGAAGCAGAATGTAGATACCATGGGGCCAAGTACCTATGTCTGGAAGAAGAGGAGAACGGTGGTCAGGGAGAAGACCCTGGAGCCTGCGAAGCCACTATCCCCTGAGGAGCCCTCAGATGAAGAAAAGACCGCATCCCCGACCCCAAAATTTTTAGCAAATGAAGAAGAACAAGGAACGGAGGAACAAGAGTCTGAAAATACAGATGACCTAAGTGCCTATATAGGTGAGAAGGATGATGATGAAGGGGAAGAGTTGGAAGTGAATCAGGAACCAGTTGATGTCCATGATTCAGAGGAAGGAGTAGAGGATACAAATGACGCTTTCATCTTTGTAAGGAGGAAAGGCGCCCAAGGGGAGGAAGGCATGTGGAGTGAAGAAAGGAGTGAAGGGGTAAGTACTAAGGGCCCAGATATGCCCAAGCTCACTCAGGAAGAAGTAAATGAGAAATCGACAAGGGAGGCAGAGAAGATAATCAATACCTTGGTCGAAGAGGAGTTAGAGCGCAGCGCGGAGCTCGTACTCAGCGAATTCAAAGAAGAGCAGAGGGAGAAGAGTGTGGATAACACAAAAGGCCCAACTCTTTTAATAACTATTCCCAAGGGCATGCACATGGGAAGTAAACATGCGGAAGGGGGAAGAACAACGATGGGATACATTGATGACCCCAACAAAGTTTTGCATGCGCATTTCCAGAGTATCGTGCCCACCAAAGAGCTCACCGCCATGGAGTCCTTTGACCCTGAGGGTGGGTACCCGCGCACAAGGAAGATGCTATCATGGGCGTTTGACTCCCACCTTGATGAGCCTGAGTTTGAGGTCAATCAAGGAGCAGTATTAGCGTTGTCTGAAGGAAAGGGGGACAACCCCATTGTAAACATGCAACAACTATTAGATGAGAAAGTGTGTAATGCGCTCAACAAAGTCTCCGTGGAAATTGAGGCTAGGCTCTTCTGCAGGAGTGACAGGGTAAAATTCTTGGAGGACCTATTAGAGAAGAGAAAGGAAGAAGTAGTGAAGCTAACGAAGGACCTCAGCCTTGAGAAATTAATCAGTGCTCAACTATAGAGGGAACTTCAGCAGGAAAAGGCCAGGGTACGTGAAGTTTCCAAGAAGGTGGAGCTCATCTCCCAAGTTATTATCATGAAGCACCAGGACCTTAACCCTCTCACGCAAAAGTATGGATCCTCCCTAGAATTCCTAGAGGACCTAACTCGGATCCTCACCATGGAAAGGCAGCCTTTTTCCTTGGAGTTAGCAGAGGAGGTAGCTGTGCACTTGGAGAAGGACGACAAGCTGAAGGTCGTCACACTCATGGTTGAATACAATAAGGTGCTTGCTGACGTGAAAATAGCTGCACAAGCCGTGGGGGTCACCTACAACCATTGCGCGGATCAAGACAAGGTGACAAACATGCTGTTGGCCAGTGATGAGGCCAAGTTGAAGGACTTCAAGGAAAAGAATAAGGGCAATAGAGCCGAGCGAGAAAATATCATAGCTTAAGTGGAAAAGAATTCTGAAGCTATTGAGAACTGGTGGGTCTCAATCAAAACCCGACTAAAAGAGCTCTTTAAGGTCATCACGAGGAAGATGGATGCCCTGTAGGATCACGCCAAGGAACTAGAGACTGTGGTGGAGACCATTAGCATGAAGGGGGAGGGGTTAAGCTTCAACGAGGTGAGCACCTTGGTTGGCGATATTTGCACTAGAGCGCAGGATGAATTCAGCACCTGGAGTACACTAGAGGCTGACCTACGGAAAATTTTTCCCCTTCTTCTTCTTTAAGTAGTTTTCCTTCTATTCTTTCTCTTCCCCATTCTTTATTTTCCCCCCCCCCCATTCTTTTTCAAGGAAAGGCCTTGCATTTTTGTATTGCATTCTTTGAAAAGGTTCCCGAGGGCAGAGAACAGGTGAAGTGTGGGGTAATGTTGGGCCCCTAATGTAGCTACCAAATCTTAAGGGCGCGTAGGCGCACATGACCAGAGGAAGCACACAAGTGAAGGCGTGTAAGGCAGAATTCAAAAGGCTTCTTAGAGAACCAAGGACGTGCACGCCGAGTGAAGAACAATTTGGGACTTAGCCATTTTCAGCCTTTTGGATAGAACACATGAAGAACGTGTTCCATTTGGATAAGGTTCCAGCCTGATGACAGGGTGTCCTGGAAGGAATATATCTTGCGATAGGAAGATCTAAAAAGCTAATCATGACATGGAGAGGCATGCACCTGGGGTGACCCACACCTTGACACTTGGGGCCAGATCTAAGGCTACAAAGGAGTTTGTTAGAGCTAATATGCCTATTTATATGCATGCCCTTGGCAAAGAATAGAGACACAAGTAAGGTAGCAAAGCTCTACAAAATTACTGTGAGAACTATGGGATAATTGGGTAGATGATTCTAGAAAGGATGTAACGGGGAAATGGGGAATGCAAATTTTATTTTGTAAGCATACATGTATGGATCTATATATGGTGCATGACTGTGGTCCGCCTCTCTGTGATGTTTTGGAGTAATATTATGGATGAATGTGATAAGGTTACCACTATGTTTATGTTAAGATCTCCTTCATGTATTATCTGCATGTTTCCACTATGCTTTTGATCTTGTGTAATCATGAACTTTACTTGAATGTTAGTCTAATTATGGATTTACAACTTCCTAGTTCTAGTTAATTCTGTTGCGCGCTTTGTTTCTATTATGATTGAAGGGGTGTAGATGTCGTCCTTAGCTCTATAGCTTCTTCATGTCTGTTAAATCACTAAGTCAGAATCATGAATTATGCCTTCCATTGAACTCACATAAAAGAGAGACTCAGCTCCCTCTCACGTGCCTCGGGTGAGCGCCTAGCACCCGCTGGGTGATAGGCCGACGCTCATGAGGTTCCCATGTTTTCAGTGGGGTGCAAAAATGACTACAGCCTCCGTCGGTGCCATAGACACCTTACCCATGGATAAGGTCACCGAGGGCCTCAGTGCAGATGGAAGCAACGCTGGAAGTACTGCCACTTCTTCCGATGTTAGGCAATCAACCTAAGTCCCTCCCTATCTTAGGGGTGTCATGGACCACTTCGGTGACACCATGTTTCATAAAAATGATGAAAATTATATTTGAGTTACCAATTTTTTTGAGGACATGATAGATGTTGATCTACATGAGCTTTTCAAGCCATTTGGACATATCACGGGTGTCTACATGGTCATGGATCAGAAGACAGGGGTTAACAGGGTGTTTGGTTTTGTTAATTTTTTCAACATAGAGGATGTACAAAAAGCTATCAATAAGCTCAATGGTTATTGTTATGATAATTTTATTCTCAAAGATGAATGGGCCACTCCTGTGGTATTTTTCTAGATGATTTGTATTCTTCTTTTTTACCCCTTAAGACAATGCAAGATGTTGAAGTTTTGTACTATTTGGACATGCACATAGAGATTGATTGCCCCTGTAATTTCATACATCATCACTCTTAAACAATATTATCCTTTATTGATCACATTCAATAGGTGTCCACTTTAACGAACATGTTTGTTTAATTTTATTTATAATAGTAATTTACTAGTTAAATTCACTTAAATCTAAATAAAATATGAAGAGTCGATGGGACTGTAACCCTAAATTGTTCAAGATTTGTGGCAAAGAGAATACGGAGCCCTTAGACCCCCTCATAAACCTCAAACCCTAAAAAAGTATTAACTCAAAAACCTTGACAAGAAGTTTAGACGAGCATAAGTATTCTTATTTTTATTTGTAGGGTTTTAATGCGATAACCAATGATTTGAGTAATTAAGGAAAATGAGGCAAGTGTTACATATGCACTCTTTACATGAAATAGGTTATACATTTTAAAAAATATGTTAATGACATTTTAAAACTGTTATAAACGTTATTCCAAGGCAAATAATAGAGCATAGTGGCTGCTAGCCAGTATAAAATAGAAACATTGATGGCGTTTGGTGGAGTGTAATGGGGGAAGCTTAAAGAGGAGGATAACAAAGACCTAGATTTTCATCAACCACCAATGAATATCATTGGGCCAGACAAAATGGCGTGAAGAAGATCGTGGAATACAAGTTTAGCAAGCATATCCAGAAGATGGTTCACACCACTACCACGTGCATCCGCAAAGTGGCCAAAGCACACCTTAATAAGCGTGATCTCTAGCATCGCGAGTGGCACAAGTTCGGTGTTGTTGCCAACAAAGAACCCTCAGGGAACTTTACATGCATCTCCTTAGAAGAAATCCTGTTGCAGCACCTCACTCACTAGGATCCAAGGTCGATGATTGAAAATCTAGTGGAGATGCATTGTTCGTCCTGGTTAGCTCCAAGGGTGGTGAAGTGCTCATGGTTTTTTGTATCTGCAGTAAGAAGGGCAATCACTGGACATCAAAAATGGACTTACAATGATCTCAACCCCATCGGTGCCACAAACACCTTAACAATGGATAAGGCTATTAAGATCCTCACCACAGATGGAAGTAGAGCTAGTGGTATTGCAACTTCTTCCACTACTAGGCGATCAACCTACGTCCCTCCCAGTCTTAGGGGTATCTTGGACTGCTCCAGTGACACCATGCGTCATAAAAATGATGAAAATTATGATCAAGTTACCAATATATTCGAGGACACAATGGATGTTGATCTGCATGAGATTTTCAAGTTATTTGGACACATCACACCTGTCTACGTGACCATCGATCAGAAGACGGGGGTTAGCAGGGGGTTTGGTTTTATTAATTTCATCAACAGGGAGGATGTACAGAGAGCTATTAATAAGCTCAATGGTTATGGTTATGGTTATGGTTATGATAATCATATTATTAGAGATGAATAGGCCATTCCTGTGGTATTTTTCTAGATGATTTGTATTCTACGTTTTCTACCCCTTAAGACAATACAAGATGTTGAATTTATGTACCGTTTGATGTCTTCTACCGAATTTAATGTAAATGATGATACAAAGAATTTGAGTTGGTTTCTTTATTCTTCTAAGAAACCACTTCTCCTAAGAGAGTGTCTTGCTGACATACATGGAGAGATCAACTGCCCATGCAATGTCATACTTCATCGCTCTCAAACAATATTATCCTCTATTGATTACGTTCAATAGGTATCCACTTTAACAAACACGTTTGTTTAATTTTATTTGTAACATTATTTTACTAGTTAAATTCACTTAAATCTAAATAAAATATGAAGAGTCAACGGGACTGTAACCCTAAATTGTTCAAGATTTGTGGCAGAGAGAATATGGAGCCCTCAGTCACCTCAAACCCTTAAAAATATTAACTTGAAAACCTTGATAAGAATTTTACGCGAGAATAAGAATTCTTATTTTTATTTGTAGGGTTTTACTGCAATAACCAGTGATTTGATCGATTAAGGAGAATGAGACAAGCATTAAATATTGCACTCTTTATGGGAAAAAAAGTTATACATTTTAAAACATAACGTTAATGACATTTTAAAACTGTTATAAATGTTATTCCAAGGAAAAATATAGAGCCTAGCAGTTGCTAGCCAATATAAAACAGAAACATTGATGGTGTCCACTAGAGTGTGATGGGGGGAGTGTTGGTCAGTCAAAATATGGAACTTAGCAAAAAAATATAGAAGGTTTGCGTGGAAGAGTAGAGCACATTCAAAAGCATGGGAGGATCGGTAAGGAATCACGCATTGAGGACAAAGACAGATTCAGGACTTAGCCGTTTTCATGATGATGAGCTATTTTTGGAGATAGCGTGCTAAATACACAAACTGGTTAAAGACTTACACAACACACATTGGCTATTTTTTGAGGATTGGCTACGAAGCGCTTTGCATGGGTACAAAATGAGAATAGATTTACTACTGACAGTTAACTAGAAGAAGCCTATTGTTAGCTCACTTGCATGTGTGGCTATTATTGTAACAGCGTGTGGCTAATAACAGCATGCAACCTATTTTGGGAATAGATAAGCAGTGAAGGGCAAGTCCCCACCCTTATAAATATGTATTGGTCTATGAAATATGATATATAGACAAAGGTAGATATAAGTATGAGAGTATGTAAGAACTGAGTTATTATGAGGTTATACTGCCAAATCTGATGCACACATAAACTATGGTATTATCTATTGTAATAAGATTTTGTGTATTTATCATGTTTAAATGCAATGGAGTGTATTAGCTGAAACAGAGTATCAAATCCTGAGTATAATTGGTTCTTGCATGCTTTATTTTATCATGGTTATCATTTAAGTTTGTTATTCTCTAGATCTAGATCTGAGCATGCACTATAGATTTATACATTAGTCATGGATCTGAATGCTTTAAGTCTTCATCATGCTAACATCCTGTAACAACAACCCTAAAGAGGGGCCTTGTACCTTTGCGTGCTTCATGTGAGCACTCAATCTAGGCTAAGTGATGTGCAAGCGCACCTAGGCTTTTACTGGTGAATTCTAGGCTACATCATTGGTTCCATTGCTGGGATCTCTTTTTCAATTGTTTTCAGGATGGTTCACAATAAAGACATACCGATTGACCCTAGCAAGTGTTGAGGAGTGGATACATGACGTAGAAGAAGAATACACACAGAGGTTCAGCACTGGATCCGAGTTTGACACACGCACATGGGTGGAGCAGAATCTGTATGACTGTTTGTACGAGAGCTTCTTCGCTATCTTTCTGATAGAATTGTATGAGTGGCTAGTTGTTTATGTGTCTAAACAGAATTAGAGGTATCACACACTTGTCTTGATGCAGGAAGAATTTCAGGCCCTTTATGATGCTGATTTGATTTGGACTCGCGTTGTGGATACATGGTTCTGTGGTGTTTTGAATGACTATATCTTGGTGGACTCAATTCCCACTTATTCATGCCCAGAGGTAGTTGAATTCCAATTTTTATGATATCCCAGGGGAACTTACCTGGAAAGCATTCCACTGGCTATTAAAATTCTGATGGTAACCCTGAACTTGGAGAATAAACTGATGGCAAACTAAACCCCACCACACACGGGGGTAGGAGCAGGTTTGGTGAAAGATGGCCAATCTAGTGACAGAAAGGTAAAAAGAGGAAAGATGACTTAAGTATAATGAGGTGAATGAGAGGGAGATAGAGAAGTAGTTGGATGTTGCAGAGTGAATGGTGTTGTGGAGAGAGATAGTTCAGGAAGGGTTTGAAGTTCACACTGAAGACGTGGAACCCGAGCATTAGGAATTCCCCCATTTAGGAAAGCATGACAGAGAACCCTCCTTGGCCTCACGTAGAAGCTTGCCAGTAGAGATGACCTAGGCCTTGGGCACACATCTGAATCCACATAACAACCTTTCCCTTACACTTGGTTTCCCAGTATCTAGTACAACAAACAATCAGCAAGCTAATTTAGGTGGTGGGAGAGCAGGAGTGAGTCATATAAAAAGCATAATGATGGCAATACAAATGAATTTGTTATTATATGGGAATAATTTTTCAAGTGCATCATCCACATAGAATTTAGGCGCGCATATTTTTGGACTATCTTCTAGGAGTAATAACACTTCACAGACTATTGGGGTGCAGTTCAGTACTACTATTGGGACACATGGAAGTACATCTTCGAGTCCGACTCTAGCTATGGGGTCAGGATCAGGAGGTATATGTGGCTCTAGTTCTGGTGAATCTGGAGGTTCTGGAGGTCGAGGAAACATAGGAGGTTCTGGATTAGGTGGGTAAGGTCTGCACCAACCCTAGAATATTTACATGGAGATGCCTCTTCATCTCCCAGAGTATAGGGGCATAGAAGATGCTATTGGTCATGTCCACATGTGTGAAATACTGTGGTGCATAAAATGAATCATGAATTTTGAGCGTAGGGCAAGTTAATTTGCTACTACATTATAAGGGCGCGCACACAGTTGGTACAAAAAGTTTTACCCTAAGAAGACTTGTGCAGACTATGCAACTTTAAAAGATGTTTTCCTTAAAGAGTTTCACATCCTTGAGTTTAAGCATAAGAGTATAAGTGTGCTTAAGGATATTAAGCAAGGCACTACTGAAAGTGTCAAAGAGTATGATGCTCATTTCAAAACATTATTATCCAAGCTTTCTTATGATATTCATGCAATCCAGCATGCGCAATGGTTTGTTGGGGGCCTCATAACACCTTTTAGAAGGGCACTATCACGTAAGACACACCAATCCATGTGAAGCACTCGAAGAAGCTTTACACGTTGAGGAAATTGGAAGTATAGACACTGGGGTGACCCCATTCTTAGAAGCACACATCGTAGCCATGGCGAAGCAGTTGGAGAAACTATCGGCAAATTCAACACATGAGACTCGCATAGTGATTTGGTGCACAGATTGTGAAGTGGAAGGTCACACAAAGGATAGTTATCCCCACAGATCAGTACACTTGTTGTTGTTGTTGGACTATGAGATATGTCATTTAAAGTATGATGCTAGGCATTACCCATTACTACAACGTGTGATAAGGAAGAACGTCTCTTGTTACTGTAAAATATGCAGGTCCACGACTATAGATATTAGTGTACGACATAAGGGAGTTTTATATAACTCTAAAGGCAAGAACAAGCATCAGGATTGGGATCATGTTAGGAAATAAGAGATAAAATATGTGGAATAATCCTTTACAGAATCGTAACAGTAGAAACTAATATGCAGAAAATATTACAAATCTCAAATAAAAGTGCAGAATAAATAACACAACACAAAGAGACAAGATTTAACGTGGTTCACCCAATTTGGGCTACGTCCACCAAGAATAACTTGCTCAGATTTTATTACAAGCCTCTACTCTCTCAATACAATACCCAGATCCGTTTGGAGCTATGCTCAACAAACTCTATAGAATTCACACCCCAAATTCAAAGCACATCTGCAATACATTTTTTTGTCTATCTATCATATGCATAAGACCATATAAATAGACAATTGCTTAAGTAGTTTGATACAAAACCGTGGGTATCAAAACCATAGGAAAAAAAACCATGGGTATTAAAACAATGGGCAAAAAATCGTGCGTATCAAAACAATGGGTACCGAAAAACCATGGGCCCAAAAATAGCCCATAACGGTTACCCATTACCCATGGGTTAATAAACCACCCATGAAAATTCACCGGCGAGTGCTTCAGGGGCTTCGCCCCCGAACCCCCTTGACCCCCTGCTCACCGGCGAGCAGGACCACCATAAAAATACCCGAGTGTAACACATAGAAGGTGTACCACACTCTAACATGAAAACAGGCTCCACAAACATAACAATCTCCCACTTGGAGACTGATTTCCACTGAGCAAGCTTCTCAACCCTTCACTGTCATCCGCGAAGGCCAACCAAAGCTGAACATAGCTTTAGTTTATCCCTTGTGACCACCTTGGTCATCATGTCTACAGGATTCTGACTGGTATGAATCTTCTCCAACTTCAACTTATCTTCTTCCAAAGTTGTCCTGATGAAGAGATATCTCAACTGTATATGCTTCGTCCTGGAGTGGAAAGCAGAGTTCTTAGCTAGGTGTATAGCACTCTGACTATCACTATGCAGCTTACATTCCTTCTGCTTATGCCCCAACTCCTCAAGCAATTGTTGTAACCAAATCATCTCTTTGCTTGCCTCTATGGCAGCAACATACTCAGCCTCCGTGGTTGATAAAGCCACCAGCTTCTGTAGTCGTGAAATCCAGCTCACTGTTGTCCCACCTACAGTGTAAATATAACCTGTCGTGCTCCTCCTGTTGTCAACATCTCCAGCCATGTCTGAATCTACATAACCACGTAAAGTGGTGTCTAATCCACTGTAGCACAAAACTATCCCCATGGTCCCTCTCAAATACCGAAGGATCCACTTTACTGCTTGCCAATGCTCTTTACCTGGATCACTCATAAATCTACTCACAGCTCCCACTGCATGGGCAATATCAGGCCTAGTGCACACCATAGCATACATCAAACTGCCAACCGCTGATGAGTAAGGTACCTTGGACATCTGGTTTCTTTCCTGCTCTGTCTTGGGACACTACTCCTTTGATAACTTAAAATGGCTTGCCAAAGGAGTCCCAACCGGTTTAGCATCCTGCATGTTAAACCTATCCAATATCTTCTTAATGTACTCTTCCTGAGATAAAGTCAGCTTCCGTTCCTTCTTATCCCGAGTTATCCTCATACCAAGGATTTGTCTGGCTACCCCCAAATCCTTCATATTAAAGGATTCACTTAGTTGTTTCTTGAGTACTTTTATTTCCTACATGTTTTTACCTGCAACTAACATGTCATCAACATACAAACACAGGATAATATAACTTCCATCCTCAAATTTCTTTGTATACACGCAATGGTCAGAATGACATCTAATATAACCTTGCTCCATCATGAAGTTATCAAACTTCTTATACCATTGACGTGGAGCTTGTTTCAGGCCATACAAGCTCTTCTTCAGTTTGCACACCATCTCCTTTTTACCTTTGACTTCATATCCTTCTGGCTGCTGCATATATAGCTTCTCCTCCAAATCACCATGGAGAAATGCAGTCTTTACATCTAACTGTTCTAAGTGCAAGTCTTCTGCTACCACTATTCCAAGAACAGTTCTGATAGAAGTCATTTTTACTACAGGAGAAAAAATCTCATCAAAATCTATACCTTGTTTCTGTGCAAACCCCTTGACCACTAACCGGGCCTTATATCTTTTCTTTCCTCTTCTTCATCTTTAACTCTGTACACCCACTTGTTCTGCAATGCTCTTTTGCCTTCTGGTAGCTTAACAAAATCCCAAGTTTGGTTCTCCATGAAAGACTTATGCTTCTCATCCATGGCTTGCTCCCACTTCTTACTGGCATCTACCTGCATTACTTCATCAAAGCTCTCTGGCTCTCCACTATCAGTGAGTAATAAATAATAAAGAGAAGGAGAAAAACGTTCAGGTTCTTTTCTTACCCTAGAAGACCTCCTCACTGTAGGAGTTTGGGGTTCCTGTTGAGTAGGTTCCTGAACTGACTCATGGGTCACTATCCCATCCGGAAGATCCTCTACCACTGCATATTCTTTCTTGGATTCTTCCATGTTTTCCTGCAACTGTTGCTTATACATGACTTTCTCGTTAAAGACCACATCCCTAGACCGAATGATTTTCTTGTCCTTAATACTCCAACATTTAAATCCAAAGTCATCACCACCATAACCAATAAAAGTGCATTTTTCTGATTTAGCCTATAGCTTGGTCCTATCATCCTTGTCAATATGAACAAACACCTCACATCCAAAGACTCTAAGAAATGAGTAATCGACTTTCTTACCGTACCAAGCCTCTTCAGGTATGCCTCCATCCAAGGCACTTGAGGGTCCTCTGTTTATCAATACACAGTTGTGCTCACCGCTTCTGCCCAAAAAGAAAGAGGCAGTCCTGCATATATCCTCATGCTCCTAGCACGTTCCATTATTGTTTTGTTCATCCTTTCTGACACCCCATTCTGCTGCGGGGTTCCTGGAACCGTCTTTTGCCTGCGGATTCCATTCTTAGAACAATAATCATCAAATTCATTGTTGCAATACTTCTCTCCATTATCTGATCTGAGACATTTTAACTTAAGACCTGTTTCATTCTCTACCAAGGCTTTCCATTTAACAAAAGTATCAAATACATCAGATTTGTTTCTAATACAATAAACCCAAACTTTCCTTGTTGCATCATCAATAAAAGTAACATAATAACTTGAGCCCCCAAGAGATGATACCTGAGTCGGCCCCCACACATCAGAATGTACCAGCTCTAACTTACTCTCTTTCTTCGTAGGTCCAACCTTGAGAAATCTTACTCGCTTCTGTTTCCTATATATGCAGTTCTCACATAAATCCAACCTTGTTTCTGTATATCCAGACAAATTCTTCTTTATGATGTTCATGCCCTTATGGCTCATATGACCGAGCCTATAGTGTCATAATGTTGTATCTGCATCTGAAGCCACAAGATTACAATCATTAGTACTATCAGTGGTTAAATACAATGTTCCAACCTTCTTACCTTTTGCCACCACAAGAGCACCCTTGGTAACCTTCCAAGAGTCAGCTGTAAATATCACAGTACAACCATCACTTCCCAATTGCCCCGCTGATATCAAATTTCTCCTTAATGTAGGCACATGTCTGACACCCTTCAATAGCCATGTATTCCCATTCTACATCTTAACCTGAACAGAACCTTTTCCAACTATACTACAAGGCTCATCATCACCAAGAAAAACATGCCCAAAATCCCCTTGAACATAATCAACAAAATAATGCCTATGTAGAGTAGCATGAAAAGAAGCCCCTGAATCTAAAACCCAAGATTCAGTAATATTATGCAAAGAAAGAATCAAAGCATCATGGCATACATTACCCGATGCCACATTTGTCTCCTTGTTTTCTTCTTGTTGTTTCTTCTTGTCCCGAAGCTCCCAACAGTCCTTCTTTGCATGCCCAGACTTTCCACAGTGCCAGCATATTATCTTGCTTTTGGATTTTGACCTTGCCCGATCCTTTGATTTTCCACGATTTCCTCTATTCTTCTGTCTCCCTCTAGTTTCCACTGTCAAAGCATTCCCTGAAGTAGAAAATTCACCAGAGCTTTTTCTTCGCATTTCCTCGCTTAGAATCACCCCTACAACATCCTCAAACTTCAACTTTGAGTTAGTAGGAACCGATTTGCTTACCGCCATTACCAGGGTATTCCAACTCTCAGGTAAAGAGCACATAACTAATAAAGCCCTAACTTCTTTATCAAATTCTATTGTAACCGAAGCTAGCATATTTACAACCGTATTAAAATCATTTAGATGATCTGCTACTGAACCATTCTTAAACATATTCATATTAAACAATTTTTTCATTAAAAATATCTTATTAGAGGCAGAGGGTTTTTCATACAACTTCCCTAATGCATCCATCAGTTCTTTTGTAGTCTTTTCTTTTGAAACATTAAATAATACCGAAGATGCAAGACACAGCCGGATCGTTCCAAGTGCCTTCCGATCCAACAAATCCCATTCCGCATCTGTCATACTCGAGAGTTTGTTCACCTTCTCAGACAACGGAGTATAAAGATCCTTCTGATAAAGGTAATCTTCCATCTGCATCTTCCAAAGACTGAAATTCTGCCCGTTGAATTTATCAACCGTAGATTTTCCATCATCTGTCATAGCTCCCACTCAAGCTAAAAACTTTCCCTGCAATTCAACACTTCAGCAAACCAAACCAGGCTCTGATACCAATTGTTAGGAAATAAGAGATAAAATATGCGGAATAATCCCTTACAAAATCACAACAGTAGAAACTAATATGCAGAAAATATTACAGATCTCAAATAAAAGTGCAGAATAAATAACACAACACAGAGAGACAAGATTTAACGTGGTTCACCCAATTTGGGCTACGTCCACCAAGAATCACTTGCTCAGATTTTATTACAAGCCTCCACTCTCTCAATACAATACCCAGATTCCGTTTGGAGCTATGCTCAACAAACTCTACAGAATTCACACCCTGAATTTAAAGCACATCTGCAATACATTTGTTTGTCTATCTATCATATGCATAAGACCATATAAATAGACAATTGCTTAAGCAGTTTGATACAAAATCGTGGGTATCAAAACCATGGGCAAAAAACCGTGGGTATCAAAACAATGGGCAAAAACCGTGGGTATCAAAACAATGGGTACCGAAAAACCATGGGCCCAAAAACAACCCATAACGGTTACTCATTACCCATGGGTTAATAAACCACCCATGAAAATTTGCTTCGGGGGCTTCGCCCCCGAACCCCCTTGACCCACTCACCGGCAAGCGGGACCGCCATAAAAATACCCGAGTGTAACACATAGAAGGTGTACCACACTCTAACATGAAAACAGGCCCCAGACTTGTATGAGCATCTTAGAAAAATAACATAAACAGGAAAACAAAGGTGCAGGGATGATTAGGATACAACGTGCTGTGGAAAATCAATGGTATGTCCACATTGGAAACAAAATATGAGGCATTGCAGGTAAAGATCAGGACTTGTCTTGAAGCAGCGCACGCCAAAGAGGCATTACAGCAGAAGCCTACCATCACTAAGGAGGAGATTCTGCATGCATGGTATCCAAATCCTGCCCCTTCAGAAGGAGGTTTACTAGGAAACCATGGAGGTATTTGGGAATCTTCAGGGTGAAATACAATATTTAAAGAAGCAATCATGAAAGATGGAGCAAAAGAAACCATTAGAGACAGTCCAATCTGATATGGATGATTTGAAAGAAGTGTGCAAGATGTTGCATTGGGAGAATATCATTCCATTGTTGGGGGGAATTGGTTAAAAGGAAACACTTCTACGCGCATGAGTACTGAGACTAGATGACAGATCCTGCATGCAAATCTTCCCCCTCATAACCTAGATTATGACAAGGAAATAGACTGTGAATGTTGTTGTGGATGGGTGGCTATTAAGTAATATGTTGATTGATACAAGTGTGGAAGTCAATTTTCTTACCTTATATGCATGGGTACAAATGGGGGAGACCTCCATTGCAACCATCCTCTAATGTTTTGTTCATAGCTAGCCAGACTAAGGCCACTCCCATTGGAGTTTTAAAAGATGCATCCATTACCATATAAGGAGCCAAGTTCACTGGAGATTTTGAGGTTTTAGTGCTAGCAGAGTTAGATAGCTTCCTAGCTCTATTGAGGCATCCTTGCGTGTTATGCAAATAATGTTGATCTTAGGTTCAACAAGGGTTATATCAGTTTTGAAAATAAGGAGGAATTGGTTATTGGATCCCTTTAACATATGGAAAATCTACACCCTATATTGAGCCCTTGAGTGAAGAAGGCATGAATAGAATTTATGTACGTATCATCCAGGATCCAGAGGTGCTTGAGCCATGTAAAGAAGGAATCCTTCAGTGGGAGGATGCACAATATATTAGTGATACTACAAGTGTTGCTTGTGATAATTAGACTCATAGCACTTATGAGTTGGTAGGGCGCAAAGTAAAGAGCATATTTCCTGAGGGCAAACAAACCGTGTTATATTAGGAGAATAGGTAATAAATCGATGCCTTGTTACATCAAAGAAGGAGATCCTATGGTATTCCTACGCGCCATGGTAGAATAGTGGATAGACTCATTGAAAAGAAGAAATATGCTAGCATATACACTATGCAGGACAAATGACGCACTAATGGGTGGTCCACAAGGATAATCTTGTAGGATGGAATGAAATTAGGGTTTCTCTTGCCACTAAGTTCTTTAGGAGTAATAAACCTACTCAAATATGCACTTATCATGGTAATCAACCTGTTCAACACCATGTTCAGCAGTGTGAGAGACTCTGGACAGAGGAGCAGGAAAATTTACCACCTTCACTCTGGGTACACAAGTTTTATTCCACTTTGCATGGCTGCGTGCGTGCTTGGTATGTATATGCAAAACTCTATAGAGAGACTAGAAATTGACAGGATTTAATTGTAGGAATGCCTCAGACATTTGACTTCTTCTCTACCAAGCCTCCGGTGGAAGAAGCATTAAAAGTCATAAAGTGCTTAACTATGGGAGATAGTGTCAAGGATGAAGAACTCCTTCAAGGGTTATTGGATAAAGGAAAACTTAGGAGTGCATCTTGTTGAAGAGATAAAGGTTGATGCCACACTACTTCAGCGCACTTGCCTTAAGAAAGAAAAAGGAAAAATGGTTCTACTTAGTGGATGATGAAGAAGTAGAAAATTTGGATATAAATCATATCAATAGGTAGGTGTGAGGTGTTGAAAAGTGCAGATAAGACCACTACGCACCTATCATGAACCTATGAAGACAAAGAAAGTGAATATTGGATCAGATGCTGAGCCTAAGGAGGCCATAATTGGGGACTACTGGTCAGACTCTGAAGTGGAAAAAATAATAGAGTTACTATGGGATTATCATGATTTATTTCCTCGGGGGGTACCATGAGCTTAAAGGCATGCATGAATCATTAGTGGAGATGAGGATAAAGTTTAAAGAGGTGTGCGCACCTAGTTAGAAAGAGACCCTAAAGGATGAACCCCAACTTACGTGAAAAGGTCAGAGAAGAGATTGACAAAATTTTGAAGTCTGGAATCATCAAGCCCCTGGACGAGTCAGAATGGGTTAGTCCAATGGTGATCAATATAGAGAGGGATGGTTAGATTAGGATTTGTGTGGACCACATGGATTTGAATGTTGCATGTGTGATTGATCCCTTTACTTATGCCATTCATTGAGGAAATACTAAAAGGCGTTGCAAGGATGCATAATCTATTCATTTACAGATGGTTTTCTCTGGGTATCATTGGGTTAGGATTGCCCCAGGAGGGATCAAGAAAAGACTAATTTTACTACTAAATGGGGTAGCTTTACCTATACTGTGATACCTTTTGGTCTGAAAAAATGCGCTCTACTGGTATTTTTAGGCATAGGTGGTTAAAGCATTCAAGGACTTTATTCACAACTTCTTGCAGGGCTATTTGGATGATTGGATGGTGTATGGATTAGTTAAAGATCATTGTGAAAATATATGCTTAATGTTTGAAATATGTAGATAGTTTGAGTATCTCTATTGAACATCAAGAAGTGCAATATTTGCTACACCATTTCGAATATTGTTAGGGACACATAATCTGCAAAGAAGGTTTGTTGGTTGATCCAACTAAGGTTGCAGTCATTATAGGCCTAAAAGAGCCTACCAGTCGAAGTGAGGTGCGGTGAATTCTTAGGTCACATGAGGTATTATAGGAAATCATAAAGGGATATGCTAAGGTTGTTGCACCTTTGGAGGATTTACTGAAAGAAAAATGTGCGTTTCTACTAGGGAGAACCACAACAACATGCATTCGAGACATTAAAGGAGAAACTTACTACCACACCTATTCTGTGTTTTCCCTTCATGGGACCAACAATTTCATGTACATGTGGATGCCTCTGGCATGACCATCGATGCGAGTATTGGCTCAGCTTAAAGAAGGTATTATAGATCATCCTATTTGTTTTTGCTAGTAGAAAGTTGACTCGTGGATAATAGAATTACATAGCTACAGAGCGCAAAGCTTTGTCAATGATCTATGTACTACACAAATTTAGATAGTACATGTTAGCTACACCATTTTTTTTTTATACAGATCACATGGGCATTAAAGTATTTGGTAAATAAGATTGTTTTACAGGGGTTCATATGTAGATGGGTGCTATTATTTCAAGAATTTGATTTCACGAGTTGTGGTCAAAACTAGGGAAAAAGTAATTCTGGACCAAGACCATTTATCCGTAATACAGTCAGGAGAAGAAGCACAGGTAATTGAAGATACCATGTCAGATGCATAGTTATAGAGGTTACAACAAGCGCCATTAGAATTAGAGGACATTGTTGTGTTTTTACAAACAGGCATGACACCATAAGGAATGAAATCGTTAGAGAAGAAATAACTTGCTATACACATGACACCCTATATGTTAATTAGTGGTGACATGTACTAAATTACGTCGGGATGAAGTATTGCATTGTTGTGTACTGGAACATGAGCGCACAGATATCATGGAGGAAGTTCATGGTGGTATTGTAGGTGGCCACTATGTAGGTGACTCTACTACACATAAGATTCTACTCATTGGATTATGGTGGGAGACCTTGTATAAAGATTGTAAGGAATTTTTACAAGGCTTGTGATCAATGTTAATGTCTTAGCAAGCCAAGACAACAATATGAGAATGTCATTAAGACCTATTCCTAGTGCAGAGGCATTTTAGAAATGGGCAATTGATTTTGTGGGTCCTATTTCACCAGCTACGCTTAGAACTGGATTGTGCTACATCATTACTTGCACAAGATTACCTTACAAGGTGGGCAGAAGCAACCCCTATAAAGGATTATATAGCAACTATAACAGCTAGGTTTCTATGGGAAAATATTATTACATGGTATGGATGTCCTTTAAGTTTAACCATTGATAGGGGCATGTAATTTCTGAATGAAATAATCATAATTTTTATTGGATTGAATTAATGATTGCACACCATAAGACTACACCATATCATCCTCAGGAAAATGGGACTACTGAGGATTTCAACAAAATTTTGAGCCAGACATTGACAAAAATCAGTGTGATGTTGGAATGAAAGGATTGGGATGATAAAGTATGTGCAGTACTCTTGGGCATATCAAAAAACATATAAAAGGTTTGAACAAATCCCACACCATTTCAATTAGTGTTTGGCACATAAGCAGTCTCTTTCTATGGAATTCATGTTACCATGTTTGCATATTGTTAGGATAAAAATATTATTATCCTATTTAATTATGCATTCCATAATTAATAAATTTATTAATTATTGTTTTATGGTTATATTTAATTATAACCATCCTCTTGTTTGTATTTGGTTATTTCGGGAGCTGTTATATTGTTTTGAACAATATATTTGTTTGTATTTAATTGTTGCTTCCCGGATGTTATTGGAAGCTTATGTATTTTGGAATTTGGTTTCACCTGTGCAACTTAATCTTCTGTTTGTATTTGGCTGTGCAATATCTATAAATATTGCAGCCCATTCTCTGTAAGTTTGGTTGATTGAGATTAATAAAATAATCAGGCTTCCGCCCCTGTTTCTCAATCTACATTTGGTACCAGAGCGAATTGAAGCTCCTGGAAAGGTTGGAGAAGGTTGCAGAAGAAGGAGAATTCATGGAGAAGAAATCTGCAACAAAAGGAGAGCCAGTGCTGCCTCCTGCAGCTTCCCAGAACCCCCTGCAAACCCACAACCTCCTGTTCAGTTCTAGGTGTTTGGAACGTAAATTTTTTTTTGCACTGGTGCACCCAGCACCAGGCAAAACTTGCTTCTGCAGGTATTGAAAATATATTTTAAAAAATTATTTTTTTTCTCCCCATTTAGGGTTTTATATCTAATATTAGAGATATTTTTTTGGTCTTTGCTTTCTTTTTATCATACCTCTACGTTTAGAGGTATATTTTGTTATTGTTGTACATATTAGAGGTCACTGGTAAAGATAACACTCTGCTAAAAATTGGAGGAGATTCAGCACTATTTCCACAGCCAAGCACTAGCTCTTGGACGTGTTGGAAGTGTTGACACTAACAAATGGTGGATCTGCACAATACAAATACACAACAAGATACACAAGAGGCAACAACAAACAAGGAATCCTGCGTCCTCAACCTACAAACCTGCAGTCAAACAATGCACATGGCATCAACAACAAAATGTTGAAAGCATTCAGTATTTTGTGTGATCTAACAATGGTTAGCAAAGCAAATAAAAAATGGTGAATGGATTTGCATACAAACAGAGACCCCTGCGTCCACGCCTCCAGCTCATGCAGCGACCTGCACACCGTTTGGAGACTGATTTCTCAACATCAAAGAGATACCTGCCTCATGAACAGTGCTGCACAATCCCCTCCATGCACAAGACACAAACAATGTAAAAGGTGCAACCCTGTGAACCTGCACAAAGGAACATAGCAAACAAATCTACCACGGCCTGCACAAAACAAGAAAAAAACGGTGAAGAAACTCAAAGGAAATAGCAAAAACAAAAACAAAGGCAAACAAAACAATAAAAAGGAGATAAAGCGGCGGTTCTTTCAAGTTAGAAGATCCATTTTTTGGTGCAAAGTAAACCCTAAATCACCTCGACTACCACACATGCCACATGGACTCCAACTCAGCTCTTCCAAATCACATTTTTTAATAGGTCAAGTCATTTTTTATATTCATTAAATATCATTTGCTTCACTTTATACCATAAGCGCTTGATGAGCCATGTTGGATAGAGGAAATGACTTGGCAGGATGAGGTGTGGGGTTCAAATCCCACCACCAACACAAAATCTCGTTTTTTGAAATTTGGTGGAACCGGCAAATTTAGCAGAAATTTTGAATTTAGTTATAACTAACTAAATTTAGCGGAGAAATCCCTAATTTAGGGTAAAAAAAAATTCTCCCATTCGGCCTGGTTTTTCATTTTGGACATTTTTTGCAAAAGGAGACCCATCTAAAAATTGCATTTTCAGCTTTTTTTTGCAATTTTTAGCATTTTGGGTCGTATTGGGCTCAGGAGGCCACCAGGACCCTGCGAAACAAAATTTTTTGCCTGCCATTCAAATTTTCCAGTTTTTTGAATGTAAATTATATACTGTTGTATATTGTACTAATTTGCAGGTTGCCATAGTCAACTGCAAACTTTGTAACTGCTCAGAAACTGACAGAATTGTAATAAAAAACAATTAAAAAAATGGTTCTGTAACACTCACGAGATCCTAGATCTCATTCGCAGCATTCGGTATATACGGTGCCTCTGGGAAGCGCTTACGGGTAAAGCCATCGTGACTACTACTACACTTAACACCTAATATAGCTGCAACAACGTCGTCTGGGCATCATCCCTATAAATCGACGAGGAGTAATAAGGTCACAGTGCACACACTATGAACCATCCCATCCGTCTGTGAATGATTGCACGACATAAATCCGGACTAAGAAATTATCCAAGTATATAGCGAAGTTACGTGCGCGTATGAGGATATTTCTTTGAGCCGGTGTCAATAATCACACAGACCCCATCAGTACTGTCTTGGTACCACGTATTGAATTCTTTCACGTACGTTAACGCCTCTTTCACGTACCACCGGGTATATAGAAAGGGTGAGCTTCTTCCACGTACCGATGGGTATATCGGAAGGGCACGTATATAGAAAGGTTTGGTATATCAGACTGATGGTATATAGATTGGGAGACCTAATACCTGGAGTGATAAGAGCCAAACCCTGTCAGTGATCTCTGCAAAATGGGCACCAATGCCCCCAAATTTTTTCTTCCGGATTCACAATTGCTCAGAGGAAGCAACTATGCTGCATGGAAGACAAAAATAAAGACACAACTTGAGTTTGAAGAGATCTGGCCTGTTGTGAATGGTACTCTGACCAGATCAGCCACTGATACAACACAACAACGACAGTTTGATAAAGCAGATCAGAAATCCAAACTCATCATCTTGTTTGGAGTGTCTGATGATGTGCAACCCCACATTCGAGATGCCAAAACAGAAAAAGAAGCGTGGGATAAATTGAGCACAGTATATGAGGCCAAAAACAAGAATGTCATACTGAATTTGTAGAGTCAGTTACATACACTGAAGTTCAAGCAGAATGAAAAAATTGAAGCTTTCTTAAGAAGAGTTGAAGAATTGAGGGCTTCACTTCTAGCCCTGGGAGAACCAGTCACAGATGATGCTCTTGTTCCCATTGTTCTGAGAGCACTCCCCTCTTCTTACCACATTTTTGTCACAACACTAAACGTGTCAGATACGACAGTTGGTTTTGACAAACTGGTGAACCTATTGCAACAAGAGGAAGCAATGTACAATAAGGATGATGAAGAGGAGCAGGCATTGTCTTCACATCAAAAATGGAAAGGAAAAGGTAAAGGAAAACCTAATTCCTATCAGAAGTCCCAACATCAGAATCAGTATCACGGGGACAATCAACAGAAGAAGCAATGTCCTATTTGCAAAAGAGGACATGACTTAAAAGATTGTTGGTATAACACTTATAAGAAAGGTTCATCAAGCAACTCTGGACCACAACAACAACAATCTTACAAGGGACATTCTAACAACTATCACGGGCAGAAAAAGGGGAACTGGAAAAGAAGACCCCACCAGCAAGGTAATATTGTTGAGCAACAAGAACAGTCAGACAATGAAGACTTCTTGTTCACTGCTCAATCAAGTGAACCATCCACGTCATCTAGTGATGTCTGGTATGTTGATTCGGGAGCCACTCGACACATGACCGGCCACAGAGACTGGTTTATTTCAATGAGGGACACGCCATCAAAAAATCATGTTTCATTGGGAGATGATTCTTCATATACAGTTCAGGGGATTGGGAACATTTCTCTACCCCTTGGTTCACGCAAATGCAGACTATCAGATGTCCTATATGTCCCTAGGTTGACAAAGAATCTTCTTTCAGTTAGTCAACTCCTAGATCACAACCTAAAAATTGACTTTGATAGTCAATCCGGCAAGAAAACGTGTTTAATTCGAGATAAATCAAGAGGCTCAAAAATAATTGCAAAAGCCTCCAATGTGGGACGCATGTTTCAACTTGATTTTGTTCATAGAGATGATCAAGCACTTGTGGCTAAAAACTCCACCTCAGCATAGTTGTGGCATCGAAGATTTGGTCATGTAAGTTTCAAATATCTTGAAACACTTCACCGGTGTAATATGGTACATGGGCTACCATCTCTTCAGAAGGATACAGACAAGTGTCCTCACTGCCTAGCAGGAAAACAACACAGAGCTTCATTCTAGAAGAGTACATTTCGAGCTCATGGTAAACTTGACCTGGTTCATACTGATCTTTGCGGTCCAATACAGCCAAGTCATTCTGGGTTCCAGTACTTCATGCTTTGTGTTGACGACTATTCAGAAAAAATGTGGATTTTTTGTCTTCACAAGAAAAGTGAAGCGTTTGAAACCTTCAAAAAGTTCAAAGTAACAGTTGAGAAAGAAACTGGTCGTCACATCAGAACTCTCTACTCAGATCGAGGGGGGGAATTCACCAGTGATGAGTTCAGAGACTACCTACAAACTCACGGGATTCGTCGACAAATGCCTCCTCCACACACACCGCAGCAAAATGGTGTTGTTGAGAGAAGAAATCATACTATCATGGAAATGGTGTGATGCATGATCGATGATTCTAGACTTGCAAAGACATTCTGGGTAGAAGCAGCAAAGACAGCAGTGTATTTGTTGAACAGAGTGCCCACAACTGCTCTTGATGGAATAACACCACAAGAAGCATGGTCAAAAAGGAAACCATCCATTGCACACCTCAGAGTATTCGGGTGCAAAGCAAGCATGCACATACCCAAACAGAACAGAAAGAAATTGGACATGAAGTCACAAAAACTCATCTTCATTGGGTACAGTGAAGAGACTCTTGGGTATAGATTGATGGATCCTAAGACCAGAAAAGTCTACACCAGCAGAGATGTTGAGTTTTTTGAGAATAAGGAAGCAGAGACTCCTCCTCCGGACTCACAAGATGTAGATTTTTCACCTGTTGTAAAAATTGAAGCTGATGTTCCCTCAGAAGATGAAAGTGATGATGGGGATGATGGTGTTGATCAGATAGAACCATGACCCATGGGAACAGTTCAAGTATGCCTAAATGGTGTACAAGTACATTACGAGATGCAAGATTGGATGCTCCACCGGATACATCCACCCCTGGACCACGGACTCGCAGTAAAGCAAGAGAAGAAGTTAACTTTGCTTTGATGAGTAGAGTTATTGAATCAGATGAGCCCTCTACAGTCCAGGAAGCCCTACAGTCAAAAGCTTGGAAAGATGCCATGGATTCTGAATATCAATCAGTGATGAAGAATAACACTTGGCAGCTTGTCGATCTTCCACCAGGGAAGAAACCCATTGGATGCAGATGGATATTCAAAACTAAGTACAAAGTAGATGGGACAGTGGACAAGTACAAAGCAAGACTTGTAGCAAAGGGGTACGCACAAAAAGAAGGCATTGACTATGAGGAGACATTTTCTCCCACAGCTAAGATCAAAATGATCAGGATGATCTTTGCTCTAGCTGCTCAGTTTGGATGGAAAGTTCACCAAATGGATGTAAAAAGTGCCTTCCTAAATGGAGATTTACAAGAAGAAGTCTACATGACTCAACCTGAGGGATATGTTGTACCTGGTCAAGAAGCAAAGGTATGCAGACTCAGGAAATCTCTGTATGGCCTCAAACAGGCACCCCGGGCATGGTACATCAAGATTGATGAGCATCTCGTACAACATGGATTTGTTAGAAATCCATACGATCCCAATCTCTACCTCAAAAATCAAGGGGGGGAGATGGTGATTGTTGTTGTCTATGTCAACGATCTAGTCATCACTGGAAGTTCAGTGAGGATGATCGATGCAACAAAGAAAGATCTTAATCGATCATTCGACATGATAGATCTCAGGCTGATGCACTATTGTCTTGGATTGGAAGTGTGGCAGAAAGAGAATCATATTTTTGTTTCTCAGATGAAATATACCAAGACTACACTTGAGAAGTTTAGGATGATGGATTGCACACCAATTGCTACACCTATGGAGAACAGATTGTAGTTATCTCATTCAGATCCATCTCCTGAGGTAAGTGCCACTCTCTATCGGCAGTTGATTGGGAGTCTCATTTACCTAACCTACACTAGACCAGATATCAGCTTTGCAGTGAGCTATCTATCCAGGTTCATGCAGGAACCCAAAGTTTGTCATTGGAAAGCAACAAAGCACATCTTGAGATATCTCAAAGGATCAGTGGATCTTGGTCTAGAATACAAGAAGAATGAAAACTTCTTCTTGACTAGATATTTGGATTCAGATCATGCAGGTAACATTGATGATAGAAAATCCACTTCTGGATTTGTATTCTTTATGGGATCTGGACCAATATCATGGGGAAGTAAGAAACAACACTTTGTTTCTCGTCTCTTCCATAGAAGCCGAGTATCGTTCTGCAGGAGAAGCTATCTGTGAAGCGATTTGGCTACGTCGCATACTGGAAGGACTTGGAATACCACAGGACAAACCGACCACCATGTATGTTGACAATGAAGGTGTTCTCAAACTTGTTCGCAATCCAGTTTTTCATGAGAGAACAAAGCACATTGAGGTTCAGGTTCATTTCATACGTGAACATGTGTTGAAGCACAACATCCAGCTTCAATTTTGTCCAACTGCTGAACAACGAGCAGATATTTTCACAAAGTCACTTGCACGTGACAAGTTCGAGTTGTTCAGAGAGTTCCTCTCCTCATCTCTTCAGACAATGCACAATTAAGGGGGGGAATGTTAGGATAAAAATATTATTTCCTATTTAATTATGCATTCTATAATTAATTGGGTATTTATTAATTATTGTTTTATGGTTATATTTAATTATAACCATCCTTCTTGTTTGTATTTATTCAAAACTTACTACAGGAGCTTATATTGTTTTAACAATATATTTGTTTGTATTTAATTGTGCTTCAACCAGAAGTAGATGTTATTGTTCAAGCTTTGTATTTGGTACAATTGAGTTTCACTTTTCACTCTAATCATGGTTTTGAAAATTTTGGCTGTACCCAATGACATTATAAATGTTGCAGCCCATTCTCTGTAAGATAAGCATCCAAATCATAACATATATTGATGATAATATGAGTAATGGCTTACAAAACACAAATTCAATTATTGGTAATAGATGAGATATATTGTCTCCTTCTTTAATGCATTGAACAAGTGATTTCTATTTGAAACTATTGTGAATCCTAAATATCATGCACACATCGATGCCTCTAGGACATATTAGACATAGGACACAAGTATCCATAAGGTGAATCTTTTTATGTTTCCATAATTGACAATGTATATGGGTTGCTATTGTTTTCAAATACTAAGGAAAAGTCAATTTTCGTTGGTAATGCAAGCCCATGTTTCACTCCATTAGGTGATATTACACCTGTAACCTTTCAAAGAAGTAATTATTGTGGACAAGCATAAAGTACTTCAAACTTGTGTCATGTAATAAAACTTTACACTATTCATCTAAAGTATTGGCCCATCCATTTGAAGACGCATGCATAAAGTGGAGGTATTCCATAATGCATTATAATCCTTCTTTCTATTTTTGTACAATCCAGCCTTAGGTTTTTTGTATCAAGTTGCACTTATAAAATTCCCCACTAAATTCTTAGATTCTCTAACTTATGAAAGATGTTATGGGATCTAGAAGAATTCATGAAATTAATGAAATCCTTTGGTGTATCCAGAAATGTAAATTAAATAAACATATACCATGGATGTGCTAATAAAGTTGCAAAAAATGTGACATAAATGCACCAAAAAATTGCTATCAACAAAACTTATACATATACTAAGCTTACTTTTGGATGATAGATATTCATTAACAATATAAGAGAGTTAATTTAGACAGGGGAAACCTAAAAAACTCATAGTACCACAAGGTGCCATAAGGTAATGCCAAAAAGGCTGCAAAGAACCAACTGGGATACATCAAAACACCCTAAAAGGGTAACCCAAAGAGCATAGAAGAAAAATCACACCAGAAAAAATAAAGTAAAAACCGCAACTAAGGAGGAGGAGGGTCATCTAGGTGGAGGAGATAAAAACCCAACCATTTTTGAATGCTTATGATCCACCTACCATCTATCATTCTGACATCTGTAAATGATAAATCAACCAAGTTTTCCCAAAATAGGGGAAGGTGAACTGAGTAAGAAAATAGTAAGAATGCAAGAGTAAATAAAAAAGACATACAGAGGATTTGTGCTAGCCACTAGCTTTCGTCCCCTTGGAGGTGAATGTATACATTAGTAGCTTTAAGACCTAGAAAAAGCTACCCAAGGGTGATTTAAACTAGGAGCTACATATCAGTGAACTCCTACGTTGCATAAAACATCTGAGTAGAAATAGATTCAAATACCTGAATTGTTCAGAAGTGGAGATTTGATTCAGATGCTCCATGAGAGTAATTTTCAGAATTATAGGTCCAAAGGGCGTGATGGGTGACGAATGGTTGATGTGGCAATGTCATAGGATCCGGTGGGACAAATCATGATTACAACACACTGCCCCAATGATCAAGAAGATCATGTAAATGATAGGAATTAGGGAAATTCGTTGCTTGAGCTTAAATCTATATGCAAATAGAAGACAAGTATAATCACTTTGTCATTAGTGGAAGGTACAAAGCAACAGATTGATAATGCTGGAATATTAAAGCATTGTTATACTTTCCAAATATGAAACATTGAATACATGGTTGATGATCAATTATCATGAAGATGCAATGATTTTCAAATGCTTTAGTGGAATCATGGTAAGGGCTGGAATATGAATACATTATACTTTGATTTAATGAAATGTGTTTACTATTATATGTCAAAGGAACAATGTAGAAGGGCCTTATGTCTAAAATGACTAAGATGTAGGCACCTCAAGAATGATACATCTTGATAGTGACCAATACATAAAGGAATTGATTCTTGGGCTCAAGAAGGAATTCTAAGTACTATATTGAAAAGTGTACTTTTATTAATAAGATATGTATAGTACATCACTAATCATATAAAACAAATGGGTAAAAAAATACACCCATCTTAAGAAGGATCAAATTGAATGCCAAGAAATCCTTGCATTGAATATAATCATCTCACTTCATAGGAAAACATCTAGGGAATAAAATTACATAATATAAATACATTTTTTAACCCAAAAACAAGTCATTCAATAAACATTTTTATTACATAATAAAAGTTTCATATTTTATTTTAATGTGTTTACCCAACTTAACCGATGCTAGTGGACAAGTTTTAAAATAATAAATGTTTTGGATAAAGGATTTATAAAAATAATATTAATTTTCAATGTGTGGACCATTCAAGCACAGAGGGCGGATGATGTGGTAGAAAGTTATGCAGTGGCATTCGAAGAACTATGAATCCCCAAGGAGTTTCCTTCAAGTGGTGGGAAGGCAGTACAGTTTTTTCTACCAACCACTTCCTGCATCATTGACGGTTTGATACTCAGAGAAATATGGATCTTGGAGCCACCACTTATTGGTGTCAAAGCTTCCATTGCCCACACAATTACTTGAAGGAATTAAAATTAGACCACCTTTTAATGGGACAACTCTAACAACTTAGAATCAATGCCTAGAAAAGGTAGGATGACTACCATTATAAGAGAGACTCAAGTATTCCGTTAACCAATCCTACATTTATAGGCTAATATTTTTATATAAAATTTTGAAACTTACTAACGATTCACCTTTTTCAATAGAGCAAACTTGAGGCCCTTATAATTTTCAAGAACCACACTAAGGAAAATATAAGCTATGTGGAAATCAGTTCATGTAAAAGATGGACTTATTAGAAGGAATAATGGAATGCAATGTCTAGCATTTTTTTAGTCTTGAGAAAATAGAAAGGAGAGTCTGCAAAGATGATTTGGAAGGAGTCGTGATGAGTTGTAAATGACAAAGGGAGAATATTAAGATAGTGTTGTACAAATATCACTTGGAGATAGAGGTAAGAAGGTAAGCCTAATGATAGGGTAGAAACTCTTAAGCGTGTGAATATCACCCACCTCAGGGCATCACAAGAAGGGATAAAGATGAGGTTCAGGTTGAAGTAGAAGATGTTACATGTTAAATTCATTCTTTTATTCAGAAATAATTCTTTCTAAGGTTCTATTCATTTTATTTGATTCATTTTGGAGATCATGACATCTTTTAGAAGGAACAACTACAATTAGTTTGGGGTAATTTTGGAAGTCAAGATATGGAACTGGAAGCATTATAGAAGCATTTCCAAAGAGTAGACATATTCAAAGGATGTGGAAGGGATGAAGAAATGAATTGAAGACGTGAAGAAGAAGACTACAGATTTGAGACTTAGCCATTTTCACAAGTAGAGCTATTTTTGAGATATCATGTGAACACACAAACCGGTTAAAGACTCAAACAAGAACAATCATTGGCTAATATTTTGTAGGATCGGCAGTGCTTTGGCATGGGTGTAGGATGAGAATAGATTTTTTTAAAGTTATCATAGAAGAATTCTTTCATGGGCTAAAGTATTGCTAATTAGGACATAGTAAAATTTTCCATGCCCATTAACAAAATTTGTTATTTTGACACTCAAAGGATTATTATAACAGTGCGTGAGCTGATGGATAACATGGCAACCTACACACAAGGAAGGAAAGTCCCACCCTTATAAATATGTACACACACTATGTAGCATAAAGAGCATTGAGAATGAGTTATGTGAAGTTATGCTGCCAAATCTGATGGGTGAATAAACTACCTGGCCATTATCTATTGTAATAATCTTCATGTAATCATGTTTAATGTAATAGTGTATTGGATGAAACAAAGTATCAAATCCTGAGTATAATTTTTTATTTCATGATTGCATTTCATATGGTTATCTTCAATTAGGTCTAAGTTATTCTCTCAAGATACTAAATCTGAATATGCTCTAAAGAATGATAATTAGTTATGGCATCTGAATGCATTAAGTCTTCATCGTTCTAACACCATGCAGAGGAAATTGGTCCTGGACAATTTCATGAAAGTAAGAGCCTCACTTAGAGATCTGAGGTACCCTTAAAACATTCCTAGGCAATGCATTATGTGTACAAACCTTGGTGGACTCAATGTTTAAGATAAACTATCTACTCATGCCAAACCAAAGGATCTATCAAAGAAACTGTCAGAGATCAAAAGCTTCATTATACTTGACCCATCTCTCTTCCCTCTCCTTTTCATATAAGGTCCATCATGCTTCCACTCAATCTTCCTAGGAGGTGTTGAAAAAACTTAATCAATTGCATAGGAAATGCTTCGTGCAACCCTCAGCGTTATAAGAATCAGGATATTTATAGCTAAAGGGATGAAGTCATGCAAGCCATGAAAGAGGATACCTTGGGCCTTTTAGAATGATTAGCACTTGTCAAGAAGAAGCATGAGGCCCTTATAGCAACACAAGAACCACACAAGGAAAGGCTAGATGAGCTTGGGAAACTCATCGCATAAAAGATGGACTTATTATAAGGAATAATGAATACAATGTCCAACATTGTTTTGGTCTTGCAGAATGAGAAAGGAGAGATTACAAAGGATGAGATAGAGTCAATTGCATTGGATATCCCATAAAAGGTAGAAGCCACACTTAATGATTAAAAGAAATTAGAGGTGGAAATAAAAGAAGAATATCCAAAATTGATTCTTCGGGTTGAAGTAGAAGATGTTGCAGGGTAAAGTCATTCTTTTATTCATAAAAATTATTTCTATTCTTCTATTCATATTCTTTGATTCATTTTGGAGACAACCATTGCCAGGGTAACAATGAAATTAGTGTGGGGTAATGTTGGTCAGTCAAAATATGGCACTTAGCGAAAAACATACAAAAGGTTTGCACGGAAGAGAAGAGTGCATTCAAAGGTGTGGAAGGATCAGGGAAGGAATCACACAAGAAGGAGAAGAGAAAGATTCGGGACTTAGCCATTTTCATGATGATGAGCTATTTTTGGAGATAGTGTGTGGAACACACAAACCAGTTAAAGACTTGTGTGACATGCATTGGCTATTTTTGGAGGATCGGCTATGAAGCACTTTGCATGGGTATACAGGCTAAGAATAGATTTACTACTAACAGTTAACTAGAAGAATTCTATTGTTAGCACACTTGCATGTGTGGCTATTATTGTAATGGCGTGTGGCTAATAATAGCATGCGACCTATTTTGGGAATAGATAAGCAGTGAAGGGTAAGTCCCCACCCTTATAAATATGTAGTGAACTATGTAGTATAGAGGATAGTATGTGTAAGAACTGAGTTATTGTGAGGTTATGCTGCCAAATCTGATGTGCGCATAAACTATGGTATTATCTATTGTAATAAGCTTCTGTGTATTTATCATGTTTAATGCAATGGAGTGTATTGGCTGAAATCAAAGTATCGAATCATGAGTATAATTGGTTATTGTATGCTTGATTTCATCATGGTTATTGTTTGATTCATGATACTTCTCTATATCTAGATCTGAACATGCACTATAGAATGATATATTAGTCATGGATCTGAATGCTTTAAGTCTTCATCATGCTAACATCCTGCAACAGCAACCCTAAAGAGGGGCCTGGTACCTTTGTGTGCTTCGGGTGAGCGCTCAGTCTAGGCTGAGTGATGTGCCAAAGTGCCTGGGCTTTTACTAGTGAATTCTAGGCTGCATCATGGAGCTTAAAGAGGAGGATAAAAAAGAATTGGATATTTACATCATCCATCTCTGAATATCATTTGTGACAGATGAAAATGGCTGTGCAGGTAGATAATAGAATACAAGTTCAATGAGCATGACCAAAAGATGGTTGACACCACTATGACATGCATCCATCTGTAAAGTGGCCAAAGCACACCTTAACATACATAATCTCTAGCGCTGCGAGTGGTGCAAGCTCGGCGTTGATTGCCAACCAAGAACCCTCAGCAAAATTTACAAGCATCCCCTTAGAAGAAATCCTTCTGTAGCGCCCCCACCTGCCCAATGGGATCCAAGGCCGATGATTCAAAATCTAGTGGAGATGCGACTGTTTGTCCTGGCTGGCTCCAAGGGTGGTGCGGTAGATTTAATTGATAACCAAATTTCTGTATAATGTGTGTGACTATCTCTAGTAATGCATATTTTGTATAATGTGTGTTTATCAATCAGGAGTATCCTTTATTCATAATTTAGCCTTGTTTTTGGTGTTACTCAAACTCCCTTATAATTGTTGCTTTGTTGTTTTGCTAGGCTTGGCCTAATGTGCTTGTGGCTTTGGGGCTTTCTCTCATACCGCCCATTTATTTTTTTGATAAAATCTTGTATCATGTTGCATTTAATATAATATAAGATCCTTTTCATTATATCAAATGCATGGGAACCCTTTGATGACATCAAATTTTTTATTGCAAAATCTTCCTCACACCTTTCTGGGACTATTTAATTCTTGGGTTGTGCTTTGCCTGTCCTCACTCATTTTCTCACATTTCTGTCTGTTAAACCATTCCCTCTCATGGTATCTACCTATGTTTCATTCATCATTCTTGTCAAACAACAAGTGGGAAACAAATTTCATCTCTACTGTGTCTGAACATCTCGTAATGTCTTCTACATAGACTCCATACATGGTATGACTGTGATTATGAATATCCTAGGTGAGGATTATCTCCATAGCACCCAGAGAGCTCGTGGACAACCTATTACACATATGTCCTTCCGTGTTCAAAGAATCCTGAGACCTGTGTCCTAGATAAAGAATGGTAGATGAAAGTCGTGTCCCATTTCATTTGCTAAAGATCATCGTGTGGGTTTGGTCAAAGCTCAGTTTGAAGTATGCCTTCCATCTCTTTGCAGTTCATGAATCCTCCTGGGTCACCTTTTTGGGTTGACACAAGATTAACTGATGCCCTGGAATTGAAAATTTGCAGTCCTACTTCAATTTGCCGACATTTCAAAGCATCTGTGAGATCAGATAGGGGCAAAAACTATCTCAGCGTGCCATCCTAGACCTAGCCACGCATGCAAAACCAATTCGCCCCTTCAATGATCAGAATGGTGTACTTGAATTTTGTTCAAACTGACATATCCTTTTCCTTTCTCAAGATGATTGAAAATTTTGGCTGGGTCGAACCCTAGGTTTCTCTATCATTCCCTCTCTATTTTTTATGTATTCATGGCTCTATGTTTTTTGCAGGCTTAATTATTCATGTTACATGTTGGCCTCATTATCTTTGATGTAGCTCATTTTTAGTTTTTGTATGTATCCTTTCATCAATCAAAACATGTGGGATACTTGTTAGGTGAGGACCCATCAACCCTCTGGTTCATAGATTAAAGTCAAAAGCATTTAACATATCTAAAAGTTAAAATTATGTAATTTGTCCCCTAAATTTATTTGACAACAAGTTTCTCTTATAATGAGGCTCCTGACTATCTTAATAATGTCTTATATGTATAATATGTGTGATTATCTTTAGGAGAATTTATAATACAGATAAAGGATTTAAACGATAATATATATCTTAATATATATAAAAAGTGTACACAACATTTTTATTTCTAGGTGAATTCTTATTTGATTAATGTTAATTTACCTCAATAAGCTACACTGAGCATTACCTAGCGAGCGTTAAGTTATTAACTCTCTTACTTTGATTTTTTAAGGTCATATTATCCTGTAACTTCAGTCTGTCCAAGCTAAAAAAATTGTTCACATTGGTTTAAGGTGTATAAAGAATTTAAAAATTTTCAAGGCACTTCAACAATCAAATTCATATGCCATATCGTGAAAATAGTTTTAATTTGCAATGAATTATTCTGTGAATTTGGGATTCCCATGATGAATAGTATTAAAATAAATTCAAATTCTTCTTAAAATGATTTACCATAATTCTACCTTTAGAAAAGGAGTTTTAATTTATTTTATATTATATTTAATTACGAAAAGATATTTGACAAGGGGAGTAGGAGAATTTTAATTGTCATTTAAAGTGTCAAGCATGTGAGGAAAATGTCCGCAGTGATTTCATGTCCCTTTTTCGAGGTACGCAAGGATGGCAGAAGGTGACACAGTAGGGGTTAATGATGAATGATGTCGCACATTTATTACTATTAAGGGGATGTTAATGTTCTTGTAATCCAGGGTTTATCTCCTCTATTGGAAGTGTTTAGGGGAAAAAATGTTCCTTGTAATGCGAGCATTCGGGTTTTTCCATTCGCTGGTTGAAATGTTCAACATAACCATCTCTTATGAGCTTCAGGGATGTTAATGCCCTTGTAATGTGATATTTGCCGGGGTTTATAACTATTAAGGGGATGTTAATTTTCTTGTAATACTTGGTGTATTGGTAATTGCAGTTGTGTGGTGAGGTCTGTGTAGCATTGAACAAAGATTTTTTCTTAATAGTGATCCCATGAATTTAATAGGAATATGGGGGAAAATTTGGAGTCGTTGAGCACTTGGGATCTCAATGATGTTAAATCTGAGGCTATGGAGGTGTTCGAAGGAATGAGATTGTAATAGTAATTTACTATTTAAATTCACTTAAATCTAAATAAAATATGAAGAGTCGATGGGATTGTAACCCTAAATTGCTTAATATTTGTGGCAGAGAGAATAGGAAGTTCCCTCAGACCCCTCAAACCCTGCAAAAAATATTAAGGAAAAAACCTTGACAAGAAGTTTACATGAACATAAGTATGCTTATTTTTATTTGTAGGGTTTTATGTATGATAAAATGATTTGATGGAAACATTTGAAGACGTATGAGGATTTCACCAAATTTTCCCTTTTCTTGAGCTAGGGATGACAATGATGGCGTCAGAAAGAGTGAGATGCTAGGAGGGTAATGAAGATATAAAATTTCTTCTCCCACGCCGAATATCAGGGGCTTGGACAAAGAAGATCGTCGAAGATCTTTCTATGGAGTCTTTTACCTTTTCTGGTTAAGGTTTTGTAGGGTTTTTAGTCCGATAGGATAAATTCACGAGTTTCTGCCTTGAATGGGGCTCGAAATCCTCTCTCCTAAAATGTTGCTGAGAAATTTTAGGAACTTTGTTGGGTTTTAGTAGCAGCAATGATTTATTTGATTTCACTACAAGCTCAAAGCTATCCCTCTTGATTTTTAGAATTGATTTTGACATTTTTTCTCATTACTAGCACGTTTAAAAGGTTTATTTTTATTTGTAGGGTGATTAAATATGAGTTTCTACAAACCCTTAAGCCATTTACTCCAGATGCATTGAGGATTTATTGAGGAGTTATCCTCGTTTCTTGAGTTAGGGAAGACACATGATGGTTCCGAGGGAGTGAGAAACAAGGGAGCTTGAATAGGAGGATAATGAAGAAAAGAATTTTTCCTGGCATGTCAATATCATTGGCTGGACTAAAGAAGATGGAGGTTCACACCACTACCATGCAACATCACCCTTAATGTAAGGATTACATAAACAATTACCATGTCTATATCTTTGTGATCACGCCCTCTGCTAGAAATTTCAAAGAAATATCTTATTCATTCTCTATTACAATAGGTTCAATCACATCATATGTAAATGAACTTGGAAGTATCTCACATCTCTTGAAAGTCATTAGCACTAGTCTTTCTCACTTTCCATATAAAAATAATAAAAGATGTCTAAACGTGTCCCAAATTTAACAGTTATGGGTGGGATTTGTTGCAACCATTGAAGGACAAGAGAATATGTGGCAAATTTATTTCGTATAAATAATAAACATCGTTCTATACATAACATGTCATAAATAATGCCTAATATAATTAATTACCGTATAAAATAACATAAATACAATTCATAAATAATGTTTTCTGCGGGCTATCCCTTAAAACATGGGCGATAACAATTTTGGCCAATGCTAGCCCTGATAAAACAGAAGCATGCCTGTTACCATAAAACATCATAAATAATGTAATGGACGCTAGCCCATATAATGGATTCCAATATTTGATTTTCTGGATTCCAATATATGTGAATTATGAGTACATATAATTCCAATATAGGTGATTTTAGATTCCAATATATGTCAGATTCTGAGATTTTAATATATGACAAATTTTGAGAATCCGATATGTGCGATTTTGGAGTGCAGATAATTCCAATATTTGACATTTTGGAATCCAAAAAATAGCCAATATTGGCTCATCTAATATTGGCTATATTTTTTAGCATTGGGACTGGAATAAGTCCCAATTTAGTGACATAGTGCAATCGACTTGATTTAATGAAGGCTTCACCCATGTGATGGAAAGAAACAAGCTTTTAACGGTGACAAAGTTTTTGAGCCCCCGACTGAGAAATTTTGTCTGAGAGTCTCCATTTCCTAGTGTTGGCTCGTGGAGTCAAAACAAAGGCCAAACATGGCTCATATTAAATGTGTAATGAGTCACCCAAATTTGCATTAACATATGTGAATATACGAGCACATATGCAGCCAACCTGATTTAATGGTAGCTTCGCCCATGTGTCAGAAAGAAACGAGCTTTTAATGGTGACAAATTTTTTGAGCCCTCGACTGAGAAATTTTGTCTGAGAGTCTCCATTTCCTAGTGTTGGCTCATGGAGTCAAAACAAAGGCCAAACTTGGCTCATCTTAAATGTGCAATGAGTCACCCGAAATTGCATTAACATATGTGAATATACAAGCATATATGCACTCGACCTGATTTAATGGCAGCTTTGCCCAAGTATCAGAAAGAAACGAGCTTTTAACGGTGACAAAGTTTTTAGCCCCTGATTGAGAAATTTTGTCTGTGAGTCTCCATTTCCTAGTGTTGGCTCGTGGAATCAAAACAAAGGCCAAACATGGCTCACATTATCCCAAACCATGGATGGAACAAAATATCATCTAGTTTATATCACCAACTATGCCAACTTAAAAATAATTCAAGGAAAAATATATGACACACATACATATTATTTGCATAAGTTAATATAAAGAGAAATTTGAGATGGTTAGACTAGGAAGGGAAAATATGTTGGTCTACAAAACTTCCACAAATTTAGAGGGAGAAGGGAGTTTAGAGACATGCAAAGGGTTCTTAGACGATGTTGTTATAAATATTAGAGACCTACAATTATTATTACTATACTTATGCTCATAAACACTCCTCCATTACCTCATTTATCCATGCCTATGAAAGTGGGGATGCCTAATTAAATTCAAATTTCCCTAGTGACTTTCGCTGACAAAATAAAATGCAGGATATTTTTATACCAATTTTTTCTAGCAATTTTTTAACAACGTGAGACAAGTTTCTAACCAATTTGGGAGGGGCTCTTTATCACATTAAATAGCAAATCAGCTAAAAAAAAAAACATTTTACTAGAGAAATAGTCACATCAATATTTTTAATGAAATGTAAATTTGTTTTTTCTTATGTTTTGTTAGGTGGATTATGCAACTTCACTTTTCCATACTAATTATTACTCGTAAGGCCATGAATTCCAACCGAATGAGAGACTATTTTGTACTTTGTTTCTTTTTTTTTTAATTTTTGTTAATAGAAAATGTATTGTGTTTCCAATAAAAAATGTAAATTTGTTTTTTCTTATGTTTTGTTAGATGGATTATGCAACTTCACTTTTCCATACTTAAAATGTTTGTCACAAGTGGGCAACACATGGTGCAAATTAGTCCTTTTTTAATAAGACACTTGTTTTGAATTTGGAGGTTTGTTATTCCAAGCGCAAAATGTAATTTTCTTTTGGTTTTTATTGTGGGAATACATTTCTAAAAAATGGTTGGAAAAATTGTATCATCTTAGAAAAATCATCAAGTATGTAGAAAATTTATTTTGCGTGAGAAAACTACTAAATTTTTTTATTGGGAAACCTCTATCAAAATTTCATTGGAAAACATATGTTACCAAACATCTACCAAAAAAATTAAGTCACAAACCTCATGTCAAAAAGCCTTTGCCAGAAAATATTTACCAAAAAATTACTTATCGATGATTCACTTACACCTCATAAAAGTTCAAAGCTAGTTTAATTGGTTACAATTTTATCTTTTGTCTCATATTTCTTAATGGACACACTTTAAAAATCTCTCCTCTTTTTAAAAAAAATATTATTTTGTCTATAATTATTTTCTTATAATGCTTTACAACATAAATTGGGATTCCCACTACACTACTATTTACACTTGATAGATGTCTTACATTAGAAGTATAAGGATATATTCAATGACCAGTTATCCATATTTAAACTTTTTCATTGTAAAATATACTTACAATATATCTATAAAAATATTATAAAAAATTAGTAATTCAGCGAGTCATTATATAATTTTTTTATGTATATGTAAAAACATATTTATTTATTAAATAAGCCCATATATAATTGGACGCTAATTATCACAGGGATCAACGCCGGCCTGCCTAAAGGCCAACGTATGATTTAAAACATATAAAAGAAATAAATTGAAAAAGGTTGAGTCCTGCTACCATAACTGACGGTGATTTATAACTTAACAAAGACAAAACCGCGGATGTGAATATATTATTAACCGCCCTTAAATTGCTATCGCAGGGTATGGTAATGATAGTATAGTAGCTAGCTGAAGGAAAAGAGAGAAACAAAACCCTTTCGCAGGCGACGGAAGGCCGATCTGAGATCCATGGCCTCTTTGCAAGGCAATCTGCGCCCTTTACTCTCTCTCATTTTACTGGCTTTGGCTTCCACTGCAAATTGTTTTTATCTTCCTGGAGTTGCTCCGCGGGACTTTTCGAAGGTATATCCAAGATTTTAACTTCTCATGCCTGCAATTTCTTTTTTCTGGTTCTTCAAAATTTAAGAAATGCACGTCTTTATACTGATCTCGATTTGTTTCGGTCTCTTCTTACAATTTTGACGTGAGATTTCTAATGCTTTAGATCTAAAATTTTAGGGGTTTAGATCTGTCTTTCGTTAAAATTTGTGTAGATGATATAAGTTAAACTAGATATGTTTTATAATACCCCGAAACATATATTAAAACTTCAGATTTGTGATATAAAATTAGTGGGGATCTGTTTTCATAATCCCGTAACATAGATCTTGTGATGACCATAGAGCGAGGGTTTCATGGACTCGCGCGAAAGTAGATCTATTTCTGTACTAAGCTCTCTGTAAGGTCGACCTCAAAAGAAATATAAATGTTCGAAAATGATTAAGAGTAATTCTAGTGTTATTTGCAGGTAATAATATCCTGTCGAGATTTATCTGACATTTTTATTTTACGTAGCGAGGTATACCTGTTTTTTTGTCTGAAACTTATTGCAATATATTGCCGGCGTGAGGGTTTTGTCCTACCAGTCCCTTATATTTTCTCCAAACTGTTAACTCCGTGCATTTCTTGGTGGCAACGGTTTTGTTTTCCATGTGTTATAAATCATAGATTTGTAAGAGTGAGGCTATTTGACTAAGATCTGGGTGTCGGACGTTTCCGTGTTTCTATTGGCTATTTGGCCATCCAACACTTTCCTGTCCTGTCGGTGGGGTTCCCTAATTTTCTCAGCTGGAGCCGTATACTCAATTTAGGTTGCGTTTAAGTGTTCCCATAGGATCAGCTATTACAGCTATACAGAGTTCCTTCTAAAAGTGAAAGTAAAACTCAGGCTACAAGTTGCCTCTTAGAAATAGTTCATGGCGACTGTCAGCTCCCATTTCAGCGCCTGCCAAAAATCTCTCACCTAAATAGTAGATGCTTGGGGTCTTCTAAAGAAGATTCCAAATTGTGTAGCTTCTCATGTGTAGTGGTATCAGCGGTATCACTGTCCATATGACCTCAAACCTTATAAATTTATTAAGAAATTGGAGTAACCGCACTGTTCTTCTGATCACAACTTTATAAATTTAATAGTAATAGGGAACTGGATCGAATTTTTTGTTCCACAAAATCCAATTCAAGATTATTCGATTTAGCTCTTAGGATACCTAATTCAGGAATTTGTTGAATGAGTTGGCCTTGTTTCTTTTTATACCTCTATTTGTAATATTATTGAGAATCTGCTGACTCTGCGTCATATTTGGTGTTTAGGGCGATGAGCTGCAGGTGAAGGTGAACAAGTTGACCTCAACTAAAACACAACTTCCTTATGATTTCTATTATTTGGATTATTGCAAGCCAAAGGAGATCGTGAACAGTGCTGAAAATTTGGGGGAGGTTCTTCGTGGTGACCGCATTGAAAACTCTCCATATATGGTGAGTATTCATGCTGAATGCAAGTTTTAATCGTTGTCCTTTTCTACTGGTCACTGGTCTCAGCATCGTATGCCCATGTTTCTAACATTGTATCTCTATCTATCTCAGTTTCGAATGAGAGAAAACAAGCTATGCAATTATGTATGCAAAAACAATCTGGACTCTAAGTCGGCAAAGAGTTTTAAGGAGAAAATAGATGATGAATATCGCGTTCAAATGTAAGTTGACATATTTCATGGCTAATATCTTGCTTTAAATAAGAATTACCATGCAATTGGAGCAATCTATTTTTAGCAGCTGGCATTTTAAAACCTTTTAATACTTTTTTTTCTTACATGCATTTACGTGTTTTCCAAAACAGGATTCTCGATAATCTTCCTGTGGTAGTACCCAGGCAAAGAATGGATGGAACCCCAGCGTATTCCTATGAACATGGTTTCCGTGTTGGGTTCAAAGCTAGCTATGCAGGGGTTAGTGCTTGATATGATATTTATATAGAACTAATCATCTGATTGAAGTGCAGCTTATGAGAACTGGTTCTTATCCTAATTGATGGTTTGTGCAGAGTACAGAAGAGAAATACTTTATCCACAACCATTTGACATACGATGTAAAGTTTCACAGGGACATGGAGACTGATACTGCACGTATTGTTGGTTTTGAAGTCACACCTTTCAGGTAGTGTGTTCGGCATTTTCTTTCCATTGTATGACTTTCTGGTTTTTTAAAAAGAAAACTCGTAACACATGAAACGTTTGGCAGCTTGATTTTATTTTTAGCTACAAATAAGAGGTTTTGGGGTGGTATTAAATACATTTCTATACTGATTGTGTAGCGTATGGTAAACTCTCATTTTTTAATTCAAAAAAGTTGGAATATTGAAAGTTGAAACATGTGCAGTGCAGGGATGTGATACTGCTCTTGTGATGGTTGATAATTTTTAATTGCTTGTGATTCTCAAGATTGGGATTTATGTCTTCTGTCCTCTGTCTCTCTTTTTTAGTTGCATGTATAGCAATTTGCTTATAGACGTTGGATGAAACAGTGTAAAACATGAATACGAGAAGCCTTTGGATCCTGAGAATCCACGTTTGACAACCTGCAATGCAAATACTAAGCGGTATGTTTCAAGTTCTGATGCTCCCCAGGAAGTGGAGGAAGGTAAAGAGGTCATCTTCAGTTATGATGTCAATTTCAAGGTATTGCAAAAAACTTTTCTAATACTTGTTTGTCTGAGTTTGGTATGTAGGATTTACTAAAATTTTATTTGGATAAATGCTATGGCCACCAGTCACCACCCATGAAGCTAATATGGGGCAATCCTGCAGGAAAGCCCTGTGAAATGGGCATCTCGATGGGATACATACCTTTTAATGACAGATGATCAGATCCACTGGTTCTCTATTATCAATTCGTTGATGATTGTTCTGTTCCTTTCTGGCATGGTTGCAATGATCATGATGAGAACTTTGTATAGAGATATCTCAAAATACAACCAGCTGGAGACACAGGATGAAGCCCAAGAAGAAACAGGATGGAAATTGGTCCATGGAGATGTGTTCAGACCCCCTACTCATTCTAGTCTGCTTTGTGTGTATGTAGGAACTGGTGTTCAGTTTTTTGGGATGACACTTGTTACAATGATATTTGCAATGCTTGGTTTCCTTTCTCCTTCCAACCGTGGTGGGTTGATGACAGCTATGGTTCTATTGTGGGTGTTCATGGGTTTGTTTGCTGGCTACTCTTCAGCTCGTATATATAAGATGTTCAAGGGCACAGAATGGAAAAAAAATACACTGAAGACTGCTTTTGTTTTTCCTGGCACTATTTTCTGCATTTTTTTCATTCTGAATGCATTGATATGGGGTGAAAAATCATCTGGTGCTGTACCCTTTGGAACGATGTTTGCCTTGGTGTTTTTATGGTTTGGAATTTCTGTACCCTTGGTTTTTGTTGGCAGTTACTTTGGGTACAAGAAACCTGCAATTGAGGATCCAGTGAAAACAAACAAAATTCCCAGACAAATTCCAGAACAGGCTTGGTATATGCAGCCCATTTTCTCTATCCTAATTGGTGGCATCTTGCCTTTCGGAGCTGTTTTCATCGAGTTGTTTTTCATTCTTACTTCCATATGGCTAAACCAGTTTTACTATATCTTTGGGTTCTTGTTCATTGTATTTGTTATCCTTCTGGTCACTTGTGCCGAGATCACTATTGTTCTCTGCTACTTCCAGTTGTGCAGTGAAGATTACCATTGGTGGTGGAGAGCATATCTGACTTCAGGCTCATCAGCACTCTATTTGTTTTTATATGCAATATTCTACTTCTTCACCAAACTGGAGATTACTAAGCTTGTTTCAGGAATCCTCTACTTTGGCTACATGACGATCATATCATATGCTTTCTTTGTATTGACTGGTACCATCGGGTTCTATGCATGCTTCTGGTTTGTGCGTAAAATATATTCATCAGTGAAGATTGACTGAAGCTGCTCAACATGGTTAGATTTTTTTTGCCATATCATTAAGTATATGGCGAAGGAGAGAGAAAATCAAGGTTTGGATGCACGTGATCTACGTTATTTTCTATTGTCGGGTATAAAGAGAAAGCCTGGCTTCTAGAAGAGTGTCTGTGGTGAATGTTCATGGTGCCTTAAATATGATGAACATCATAGCTCTTTGTTTGGAGGCTACCAATTTATTGAAACCATTCCGGAAATTTCTGTTGATTTTGCATTGTATTTAAAAAATTATGTGCCCTTCAAAAATATTTTCAAAACATGCGTTTGAACATCATTTTGATCAAGGACCATCTAGTGTGTTTTATGTTATGAATGACAGCATGTGCTAGACTTGCATCTTTTCTTTCAGAATTCTGTTTAGTAGTTCTGTACAAAACAAGTTATTCATGGCTATCTTTTTAGCCTGGCACTATATACATAATATCTGAAGCTTTCCCACAAAATTGATATGTGAAATTCACATTTGATTTGAAGCTGAATTCTCTCAAGCAATACTTGTGTGGTAACCATAAAATTTATGTTACTCTTTTGAATTCAGACAAAGTTATTCATGGCTATGACATAATATCTGAAGCTTTCCCACAAAATTGATACGTGAAATTCACATTTGATTTGAAGCTGTATTCTCTCATCCTAGTTAATTGTGCTTTAATTTGCCTAGTTTTATTTTCCAGTGCTTGGAACTATTTAATGATCAAGTTTCGTAGTTCGGTTGAGTGATAAACCTCTTTCTGGAGGTTAAGAGTCTATATCAGTTTGAATGTTGTCCACTACAAAGGGAGCGGGTTTGCGTGGGAATTATCCCTACTTTGCGTGGGAATTAAATTGAAAGGAAAGACTATCTAAATACACAGCTGAATATATTTCAGATCTCTTAATAATGTATATATGCAAGCTAATTAATGGCTGACAAATGCTGGAAGTGACAGGTAGATGCACGATTTTGGTGGTTCGAATGATTTTGGATGTTTATAGTTTAATATATAGATGAAGAATCCTAACTAGTGTTTTCTAATATTTCAGATCTACCAACTTTCGTATATGCATGCAAGTAAATATGAGAAAATTAAATATTTTTTAATTTCTATAAAATACGGTGCAAAATATATGAAAGACACTGAAAATGTACAACTTAATCAAAACATGAACTAAAGCACTTACTATTTGTGCGAGGAACATGTTATTTTTTCCTTTCCTTCGAGGGTCTGGTCTTGGTGCTGAATGAGAAGATAGTACCTGAAAAATAAAGAAAAATTCAAAAGTGACATGATATAATGAGAACTACTAATAAAAACATAACAATATTTTTATTGTCAATGGAGGAGGGCATGTTACCATGACCACTCGTGTGGTACCTCGTGCCACTTCACCCAAATGGTGCTAAGCGTGGGTTTACGTTGTGTTGTCATCAAATTTTCCACCATTTTTTTTTTGCCTTAATAAAACATTTGTTTCCTCTTGGAAATCCCATGGTTTTCTCTCTCATAATTCTAATGCTTGAATTTTTCCCTCAAACTTCCATTGTTACCATGTCTTCTTATCAACCTTCACTTGCACCTCTTTGGTTGGTTCTCATGGGACAACTTCACGGAGCTCAAGAGCAATTGTCGTGATGAACTCTTACACTTTTCTACTGGTTCCAAGTTTCCTCCTCTCTGATGAAGTGATTTTCATTTGTATAAGTTCTAACATCATCTTCATAAGAGTGCTATGGTTTCATTATGCACTCAGAAAGGAACTTTGCATTGGAAGTTCTAATTTTTGGTTGGGATCACACTTTTGTTCTACACAAGACTCATAAGGGTGCTTCACCTTCACATGAGTTCCATTTTACCTTGTATGGGTGCCCAAGGCACTTTTGGTTCTAAAACTTCATTCGGAGTTTGCCCATGGACACTTTGGTTTTAAAATTTCATTGAAAATGTATCTATGACTTAAGTTGGTTCCCGAAAGGTCAAAAGGGGGTGCCTAAGGATCCGAGAACCAATCTCAAGTGCACACAAGTTCTTAATGAAGTTAAAAAGTGTGGTCATGATTCACACGCAAAAAAACACTCTTGAGATGGAATGATGGAACCGCTCGTCTTGATCATAAATTTTGCATCTGGACTCCAATTTGAGTTCTGTTTGAAGATTTGGAAATATATTGAAGGATTAATCTTGTATACATTTCAAAATGTCAAAAATTGTATACATTTTTCATGAGAATCGTTTCTTAGGTGCTATTGTTTTTGCCTTCATTTTGAGAGCTTGTTTCACTTTTTGGCTCTAAAAAATCATTGAGAATGTGCCTATAACTTAAGTTGGTTCCCAAAAGGTCCAAAGGGGGGATCCAAGGTCCCCATTACCGCTCCCAAGTGTGCCCAAGTTTTTAAAGAAGGTAAAAAGCATGCTCATGACTTAAAGGTGGAGAAGCACTCGTGAGATGGAATTGTGGAAAAAGTATTGTTTTGACCATAACTTTCTCATCTGCACTTCCTTTTGACTTCATTTGAAGCCTTAGAAAGACAATGAAGAAAAGATTCATATTGTATAGGTTTAAGAACCTCAAAAATATTATATGGTTTTGTTGTCATGGTAAATGTTTGGCATGTAAAATTAATTTTTTTGGTCATGACAACTAAGCCCACCACTTGAAATCCCTTCTTGGTCATTGTGAACCCTTCCTCTAGTCAACCTATCAATTCATACAACCCTTTTGAATGTGTGTCATCCTCATTCTAGCTGAGAGTAACATGCTAAGATAGATTTCAATTGTGTTTCATGTGCAAGGAAGTAGATCTAAGTAGATTTCATGAAGCTACTAAGCTCTGAGGTAGAAAAGTACTCATGAAAGCACTAAAATGGCTATTTTTAGCCATATTGCATCAAGAAAACATCCTTCGGAAGCTATCTGCAAAGGTTCAAATCATCTAGAGGTTGTGTAGGGGAGAAATGAAGAGATCCATGGTAGTTTAAGGAAATATGTGGAGGTGTGTGGTGTTAGGATCCGTCTAAGCAGGACCGAGTCACTACACGTGCAAGGAATGAAAGCTTCAATGGAGAAAGCGATCTTGTTTTGAAAGTTCCAGGAGTTTTGGGAAGAACTAAGAGTTAAATATATAGTCAACAGAAAGATCTCGAAGTTATCTACATGATAAATACATCAGTTTTGATCCTAAGCCTCACTAATCTCTATGGTATCCCGGGTCACTCTTTCTGCTCCTTTGTGCCAAAAGGGTGACTAGGCGTAAAAATCAAAATGCAAGTAGAATAAGGTTTTGAATATGGTTGGTATGGATTCAATGGGTGTTTTGGAGTCAAAATCGTATACGGGTTGACCATGGAACTCCAAGTTTTGCTCCCTAGGTGTAACACCCATGTTATGATTAATCCAAATTAAGGGATTTTTTTTTTTTTAAAATTTAACAAATCCCTTAAGTTCCTTTAATAATGTAATGAATATTATTATTACTTAGCTCACTACTAACTAATTCAACATTGTTTAATATTCTAGAATCCATCTTGACAACATACAATAACCATGTTGTGCGAAAACCAGAAGAAACATTCAATAATCAATTAAACTTAGATATCTCTTATGCATTCCAAAAAGTCATCGAAAAGAAGGAACCAAGAACTAAACCACATGATAACCCGTTAAAGGTGATACATGTAGGAAGTGCTAAAGCACCAAATCTAGCAACAATTGGTGATTATTAGAGAGAATAAGAGATTGAAAAAATTGTCAAACAATTGCATGAATATGAAGATATATTTCCAAGAGGATATCAAGAAATGAAGATGTTACACTAACCATTGGGCACAATATAGATAAAGTTGATTTAGGGAGCCAGGCCAGTCAGGAAAAGACCATACATAATGAATTGAAATCTTCACACAAAGGTAAAGCAAGAAATTAAAAACATGTTAGCTGCAATTGTAATTATACCAATGAAAGAGTCAGAGTGGGTGAGTCCAATAGTTATCAGTATAAAGAGATATGGGCACATCATAATTTGTTTGGATTACCAAAATCTCAATTCAATTTGTGTGATCGATCCATTCCTGACACCTTTCACCAAAGAAAATCTAGAAGCGGTCGTGGGAAGGGAAATATATACCTTCACTAATGGATTTTCCAAATACCACTGAGTTGAGATCATATAAGACGAAAAATCCAAAAAAAACCTTCACAAATGAGTGGGGATCATTTTCTTACACTATAATGACATTTGGGTTAAAGAACGCACCTGCATTTTTCTCGCACATAATAGTAACAACTTTGAATATTTCATTCTCAAATTTCTTTAAGTATATTTAGATGACTGGATAGTGTATGGGTTGGTCAAGGATCACTGCAATGATTTGTGACTTAAGTTTGAGCGATGCCGAAATATGCAAATTTCCTTAAATATAAAAATGCATCTTTGTGACACCTTTTGACACATTGCTAGGGCACATAATCTGTAAGGATGGTTTTTTGGTTGATCCAACTAACATTCTCATGTTTTAGCATGCAAATAGAACTTGCTGGAAGTTGACAGTAACCGACATCGGTTAGAGTGTGACCGGCATCGGTCAGGGCAAGTTGGAACCAACGACGGTTGGGCAGAACCGGCATCGGTTACCTGTGCGATGAGCTTTTAATTAACTCTCGGGTTTTATTTCTATTTTTAGCATTGGAATAGATTTAATGAATGTAATTGCATGGCTAAGTGCCCTAAAGTCTTAAATGACTATTTAAAGCATAAAGCTAGGGTTTAGAATGAGAGGATTGATCATAATTACAAGATAATTATGTGAGAGAGAATTCTTGGTGAAGAGGCAAAAAAGCTTGAAGAAAGAAAGTACTGAACATTTGAGAAGTGTGGAAGATTGTAAATCTTCATTGTATATCTTGTCAAAGCTTTGGATAATAGATTGGCTTGTTTCTTGGTGGACGTAGCCCACACTGGGTGAACCACGTTAAATCTGGTGTTGATTTATGTCTCTTGTTTTGTATAATTCTTCTGGTAGAATATCCGCTTTTATTTGCATGTATGCTTAGATCTGATATATTGTCTGTACAACCGGTGTGCTAACCCCAACAACTGGTATCAGAGCTTTGTTTGAGGGTTTTGTGTGTTGACAGATTTACTCACAGAGGGTTTTCTGATTGAGTGGGAGCTACAACAATGACAGAAGATAATAAATACAAGGTAGAGAAGTTTGACGGCCGAAATTATCAATTATGGAAGATGCAGATTGAGGATTATCTGTATCAGAGAGATTTGTACTTACCGTTGGATGAGAAGTCTAGACCTACGAAGATGACTGATGAAGAATGGAAGATTCTTGACAGAAAGGCTTTGGGATCTATAAGATTGAGCCTGGACAGCATCCGTGGCTTCCAATATTACAGAAGCGGCTTCTACGGTAGACTTAATGAAATCTCTTGCTAATTTATATGAAAAACCTAGTGCTTCAAATAAAGTTTATTTGATGAAGAAACTTTTTAGTTCTAAGATGCATGAAGGTGAATCTGCCTCTAGTCATTTGAATGATTTCCGATCTATTGTAAATCAGTTAAAATCGGTTTCAATACCGTTTGATGATGAAGTAAAAGCACTTTTATTCTTATGTTCTTTTGCCTGATAGTTGGGACAACTTGGTAATGGCTGTTAGTAATACAACATCTGCTAATAATATTTTGAAGTTTGATGATGTGGTTAGTATAATCTTGAATGAAGAAATTCGCAGGAAAAGTACAGAGGAAACATCATCTGGAAATGCTTTGAATGTAGAAAGCAGGGGCAGGCAGAAGGAGAGATCCAAGAGTAAGAGTAATGGGAAATCAAAGTCAAGGGATAGCAGATCTAAATCCAGAAGTAAGGGAATTACTTGTTGGAAATGTGGAAAGAAAGGACATGCAAAGAAAGATTGTTGGTCAAAGAATAAAGAGAACCAACAACCAGACAAAGGTAAAGAGGTGAATCTTGCTGCATCAGAGGTAATGCAAGATGCTCTTATTCTTTCTTTAGATAGTAGAATTGAATCATGGGTTTTAGATTCAGGAGCTTCTTTCCATGCAACCCCTAATAAGGGTTATTTCAGAAATTATGTCCAGGGTAATTTTGGGCATGTCTATTTGGGTGATGATGAACCTTGCAGTATTACTAGTAAAGGGGAAGTTCATCTAAAATTTACAGAATGGAAATACATGGGTATTGAAAGATGTGAGGCATGTGCCAAGCCTCAGGAGGAATCTTATTTCTGCAGGGCAACTAGGTGAATCTGGTTGCATGGTTACTTTTACAGGAGACTCTTGGAAAGTCACCAAGGGTGCTTTTGTTGTGGCAAGAGGTAAGAAGGTAGGAACATTATATTTATCTACCTGTATTACTGATTATTTTCTGCATTATCTACTTCAGATTCAGATGCATGCATGTGGCATAATCGGTTGGGTCATATGAGTCAAAAAGGAATGCAGATCTTAAAGGCTAAGGGTAAGTTATCAGATTTGAAAGATTTAGATCTTGATTTCTGTGAGCATTGTATCTTTGGAAAGCAAAAGAGAGTGAGATTTCTCAAAGTTGGGGCAACTAAGAAGGAGCAGAAATTGGAGCTTGTACACTCAGATGTGTGGGGACCAGCTCAGGTAGCTTCTCATGGTGGATCCCAGTATTATGTTACTTTCATTGATGATGCTACAAGAAAGGTATGGGTTTATTGTATTAAACATAAATCTAATGTTTTTGAAACTTTTAAAAGATGGAAAGCCCTTGTTGAGAATGAATCAAATTCTAAGTTAAAGTGCCTTAGATTTGACAATGGTGGTGAATACTATAGCAAGGACTTTCAATGATTATTGTTCAGTGAATGGGATATGTAGAGAAAGAACGGTTCCAAGAACACCACAGGAGAATGGTGTTGCAGAGAGAATGAACAGGACAATCATGGAACGTGCTAGAAGTATGAGGATACATTTTGGATTGCCCTTGCAGTTTTGGGCAGAAGCAGTTGATACAACGGTTTATTTGATTAACCGTGGCCCTTCAAGTTCACTAGATGGAGGAATACCAGAGGAAGCATGGACCGGAAAAGAGGTAGATCTTTCTTTTCTTAAAGTTTTTGGTTCAGAAGCTTTTGTGCATGTTGATAGAGAAAATAGAAAAAAGTTGGATGCAAAATCCAAGAGGTGCACTTTCATTGGTTATGGATCTGGTGATTTCGGTTTTCATTTTTGGGATTTAGAGAATTCTAAAATTGTTAGGAGTCGTGATGTTGAATGGAATGAAAAGAGAATGTACAGGGATCAAATTTTGGTACCCAAGGATGAGAAAATTGAGAAGTTTATTGATGAAAATGAACTCTCAGGTTTTAAAGAAACACCTTCAGAAATACACAGTAACCGTGGTCGGTTAGGCCCTGACCGACATCGGTCAGATGAACCGAACCATCGACGGTTACAGAGGATCAGAACTCAGTGTCGGTTAGCCGAACCGACATCGGTTAGAGGTGACCGGCGTCGGTCACTGTCAGAAGTTGATACTAATGTCCAGGAGGTCCAGATTGAGCCTCCGGTACCCCCAAACTCCTGTGAGAAGGTCACAAAGGGTAAGTAAACTTCCAAAAAGATTTTCACCTTCTCTATTTTATCTATTATTGACTGATAGTGGTGAACCAGAAAGCTTTGAAGAAGCAATGCAGGATAAAACTCACGTTCAGTGGGAGCATGGCATGGATGAGGAGATGAACTCTTTGGAACAGAACCAGACTTGGGATTTGGTTAAATTTCCAGCAGGAAAGAGAACATTGCAGAACAAGTGGGTTTACAGAATTAAGGAAGAAGAGGGTGGACAGAAAAGGTACAAGGCAAGGCTTGTAGTAAAGGGATTTGCACAAAAGGCAGGTATTGACTTTGGTGAAATATTTTCTCCTGTTGTTAAGATGACTTCTATTCGTACTGTATTGAGTTTAGTTGCAGTAGAAGATTTGCATTTAGAGCAACTAGATGTGAAGATGGCTTTCCTTCATGGTGATTTGGATGAAGAGATTTATATGCAGCAGCCGCTTGGGTATGAAGTCAAGGGTAAGGAGAAATTAGTGTGCAGGTTGAAAAAGAGCTTATATGGGCTCAAGCAAGCTCCAAGGCAATGGTACATGAGGTTTGATAGTTTTATGCATGAGCATGGTTACTTGAGATGTGAATCTGACCATTGTGTTTATTTCAAGAAGCTTGAAAATGGGAGCTATATTATTTTGTTACTGTATGTGGATGATATGCTTATTGCAGGATCTAGTATGCAGGACATTGGTGAGCTTAAGAGAAAGCTAGCTCACACGTTTGCAATGAAGGATTTGGGAGCTGCAAAAAGAATCCTTGGCATGCAAATACATAGAGACAGGAAAAACAAGAAATTGTATTTGTCTCAGGAGGATTATATCTACAAGGTGTTAGAAAGGTTCAACATGCAGAATGCAAAACCTGTTAGCACACCTATGGCTGGACACTTCAAATTGAGTAAAGATCAGTGTCCTTCATCACAAGAGGAGGTCAAATACATGACACGAGTGCCATATGCTTCAGCAGTTGGAAGTCTCATGTATGCTATGGTTTGTACAAGACCAGACATTACACAGGCAGTGGGAGTTGTGAGTAGATATATGGCTAATCCAGGTAAAGAGCATTGGAAAGCAGTCCAATGGATACTCAGGTATTTGAAAGGGACATCTAGCATGCAGTTATGCTATGGAGGTTCGGATATTTCATTACGTGGCTATGTTGATTCGGATATGGCTGGAGATCTGGATGGTAGGAGGAGCACTACTGGATATATTTTCACAGTAGGTGGAATGACAGTTAGCTGGATTTCGAGATTGCAAAAGGTTGTGGCTTTGTCTACTACAGAGGCAGAGTATGTTGCAGCTACAGAGGCTAGCAAGGAGATGATATGGATGAGTAGGTTCATGGAAGAGTTGGGAAAGGAGCAAGGTAATTGTAAACTGTTCAGTGACAGTCAGAGTGCAATTCATTTGGCAAAGAACTCAGCATTTCATTCCAGAACGAAACACATTCAATTGAGATATCACTTCATACGACAGGTATTAGAGGATGGACAGTTGAATCTGGAAAAGATTCATACAAGCAAGAACCCTGCGGATATGCTAACAAAGCCATTAGCAAAGGAGAAGTTGGAGCTACACTCCACTTTTGTTGGTCTTCGAGTTTGAAACTTGAAGAGGAAGAAACAAAGCTAAGGAAGGATCCAAGAATGGATGTTGTACATGTATGGTGCAGTAATTAAACTCCAAGTGGGAGATTGTTGAGTATGGAGCTAAATTACTCATGTTTTAGCATGCAAATAGAACTTGCTGGAAAATGACAGTAACCGGCATCGGTCAAGGGCTAACTAGACCAACCTACAGGTTAGAAGTGTGACCGGCATCGGTCAGGGCAGGTTGGAACCGGCGACGGTTGGGTAAAACCGGCATCGGTTACCTGTGCGACGAGCTTTTAATTAACTCTCAGGTTTTATTTCTATTTTTAGCATTAGAATAGATTTAATGAATGTAATTGCATGGCTAAGTGCCCTAAAGTCTTATAAATGACTATTTAAAGCATAAAGCTAGGGTTTAGAGTGAGATGGATTGATCATAATTACAAGATAATTATGTGAGAGAGAATTCTTGGTGAAGAATCAAAAAGCTTGAAGGAAGAAAGTACTGAACATCTGAGAAGTGTAGAAGATTGTAAATCTTCATTGTATATCTTGTCAAAGCTTTGGATAATAGATTGGCTTGTTTCTTGGTGGACGTAGCCCACACTGGGTGAACCACGTTAAATCTGGTGTTGATTTATGTCTCTTGTTTTGTATAATTCTTCTGGTAGAATATCCACTTTTATTTGCATGTATGCTTAGATCTGATATATTGTCTATACAACCAAGAATTTCAATTTTTGGTTCTGGTCAAACTAGACAAAACCAATGCAGGTCTTAATCACTTATACTGAATAACAACATGGGAAAAAGTGACATCTATTGAGGAAGGCATGCAAGATGCTCAACTATTTCAAATACAAAGCTCATATGAACTTGAGAATGTGTTTTTATTTCTATAACATGGGGTTACACCGGAAAAATACACGACTACCTAATGAAAATATCTAGCCGTAAAGTTGTGCCCTATCAAATAATAAGTGTACACCTATAAAAATGAGGTGGGATAAAATATTGCAAAGGTGCATGATGGATCGTAAGCAATAAGGTATTCTACATGAAGGACATGAAGGAATTGTAGGAGGAAATTATGCCAGAGAACCTATGTAAAAGGAATTTTTTACAATTGAATTATGGTGGTAAAGTTTATCTAAAGATGCTAAAGAATATGTGAAATCATGCGACTAGTGCCATAGAATCTGAAAACCAAATAATTTTAATCAAATTCCATTGATACAAATTATTGCACAAGAACCATTCATGAAATGGGAAATTTATTTATTTTGGTCTGATAAATCCTATTGCATGACAGACATGCACACACTATATCATTACAATGAATGACTACTTAATAAGATGGGTAGAAGCAATACCAACAAAGGACTACACCAATGTGACTGCAACAAGATTTCTTTGGGAGAATATAATCAATTGATATGGATGTCCATTAAGCCTTACAAGTGACAGAGGAACACATTTATGAATGATACTATAAAAATATTGTTACAAGAGTTTATGGTTGTGCACCACAAAACACTTTCATATCACCCACAAGCTAACGAGATAGTTGAGGAATTTAAAACAATTCCAACCAACAATTTAACGAAGATTTGTGATGTCAGACATAAAGAGTGGGATGAAAAATTTTTAGTAGTACTATGGGCATATATAACAACATACAAATTATTAAATAAAACAACACCATTTCAACTTATGTTTGGAACAAAGGCAGTTTTACCAATAGAATTTATGGAACCCTCACTATGCATTGCATGACTTGCAAACCTAGATTATGAAGCTTCAATCATTGAGTGCCTAACAAAGATATTATAACTAGATGAAAGACCAATACAAGAGTGATGGACTCAAAAACAAGGAGAAATGCATGGCATGATTGAAATATAAAAAATAATACATTTATAGTAGGCGCAAAGGTTCTTATGTGTGAGTAAAAATATGTGTGACATATAGGGAAGCTTAAAACACACTGGTTAAGTCCTTTTGAGATCTTTGCAATCCTGCCGACTGGGGCATGTCAGTTAAATGAATTAATAGGAGAAATTTTGTCAAGATACTATAATGGCAGTAGGTTGAAACCCTACTTCCAGTGAAGAAATATTGTAATTCAATAAAGCATATGCCATTATAATAATGGTATTTCAATTTTAGTTTAGTTTACTTTCTCCAATGTAAGAGCATGACATTTGTGAATTTGTTTTATGCAATGTTTTTCTTTTCTCATTGGCTCCAATGGTCTATACATAATACATTATATTCTTAGGCTCATACCTTAATATGCATGGTGGACCACATAATGTTTTGTTTAGGAGGAAATCAGTCCAAAGAATGCAACTAAATATATTATGTAGTACAATGAAAATTAACATGATAGATGCTTCTTCCAAAAAAAAAACAAAAGTGAGAGTCAGAAAATAAAAAATCACTTACAAAAAAGGGGGAGGCGAATTGAGACAAAACATGAAGGGGAAGATGATCCAAAGAAGGGATAGTGGAGCACATGAAAGGAAGGATGAAGAATGTTGTTTTTCAGAAGAGTTACATGGTAAGGAACGTGTGCAAGGAAAAGGAAGTGCATAAGGAAAAAAACATTTCCTATGAACGTAAACCACCTAACGCAGTTGGAGGCATGAAGTAAAATTAAAGGAGAATAAAAAATAAAAGGAAATTCATAGCGCACACTTAAGGGACATCACATCAAGGAAAACTTGGAATGTAATAGACACTTATGTATTAATTACGGTTGATATAAGAGTGAAGTTTTACACATGGGAAAGATAATAAATGAAGAAGTTTTTGTTGTCTAAAATAAGCACCCTGGTTATTTAGATAACTTACAGTTCCATTCTGGACCTGACATCATAGTTTTCAGGTTGTGCATACGCCGTTGGTTTCTATCCTTGGCACAATTTTCTTGAGTGTAGTTCTTCGCATGCGCACCCTCGAACATGCTCTTCCTTCTTATTCCTTATGCTTTTCCTTCTCTCTAATTCATTCCACATGCTTCCACATTTCTCCTGATTTATTCTTCTATCTCCTTCTATTTTCCCTTTGTGCACAGTCATTCCTTATGCATTGGATTTCATTCCTTAACTAGTTCTAGCACACCCCTCCTGTGGAACACCTACTGTTGACTTGGCATATCTATTTTGGCTAAGTCCCTAGCATGCTTTCCCCATGCATGTCCCTCCTTCCTGAAGTCTTGCAAATTCCTTCATGGGTCACTCATTTTACCTCTTTCACCTTCATCTTCCACCTTGTGCATGTTTCCCTCCGTGCACATTTCATTCTATGCATCCTTGTCTCATGTGCTCCCTTTACACCCTTTGCATACTTACATGTATTTGACAAATATGTACCTTTTATTCCCACTCCTCGCATACCCATTGTATGCATGCACTCACATACCTATGCATTTTTCTCTCATGCCTCTTTCTCTTGCACATGCGATAAGTGAAATCATTCTGCGCCAGTCATCTAGTGCCACATGTCAAACTTGTCAGGTGGATTGCGTAAGAACTAAACCTATCAGAACATGTCCAGTTGCATGTCAAATCCTCATGCTCAAATGAGCATGCCTGACATGTGGACACAAAATAGATAAAATAAATGAGACAATCATGTGAATTATTCAGTGCGATCAGATCGTGCCACATGTCTTGCATGTTCATCTTGTACTGCATAGACTTCAAATCGTAATAACTTTCTACAGAGCTCAAATTCATGCACTCTTGGTCTTTTTGGAGAGTTGTTGACATGGGATACAATCTAGGCTATTCAAAATCAGATTTTGGTGGGATTTGGTAGGCAAGTAAAAACAGGGAAATGTCATTCTGGCCATTAATGCACACATCCAGTCGACTCAACCACCATATCTGATTTGATCCAATTTGGTCTCCTTCCTTCTTCCACAAGCTAAAACAGACATGGGAGGCAGATCTGACACATGCTACAGGAAGGATTTGTAGGCATTTATTGCTTGTTATTGGTGGTTGGATGTTTCAATCCATGAGTTTCCCTCTCTTTCCCTCCTCTTCTCTTCCCCTTCTTCTATAAATTGTAGAGCTATTTCTCATTGTAAAGGGTTGGACCCCCTTAGTTTTCTAAGTGCATTGTTCAGAGCTCTGCTCTTTAGCATTTTGAGTTGGAGGCCTCAAATCTGAGCCATTGCATGTAGATCCTTGCCTCTTTCATCTTTCTATAATGATTGTGCATCACTTGGAAGCAATAAAAGTTGTATTTTGTGGCTATTATCTACCCTAGCTCAAGTTTATTCATCTTCTTTCCTTCCTTTACATTATTGATATGTTGTGCATATTTTATATCTCTTGTAGGGGTTTTCATTTGTTGTGCTCCATGAAAAAAGTGTGTGTGAATACTATTTCAGACTGTGGCACGCGTCATCTTCCCTCCCTGTGTGCACAATTTTCCTTCTTTTGCTCACTAGTTGAGTGTGTTCATCCCCCTCTTTCTGGTGTTATCACCTCCCCTTAGCTTAGGTTTCCCTTTCATGCATCTCCTTCTCACCCTGGTCCCTTGGAATCATAGATTAGTGATAGGTAGCTTGCATTTCCCTTCGTAGGAGTAGTTTTAGTAGTAGAAATAGGTAGAGGAAGTTGGACCTTCTCCGGAGGTTTGTCTCAAACAAAAGTCCCACAACTTGGAGACAGTCCCATATTTTCCTCTAAAGCCCTAGTTCATCCTGATCTAGGATGGGTGCAATTTTGAGCTCCAACATGTTTTTGGCATGCCCAGTGGGACCAATAATTGAAATCTTAAATTTCATTATTACTAAGTTTTGGTGTGTGACTTAGTGATTTACAACCTTTGGAGGCTTTTTCAACACATCTTGGTGACTCCCAACATCATATCTACTAATTTTAGTAGTTTGCACATGCCTATATTCATGAGAATGATACATACAAGATAGAGCACAATAGTTGAAGGATTCCTTTGAATATCTTCAGTTGTCTCCTAGAAGAAGAAGTAGTAGAACTTCCATGCATGCACATCTCCATCTTCCCGTGCATAGGGCGCAATCTACTCCTCCTATTGGTAGACCTTTTGTGTGATCTACTAAGGTATTCAAACCCTTCATATCCATGACACAGCAGATAAATCTTCCCTTTGTTCAATTTCACTGATGGTAGTCCTTTGGCTCTTGCCATGCAACATGATATACTAGTGGCTACACTCAAAAGTATTCCATTTTTCACTGGTGAGAATCAAGTTACCCCTGCTGAGCACATTCAAGATATTACAAATGTATGACTTTTTCATCTAGTTACATTGAAGATGATGTAGCTATGTAAGGCTGCTTACTTCTTCACTCAAATGCAAAGTGTTTTCAATGGTATAAAAGCTTAAGACCTGCCTCTATCACTAACTGACGATGGACTTGGTACTGCACTTTGTAATTAGTTTGTGGAGAAAGATGACAATATCTCCTTATTAAAACAACTCACAATGATCAAAAGAGATCCCAATGAGCTCATGACTTGACTTTCAACTTCATATTTCAAAAGACATGGGACAAAATTCCATAGCCCTCTTAAGACCAACCCCTCAAGGTTCTTTCCTTTACTTCTTAAGAGCCTTGAATTTTGACATTACAGTAATGATACAGTCTATGGGTGGTGTGTAACTTCCTAATGCCTATCCTATATAGCTCATTAGGGCAGAAAATTGTCTTCATCCAAGCTGGAAGATTATCCCCTAGACCACCTACACCCTTGTTTCCTAAAATCCCTCTAGCACCTCATCCTTCTTATTCTCCCATTCTTGAGCAAAGTTCCCAACCCACTGCCTCCACATCCTACTCTCCCGTAGCAAAAAAGAGGATGAAGAAATGAAATCCTTGATTATAAATGTGTCCAATAAAGTCATATCCTTAGAAAAGCAGCAGGTGCAAGCCTTCAGAAATAATTCTAATCAAGGATTTAATCAAATCCATCAAACCTTTAAATCAATATCCAAATCAAAGATATGGGAAAAACCATAAAAATGATAGATGACATGCTAATGCACCTTCCCCCAAAGCATTTCCTCCTGTGTAACCTCTTCCAACACCCAATGCAAGTAAAGCACTAGTTCCAGTACAGAACAACATGGTCCAAGAGACATATTGGTGCTTTCCTTGTAACTTGTCCTCACAGTTAGTACAAATGCGTAAATGCCTTACACACGCAAGTGTATAGGATTCAGAATGCTGCAAGTTATGATCCTTCCACTAGCGCACGTGAACTGGAAAATCATAGAAGTCTCAGAAGTTGCTTCTGAGACCAACCTTATGTTCTTTGGTATTGAAGACTTCTGCACAATCAGCTAAGCTATGGAAAACTCAAATAGGCCACATGCATAGGTTGCTGACAATACAAGGTACAAGACAAAGAATGCTTGAAGGCATCAGCACAACCTTCTGATCCTGCCAACCAGGTCATTCCTCAAACATTAAAGGATGCTAATGCACCTAACAATTTTGACGTGCATGTTCTTATGCATGAGGTTCTGCGCAACACTTCAAATGAAGTGGCGCACACTCCTCTTTTGGTAGGTCAAGCCTCTGTGTAAGCTAGGGCCCCTGCCTTTACACCTGAGTAATCAAGAAAATATGGTGTTGTGCCTCAAATGCATAAGTCCATGGGCCTTCCATTCAACATTATGGACCAGATGAAGAAGCCAAATGTAAATGTCACAATGTGGGATGATCTGGCCATTCCATCTTCGTGTGACCTGTTACATGAAGCTCTAGTGCAAATACCATGCATTGATCTAGTTATCCAAAGACCTTAAGCTGGTGTCAACATTTGTCAAGCAGAGGAGAAACAAGTAAGAAAAGGTCTGCAAAACCCCACCCTTTTATATGTCTTTGATAGTACACAAACATCTTGTCCATAATTATATGATTGACTCAGGGGCTAGTACTTCTGTCATGCCTAAGAAAATTGCTGATGTCTTAGGTCTTAAGTACACCCCCATGTCCAAAGGAGTATTGCAACTTGATGGCTCAAATGTCACCACCTTAGGAGTCATCAAGGATCTTGAGTTAACCCTCCATGCATGTCCAAATCCTAACCATAACTCAATATGTGTCAATCATTGATTTACCTCCTTTATTTTCCATTTTCTTATCAAGTGATTTCACTGGTAAGGTGGGTGGATACTTATCTCTAGGTTGGTCTCATATGTTATTAAGAATAAGGTATGGTACCTGGTTTACCATACAAGATGAGCCTACATTTTCCTATCATGTTGAGTCATATGACCCGTCTCCTCTCCAATCCAATTGCCTTATCCAAGAAGGCCAAGAACAAGATTTAGTTTCATAAGAACAACCTATCCCTCTTTCAATTCCTGATATTTTATTAGATGAATAGGAAAAAAAGCGCTATGAATTTGATCCTTATGATACAACTATTGGAACTAGTGTTGGTACGTATTACATCTTTTAACAAGAAGCTGTGCTACCTTCTACACGAAAACAAAATGAGGAAAATTTTGGAGTGTAGAAAATGTATTTTGATGGTTCTAGAAAAAAATGGCACAAACACGGGTGTTGTTCTCATTTCTCCTAGGGATGAGAAATTTTTCTTCACGCACAGGTTGCAGTTCGCATGCTCCAACAACGTAACAGAGTATGAAGCATTGGTGCATGGTCTTAATACTACTGAGAAGAGGTAGATCAAGGCATCACAAATTTTTGGGAACACTGAATTGGTTATCCACCGTGTTACAAAAAATTGTGCAACAAAGAATAAGATTTTGAACGGTTACAAACATAGAGTTTGGGACCTTTTGGAGAGTTTTGAAGCTCTCAATTTACAGGTGGTGCCAAGGATATTGAACAAAGAAGTGGATCAGATGGTGGCTCTTGGTTCACAATTCTCACCAGCTGAGGATTTGTTCCAAGGTAGCACGTAACACATCAAGATGGTGCTAAGGCCATCCATTCCATATAATGAAACTAGATAACGCTTATTTCACTAAATTGGGACATATTACAGTGAATTGAGACTCCAGTATTTCAAGTATTGGAAGAAATCCATCTCTGTTTTTGCGTATACTGGATTCCCATACTAGATTCCATTAATAGCAATATTGGATTCCATTAGTAGCAATATCGGATTCCAATATTGTCATTATTAGACTTATTCGAGTTCCAATTTCTCTATTATTGGATTCTAATTTGCTAATATTGGATTCCAATTTCCCTATTATTGGACTCCACTTTTCTCTATTATTGGATTCAATAACACTATTATTGGATTCCACTTTCACCACATAAGCCTGACGACCACCCACTTACATAAACCTAGCGGTTGCTATCTTATATAACCCAAGCGGTTTCTAACTTACATAACCCAAAGCAAACTTACATAGCCACTAACTTACAAATGCCAAGCGAATGCTAACTTCAAGATAATGCGTAAGTGATTGTTGTCATTTATGCCACATATCAATCTTAATATCATCATACATATATGACTATTCATGCCTACCTTATTCAAATCAATAAACGTCGACATTGAAAATCCATTCCCTGAGCTTCCTTGAATGGTGTTAAATTTGATGGCTATTTAGACATTTTTTGTGATTTTAGATGTAACATACTTTCAAATATTTTATACAACTGGCACGTGTGACTCACATGTTTAAAAGGTGACTGCCAATATTTATATACATAGATATAAATAATTTATTTGTATATATTAAGCATAGTTAAAACATATGGAATTGTCATTTATAAATTTCGTAAGTAGTGAATAAGTGCGAGTGATCACATTTACACATGTGATTGGTTGCATATCTAAGTGTGAGCCTCAAGTCGCACATCTCTCAACTCGCACTTTAAGTGTGAGTATCGACTGAAACTTCTAAGTGTGAGTATCGACTCACACTTCTAAGTGCCGATATCTTGACTTGTACTTCTAGGTGCAAGTCTTGATTTACACCGCTAAGTGTGAGTCTTGATTCTCACAACTAAATTTCTAATTGACTATGCCTAGATCTCAAAGAAATGAAATTTTTATCGATAAGACCTTCACAATTGTAGTAGATATCTTATTGCAAATAATCCCAATGGCTTCAGGGGAAAAAGAGGCATTCACCTATTACAAAGATGTTGTGATTTGATATTTTTATTTATTTATGCATTTATCGTTTCAAGGAATGACAAAATATTGAGTCAATGAAAACTTATGCTTAGTGAAAGTGAGTGAATAGGATAACTCACCTGTCAAATAATTTTTGTGTAATGGTAATTTGTCAACACTGGCCTTTAAAAATACAAAACAATGTTTATTTATACCAATTATTCTATATAAATTTCATTATTTTTAATAATTGTCGGTTAAATATTAAATATGCAATTCACGTGTGACGTGATGTTTATTACAAATATTTGCAAGTATTTATAGTATTAATGATAACCATTTTGTAAGGAAAAATGCTAATTAATGTTGTGTTTGCCTCAAAAATAATTAGCCTTTAATTCCAACTATGTAAAATTTTCCATTTAAAAGTACTTTCGCCATTTGAAATATGTGTGCCTTTTGGAGCATGTAAATGTTGTCATCCATTTAATGAAAAGCAATGTAAATTCATACGCGTACCCTCTTAAATTCGCGCTCCAACGAAATTGGCGGTTGGATTAGTTTACATATCACTATAAGTAGACAATTATTGAGTTTATATTTTTAACATTTGCCTTTCTATTTTCTTCATCATTGCGTAAGCTTATTCATCAATAGAAAAATCTCACTAGTGCAAGTGTCGAAAATTTTGTGCTTGAGTTCTGGAAACATTTTGATTTCCTCTCTGTGCCAAAAATTGGTATGCATTCTCACCTTTAGTCCCTCCAAAATTACAAAATTCTGTTAATGTAAAATTTTCCATAGCTGATTAGGGATTATATCCATGTAAAATTTCCCATAGCTGATTAGGGATTATATCCATGTAGGGATTTTGTAGATAATTAAACGGAAGAAAGTTTGTTATTCAATATGTTGTAGAAGGTAGTTTTGTTTATCAAATAAATAATTTCCTAATATAGTAAACATTTTTTAGAGCAGTGAAAGAGGATGGAATGGAGCACATCTTGATAGAGAAACGACATAGCTTAATACGTAATAACATGAGAGGAAGAATTGCAGAATTTTTAAAAACTAAAAACACCCGCCAAGAACTTATTTTGTTGAGTATTGAAAAAGAAGCTTGGTGGTATGGATGGTGGCTCAATTTGCACAATAAAAAAGTGAATAATGGTGGTGTACAGGAATAGAAGAGCAAATGTATTTTATAAAATTGATATTATTTTTTTGGCCTTATCGTTGTCCGCAAATAGTCCTCTGCTGCACATACTCAACAAAATTCAATGGCTACGACATCATTGACATTGTCAATGACAATATTTTGGAAGATATTCACGTTAAAAATGAGTTTCCATTGAATATGTTGGTGTTGGATTACAGTGACCTATTTGTGAAAAAATATGGTAATGACAAAAGTAGGAGAACCAAACAGATTTTGGAGAACAAAAGAACGAATACAAATTTGTGAAAGGAGAATTCGAGGAACAAGGAAAATCTAAGATGGTGCTACTATGAAAGTAAAAACAATCCCCAAACTTTTCACAAAATGTAAATTTACTCTGTTTGCGTTGTGGATATGTGGCTTTTTATCTTTCACTACCTACGGGATTTCTCTCTTCTATGCTTCAATGTCATATTCTGCCTTAAGGACCTTTTTTTAAAAGGATGCGGGTCCTTTCAAAACCCCCATATTAACTATACAAAAAAATGGACATAGTTTTTGTATATCAGAATATGTTGTGGCATAACTTAGCAGACTCTATGATGATAATATATTACTTTATTATGTTAATTCCTATCGATCGATAATATCTAATTACTATGGTGTCGCATAAGCTAGCGGATGCTAAGCTAAAAATTATATTATTTGAATTGTTAAATGCTAGTGATACATAAGCTCAAAATTTTATATTATGGAAGTATTAGGTTACCTTAGCAGACACTAAGATCAAAACATCTTACTTAATTTCTCCTCAATCCACCAATCAAAATAAAAAAATTCTATAACTTTTCAATTTTCTAATGTTTGTAATTTATTTAAATAATTTTTTAAACTATGAAACTTATTTATATTTTTATTTAATTGCTACTTAGTATTGATTTGAAAAATATGAGGCCTTGTTGCAACATTGATTTATTTTATTTAATAAAAATCAAAATTTTATGAAAACAATCGCACAACTAGCACATCTAGCACAATCACAACTAACACATCTCCCATCCGTGAGGCATGAAATTTCTCCTCTATCTTGTTTAATTTAAAATGTCATTAACAAAATTAATATTAACAAGGTTTATTAAATATACATGAACATAATGATTGGCTACTTTATACAGGGATTAAGGCACCCAGAAACCTTACAATATAATGCATCGTGAGCATCACCAATATTGAACAAAAAAGAAATATGACAAAAGGGATAAAACAACTTATCCCAAACTACAGTCCAACAGATCAATACAAGGATAAATCACAAAACATGGAGGGGAAAACATCCCAAATGATACACTCCACAAAAATTCAAATAAAATCTCCAAGAGCCAATGGACTAGTTAATCTTCAAACATTTCATATTATCATCCTGCTTGCTCGTGATAGGGATGTCGTCTTCAACATGCTCTTCCTCATCAGAACTACTGAGGTGGATATTATGCCTGTGAAATTTGTGTCCTTGATCTAGCTTCACCACATGCCCCTACAACTGCAAAACCAAACTTTTTATCTCTACCATATCGGCCCTGATAGAGTTTTGGGTGATGCAAACTTTCTTAGAGGTGTCGATGCAATGTATGCCACTAAATCTCATATCCATTCCAACTTTGTCTAATGCCTCCATATCAATTTCCTCCTGACTCACCCTGAGAGAAATTTTATTAAAAACCACATTCCATCCAAGCTACGCTCTGTTGGGGTTAACACACCGGTTGTACATATAATATATCAGATCTAAGCATACATGCAAATAAAAGTAGATATTCTACTAGAATAAATATACAAAAAAAAAGATATAAATCAATACCATATTTAATATGGTTCACCCAGTGTGGGCTACGTCCACCAAGAAACAAGCCAACCTATTATCCAAAGATTTCACAATATATACAATGAAGATTTACAATCTTCCACACCTCTCAGATGCACAATACTGTCTTACTCTCAAGCTTTTACTTCTTCTCCAAGAATTTTCTCTCTCATAATTATTCTCATGATAATCATCAAATTTTGCAAGTTCTTCTTAATTCTTATTTCTAAACCCTAGCTTTCATGCTTATATAGGCATATACAAACTTAGGGAACTTAACCATGCAATTACAATCAATAGATTTTATTTAATACTAAAAATAGATCTAATTCCTGAGAGTTAAATAAAACACTCTCACACAGGTAACTGACGCTAGTTAGCCCTAACCGATGACGGTTCCTCCTTGCCTAACCAATGCTGGTCATAGGTGACCGATGCCGATCCCTCCATAACCGATGTCAGTTACTGTGTTTTCCAAAAAGTTTCATATTGCATGCTAATCTGAAGTAATTGAGCTCCACAACTCAATAATCTCCCACTTGGAGATTAATTACTGCACCATACTTGTACAACGTCATTCTTGGATCCTTTCTTAGCTTTGTTTCTTCCTCTTTAAGTCTCAAACTCAAAGACAAAAAAAGTGGAGTGTATCTCCAACTTCTCCTTTGGTAATGGATTCGTTAGCATATCCACAGGGTTCTCACTCATATGAATATTTTCCATATTTAACTGCCCACCCTCCAATACCTTCCGTATGAAGTAATACCTCAGCGGAATGTGTTTCATTCTTGAATGAAATTAATGAGTTCTTTGCTAAATGAATTTCACTCTGACTGTCATTGAACAATTTACAATCATCTTTCTCCTTTCCCAACTCTTTCATGAACCTACTCATCCATATCATCTCATTGCTAGCCTCTGTAGCTACAACATACTCTGCCTCTGTAGTAGACAAAGCCACAACCTTCTGCAATCTTAAAATCTAGCTAACTACCATCCCACCTACTGTGAAAATATATGTAGTAGTGCTCCTCCTACCATCTAGATATGCATTTATATCCGAATCAACATAACCACATAATGAAATATTCAAACCTCCATAGCATAACTACATGCTAGATGTTCCTTTCAAATACCTGAGTATCCATTGAACTACTTTCTAATGTTTTTTACCTGGATTGGCCATATATCTACTCACAACTCCTACTACCTGTGCAATGTCTAGTCTGGTACAAACCATAACATACATGAAACTGCCAACTACTGAAGCATATGACACTTGTGTCATGTATTTGACCTCCTCATGTGATCAAGGAAACTGATCTTTGCTCAAATTGAAGTGTCTAGCCATAGGTGTACTAACAGATTTTGCATTCTGTATCTTGAACTTTTCTAACACCATGTAGATATAATCCTTCTGAGAAAAATATAATTTCTTGTTCTTCTTATCTCTGTGTATTTGCATGCCAATGATTCCTTTTGTAGCTCCTAAGTCCCTCATAGAAAATGTATGAGCTAGCTTTTCCTTAAGCTCATCAATGTCCTATATACTAGATCTTGCAATAAGCATATCATCCACATACAGTAATAAAATAATATAGCTCCCATTTTCAAGCTTCTTGAGATAAACACAATGGTCAGATTCACATCTCAAGTAACCATGCTCATGCATAAAACTATCAAACCTCATGTACCATTGCCTTGGAGCTTACTTGAGCCCATATAGACTCTTTTTCAACTTGCACACTAATTTATCCTTACCCTTGACCTCATACCCAAACGACTGCCACATATAAATCTCTTCATCCAAATCACCATGAAGGAAATCCGCCTTCACATCTAGTTGATCTAAATACAAATCATGTACTGTAACTAAACTCAATATAGTATGAATAGAAGTCATCTTAACAACATGAGAAAATATTTCACCAAAGTCAATACCTACTTTCTATGTAAATCCCTTTACTACAAACCTTGCCTTGTACATTTTTTGTCCACCCTCTTCTTCCTTGATCATGTAAACTCACTTGTTCTGCAATGTCCTCTTACATGCGGGAAACTTAACCAAATCCCAAGTCTGGTTCTATTCCAAGGAGTCCATCTCCTCATCCATGCCATGCTCCCATTGAATGTGGGTTGCATCTTGCATTTCTTCTTCAAAATTTAGTGGTTCACCATTATCAATCAATAATAAATAAAATAGATAAGGTGTAAATCTTTCTGGAGGTTTACTTACCCTTTGTGACCTTCTCACAAGAGTTTGGGGTACTAGAGGCTCATTCTAGACTGCCTGGACATTTGTATCCAAATCTGATAGTGACCGATGCTGATCACCTATAACCGACGTCGGTTCTACTAACCAATGCCGGTTCTACTAATCGATGTTGGTTCTGCTAACCTATGCCGGTTATGCTCTTTTGTAATCGATACTGGTTCTGCTGATCGATGCCGGTTAGGGGTCAACTTACACTGGTTACTTTGTAACCCTATCGATATTAATTTTAAATATGAGAGTTCATTTTCATTCAAAAACTTCTCAACCGTTTCGTCATTGGGTACCAAAATTTGATCCTTGTATATTCTGTTTTCATTCTATTCAATATCATGACTCCTAATAATTTTAGAATTCTCTAAATCCCAAAAATGGAATCTGAAATCACCAGATCCATAACCAATGAAAGTGCATCTCTTGGATTTTACATCCAAAATTTTCCTATTTTCCTTATCAATATGCACAAAAAGCCTCTTAACCAAAAACTTTAAGAAAAGAAAGATCTACCTCTTTTCCCGTCCAATCTTCCTCTGGTATTCCTCCATCTAGTGAACTTGAAGGCCCACAGTTAATCAAATAAATCACTGTATCAACTGCTTTTGCCCAAAACTGTAAGGGCAATCCAGAATGTATCCTCATACTTCTAGCACATTCCATGATTGTTTTGTTCATTCTTTTAGCAACACCATTCTCATGTGGTGTTATTGGAACCATTCTTTCTCTACGTATCCCATTCACTGATCAATAATCATTGAAATCTTTGCTACAATATTAATCACCATTTTCAGATGTGAGACACTTTAAATTTTAATTGATTCATTCTCAACAAGGACTTTCCATCTTGTAAATCTTTAGAAAGTCTCAAAAACATCAGATTTACGTTTAGTACAATAAACCCATACCTTTCTTGTAGCGTCATCAATGAAAGTGACATAATACTAGGATCCTCCATGAGAAGCTACCTGAGCTGGTCCCCACACATCTAAGTGTACAAGCTCTAATTTCCGCTCCTTATTTACCCCAAATTTGAGAAATCTCACTCTCTTTGCTTCCAAAAATAAAATGCTCACAAAAATCAAGATCTAAATCTTTCAAATTTGATAACTTACCCTTAGCCTTTAAGATCTACATTCCTTTTTGAATCATATTTCCCAACCGATTATGCCACATACATGCATCTGAATCTGAACTAGATAATGTAAAAAATGAATTAGTAACACAGGTAGATAAATATAACGTTTCTACCTTCTTACCTCTTGCCACAACAAAAAACCCTTGGTGACTTTCCAAGAGTCTCTTGTAAAAGTAACCATGCAACCAACTTCACCTAGTTACCCTGCAGAAATAAGATTCATCCCGAGGCTCGGCACATGCCTCACATATTTTAATACCCATGTATTTCTATTATGCAATTTTAGATGAACACCCCCTTTACCTGTAATACTGCAAGGTTCATCATCACCCAAATAAACATGCCCAAAATTTCCTTGATAATAATTTCTAAAATAAACCTTATTAGGGGTTGCATGGAAAGAAGTTCCCGAATCTAAAACCCATGATTCAATTCTATTATCTAAAGAAAGAATAAGAGCATCTTGCATTACCTCTGTTGTAGCAATATTTTCTTCTTTACCTTTGTTTGGTTGTTGGCTCTCTTTATCCTTTGACCAATAATATTTCTTTGCATGTCCTTTCTTTCCACATTTCTAATAGGTAATTCCCTTACCTATGGATTTAGATATGTTATCCCTTGAATTTGATTTCCCATTACTCTTACTCTTAGATCTCACCTTTTGCCTACCCCTGCTTTCTACATTCAAAGCATTCCCAAATGACGATTGCTCTGTACTCTTCCCGAGAATTTCTTCATTCAAGATTATACTAACCACATCTTTAAAATATGAAATATTATTAGCAGATGATGTATTACTAACAAACATTACCAAGTTATCCAAAATATTAGGCAAAGAACATAAGAATAGAAGTGCTTTCACTTCATCATCAAAAGGTATATTAACCGAATTTAACTGAATTAATGTTTCACAGTTTTCTTTATGAATTTGACGAAATAGATAAGGTGATGGGATAAGGAGGAATACCTGTTGTGATGGTCGGTTGGAGGTTATATGCACGTTATGACTTCTTGATCAAATGATGACTGTGCGAGCTTCCTTTTGGATAGGAGGAACTACTTGAAATACAAAACAAGACCACAAAAGAGAGTTAAAAAATATATGTCAGTGGGCTACCTAGTGTGTGCTAGATCTAGGAAGTGTGGTGCTTCCTTGGTGTTAGTCAACCCATTGTTTAATAAAACTTAATGTAAGATATGATGTAAATAAATAAAATCCTATTATAGTTGATATGATTAGAGGTATCTCATCCAAATACAATAAGAATATCTAATATAACAGGCTAGGTTATGATCAGATCTAGAAGTAGGGTAGGTAGTCAAGGTGCTGGAATAGGTCAGGGTTAGATTCTAGGTAGCTTGGGTTACTTGGATGTAGGTTATTAGGTTTCTATTATTGGCAGGATTACCAAATATAGAGATTGACGTTGGTCAAGTATGACCGATGATGGTTTAGAGAGAACTGATGATGGTCATGGATAATCTGGCGTCGGTATAGGTGGGATGATAGAAACTCAATGAAACTTGGTTTTGGGGGTTTTTCTGAGATTAAACAGAGATGGTAAGGAGAATGGTTAGGTCTGTGGAGGTGTTGGGAGTACTCAGAGATATTCAGGAATTAGGTATAGGTGATCAAATGATTATGGGTGGTGGAATGGTTGGGTTCACAGGGAGGTAAGATTGGTGGGATAAAAATGTAAATAGAGGTTGATAAACATAAGTGAAGAAAATTTGTAAACTAAATAAATATGAAATGATGTAGGTTATAAGCACACTTACTGGTGTTGCAGGTTTGATGGTTGGATGCTGATGATGGTTGATCTATGAAATAATGCTCGGTGTTGTGGCAGTGCTTCCCAGAATGCTACCATGAAATGTAAAAATGCCTTCAGATCAGTCTTGGTGCTGGTTATGGATGTCTGGAGGTGTGAAAAGGCTCTGGTTCTTGCTTGCATGTAAATATCATTTGTTCCAAAAAAACTCAAGAATGTGGCCAACCCCTCCAACAAGGTTACCAAAGTGAATATATGGTAACCGATGATGGTTTAGGATGACTAGCGTCGGTTTCAGGTTGACCGGTGTCGGTTAAGGTAGGATATCCTAGGTTACCAAAAATAGTAGATCCTGAGCTATCTTTTTGGCCAGCTCTGTCTATTCTCCCCGGTATCAAAATGGAATCTTGTGCTTAGGATAAGTGGGAATGTTGTTAGAGGAAGAATAGGCATGTGATTTTAGGGTTGAACTAAGTCTTAGTTAATTAAGGTAGGTAGGACTAAGTCTTAGTTAGTTATGGTGAGTGGATATTGAGTCCTAGTAAAAGGGAAACATGCTAAGAATAGGTTTATGATGAGGTGTTTAGGTGAGGTGGTGGGGTGAGGTGTCTAGGTGAGGTGGAAATTAGTTTTAATTAAGGTAATTAAATAATGAATATTGTGAGCATGGGCCTTAATTTAATTTGTGGTTAATTAAATTAATATACATGTGGGTAAAGGGGGAAGTGTGACCTAAATTTGGTGTCTACATTTTTCCCCTTTTTGTCGCGTAGCTTGTATTGATAAGAGATGCTGACAAAAATAGGAAGTGGTTGCCCCATGTGTGGGTGAAGGTGATCCCCCTCAAACCAGGCACTGATGAGGTGTAATACGGAATTGGTGAGTGGTTTGATAAATATGTAGTTGGTGCGAAAGTGAAGGTAGGTGGGGGAAGGGTAGTGGTAACTCGGGTAATAGGTAATAGGCTAGGGTCAAATTAGGTAATGGGTAATGACAATAAAATGCATGCACACATGTGTAGATTGCAACATGGTACCAGGTTGAAGAGCTTGCAAACTCTACATCGTCCAAGGTCGATAGGTTTATCCAAACAAGGGTGAAGTGTTCAGGTATCCAAGGTATAGGATATGGTCTGGAACACAACGTAGGTCAGGTGCAGGAATGTTTAGGTATGTTTCAGTACACCAAAGGTTTGGTTGGGATAAACGACATGGACAATAGGCAAGGTATGGTTGTTAGGATAAAACAACATAAGTAACAACATCGCAAGGTATAGCGAGTACATAATGTCAATGGTCACACCAAGTAGGTTAGGTTCAGGTAAATAGGTCGTGGCATGGGTAAGGCCAAGGTATAGGTAAAATAACAAATCCCAAGACACAACAAAGGAAATGTAGGGGTAGTTTGGGCTCGTAGGTATGGTTCCATAGGTGTTCTGGAATGATAAAAGGTGTGTGAGCACTAATGGTTGTAGGAAAAAGGAATCTTAGCAAGGGAAAATAGTTATAAGGGTTGACCGATGCCAGTTATAGGGTGACTGACGTCGGTTGCCTAGGGCACAAATATGGTCCGACGTCGGTCATGTCGATGTGGGTTATAAAATAAAAATTCCATATTTTATGGAATCATTGTTGTGTTGTGACTTTTGAGAAAATGACAGATCCGTTTGACCTTGTAGCAATTTTCTGAGAGAGAAGGACAAGGCATTGTACTAGGGCTGAGGTGGAGATTACGAGTTGGGGAGAGCAGCTAGTAGATGGGTCCACGAGAGTGGTGTGGTCGATTGTGATTGGTTGGAGGTGAGGGGTGGATTGGGGCATGGACAGAGGTAGGAGAGGGCTCGGGTGGGCCACCGGTACAGTGGCTAGATGTACCACCACACCAACGGAACCGAGATGAGGTAAGATTCGATCCCATTCGACGCTTGTTAGTTAAATTGTTTGTAGAAATTGGTTTGGGTAGAAATGGTTTTGGGTAGGAATTAAATTGTACATGTGGAAGTAAAATTGATGAAATGGGAAGGGTAGGAAGTCCAATGTGGGTGAAATATGGGTAGGGGGAAAGCTAGTGGAGGTTTGGGTAGGATAGGGTAGGTTTATAGGTTAGTATGGTCAATTTTTTGAAAAATGGGGGAGGGTTTTGTGGGTTTGGTCAGTGCGTAACAGTGACCGATGTCGGTCAAGGGTAGCTACATCGGTCAAGCCATAGTAGGTGACCATGCTGGTCAAATAGCATGTGACCAGATGCCAGTCACCTATGTGACTGATGACCGATGTCGGTTGGATTTTGAGGAAAAATGTGTCGAGATAAGGGTTATGGTGGGAGTTAAAGAGAAAGTGAGGTAGTGAGGTATAAATGTAAGTGTGTTGAGAATAGGTAGGGTAAAAGGTATATATGATACGAGTTGAGGGGTGTGAAAGTGGGATGGGGGAAAGGGGTAGGTTGTTAGGGTTGCGGGGAAATAAATAATAATAATTTTGGAATAGGTTAGTTGGGTAAGTGATATGTTAGATATGGTCAAGATTTAATAATGGTGTGGTTTGTTGGGTACATGCTAGGGACCAGTTGTGGATGAGAGACAGAGTACTGCCTCTGTTATTAGTGGTACGAGGGAGTGTGATGGACTGAGGAGTGGTGTCACGTTACAGATGTAGGCCTTATTGGGGTTAGATGATACATGTACATAGTTTAGGGATCTGAGCTTGATGGTCGCACTCATCAACAGATGGGATTCAGTCGACCAACACATTTCATCTACCGATGGGTGAGATCACAGTCACCCTAGAGGACGTGTACAGGATCTTGTGGTTATCGATAGTGGGGATGTAAGTTTATTCTATTTCTTTAGAGGAATCAGAGGAGCTGATGTTGATGGTGTTTGGAGAGGGGATGATAGAGATGAGGTTCCATAGCATGAGCCTAAAGCTATGGAGATATGTACGATGGCCCATCTTGAGGAGATGAGGTTAGTGGTCCTGATCATGGAGGTAGTGTGTTGTTTTGCACTGCTAGATGCAGAGGGTGGGAGATTCCCACAGGTGCTGATGGGGGTTCTCCATGACATGATGGAGGATAGGACCCATTTTTCTTGGGCACCAACATACTTGGTGTAGTTATACAGGGATTTATGGGCCTACGGGTGGTTGTGGAGGTTCAGTTTGTGTTGCACCTTTCTTCTCCACTGTTGGGCATATGATCACATTGTATGTGTGCATCTAGTTGGTATGCCCTGGCTAGATGCATTCAATGCGGGCTTGGTTCGAGTTGGGTATAGGTGTTGGGTGCCTGTTTTTGGAGAGCACAGGGCTGCCCAGGGCTACTCACAATGTGGCATATTATAGGTGGGTGTTAGAGGGATTATCTGGGGTTGACATCATTTGGAGGCGTATGTTGGCTTCCCTTCATATAGGAAGATGGTGGTGGAGCTAGATGAGTTACAACTACTGAGGTAGATAGAGGGGCATCATGTCGGTGAGCATGAGATGATACCTATTGATAGGGTCAGGTGGTAGTTTGGGCTGCTCCAGGACATGCCATCACCATTTCCCTCAGTACATGAGAGATGACATGGAGAGGCCTATGCCTCTACCACAGCCAATAGTACCGATCAGGAAGGAGGAGCAGGCAGTGGACCGGTGGATCGATGAATGTCTAGAGTTATAGATAGATATAGGCAATGGTGGGCAAGTCCAGCTACGAGTAGCACCACCTAGGCCAGGGAAGCCAGACTTGGCTACCCTTATAGTTTAGAGGGATACTTTGTAGGGGCAAGGTTGTCACTTTACAGGCCCAGATCATAGTATTACAGGGGCAGTATGATAGGGTCTGAGGCACAAGGTGGCCACATTATAGGCACAGGTGGTGGCTTTACAGGCCCAGATTACCTAGGGACAGGACACCCGCACAGGGTGGAGATGGAGACAAGGGATAGGTAGCCACCCTACAAGCATAGGTAGTAGGGTTGCAGGGCCAGTTGGCCACTACATAGGCTCAAATTATGACCTTATAGGCCCAGGTCACAACACAGGAAAAACCAGGCTCTGGGGTAGGGTCCCATGGTACAAGGCATCAGGGACAGGGTCCCATGGTACATAGATGAGGGCAGGGCTCACAGGTATAGGGGTCACCAGTAGCAAGGTAGGGTTCACCAGATACATGGCACCACCACAGACAATAGCTGATGGCTAGGTTTAGGGATGCCCTGAATGAGGCTAGGTACTACCAAGATCATTTGACTGTTGCCGAGATAGATGTCCCTTCCTATGCGGAGTACAGGGTACAACAGTGCCTCAAGTGAGAGGACCAAATCTCGCACACATAGTGCAGAGAGTACAGGGGGCTGACAAGCCTAGAGACATAGGGTCAGGGAGAGGTGAATAGCTCATGGAGGCCTGGACCCAGCTGTAGGCCAAGAAGAGGTGAGGGATAGACCCATAGAGGGCGGAGAGATGGTGGTAGGGTGTTGGGCTAGAGGAGAGGAGGAGGAGATAGATGAGAATGCCTGGACATCAGGTGGGGTGATGATTAGTCACCATATATGTTCAAGGTATAGATTTTTGTATATTTTTTATTTATACCAGCCTTGCGTGCCAAAGATAGCGAGGATGTACATGAGAGTTTTTGAGTCTTTTGATTATTATACTGACTTGCGTGCCGAAGATGTTGAGACTGTATATGAGAGGCACATGTATTGATTTTTCTTCTATGCACATATGTATAGACACATAGATTCTGATGATTTATATAGAGATGGTGATATTTATGGTATGATGTTGTGCTTATGTTGTAAAATTTTCATTGTTATATGCATATGGGTGAAAACTAGGTGGATTAGGCATGATGGAGTCATGGTTCAGTTTAGGCATGATGGAGTCAGGTTGGTTTAGGCATGATGTCAAGTCATGTCAGTTTAGGCATGATGGATTTAGGTCAGGTTTAGGCATGATGGAGTCATGTCATGGTGGAGTCAGGTCAGTTTAGGCATGATGGAGTCAGGTGATGGTTTAGGCATGGTGGAGTCTTGTTTTTAATTTTGATTTAATGTCCAAGTTATTAGTAACATGGGAAATAAATGATGAGTTATATGTATGTTATGGTGTAGATTTCCAAAATCTTTGATTTTATAGAAATGTGAAATGATTGATTGGATGTTGTTATGATGTGGTAACATGGTAGATATGTATGTTTGTATTATTTTCCAAGTGTTGTAGAAAATGAAAACTAAGATAGAATATGAATAGGAAAATGGGGGAAAATAGGTTAGGGTAAAGAGTGGCCGAGCTAACCTCCAAGGGCCCCATGCTCTAGGAGTACTTCCTACATAGCCCCGATGAAAAGGGGCCTCAGGCCAATGTAGTTCTCCCATAAGCTAGGGAAGAATATGATGAGGTAGAGGAATGGGTTGGTAGGTTTTAGGCACAATTGAGTCTAGGTCATAGGCATGGTTGAGTCTAGGTCATAGGCATGGTTGAAGGTCATTTTGGAAAATGTAGGTGTCGATGGTCTAGTTTTGTATAGGATAATCAATAAGTAATGGGGAAGGTAAATGGTAAGAGGTGGTAAAAGAGCCACCTAATTGATAAAAACCCTAATGAGTCTATCATACCTAAGATGGGCTTATGAATGTGAGACCCTAAAGGCATTGCATAATGGACTATTATAAGGGTGAAGAAATTCACATGATCATGAAATGTCGTAGTTATGGAAAGTCCCTTGAGTAGAGATAAAATTAGGGTGAAAAGGTAATGAGGTGAAAATGAGTGGTTGAGCGTAACTTAATGTACGACAACATGTTTACCTAGACAAGAAACCCATGATCAAAAATAGGCAAGTCCATGACAAAAAGTTATCATTTTCTTCATTTGTATTTTGGTTTTTGATAGACTGATCGATGCGGGAAGTCTATATGGGATGAGTATATTATCTCCTTGAGGTCTTCATGAAGCTGATCGATGCGGGAAGCTTCTGAACATTTTATTGTATATATTTGCAATGACTTGTATATAGCTGTCCTTCAAGGGAGTCAGTCTATTTATAAGTGACGTAGAGATAAGAGATGTCCTTTCTGAGGGAGTCATCATTTTTTCTAGAATTTTGACTCAAGGAGTTGCATCCCATTTGGTTTTGGACATTTAAGTTCTGGACAAGACTATTAGAGGAAGATTAGTTTCTTGTTTAGAAGACAAAACCATAGTACACAGAGGTAAACTATGAAAGAGATGGTTTCAAGTGACAAATGACCATGGGATTCCATCTTTGAAAAATATGAAAAGTATCCATGAGAATCATACTATGAGTAGAGTCGTGATACTCATATTGAAGATAAGACTGAAAGGTGATGGGTAATCACATGATTCTTGTTTAGTCATTGATCCTCAAAATGGGTAACATGGAAGGTGAACAATGCTCAAGGGATGAGCGGGTCAATAGATAGAAGGTGATATAGGACTTGATTTCAACAATAAAATGGTCTAAGATGCAAGGCATTGAGGTGGCTCAGGTTTGGGTTTACATTCAAGTGAAGAACAAATAATAAGCACCTTGATCCATAGACATGAGTAACGATATAGGGTCCTAGCCAAATTAGGAAAAAATTTACCCCATTTACTTTTCTCTTCTTTGGTTACATGTTGATTTTACTTCAGGACGAGGTCACTGACCTGGAAGGTTCATTCGTGGACATGTTTATTGTAGGCATGTTTAATATGTTTTTGGTAGATTTGGAGATGGTCAAGAGCATTGAGATGACGTTCATCTAACAACTCAAGTTGTTCTAAACGGTCCTGAAAAAAGTCATCATCGTTGAACATGTCTTGTAGTGAGATGCAGAGAGATGGAATTTGGACTTCGAGAGGCAAGAAAACCTCAGTACCGTAGACCATAGAAAAAGGTGTGTGGCAACAGTGTCAAAGTGTGAATACTTGTGCGTATGCCAATCCTTCTCAGTATCGTCAACTACTTTCATAAGAATTTTGTTCAAGGTTTTATTGGTTGATTCTTCTTGGCCATTGGTTTGTGGGTAATAAGGTGATGAGAAACTGAGTTGAATGCCAAAATCATCACACAACTTATGTAGGGTTTTGTTTTTGAATTGCTTTCCATTATTAGTGATGAGGTGGTGAGGAACACCAAAGCGACAAATGATGTGATGGTTGATGAATTCACATATCTTCTCGAATTTTGTAGAAATGAGGGGAATGGATTCTACCCATTTAGTGTAATATTCAGTAGTATTTATAATCCATTGATGGCACTGTGAAGAATGAGGATTGATCTCTCTGAATAAGATCCAAACCCCATTGAGAGAAAGGCCAAAGGTCTTGTGCGACCTGTAAGACATGAATAGGTGTGTGATGAAGATTAAAATGTTGCTGGAATTTCACACAACATTTGACATAGTCACAACAGTCATGGTTCAAGGTTGGCCAATAATAGCCAAGGTGAAGAATGCATTTAGCGACAGCTAAACCACTAAAGTGGCCTCCACAAATTCTGTTGTGAACTTCCTTAATGGTGTAAGGAATTTCAGAACTTGTAAGGCATCGTAAGAGAATACCATTGAAGCCGTACTTATAAAGGAGACCACCCATGATGACATAGTGAGAAACACTTTTAAGAAAGACATGTTGTCCATTATGAGTGAGATCGGGAGGTAGAATGGAAAGGGAAAGGTAGTATGCAAACTACTTATACCAAAGGTCACGTGGGTTAGGTGCAACGGTTCTAACAGAATGGACCTCATGAGGTAAATAAGAGGGTGATTGTAACCTTTATATTGTGAAAAAGATTTTGGAGTCAACAAGTGAAGCAGAGTATCTGAGAAGTTAGACAGGCCATGGTATCTACAAATTTATTGGTAGAACTGTGGGGTGGTTTGAAGTTTGTAAAAGTTCAAAGGTAGTCAAAAGCTGTGTCGATATGACATTTGTACTTTTGCAGTATTTCATTATGACACTGGTATATACCATTAAATTGGTTTACAACTAGTTGGGAATCACCAAAGAAATTAATTGATTTAACATCTAGGGAGATGGAAGTTTGAAGGCCTAATACGAGTGCTTCATATTTGGTGATGTTGTTAGTGCACTCAAAATCAAGTTTGAAAGATAACACATAGGTTCACCATCAAGAGGAATGAGGATAACACCTGCACCACCCCCACGATGACATTTGGAACCATCAAAGAATAAGGTCATCTGGTAAGTGGTATCATCCAAAGAGAGGGTAGCAATGGATTCTTCGGGGAAATCGAAGTTAGAGGGTTGATTTCTAGAAAGAGGTGCGTCTGCTAGTTGGTCAGCAATGGCTTGGCCTTTGAAAGAATTTTGATGGATGAATTCGAGGTCAAGGTCTACACGAAGCATGAGATAGTGTGAAACATGTTGATGTTGGTAGGGTTTGGCGTACATATAATGTAGAGGGTCAGTTTTAGTGATGAAAAAGGTTTTGTGGTTGAGTAGGTAATGACGTAGTTTAGTGGCGACAAAAATTAAGGCTAAGAATTTTTTTTTGGCATGGGTGTACCTAGTTTCATAGTCCAAAAGGGTATGGCTTATGTAATAAACTGCTTGTTCCTTGTGCTGCTCGTCACGGTGAGAAAGCATGGCACCTAAGGAATGGTCAGTAGCATAAATGTATAGGTAAAAGGGTTGGTCATCCTTAGGAGGAATGAGCACTGGTGGTTGAAGAAGGTATTGTTTTAAGGCATCAAAGGCTTTGTGGCATTCATCATCCCATTTGAATGAGACGTCCTTCTTGAGGAGATGATGAAATGGTTGAAAACAGTCATAAAGTTGTGAAATGAACTGATGGATAGATTGCAACTTACCTTGCAAACTTTGAAGTTGACAAAGATTGGTAGGTGGAGGCATTTCAATAATAGCCTTTACTTTAGCAGGATTGAATTCTATGCCACACAAAGAAAATGATGAAACTAAGGAGTTTTCCTAAAAGCACAACAAAGACACACTTCTTAGGTTGAAGGCAAACACAATACTTGATGAGGTGGTCAAATATGACCTTAAGGACTGTCAAGTGTTTGGCACGATGTTTGGATTTGGCAAGAAGGTCATCTACTGTAATCTTACAATATGTGATGCATGATGTCATGGAAGATATAAGTCATGGCTCACTGATATGTGGCACCAACATTTTTAAGGCCAAAAGGCATGACTCGATAGCAGAAGGTCCCCCAAGGAGTGATGAAGGAAGGTTTTGTGTTGATGCTATGGAGTGAGTAATATTTGATTATAACCCGAGAAACCATCCATGAGTGATAACATCTCATGGATGGTGGTGAGATCAACCAGTTGGTCAATTCCCGGTAGAGGAAAATCATCTTTGGGGCAAGAGAGGTTGAGGTCATGGAAATCCATAGAAATGTGGAGTCCCCTTGTTGCTTTCATGATACAGGGAGGATGTTAGAAATCCATTGGGGATAGTCAATGGGTAGGATAAAGGAAACTGAGAGAAGTTGCTGAAGTTCTTCTTTGACAAGAAGAACAATGTGAGGATACATTTTCCACAGCTTTTGTTTTATGGGTTTGGCATCAGGAATGGTTAGGATATTGTGGACCACAATGTTTGGGTCAATACCGGGCATATCGGCATAGGACCAAGCAAAATCATTGCTATGGTCCCAGAGGAAAGAGGTATAAGATTCCTGTTCAGTCAGCATCTAAAGACTTGCCTATCTTTAGAATGTGTGGGTCATCCTGAGTGTTAATGTTGATTTCGATAGTTGATTCATTCAACATGGTTTGTGTCTCAGAAGGTAACGACTGGTGAATATAAGAATACTTCCGCACCAAGGTAGGTGAGGATAGACTCATCTTCTTGACATTGAATGATGTCAATAGATTGTGTATCATCATTGATCATGTCAGGATACAGGAAGGGAAGAGAAGAGGGATCCTCGCCATCATGTTGATAGGTCAGAGGTCCCAGGGAAATTGTGTTTACAAAAAAAAGTGAGGAGGAATATTTAGGATCTATGGACTCCGTGGGTGAAGGTGGTGATGTTGGTGAATGGGGTGGATAAGGTTTTTCTTCCTCAATGAGGTTGATGCGGGCCTTCTTGGAAGATGGTGTGGTAAAGCCAATACCACTGCGATCGTTGTGTTTATGGGTGGTACATGAAATGATGGTATGGTTACCTTGTTCATAAAAAGAAAAACCAAAGCCTTTCTATATGCAATGGTGAAGGAAAGTGTGGGTGAAGTGGAAGTTAGTAAGAGATTGGAGGTAGATGAAAAAAATCATGTTTGGGATGTAGGTTTGGGTGAATAAGTGGCAGTATCAAGTCCCCCATACGTTATATTAGTGCGAAGGTGGGGAGGACCATAAGAAGAAACCTCACCTACGTGGTAGTCATAACTAGGGTGTTGGCGCAGGTTCCCATACTCTTGTGGAGTAAGAAATGTTTTGATATTGTATAGGTGGTACTCCCCTAGGGTGAGGCATTGAAAAACACCTTCTAAGGGATCAATATTTGATATGTGGGTGGTGGGGATAGATGACTCACTAGATGATTGGGTAGAAGGGGTAGCGGTTGGTTGGGAAGCAGAGGGTTCAACTACAGAGGCTAAGGAAATAGTAGGAATAGAAGAGTTAGATGTGGGAGAGGTGGTGGAAGCATTGGAGGATGGTCTCATGGGTGAAGGAGAAGTGGGGATAGTGGCAGATGCCTTGACCGATACAAGTACATCATTGGGTCGGTACAACATGTTACAAGTTTTGAATGATGACCGGTCGGTGGGGATGGTATAGTTATGTCCTTCATGTTTGAATTTTACATAGTGGTGTAAATTTGAAGGGACACAACCCATCAATGAATCCAAGGTCTGTTGAGCAATAGGTTATACTGGAACTATCCCTCTAAGACGTAGAATAGTTCTAGGACAGTACGAGGGCCTACGCAAACATGAAGGATAATGGTGCCAAGGGTGGAGGTAATGGCATGTCGTTGAAGGAGCACTACATAACATGGGGTTATTATGCATACAATTAGAAGGGATGCACATTTGATTGTATGCGTGGGAGGAGATGATGTTAATGCTAGCACCACCATCGATCATGATTCGTCGTATGCGTATGTTATTGATATAGATGGAAATGAAAAGGGTGGGATCAGGGTCATCTGACTGGAGAGGTATAATCTCCTCATCAGAGAAGCTGATGGCATGGTGACTTGAGGAGTGGGCATGGGGTAGAAGAAGGAGATGATTTGGTAAGAGAGGCCATGTGGTGAGGGGTAATAATGGAGGCCACTGGTGTGGGGTCATTGGGTAAAACTTCAATGGATTGTAAAACCTTGATAAGGGATTGTCTATGAGATTCAAAATGTTTGGATGAGATCATACAAAGACATCTTTAGAGGATATTGATGTAATTTTTTTATCATTGTGTGATGGGTGACCCCATCAGAGATAGGGTATGTAGGTCCTGGCGGATGGTGATTTTGGGTGCGGGTGTAGATGGTATATTGGGAACGGGGTTGGTTGATGGGCTAGTTACTTTTTCTTTGCCTTTGTCTTTCTGAGTGCGGGTGGAAACATGAACCATGTTAATTTGAGGGGAGGTGGATGGAGAGGGTGTGCCATGAAAGGTATAATGACATGAGGGAAAAAACCCTAATGGTGGATAAGAGCCTTGTGAAATGAGTAGGGTGCACTGACATTTGGGTGGTGATTTAGCCAACTCTCTAATACAGACCATGTTGATCTCAAATTTTGGAAGTGGATAAAATGGTTGTGGGGGTGGAGATACTGATCACTTGAATGGGTAAAGGATGATGATGTGTGGTGATAGGTGAAGGTGGAACATGGTCCTCATCAAGAAGGTCATCATCATCGAAATTTTGTTTAGGAGGAAAAAGTTGGAGAAGAATGGTCTTTAGAGCCTTACAATTTTCTACGTCATGTCCTGACACACGATGATAGGCACAAATATTGGTTTCATCAAACCCTTTTGTTTGGGTTTAAGAGGATCGTAAGGTCAAAGTGGTGGTAATGTGATGAGGGAAGTATCTAAGAGATTGGTTAAAATGTTGGCGTAGGACCCTACTAACGGATCACAATGGGAAGTGAGTGTGGGTTTGGGTAAAGGTGTGGATGATTGTGAGGGAAGAGGCTTTATAGGAGGGGGAATGGTTTGGTCCACTAGTTTGGTAAGTGGTATTGTCTTATGTTTTTATGGCATCTTCTTGGGTAAAGGTGGGGTAGAAGAGCTGGAGGTGGAAGGTTTTGTTGGTTTGACTACCTTATTGGAGGGTAGTGGGTTCTTATCTTTGGGTTGCACCTTCTTGGGTAAAGGTGACATGGGAGTATGGGATGTAGAAGGGAAAGTAGATGGTGGAAGAGGATAGGTTACCCATGGGGGAAACCAAGTTGCGGTGGAGGTGGTTGGTAGAGGTTGGGTAGACGACATGGGTTGAAGTTGTATAGGCAAGGTTGGGGTTATAGTAACTGGTGGAGGTATAGGTGGCAAGAAGTGCATGGGTGAGGGTGAGGTGTTTGGTTTTTGGGTGAATGAGGTGTAACGAAGGCTCGTGATACAGTAGTAGGTTGTTTAGATTTTGATTGGCCTTGGGTAGGAGAATGTTTGATCAGGGTTGATGGATGGGGCCCTAGGATGGACGGAAAGGGGGAAGATGACAAAGGTGTGGTAGGAGAGACCGGTGTATGTGGCCTAGAAGGTTGGGTTTTCTTTTTAGGTGGAGGGATAATGTTGGTGTAGGTTTGAGATGATGCTAATAAGTCCAATTTGACAGGTGGGTGAGTAAGGCTTGATGTCAGCATGACACCCAAGGTAGTGATGGGTCTAGATACAGATGAAGACATAGGTGTGGGTAGGATTTCAGGTTTTGAAATGGTTTTGGTCGTGGGTAAAGGTTTGGATGTAGGTAGGGATGATGAAGAAGACGCCGCTTTCAATAGGCATGGTCAATCGCAATCTGGTTGCTAAAAATACCATTGGGTAGATCGTGGAAATATCCTTCAGGAAACATTTGCATTTGGGTCAAAAAGGGGAGCCGAAGACATTCCCAGAGCATGGAATTATCAACGTAATCCAAGTGATAGGCCAGCCATGAAAATGGGACTACTGAAGAAGAGGATGGAGTTGGTTTGGTGGTGATCCTTGTAAAATATATCTGCGAGATAGGGAATTGGCTAGCCTTGGTATCTGTAGGTAAAAGAGTTGAGATCATGTCAATGGGGTTCTAGGATGCTGAGGGGGAACTACCTCCAATAGGTAGTGGCATGTCTGATGAGTCTCCCATGGGTAGGAGAGATAATAGGTGGGGTAATGTAGACTTTGTCCTTGGTGGAGGAGAAGGTGATGATGATTCTCCTATGGATGGGGGGATTAAAAGTGTTGGTTATTTGGTAGGTTGGGAGGCTAGATGGTGAAATGACATCAGTAGGAAGTGTGGGTTCCTCCATGAGAGAAAGGGGAGATGAGGGGGACTCCTCTTTGGGTGAAAGAGTAGAAGGGGTATGCTCCTCTGTGGGTAGAGGGGCTCATGCTAGAATTTCCTCAATAGAAGAAATAGGTGGGATTTGAGGGACAACTGGTACGATATCAAAAACCACATGGACTTAAATGACATTGTTGTCACTGGATGAAGGTTCACTATTTTGATTAGATGACAATTTATGGTTAGGTAATGGATTTTCAAAGATGTGCAAATTTTGATTTGCTGGCATGTTTGGATTGTCCATGACGAGGTCTTCATTATCTATCATCTCTTGGACAACGTTCTTAAAAGTTATGCAGTTACCATCACTATGGCCTTTGACACAATGATAATTATAGTAGTCATGCTCTTTAAACCATGCAGGCATAGGACGGGTAGGATCGAAACCTGTATGAGGTTTTATGAGAGGAAGTGTAATGGCTCCAGCTTTAAGAAGCTTTTCCAAGACTGAAGAATAGGGTCATCCAATTAAAGTGTACTTTTGCTACTCCTGCCAGAGTTGAAAGGCCTGGATAGGGGAAATATTAGAAGAAGGTTAGGGTTGATTGAAAGAATGAGGTGGACCCACCTTGAGGACTACCTCGTTGGCAGATCCTTTGGTCTTTGAATAGTTATTTTTATGTTTTGAAGATGAAGAAGAATCATTTGATTTGAATGGGGAATTCTTGTTTCGTAATTAGATTTTATTTTCTTAAATGGTGCAAATTTCCATCTTTCATGCCATGGTGAATGCTTTGTAAAAATCTTCGAAAGGTTTGGACCCGTAGAGTTGGTGAGATGTGTCTGGCATAAGATCTAGTGAAAAACTCAATAAGTTTAGTCTGAGGTAGCTGGAATGTTAATTGGCTGATAATACTTTGGCAACGGGAAACAAAATCTGTGATAGATTCATCTTCATACTGTCATGTTGAATACAGGTCGGTCATGGTGACCTTCTTGACTACATTGATCAAGAAGTGATCTAGGAATGCCTGAGCCAATTGGTTGAAGGAGTAGATGGAATTTCTAGGTAAACTGTTGTTCCAATCTAAGGAGGGTCTTGTTAGGGACATGGGAAATGTTCGTAAGAGCAAAGCATTATCATGGGAAATTAGGTAACACCTATGCTTGAATGAACACAAGTGCTGTTGCGGATCCTCTTTACTGTTAAAATGATTGAATTTAGGCATTTCCCAATGCACAGGATATGTGCAAATAGGAATGGATAGATGAATATGATCATTACAGATTTTTTCATAGGTCAAGGAGTTACAAGAGCCAGAAACAAATGCTTCTAATGTTTACATCTTTTCCATCATCATCCTAATGAGGTCATTGGTGGGTTATGAGGAATGGGTGCCTCGGGTCGTAAAAGGAGGTTGATAATGAGTGTATGATGTAGATGAAATCCCAGTACATGAGGGTGTGGAATATGAAAACTACACAGGGGGGATAAATATGGGTGAAATGTACCCTGAATAGGTGACAAAAAAAATTGGGGGCTGTTGATGATGCATGTAAATAGGTGGGGTGGTTGTAATGACTCTCATGGTAATGGGTGGTAGAGACTGAGGGATAGAAAGAACCATATTTTGGAAAGGGTTATGGGTTGGCAACATTGGAAGTGGTTATGATGCAATTGGTACATACAAGGAAAAGGGGGCAGATGGGGTTATACTCAAGGTAGTCGGCGACGACATAGTTGAAGTTACGGGTGCAATAGAAATCATTAGGGTGATGGTTATGGCATAGGTGGAACCTAACTGAGAGACCACAAGGGGTGATGCAGATAAGGGTAGTGCCGAAATAGTGGTAGCTAACACAGAAGTGGGTGTGTGGGTAGGAGGGATAGATACAGGCATGCCGTATATTAACTGTCTTGAGGAGTCCCAGGTAGATGAGTGGGTGAGATAGTATTGTAGGACTACATGGTTCTATTAAAGGAGTCTTGAAAACTCTTCGTCATCGGTAGCAATGGGGATGAGTTGAGTTAGATCCATAGGTGATAGGATGGACGACGGTGATGGAATAGGTGGGAGTGGATGACGCATGATGTGAAATACAAGGGTGTTAGTTTGGTTGTGAGTCAACACCATGTGAATTAGTGTTGATTTGATAAGAATGTATTCCATAAATGACACAGAAAATAACAGAAGTAGAGAAGGATGAAGTTTGGGGGGGAAATTTGGTCAGTGCTTTGATTAAAAATCAAACACAAAAACTGACAACGGTCAATATGACTGATGACTGTTAAAGGATAACTAATGACGGTTATGATAGCCAATACCAGTCATTGTAGAAAGTACCAATTTCAGAAAATTAAATAGAATTGATGAATATGAACTGAGAAAACTGTATCTGTCAGAGATATTAGAATGTTAGATGATATGATGGTGTCCTAAGCACCAAAATTAGAAAATAATAAGTGATGAAGGTTGTTTCAGGTAAAATAACCAAAATAACTAGAAGTCGACACCGGTTGGGTAAACCGATGAAAATCAGATATAAACCAGTGACGGTCATTGGACCGATGCCGGTTAGTGTGAAATGAGAAGAAATGAAGAAAAGTGGATGTTTTTGAATTAAAACTAGATAAAGGATCAACCCAGAAGTCTGAGAATGACTAGATAAGGTTCTAACATACTCTAAAATAACCAGAATACTCTAGCTATGATGGGGAGTGTGAAAGGAAGAAGAAAACTGGAGAATCATAACTCACACCTCAAAACACAAGTCAAGAACAAAGCTAAGAAAGACACGTAATCCTAAAAATAAATTTATATTTTTTTTTAACTTATGTTATTTATAATGAGTTGTGAATTTTGAACAGAGTTTTTGGTTGGGAAGGCATCCTATGAAGAAGGAAATCTAAAATGTGAGGTTTCAATTTATGTTATGGTGGGGGGCGGTCCTTTCTCTAAGGTGATGACTGGATAAAGATAACCAGCTAGGTGCCCACTGTCAATCCTCTGATCATGTGATCATTAAAAAATTATTCCGGGTGGGATTTTGTTTAAGAAGATGTGTAAATTCAAATTTGTGTAATTTAAAAAAGAGAGAGAAGAGAGAAATGTGCTTTCTATGGTTCAGTTGTGTCAACCATCAACTGGGCATGACTTCTAGCGTATATGCTACCCTCAGTTTTATTGTGAGATATAATGCAACAAATCAAAATGCCATGCAAGTGTTTTAAACCCAAATTGAAATGTGATATTAGATGTAGCAAGTGATGAGAATGAAGAGGGATGTTATTTCACTAATGCAATATTAATGAAAGAAAGACATATTATTTTTATAGCACTAAAAACATGATTACTTTTAGACAATAGAAAGAGGGGGAAGATTCTAGAGAATTAAATTAATGTGGAAGCTTTTCAAAAGAGAAAAAAACACACAAATTTCACCTAGGAATGAATAAAATGCAAAAGAACCCATGATGGGTCCCACCAGGTGTGCCAAAATGTTTCACGGTTTTCTTTATGGATTTGACGAAACAGATAAGGTGATGGGCCAAGGAAGAATACCTATTGCAATGGTCAGTTAAAGGTTGTATGCGTATTCTAACTTCTTGATCAATTGCTGATTGTGGGAGCTTCCTTTTGGCTAAGAGGAACTACCTGAAATACAAAACAAGACCATAAAAGAGAGTTAAACAATATATGTTAGTGGGATACCTAACGTGTGCTAGATCCAGAAACTGTGGTGCTTCCTTGGTGGTAGTAAACCCACTATTTAATACAACTTAATGTAAGAAATTTCGTAAATAAATAATGTACTATTGTAGTTGATATGATTCAGGTATCTCATTCAAATACAATAAGCAAATCTAATATAAAAGGCTAGATTATGATTAGATCTGGAAGTAGGTTAGGTAGTCAAAGTGCTGGAATAAGTCAGGGTTAGATTCTGGGTAGGTTAGGTTACTTGGATGTAAGTTTTTTAGGTTTTTGTTATTGGTAGGATTACCAAATACAGAGACCAACGTCATTCAAGTATGACTGATGATAGTTTAGAGAGAACCGATGATGATCATGGATAGCTAGTGTCAGTATAGGTGGGATGATAGATGCTCGATGAAACTTGTTTTGGGGGTTTCTTTGAGATTAAAAAGAGATGGTCAAGAGAATGGTTAGGTCTGTGGAGGTGTTGGGAGTACTCAGAGATATTTAGGAATCGGGTATAGGTGATCAAATTATTATGGGTGGTGGAATGGTTGGGTTCACATGGAGGTAAGATTGGTGGGATGAAAATGTAAATGGAGGCTGATAAACAAAAGTGAAGAAACTTTGTAAACTAAATAAAGATGAAATGATGCAGGCTATAAGAACACTTAGTGGTGTTGTAGGTTTAATGGCTAGATGATGATGATGATTGATATGTGAAATAGTGCTTCCCGAAATGCTAACGTGAAATGTAAAATACCTTTGGATTAGTTTTGGTGCTGGTTATGGCTGTCTGGATGTGTGAAAAGGCTCTGGTTCTTGCTTTCATGTAGATTTCCTTAGTTCCAAAACTCAAGAATGTGGCCAACCCCTCCAAAAAGGTTACCAAAGTGAATATATGGTAACCAAGGATGGTTTAGGATGATCAGCTTCAGTTTCAGGTTGACTTGCGTTGGTTAAGGTAGGATATCCTAGGTTGCCCAAAATAGCAGATCCTGACTATATTTTTGGCCAGCTCTGTCTATTCTTCTGAATCAAAATGGAATCTTACATTAGATGAGCAGGAATGTGGTTAGAGAAAGAATAGGGATGTCATTTTAGGGTTGAACTAAGTCTTAGTTAATTAAGGTAGGTAGGAATAAGTCTTAGTTAGTTATGGTGAGTGGATATTGAGTCCTAGTAAAAGGGAAACATGCTAATAATAGGTTTGTGATGAGGTGTCTAGGTGAGGTGGAAATTAGTTTAATTAAGGTAATTAAATAATGAATATTGTGAGCATGGGCCTTAATTTAATTATGGCTAATTAAATTAATATACATGTGGGTAAAGGGGGAAGTGTGACCTAAATATGGTATCTACATTTACAATAGATCAAAAATCATTCAAATGACTAGATGCAGATCCACCTTCATGCATCTTAGAATTAAATAGTTTCTTCATCAAATAAACTTTATTTGAAGCACTAGGTTTTTCATATAAATTAGCAAGAGATTTCATTAACCCTACCGTAGAAGTCACTTCTGTAATATTGGAAGCCACAGATGCTGTCAGGCTCAATCTTATAGATCCCAAAGCCTTTTTGTCAAGAATCTTCCATTCTTCACCAGTCATCTTCATAGGTCTAGACTTCTCATCCAACGGTAAATACAATTCTTTTTGATATAGATAATCCTCAATCTGTATCTTGCATAATTGATAATTTTGGTCATCAAATTTCTCTACATTGTATTTGTTTTCTTCTGCCATTGTTGTACGCTCCCACTCAATTAGAAAACCCTATGTGAGTAAATCTGTCAACACACAAAACTCTCAAAAAAATCTCTGATACCAGTTGTTGGGGTTATCACACCAGTTATACAGATAATATATTAGATCTAAGCATACATGCAAATAAAAGTGGATATTCTACCAGAATAAATATACAAAACATAAGAGACATAAATCAACACCATATTTAACGTGGTCCACCCAGTGTGAGCTACGTCCACCAAGAAACAAGCCAATCTATTATTCAATGTTTTGACAAGATATACAATTGAATATCTACAATCTTCCACACCTCTCAGATGTACAAGTATTGTCTATACTCTCAAGCTTTTGCTTCATCACCAAGAATTATCACTCTCACACAGTCATTCCCACAATAATCATCAACTCTTGCAAGTTCTTGTTAGTTAGTTACTTTTAAACCCTAGATTTCATGCTTATATAGTTGCATTTATAGACTTAGAGCACTTAGCCATACAATTACAATCAATAGATATACTTTAATGTTAAAAATAGATCTAATTCCCAAGAGTTAATTAAAACACTCCTCGCACAAGTAACCGATGCCAGTTAGCCCTAACCGATGATGGTTCTTCCTTTCCTGACCGATGTTTGGTCTTAGGAGATCGATGCCAGTTCTTCCATAACCGATGACGGTTCCTGTGTTTTCCAGCAAGTTTTACATTACATCCTAATTTGAAGTAATTGAGCTCCACAACTCAATACGCTCTCTCTTTCCCTTTAGATGAATCCACTGTCATAGTCAATCATAGAACCTACAGCCCCAGTATTTCTTGATTTCTATGTCCCCTGAGGTGCCTTGGAGTCTTCAATTCTCAACAAGAATAATTTTGAAAAAATCCGTATGAGAATCTGCAAGAGTACAATATGGTCATCTGAATGCTAAGGAGCATTCAGGCTCTAGAGAAGGTGTTTCTTTCCTTTTCCACCACTGGTTTACCATTCTTAAACTGGGAATTTAATATTCCTTAGAGTATAGGAGGTGTCAATCTTTCCCTGTTAAAAATCACACACCTACCCTCATTAAAAATAATAAATCTAGTATTTTTGGTGTAGAGGATGTCGAGCCCTTTCCAAAAAGTCTAATTTTGTGAAAATCAGAGTTCTGAGTCAAAAGTTATGCATGTTTGAACTTCAGGGGGCGAACGTTCCATGCGGGCTCTCACAATCTGCAATACACTGGATTTTTACTCATTTTTACTTTGATATGCAGGTATTACAGGTTTTTGGAGAACTTTTGGCACCAGGACACAAGGCCCACCTGGGCAGGCGAGACCCAATTTATCCACGATGCACTTTGTGCAGCAATTTCAGCTCCGCAGGGAACTCACGTCCATGAAGTACTTGGACCGTGCGGGCCTCCTTTCTTCACGTCACCCAACTCAGGCTCTTTTTTCCTTATGCATCCACCATTGATTGGGACATTGATTACCGGCATGGCATTTCCTATTTGAATTGAGTGCCTGGGTCCAAAATAGACCGGGTTGGCATTTCAACAAATTTCTGCAAGAATGTTGATTTCTAAGTTTGCAGATGAACTCATGTCGCTGCGTTGTACTTGGATCGCATGAGCCTTGAACTTCCACCTTATCTACAACACATAGGCTTACAGCCATTTCGGGCTTTCCATGCACCCACATCCCAACTTTCCCGAGACATTTGGGTCTGTCCAACTCCACCTTATCCGCAATACACTAGACTCATCCCAAATCCTTTGTAAATCGAGATTTCAAGGAACTCATGGCCCGATGGAACTTGGATTGCATGGGCCGTCGAGATCTGATTTAACCGCAAATCATTGTTTTCTTAGCATTTTGGACCCAATTTAGGTTCAAAGAACCCTGATTCCTTCTGCATCTAATCCACTTGTAGCCCCAAAATTTGCAATACATAAAAAAGGCCCTTTTCCCCGTTTTCCAAATTTTTAGCAAATTTTAACTAACTCCTTCGATTTTTCTTGAATAGGGAGGTTAGAGAAAAAAAGGGGTTCCTTCATAATCCAATTTTCTTGTTTTCACCATTTCTTCCCCTCCAAGTCTAAAGAAATTGTGCAAGTTATTGAAATCACCTTGGGGTAAATTTCATATAATAGTAACATAGATTAAAGTTTTAATTCAAGTTAATTGGACCCTTTGTCCTTGAATAGATTCACCAACAACTACAACATTTTCACTATCTTGGATTACACCAGATTCTACTAATTCCTTTTTTGCAGCCTTAATGTTTTCTAAATTTTCTTTGTCTTCCCTAGTTGCATCTCCTGCTGAAAGGATAGAAGGATCCTCATCAATTATTTCTGTCATAATTTTTTTTGGATCCATTTTGATGCTCCTTGACAATCCTCCACAAAGTATTGTTTTGCTTGTTTAACAGAACAAGTTTTTCTTTAAAACCAATAGCCCATTTCACACTCTCTTTCACTTTTCTCAAGTGCTCGTCCAAAATTTCACCTCTTTCTTCAAAGTTTAGTATTTTTACTGCAATTAAATATCACATAATTAGTATTTACAATAAGATGAAGAATAACTCTGTGTGTGTGTGTGTGTGTGTGTGTGTGTGTGTGTGTGTGTGTGTGTGTGTGTGTGTGTGTGACAATCTACAAAAAAATAGAACTTACCACGACCAAGTATTTCTTTGCATTAGCAATAGTGATAAGATTCTTGTCACGATTCCACTTGTTGTAGTATGACTGCGCCTTAGAATTCAAGTTAGCCAATCTGTTCAACATTATTGTTAAAACTTCATCCCTATTATAAACATTGTCCATGACTGCATTTCCTTTTTCTGCTTGAGAAGGAATACCATCAATCACAACTGGTTGATTTTTAACTAATGAAAACAATTGTTTTTTGTTTTCAAAATTATGATATCTATTATTAATTTCTTTTATCAGATCTTTCACTCTGATCTCCCACATATTCAAATCCTTAAGGTCAAGAATAATGCTTTCCATGACAAATGCTGTAGTATTTTCTGACACAAGGATTTCAAGTGAAAAGTTGGTACTTGCATCATCATCCAATTTTTTCCTATGGATGCTCAGTTTGGGAAGGAGGATATAAATATCCTGTCAGTTGTGGCATTTTCTTAGAATAGATTGTGTTAGGTCCTTGGCATTCCTCCCTGAATCTTGCATCCCATAGTAGTTGTCCAACCCAAGATACTCCTCATCCAAATCTATATTTTTTAGAACAAAAGCGCCTCTAGCACTCGACACACCCTCAACATTAAAACTGGGGAAATCAGATGTTGTAAAATTTTGAGTTCCCTTTCTCATAGCCATTATAGCATTAGGGAGCATAAGCCTTTCCCCTCTACCAAAGTAGATTACGGAGGCAGAAGGGGAGGTCAAGCAATAACTGATGCACTCCTTTTGTAATGAGATGGAGTTAGAGCATAGGTGGTGGCTGCAAGATGAATTTCAAATTGTAAAATATCTGTAAGAAAATATACTTTAACAATATAAGATTTAACTACCAGTATCAGTAATCAATATGTTAAAAAATTGAAATTAAAAGAAAAACAAGCAAGAAATAAGAATTTCTTACGCTGTGAATGTTGTCTGTAGCCAACAAAATCTTGTTGTCCATGTGGCAATGGTAGGGGAAGGGTGGTGGTGACACAAGCCATGTTATGAACCATCCCAAATTAACGAAAACTAATTAAAAAGAATGATAAATTCATATAAGAAATTCAAAACACTAATATAAATAAAGTTTAAGTCACTATGCTTTATAGCTACTTTGTACCAGAACTTGAAATGCCAGGGCCGTTTATTGCAACAAACTGAATCTCTTCGTGCTCAGCGTGACCCTCAGGTATGTATGTGGTGTCTGTAACAACATGAACATACTCTCTTCGAGGCGATGCAGATATGCCATAAAATGTTGCATAGGAAGAGATCTTGTAGAGAATCATAAATAGAAATATGACATTGTATAGAATCACAGATTCAAATTATCAATATCATTACTCTGACTCTGTAAAATAATTAAATAAAATTGAAACAATTGATCATTTTGTAGTATTGTGTAGTATGTAAAACTTAAAACCTTGATTTTGTTGTTGGATAGAAAGCAGAGTGCATTCTACTTATCTCCTTACTATGGGACGGGGGCAAGCGCAACGAATCCAAAGCATCACACATTCGTTTGTATGATCTTGACTCTTGAGCCACAAAGTCTTTGGACTCAGAGACATCAACTGCATTGTTGTCACTAAACCCCTCAGGCCCAACAGAGTTATGGGAGTGAACTGCCTTTTTATGGTGTTCCAGTGTTTCACTTTCTGTAAAACAAAATTATAGATTACATATTTACAATACAAGAATTAATTTAACAATGATTTTGTTTTTGAAATGAATCAAGATTAAATGATTTTAAAAACAAAATACTCATCAACTGTTGGTTAATAGGCATTGCATGTTTTTCCATCTTATCGTGAAGAGTAGTTGGAATATTTGTGGATTTGAGTCCATAAAAACCCTCATAATATGAAGCAAGAACATAACAAGAAGAACAAATAACTGTAGTAGGATTGATTTTGGCCTTGTCAATATCAGAACAAATCTTTGACACTAGATATGGCACCACTCAAATCTAACACCAACAATGGTTTGAAGAAGGAAATGCATTTCCCACTAAGGAATGTTGGTATATCTTCCCTGTAAAACAACACGGGACTGGAAAATCCCACAATGGCCAGGAGATATGGGTCTTTGATAGATTGAGAGTTAATGCCTCTTTTGGTTGGATTATTTACCTCAGCCTCAACATAGAGATTGTAATGAGACTCTAATTTTTTTTTTGGTGAGAGTGGAAAATTGTTTTGACATTGAATTTCACTCATTTGTGTGCCTGCGATTTTGAGGCTGAAGGATGGAGCAGATTCTAGATTAGGCTATCATTCGATCCTATAGAGGTATAGAGGCTTTCTATAATTCATTCTTAGAGAGAACCAACTAGATTCTTCCTTAATTGATTTTAGTTGGCTTTGTATTTGCTTGATTTGAATTTTCCAACTTTTACATGCAACTATGGATCTCCCTACTGTAACAACTGAAAGACCTAGTGCATTGCACCACTTGGAGCAATATGGACAAAAGCTATATACAAAAGATACAAATCATACATGCCCCAAATGAGTCATGCGGAGTGTGCACAAGCACTTATTCTGCTAAAATAAATTCTACTCCTACTCCTACACTAACCAAAACAAAGAAAAGCTAAACAAATCCCACTAGAGGCAGGGAGAAGTAGCTTCCCTTATTTAAAATTGTGGCCATGTAATTAATTTAACAATGGTTATGGCTTGTAACAAAAGTGGAAAGATACCTTCCACTCTTCTACCAAAGATATCAATAAACAAAAATAATACCTCCTCAAGATGTTCATCTTTTGGTTAGAGGTGTTACGATTGACCCTTGGTGTATTGAAGATCATCCTCATGCTCTGAAGTGAGCATGAACGGTATTGAATTCTTCATTGGATGAGTTTCTAGATATTTGATTGGGCATGGGGCCTTGTGAACTAGTCGGCTAATCCTTTTGCTTTTCCCATTCCTTTAAAGCTCATCCTCGTGAATGGGGAAATGTTGTAAAATTTTTGGAAGAAGGTGTTTTCTTACAGGATGATATGAATGTTGCTCTGCTTCTACAAATAATTCCACTTCTTCTAAAATTTCCCTTTCCACGATGACTGATTTGATCTTGTTGGCATCATCTTCCTCTTCCTTCTCAAACATAAAGTTTGAGAGATCAAACTCCTCCACAAAATTAGATTCTTACAAAGATGTGATAGAAGAAGAATCTAAAAATTTATCATCAAAAGAAAGAAATAAGCTTCCTATGAACTCTTCTTCATCCAAAGATCTGAAATCTAATTTTTTCTCCTCTAAGGATCCAAGGATACAATTATCCTTGCGGAAAAACCATTAGAGTCATAGGAAACCTTAGGTTAGTGGGACGTGCACCCTATGGTAACTACCAAATTTTTAAGAAGCTGGCTCTTCTCTATGGTATGGGATGAGAGTTAGAGAAATACAAAACAAAGCACAAAAATAATAGAAGTGATGCAATGAAAAAGAAGAGGTTAATCAAGAATCCATTTGCCTGAAACGGGAAAAGGTGAGCACTAAAAAGGGTAGACGAAATGCACCATAGGACATAGATAGATTCACACAGAACACCACTTCAAACCCACTAAACACAACTTCTAAAATCCGTAGTGAACATTAGAAATATGCAGAATATACCAACAACAAAATAAAGGCTATTAGAGATAGTAAAAAAATGCAAAGGATGGTCAAAATGTATTACAAGACATATTATATTCCTCCGAAATTGTGTACAGTATAGCAATCAACTGGTAAGAGACAAGAATGCGATTTACAAAGCTTTAAGAAGAAGGCTTGGGCTCCCAGTTCATACCCTAGCAGGTAAGAAATAGGGGAAAAGAAGAAACATGACTGACCCCTTTTAAATGAGACCTAGATTACAATATATAGAATGAGAAAGAGAGAAAAGTCCAAAATTGCTTTTTCAATCACTTGTAAGATATAATAAACAAGTGAAATCAATGTCACCTTGCTTGTAAAAGACTCCTCCTTCTATCCCATGACCTATAGTAGAGAAAATGATGGCCATACTTATTAAATGCATTCCCAACCACTTTCTAGCTGTCTCTTTGATCTGGGATCTTTTTCCCTAAATATCATCATCAAAGCTTCACCATTTTTTACATTTCTTGATTGCAATGTGTCATGCTCAGTTTATTAGATCTAGATATGTTTCTTTTATTTTCACCCACCCACCCTTAGTAAAAATAAAAAATCTACTTTTTGAGATGTAGATCATGTCGAGAGCTTTCTGAAAAGTCCAATTTTGTGAAAATCCGAGTTCTGGGTCAAACATTATGCTCATTTAAACTTCGGGGTCGCATGTTGCACGTGGGCTCTCACAATATTTTAAAATATCTGAGCATTTAAAATTCTTGGTGGGCTTCATAATTAATCCTACATTGATTTGACTTGTCACCAATCTTTTACAGCTTTCTTTGGGTTTAAAGTCTATCCGTGCTGAGCTCCACGTGGAAGCCAAACACACCTCTAGAGTCTTTGGTTTTTTTGCATCTTTTGAAAGTGCATCGAGCTGACATGTGGCACCTTTTTTTATTTTTGTGAGTTTGTAATAAGAATCGTTGCACATTAATATGAGGACCCTCTCTTGGTGGGCCTTTTATTATTGACTCCACGTGGAAGTTCCATGGGGTTTGGAGTTTCAATTTTCCCTCTCACCTTTTTGGAATTGCACCAAGCTGACATGTAGCGCCTTCTGCAACTGTTCTATTTTCCTGAGTTGACTCGCTTCGGGATTGATTTTGACTCGCCGAGTTAGATTTATTCATTTTTTTCACCATGATTTGGCTAAGTCCTTATGATGAGGCCAGAATATGCATAATTAAATGTACAATATATGATCTCATCTTACTCTCCTTTTTAATTAAGTTTGATTACATTTTGTGACTTTTATTTGATCTGATAGGAGTTAGGATGTAAATTGTATATCTTTTGATTGATTATTATTCTAACATTTAAAATATCTAAAATTCTTGATGAAGTGTGTATTTGAAATTTAGTTTTGTAATAAAGCAAGAATAATCAGTCGAAGAAATGAAGTATGTAGCATTCAACATGATTTCAGTAGCATCTGTTCCAATACAACTTAGTTTCAAAACTTCCAAGATAGTTCCAGAACTCCATTACACAGTTCATCATCTAGTTCTGGAACTTTCAAACTTAGTTCTGGAACTCCAGTATTTAGTTCCATGGAATTTTTGGACTTAGTTCCGGAACTCCTGGGTATAGCTCTCAGAACTCTCACGGTTTTTGATACTTAACGATTTCCTATGGTTCTAGAACTTCTTTGAAGTTCCAGAACCGGTGGAAGTTTTATATATTCTAAACCACATCTGGAGATTCAGCATCAATGAACCTTTCAATCAGGAAAGGATGAGAAGATTTCTAAACGCAGATCTAGGGATAGTTATCTTACAGTTGTCTGATCAACCACAAATTTGAGTCAGCATCTATTCTGGGCACGATTCAGATTTCACCAAAAATTTTAGAGAAAACTATGAATATAAATGTATATATAAAGCAGACCTACTAGTACATAAATGATATAAAGATATTGAGAGATAAAATGGAGAAGATAGATATAGAATAAGTACACAGATCTAGTATGTTTTGTAATACTGAATGTTTGTATCAATAAATATCCATTCCTGTTTGAGAGAATTCTGAATTTTTAAAATCTTGATTCAAGGAGGAGCAAGGACCCACTCCCCTAAGGACCAGGATATTCATCTATTTGGTATTTATATTTCTTAAGCAAATAGTTTAGATTTGTTAATTTTGTATCACTTTTAATTCTTCTAGTTAAACTTTGTTGTATACTTGTTCTTATAGGTGTTTAGATAGATTCTTATATTTCTTACAACTCATTTTTAAGCACTCTAATTTGTGTGTGTTTATTTCCAAAAGTAAGTGGGTTTGCTTTCCAAAAGCAAGCGTGTTTATTTCCATTCTACAAAGTGTGTTTCCTTTCAGCAAAGCTTTCAGTGTTTTTCCTTTCAGAAAAGTTTTCATAGTATGATTTAAATAAGGTTTTTACCAAGAATTCCTTAAGACATTGAAAATATCCCCCAGAAAATACAGAAAAAAAACTACAGTCAACTACTAGATCAATAGGATTACTCTTGTTTCATATAGCTATAGACACAACCCTGGTTTGAATATGAAATCAACAAGAAGTTGATTAAATGAAGGGAATAATGACACCCATCATTTTTGGCATCTATTTCCAGGGACATCACTAGTTGGAATTTTCTAATTAAGTGTCCAGCAAGAGAAACAATCATACATCTAGTAGTTAAAGGATCTTCCCTACCTATATCAGAAAAATATATGAGTATGACCAAGAGACTCAAAGGGTAGATTCCTCCCCAAGAACATCTTCACAAGAATTCATAACATACTCTAGTCCAAATAAGTAAATTGATTAAGAATTGGAGGCACCATCATCCCCTATTATACAAGAAAACATAATTGCCACCTTTGGAATTCTTAGATTAGACACCTGAAGGAAGTAGAACTTTTACAAGAAATAGGCTTATTTCTCAAGATCCATTTAGGGCGAGTTTTGATTCTCAATTGAGTAGTCAACCTTCTACTCTTGATTTTTCACCTTCCTCAAGGCATACCACATACCACATTGATTGGGAGGAAAATTTGGAAAATATTTTAAAAAAGGCACGAGAAGTTGAAAGAGTACCTGATAGGACCTTTACTTATCCAATCCAATTGGGAGATGATGATATATCAATGAAAAAATATCTCACCTGCACATTTACCCACATTTAGAGGGATGTCATCTAAATATCCTTGACCAATTTCTGTTTGAGTTCAAGGTACTATGTCAGACCTATGACTACAAAACAGATAATCAAAAACTCAAGTTGTTTCCATCCACTTTGAAGGATGCAACAATGAGGTGGTTCATGGGATTACCATCCAATTCTATTACCACTTGGGCACAAATGGAGACTTGCCTTCCTACACAAATACCAGGATTATTGTAGAGGGAGAAATAGGAAGGAAGAATTCTTCAAAATCAAGCAGGAGGAAGATGAAAATATAAAAGACTATTTAGATAGATTCCTCTTTGTGAGCAAAAGGTGTGGATTTGTACTTCAAGAGGAGTTAAGTAAAACCATTTTTCTTAAAGGTTTGGATGACGAATCTAGGGAAGCCCTTAACTTGATAGGAGGTGGAGACATTGATCAGTTAAGGATGAATGAAATTAAGGATATTTGTAGAAGTTATTCTAGAACAAGGGGTGGACCTAGAAAAGGAAAATAAGTGAAAAGTCTGAATCCAGATATGAACAAACTAATGGATGAGTTAGAAAACTTTAAAACAGACATTTTAGTTCAATTAACCTCTACTATGGATGGATTACAAGATAAAGACAAATGCCAAAACTGAACCATTGGCTATGTATTATCCTAGATGTGGGAAGAAGCATGCAATAAGAGACTGTCCTTTGGATAAAATAGAAATGTGTCTTATTTGTGAATCTAAAGAACATGATACTGATGCTTGTTCTCTACTTCCATTCATAAAGAATCAGCTTAAACAAACTAGTACATCATCCACAATAAAAGAATTGAATTTTGTTCAAAGACAACCTAACCAAGGGTAGTTTATGCCAAGATCAGTTCCTAATCCCTGGACGATGCCATGGGCTGCTCAGACAGTAACACAAAAATTGGGGACAACCACCTTGGGTACCTCAACCAACATGGAACCCTCAAGATTGAGAAAATCAAGCTTGGTATGCTCAAGGACATCAACAACCATGGGCTGGTCAAGGAAATCCTTATGCTTGGTCACAACCTAGATGGAACCCTAGTAATTATGCTCAAGGAAGAACATATCCAAATCAGGAATCAACATGCCATCATGGGATATCCCCTGCATAGAATTCACAAACTGAGAATACTAGTCCAAACACAAATACCAGTACAGCCAGTAGACAAACCCAAGAAACAAACAAACAACTCCTGTTTATGGAACAGAACTAGAAAAATTAGTTGATTATGCATGCCATGGATTGTAAGGATATTCAAACTAGATCTGGAAAAATAATTAGCAGTCCACCTGTTATAATCACTAAAATGACAGAAGAAAATGAAATCCCTAGTACTGTTGTTCCAAAAGAGGATATAAAAAGAAAAGTAAAGGATCCAGATAGTGACACTACTGAGACTCCATTTCTAGAGAGATTTAAAGAAGCTATAGAAACCAAGGAGTCTGAATTGGTACAAGAACTAAGGAAATTGAATATTGAGATACCACTGTTACAAGCAATTAAGGACATTCCCAGAATTGAAAAAATTAATCAAAATGTTATGTTTGAAAAAACCTGGAAGGAAGAAACAGTACCCTAAGACTATCAAAGTAGATGGGAAACTTGTCTGATTTATTAGTAGGAAAACTTTTACTTCCCAAATACAGAGATCCTAGAAGTCCTGTTATTTATGTCTCTATAGGGAATAAGGATATACATAATGTTTTGGTAGATTTGGGAGTGGCTATCAATGTAATGATAGTGGATACTCTGAAAACATTACCATTAATGGGTATACAACCTACTAATACCATATTACAGATGGCAGACCAGTCTGTTAGCAAAACCAAAAGGGATTATTGAAGACGTGGCAGTTATGGTGGAGTCATGGGAATATCCAGTCTGACTTCCTTACACTGCAGCCAAAAGGTAAAACATTGGGTTATCCCATTATTTTGGGTAGACCATGGTTAGCTATAGTTGTCTTCCTTAATTGATTGCAAGTTAGGTGATATGACAATCTCAAATGGTAAGAACTCTAAGCAAAATTCCTTATATCCTTCTACATGACCTTTTACTGACAATCATGAATAATTATGGGTTGATTCTCCTGATACTAATAAGAAAAATTTGTCTTCTTTGGCTATGATCACATTGCAGGATCATGTAAGAGAAGTAGAAGAGATGATTAATCCACCATTGGATGAGCACCAACTGTCCTCGAATCAATCAGAAATAGTTCTATAACCCGTGAATATAGTTCCAGAACCTACAAACTTAGTTCTGCGAACCTACCACATTTAGTTCTCCATTTAATTCTGGAACCACCACATTTAGTTCTTGAAACCATATGACAACCACGCAGTTCTCTGTGATTGGAAATAATTTCACTCCGGAGGAATGAGATTTCTCGTGAGGGAGAGGAAGAATCAGTAGCTTTAGTTTCAAATACATCAGGGAGTGGTGAAGAATTTCTGGAAAGTAGCAGTGATGAAGAGTTTGACCTACAAAGAGATAAGTATCATAATTCTCATTACTGTCCTTTTTCCAGTATTTTGTCTCAAGGAACTTTTGGAGATGTTACTACATACCATATGTTGTTACCACATGCATGTCCACTAAATAATTTAATGGAACCTTTTCAACAAATCAGTTCATCACACATTGGAACCAAGCATGTTGAGATTCAACTGAGTAAAACTTTGAACATTAACAGTTGGTTGAAGGATGATGAAGAAGCTAAATTGTTTGATGTTCTAAAAAATCATACTAAAGTATTTTTCTTGGGATTACAAAGACATGAAGGGAATTCACCCAAGTATCTACACTCATCACATCTATACTTAAAATGTTAAACCAGTTAGGTAGCCTTAGAGAAGGATTAACCCAACCTTAAGGGATATAGTCAAACAAGAAATTGAAAAACTATTACAAGTAGGTTTTATCTACCCTATCTCAGATAGTCAGTGGGTATCTCCTCTTGTAATTTTTCCTAAAAAGAATGGAAAATGGAGAATATGTGTTGACTATAGGGAACTGAACAAAGCCACACTGAGAGATTATTTTCCCTTACCATTCATAGATCAAGTCCTAGAAAACCTTTCAGGTAAATAATACTTTTCCTTCTTGGATGGCTTTAGTGGATACAATCAAATCAAAGTTACTTCTAAAGATCAGGAGAAAACTACATTTACATGTCCATGGGGTACCTTTTCCTATAGGGTGTTACCATTTGGCCTATGTAATGCTCCTGCAAATTTCTCAAAGAGTTTGTACTTGCAATCTTTGTTGATCTAACAAATGATTGTGTTGAGGTATATATGGATGACTTCACTATACATGAAGATACATTTGATGATGCTTTGAGAAATCTAGACAGAGTGTTAACAAGATGTGAACAACACAATCTATCTCTTAGTGATGAAATGTGTTTAATGATGGTTGATGAGGGGATTGTATTAGGACACCATATTTCAAAAAGAGGAATTCAGGTTGATCAAAACAAAATTAGGATCATTTCAGATTTACCTATTCCTCAGACCCCCATAGATATCAAGTCATTTCTAGGACATGTTGGGTACTATAGGTGTTTTTATAAAAGATTTCAGTAAAATTGTCTGCCCCCATGTTTAATTTGCTAACCAAGGACTGTGAATTTCTTTGGGATGAAAAGTGTCAGCATGCTTTTGAAGAAATTAAAGGAAAAATTAATCACTAATCCAATATTGAGAGGACCTAATTGGGAAAATCCATTTCATATCCAAACAAATGCTTCAAATAATTCCATTGGTGCAGTTTTGGGACAGAAATATGAAGAAGGAAAAATGTATGCTATTTATTATCTTAGTAAGAATCTTACTCCCACTGAAAAGAATTACACCACCCACTAGAAAAATAATTTCTTGTTGTGATTTATGCAATCAATAAATTTAGACATTACATTAGAGGTTACAAGATATTTGTACACACAGATCATTCAACAATTAAATATTTAATGAACAAACCAGTGGTTGGAGGAAGAATAATTAAATGGTTATTACTTTTGCAAGAATTTGATATTACCATTGTGGACAATCCAGGTAAATCTAATGTGGTAGCTGATTTTTTGTCAAGACTAACCACTACAAGGGAGTAAGATCCAGTCAAGGATAACTTTCCAGATGAACAACTATTTGTCTATTTCAGCAAGTACACCATGGTTTGCTGATATGGAAAATTATCTTGCAATAGGGAAGTTTCCTCCTTCTTTCACTAAGAAACAAATAAAGAAGTTAATCAAAAACTAGTGCACAATTCAAATGGTTAAATGGAATGCTATTTAAATGTGGGCCTGATTTTGTTTTTACACAGTGTGTAAGAGAAGATGAAATCTTTGATATCCTCAGAGCATGTCATGATGAACCAAGTGGAGGACACTATTTAGTGAAAAGAACAACTCATAAGATACTTGGCACTAGTTATTATTGGCCATCTCTGTACAAGGATGTAAAGAGATATATCAAGTGGTGTGATCCTTGTCAAAGGATGGGACAACCAACTTTCACCAATGAAATGCCTCTTCAACCTCAAGTAGTAATTGAACCATTTGAGAGATGGGGATTGGATTTTGTTGGTCCCTTTAATCCTCCTTCACAAGGAAAGTGAATATATTCTTGTGTGTACTTGACTATGTGACAAAGTGGGTAGAAGTGTAGGCATTGACAAATGCCACTGAAGAAGTAGTTGCTGATTTCCTTTGGAACAGAATTATGGTAAAGTTTGGAGCACCGAGGAGCATAGTTTCAAATCAAGGACCACAATTTATGTCTAATATGATCCAAGCTTTCACAATGTATTACCAAATCAACCATAGGAAGTCATCTCCTTATCACCCACAGTCAAATGGACAAGCTGAAGTAACAAATAAGAGAATTGGAGAACATCCTTACCAAAATAGTTGAAGCTGGAAGAAAATATTGGTAAAGAGACTACCTGAAGCTGTTTGGGCTTATAATATAACTTGGAAAACTATAACAAGGTTTTCACCATATGAGTTAGTCTATGGGAAAAATCCCTTGTTTCCCCATTGAGTTTGAACTTCAGACATTGAGGACAACAGTTAAGGTGGGAATTGAGTTGGGATGAAGCTCAAAAAGAAATAATCCTTCAACTCAATGAGTTGGATGAATTGAGGATGGAAGCACTTCAGTAGACAGATATAATCCAAGATCAAAGGAAGCAATGACATGACACACATATCAAGAGAAGGAAATTCAAAGTAGGAGACTAGGCATTGTTGTTTGATTCTAAGTACCAACAATTCAAGGGAAAATTGAGAACCAGATGGTTGGGACCCTATCAGATTGAGCAAGATATTTGACAATGGTTCTATTCAGTTACTTCCCATTGATGGTAGCAGAAGAACACTCTTGGTCAATGAACATAGGTTAAAACTCTATAGGAAGCCTCCCACTAAGGATGAATTCTTGAGGATGATTGAAGCAGACAAAGAATTTGATCATATGGAAGAACCCAGTTCTTCCAAAATGATCAAATAACCAGATGTTAGATCCAGAATAAAGGGAAGAAGATGAAAACCAGTAAATGGCGTTTTCTTCCCCCCAAAAAAATAAAAATAAAAACAATTCTCTCAAAGGTCAATTAAAAACCAGACAATGGTGATTGACCTCTCTTTTGGATAATTCAAATAAAAGGGAATTATCTTGAATTCTATCTGTCTTATCTAACTGTGTTTTGTTCCACTTGTAGGAATGATGAGTCATCATAACAAAAGGATTACATCATCAAGGATGGTAATTATATCTTTTAACTTATTTAGGGTTAAATTAAATGTTTTCATGTGTGATTTGACTTGATTTAAAAGTTGGTATGATGAGTCATCTATTTATACATTATGATTACAAGTGAGTAATCATGAAGATGATATGGATGGAATAAGTGGTGGCATGGTTATTATTGGTAATCATTAAGTGAAAAATCAAGTGAAATAAGTTGCAGAGAGATTTTGAGAAGCAATTGAATTAAGCTTGTGTTTTGCAACAAAGAATAGAGGATTCCGCAGCTAAGAACAGAGGTTCCATAGCTAAGAACATAGGTTCCGTAGCTAAAATCATCAGTTCTGCAGCTAAGTAAGAAGGCATATAACCGATTTACATAGAATCAAAGGAAACAAAACTCGAGTCTGATATGGGGATTAAAAATAAATCAGAACTAGAGGATGATTCCTAGTTGCTCACGGACGAAGAAGTGGCATCTATCTTTGAGCATGCAGGATGGCTAGAGTTCCTAAAGAAGTTTTCAAAGTATAATGATGAATTAGTAAGAGAATTCATTCATAAACCTAGAGCAATCCAGGAAAAAGGTGAGAAATATCTTTATTCCTTTTTCTATAAAATACAATAAGTAATGTGTCATGGAGTGCCAATTGTGCATGTCCCACATCCTGCCAAAGGGACCTTGAAAGAACTGGTTGAAATCCTACTACAAGAAGGAGAAACTTAACCCCAGTACATTTACAATACAAAGAAAATCATAAAAGGGGTCAGAAGGGCCAGTTTTCCCAAACCCTTTGACAGGGTAGCATTTTGGATAGTGAAATATTTAACCTGTGATGGTCAATTTGGGTCTGTAGGAAAAGAAGTCCTGAAAATGCTCATATATCTGAAGTATGGATCCACAAAACCTAGAGTACATAATAAACCTTCCAGGGTTTCTTTTTTATTCTATCTAGACCATGGCCCAGAAGTATTCTTGGGGTGTTGGGACAATCAGGCATCACGGGCTAATTCATTTAGTATGCCAACACCATTTTCTGTCAAAGAAAAATGGAGAAGAAATTTGGGAAAAGTTTCTTGGCAAGTTCAAGAAAAACCCTAATATTATCAGAAGGACAATACCAACTCCATTTTCTCCTTCAACTAATTTGGAAATTGATGCCCCCTACAGAATAACAAAAGGAAGTGGAAAGAGAGAATATACCCAAAAGAAGAAGGTCTGTGAGAAAATATCAAAACAGTCAGAGCCTTCTGTGCCTTTGAAGGAAATTCCTTCTTCTGTAACAGCTTCAGGGGAGCCAATATCTATCTCTGACGATGATAGCTCACCTGTGCAAGAGAAAGAAACAAGAGTAAGAAGAATCTCTAGAAAGAAATCCACTGTTGGGCATGTTGAAATTCCCCAGAGAAGGAAAATTCATAAAAGGACAAGGGAAACCCCAAAGGGAAGGAGTGAACAGGAAAAGATGGAAATGGAAGCTGCTGATATTTTGGGTAGCATGGCCATGAATCCTCCTGAACCAAGCCAAGATGAGATGGACAGAGGAGATGAGAGACTTGAAGAGCAGGCGTTTCAAGAATTAGCTGAACCATCATGGCATTATCCACATGAAGAAGAAGAGTTGGCATCCTGGACATGAAAAGGTAAATTTCCTTTGATAGAAGAAGAATTCTCAACTCCCCAAGGTAATTTCAGAGGAAGAAGAAAGACATCAATTTAAGCAGGCTTTGTTCTTATCCAGAGCATAGCTCATTATCAGGGAAAAGGATGAGGAATTGGAGTTCCTAAAACTCAAATTCGAACAAAGGGAAAATGCTCATTGGAGAGATAACAACCCAGCTTGTAGGTAGGACTGAGGAATTATCGGTTATTAAGAAACGACTGATAGAAAAAGAGGAAGAATGTTAGACTTCCAAAAAATAGAATGATGTGTCCACAGTGTCTCTACACAAACTGAGTTAACTTATTTTTCACTCAAAAAAACTATGGAATGACACTTACAGGGAGCTCAGAGAAGATAAAACAGCAAATGAAGATTTGAATACCAAGATGGAATAATAGTAGAAGGTGAAAAAATAATGGGAAGAAAAGTTTTATAAGGAAGAAGGAAATAAATATAAATGTCTTGCAAAAATTCATATGGTCTGCATTATGATTGAAAAATTGCTTACATGCAGGAGGCTCTTTCCTGCATATAATTTATTTTTAGAAGAACAATTCATTCGCTGGTAGATGTTGAGGACTGTACATGTGGAATTACACATGAACTAAAATATGGATCAGATCTAAGTTCAGGATCTAATTTTCTATCTTTTGAGCCAGTTTTAATTCTAATGTTAAAAGCTCTGAAATTCCTATGTGAAGTCTGTGTTTGAAATTTAGTCTAATAATAAAGAAGATCTAATCAATCGAAAACAATGAAGTATGTAGTAAATTTGTATGTTTTCGGTAGCAGTCTGTTCAGACACAATGCATAGTCTCTATAACTCCCAAGCTAGTTTCGAAACTACATGGAACATAGTGGATCATCTAATTTCCGGAACTTATTGAAAGCTTAGTTCTAGAATTCCTTGGTATATTTCCATGAGAGATCTCTATGGTATTGATCCTTCAATGATTTCCTCGTACATTTTGGAACTCATGCCTCTGATGAGCGATTTAAGACACATTGATGGAAGTTTATCTAGCTTAACCACATCCAGAGTATTGATACATCAACGACTCCTTTCAATTAGGAAAGGATGAAGTTTGAAGATCTCTAAATGCAGGATGCTCAAAAAGGATAGTTACTTCTTACTGTTTGTCTTGATCAACCACAACCTAATTTAGCATCTATTCCCTGAGCATGATCTCGATTTCATCAGAATTGTAGAGATAGCTATGCATTTTAAATGCATATATGCACAATAGATTCCGCAGTATCATATGAGACCTACGGGATATATATATATAATATGAAATCAAGATAGAAAACAAAGGAGATATATAGACTAAGTACACAGATCCATGTCTCTTTTGAAATATTACAAATGTTTTATCCCCAATATAGCCATTCGTCAATTTGATAGAATGGTATGAGTTGTTAAATCCTGATTCAAGGAGTAAGGGTCCAGTACCCCCAAGTTTAACCATTGGATATTCATCCAGTTTCAGGTATTTATATTTCTTGAGCAATCAAATGGAGTGTAGATCATATAACCCCAATTTTGTAATACATAAATTGTTCTAGTTAAGGGACTCTGTTGTATAATTTTTCTTGTAGGTGTCTAGATAGATTCATATTTTCCTTGTAATCATTTTCAAGCATTCTAAGTTGAGTCTGTAGATATCATTTTAGAATCACAGTGTGTTTATTTCCATTCTATAAAGTTTTCATAGTATGATTTAAATAAGGTATTTAACCAAGCACAGTCCTTAAGACATTGAAAGGTATGGGTTCACAAAAATACAAAAACAACATATGGAAGTGGCAACTACTAGAAACACCCCTGGGAGTGGTTTGGTATCACAGACTGTCAGCAAGAAGTTAATTAAATCGACAGTGGGAACATAGAGTGACACCCATCACTTTTCTAGCTATAGGAGGTGGATCTGGTAGAATAGGACCTAGTGGATCTGTGGACCTGGATGATCCAGTGGATCAGAAGGAGTAGGTGCTGAGTGGATCAAGTGGATACTGGTGGTGGAGGAAATTTAGCAAAGGAAATCAAGGTTCTTAGATCAGGTGGGACAAGGGCCTCAGACCACCATCAACAAGTATTCTTATAAAATTTCTTTGCATCTTACCATGACTACAAAGGTGTTGAGAGATGTTGCAAATCATGTACAAAAATGTGAGTTACTATGGCACGTGCAAAGGGTATCACTACCCTAGAGATAAAAGAAAAGTCAGTTTGTAATAACATTATAGGGATGCATGCATAGTTGGTACGCAGAAGTATCAACCCCACTCAGACATTGGTAGATTAAACCACATTATGGACGATGCCTTCTTAGCTGAATTTCATATTCCCGAAGTTTGAACATAACATTATCAACGCATGTTAATGGAGATTTAAAAAGGTAATGATAGAGAGTGTGTGGGATTATGACGTGTGCATTTTAAGACTCTCCTAATCAAAATTTTCTTATGATATTCTATTTGTTCACAGCACGCGCAGTGGTTTTTCCAGAGGAGTTTATAACACCTTTTAGGAGAGCACTTTCGCAATAAGACCTTCATAGATCCAAGTAAGGCCTTGGAGGCTACCTTGCATGTTGAGGTAGTGGAAAGCATTGATATTGGAGCTAGCCCATTTCCTAAAGAATAGATTGCTGCCATGGAAAATTAGCTATAAAAATTGTCTATGAACTTTGGTTTATGGTGCACGGATTATGAAGTAGAGGGACACACAAAGGAAAATTTCCCATGAAATTTGGTGTGTTCCATGTTAGTAAATTGTGATATTTTCCATGGAGATCATGATGAAAGAAGATGCCCGTTGTTGCAGCATGCAATCCATAAGAATGTGTCTTTCTACTGCAAGATTTACACCTCTACTACTCATGACACCAAGGATTGCAGATTGATTGACCAAATCCATGACACCATTGATCTCGGTGTTTGCTAGACCAGCATTGGGAGTGGTTCTAAGGATAAGGATTGTAAGTATGAAGGGCATGTAGATGGAGGAGGTCAAGGAAGAGGTTTTCACAAAGGATTCAGAGGCCACAAAAATTACAGAGGAAGAAGTGAATTTCTCCATGGGACCTGTTACAATTGTAGATTGAATGAACACTACAAATGCGAGTGCCTTGACTTGTTTTAATGATCATGGTGTGGAAAGAAGAACAAGTATGAAGAGTTCCTAGAGTTTTATGACCAAATAAGCAAGAATTAGAATAAGGAAAAGGGTGTGGGGATGGTGAGTGTAAAGAGAACTAACCCACAATGGATGCCAAGGGTAATGCTTAACTCTGAACTAGAGCCTGTTTTGGTCACTACACGCACTAAGGCTACATGCACCTGAGAGGAACCAAAGAAGAGGCCCCTTATCACAAGAGAAGAAGTGTTATATGGGAAATATCCTGATCCTACCTACTAGAAGGAAGTGTACTAAGAAACCATGGAGGTGATTAGGAGTTTGCAAGGAGAAATCCGGTCTTTGAAGGAACAATCATGCTAGTTGGAACAAAAGAAGAGCGTTGAGGTTCCTCAATAGGATATGGACGAGGTTAGGGAAGTGTGTCATATGTTTCGGCACGATAACATTATTCCCATGTTGGGAGAATGACTGAGGGAGAAGGTACCATGTGCTGGAGGAGAGCATGAGAGAAAACTCTTACATGCTAACCTACCCCCTCACAACATTGATTATGATAAAGAGATCACACTAAATGTAGTTGTTGATGGGTGGCTCTTGAGTAATATATTGATTAATACATGCACATAGGTCAATGTAATTACTCTAGATGCATGAAATAAAATGGGGAGGCCCCCATTGACACCATATTTGAATGTGTTATACATGGCTAGTAGGAAAAAGACCATGCCTCTAGGGGTATTAAAAGGTGCATCCATTACTATTTAAGGGGCAATTTTTTTTTAGGACTTTGAGGTTCTAGAGCTTTCTGAGGATGATAGTTTCCCAACATTACTTGGGTGACCTTGGTGCTATGCAAACAATACTGAATTGATTTTTAATAAGGGCTACATCAATTTTCAGACACAAGGAAGAGTGTGTGATCATCCCACTAATTGATGAATGGTATGCACCGTTTGTGGAGGAAATGGGTGAATAAGACTTAGAAAAGATATATGTGCACACCATCAAGGAACCTAAAGTTATTTCATCCATTGAAGGAAGGGGTCATTCAGTGGGATCATGCACAATCCATAAGTGATACAACCAACGTTGCTTATGACAACTGGGCACATGGGATGTACAAATTGGTTGGAAGGTATTTGAAATATAGTGAGACTCGAGTTATCAGATCACACTTAGTTAGACACTTGGGAGGAAGATAGTTGCCATGATACATTGGAAAATCCAACCCTGATGTCTTTTTGCATGAAATAGAGACCTAGTGGAAGTGTCAAGTGGAGAGAAGGACTATTATTACCTATGATCTACATGGGACAATATCACGTTGGTGGGAGACACATCGAAATAATCTTATAGAATGGCATGAAGTGAGAATCATGCTCTCTATTAGGTTCCTCTGAAGTAATGCACCATCTCAAATTTGTGACTATGATGTGAAGGGATCCACCTCATGTCATGTTCAGGAGTGTGAGAAGACTTGGATGGGAGGCACAAAAAATTTACCTCCTTCCCTATGGGTGCATAAGTTCTATTCCACCTTACAGGGTTATGCAAGTACATGGTATATTCATTTAGATTTGTAGAGTTAGACATGGAACTGACAGGATTTGACAGAAGATCTTGTTCAAATATTTTAATATCGAAGTACTATGCGATCTGTGAATGAGGCATTGCAGGTAGTCAAGTGCCTTACCTTGGGAGACAGTTCCATAGTGGAGGAAAGGATTCTAGGGTTGTTAGGTGAACCAGAGTTGGGGGAGTGCTTCGTGGAGGAAGAATAAGAGGAATTACAACTTGAGCATGCCTTCCCAGAGAAGGATAAGGGAAAGTTGGTCTACTTGATAGACGTTGAAGAGGTGGAGAACTTGGATGTTAGCCATGTAGAAGGTATGCGCGAAGTGTTAGATAACATAGATGAGAAAGCTCATGCTTACCATAAGACATTGAAGACAAAGAAGGTTAACATTGGTATGGAGGCGGAACCAAAGGAAGCTATTATTGGGGACTACTGGAAAAATCAAGAGGTCTCAAAGATTATTGAGTTTCTACACAATTTTCAAGATTTTTTTCCATGTGGGTACCATGAAATTAAAGGCGTTCACCCCTCACTAGGATAAATGAGAATCAAGTTAAAGGACGGTGCATGTCCAATTTGAAAGAGACCTTATTGGATGAATTTGAATCTATGTGTCAAAGTTAAGGAGGAGAATGATAAGATGATAGCATCTGGGATCATAGAAGCCATTGAATAATATGAATGGGTAAGCCCGATGGTCATCAGTATAAAAAAGGATGGGAAAATAAGGATTTGCATTGAATATATAGATTTGAATACAGTATGCGTAATTGATCCTTTTCCCAACCCTGTTCACTGAGGAGATCCTGGAAGGAGTAGCCAGACATGAGATCTATTCATTTATGGATGTGTTTTTGGGATATCACCAAGTTCGAATTGCAAAGGAAGACGAAGAGAAGACAAAGTTCACCACTAAATGGGGAAGTTTTTCCTATATGGTAATTCCTTTTGGACTGAAGAACGTGCTTGCTGTGTTTTCATGTATTGTGGTTCAGGAATTTTAGGACTTCATTCACAAGTTTCTTCAAGTCTACCACGATTTTGAAAATCTATGGTTGATGTTTGAGAGATGTAGGTAGTTGAGCATCTCCCTAAATATTAAGAGGTGTGTTTTTACCACTCCTTTTGGCACATTTTTGGGACACATTATTTGTAAAGAATGATTACTGGTAGACCCCAAAAAATTTGTTATTATAGTGGGATTAGAGGATCCTATCAGTCAAAGTGTGGTGCACAGGTTCCAAGGGCATATAGGGTACTATAGGAAATTCATCAAGGGATATTCCTAGATTTACGTGCCACTAGAAGATTTGTTGAAACATAAAAGTAAGTTCTATTGGGGAGAGGCGCAATAGGTAACATTTGACATATTGAAAGAAACACTTACCTCCGCGCCCATTTTGTGCTTTCCCTCTTAGGATAAACCTCTTCATGTGCATGTTGATGCATCTGGTATGGAGATTGGGGCAGTCTTAGCACAACCTAGAGAGGGGATTGTTTATCATCCATTATGCTTTGCTATTAGGAAGCTAACTCCGGCTAAACAAAATTATACCACTACATAGTGCGAGGCAATATCAATGATCTACACGCTACAAACATTTAGGTAATATTTACTAGCAACTCCTTTTATTTTCTACACATACCACATGACATTAAAATACTTGGTGAACAAGCCTATTTTACAAGGGCGTATATGCTGGTGGGTCTAATTGTTTCAAGAGTTTGAGTTTTCAATTGTGGTGAAACCAGGGAAAAGAAATTTGGGACCTAATAATTTGTCAAGAATTACTTTAGGTGAGGACACACAGAGCATTGAAGATACGATGCCAAATGCAAAGTTATTCAGGTTGCAACACGCACCCTATGACTTTGAAGATAGTGCTATGTTCCTATGAATGGGTGTGGCGCCAAAAGGGATGAAGGAACTAGAAAGGTAGTAGTTAGCCATACACACTGCCCCCTATAAGTTAATTAGTGGAGACTTATACAAGCTAGACCGTGATGAGGTTTTACGCCAGTGTGTACTAGAACATGAGCGCATTGCAATCATGGAGGAGGCTCATGGTGGAATTGCAAGAGGACAATATGTGGGGAATGCAACCATGTGTAAGATCCTTTTAGCTGGCCTTTGGTGAGAAACGATTTACAAGGACTATATCGAATATTGCAAGGCTTATGATTACTACCAGCACCTTAGTAAACTAGGGAAGAGAGATGAGATGTCATTAAGGCTTATCGCTAGTGCATAACCATTCAAGAATTGGGAAATTGACTTCTTAGGTCATATTAAAAAATCCACGAGAAGGAAAATTTTGCGCTATATCATTACATGCACATAATTTCTTATGTGGTGGGTAGAAGCAACACCTACGAAGGATTGCATGGCGGTAACAACAACTATATTCTTATGGGGGAATATAATCAATAGGTATGGATGCCAGCTGAGTTTAACAAGTGATAGGGGTACTCATTTTCTAAATGAGACAGTTAGAATCTTGTTGGCTGAATTCATGGTGGCCCATCACAAGACTATCCCTTATCACCCACAAGCTAATGGGACAACGAAATATTCTAACAAAATTTTGAGTCACACGTTGACCAAGATTTGTGATGTTGGGAGAAAGGACTAGGATGATAAAGGTTCTGCAGTATTATGGTCATACCAGACAACTTATAAATGACTAAACAAGGCCACACCATTTCAATTAGTGTTTGGCGCAAAGGTTGTGTTACTAGTTGAATTTGTGTTGCCATCCTTGTGTATTGTGCGTGCAGGGAGATTTTTCGATGAACAAGAATTAAAGGAGTGCATTAATAAGCATATGGAGTTGGATGAAAGGTGAGACATTGCTCGATGGATTTAGAAAATGGAAATAACCAAAAAAAAGGTGTGGCACGATAGGAACATCAAGAACAAGAAGTTTTAGGTTGGGAAGATGGTCTTGTTATATGATTCCAATTTTTTGTGCCACCTAGGGAATCTTAAAGTGCATTGGTTGGGGCCATACATTATCACTTGTATACTTGATTCGGGATCTTGAAAGTTATAACTGCTGGATGGAACAATGTTACCTAGTCATTTTAATGGGAGTAGGCTGAAGCCCTATTATAAATAAGTCTTCGATGTGTTTGTAAATAAGGCAGTATTGCCATTTAGCTTAGGATTTCCCTTATTCATTTTTTTTCTTTATCTTTTATTTAGTTTGTTGTGGGCACACTAGAGTAGCTAGATACTAGCTAAAGGGGTTTTATGTGCAAAGGACCGCACATCTATTTAGTGTGGGGTGGAGTGAAAAATAGAACTTTGGAAAAGGATGCGGTAAGTGCTGAGAGCAATGTTGGATAGTGTCCCAGGTTGTGAAGTCAAAGGTACATAGGATGAAGGAAGACGTGTAACAAAAGTGTTCATGATTGAAGAATGGTGTCAAAAGGCTTTGAGGAAACTGCATATAAGTATATAAGCATAGAGCAATAAGAGGTAGGTGAAGGTAAAACATTGGTAAAGGACGTAGATGTTGACATACTTCAGCATGAGGGTTGTGCACAAGTGATTTTTCTATCAAAGAAGTCTCTCATGCTATAAGGTTACAAAATTTTTCACAATATTTTGTGCGTAGGGGGAAAGTGCTTGACAAAACATGTGGTAGGATGTCGTTGGAAAAATCTGACTTTATTGTGTTCATACGTTGTGTTGGTGAGGGAATTTTTTGGGTGGACAAACTTGTGGATTACTTTCCAATGCTCTGGGAATCTAAGTCCCTCTACTTAACTGGTGCAGCTTCCGTGTATGCATACACATGAAAATGTGGATTTTTGTGTTGGCCTTTCGACTAGGGATCCAACAAGGGCACTCCACTGACAATGCGAAAAAGCTAGCAATCTCTTGCTAGGGAAGAATTTGTCTGAAGGTGGGAAAGGGAGTGAGAATATAGGTATGAGAACTAATGATGTAAGTGGAAAATTAGGTTCCTGCACAAACACTAGGTAGAAACTTCACAACATGCATTTATAGGAAGAAACAACTCTACGAATGGCAACAAGATGAGATAATATTACAAACCCAAAGTTTCTAAAATATCCTCATCAAAGAGGCTACAAAATCCTTCTTCTTGTATTGATGCTTAAACAATAGTTGTACATAATGTGGGAATGGAAGAAATTTGAGAATGGAGGAAAGTAGAAGAAAATGGCTATCTCATTTTCTTTCTCTAAGTACAATGCACTCATGAGTTTACAAGATCAATTTCCAAACCTTGAAAATGGCATGAAGAAGCCATTAAATATCTTATAAGAAATGGCTACAACTTCTTCTTTGTTAGCAAGAAATGGTTTACAATCTTTTCAGTCATTCGCATCTGTTCAGATTCTTGATTCACGAAGAAATGCCAATGGCGGAAAAAACCAAAATTTTCATAATGCATCTATTACACTTGTTTTGTAACTTTGAATTTGAACCGTTCATCTTGCCTTTAAAACTTTAAACTAGAGCCATCCACCTGAGAGAAATTTACTAGAGCGGGCATGGAGGGTGCCTTTTGCATTTTGTGAATTTATAGAGATTTGACAGTTTTTTACATTTTTGGTCTGCCCTTCCACTTTTGATATAAGCTTGAAATGTGGCTTCACTCGAGTGGAGACAGAGTTGCGGCTTGCTTTTATAATTTTACCTTTTTTCCAAGGTGGGCTCAAAAACACAAATTTCTCCACCGACCCACTTTCCCACTTTGACTTTCCAATGGCGGGCTCAAGATTTAACTTTTTCCTTTGTGTTTGGTGGGGCTGCGGGTCACTTTATGATTTTTAGCCCTTTTTATAAGAAGGCTCAAAAACACAAATTACTCCACCGACCTGCTTCCCCACTTTGACTCTTTTGATGCGGGCTCAACATTTGACTTTTTCCCTCTTGGCATGATCGGGGCTGCAGATCACTTTATGAATTTTATTCCTTTTTACAAAAAGTATCAAAAACATAAATTGGTCCATCGACTTGCTTCCCCACTTTGACTTTCCAACGGAAGGCTCAGTATTTGAATTTTTCCTTTGTGTTTGGTGGGGCTGTGGGTCACTTTATGACTTTTAGCCCTTTTTTACAAAGTGGCTCAAAACCTCAAAGTTCTCTGCAGACTCACTTCTAATTAGATATGTCCACGTACCCATGGATAATGGAGCCAAAATTTGATGGGGAAGAGAATGCCCTTCATTCACGACTATGGAGAAAATGCAGAGAAGAAGAAAACTCCACCATTTTGCGCCTAATTTTCAAATTTCTTTCGTGAACCAAGGAATTGAAAATAATATAAGGTTTGAAAACCCATGGCCATAGAAATATTGAAAATTTCATTCAAATGAAGACAACAATAAAATTTTCACGTGTCTAGACAGGAAAACGGAAAATTTATCAAAACATGTAGACTAGAGAATTTAAACAACTTCAAAGCATGAATTTCTCTATCTTTTTAGACTTCCAACTTTACTTGAACACTTATGGATGTCGAGAGCTCAAAATCTTTGAATTTGACTTAGAAAATGAGGGGAGATTTTGAGGGTGACAAAAACTGGCTCTAGCTTGGGGACATGACATGTGTTGAGCATAATGAAGACATGACATGGGAATCCAGAATCTCAATCTCTAGACCGTGTAATTCATTGACAAGTTCCTTATTTAGTGGGCCTTGCAAAGTCATGTATAACTTCAAGAAAGAAATATCAGAAGAAGGAAACAAAAAAACACACTAACGGGAAGGAAACACATGACACACAACAGAAGGGGAAACAAAACCACATAACAGAAGGGGAAACACACCTAACAATCATCTATGGTATAAGGCAGGGGATAACCCACTTTCACTAATGATACAATTTCAAGTATTTCCTACTCCGAGGCAATGCCAACAAAGTTCCATCCAAATATGAGAGAAGAAAAGAGTTCTTACCGCAAGCTTCACGAATCTGGAATGGGCCAAGCCATAATGAATCAAAATTTCCATGGCTGCCTTTTAGTTCTCTTCTCTTGTCCCATAGCAGGATGAAGTCTCCAACTTTGAATTATCTTTCCTTGGCCTTTTTATCAAAAATATTCTTTACTTTCAATTGGTGCTCCTTAATGTGATCCACCACTTGTAGTCTATTTTCTTCTAGCTTCTCAAGAAAGATGATCCTCTTGTTAATGGAATCCTTGTACTGACCATCTTCTATTTCCTGTAGCAGCTTGAGAGCTGGCATCTCGATCGTGAGAGGAATTTCTACTTCAAATCTATACAACAGTTGGAATGGTGACATACCTATTACCTTCTTGGGAGTGATCCTATCCACCCACAATACCTCATACAAAATTTTGTGCCAATTCCTTTGATTCTCGTTTACAAGATTGCAGAAAATGGTCACAATGTTCTTGTTACTTGATTCGGCTTGTCTGTTTCCTTATGGATAGTAGCCAGAAGAATGAGATAGGGAGATTCCGTAGCTATAGAAAAACTTGGTCATCTCTCTTGAAGAGAAATAGGTAGCATTATCTACTAAAATCTTCTGTGGCACTCCAAAATAGACTATGATATTCTCCTTGATGAAGTTGCATACTGTTTCAGTGTTGGCTTGTTTGGCTAGAATGGCTTCCACCCATTTGGTGAAGTAATCTATTGTTGTGAGTACATAGGTGTGCCCCATGCTCGAGTGAGGGTTAAAAACACCAATGAATTCCAGTCCCCACTATAGAAATGGTTCTTCAATAACCACATGCCTGAGTGGTAATGCAGTGAGTCATGGTCTTCCAACGAACTATTGGCATGCTCTACATTTAGAAACCTAATCTCGAGTGTTTGCAAAGATGGTTGACCAATAATAGCTTCCTCAGAGGATCTTGTGTGCAGTGACCATTGCTGAAAAATGCCCACCACATGCTTTGTCATGGTATGCTTTAAGAACTTTTCTTGTTGCTCTTTATCTACGCACCTGAGGAAACAACCATCCAGGCCTCTTTTGTAGAGCGCATGATTCCAAATTACAAATTTAGTTTCCTTCAGTTTGTGTGTTCTCCTTTGCTTGTAATCAAGATGAGGAGGGAATTTGCCATAAGTTAGGTAATAGGAAATATCAACATACCACTCATCAGCAGTGGTGACAAAGAGAACTTGTGGGTTGTCTTCTGAACAAGTTGAGCAAGCATAGTTTACTTTACCATGTTGAATTTTGAGTGTTTCATCTTCAACAATCAACTTGCACAAGCCATTTCTCCTTACTAGATTGGAGGGTCGAATCTCCAAGTCATATTCTTGAGTCTTTGGAATCCAATTTCCTCTTTTATCTCTGGGATCCTGCTATGTCAAGATGGACTTGATTGCACTTTTGGGGACCATCACCACCGTATGGGAATTGAGGATGTAAAACCTAAAGTTTTTTACATCCTTGACCATTGCATAGGCATGCTTCTCCAATTTCATGTATTTTAGCTCATTATTTTTCAAAGGACAACTCATGAAAGCAATAGGTGCTTCCAAGCCTTTATATTTCTATTCTATTAATTAAGAAACAATTTATCCTAGAGGCTACTAATTTATTACTTTCTCATTTAACAATAAACAATAAGCATAGAGCACTATGTTTTATACGTATTCAAGATTAGCGGTCGCTAGGAATTTCTTTCACACGAACTATTTTTTATCTCTATTTTAGAAATTAATAAACAATTTAGCCTTGAGACCACTAATCTATTACTTTCTGAAAATACCTCCATAGCTTTCGATAGTAAACAATTTTTATATCTCACATATTTTCCATCTAAAAATTTCAAAAAAAATGCCTAGCGCCCAATAATATGTATTACTATGATATGTTATTAGAGTGCTATGCTCAAAATAAGATATTGTTTAGCCTAGCTACTGACAAATCATTCCTTCTTGAAAGTAATTGATCTTAGCGGTCGCTAAGAATTTTCTTTAATACGAATTATTTTTTGATCTCTATATTCAAAATAAAAAAATCAGTTGAGCCTAGTGGTCACTAATCTACTCCTCCTGATAAGTAACAGAGCTTAGCAGTCACTAATCATTTTCATTCATGCGCACCAATGTCTTAAAAAAGAAAAGATGCAAAGGTGTGTGCCTAGCAGTCCTTATGGTTTTATATGAGCACCTAGAAAACATTTTTAGTAAGCATCTTTCTTCCTGACTATGCAAAGACATCCATAGCTTTCGACATCAAAAATTATCCATATGTCACTTATCTGCCATCAAAATATATTATGGAAAATGCCTAGCGACAGCTAATATATATTAGTATGATTTGTTCATAAATCATCTATGTTATCAAGAAATTATTTAGATTATTTTCTGCATAATCATTCATTTTGGTAAGTATTGAAGCTTACTAGCCACTAAGCATTTTATTAGTGTTTGATTGATCTTGTTCAAGTAATGGAGCTTAACGGTCACTAAGTATTTTACTTGTTACAAACCGATATAAATTTTGTGTTAGACACAAAAGAACTTATGAGTAATATAGACGTTGAAAAATCCTTCAATGGTATGTAGTGCCACAATTGGTTATGGAAGGAATGTATAGTCAATAAGATAAGATTATAGTTAATGAAAATACTAGTGATCGAAAACTGTAAAGATATTTATTTACATTTCTAGAAATGAAACCTTAGAGTGTTAGATGCTAGTGACCGTTAGGCTCCTGCTCAACAAATAGACTGAAAACATACGACATACAGAGTTTTTCATTAACACGTGCTAAAGAGAATACCCTAATCCCCTATAAAATGTAAGTATTTACTATTTTGAATTTGGTGTTGCAAAAATATCATTCTAATGGAGCTTAGTGGTCATTATTTTATTTCCTATCTATAAAGTAATCTCAAATTATGGTGAAACATAAAATTATGTTTTAGTTTTTCTAGAGTAAAGCATTAATAACTCCAAAATATTGACAATCACGAGATATATTAGAAATTTCATGCCACGTGGCAACATTTTAATGGATTACAGTTACAACTTAATACTGAGGGTTTTTATAGGTAAAAAATATTTGTTAATTCTATCGCAAATCAAAAATTTCTTAATAAATGTGTCAATTATATAATTGTGTAATTAACTGGTTCAACTTGCAAGATGCCACCTTTTATTGGATTTTTTTAAATTAACGCGGATGATAGCTGAAAAAATATTGAATTCGCACTCGATAAAAATTAATAATAAACGAGGCATATATCGCTCTCTTAAAATTTAATTTTTTTTCTTCGTAACGTTCACTTCTATTTTCTAAACAGTTTTTTATTATGCTTAAATTCATATTTGTCATTTTCCCACGAATTCACAAAGAAACTTTTGACGTTATCCCAACAGTTTCTAAATTAGGTAGTATTAATAAATTTGATTTCCCTGTATCCCACGCTATTCCCCGAATTAACACAAATTATATTTATAAAATACCAAATTCACACTAGATAAAAATTAATAATTAACGAGGCATATATCGCTCTCTTAAAATTTAATTTTTTTGTTTCCTAATGTTCACTTCTATTTTCTAAATAGTTTTTTATTATGTTGAAATTAACAATTGTCGTTTTGTCGCGAGTCCACAAAGAAATTATTTTTGATGTCCCACTTGTTTCTAAAATAGTGTTGGCAAGGAAATTTGTGGGGTGGGAAAACTTGTGGATTCCTTGCCAATGCTCTGGGAATCTAAGTCCCTCTACTTAACCGGTGTAGCTACCGTATATGTATGTGTGAGAAAATGTGGATTTCTATGGTGGCCTTTCGGCTGGGGATCCAACAGGGGCACACCACTAACCCTGCGACAAAGCTTGCATATACTTGAAAGAGAGAACTTTGTTTGAAAGTGGGAAAGGGAGTGAGAAAAGAGGTAGGAGAACTAATGTTGTAGGTAGGAAATCAAATTCCTGCACACACTAGTTAGAAAATTCATCACATGCATTCATGAGAAGAAACAACCTTGCAAATGGCAACAAGACGAGATAAGATTACGAACTCAAAGTTTCTTAAATATCCTCATCTATGAGGCTACACAATCCTTCTTCTTGTATTTCTACTTAAATAGAAATTGTACATAGTGGAGAAATGGAGGAATTTGAGAAGAAGGGGGGGGAATGGAAGAAAATGGCTATCTCCTTTGTTCTCTCAAAGTATGATATACTCTTGAGTTTACAAGATTGATTACCAACCCTCTACAATGGTGTGAAGAAGCCATTAAATATCCTCCAAGAAACAGTTGCAACTTCTTATTTGTTAGCAAGAAACGGTTTACAATTTATTTTTAATCATTCACGTCCATTCAGATTCTTGTTTTGCAAAGAAACACCAATGGTAGAAAAACTAGAATTTTCATAATGCAGCCGTTACACTTGTTTTGTAACTTTGAATTTGAACCGTTCATCTTGCCTTTGAAAGCTTAAATAAGAGTCGTACACGTGGGAGAAATTTATTGGAACAGGCACAAAGGATACATGCTTTTGATATGGTCATGACATGTGGCTTCACTTGATTGGCGAAGGAGTCGTGGGTCACTTTTATAATTTACCTTTTTTCAATGCGGGCTCAAAAACACAAATTGCTCTATAGGCCCGCCTCCTCGCTTTGACCTTCTAACGGTGGGCTCAAGATTTGAATTTTTCCTTTAGAGCATGATTGGGGCTATGGGTCACTTTTTAAATTTTCACCTTTTTACAAAGAGGCTAAAATTCTCAAATCTCCCCGATGGCTTGCTTCCCTGCTTTGACTCTTTTGACGACGGGCTCAAGATTTATTTTTTTCCTTTAAGCATGATCAGGGCTGCAGGTCAGTTTTTAACTTTTCAAATTTTTTAAAAAGAAGATCAAAACCTCAAAGTTCTCTGCCAACACACTTCCAATTAGATATGTCCATGTAACCATGGATAATGGAGACAAAATTTTATGGGGAAGAAAACGTCTGTCGTTCCCGATTGTGGAAAAAATGCAGAGAAGAAGAAAAATCCACCATTTCATGCTTGATTTTCAAATTGCTTTTGTGAGCCAAGAAATTGAAAAAAATACAAGGTTCGACGATCCATGGTCATAGAAATATTAACAATTTCATTCAAATGAGGACAACAATAAAATTTGCATGCGTTTAGACAGGAAAATGGAAAATTTATCAAAACAAGCAGACTGGGGATTTGAAACAACTCTAGGGCATGTATTTCTCTATCTATTCAAACTTTCAACTTGGATTAAATAATTTAGGAAGGCGAGAGCTTGAAATTTTGAATTTAACTTGGAAAATGAAAAGTGGTTTTCGGGAGACAAAAAATGGCTCTAGCTTGGGGACATGGCATGGACTGAGCATGGCAAAGATGTGGTATGAGGATACAAAATCTCAAATTTTAAACCATATAACATTGACCAGTACCTTATCCATTGGGCCTTGTAGAGTCATGTACAATTTCAAGAAAGAAATATTAGAAGAAGGAAACACACAAGCACACAACAGGAAGGAAACACACGACACACAACAGAAGGGGAAACAAAACCACACAATGGAAAGGGAAACACACCACGAAATCACCTATGGTACAAGGTGGGGGATAACCCACTTTCACTGATGATGCAATTTCAAGTATTTCCCACTTTGAGGTAATTCCAATGGCATTCCATCCAAGTATGAGAGGAGAAAAACATTCTCACCACAAGCTCCATGAATTTGGAATGAGCCAAGCCATAATGAATCAAACTTTCCATGGCTGCCCTTTAGTTCTCTTCTCTTGTCCCATAGCAAGAAAAAGTCTCCAACCTTGAATTCTCTTTCCTTATCCTTCTTGTCAAAGATCTTCTTCACTTTCAATTGGTGTTCTTTTATTTGATCCACCACTTGGAATCTATTTTCTTCCAGCTTCTCCAGAAATGGGATCCTTTTTTCTATGGAATCTTTGTATTGATCATCTTCTATTTCCTGTAGCATCTTGTGAGCTGGCATCTCAATTGTGAGGGGAATATCTACTTCAACTCCATACAATAGTTGGAATGGAGACATACCTATTGCCTTCTTGGGAGTGATCCTATCTACCCACAATGCATCGTACAAACTTTTGTGCCAATTCCTTTTATTCTCGTCTATAAGCTTGCGGAAAATGGTCACAATGTTCTTGTTTCTTGATTTGGCCTATCTGTTTCCTTATGGATAGTAGTCATAATAATGGGCTAGGGAGATTCTGTAACTATAGAAAAACTTGGTCATCTCTCTTGAAGAGAAATAGGTAGCATTATCTACTACAATATTATGTGGCACTCTGAAATAGACTATGATATTCTCCTTGATGAAGTTACATACTATTTTAGTGTTGGCTTGTTTGGCTGGAATGGCTTCCACCCATTTGGTGAATTAGTCTATTGCTGTGAGTACATAGGTGTTCCCCATGCTCGAGTGAGGGTTCAAAACACCAATGAAGTCCAACCACCACTATTGAAATGGTTCTTTAATAACCACATGTTTGAGTGGTAATGTAACAAGTCATGGTCTTCCAATGAACTATTGGCATGCTCTACATTTAGGAACCCAATCTTGAGTGTCTGCAAAGATGGTGGGCCAATAATACCTTCCTCAGAGGATCTTGTGTGCAGTAACCATTGCTGAAAAATGCCCACCACATGCTTGGTCATGGTATGCTTTAAGAAAATTTTCTCATTGCTCTTTATCTATGCACCTGAGGAAACAACCATCCAGGCCTCTTTTGTAGAGCGCATGATTCCAGATTACAAATTTAGCTGCCTTCAGCTTGAGTGTTCTCCTTTTCTTGTAATCAAGATGAGGAGGGCATTCCCCATAAGTCAGGTAATAGGCAATATCAACATACCACTCATCAGTAGTGGTGACAAAGAGAACCTGTGGGTTGTCTTCTGAACAAGTTGAGCATACATAGTTTACTTAACCATGTTGAATTTTGAGTGTTTCATCTTCAGTAATCAACATGCATAAGCCATTTCCCCTTACTATATTGGAGGGTCAAATATCCAAGTCATATTCTTGGGTCTTTGCAATCCAATTTCCTCTTTTAGCTCTGGGATCCTGCTATGTCAAGATGGACTTGATTGCACTTTTGGGGACCGTCACCACCATATAGGAATTGAGGATGTAAAACCTGAAGTTTTTTACATCCTTGACCACTACATAGGAATGCTTCTACAATTGGGTGTATTTTAGCTCATGATTTTTCAAAGGAAAACTCATGAAAGAAATAGGTGCTTTTAAGCCTTCATCATTTTTCTGAACGAGAATGGAAGAGAGTGTATGCTCTGATGCATAACAATACATGATGAATTCTTTGTTAAAATATGGAGATACAAGAGTCAGAGCCTTAGAAATGGATTTATTGATTTCTTCAAATGCTTCCTTCCCTTCATTGTTTCATTCAAATTTTTATTGTGGTTTCATCATGGAAGTGATGTGCTTTGTCAATTTAGCAAACTCAGGCACAAAATGATGAAAATTTTTCACCTTTCCAAAGAATGAATGAACTCCTTTCTTACTTGTGGGTAGGGATAATGCTTGAATGGATCTAATCCTCTCAGGATCAATGTGTGCTCCATGTTTGTTCACAATGTGCCCCAATAACTTGCCTTATGTGACTCCAACAATGCATTTTTTTGTATTTAGTGATATGCCATGTTTCCTACACCTTGCAAGTACATGCTCCAAGTGATATATATGATCTTCCCTCTTCTTTGAAAATACTGTGAGATCACCAAGATATATGAAAATGCAATGCTTTAGATATTTGAAGGCCAAATCCATCACCCTTTGGAATGTAGCTCCTGTATTGATTAGGCCAAAAGACATTCTACTGTAGGCAAAAGTGCCCCAAGGTATTGTAAAGGCTGTCTTGGTGCGGTCCTCCTCTGCCACTTTGATTTGATTATATCTTGAGAATCCATCAAGTAAAGAAAGCATTTCAGATCTAGTGACTACTTATAGGATATGATCCATGATAGGAAGATGATAACTATCCTTTAGTGATGCCTGGATCAGGTTGCAAAAATCTACACATATCCTTATTTCACCATTCTTCTTCCACACTGGCACAATGTTAGCCACCCACATTGAATGGTGAATGGGAAAGATGATCCTTGCATTAAGCATATTCATTACCTCCTCCTTGATGGTATTAATAATATTTGGGTTGTACGGCCTTTGTTTCTTCCTGAAGGGCTTAACACCCTACTTCAAAGGAATTGAGTGATGTATTTACTTTGGCTGGAAGGATTTGAGTTCATAATAAGAGTAGGCCAAGACATCTGAGTATTTCTTGACTAATGAAACAAACCTTATTTTTTCTTCAAGAGAGAAACATTTTCCAATATTGACCATCCTTGGCTCCTCTGGGGTACCAATGTTTTCTTTATCAAAATCAGTTGGGCACCGATAAGATTGCTTTTCTTTTTCTTGAATGAATTTGTCATGTTTGTCAAAGAGCTCTTCTAAAGAGACTAGGCCTTTGGGAATTTTGTTCCCTTTCAATTTGATTATTACCTCATCATCAATCCCTTTAATTCCTTCTTTCTCCTCTTTAGGGACTGCTTCTCGGTGTGAATTTTCACCTCCTTTGAAGAAGAGATTATTGAAATTATCCCTTTTCTCTAAAAAGGCTAGAATTTGGTTATCATCATTGAAGACTTGCCAATGATTTGCATTATCTGGTACACTAGGCATGAATACCATTTCAATGGTCACTTTTTCTTTACGAAAAGAAGGATGAGGTGTCACTAGGGAAGCTGACTCTACAAGAGAATCATACTTTTCATTATGTTCCCTTGGAATAGCTTCAATGGAAAATGCATCAAAATATTCAATGTAGTCCCACACTCTGTTTCTATAATGCCGGAGTCTTGGATTCTTCACCTAATATTGTTGGTGGACCTAGTTTACTACAACCTTTGCATCACCTCAGCATCTCAATTTCTTGATTCCCATGTCCTCTACTACACTCATGCCTAAGAGTAGTGCTTCATACTAAACAATGTTATTTGTATTATCAAATTGTAGTTTGTAGGCAAATGGGTACAACTCATTGGAAGGAGAGTACAATACTACACCAGCTCCCGAGCCCACACTGGAATGACTACCATCAAATTATATTGTCCAAATTTTATCTTCCTCTTCCTCCATGAGAAGTGGCAAGTTATCCTCTTTTTTTGATGTGAGGAAGTAGTTTCCTAGCCCACAATCTTGAAAGAGAATGTTTGCTTTCGGATCATCAGAATTTTGTACTGTGAACTGCATCTTTCTTATTGGTAGCAACTTATTCATCTCACCTTTTACTAGGATAGTTACAGATGACCAATCCATTTTTATCTCTCCACCTAGGTCTCTGTAGAAACTCCTACTCAATAGCTTACCAAACGATGATGGGATGTCGACTACCAGTATGGTTAGGAGCACCTTCTTGTCTGGAAAATCAGCTAGTGCTACCTGTGCTTTTTTTATTCTTCCTACCAATGGCACTTGTTTGGATTCCATTGATTAGTAGATGCCATTTAATTGGGTCAAGGTGAGGCCTAGAGAATTTACAAATTTTGCTGGCATCACATTGTATGAGGCTCTAGAATCTATGATACAATTATTTACCTGGAATCCTTTAATGAGGAGTGATAGGTAGAAAGGTTCAACCTTGTTGGATTTGGAGGCACTGAGGGCTAGCATGTTTTGGGAAGGTGGTGTGGATTTTGTGGGTAGTAAGTATCTAGAATTAGGACTCGAGGATATGGGGTTACCACCACAAACTATATTAATGAACCTGTCAAACTGGGCAGGGTGTGTTTGTAGGTATTCTATTTATGCGAGATGGACTTTGGTTTTTCTTGCATGTTCCAAAAAGTCAAATGGGGTTTTGGTGAGTGAGGAAGAGGATCCAGAAATGGAGGAATATTTTCATGGAAGAGGATTTTCTACTTTGGGTTTTGAGTTCTCTTTTTCAGGTGTAGCAATCGGATTGGAAGGGGGTGAGCGTGTAGCTTTTGATTGAACCTTAGATGTTTTTGCATGAACAACATTTAAAGGAGAATTTTTCTTACAACTTTTGAGTTGGGAGAAGAATTAGATGACTTACTTGGCATAGTAGCATGATTCCTAATAACTAGTGAGTCTGGTTTTTTTTGGCCGACTCCATAGAAGGTGGTAATGGTGATCCTCTGCTGATGATTTTATTTTATGTGACCTTTGGGGGAGAATCTTCTTTATTCTTCTTATCCTTTACCACAACCATTGAGGATGAAGCACCTTTCTTGGATTGTGCACGAGTGAAAATAACACATGAGAAACTTGAAGCTTCTTCATCATTCTCATCTTCATCATCAACATACTCAATTAGGACATTGTGCATATAAACTTCCTCGACCTCAAGATAGTTTTCATAGTATTCCATATTTTATTATTTAGTTTCATCAATTTCTTCTTCCTCCTTCGGCTCTTTGGTGTCATAGATGGCATTGAATGGTGGTTTTTCAAGAGCAAGATGATGAGGAGGTGGAGCAATCCTTGGCATATCTGGAGGGTTTGGTCTCCTTGAAGCATTCTGCATTGTGATCTGAGATAGCTACTTCTTCAAGGTAACCAAGTCATTTTCCATTTTTTGGAACATCGGATCTATGGTGACAGAGTTTGAATTTTGACTCTTTTACTTTCCATTGGGGCCTTTCACCTTTTTGGAAAGGATTAGATCATCACCGGTTTCTATTGCATAGTCCTTGGCTTCCCTCAATGTTCCTGGTTAGGATCTTCTGAGGAAGAAACCTACTTTTGATGGTAAAGCACTGATGAAAAAACTCTTCAAATTATTTTTAGAAGGCACCACATCTTCAGGGCTCCTTCTTATCACTCTATCATATCTTGCTAGGAAGTATCTTATTGACTCAGAGGTTTATTTTTTCATTTGTACCAATTGGACCAAGAGATCCTGACAATCTTCCATGCTCTTGAAATTGTGTTTGAATGCACTTCTTATATCCTCCCAATAGGTGACGGACCTCGGTGGTAGAATGTATAACCATTCGGAAAATTTCTCTTGAAGTGACTACACAAAGAGTTAGACTGACACATATTCATCCTCAACACCCAACACACCGCAAGAAGTGATAAATGATGCTACATGTTCTTTAGGGAGTTGAGAACCATCCCCTATAAATTTTGGGAAGTTTTTTCTCAAGCCTCTCAGTAGCTCATAGAGTGGTTGAGCACGAGCTAGTGGACTGGTGTTTCCTCCTCATGGTATGTTATGCCTACAGGCCTCACGAACATGTTCACATTCATGCTCATGATCATGATCCCCCATTCTATTTCTATTTCTAGCTTCCAACCTCACTAAGGCTATGGATTCTGCTACTGCTTTTTCGTCTGCCTCAGGTTGAAGTCTCTCAATTTCTTCAAGTTGAGCTCTTATTTATTCATCGTCTCTCACCTCTCTTTCTCTAGCTTCTTCTTTGGTCTTCACATCTGTGAAGTCTACAAGGTTCTCGTTGATGTATGGGAATTTGCCATCCAAAGGATTGGAAACACTCAGGTTCCCAACGTGACTAGTTTCTTGAAAAGGAAGCCTCTGGATTTTGAGTGGCTCTTGTCTCCTTTGAAGTTCCTAAAAATGGGATCAATTTTTCGTTCTTATCTCTTTTGCTAGGTGAATATTCTATCCACCAGCTTGAAAATATATGCTCTTCTTTGTGGTGCTGGAATTTGTTTTTGCCTCTCCAATTCAGTAGCATGTTCTTCTTCAAGGTCCAGAATTATCGTGGTAATGAAGTAGTGATTAGAAATTTGTCTATTATGCCCGATAGCTTCCCTCAAATATGAAACAACATCTTCTTAGATGTGGAAGAGAAATTTAGGTATTTCAACAGGAGGGTTTACCGAAATAGCCATGATTTGAATCCATGTGGCTCATATAGCCATTCAAATTCTAGAAATTTTTCTCTTTTTTTTTTGAATTTTGAATTTTCTGACCTTGTGGTCACATTCAAGTGCAGATGTTGCTAAATTTTCCCCATGGTGGGTGCCAAAAACTATTGGTGAAGGAATTTTTTAGGTGGAAAAACTTGTGGATTCCTTACCAATGCTTTGGGAATCTAAGTCCCTCTACTTAACTGGTGCAACTTCCATGTATGCATGCACGTGAAAAGGTGGATTTATGTGGTGGCCTTTCAATTGGGGATCCAACAGGGGCACTCCACTGACCCTGTGGAAAAGCTAGCAATCTCTTGCAAGGGAAGAATTTTTCTAAAGGTGGGAAAGGGAGTGAGAATAGAGGTAGGATACCTAATGTTGCAGGTAGAAAATTAGATTCCTGCACACAAACTAGTTAGAAACTTCAACACATGTATTTATGGGAAGAAACAACTCTAAACATGGAAACAAGATGAGATAAGATTACAAACCCAAAGTTTCTAAAATCTCCTCATCAAAGAGGCTATAAAATCATTCTTCTTGTATTGATTCTTAAACAATAGTTGTACATAATGTGGGAATGGAAGAAATTTGAGAATGGAGGAAAGTTGAATAAAATGGCTATCTCCTTTGCTTTCTCTAACTACAATACACTCGTGAATTTACAAGATCAATTGATAACCCTTGAAAATGGTGTGAAGAAGCCATTAAATATCTTGTAAGAAATGGTTTACAATCTTTTCATTCATTTATGTCCATTCAGATTCTTGATTCACGAAGAAACGCTAATGGTGGAAAAAACTAGACTTTTCATAATGCAACCATTACACCTAATTTGCAACTATGAATTTGAACCATTCATCTTGCCTTTGAAACTTTAGACTAGAGTCGTCCACGTGAGAGAAATTTACTGGAGTGGGTGTGGAGGGTGCCTTTGTGACTTTATAGAGATTTGGCATTTTTTACATTTTTGGTCCACCCTTCCGCTTTTTGTATAACCTTGACACATGGCTTCACTTGAGTGGAGACAGAGTCGCAGGCCACTTTTATAATTTTACCTTTTTTCCAAGGTGAGCTCAAAAACAAAAATTGCTCCGCCGACCCACTTTCCCGCTTTGACTTTCCAATGGCGAGCTCAAGATTTGACTTTTTCCTTTGTGTTTGGTGGGGCTACGGGTCTTCTGAAGGCTTGTACCTATCTTCAAAGGCAGTTCGTAATGTGGTCCGACTGGTGATGGATCTGGCTGGTAAATGCTGGAACCATTCTGATGTAGGCCCTTGCAAGGTCTCGAGAAAGAGACATAAAGATACATCTTCGTGAGTCACATCTAGAATATTGCATGACATAATAAACATAGCTATATGTGCATATGTGTTTTGATTCCCACTCCCATTAAACTTTGGGAAATTCTTGCGATTTCTGTGAGGGAGGGCATGAACTAGATGTGGCAGTGCTAGAGGACCCATGACATTTCCCCATGGTACCGGTATATTTATTACCATTTAAAACACGAGCAGGGAGTCTGGTTCCGCTTAGCAAAAGAGCACTACAAATTAATGTCGAGGCACCTTGTGAAATCTGGATCTTTCGTGGAGGTGAGGCACTTCTTGCTGATCGATCCGTTGAACTTAGTGATGTAAATTGTGCTGGAGTGATACTAAAATTGTTTGTAGAGCGAGGACACAAGATTTGGAGTTTTCACAAAGGAGTAAAGCCACAGGATCGAGAAAAGTTAGGGAAATAAGGAAGGAAGATATTACAAGGACTAAACAATAAGGAATGACACCAAGGAAGGGATCTAATGTTTCACCGAAGAAGGGCAAGGGAAAGAGTAAAGGAAAACCTGTTGTATCAACAAGTTTTAACGAATAGTGGTATGCAGAGATACAATACCTAGATGGCATGTTGTTAGGGAAGGAATGGGTATCTCACATACACAAGATGGCCTTGAGAGACTACAACTACTAGACAAGCACCACTGAAAAAGAAATGAAACTGAAGTTGGTTCACCCCACACGAAGGAGGACACAGGATGGAAAACCTATGTATGACAATTAGGTGTAAACTAAGTTAGAGAAGGATGAAATCTTACAGGAATGAGAATGCACATAACTCATCATCTTATTTCCAAGTACATTGGAATTATCTATGAAGAAGAGCCACTATATGATGAATTTTGTGAAAAAGAGGCCATCAAGAAGACAATTGTGGCATATGAGTACAAGAAGGGTTTACACTATTTTGATATCTCCATGATTACTAACCCCATCATGAGGATGGCCATGCACTTGTTCACAAAGTTAAATGAGTAAGAAAGGTGGACATAGGTAAACAAGAGTTGATTGAGATTTTTCCACAATATCTTGGAGGGAACAATCTACAACCTTTAAGCCTTTATCACAAAAGAGATCATAAACGCCGCACATGATAGAGAAAAGATTATGTTTGGTAGTGTCATTCTCACCATTGTGTTTTCAAAAATTGGAGTGCCCGATGGGCCGGATAAATATGTTTGGGAGTACTCAGATGAGGACCCCTTCTCTTCTAAAATATTTGAAGCCTACACTTGTGACACAATGACGATTTCTCATAAGGCGCACTTGGAGAAGTGGTATAAACAAATGCGCGATGCATTTAGGGTAGAGTGGAGAATTCCTGAACAATTGCCAGTATTGGTGGATGAAGAGGATGATTTTAATATGTATCAAAAATTTTGTATAGATAAGTTAACTTTGACTAATGGCACCAAGAGCCCTTGGTGTAAGTTTCCCTTCTCTTTCACAACACAATACTTTTAGAGCATGGTCAATTGGTTTAAGGAGGTGAAGAAACTTAGATTTGATCTAAGTGTAGTAAATCGGGATTACCGCGAGCTATGCTGAACATTAGTGTATACCAAGAAGCACACTTATGTCAAGAAGTATGTCTCTTATGACGTACATATGTTGAAACCAGTGACATTTCCTATTACAGGGAGAACGACAACAAGGGTGTATGTACGTCTAAGGCCCCAAATTTGAAAAGGGTGCTTATGTTGAGGATAATGTATCTATCTTTTGGCTTGGAATTTCATCTTGGGGGAAAAATTGATGGTTTCTAAAACAACACTATGGGAATCTAAGTCCCTCTACTTATAACGGTGCAACTGCCATATTATGCATGAAAAACAAGTGGATTCAATGGTGGTTTTTGAACCAGAGATCCATAGGGGCAATCCATTGACCCTATGGCAAAGCCTACAATTTCTTGTAAGGAAAGAAAGTGGTCTGAGAGTGGGAAAGGGGAGTGGGAAGGAAATCAATTATGGAGGTAGAATATTAGAGGCCTACAAACATAGATCATAAATTTTATAACATGCATTAAAATGGAAGAAGAATACAAATTCACAAACCAAAGCTACAAGATGGAATAAAAACGCATTGGTCACAAAGTACCAATTGAATCCTCTATAAAAGGGGCATAAAATCCTTCTTTTTTTATTTCAAATGAATTAAAAACTTTTACCATGAAAGGAAATAGAAGAAATTCACAGAAAGGAGAAGCTTGGAAGAATGACAACTATTGTTTGTTTCTTCTATTCATGAAAATCATTTACAGTCTTCAAAAAATCAAATGAAAACCATTTAATGAATTCCAAAATCCATGAAATAGCTCACATGAGGTAGTTAAAACTTCCCAAATGACCAAGAAGCAGTTACAGAAGGATCTCAATCATTTCACACCATTTCAGATTCTTCTTTACTAAGATTTTAAAAAATAGCCATGGTGGGAAATGCCGAAGAATTTAATAATTAAAAAAGTTACAAACTTTCCAAATTAAATTTGGGCCATTATATTTGTCTTTTGCACCTTTAAATATGATCCATCCACGTAGCAGAAAGTTATCGGAGTCGAGGGTTACAACTTCCCAAAGGACGCAGGTGCCAGAGATCCCTTCAATTTTTCATGAACACTGACAGGAAATGCGAGAGAATTTAGAATTTGGTTACAAAATTTCAATTGTGTTGAACAATTTCTTAAATATCCGCCATCCCAATTTGAATTTTCAACATACATGGCGTGGTGCCTTTGAATTTTGGATACTGGGGTTTTGGCTCCATTTAGAACATTTTGAACCTTTGTTAGAAAAAGGTTCAAAATTTCACAACACCTCCGCCGACACTGGCACTCCTATGTACACGTGGCATAATTTGATTTCCTGTGGGGTTCAAACTTCATTATTTTCTCTGCCTAGCTTGGGACTTACGTGGATCTGCCATCACCAGTTACAATTTTTTTTTGAAAAGTAAAAGTGGACCAAGAAACCTCCTTAGCCCCACAAGAACTTCCTCCTTTCCTTGGGAAAATAAAACAACTTAACTCCACCGAGGCATATCTTGCACAAAACAAGGAGTTAGAACAACTTCTTTACCTTTTTGGAAAGGGGAAAAATTTCCCATCTGATGGAGGTGTTTCTAAGAATCCTTTATCCCTTGGGAAGTTTCAGATTTGAAAATACTCAGACTGGACCATTTTCAAAGGGTAACAACTCAAAAATTTCTAAGTCCAGACTTGGAAAAAGAAGGAAAATTTTGAGGGGACAACAATGGATCTAGCTTGGGGACATGGCATGGATTGAACAGGGAGAAAACATGGCATGAGGATCTAGAATCTCAAGTTTTAAAACATATAACATTGACCAGTGCCTTATCCATTGGGCCTTGCAGAGTCATGTACAACCTCTGAGGAAAGAAAGAAGGAAGAAGAGGACACACAAGCCAAAAACACACCAAAACAGAAAAGGGAAAATAAAGCACATGATATAGCAGGGGAAAAAAACAAAACTATGCTACAAGGTGAGGGACAACTCACTTTCACTGATGATATAGCTTCAAATATTGCCCACTTCTAGGCAATCCTAATGGAGTCCCATCCAAGTATGATAGGAGAAAAACATTCTCACCACAAGTTCCATGAATTTGAAAAGGTCCCAGCCACAAAGAATCAAACTTTCCATGGCTGCCCTTTGGTTCTCTTCTCTTGTCCCAAAGTAGGAAAAAATCTCCAACTTTTTACTCTCTTGCCTTGGTCCTTTTATCAAAGAGATTTTTTCACTTTCAGCTGATGTTCTTTGATTTTATCAACCACTTGATATCTGCTTTCTTCCAGCCTCTCAAGAAAAAGGATCTTTTTGTCAATGGAGTCTTGGTATTGACCATCATCCACTGCTTGAAGCAATTTGAGAGCTGGCATTTCAATTGTGATGGGGATCTCTACTTCAACTCCATACAATAGCTGAAAAGGTGAAGTACCTATGGCCTTCTTGGGAGTGATCCTATCAGCCCACAATGCATCATATAATCTCTTGTGCCAATTCCTTTGGTTCTCATCAACAAGCTTTCAGATAATGGTCACAATGTTCTTGTTACTTGACTCAGCTTGACCATTTCCTTATGGATAGTAGTTAGAAGAATGTGCTAGAGAGATGCCAAAACCATAACAGAACTCTGTCAATTCTCTTGAAGAGAAATAAGTGGCATTATCCACAACAATCTTTTGAGGCACCCCAAAATGGACAATGATGTACTCTTTGATGAAACTACAAACTACTTCAGAACTAGCTTGTTTGGTTGGAATGGCTTCCACCCATTTGGTGAAGTAGTCTGTGGCAGTGAGCACATAAGTATGCCCAAAACTTGAATGGGGATTCAACATGCCAATGAATTCTAACCCCCATTGTTGAAATGGTTCTTCAATAATCATAGGCCCGAGAGGCAATGCAGCTAACTGTGGTCTTCCAACAAATTGCTGGCATGCTTTACATTTAGAAACCCAGCTTATGAGTATCAGCAAAAAGAGAATGCCAATAATACCTACCTCTGAGAATCTTATGAGAAGTGACCATGGCTAGAGAAGTGTCCACCACATGCTTGGTTGTGATAGGCTTTAAGCAACTTTCCTTATTTCTCTTTATCAACACATCGAAGGAAACAACCATCCATTCCTTTCTTATAAAGTGCATGATTCCAGATCACGTACTTGTTTGCTTTCAGTTTGAGAGTTCCTTATTTTCTTGTAATCTAGATGAGAGGGAAATTCTCCATACGTAAGTAGAAATTGATGTCTGCATACCACTCCTCTGTAGTGGTTCACAAAGAGAACTTGTGGGTAGTCTTATTGGCAGGTTAAACAAGTGTCATCTTCCTCTCCGTGCTGAACTTTGAGAGTTTCATCTTCAATAATTAACTTGCACAAACCATTTCCTCTTACCAGATTAGAGGGCCGAATCTCCAAGTCATACTCTTGAGTCCTTGTAATCCAATTTCCTCTTTTGGCTCTGGGATCTTGTTGTGTCAAAATGGATTTGATTGCACTTCCAGGGACCATTACCATGGTATGAGAATTGAGAATGTAGAATATGAAATTTTTTACAGCTTTGACCACTGCGTATGCATAATTTTCCAATTGACTGTAATTGAGCTCATGTTTCTTCAAAGGGCAGCTCATGAAAGCAATGGGTTCTTCCAAAGCTTCATTATTCATTTGGACAAGGAGCAACAGATAGAGTGCATTCTGAGGCATAACAGTACATGATGAACTCTTTGTTAAAATCTAGAGATACAAGAGTAGGAGCTTTGGAAATAGCTCTTTTTATCTCTTCAAATGTAGTTTTCCCTTCATGGCTCCATTTGAAACTTGATTGAGGCCTCATCATAGAAGTGATGTGCTTTGTCAGTTCAGCAAACTCAGGGACAAAGCGGAGAAGAAATTTTACCTTCCCGAAGAATGAATGCACTCCTTTCTTGCTGGTGGGTAGAGATAGTGCTTGAATAGCTCTTACTCTTTCAGGGTCAATGTGTGCTCCATGTTTGTTCATGATGTGTCCCAGAAACTTTCCTTCTGTGACTCCAAAGATGCATTTCTTAGGATTCAAAGATATACCATGTTTTCTACACCTTGCAAGAACTTGTTCCAAATGACAGATGTGCTCTTCTCTTTTCTTTGAAAATACCGTGAGATCATCTAGATATATAACAATGAAATGTTTCAGATATTTGAAGGCCAAGTCCATTGCTCTTTGGAACATTTGGCTCCCACATTGATTAGGCCGAAAGGCATTTTGCTATAAGCAAAAGTGCCCCAAGGAGTTGTGAATGTTGTTTTTCTACAGTCTTCCTCTACCACTTTGATTTGGTTGTACCCAGAAAACCCATCAAGAAGAGAGAGCATCTCAGATCCAGTGACTACTTGCAAAATGTGATCCATGATGGGTAGAGGATAGTTATCTTTGAGTGAGGCTTGATTCATATTTCTGAAATCAACACATATCCTTATCTCCCCATTCTTCTTTCTTACTGGCACAATGTTAGCCACCCAAGTTGAATGGTGGATGGGAAAAATGATCCTGGCATTCAGCATCTTGGTCACCTCTTCCTTGATGATATCAACAACCTTTGGATTATAGGGCCTTTTTTTTTCCCTGAATGGCTTAGCACCTTGCTTCAAAGGAATGGAATGGTGCATTTATTTTGGCTGGAACGATTTGAGTTCCTCATAGGAATAAGCCAAAACGTCAGAGTATTTCTTGAGCAGAGAAAAAAACCTTCTCTTCTCCTTAGGTGAGCAGCATTTACCAATGTTTACCATTCTTGGATCCTCTAAAGTACCAATATTTTCTTTGTTAAAGTCAGATGGACACCGAGAAGATAATTTCTCCTTCTCTTGAATGAATCTATCATGCTTGTCAAACAGATCTTCCAAAGAGACTAAGCCTTTGGGAATCTTATTACCTTTCAATCTGATCATGCCCTCATCATCAAATTCATCAACTCCATCAACTTCTTCTTTAGTTACGGCTTCCCTATGAGGATTGACACTTCCTTCAAAGAAGAGATTATTAAAATTATCTCTTTGCTCTAAGAAGGTTAAAATTTGATTGTCATCATTGAAGACTTGCCAATGATTTGCATTATCAGGCACACTAGGTCTGAATACCATTTCAATGGTTACTTTATCTTTGCCAAAAGAAGGATGAGGCATCATTAAAGAGGCTGACACTGCAAGAGAATCAACCCTTTTGTTTTGTGCCCTTGGAATGGATTCAATAGAGAAAGCATCGAATGATTCAATGCAATCCCAAACCTGATTTCTGTAATGTCTAAGCCTTGGGTTCTTCACTAGATATTGCTGGCATAGGTTTGTTTCACTATTACCTACATCACCAAGGCATCTCAGCTTCTTGATTCCCATATCTTCTACTACGACTCATGCCCAAAAGAAGAGCTTCATATTCTGCTATGTTGTTGGTGTTATCAAACTGCAGTTTGTAAGCAAAACGATGCATTTCCTTTGAAGGTGAATACAAACAACACCATCTCCAGAACCTACCCTTGGAATGACTTCCATCAAATTCCATCATTCTAGATCTGATCTTCTTCTTCCTCCATGAGAAGTGGTAGGTTTTCATCTTTTTGTGATGTGAGGAAGTAATTTCCTAACCAGAATCTTGAAGAAGGATATTAGCTCTTAGGATCATCAGAATTATTTACTGTGAACTTCATTTTTCTAACATGCAAGCAACCTCTTCATTTCACCTTTGACTGGGATAGTAGTAGATGACCAGTCCATTTTAATTTCTCCACCTAGATCTCTACAAAAACTTTTACTCAGAAGCATGCCAAAGGATGCTGGGATGTCTGCCACTAAAATAGTTAGGAGCACCTTCTTGTTAGGGAAGTTCAGCCAGAGTTACTTGTGCATCCTTTATTCTTCCAATCAGTGGCACTTGTTTAGATTCCATGGAATAACAAGCTCCATTTAATCTGGTCAAATTTAGGCCAAGGTAATTGGACAACTTTGAGTGGCATTACATTATCAGAAGCTCTAGAATCAATGAATACATTGTTCAACTCAAAACCATTTATGAGGAGAGACAAATAGAAAGGTTCAACTCTATCTGTTTTGGAAGCACTGAGAGCTAACATGTTTTGAGATGGACGTGTGTGGATGGTGTTGGAAGAAGTCCTTTAGAATTGGAACTTGAATATATAGAACTACTACCTGGACTGCATTAATCAATCTGTCAAATTGGGCTGGGTGTGTTTGCAAGTACTCTAATCTCTGAGAGTTAGACTTTGGTCTTACTTACATGTGCTCCACAAAATAAAATGGGATAATGTTGGATGAGGAGGAATCTCCTGGGATGAAAGAGGATTTACCTGGCAAGGGATTTGAAGGAATCTTGGATGTTTTGGATGAAGGATTTTCTCCTAAAGGTGAGATAGTCAACCGGTTTAGCAGAAGGAAAAGGTACAACCTTTGGCTGAACTGTGGGTACTTTGGCAGAGATTCCAATGGAAGGGGAAGTATTCTTAACAACTACAGGACTAGAAGACAGGAGCAAAATACTTACTTGGTATGAAAACATGATCCTTGATAGTGACCAAGTCTAGTTTTTATTTAGTAGAATCCATGGAGGGAATCCATGGAGAACCTTTATTGATAATCCTCTTCTATACAACCTTAGAAGTGGAAACTTCTTTGGTGTTCTTTTCCTTTGTAGCCACCGAGGATGGGGTGTTCTTCTTGGACTATGTTCTAGTGAAAACAACACATGAAAAACTTGGTGTTTCCTCATCATCTTCTTCGTCATCATCAATGAATTCGAACAGGCAATTGTGCATGTCAACCTCCTTGACTTCTAGGTAGCTTTCATAGTTTTCTTCATCATCTCCCTCGAATCTCATAAACTTCAGCTTCCTCTCTTATATCTTGGGTGTCACAGGTAGCATTAACAGGTAGTTCTTCAAGAGACAAGCTGACGAGGAGGTGGTGCAATCTGCTGCCTATCATTAAAGTTTTGTCTTCTTGGATTGTTCCTCATAGTGATTTGTAACAGTTTCTTCTTCAAGGAAACTAGATCATTGGCCATTTTTTGAAACATGGGGTCTGTTGTGACTGATTTTGAACTCTGACCCTTTTTCTTTCCATTTGGGCCTTTTCACCTTTCCAGAGAGGATTAATTCATCATCAGTTTCGATTACAAGGTCTTGATCTTCCCTCGATGTTCTTGGTTGCTCTCTTCTGATGAATAAACCAACTTATGATGGCAGAGGCACTAATGAAGAACCTCTTCAAGTTGTTTTTCAGGAGGAACTACATCTTCGGGGATTCTTCTTGTTAATCTATCAAATCTTGCTATGAAATCTCTCATGAACTCAGAGAATTATTTCTTCATTTGCACCAATTGAACGAAAAAGTCTTAGCCATCTTCTATGCTCTTGAATATACTTTCAAATTCACTCCTTATGTCCTCCCATCTAATGATATATCTTAGGGGAAGCATATAAAACCATTTAGACATCTTTCTCTTGGAGTGACTCCACAAAGATGTCTAACTGACATGTCTTCATCTTTGACACCTAACACACCACAAAGCAGTGATGAAAGTTACTACATGTTCCTCAGGTAGTTGTGAGTTGTCTCCTTTAAATTTAGGAAAGTTATTTCTTGAGCCTCTTGGTAGATCATGGAGTATTTATGGGAGGGAAAGTGGACCAGTATTTCTTCCCCATGGTACATTGGGTCTACGTGCTTCACGTTCATTATCAGGACCATTTTATTTCTATTTCTAGCCTCTTCAATAGCTACGGCTTCTTCTCTTTCCTCTTCCTCTCTTTGGAGTATTTTGATCTCTTCAAGTTGAGCCCTAATCACTTCTTCCCTTTCAAGTTGAACTCTATCCACTTCCTCTCTTTCTAGCTCTTGTTCTTCTTCCTTAAGCTCATCAAGAGTAGGATTAACAGGTCCTCCTGATATCTCAACTGTCCAGGTATACCTTCTGTCAGCTAGCTTGAAGACTTATTGTCTTCTCTGGGGTGCCAAGATTTGTCTTCGTTCCTCCAACTCAGTAGCAAGTTCTTCTTCTTGATCCAAAATTCTTGAAGCAATAGAGTAATGGTCTACACTCTACCTTTTACACCAAACAACCTCCCTTAGGTCAGAAATGATATCTTCTTGAATGTGAAAGAGAAAGGTAGGTCTCTTAAGAGGAGGATGTATAAGAATTTCCATGATTGGTATCCATGTGGATCATAAGAAACTTGAAATTTTCAATGAACTCCAATGGTATTTAATGACCATGTGGTCATTTCTAGGGTGTAGATGCTACAAAATCTGCCCCACGGTGGGTGCCAAAAACTGTTGGCTTGGAATTTCATCTCGGGGGACAAATTGGTGGTTTCCAAAACAACACTATGGGAATCTAAGTCCCTCTACTTATAATGGTGCAGCTACCATATTATGCATGAAAAACAAGTGGATTCAATGGTGGTTTTTTAACCAGAGATCCATAGGGGCACTCCACTAACCCTATGACAAAGCCTGTACATTTTTTACAAGGATAGAAAGTGTTTTGAGAGTGGGAAAGGGGAGTGGGAAGGAGATCAATGATGGAGGTAGAGTATCAGAGGCCTACAAACATAGATCATAAAGTTTATAACATGCATTAAAATGGAATAAGAATACAAATTTGTAAAATAGAGCTACAAGACAAAATAAAAATGCATTGGTCATAAAGTACCAATTGAATCCTCCATCAAAGGGGCATAAAATAATTATTTTCTTATTACAGATAAACTAAAAACTTGTACAATGAAAGGAAATGGAATAAATTCATGCAGAAAGGAGAAGCTTGGAAGAATCACGACTATTTTTTTTTGTCCTTTGTTTGTGAAAATCATTTACAGTCTTAAAAAAAATCAAATACCAACCATTACAATGACTTCCAAAATCCATAAAATAGCTCACATGAGGCAGTTACAACTTCCCAAATTACCAAGAAGTAGTTACAGTTGAGATATCATCATTTCGCACCATTTTAGATCCTTCTTTTGGAGAAAAACAGCCATGGTGGGAAATGCCAGAGAATTTAATAATTAAAATGGTTACAAACTTTCTAGATTAAATGTGGACCATTAGATTTTTCTTTTGAATGTTTAAATATGATCCATCCACATGGCAAGAGAATTGATTGGAGCGGCTGCGGGTGAAATTTCCTTCGTTTCATGCCGAGATTTTTTATCGATTTTTGGCAACAAATTTGGATAAAAATTTAAAATTCCACTGTCCATCAGTGGATAATTTCACCAGATTTCCATTAATCAACATGAAAATATAAACTCTATATCGAAAGATATGGCCTCTTGAAGATTGGCAATATTAGGGAAAAATTCGTGACTACGGGCCAAAATTTAGAACATTTTGAACTCTTTTTTCAAATTGGAAAAAGGTTCTCCAAAGTCGCAACATCCTCCACTGGCCCACACTCTTTCTTATTCATACACGCTTCAGAACAACATTTAACCCTGATTTCCTGCAAGGGTTGAAACTTCCCATTAGTCCTTTGTCCACCCAAATCAGGCTGATGTGGATGGCACCACCATTGCAACATTTACACCTTTGAGTTTTTTAGCTAAAAGGGTAAGTGAAAAGTTATCTAAGAAACCTCCTCCAAGCCGCCAATTTCCTTGGAAAATTTCCGCCTTACCTCCACGGGCCCACCTAAACAAAATGTCCCCTACAAAGTCCGCCGAGCCATATCTTGCTCAAAACAAGGAGTTAGGAATAACTTCCTTACCTTTCTTGAAAGGGGAAGAGAATTTCTCCATCTGATGGAGGTGCTTTCTAAGAATCCTTGATCCCTTGGGAAGTGTAAAATTTCAAAATACTCAGATTGGACCATTTTCAAAGGGTAATAACTCAAAAATTTCTAAGTCTAGACTTGGAAAAAGAAGGAAAATTTTGAGGGGACAACACTATCCTAGAATACCCCACCGGGAGGAAGAAAGTGGTAATAAAGAAGAGGGGATGAGAGGAGACTTTAATAGAAAAGGTGTCGAGCGTGTATATGGTTCAAAATGTGGTGGCACAAGAATCTGGCATGGGCATGAGCACTTACGCTCATAGGAAAAAGTCCACGATGAAGAATTCACTCAAGAGGGAAGAGTCCCCTATGTTAGAGGAGTCATTAGTGAAGAAGAATAAAGTGACACAAATCTTGGAATCTGAGGAGACAAAGAGCATGAAGGATGATGAGTTTGAGGAGGAAGATGAAGAGTGTAAAGAAGGTAAGAGTCCTCCTGTTTGTAATATACACGAGTCCGATGAAGAACGAGATGAAGAGAAGAATGAGTATGAGGAGGGAATCCATAAAAAAGGAGGAAGTGAGGAAGTAGACATGCATGCTCAGAAGACCCCGACCCTGACCAGAGAACATATAGATGACATTGCAGAGAAGGAGGTGGTGGGTATTATATAATAGTTGGTGGAGCATGAGGTGGAGTGTAGAATTGGTGAAGTACTAAAGGAAGTAGAGGAGATAATGAGTGTAGGGAAAGAGTATGGAAGCATGTGTGGAGATCCTAACATGGAAGTAAGTTTCCCCAAGGCAGTGCACATAGGTGGAAAGGGCACAAGAGTGGCGCAAGAAGATGCCACAACTTACATTAATGATCCAAACAAGGTACTACAAGTGTGTTTCCAAATCACAGCGCCCATAGGAAAACTCCTCATTTGGTCTTATTTTGATGAAGAGGGTGTGTATATGTGCAGAAGGAAAATGCTATCTGGGGATTTTGAGTCCCATGTTGATGAGTCTGAGTTTGAGGTTAATAGTGATACATTGATGAAGAGACCAAATGCTAAGGGAATAAACCCTCTTGTGAATTCTCAACAGCTGTTGGATGAGCAAGTTTGCAACACTTTAAAAAAAGTGTCAGTGGAAGTAGAAGAAAGAATTTTGGGTAGAAATGATAGAATAAGAGTATTGAAGGAGGATCTTGAGAAAAAGAATGAGGAGATCATTGAGAGCGACATGAAGATAAAACAAAAAGAATTATTCAATGCACAGTAAGACGGTACCCACCTATAAGGAATATTCAACTCCCTGAATGTGCTAAGCCACAACTTAGACTTGACTTATATAAATTTTATCATCTAGTTACACAAATTTCTTTCATAATAGATTATGATCACCTTTATGTATATGTATATGTTCTTCTTTTCACTCTCTTCTACTCATCTGAATCGATCCTTATGCTCAATCAATATGCCGTCCTAATGTTCTTTTTCATATGATGAATATTTGCTTCATCAATGTGCTCTCCTCTTTTCTCTCTCTCTTCTTCTCTCACTCTTTCTTAGTCTGATTATATAATATTCTATATTCTTCTACTCTTCCTTAGCTCAAATACTTATTTTCTTACTTGAGAAACTCCAAAAATGGCTCCAGATTTGAACTATATTCACAACCGACCCATTCCTTTCCTTTGATTTTTGTGTTGTGTATGTTCCTATTTGGTCACCTTAGAATCCATAATATTAAATGCATGCAACTAACCCCATATATTGTTCCTTCTATATTCGGCATGATTACACCACTTTCCATGCATTTCCATAAGATATTTATTATCCGTTTGTGAAAAATAGATTTTCACATTTGCAACATGATCCAGATGAGTGGGCCATTTACTTCTTCAATATTTTATCCTACCTTAAAACTTAGATTCTCATATAAAATTTCAACAATATTTCCCCAAGGTCAATCAACATTAAATTCTGGGAGCTAGAACAATAGATTTCTTTTGTTCTTCATGGAGATCAAGTTGTGTACTTAGACCCAATCTTTTGACATTTAATCACCATCAATTTTGGAGAACCAACTCTCACTTGTTCATGTTTGAAACAAATTGATTTATTTGGACCCTTTTTCAACACATATTCTATCATGTCGTAAATTTCCTTAGCTCCTTTGACTTTCTCCTTTGTATTACGGTACTTGCCTTTTTTCAATGACATTTTTTGTTATCCATAGATCTTCTATGCTTCTCACAGCTTTCCCAATGTCTTGCGGTGTTCCTCCTTATATGCTACCTCCCCATAGCTTTCTTCCATGACCGTCTATCTCTTTTACTTATGTCTTATATAGTCTTCCATAGCTGTCTTCCGTCCTTAGTAGCTTTTATAATTCTTTGCAGGTTTTCTCTTTATCCACAGATTTTTTTTTGTATTCCTTACTTGTCTTTTCCTTCACCTCCGTAATTCTTCTTTTGTATTGGTGGCCTCACTTATCTCACTTACGATTCAACCTTTGAATCCATGTAGTTTTGTAACTTCATCCTTTTATGTGCGGAAACCACTTACCTTCCACAGATTCCTCTAGCATTCTAGAACTTTGTGTGGACTTCGACAGCTACTCCAAGTCTTTGGTGACTGTCTCTAGACTTTGACGGATACTCCCTCATGTCCTTGATATGCACAAAAATTGAATAAATCCCTTAGCACTTATCCTTAGTCATCACGGGCCTCTGTCAGCTGACACTACCAATAAACCTTCATCTTTTCAACTTGCTCACTTTACCAATTCACTCCTTTTTCCATCAATGCAGCTTGACATCAACTGATACAACTTGAAATCAGTGAAAACACATATGACTCATGAAAAATGTTCAAAATATCTATCTCTTCTCTTCCCTCCTAGCATTCTCTCTCTTAAATGTTCTAATTTCTCATTGGGGTTTGCACTTTTTCTTATATCTTAATGTTCCTAATGTAATAATTCACCTTTATGTTATAAAAAGGGAATTAATGTTTTCCTAAGAAGGTAAAAATTATTAATTCATGTTGAGACATACAAAGATTCGTTGGGGGTTATATGAAGAGTATTTTCTCTTCCTATAAATTGTAAATCCATTCCCATTTCAAAGGGTTGGTGATCAATTTTGTAAATTCAAGAGTGCATTGTACTTAGAGAGAACAAAAGAGATAGCCATTTTCTTCCATTTCCCCCACTTTCAAATTTATTCTATTTCCATACTATGTACAAATTTTGTTTGAGCATCAATACAATAAGGAGTTTCATGCCTTTTTTTTATGAGGAGATTTTAGAAACTTTGAGTTCTAAATCTTAACTCGTCTTGTTCTCATTTGAAGGGTTGTTTTCTTCTTAATTTTAATTCATGTGATGAATCTTCTAATTGATGTATGCAAGACTCTAATTTTCTAATTGCAACATTAGTTCTCATTATCTTAAATTCTCACTCCCTTTCTTTCTCTCTCAATAAAGTCCTCTCTAGCAAGCAATTGCTAGCTTTACCACAGGGTCAGTGGAGTGCCCCTTTTGGATCCCTGGCTGTAAGGCCAACCCAGATAAAAATCACCATTACTCATGTATTCATATATGGAAGCTTCACTGTTTAAGTAGAGGTACTTAGATTCCCAGAGTGCTGGCAAGAAATCCAAAAATTTGTGCCCCGAAAATTTTTCTCGCCAACAATATCATACTAGACTCTAGGACTATACTTAGATTCTATGGTGGTCCCAAAACAAGTCATTTTTTATAACAAATATATATAGGGGTGAGGTCTTTTCCTTCACCACCCATGCACTCTCCTAATAAGAGGAGTGCTCAAAATAGATTACATACATGATTTTCAAAAAATATAATAATAAATCTTCCTATAAATAAGACTTGCATTTATCCTATTAATAACCTCCATGCGTGTGCTCAAATCTACACGTCAATTCTCTAAAAACTAGCCTTCTCTTGGCTAGAAAGTCACCATGCTTTCATCCTTTTCTTGGTCATCACTCCATATTTCTTTTTCTAATTTTATCTCGTAACTGTAAAATCGGCTAAGTCCTAGAATCTACCTTCTTGGGTGTGAGCCTTCCGCGTGCCACTTTACTTGTCCTCATGCACATTTACGTGCCCTACTTGTGTTCCTCATTTCCCCTGCATTCTCTTAATACTTAGACATTTTATCCATCCAACATTCAATTTTCTAAGTAGTCCTTTTATGTTCTAGTGAATTCATGTTGTTTTGTTACAAAACTAGGGTTTTATGTTTGTGTGCATGGTCTCGCGCACCACTGTATTGATTGGTTTTGTATTTAGCTTCATACTATGTAATGTTTTTGAATTATAATGGATAATTATAGTTAGATACTATTTTTTCATTGATCTGAGTATGGTGAATTAATATTTCAATTGATATTGATTATGGTTTAGCTGGATTAAGTATTTTCCTTATTTTATGTGTTTCCAAGTTACATGGTTGTAATGATTATGTATGCATGAATGCTTTCTTGGTTAGTATTATGATAAACATACATGTGAAATTATTGTCAAGAAACACAAAGTTGTAGAAAATAAATCACATAATTTTGGTATCTATCTAGTCCTAATCAAATACCACTATTCATATGATTCCCAAGTGAGAAAAGTACTAATTGATAGCTGTCTTTAACCATCCTTGTTTTCTCTATGTTGCCTCTTTTGGTCTTACAATCCTTTCCCATTCTGTCTTTTCATACTTTGGCATTTCTCACTCTGGACACCAGTTCCCAGCTAGGATGTTAGCACCCAAGTGCCCTCGTCCCCTTTGGGTGCCCCCAGCCTCTTTGTACTTAACTCAAATCTTTTGGGTCTTTTCTAGTCATTTGGGCATCTAGCTTTTTACTGTTTAGCCTTTTAGTGGTTAATTATGAAATTCAAACAAGGGAAAAATATAAATACAAAGCTATTTGATCATAATGAAGGACTAAGCACTAAGCATTATCTATCATCACCTAAGGTTGCATCCAAAGGCATTATAAAGAGCATTCAAGCATCCATTTAGCATCCACACAAGGGAAACAAACTGCATTTTTCTGCATACAAGCATAGGAGGAGAAGTTCATTCTTTCATGCACACATCTATCTATATTTTCTACATATAGATAACTTCTCCCTATCAAGTGTGACATGAGCCACCTAGGGCATGATTCTTCACACACACAAAAATACATTGGGTTTGAGATGTAGTGTAATGCTAGGTCATAAGTTAACTTGTTTGACAACCGAGGATATTTTGGCCCCTCATTTTCATTATTTTCTTTTTGGGATTTGATGTGTTTTAGGGTTTTTGTAGGTCATTTATTCCTTAAAGGTTTAAGAAGAATAACAATGAAGTCCAACAATATATAAGTGATCAAATGTGATAAACAACAAACATATCACGACCCTGCAAAATTAGGTTTCACACCTTCTGAGTAGTCATAGGCACTTGGTGTAACGCACGCTAAAAACAACCCACTTGAGACCCAAGAACAACCTAGGATTAGTTAGGAAAATTATGGAATAATTTTTTTTATAAGAAGAATCTACAACTAGGTTATAAGGCAACAGATGTCACTAACAAGTTCCAGAATAATTCTAATCCATTAAAAAATACTTTTCTTTTATTAACAATTATTAGAGGTCATAAGGGTCCAAAATTTAGGGTTATAAGGTTCAATTAGGTTCAGAGGGTAAAACTTCACCGTACCCACTCTTTAACAGGCTTAAAGTTTCAACTTGTTATTTTCTCACACTTAACACATTCAAAAATTCCCTAAATCATTCCCATTAGATAGGAAATTTCCTCACCTTTCCATTGATATAAAGAAGTCCTCCTAACTCCTATTATTTATCAATTTATGGGCCGATGGGCCTTCGGGTGAAATTTTTTCCAAAGAGCGGGCTTGCGGGCCTATGTGTGAAAATTTACCCAAAGGGTAGGTTGACGGGCCACAGGGAGATGATTGGAAAATTTACCATGTGCGAGGTGAAAAAACTAACTTTGCACCCGCACACCTGCGGGTGTACAAGTCCACAAAGGACACGTGGCGCCTCCCAAGCCAGTGTAGGAAAGGGCGGGGTGGCAAGAAATACTTTAGGAGAAATTTCCCGCGCGAGGGTGAAAAGCCAACTTTGTGCCCGTGCTCCCATGAGACCGAAAGGGACATGTAGCATCTCTAAGCAAACTAGTGCGGTGCTCCATGTAAAGGGACACGTAGGGTGGTAATTAGGTGGGAAATACTTTGAGAAATTTCCCGCGCGGGGCCAAGAGCCAACTTTGTGCCCTTACTCCAACGGATCCTCAAAGGACACGTGGCAATGCCTGATTAGCTATGGCTCAGCGAAACGAAAACGAAGACATGGAAAAATTTCCCAAAATTTTATGCAACACAAAAAGGAAAAAGGGACCCACTCCTCCACCGATGCCTCGTGACGCCACATGGCATCTCCTAATTGGTCACAGGGCGGCGAGGCGGTGGGGGAAAACTTGAAAAAAAATTCTGCCAATGTGGCATTTTTTTCTGGATGCGCTAAGTTTAAAAAGGGGTCTGCCCCTCCACCAACACTCTATGATGCCACACAGCAGCCTTTGATTGGCTATGACCGGTGGTGGTGGAAATTTGGAAAATTTTGGAAAAATTTTCCTATGTGCTTAAGGGAAAAAATTCAGGTTGCGGGCCCGCCAAGGAAATTTTTCCCTTTTTTTTACGCCAAGGAAGAAACACTTCATAAGGAATTTTTTCCCTTTATAGAGAGCTCAGTTTTGGGAAAACAAGTACTTTCTAGAAATATCTTGACGTCCTCTTTGCATAGAGATCATTATTTCTTTATTCTGATAAAGTTTAATGGGCTAATTTTAAGAAAACGGCCTGTAGGATTTTATAGTTCGAACTGGTAAATTTTAACTTGTGAGATTTGTTCAAATTGATCTTCTTCCTCTCTCAACATGTCAGATAGACATGGAGAGTTATTCTTAGTAGGAATTAGGATAAGTTTGTGATGTAGATCTATTTGATTGAATTCCAATTTGAATTTTACAATTTTGACAGGTAGCAAAACGACTGTGAAAACTTTGAACTCAGTTTTACCAGGTTTTGAAGTATTTCCATTAAATGTTTTTGTCTAATTGAATTCATTAGGGCCTACTACTTCAATTTAATCATTTAATTTGTTATTTTATTGTTACAAGTTTGAACTGTGCATTTTTTTGTTTAGGTAATTGCCAGTTTGAAAGAATCAAAACAAAGGGAAATTTTTTAAAGGATCTATTTAATTACTCACCATCTCCCAAGTGTATAAATTCATTATAATCCTAGCCTAATACATTTAGTTGATTTAATCAAACCATTTACGGGATAAAATGCAAATTCTGATTTCCAATCTTAACATTTTTCAAGGACAGAGTTCTGCATTTTCCTTCACACGCATTTACTTCTTTTCAACAAAGATTTCAAAACACAGTAGATGATCAATTTCAAAACAACAACACAAATTGAGAAAGGTACTGTAATCCTATATTTGATTTCAAAATGCAACATTACAATCCTTTCTTCTTTTATTCCTTCCAAAACATATATTATATACAGGACAGAATAATACATTTTCTTCTCACGTTTTGCACTTTACCACTTTTTAAACAGGGCTTTCATATTGTATGCTAAACACAAATTTCCAATGGAAATAACAAAATATGGACAAGAAAAAACCACTTCCATTAATTTAAATGAACTCTTACAACTTCCTTTCCATTTGGTTTTAAAATGCAACATATAAAAACACGTATCTTTCTTTCACATTCTTTCCAAAACAGAATAAAAGAGTATAACTATTTTACATTTCAATATACAACTTGCAATCAGTACAACATCTTTCCATTACAAACATTTACAATTTCATCCAATTCAAGTGGGAAAGGTTACAATGAGATTTCATTTCACAAGGGACTGTCAAACTGTCTTTTCTCAGCTCCAGAACATCAACATGCATACTCCTCATTCTTTCCAATTTGATCACAATAAGAGTAGGGGAAAGGCAAATGCTCTCCACCCAACCAAGACATCCAATGAAGAGGAGAATCCATCCTTCTTCATTGGCCCCCCGAGCCCCAACCACAATGTAATAAAATATGTGATCCAACTCATGGAAACAATAGGCTTCCACAAACATACAAGCAACATTTTACATTAAAGAAACACAGTCCCAAACATGGGGGAATATAGTTTACAACTACATTAAAACATGAAAAATAATACAAAGGAACTTCATCAAGCAAGCCAAATGAGAAAGAAGCTATGGGGGATGTTACTTATGCCTCCCAAAGGGGAAAATGGGTATCACAACCTGAGAACAACCTCCATCCCAAATATATATATATCACCAAAGGAAAAATATATATATCAATTTTTGGTCATCCAAATTGTGGGCAAACGGACTATAATCTTATTGGTGTTTTTAAAAAAAAAAACCAAGTCATATATATATCCCTACAAGTTGATATTATGTTGTTATTTGCAATATGATGTCCACGGATATATATATATATATGAATATCATTTCAAAACCCTATCATGCCCTTATGCCTCCCCCAAGTACCCCTTATTCCTCACATTTTCTTATGTCTCCCCAACCTCTTATGGCACCCCATAATGAGTAAAGAAATGCAAGCTATTTCTTTGTAAGGTGGAACCCAAATCCCAACTCCCTCCACCCTTATACCTCCCTATAACCACTTGTTCCTCCCAAAAAATAACCCCATAGTCTTCTCCTACACCATTCCTAGGCCATCTACCCAACAACCCACAATATATACCAAAACATTCACACAAGAACATTTACATATATACAAGAAGAGCATTTCAAGAGCCAAGCTCCTACCTCTCCATGATGGAGTTGTTCCAAGTTCCAAAACAACAAGCTTTATCCCAATGCAAGCAATCCAAAACAGCAAGAAAGCATGCAACAATCTTCCAAAAACTTCTCCAAGCAAGAGCTCCCAAAACAACAAGAAAAATTCACCCAAAATGAAGTCTCCAAAAGTGAAGCAACCCAAAACAAGGCAAGCAATTTAGAATTTTATAGAAGAGGGAAGAGAAGAGGATGAGGAGGATCCATGTAGGATGCCACATCACACATCCTCAACCCCAACCCCCAAAATTCAACTTCATTCTCCAATGCATAATAAATAAGTGGGTGAATAATATGACAGTTTACTTACACACTCAAATCCAACCCACACCCCAAAGGACTGAAATTAAAACATGTAAGAAAAGTGTAATTAAAACCTACAATAAGTCTTCCCAAAATGCATATAAAAGTCTAATTTCAACTCCCCAACCATAGGTATGGCTGGTAAATAAATTTAAGAGGCATGGGACAAGTTTAACTTGTCCCACAAGCCTCCAAAAATCAGCCTCCAAGGACAAATTCAAATTTCCAAGAAGGTGGAGTGTTTCACACTCAAAAGTTAACTTACACATCACTTACAAGGTCACTTACACATTACTTACACATTCTTACAACACTTTAAAACATGGCCAACAACTCTATTAATTACATTCTTATGACATCTTTTAATTAATTAACTAAACAATATGATTACTCACAATATTAACACCACATTAAATAAATAATGAAAGGGTAAGTGCACCACATAAAACACATGCAAAATTTAAACAAAAGGGACCAAATAAAAGAAAAACATAAAATCCCTTGGTCACATTTAAAGGTGATCCCCCCATGGGAATCCCTAACACAAACAAACACACACAAACAAATACAGTTGCCATGGTGACCTTGTTGAATTCATCTAGAATTCCAATGTGGTTGGTCTCCAATCCCCGATGTTTGTTGTGATATTTTAACCTGCAAAACACAAATACCTCCTTCGGCCTCGTGGCCATATCAGAACATCCAAAATAATATAAATATAATTAAAATTCCAAAATCATCTAGATATATGAATCACAACAACATCAAAGCAATCTAACAATATCATTTATAGTTTTATCAACAACTATATCATCATCCAATAATTTTCCATTTCTAGGTCTACTCATAATATCCAAATATCACAAGTCTGAACAACATCCATCATATAACCATGTCCAACAGTATATCATCATCAACATATAAAATGTCTCTAATAATCATCATGCATCATAACTGAATCAAGTCAACAATAATCCATGATCTAACATTTAACATCATACTATAATAAAGTCCATAATCATGTCCATAATATAATCAGAAGTATCATGATTAGTATCAAAAAGGTGTCAAAGGGAAGTGGGCACTACACCTGGAATAGGTATTTCCCACGCCTGACCCTGCATAGGCACCCTGGTCATGGCATTCTCGACACTCCAATTTTCTAGGTCTGATTACAAAATCCTCCCCCTATGTTCTGGCAATTTTATAGCTTTGCATACCTTTGGCATTACTACAAATCAAATAAGTCTTTTTGTCTCTTCATTTTACAACTAGGGTTTCAAATTTAAATTTCTTATTATTAGAGATCACAAGCACTGAGAGGGGGGGTGGTAAATCAGTGCAGATTAAGATTTTTAACAAAGTTGATTCAGATTTCTATCAAAGAGTGAAAGCATATACTCATAAGAATTTAAACAACCATATGCCACGTAATATAACACAAAACACAAAATTTACAGTGCAAAAACCTTTCAGGGAAAAACCCCACTTGAAACCAAGGCTTTATAAGGAACACTAATTCTAAAGTCTTACAATGGTTTTAGTTGAGTACCCACTAAACTTGTGAAACACCCACTTCACAACTTCAAGCACCCACTCAAAGATTTATTGAGCACCCACTCAGTGAATTTTAGCAAGCAACAACTTGCAAGGAGAAACAACCCCTAATTTAATCAGCTACAACTAATATTTTTTAGGTACCTACCACAAGGAGATTATAATCGCCTGAAAATGCTAAGCTACAACTTAGACTTATTATTTTTTACATACAAATTCTGATCATCTAGTTTCTTTTTTATTATTGGTAAATCATTTTTTGGGAGGGACTATGCCCCATTATAAAAAAGGCTTAGAATCTAGATACAACAAAGAAAAAGTTTAGAGAGTGATCAATATCATATGTTTTACATGAAAACACAACAACAATAATACAACTACGAAGAAAAATACAAAAATACCTACATATCCGTTATTAAACAACACAAAAATAGCGACGCAACAACCGTAAAATAGCTAGAAATCAACATATCAGATAAAAATTATCACTTGGATGCTTTATCTACAGTTCTCTTCAAATCATGCAAGGCATTGAATAAAGCAATGACAGTGACCTGAGTGGGGTCATTCTTGTCAACCTGGATGAAAACTTGGGCTTGTGCTAGTCCTTCCCTCTAAATGTTCTTTGGGATGTTGCTGAGCATGTAAATGTTCTTTACTTGATTTTCCAAGAAGTGGTAAACAAATTTAAGGGCCCTGGTAATAGACTCATGTCTCCCCTTCATATGCACAACCCTGTTATTGTAGACACCTATAATTACGCCCGAGTAATTTAAATACTTAAATTGTGCTAATTATCTCCTTTCCCGTAAATTGACGACATATTGTCAATAGCGCCCATCTTCTCTTCCATTTTCGTTAATTGATTACATTATGCTAATTAATTAAGTTTCCTATCCAACACATACCCTAATTAACGACCCTTCGTTAATCAACACCTTCTATCTAGTCTAATTAATTATTATTAATTAATTAGCCTCCCTTCTCATTAAATTAATAAATCTCTATTTCATTGGTTTAATTCCCTCCTAATGGTCCAAATCACACTAAAATCCATCTAAAAGCTTATAAAAGCTTGCACATGTATTTATTAATCATCTTGATTAATTAATACACTCCCTTTATCCACATGAGCCACTTGAGGACAAACTAAACCCTCCTAAAGCTAACTCAACCCCTCCTAAACCCCCATTATCCATAACTAACTCTACGTGTTGAATCCTTTATCCTTTGGGCTATATAAACAACCCTCCCTCTACTTCTACACTTACACCTAAATCCCTCAAGAGACAAAAGTAAGCACATAGTTTCATACTAATAGCCTTTGGTCATTCTTGAGCCCTCCATCCTCCATTCTTGAGGAGCTAAGCCTCACACCCAAGCATCCATTGAAGGATCAAAGCAAGCAAATATGGTTTTGATTGCCATTTGGACTATTTAGGTCCATTTTAAATGTTTAATTAGGCAATTAAGGGGAGTAGAGTTCATGCATTTACATTGTGTTTTGATTAGATTCAAAGTTATTAATGTTTAAAGGGTAGGAATTGCTCACTTCTTCATCATGATGGTGCATATTTCCCATTTTTAACTAGGTTAGGGAGCTATTTTTAGGTGGTAACTTTCTTGCTTTAAATTTGGTTAAATTTGTAGAAACACTTGCACACATTTGGCACGCCGGGTGGGACCCTTAGTCCCATGGCATTTTAGTTTAAATTTCATGGTTTTGGCTAACTTTTGATATGCACATGTAGTAATTAATGTTCATTTTCTTGGAATTTTTGCTCATTTGATATGTGTAACTTCATGTTCATAGTCATAATTTTAATGGGTTACTGCCATTCTTAAGCTAACTTGTCAAAATTTGAGATATTGTGATTTTTCTTGTGTTTACTACCGTATTTTTGTTGCAGGTATGGCGCAGGCATGATTTTAGGGGCGCAGGTGTGATTTTTGTGGTGCAGGCATAGTTTTTTGGGGCACACACATCTGTTTGGTGGTGCAGGCGCATTGATAAAATTTGTCACTCTGTTTTCCTACCACTGGCACATGCGCACTAACCCTGGTGCACATACCCTAACCGGCACGTAGGTACACTAACCTGGGTATAGGTGTTGTTTCATAATGTACCTTCACTACATACTGAAACTTGTTAGATCGGTGCACATGCCCTAACCAGGGTGCACATGCGGTTTTAGTGGCACAAGCATATTCTTCTAGTAATGCGGTTATTCTGTCTGTTTTTCTATCTGTTTTTCTGTCTGTTTTTCTCAGAGTAGCGCGTATGCTATTTTTATGGCACACACACCTCTCTGGTGGCCATGATGCTTAATAAATCTAAAAATTCCATAGAGTTGCGTAGGTGCTATTTTAGTGGCGTAGACACTATTTTCAGGGCACACACATCTCTCGGGTGACACAGGTACACTGTGAGTTGAAAATAACCTTAGGTGGTGCATACGCCCTAACCTGCACATAGGCACTGAAAAAGGGGTGCAAGTGTCCTTTTACATTTTTTGGAATTAAAATGTTGATGTGCTAACATTCTTACAGGTTTATCTAATCATATATTTGTCTTTACAGTCTATTTTTACATGTTTGTATTTGATTAGGTGATATTTTGCATTGTTTACTTATAGGAAAAAGGATCATGTATGCTCTTCCCTCACATCCCTTGGGGTGATCTTGGGAATCAGAAATTGTTGGGTCTTCATATTGTTCCAATCATTTAACTGACATAATCTTTGTCAGTGTCATTATAAACTAGGGCTATGTCCTAGGCAATATGTAATGGAGTCTCGGAGAACCAGTTATGCGTTGGGTCTGTTGGGGGTTGTTTAGTTTAATGACTATTCTATGGAAATGAAGTTCAAATCTACGGAAATTAAATACAGTTCTATAGAATTCAACTATTTAAAATGAAAGGAATTTTAACAACTAATCTTCTATTGTAAAATGAAATACACACACACTTATTCTTAACAAATGAAATCACAACTAAATAAATGGAACTTTAGCAGAAAGTAAGACTGTTCGTTAACTAGATTTGCATAACAAAATAATCTATTCTAAGTGAAAGCAGTAATGGAGAAAGCAGATACAGTTAATAAAAGCATGCATGTAAGACTTATCAAATGACAATTGCAGTAAATCTAATCAAAGAACTGTATGCATGAACTCAAAGTAACCTTGTATCTCCTCGGTTGAGTGGGCCCTTGCTCTTCCTCAGGATAGAGGGATTAACAACTTCTGATTCTCAAAATACTATGGATTTCATTAACTTAGAAATAAGTTCATAACATAGAAAAGATATCCAGAACTGTATGCATATAATCTCCTTTAATAATAAAAAGTGGTACTACCAAGTTCTGAAGACGAAGTCTTCATATAGATAATATTGGTTACAAGATTTGCCATATCAGGTGACATTAAACAATGTCCATCAAATTATAATTAAAACACAAAAATTCCTATGGGCTGTTAGGATCAAGCCCAGGCTAATAGGTCAACTTGATGGAAATAGTCTTCAGCCGCATGCTTCGAACTTAGGCTTCTTATCCACCAGCAACTTCCATCATTCCCCACACACATCATCACATTTTATTTCACAAAGACAGTTAGTAGGAGGTTCATGTGATAATTGGTTTTCATAAACTATAGCAAGGAAAATGCATAAAACATACTAAGATATAACTACACAAAACATCCCCATATACTACTAAGTCATATCAAAAAGAGTATTTCCGGCCTGAAGAAATTATATTAATGAGCCAAACAATGCACTCATCATTTTCACCTTGAATTTACCTGTTGCATGTCCCAATGCAACTCATTTGCATCCTGCTCGCCTACCAAGTTGTTCAGCCATGTCATACTCCTCAAATTGATCAGTGTATTGCTTTGTGGTGTTCTTACAACCCTGAGTATTAGAGGTAATTTCCACCCAGGTAGTGAAATTGTCATGGGACTGTGTAGCATTGTTCTGCCAGGTAGTGAGAGGGCTGAAGAGGAGTGGTGGCCGTACTTGGAGGCCTACCCATTCATCAGTGTACTGCTGGCTGGTTTTCTCTATAGTTTGTTTGATAATGGTGATGAGGGCATCACCCTTGTGCATGCTCCAACTCAATTTCTAGGGAGAGAGAACCTCCCTACATTTCAAAGGCATACTTAAAGTATCCCATCTCCTATCACAAGCTTGCCAAGTAGTACCGAAATTTTCCTAACTATAATTATCAAAATCAATAACACACTGTAGTAAAATCTGAGAAGTATTCACCGCAACCCCTGCCTGATAGTAAAATGATCGAAATTTTTTCCATAGGGCGACATTTGCATGATGAGTTGAGTGAATGTGAAATCCGATGGACTGAGCAGTGTGATTGAAAATGTCCGTTTGCTGCCCCCAAATTATCTGATTCCACAATACAGACTGAAAGGATTTAATTTTAAAATCACCCACAAATAGGTTGATCAAGAAATCAGGGACATTGTAACTATCATGTTATGTAGATAAAATTCACAAAGCAAATTTTGAATTTCTGGAGTACTGCACTTGTAAACTGATAAAAAACTAGGGCCATTGGGAATTTCGTGAGGGGCTTGAGAACACAATTGAAATAATTGCCAAGAATAAAATTGTTCTTGGACAAACATACTGTAGACTGAAGAGGGTTTCCTATAGGACAGTAGTTTGATGGCCAAAGGATATACATAGTCTAAAATAGATGTTACTTTTTGTTTTTCCCCCTCAATAGATTATTTTTCCTTTTTTAATTTTTGATTTTCCTTCCATAATTCCCTTTCATGAAGGGAAAACTTTTGGAAATTATTCAAGAGGGTAAGAATCTTATCATGTTGTCACTTTAAACAACTCACTTCAAGCTACAGGGCAACAATCTCCCGAAATTTTTCTACTGTCTTTTGTGTAAATTCAACTTGTAATAAAAGGTTGGTTTCTTCCATACCTTGTAGCTGAGATTTTAGTAGTACGATTTCCTCCAGATAGTTGTGAGAAGGCACCACTTGGGGTTCAAGAATTTTAGGAGTCACAGTGTGAATTTACGTAGATGACGGAACATCAGATGATGGAGCAGCTAGGCCATCCTCCTTATGTAGTTCCTCCCGAATGTGGGTGGTATCATCAGGCAAGGACTCCGATTAGAAACTGCCTGTCTACAAAAATGAGCTAAGCCACTGGGACCATAGTTGCATGGAAGAAGATGGGGCCATGGCACACTTTCCTTTTGAATCAGAAATGGAAGGGGATGGACCCTCAAGAGTATTAACTATGTGCACGTGCTCAGGAACATCAGCTACCTCTGATTGGCTGTGTGAAGGGCAAGGTCCCAATGCAAGGGTAGACTGAGATGTAGAAGAGAGACCATATTTTAATTACTTTGGCTTGGACCCTTCACCACCAACACGTCCCTCAAGCCTCTACTTTGGTCTAAAGAAGACTTGGTGTGAACATAATAGATGAATCAACCCTGGTGTTTAATCATAGACTTGCCTCCAATGGACTGGTGCTTCTGGAAAACTTTAATGATGGAGTCTGCGAGGTATTCTGGTAGGTTTACCTGAAGGGCCTGGTTGACATGTCCCTTTTTAAGCTGGATGAGCATTTTAAGTGCATCACCCCCCATGATAGAGGCCTGACCATCACATATGAAATACTGGTTGACCCATTTCACAATCTCGCTCCAGATTCCAAGTAAACTTGTTTGCTTAACACCCTTCTTGACACCCAATGGAGTCAAGATGACCTCTGAGAGTACCTATCCTTTGTCATGAAACTGAGCAATCAGGATTTGTAAAGGGGCATTCATCATAACCTTTAAACCAAAGTTTGGCAGGCCAGATAGGTCAAAAATGACCTGACTAGTAATTTCAACTCGTCTTCCACCAACTTGCGAACAGGTGGACTCAAAATTGTTCAAGAATTCTTCCACAATGCCCTCATTAAACCTTTCAAATTTCTGAATGAAATCCAACCATCCAAAATCATGAAATACCTATGAAAGGGTGACATTTCAAAGTAAGGCGTCTGGTGAAGCAAGTTTTGATGTCTTTCGCGGTCCCATGGTGAAGCCGAAGGTGAGTAATACAAGGTAGCAGAAAAAAACGAGAACAGAGCGTCTCTTCCACATCTCGTCTAGTGACTGATAAAACCAGTCATGCTTGATGTGCATACAACAATGGTAAGAAGCAGTTACAGAAGCATTAAATTTCAAATGACACCATATTCCTTGGGTGGTGCAACATCAAGCGAAGGTGATGATGGAAAAATAGTGAATGAGACCGGCCACCCGTGCGAGTTTAAGATTTTTACAGCGGCACATATCCCATGGTTGAGGAGTGAGCACCACCTATCCTGACTTTGGAGAGTGTGACACATCAAGGCATGTGGTGATTATGAGCCATTACTCCTTTTATGCCGTCATTCATAGAGTCAGATTTGGAAAGAGATCCGGAATGACCAGAGCAATTATTTCATGATGGCGTAATGATGCTAAATGCATACATGGGGAAATGTTTTGCATGGAAATATCGTTAGCAAGTTAAAATGCTCTTACCCATGCCACATTTAGTCATCCGATATCCATAGATTCCTACACCCTGTAGTTCGAGATGAAAGATGATTAGTGGTAGTAGAAATAATGAAAATTCCTGCATTTATTGGAAATAACAATAAGAAAAATTGCTAACTAAGGGAAGAAGATTGAATAAAGGATCATCTTCCTTTCTTGAATTTATAAGAGATTGATTACTCCATGCTTGAGAGGTAAAGAGCCTCCTCAGCATGCGTGTCTGTTCGTAACAGAATGTCATTGGTGAAAGTCTTCTTATCTAGTGGTTGGTGATAAACTCAGAGCCTATGCCCATTCACCATAAGAGTCCGTTTGTCTCCATCAATCGGTGTCAATCAAACAGAGCCATTATCAAACACTTGATTTACTAGATAGGGACCTAACCAACGTGTACACAGGTTGCCTTTAAACTGCTGATAGTGGGAATAAAAGAGTAAAACCCACTATCCCTCATGAAATGTCCTTTTTTTGATGTGAGCATCATGCCAAGTTTTCTGCTGATGTTATAGAATTTATGTCTGTTGTTGTGCCTTCATCCACATTTCATCTAATTCATTGAGCTGTGACACTCATTCACGCTGTGCTTCATCCAAATCAATCCCAACTTCCAACATTGTTCACCAGGTGTGCAATTCAAACTCAACAGGTAACAGTGGCTTCTTCCCAAAGACTAGCTCATAGGGAGAAAAACTAGTAGTTTTCTAGGTCGTGTTGTAGGCTCAGATGGCCTCAAGAAGCTTTGGTACCCAATTCTTTCTATCAGCATTGACCACATTAGTTAGAATATTCTCGAGTTTTTGATTGGTTACCTCCACTTGCCCATTAGATTGGGGGTGATATGGTGACGATTTCTGGTGCCTGATTCTATAGATTTCCAAGACAACTTTAATCATATTTGAAACAAATTAAGGACCTTGATAAGATATAATGGCCCTTGGTGCTCCAAATTGCAGCAATATCCAGCTATAGAGAAAATCAGCAACAACATCTTCATTAGAAGATGCCAATGCTTGAACTTCAGCCCATTTGGTGACATAGTCCGTGCATACCAAGAGATACTCCTTCCTGAAATATGGAGGATTAAATGGTCCAACAACTCAATACCCCATTTCTCAAATGGTCCTAGAACCAACTGAGGATTCAGAGGCATTTCCGTAGAAAGTGTAGGTTTTCCCATTCGTTGGCATGCATCACACTACCACACATACTTTTTGATAGTCTTATGGAGGGAAGGCCAATAGTATCCTGCTCTAATGATCTTGTGAATTGTTCGTTTCACTGAATAATGTCCACCTCCTGGCTCATCATGACACGCTCGCAGTATGTCATGTACCTCATCCTCTCGAACACACCTATGAAGAATCGTGTAAGGACAACATTTAAATAAGAATCCGTTACACCATTTATATGTTGCACTATTTCTAACCAATCGCCTTCTTTCCTTATGAGAAAAATAGGAAGGAAACTTCCCTATTGTTAAATAATTCATGAGATCAACAAACCAGGGAGTCTTAGTTAAGATAGAAAACAAGTGTTCATCAGGAAATTGGTCTTGGACTGCTTCATCATCACCTGAAACATTTATTCTGGAAATAAAGTCAGCAACAACGTTAGATTTCCTAGGCTTATCTATGATAGTGAGATTGAATTCTTGCAACAAGAGTAACCAATGAATAAGCCTTCCACCAACCACTGGTTTGTTCATCAAATATCGAATGGCAGAGTGGTCAGTGTAAACAAATTTTTTATATCCAATGATATAATGACAAAATTTATTCAAAGCATAGACGACAGCCAAAAACTCTTTTTCCATAGTAGTGTAATTCTTTTCCGTAGGAGTCAGATTTTTGCTGATAAAATAATTTCATACATATGATATTTTGAGTCTTTTTGTCCAAGGAAAGTGCCCATGGCTGTATTAGAAGAATCAATGTGGATATGGAAAGGTTTTCCCTAGTCAGGGCCACGTAAGACATGGGCTAATTGTCAGCTTCTCTTTGATAGAATCAAATGCCTGTTGACATTGAGGAGACCATTAAAAAACACAATCTTTGGTTAGCAGTGAAAACATTGGGGTGGAAATTTTGCTAAAATATTTTATGAATCGGTAGTAATAACCTGCATGGCCAAGGAAACTTTTGATGTCAATCTGATTAGCTGGTGTAGGTAATTGGGTGTTGACTGTTATCTTTTTGGGATCCACCTGTATACCTTGGGCTAAAACATGGTGACCTAAGACAATTCCTTGATAAACCATCATTAGACATTTTTCATGACTCAGAGATAGTTGGTTTTGTTCACATCGACTAAGTACTTTCTCAAGATTATTCAAATATTCTTCAAAAGTGGATCCATGGATAGTGAAATCATCCATGTAAACCTCAAAACAGTCATTAGCAAGATCTGCAAAAATGGCCAAGACTGCCCACTGAAATGTAGTAGGGGCATTACAAAGTCCAAAAGGTAAGACTTTGTAAGTGAATGTACCCCAAGGGCACGTAAAAGTAGTCTTATCCTGATCAGCAGGGGCAATACTAATTTGATTATACCCACTAAACCCATCCGAGAAATAAAAAATATTTCTTACCAGCCAAATTGTCCAGGACTTGGTCAATGAAAGGAAGGGGAAAATAATCCTTCTTGGTGGCTTTGTTAAGTTCCCTGTAATCAACACATATTCACCACTTATCATTCTTCTTGGGAATAATAACTAATGAGGAAACCCATGGACTATCAGATATACGATAGATGAAACCTACCTTTAGGAGTTTTTCGATCTTAGTTTTGACTCTCTTAATGCTGGATTGATTCTTCGTTGCGGCTGCCTTATATGTTTGACGTTATCAGTGTAAATATGATGTGTACAGATGCTAGGATGAATTCCTTTCATATCAGTGTAATCCTAAGAAAAATCATGGGAATGTTTCTTCAGAAACTCAAGCACCCTAGCTTCTTGATTGACCTCCAAGTCGCTACCTATAGTCATCTCTCTACCCATACTGACAAGCACCTACTTGGTATCATTCACAAGAGCAAGCTCTGTACTAGTGATAAAAGAATTCAATGGGAAAACATGGGGCTAAAGCATGTGCATGATGGATATGTTGTCAAAAGATAGAACTTTGGTTAAAGGACAATAGAAATCAGGAACTAAATGTTCAGAATTATAAGCACAGAGTTTCCTACCAGACTCAGCAGAGGTAATGTCTACCAGAGAAATAGCAGAAGAGATGTCTATTGCTGGTATTCTGGATTTCGTAGCAGTAGTGCTAATTTCCATAGTCGCAGAGTCATTAGAATCAATCAGTTTATATGACTCTATAGCTTCCGCCATATGATTATGTACTGCAATAGTGGCCAGAAAAGAAGAACTCAAAGAGTTAGCATCCAAAGAATCCACCCATACCTGGCCACAATTGTTTGTATAAGGCTGGGCAGGAGGATATAATGAAATGTGTTTAGATTTCTACTCATTTAGAATTGTCATGTTGCCTGACCTACAATCAATGTAAGCAGAAACTGTAGCCAACCAAGGTCTTCCCAAGATGACTGGATATCCCAACTTCTGAGCTTTAGGCTACAAAACCATGAAATCAACTAGGTACTCCCATGATTCAACAATGACCATTATATATTCAACCACACCATTAGGTACAACAATGGATTGATCTACTAAATGCAGAACAATGTTGGTTGGTTGAAGTCCTGTTAAGGATAGCAGGTTAAACATTTCTGTTGTGATGACATTAATAGCAACACCAAGATCCACCAAAAAATTAGTTATTAAGTGGTTTTTTATACAAATAGTAATGATAGGGCTCCCAAGATCCCCATATTTTGGTGAGACAAGGGTGCCAACAACTAAATCAGCCAAATTCCCTTCGACTCTGACAGTATTTGGGTATTTCTTTTTCCTTCCTGGTGTCTTTATACACTCATTTCTAATGGTTTGGTTTAGTTCAGGGATGTCCCTTATTGCACGCAGCAGTGGAACCTCAATATGTTTCTTTTTTCAATTCCTGAACTAGTTTTGTTTCATCTACAGTTTGAGTGTCATGTAATTTCTCAGGAAAAGGGGATTGTAGTATGTTTGGGTATTTGATCATCTTGTTTATTTGGCATTGGTGAAGAACTAGTATTACCCTCAAGGTTCTCTTCCTTATCGACATCATCAGGAAATTCTGTGATAACAATAGGAGGGTTCAATATTTTTCTAGATCGTAGTTGTAAATTACCAATAGTGTTAACCTGCATGGTTTTACCTGTGTCTGTGTCATCAATCGAAGCTATCTGTTGATTTTTAGGATTGGATACTAGCTGGGCTGGAAGTTGTGTTTTTGTTTCTTGTCCTTGATTTTGGCAGGCTTGAGGTGGAGGCATTAAAGCTTGTTGTGGCTGCTGGAACCTACGTTGTTGATTACCGTTTTATGGTGGTGCCCAGGACTGATTTTGGCTAAAATTTTGTTAAGGACCCCACTACTGATTGTGCCAAGGATTCGCTGCGGGTGGTGGAGACCAACCGGGGTAAGTGTAAGGATTTTTCCAAGGTGGTGGATATGGATAAGTCATCTAGTTTGAGTTTGCCCACTCAGGTTGTCCCTAAGATGACTGAGAGGCTTGATTCGGCCATGGCATTCTCCAGGGATTTTGAGTTGGTCTAGATGGAAACCCACCTTGATTGTTTGGTCTTTCGACAAAATTTAATTCAACACTTGTTTGAGAGATGACATTCAAACCTCCCTTCAACTGTGGTAAAAGTGTGCAATGCTTAGTGTCATGGTCAGTAACTTCGCAGATTAAGCACATGTCTATGGAATCTAAAGGACATTCCCTTAAGGGGTTTCTCTTCTGAAATTTAGGGCAATACATGTCCAATGGTTCTTTGGAAGGGGTGGATTTTCCCTTGAGTCCATCAATGGTGAATGTTAATTGTAGCAGAATGTCTTTTTTCATGTTGGCCATTTCTTCTAGAAGTTCAGAGGTACGCAAAGACTTGGATGTTTGTTTTCTTCGTATTCCTCCACGTGTTCTAGAATATCTTCTACATAGCTCAGTGATTTGTTCCATGGTGAGTTTATGCATGTCTCCTCCTCCCATGAGATGGAGGGAATCCTTCGTTTCCTTGTCCAATCCTTTCAGAAAGGCTGTTTTAGTGATGTATGTATGTAACTCATACCCACTGCGTTTATGGAGAAAGAGGAATCTATCCAGATAATCCTCTAGATTCTCATCTTCCTTTTTCCGTATTTGGAAGAACTCTTCCTTCCTATCCCTTCCCCTACAATATTCTTGGTACTTATCCAGGAAGGCTATTTCCATGGCTTCCTAGGAATTAATGGAGTTAGAAGGTAACCCCATAAACCATCTCATAGCAGAATCTTTGAGAGTGGAGGGAAATAGTTTGAGTTTTTGATTGTCAGTTCGGTAGTCATATGTCTGGCACATGATTTTAAATTCAAATAGAAATTGATCAGGGTCTTCTTTGGTCATTCCTTGAAATAGGGGGAGGATGGATGGTGAGATGTTTTTCATGGGTGCATCTTCATCTACATCAAGGACAATGGGATATGTAAAGGTTCATCCTAAAGGTTGGTCTTTAGCATTCCCAAGGTTCCCCATTGCCGAGTGGTGTGAAGAGGATATAGAATTCTCAAAAGAGGTTCTAGGTGTTGAGTTGGAATTTGTATCACTCTCAGTGTTTCTCTCTTATGAAGTATCTAAAGAGATTTGTTGAATATTGCGTGCTATAAATCTCCCTTGGTTATCTCGTGACCTATGCATCCAGGTTGGTTGGTTTAAATCGAGGTTCGAGAGAACTAATGGTTTCCTATATGAACTCCATTAACACCCATAACATATGGAAACAAAATAATGGAGCTTATGGTTATTTCCCCAGCAACAAAATTAAAAATGATGGGTTATCGTATTCTTCCAATCATTTAATGACATAATCTTTGTCAGTGTCATTCTAAACCAGGGCTGTGTCCTAGGTATATGCAATGGAGTCTTGGAGAACCAGTTATACATTGGGTCTATTGGGGGGTTGTTTATTTTAATGCCTATTCTATGGAAATGCAGTTCAAATCTATGAAAATTAAATACAGTTCTACAGAATTCAACTATTTGTAATGAAAGGAATTTTAACAACTAATCTTCTATTGTAAAATGAAATACGCACACACTTATTCTTCACAAATGAAATCACAACTGAATAAATGGAACTTTATTCGAAAGAAAGACTATTCGTTAACTAGATTTGCATAACAAAAGCATCTATTCTAAGTGAAAGTAGTAATGGAGAAAACAGATACAGTTAATCAAAGCATGCATGTAAGACTTATCAAATGACAATTATAGTAAATCTAACAAAGAACTGTATGCATGAACTCAAAGTAACCTCGTATCTCCTTAGTTGAGTGGGCCCTTGCTCTTCCTCAGGATAGAGGGATTAACAACTTCTGATTCTCAAAATACTATGGCTTTCATTAACTTAGAAATAAGTTCATAACATAGAAAAGATATCCAGAACTGTATGCAGATAATATCCTTCAATAATAAAAAAGTGGTACTACCAAGTTCTGAAGATGAAGTCTTCATATAGATAATGTTGGTTACAAGATCTGCCATATTAGGTGGCATTAAACACTGTCCATCAAATTCTAATTAAAACACACAAATTCCTACGGGCTGTTAGGATCAAGCTTAGGCTAATAGGTCAACTTCATGGAAACAGTCTTCAGCCGCATGTTTCAAACTCGGGCTTCTTATCCACTAGCAACTTCCATCATTCCCTGCACACATCATCACATTTGATCTCACAAAGACAGTTAGTAGGAGGTTCATGTGATAATCGGTTTTCATAAACTATAGCAAGGAAAATGCATAAAACCTACTAAGATATAACTACACAAAACATCCCCATATACTACTAAGTCATATCAAAAAGAGTATTTTTGGCTTGAAGAAATGATATTAATGAGCCAAACAATGCACTCATCAGAAACGATTTTTAAATCATTTTAACGCTTTGAGTTTGTTAAGAGTAATTGATTTGGAATTAGTTAAATTGGCATAGTTGAATTAAAGTGTTTTTCCATTTGATATCTTTTTGAATTTTTAGAGACAATCACGTATGCTCTTCTCTTGCGTCCTTAGACGATCTAAAGAATCATAAATGATGCCTTCTCTTTTGATGGAAAACTACTAAAAATTGTCATACAGGACCAAAATTCTTGTCAAATAACAAAGGAATCGAAACAAAAGTAAGAAAACTACTAATATAGTTGTTATACAGGTTTCCAAACGGTGTTCGAGCAAACCACATCTAATTAAAAAAGATAAAAAGAACAACATATTCAAAACACCATATTGCAGGTTTCAGAAAATGGTACGTCCCTCTCTTCTCAACTAGAACATAAACCTTTTGGCATAACGCCTTAAGCTACAATAATGGGGGTGGTTCCAGGAACCCCAAAGTAGTCCACACAAGAGGGAACCTTGTGGACGAAATGGGAAGTGCTCCTCACTACCTATTTGAATAGTAAATCCTTTGTGAGATAGAGTTACAAGTCGTCCCTATGTGACCCTTTTAAGTACACATTTGGATGTATTTATTTCCCACTGTGCTTGAAGGGGGCAAAGTCGAGATACTCCTAAACTAGTCATTGCAAATTTTTGGGTAAATCATCCCACTCGTGGATAATATTTGTAGCACCTAGGACGAGAGAACCACCTAGGAAGATATAATTTGGCCAGGAGCCCGCTTTGATCATTCTGAAAATAGTGTTGAGTTGTGAACCATATTTTCATTGAGAAATGTGTGACATGTTACTTTAGCCTAGTTTTTACTTGCCTTTGGGCTGGGCGAAACTCTGCCGAAGTGAAGCCAACATTTTTCATCCTTTTTTTAAATTTTCTTCCTTCACATTCTTTTGACACTTTGTTGATTAGAAGGGGGTGACTACCTTTGTGTTACCAATCGACTGCTTCTATCACTTTTATGTCCGTTTACGCCCATCCATGCTTGTGGTTGGGTAAGTTAAACATCTAAAGTGTGCAAAGGCATATTCACGTCATTGGTAACCATTGTGATCTTGATACCCATGTCAAGGTCATCATTATAGTTAGGCATGGTTCATCACCACGGACTTCCTTGGAAGAGTTAGCTTGTTTGTATCATATCACTACAATTTCGATATTTACGTCTTGTTTCTTGTAATCTCGACATAAATACCTATATTGTAAAGCTACGTTGCACAAATTTTTAACTATTCCTAGCTATACTTTTATCTTTTTAGTTCGGTTCTATTCTTACCTCGATTTCAAAGAGTGCTAAGTGTTACTATTTGTGCGTGTTATATCAATAACACCTTGATATCAATACTTCACTTTCTCGCAAAGTGGGTTAACATATCTTGGTGATATTGTTGTGTCATTCACGAATTGTAATTGGCAATTTTTGAGATATAGGTCTTAATTGAGTTTGAGCTCGCTCATCATATATCTTGATTGGGAGGTCACATTGACTTCTTGTATTTACTTACGTTTTGTTCATTCCCTTGAACTTGGCATAAGTGAAGACATCTTATTAACCATCTTGCGATGTCAAACTACTTTTTGAAACGTATTCTAGGAGGTAATCGATTTAAATGGGTTTTGATACCAAACACTTGTATCACTGGCAATTTATCACCCTATCACATTGGTATTCTCAAATTGTTGATTTATTCATACTCTTAACAAATACATTTTGCATTTCACTTAGGGGTGATCACTAATCTTTGAACACATTTACAACTTACCCTAGTGAAACTATCACAAAAACATGGCTCCTAAAACATGTCTAGGGTTAAAGAAACAAATATACGAGGAACAAAAAATGTAAGCTTGGGAAACCTCTAATAGACAAGGGTCAAACCCCTTCATTGGGCATGACATAGGACCGCTATTTTCTGCAGAAAAGGAAACAGAAGAGATGGTCGATCATAGTGGAAATGAGTTAGAATCTCCACATGCAGACTTTGATTTTTACCACACTCTACTAGATGAGTTTCTTCTTAGAAACAAAGATAGAGTGTTGGCATGGGTCATAGAATTAGGGGCCAAATTGCCCATCGAGAATGAAACAATACTACCTGCAAATGACGCTACTGAGGAAGAATGCCCCCTTATCAATATGGAAGATATTTTAACAGGCGAACATGCTTCGACTTCTTACATAGGGAATGATAAAGTGGTAGGGCATAGAATACCCTTTATCAAAGTTCCATGAAGAAACAAGATAGGACATGAGATGGGTGAATAACCTCCACAATATGAAGAGGAGGAACCTTTAAAAGAAGAAGCCACAAACCAAGTCACAATCCAATAACAAATCGGTAACCTAAGCTAGCAACTAGATTTTCTTACTTCCCATGTATAGAAGGACACAAATAAGAACGTTCAAAAGTTAAAGCCTAAGGTTAAGATCAATGAACTCCATCACGAAAACTAGGGAGAAGAAGACACAGGGTATCATCGTGTTTACATCCCTTCTTATCCCACTAAAGAACAATTACTCGCACAAGAAGTGTAGTCTATGAAAGTGACACTTGCGAGATTACAAGAGAGCAATATAGGGAGCATTAGGAAATATCAATATGAAGAATTATGCCCCTATCCTTTTGACAAGAAAATGACCCTTCAACCTTGTTGTCCACTCAAAATTCCCTGCTCTGATGAAAGTAAAAAAATTTCAAAATTTTGAGTTTAAGTGTTTTCTCTAATGTACCGAAGTCGTGAAATTGAGAAAAGTCTGTAGTTTTGGGTCATTTTGTATGTATTTCGGGCCTATCGGACATTTTTGTCCCGCGTGTCCCAAGTTCCGAAGTGCGTTCTGTTCCCCGATCGGCCGAAATCCCTGAAGTTGTTCCATTTTCGGGCCTGTCGGAACTTTTTGTCCCGCCTGTCCCAAGTTCAAAATTGCGCTCTGTTCCCCGATCGGCCGAAATCCCTGAACCGCGTACTTCACTCTTTCATGTTCCAAGTGTCCCAAACTTTTCGTGCGAGTTGTTCCATTTTCGCCCGAACCGCCCGAGTCGCGTACTTCGGAACTTTTTGTCCCAAATGTCCCAAGTCAAAAAGTGCAAGTTGTTCCATTTTCGGCCGAAACACCTGAACCGTGTACTTCGCTCTTTCATGTCCCAAATGTCCTAAGTTCAAACGGGCCTTTTGTTCCATTTTCAGTCGAAACACCCGAACCGCGTACTTCGCGCGTTTTCGTCCCAAATGTCCCAAAATGCATTTGTGTGTCTTCTCCTTGTTTCACCCGAATCGGCCGAGCTGTGTGTTTCACGCATTCACGTCTCACATGTCCCAAGTGAACCAAGTGTCATTCGTACCAGTTTTTTCCGCTCTACCCGAATATCCTGCTTATTCAAATTGGTGGGTATGTAGTAAATGTGCATTGATCACCCTTCTCTCTCAGTCAATAGCCAACACGTCTGTCCCTCGTGGCAGAGACATAGCTGAGGCCTTAAGGAAATTCAAGTAGCGGATTCTGAAGTTTATGGGTCCTTCTCAGTGACTGGCCACCTGTCTTCTTCTCCTTGTTTTTTTCTCTTCTTCCCTTTCTTTTTCCGTTTTCTTTGTAAGAAGTTAAGGTACTGCGATTGGCGGTCCTTAACTATTCTTGGTTAAAGAAGCGGTTACGAAGAGTAACTGATTTGTAAGCTATATAATGGCCTTCTTTACGCCATTCTGAAGGAAGGAAGAATTTGGCATATTTTCTGAAAGTGTAAATAGATCATAAAGAAATCAATACAGAAGGACTTTCCATTCTTTGTCTATCTGATCTTTGTTACTCCTAAGCTTCCATTTATTTTCTTTGTGAAGATCATTTGTCTCAAGTTCATTAGTCTTGCCGATTGCATACTCTTCGACTTTGCAAGCTCGATGATCTTGTATAACCAAGAAGGAACTTTGTGTCCTTGATTAATGAGTCTCTGTTATGTTAAGAAACTTTGTGTTCTAGCAGATGTTATTTACAGAACTTTGTGTCTTTGAATTCCATCTTATTTATCCGATACAAATGATCTTGTTTCAATTCACTATGACTTCGCATACATAAAGAATTACTCTGATATCTATAATTCTGCATGTTGCCTTTCTGCTCGTTCTCGTCTTCTCATTCCTCTGTCCTTTTGTACTTGAACATCCTCATTGAAAACACTTTCGCAATATCCAAGTTTAGCCAGAAAATAATGTTTTGTACATTTGTAAATAAGTTCGTTTCTGAATAAGGGAACCTCTCCCATTAAAGAGGAGGGACTTCTTGTCCCCTGACTGTTGCTCTTCTTAAAAGTCCTATTTGACGACCAACAGTTTTTGGCAACTCCGCCGGGGAAAATCATATTGCAGTTCTGTAATTTTTCGATCATCCTTTGATCTGGCGACTCCACGTTTTACTTGAGGGAGGAGGGCCCTTAGTATTGAAGATTCTCAGTTTCAGCTTTTGGAGCAGCAGGGTTTTCCTTTCCCTTCAACAAGAAATAGAAGGACTCGTTCGACAAGCACTCCACCTGCTCAAGACAGAATTCCCACGGGTGGTTTTTCTTCTGAGCCAGCTAGCCCTAATCTTCAAGCTTTGATTCTTACTGGTGTTGCAGTCCCTCTCCAAGCCGTTTTTCCAAGAATGGCGGCGCCATTACCATGGGGTCATCGTGTCGGGCCCCTGGCCCTTACTCAGCCTTTGCATGAGTTACCCAGAGGTAACCGAAAGAGCTTCCCAAAATTCAAAGGTGATGGCAAAGTGCATCCTGATGAACACATCGCAGCCTTCATTGTTGCATGTGGAGTTCTGGGAGTCGAATATGAAGACATCTTCGTAAGGCTGTTCATCGAGACGTTACAAGATAATGCTGCTGATTGGTTCTACCACCTTCTGGCTGGCGCTATCACCGACTGGGACATAATGAGAACTCAGTTCGAAAACCGTTTCAAGTCGGCAGAAGATGTACATGGCTTGCTAGCCCAAATCTCTCAGATAAAGAAAGATTCACAAGAGCCCATGAGAGAATTTGTGGCCCGGTTCAACAAATTGATCAATAAAATTCCGTAGTGTACTCGACCTGTTGATCAAATTCAAAAATGTTTCTTCCTAAATGCTTAATCACCCAAAGTTAGTTATGCACTAAGAAGGGCTAATCTCGCAACATTGGTCGAGGATCAAACTCTCGCTGTTAGTATCAAGGATGACTTGATCATGTCAGGGAAGTTGAGAAGAGACCCTCCCAAATCTAAGTCTGCTGCTTCTTCCTCTTCCACCCCTGGACCTAATACTGATCCATTAGTTCAGAAACTTGCAAATGAACTTATTGCTATAAAGAAACAATTGGCTCAGCACGCTCCTTATGCAGACGTTCCAAGGAGAAATTTTCAGCCCAGAAATTGTTTGCCTGCTTCTCAAACAAGATTAGAACTTGAAGGACCTCCTGTTAAAGTCCCTGTCAATGCGACTTGCGAGGTGGAAGAACCAGATGACGATGAAGATAATGAAGCTTGCGAAGAGTTTGCGAGAGAAGTTGGTGATGAAGCAGATGAACTTGAGGGATCTTGAGTCAATTTCTTCACCACTGAGGGCATTGATGATGGAGATGACTATGATGAAGTAGTAGCGGAAATGAACAGCGAATCATTCGCTGTCATGACTCGAGAGCAGACAAGTCAGAAGGAGAAAGTGACACAACCTATCAAGAAATCTAAGGAGCAGTCGACAACTATTCCTGTGATTGCAAAAAGAGGATCTCCTATCCCTACCTCGTCTACACCAAAGGTGAGTCCTATTAATCCTACTACTAAAATTGCTTCTTCTTTTTCTCCTAAAGTTGATAAGCCTAGAGTACCGGATGATGATGGCCCGTCCACTTCTAGATCCTTTGATATTGTTGATCACCTGAAAAAGACCAAGGTCCAAATCTCAGAAGCTGAGTACTATCAAACCCATCCCAAAGCTTTTGCCAAAATGATCCACTTTTTCAATTCCCACTCTAAGACCACCTCTAAAGGCCTTTTGCCCACTCCTCCTTCTACACCACAGCCTAGTTTGGTAGCCGCTGTCACCTCACCTTATGACAAAATCAAGCCTTTTTATGTAACACTTCTTATAGCTAGTCATAAGCTCAGTAATTATGTCATAGATTCCAGAGCCTCAGATAATGTGATGCCTGCTAAAGTAGCTCATGCTTTAGGCCTGACCCCCACACGCACTTATGGATCTTGTTACTCCATGGAGAGTAAAGAAGTGCCTCTGGTCGGGAGAATTAAAGATGCACAAGTAGCTTTTGCTGCTTTGCCCGAGAAGAAAGTGTTGGCTACCATCTTAGTGGCAGATATTCCCCCTTCATACGGGATGTTGCTAAGTAGGAACTTCTGTAAGGACATGGGTGGGGAAATCCAAATGGACTGGTCACATGCACTCGTGCCTGTCAATGGATAAATGAAGAAGTTGCTGCCTGAGAAGCATTCTGAGTATATTGTGCAGAAAACGGATGATCCTAGAGCACAAATACTCTACGAGGATATGGGGCATGGTAACTACATGATTATGTCCCCTGATGAAATCCGACCCCCCAAAGTGTCACCTAAAGATCCTAATGGTGTTTGGATTTTAGAATTTGATGGAAGTTGTTCCTCAGCTGGTTCCGGAGCCGGTGTCCTGCTAGTGTCACCTGAAGGAAGCCTACACCCCTTTTCATTTAAGTTGCAGTTCGAGAATACTAATAACACAGCAAAATACGAGGCTCTCATTCTCGGATTGCAAGTGGCCAAAGAACATGGTGTAAAGAATCTTCTGGCTCGTGGTGATGTAGAATTGATTGTAAAGCAGGTTAGAAACCTTTTTCAAGTAAAAAATGGAAGGCTGAAACATTACCGGAATCAGGTTTGGGATTCCATTGAATTCCTTGATGCTTTCTCTATCGAAGCAGTACCTAGGGAAAAGAACAGCAGGGCTGATTCACTAGTTGTCTCAGGGTTGCTACTAATTCCTCATCCTGATTTCTCTCAAGACAAGTTCACCATTGAGATGATCCATCGACCCAGTGTACCTGATAACACCAATAATTGGCAGGTTTTCAATGATGATCAACATTTGCTTTCCTTCCCGGAACTCAAGGGTAATTTCAAACAGCTGTATTTTGAGGGAAGTGACAACCTACCTCGTGAGAGTGTGCCCTTTGACAAAGCAGTCACCCAAGGGGAAGAAACAGGTCAGGAAGGGTGCATTAAACTCAAGGGGAATAAGATTCCTAAAGGATTGGTAAGCTTAGAGGAACTGTTTGATAAACATGACAGGTATGTGAAATCTAGAGCTTCCACTGGACCTCAGCAATCAACTGAGTATGAAAAAATCAATATTGGGAGTTCTAATGACCCTAAGCTAGTGAATATTGGAAAATGTTGCACAACAGATGAGAGGAGAAAAGCCATTGATCTTCTAAGGAGGTATAAGGATGTTATTGCTTATTCTTATGAAGATTTGAAAGCTTTCAAACCAAAAGATATGCAGCACTCGATTCCTCTCAAACCAGGAATTAAACCTTTTAAGCAGAAACAGAGGCAGTATAATCCCAAAATAGCTGACACCATCTTTCAGGAAATTCAGAAGTTGCTGAAGGCTAAAATCATTTTTCCCATTCACCATTCAACATGGATTGCAAATATTGTGCCTGTTAGGAAGAAAAATGGTGAGATCCGCATCTGTGTTGATTTCAGGAACCTGAATCAGGTGTCTTTGAAAGATAATTATCCTTTGCCTATGATGGATTAGGTCTTGCAAGTAGTTACAGGGTCTGAAATGTTATCCATGCTCGATAGATTCTCAGGATACAATCAGGTAGAGGTTGATACTGCAGATCAACACAAGACAACTTTCACTACTCCTTAGGGTACCTTTGCCTACAAGAGGATGCCTTTTGGGCTCATTAATGCTGGTGCCACTTTTTAGAGAGCCATGGATTTGGATTTTGGAAGCTTGAAAGGGAAGTGTATTGTCATATATCTTGATGACCTGATAGTGTTTTCCAAGACAAGAGCGGATCATTTTGATCACCTAGAGACAGTGCTGCTGAGATGCAGAGAGCATGGGATCTCTCTAAACCCTAAAAAATCTATCTTTTGTGTCACTGAGGGAAAGTTATTAGGGCACATTGTTTCCAAGGATGGTATTAAGATTTATCCTGAACGAGTTCAAGCCATCCAACAAATTCCTCTCCCAACCAGCAAAAAGGGCGTGCACTCCTTCTTTGGTAAGATAAATTTCTTGAGAAGATTCATCCCTGATTTTGCAGGGTTAACTTTGAATATTTCTCAGATGATGAAAGGGAAGCAAACATTTGGTTGGTATTTTGAAGGAAAGGAATCCTTTGAAGGTATCAAGAGAGCTATTGCTAAAACTCCTGTTTTAGCCTGTCCTGATTTCAGCAAAGATTTCATCATCTATTGCTATGCTACAAATAATACCTTGGCTGCTGTCTTAACTCAAGAAGAATCTAATGAACATGAAATCCCAATTGCGTTCATGAGCTATATTATGAAAGATCATGAGTTGAAATACACCATGATGGAGAAGCATGCTTTTGCAGTGGTCAAAGCTATTAAGCAGTTTCGTTTTTATATCCTCAACTCTCACTCCAATGGTGCTGGTTCCAGATACAACTATTAAGTCAATTCTCACACAACAAGAGTTGGATCCAAGAGAGGGAACTGGGTTGCTAAGGTCCAAGAGTATGACATTGACATCAAGCCAACCAAGCTGGGTTCATGGAAAAGGGCCTTTGTGAGCTCATTGCTGAAGGAACTAAACATGAATTGCTGGAGGAGAAAGCTTGACATTCCTACCGTTCTGTTCCTTAGCTCAGTTGATGAATGGTATGCTGACATCACCCATTTTCTCACCTATGGGGAATTCCCCTCTCATTTAACTGCCAAAGAAAAGAGGACTATTAAATTGAGGGTCAGTGCAATATGTATTGTGGGAAAATGCTTTGTTCAAGCGTGGGTTAGATGGGAGATTTTTGAAGTGTGTGGACAAGGAACAAACAAGAAGTTGCTCTCAGCTTTTCATGATCAGGCATGTGGAGGGCACTATTCATCAAGGGTTACAACTCATAAGATACTCCGTGGAGGATACTACTGGCCTTCCTTGTTCAGAGATGCATCCAAGTGGGTTGATAATGTGAGGCTTGTCAGAATTTTGTGGGAAGACCTAAATTGGCTTCTTTGCCTCTCAGCCAGTTGTGATTGAGGAACCATTTCAACAGTGGGGTTTGGACTTCATTGGTACACTTAATCCTGCTTCTAGTGCTGGTCACACTCATGTGCTAACTACCACTGACTATTTCCCCAAATGGGTGGAAGCTATTCCAGTCAAGAGTACTACTTCTGAAGTGGTGTGCAGCTTCATTAAAGAGAACATCTTGGTAAGGGTATGGTGTACCTAATAAGATTGTAATAGATAATGCTTCGAATTTCTCTTCAACTGAGATAATGGATTTCTGCTACGGGTATGGCATCTCCCTGGCTCATTCTTCAGATTATTACCCCCAGGAAAATGGGCAAGCAGAATCCACCAACAAAAATCTGGTGACTATCATAAGGAAGTTGGTCAATGAGTCTCAACGAAACTGGCACAAGAAGCTCTATGATGCTCTTTGGGCAGACATGATTACACCAAAGAGAGCTATTGGAATGTCTCCTTTTCAAGTGGTATATGGAGTAGAAGCTCAATTGCCAGTGACAGTGGAACTGCCAGCCTTGCACCTAATGAAGGCAATTGAAGATACTAGTTTCAGAGATGCTTTGGACAAGAGAATTATGTACCTACACAAACTGAATGAGGACAGATTGATGGTTTGCTGATAGGATATATGTTCACCCGCCAGAGGTAAAGGTCCTGTTTGATAAGAAAGCTAGGTTCAGAGATTTCCAAGTTGGGAGACACCGTGCTATTATGGGACAAAAGACATGAACCTCGTGGCAAGCCATGGAAGTTTGATTCCCTGTGGCTCGGACCTTTCAAGATCAGACACTTTGCTGGTGAGAATTCCTTTTATTTTGATTACATGGATGGTTCTTCTCTCCCACTTCCTTATAGTGGGCAGTATCTCAAGTTGTTCAAGTCCTAGGTGATTAGGGAGTCCCTTGTATATTATGTACAACATTTTTACTTTTCTTTCCTTTTTGTTTTCGTGTGTTGCCCTCTGTATTGGTCTGTTTTTGACTCCGTTGCCCAATGGATAAGGTACTGGTTTGCTTCCCTGAGTTTTTCTAAGTTCTTGCCTTGTCTCATTCCTTGAATTTATGCCAAGTCATCCCTAGAAGGAGCCAGCTGTTGTCCACTCAAAATTCCCTACTCTGATGAAAGTAAAAAAATTTCAAAATTTTGAGTTTAAGTGTTTTCTCTAATGTACCGAAGTCGTGAAATTGAGAAAAGTCTGTAGTTTTGGGTCATTTTGTATGTATTTCGAGCCTGTTAGACATTTTTGTCCCACGTGTCCCAAGTTCTGAAGTGCGTTCTGTTCCCTGATCGGCCGAAATCCCCGAAGTTGTTCCATTTTCGGGCCTGTTGGAACTTTTTGTCCCGCCTGTCCCAAGTTCAAAATTGCACTCTGTTCCCCGATCGGCCGAAATCCCCAAACCACGTACTTCACTCTTTCATGTTCCAAGTGTCCCAAACTTTTCGTGCAAGTTGTTCCATTTTCGCCCGAACCGCCCGAGTCGCGTACTTCGGAACTTTTTGTCCCAAATGTCCCGAGTCAAAAAGTGCAAGTTGTTCCATTTTCAGCCGAAACACCCGAACCGCGTACTTCACTCTTTCATGTCCCAAATGTCCCAAGTTCAAATGGGAATTTTGTTCCATTTTCAGTCGAAACACCCGAACCACGTACTTCGCACGTTTTCGTCCCAAATGTCCCAAAATGCATTTGTGCGTCTTCTCCCTATTTCACCCGAATCGGTCGAGCCGCGTGTTTCGCGCATTCGCATCTCACATGTCCCAAGTGAACCAAGTGTCATTCATACCAGTTTTTGCCGCTCTACCTGAATATCCTGCTTATTCAAATTGGTGGGTATGCAGTAAATGCGCATTGATCACCCTTCTCTCTTAGTCAACGGCCAACACGTCAGTCCCTCGTGGCAGAGACATAGCTGAGGCGTTAAGGAAATTCAAGTAGCGGATTCTGAAGTCGGTGGGTCCCTCTCAGTGACTGGCCACCTGTCTTCTTCTCCTTTTTCTTTTCTCTTCTTCCCTTTCTTTTTCTGTTTTCTTTGTAAGAAGTTAAGGTATTGCGATTAGCGGTCCTTAACTGTTCTTGGTTAAAGAAGCGGTTACAAAGAGTAACTGATTTGTAAGCTATATAATGGCCTTCTTTACGCCATTCTGGAGGAAGGAAGAATTTGGCATATTTTCTGAAAGTGTAAATAGATCATAAAGAAATCAATACAGAAGGACTTTCCATTCTTTGTCTATCTGATCTCTGTTACTCCTAAGCTTCCATTTATTTTCTTTGTGAAGATCATTTGTGTCAGGTTCATTAGTCTTGCCGATTGCATACTCTTCGACTTTGCAAGCTCGGTGATCTTGTATAACCAAGAAGGAACTTTGTGTCCTTGATTAATGAGTCTGTGTTATGTTAAGAAACTTTGTGTTCTAGCAGATGTTATTTACAGAACTTTGTGTCTTTGAATTCCATCTTATTTATCCGATACAAATGATCTTGTTTCAATTCACTGTGACTTCGCATACATAAAGAATTACTCTGATATCTATAATTCTGCATGTTTCCTTTCTGCTCATTCTCGTCTTCTCATTCCTCTGTCCTTTTGTACTTGAACATCCTCATTGAAAACACTTTTGTAATATCCAAGTTTAACCAGAAAATAATGTTTTGTACATTTGTAAATAAGTTCGTTTTCTGAATAAGGGAACCTCTCCCATTAAAGAGGAGGGACTTCTTGTCCCCTGACTGTTGCTCTTCTTAAAAGTCCTATTTGACGACCAACAAACCTTTTCCAAGGAAATTTGATATGCCAAAGTTCGAAAAATACAAAGGAAAAGGAGACCCAAGGGATCATTTTAAATATTTCTACATGGCATGTCAAGAGGTGTCTTATAGTGATAATTACCTCATCAGAATTTTTCCCAAGAGTCTCGTAGGTCAAGCATTGGAATGGTTTACACGCTTACCACGAGGATCAATTTTCACCTGGCCACAATTGGCAGAAAGATTCGTGCATCACTTCTCGTATAACATAGAGAGTGATGTCACCATGACAGACTTGTGTGGCACTAAGAAATGCACAAATGAGACCTTCTCTAACTTCCTCTAGTGGTGGAGAGGCATAGCTATTCACTTCCCTTACGCTTTCCTTGAAAAGCAGCTGGTTAGTATTTTTGTTCCCAATCTCAACCCAGATATAGCTTTCCACCTCCAAATACATTATGTCTGTAATTTTGAGGAGGTTATCGAGAAAGGGATTCAAATAGAAAAATCTCTCATTGCCAAAGGCACCCTTAAAACCCAATCTAGAGATAACCAAAGTGTCAAACCCATGGAAAAGCTGAAGATCTTTAACAAAAATAAAAATGTTGTGGGAGATGGAATTACTGATTCCAAATGTGTTCAAATGGTCCAAACTAGTCAACCTTTTAAACTAACCAAGGGCCCAATTCAACCACCACCAAAACAAAGAACATTCACCTCTCTCAATGAACTGTTGTCATTCATACTAAAATAGTTGGATGTGGCCCACACAATGACCTATCCTACAACGCAACCGTTTGATGAAAACGCTCCGAAACCTTCATGGTACAAGGAGCATGAATATTGCAAAATGCATCACGTTAAAGGACATAAGATAGACAAATGTCTGCAGCTTCTCCATTATATTCAGGACCTCATTTACAATGGGGAGATAGAGGTGGATAACCCCAGAAAAACACAAACACCTAACAAGAAAATGGGGATTTATAAAGAACCATTCCCCAAGCATGAAAAGTTAGAAAAAGTCAAAGTCAGATCAAGGAGAGTCATCCTAAACTTATAAAGCCACGAATGATTTGTATACCAAAAGAGATAACAATCATTACAATTCACTTATCGAATGTATTCTCTCTCCCGCTAACCGTGTCAATACCATCCAGATCAAGGGAAAATACTGTGCTGTGGTAACAAGGCATGCCCGCCTCGTGATTCTGAAACCTTCTTTGTTGACCCCACACACCGGTAAATATAACCTTTTAGAACAACTTGAAAAGACATCTACTAAGATTTTTATCTTAGATCTTCTCAAGATATCCAATGTGCATAAGGACATTTTGTACCAAACTCTTCAGGGGTTGGGAGTGCCTTTAGAAGTCGATCCTGCACACCTTCAAGCCATGGTGGTAAACATCGCACCAAGTGAACATATCGCTTTTAACCATAGGGAAATCCCTACTAAGAACCCAACAAATAATCTTCCCTTATACATTGAGGTAGTTTTCACCCACATGAAAATCAAATGGGTGCTTGTGGATAACGGATCTGGGTTGAACATCTGCACGCTGAAGTTAGTCAAATAATTGGGACATAAAGAGGAAGATCTTAAGTCCCATATCATAACTATCATCACATACAACAACATGGAAAGGGAATCAAAAGGTACCATCACACTTCCTATGGAAGTAGGTCCCACTTGTCATCAGACAAAGTTTCACGTCCTAGACTTGGAACTTCCATATAACATGCTTCTAGGCCGACCATGGATTCATGCCATGCAGGCCGTGCCATCAATGTTTCATCAATGCATTAAGTTAAAGCCTGAGGAACATATGGTTAGAATACCAGGAGATTCTGAGCCCTTTTCTCATTGTAGAGCTCTCAATAGCTTTACACGAAAGGGTACATATGCATGTCCCTCCACAGATATACTTTTCCCTCTCCAGTCTAAGGCCATGGAATCCTGAGTGGATTCAGATTCTCTTAGTTCTTGTGCTCATGGGGTATCTACTTAAACATATCCATTTGATTCATGGGAGATGAAAATACTGTTATATGGCTGCGGGGAGTATAATGTACAACAAGTGCTCTTGGTGTCAGACCTCTCTTTGTTTCCCAAGACTAGAGGTCGACCCAACTATCATTTCAGAAGACCTAGAGAGGAACATACTATTGGGTCATTCTTGCCGGGAGGCTTGTTAGCTGAGGAAAGATTACATAATCCACCTACAACTGTGTCCCTGAGGATACTTATCCATCTTGTTATCAAACCCCAAAATATGAAAAATCTAGTAGAATGATGTACTCCATAGGCTACAAAGGCCTAGGATGTGGGAGGAACGAACAAGGACAAAGAGAACCAATCCCTCTTCCGCATTTCAAAACAGAAATATATGGCATTGGGATTTTCCCTTATGGAGCACACCCCAACGACCAAGAGGTGACTTGTTCAGAGCATGAGGATAGCTCTGACTATCTAGATAGTGATACATATTCCCATTGTAGCCAATATGAGGATCTAGCCTCCATGAACCTTTTCATAAACAATGCTGTCCTAACCATAACCCCCATGGAACCAACCCTTGACCTTGTATACCCTTCCCTTGTTGAATGTGACCAATAATGTCACATGCCACTAGATTTATTTGAGAACTATGAGGCTATTGTAGAATTCATGGGCATCAGGGATACAATTCCCATTGAAGATCACAAGAAAGGTTTCTTTATCAACTTAGACACCTGCACTTACTTCGGTGAGGCGGCCGAACTTCGTGGTTAGCAAAATTTAAATAAAAGCGAGGGAAAAAGTTCTAAAGAAAAGCCTCAGCAAAAATTGAAGTTTAAGTCACACAGTGAAAACCTCTTTGAGGCACTGGCTGACAAACAAATAAGAAAATTAAAGGAAAAACAAAGTGACCATGCCAAGGATGAAAATCTCGTGGAGACATCCTTGGATGAAGATATCAACCTACCTCCTGATCCTACGCGTATGGAGGACTTATCAAAATTGTTAGTCAAAGAAACCATTAATGTCAACATCAATACAGAAGAGGATCCCAAAATTGTAAAATTGGGGGCATCACTCTCAACTATAGAACAAAAGACATTCACTATGTTGCTGCAATAGTTTATTGATGTGTTTGCATGGTCTTACAAGGACATGCCTGGCTTAGATCCAACTTTGGTCATGCACAACCTATTTGTGCATGTAGACACCAAGCCTGTCAAACAGAAGCTCTGAAAGATGCACCCAAGAGTGTCCCTGTTGTTTAAAGAAGAGTTGGAAAGATTGCTTGTAGCAAGATTCATCAGACCAATTGATTATTCTGAATGGATATCGAACATTGTTCCTATCCAGAAAAATCCTATAGGTATCTGAATCTGTACATATTTTAGGGACATCAATAAGGCTTTCCCTAAAGATGATTTTCTAGTACCCAATATTGATATGATTATCGACTCAATGGCTGGGTACGAGATGCTATCACTCATGGATGGCTTTTCGGGTTATAATCAAATCAAGATCGCTGAGGAGGACCAACACAAAATAGATTTTACAACTCCTTGGGGCACCTTCTACTATTAGGTGATGTTGTTTGGCCTTAAAAATATAGGAGCTACCTATCAATGGGGCCATGACAGTGATTTTTCATGACATGATTCATGACATCATGGAAGACTATGTAGATGACATCCTGGGAAAGTCCAAAACAAGAGAGGATCATCTTGTCATTTGTGTGGTGTATATTTGAACACCTGCGTGAATACAAAGTCAGGATGAATCCCAAGAAGTGTGTCATCAGTGTGCTATCTGGGAAATTATTTGGCTTCATTGTGTCAAGATGAGGTATTGAGGTAGACCCTGCTAAAGTGTCTGCTATCACTAAAATGCCTCCACATGATAATATCAAGCAACTGCACAACTTGTAGGCAAAAATTCAAGCCATTCACCATTTCATCTCCCAACTTGCAGATAAGTGTCAATCATTCACCCATTTACTTAAAAAGGAAGTCACTTTCATCTGGGGACTTGAGCAATAGCAAGCCTTTGCTTTGCTTAAATAGTACCTGGCTAATCCACCTGTCCTCATGCCTCCCACTCCTAGAGAACCACTTTTTCTCTATATTTCCACTACACAATTTTCTATTGGTGCGTTGCTCACCCAATACGACCTTGGCCCATAAGGAGAAAGTGGTGTACTATTTGAGTCACACCCTCATCGCCTATGAACTCAATTATCCTCAAATTGAAAAGGCTTGCTTGGCCGTTGTTTTTACCTTTCAAAAACTTTTCCATTACTTGCTGAATACTAAAACCAAGCTCATCTCCAAGGTCTACCCAGTCAAGTATTTGTTGTCCAAACCCACCCTCATAGGTAGAATGGCTAATTGGATCATTCTACTCAGTGAGTTTGACATAGAATTTTTCCATCAAAAATTAGTGAAAGGACAAGTACTTGCGGACCAGCTAGTGAAAGAACCTTTGCAAAGCACGAAACATTTGAGTCTAGATCTACCAGACGCCTCCTTGATTTACATTGAAGAATCTATTGTGTGGCAGATACATTTTGGTTGATCATTTACATTTCATGGTTCAGGTGTAGGAGTGGTCCTCATTACTCCTTCTGACGATCCTATACTGCAGGCTTTTCACTTGGCCTTCCCTTGCACAAAAAACATTGAAGAATATGAAGCACTCATTGTAGGGATGAAGCTAGCAATCAAGTGGAATGTTCATCATGTTAAGGTTGTAGGTGATTCGTAGTTAATCATCAAATAGGTTAATAATGAATATAAGGTTAAGGATGACAAGCTCATACCTTACAAAAAGTTAGTGGAAACTCTAAAGGAGTATTTTGTGCACATTAATTTTGAAAAAATCCCAAGAGCACATAACAGATTAGAAGATGTCATGGCAATAGTGGGGTCTATGATTTGTATTCCGCCAAGGAATAATGATACGCCATTCTTCATTGAAAATCTACAATAGCCCGCGTATGACATGTATCAATCTTGCCTAGCTTGTGAGGTTGTTGGTCCCAATTCCCCATGGTACGAACCCATATTCACCTATCTTAAGGATAGCACATTCCCTCCCGATATCTCCTGTTTTGAAAATCAAATCCTGAATTCACTAGATAGCCCATTACACCCTTTTAGGAATTACACTTTATTGTCATGGCTATGACAATAATCTATTACATTTTTTGGATGTGACGGAGTCAATCTAGGCAATCAAAGAAGTGCACGAAGGGGTATGTGGAGCACATACAAATAAAATGGTCTTAGCTAAGAAACTATTGAGATTAGGTTACTATTGGCATACCATGGAAACTGATTGTTACAATTATGTTAGAAAATATGCGCTTTACCAAAAGTATGGAAATTTCATCCATTATGTATCATAGCCATTGCAACTAATCACTATCCCATGGCCATTCTCCAAGTGGGGACTTGGTTTAATAGGAAAATTTACTCCTACCTCATCTGATGGTCATACACATATCATCACAGCTATAGAATATTTTACCAAATGGGTGGAGGCTTTCCATTTAACCTATGTCACAAGAGCAAAAATTTCTAAATTCATTATGAATCACATCATTTGCTGATATGGTATTCCCGCAGCCATAGTTACAGATAATGGGAAGTCATTTAAGAACAAAATTGTAAAAGGTATTTGCCAGCGGTTCCAAATTAGATTAAAATGGTCCACGCCATATTACCCTCAGGGTAATGGGTAAGCCGAGGAAACAAACAAGACTTTGGTAAGGATAATGGAGAAGATGGTTAGCAAAATAGGTAGAAATTGGTAGCTACAAATCCATCCAGCCCTATGGGCTTACCGAACATCCATTCACACTCCTATAGGTGCGACACCCTATTCCCTAGTGTTCGAGATAGAATATATCATCCCTTTAGAGATTGAAATTCCATCCCTGAGAATTTCTCTTCAGGATTATTTGGATAAGGATAAAGATTATCAAGTGGTAAGATTGGCCGAGTTAGAGCTACTAGATGAGAGGTGCATTCACACTCTTAATCACCTAAAAGTATATCAACACAAAGTCTCTAGAAACTACACCAAGAGAATTATCCCTCGTCAGTTTGAGACTGGTGATTTAGTCATGAAGGAGAACTAGTTCAACACCAGAGTAGAGTGAAAAAAGAAAGGGGAAGTTCAAACCACATTGGTTGGGACCCTATGTCATAGTTGCTAAGTACGACACAGGGGTGTACAAACTGGCTCACCCCAATGGTGATGAGCTCTGAGAGCCCATGAATGCCATGTATCTTAAGCAGTTATATGCTTAAACATGGCACAAATAGGTTAAAAAATCAAAAATATAAAAAAATCAAAAAATTAGAAAAAGAAAAAGAGGGAAACAGGTCGTCCATTAGTGAAAAACCACATAATTGTGGCAGTTTGGACAGGTCCTTGGGTGAAAACTGGTTTCCAGCGCCTTGGGGAAGGTTCATTATTCACAAGCATCCTGCATCAGAAGGGTAGTGTTCTTTGGCCCTAGACTTGGTTCTGCCTTCGAGATTCCCGGTGCGCACCATCCTATCGAGCCTTGATCCGGCTTTGCCTTCTTCTATTCATCTGTGAAGGGTATGGTCTTTCGCTATTTCCCATCTTACGCTGGGGGCAACTCAACAACTTCACTTTCTTGTTCATAAATGCATGGCTTCTGCCCTTGTATATTCCCTGTCTAACGCTAGGGGCATCCATGCTTTCTTGGTTACCTGCACATAGCTCTGGAAAACCATTAAAAAACACAAAAACAATAGAAAATTGTTTTACAAAACACAAAAACAATAGAAAATTGTTTCACAAAACACAAAAAAATAGAAAATTGTTTCTCAAAAAAACCTAAACAATAGAAAATTGTTTCTCGAAAAAACCCTAAACAATAGAAAATTGGTGCATGAAAACTTATCTTACAAAAACATTTACTTGCATTGTCTTGTTTCCTTGCTTTGCTTGTTGCTTGTATAGTTGTTTTGTTTTCTTGCTTTTGGGTTGTTTGTTTCTTGGGTGTACTTTGTTAGGATTCAAATTTTCTTGCTTAGGTTAGATTTATTCTTGCTTTTGCATATTGCGGTGTGTTTTTGGCATGCTAGTGAACCTTGGGAAATCATGATGTAATGTGTTAATTCATTATGTTCTTTCTTAAGCATTTGGTTGTGTTTGTTACTAGTTAATAAAACATGGTGAATCATGGTATATTGCATTAATTCATGGTGTTCTTTGTTAGCATTTAGTTGTGTATGGCATGTGCTCTATTTTTTTTATCATTCACATCACATTACCATCATTATCATCACATATAACATCATCTATACATCATACATAAAAAAAAATGCTAAGTTTTACATCATGCATGTATGCTAAGCTAATCATCACATATCGTATCATCAATGGGGACAAGAGGGGTTGCGCATGATAAAAAATATATCCCCCTGACACCAATATCATCATATCATCCCATCCATATACATAAAAAATAACACATGAGAAATACATTTTGATGTCATCTAAGGATCTATCATCTAACGTCCACAACACATGTATACATCAACCATCGAAATAAGATACATACAAAATACAAAATAAGATAACATCATAACACATCCATAAGTGCTAAATCAAAACATGCAGCATGCAATAAGAATCAATGTATGCCCACTCGTGTCACAACATATCCATACGTGATGAATTAAAGAAACACAACATGCAATGTGAATCAACATATAATAATTTTTGAAAATGGGTATTTCACATCATAGAATTATGCCCACTCGTGTCACATGCATCAGAGTACAAAAACAATAAAATCCACAATCTCATAACCATGTGTATCTGAGCCAAAACAAAGTAATCCTCATATATATATACATGTGTGTCAAATATACATCTATATCAAAAATGGATACGAATCAGTGCTCTATATCAAAAATTCCTTCAGCTAAGGTGTACAAAGATGATACATGAAAAAAGGTTTATATACATACATACAAATGTCTAGATAGGTACTCAATACAATATGCATCATCGATACACAATGCCATAAAAAAGGGGCATGTATCAGAAAGAATCAAGCCTTCATCATGAGGCATCATAAAAAATACATGTATAACATAACTATACATCATAAACGGCCTTCATAAGAGGCATACATATAAAAGAATCTGTATAACAAAAATGTGGCTCTCAACCACAGCTCTCACCCTCACCGGGGCTCCCAGATCTATCTTCTAGATGACGAAACACTGGAGGCTGGGATGGCACTAGTCTCGCCGAGTGATCTAGTAGAGGTTGTCTAACTGATCTAGTAGAATGACTTGACCTCCGCGATTGAGAGCCTTATGCATTTGACCCTAACAACTATGAAAGTGCTACTCACTACTCTAGCGGAACCACTCTATAATATGCAGTCCTGTGAAAGAGGGCCTCACCACCAAGCCTAGTGGAATCATGTATTAGGTCCGCATCTCTGGAGGAAAGCACTGTCTAAAGGGTAGTATCTCACTCACCTGTAACTTGGCCTAGGTCTGCCTCAGCCTATCTAGAGGTAGCAGCCTCTCAATCTCTCTCTGTAGTCATCACCTATAGCTCGACACGAGCCAAGTCCCTCTATGCTAATAATTCCTATGATCATGCGTACACATGGTCTCTTTGTGCAATGACCATGTGCACCTGTGACTAGGACTGATGAAGGAGGCTCAATATTTGAGCCCCCTGTGCCGCTGTCTCTTAGATCTGACTTTTCCATGCTACTCTATCATATCTTGGTCTAGCTAGGGCCCGAGCCTGATCCCTCTCTGAAAGTAAAGTAACAATTGAGCTCGTGCCTCATCTCTCTCTACTACTACAGTCATGCACCAGCCTTGAGCCTCGTCTCTCTCTACTCTGGCTGCGTCTCTCTCAGCTATGAGTTGTTGTACCTGTACCTATACTATGGCTATCTATGCCACTTGCTAGAGGCTATGTGTGCCTCAAGGACTAGTCCCTGAGGTGCTCTAGAAGACTGCCCCTGCTCAAAGACTCTACCTCTGGGTGGTTGCATGACTACCAATACTAGGACTTGTGGCCTCTGCCCCAGTGCTTGTGGGGTACCCTGTCCATCATGTGGGATACCATCAAAGGGATCCTCTGGTTCTAGCCCCAGTGCCACTACTCTAGCCCTATGCTCTGCCCCATGCCATATCTCTATAGGCGGGTGAATGTCTGCTACCCAAGCATCCTCTGGAATAGTGAGCCACCGGGGGTAATACTGTAGCATACCAAGCTGCATAATCTACTGTGGTCCCGGGGTCTCTCACATGTCATAATGGGTCCCATACCTGTGGGAGCACTTGTGTGAAGCCTTCCCTACCTCGTGCCACTAATATATGAGGCCCCATGGTCTACCTCTTTAAGTCCCTACGTGCATGCTAGATATCTGGCTGAGGGACCCCTTGTGCCATGCCAAGCTGCCACTGGCACCTATCTACTTGGTATAAACTCCATGATATAGCTGCGGCTGCCAATAAGAAAGTGCTCCACTAAGCACATGCTGAGCTCTGTGGCATCCTCTGGCCACTGAAAGTTCCTGTATAGATGCCAAAATGATGTCTATCACTACCAACTCAGCGAAATCCCACCTATATCTAAATAGGCTGCCAAGATGGGCATGCACATCTCCACCAGCTTCTACCCAAGCCATGTATGATGGCTCCTTGGGATCTTGAACTCGGAAAGGGCCCATGGGGTGCCTGATAGAAATATGATCCCATGACCATATCTGCAATAATGATGTTTGTCCCATGGTCTTCTGACTATGGTATGTGATCAGGTGCAGATCCTAGTATAAATGGGCCAGTATACACTGCCCCCAGTAATATCTCTCACCACTGTAAATGCCATGGACCAACGGTAGTAATCCTCTCAGAAATGAAGTTCCTTGTATTATCAGTGAGTAGGAACCCACTGATAAGAGCCATGATATAGAGAGGTCCCCGATGTAATGTTGGGTCAGAGATGCACTCATGTAAGGCTATAGTCATCTTGTCATGTGGGATATCGTGAACACTAAATATCATCAAGCTGCTCTAATCAGCCCTACATCAAATCTGTACTCAATCAACATGCCCATCATGGGCACACGAAGGATCCACCATACATCCTTAATAGTCACTGTCATCTCTCCTGTGGGCAGCCTGAAACACTAACTCTCACTATGCCATCGCTCGACTAGTGCAGTCAAAAGGCCATGATCTAACACAATAGATGGCATTCGAGCCACGAGGCCCAGCCCCACTACCTTAAGTAATATCACCATGGCTCGCCGGTCATGTTGGCGCATACTACCCTCTAACTCAGTAATCCTAGGGTATGACGCTCCCACATATGTAAAACTGGTAGTTGTCTCTACAAAATAACATGCCGCTCATCAGTTCCTAGCATTTCCTCTGAAAATCTCTCATTTTTTAGGGTTAACCCAAAAATCCTAGAAATTCTTCTAAGTGTCATGTTTTTGGACACTTTCCTATCTTTTTCGGCATGTCTAGGGCACCTGCGCACCCTTTTTGGCATGTGTGTCATGTTTCTAGCACTTGCACTTATGCGCATGTGTCTTCTGGCACATGCACCCTCTTTCGGGCGCCTACATGCCCTTTTTGGTGTGTGCGCAACACATTGGGTGCCTGCGCTCACATGTGTATACCCCAGTGTGTACGCTTGCCCTCTCTATGCCTGTACCACAATTTTCACATGTGCGCCCCATTTCTGGCATGTGTGCATGCATGTACATATGCTTGTGTGTGTGTGTGTGTGTGATCTATGTCTACATGTGTGTGCGTCTACAAATTGGTGCATGCTCCCTCAAAAAGATGCCTACGCCCCCAAAAAGGTACCTATGCGCCCTATCCCACACTTGCACCTACGCGCAGGTGCACCTAACCATTTTTCTATGGTTAAAAGCTCAAAGTAAGGCATTAATGACAAAAATTAACAAGCAAGTTTTTGATACTCACAAAGGAGCCGTTGGTACCCCGGATTGCATCTGCATGCCTCAAATGGTCTCGTGTGATTAGCATGGTTCTCCTCAGTGTCAGATCCTCATAGTAAAATTTTCTCAACTGCTCAGTTAAAATGAATTGGTTGTGATGTTTTTACCCCCCCTGGTGGGGTATATTAACCTATTTTTCATCGTCAGCAAGGCTGGGAGGCCCGTTTCGATCACCGTTTTCTCCTCTGTTCACTGTGGAATAATTATTTATTTTTAAAATAATTATTTTTGTCTTATTTTTCACCATATTGGGGAGTTTTTTTCTTTCTGATACCCCTTTCTTCTCACTTAGACAATTTTATTACTCCTTGACAATTTTATTTTCTACACACCCTCGTAAATAATTATTTTTTCTTATTTTTTCCATTAAACAAGGACATTATTTGTCACTTGTTTCTTCTTTCTTCTACCTAGGGAAATTTCTATTGCCCCTAGGCCCTTTTTTTTTCTTCTTCTACTTTCTTCTACTGTTCACCATGGTTTGGAAAGCAAAAACACTAAAAACTAATGTATATATCAAAAAATCCAAAAATAGGGCAATTTTTTTCAAAAAATCCTAAAAAGTAAAAAACCCTACAAAAATGGTAACTTGCTTATGTTGGCTGAAACTTGTGTCTTGCGCATGGTATTTTCTCCATATCATATTGGGTTTTATCACATCTTCCCTGATTAATACGACTCATGGATCATCGGATTCATAACCATTCACAAAGCTAGCTGCTTGCTTCATATGTACTCTGGGGCACTTTTGTTGCGCACAACCACTTTTCGTGGACACCATGTCCACTATCATTTCCCCTTGCATGTATCCTTTCTTGGGGCATAATTTTTAACCCTTGTTATCAATCACAAACTTTTGGATCTCTTCAGCACTGATAACAAAACATTTTTACAACTGTCTTGACTGTTGTTGGGTTGGATATGTGTGTTCATACTTGTTTTCCCTGTTACATGAGCTTTGTTCCCTTCTCGAATTGCATTACATTATTGTATGTTGTGTGGAGTTGGTATTTTCAGCAATGGACAATTATTCATAGTATCGCTTTTCATGTCACTCTACCTTTGTCGTATGCTTATATTTTTCATAAGGACCGATGATGTAGTTCATATGGCAATATGATGATATCCAAATTGTTCCAAATAAATAGCGGATGGAGGCTAAGTTCTTCTCTCCCCTCTTCCATATTTCTTCTACGTCACTTCCCTTTCCCTCCTACTTTTCTCTCTCATCGGGGCATCTTGCCTCTTTCCCATTCTTCTACCTATCTCTCACCTTTTTCGATCGTCAATTGATTTCTTCCATCACCTTGTCGACACTCAAGGGGGCATCTCTCCCTCCTACTAAATTTTCTTTTATCCCTTAAAATTTTTCTTCCATCTACTATCTTTGAAGTGGCGTCACTTACGCCACCCCAAAGAGGGGCAAATGTAGACACCTATAATTACGCCTGAGCAATTTAAATACTTAAATTGCACTAATTATATCTTTTCCCACAAATTGACGACATATTGTCAATAGCACTCATCTTCTCTTCCATTGTCGTTAATTAGTTACATTACGCTAATTAATTAAGTTACCTATCCATCGCATACCCTAATTAACAAGCCTTCATTAATCAACACCTTCTATCTAGTCTAATTAATTATCATTAATTAATTAGCCTCCCTTCTCATTAAATAATTAAATCACTATTTAATTGGTTTAAATCCCATCCTAATGGTTCGAATCACACTAATATCCATCTAAAAGCTTACACATTTTTTTAATTAATCATCTTGATTAATTAATACACCCCCTTTATCTACATGAGCCACTTGAGGACAAACTAAACCCTCCTAAAGTTAACTCAACCCCATCTAAGACCCCCCCTTATCCATAACTAACTCTACATCTCCATTAGTCCCACATTCATGAGGATGTGTTGAATCCTTTATCCTTTGGGATATATAAATAACCCTCCCTCTATCTTTACACTTACACCTAAATATCTCAAGAGACAAAAGTAAGCACATAGTTTCATACTAATAGCCTTTTGTCATTCTTGAGCCCTCCATCCTCCATTCTTCAAGAGCTAAGCCTCACACCCAAACATTCATTGAAGGATCAAAGCAAGAAATATAATTTGATTGCCATTTGGAATATTTAGGTCCATTTTAAATGTTTAATTAGGAAATTAAGGGGAATAGAGTTCATGCATTTACATTGTGTTTTGATTAGATTCAAAGTTATTAATGTTTAAAGGGTAGGACTTGCTCACTTCTTCATCATGATGGTGCATATTTCCCATTTTTAACTAGGTTAGGGAGCTATTTTTAGGTGGTAGCTTTTTTGCTTTAAATTTGGTTAAATTTGTATAAACACTTGCACACAATTATCAAGAGAGTAAAGTTTTTTATAGATCTCTTATATTTGGCTTTCAATAATCCCATGATCTTCCTCCATTTTCCTCTTTCCATTTATTTTTTCAGTTTCTTCAAGTCATTCTTTAGGGTCTCTAGTTCTTTCTCAATCTCCCCCAGTCACTTCTGTAGTTCTCCATTTTTCACCACCTCCTCCCTGCTTGGCCCTGGTTGTCCTATGTGTAGTAGAATTTTTGTAAGTTCTACCTCTTTCTTCCAACTGCTGCGAAGGGTTATTTTTGGGGGAAAAAGGGTGATTGAGGGGGAAGGAGATATTTTTTTTTCTAATTTGCATCTAGCTCAAAGTGGGGGGAGAGTGGATGATGGGAGTAGGGGTGGGGTTTGGATTAGGAGGGGTAGGGGTGAGGGGAATGGTAGGAATTTGAGCTAGGAAAAAAATGGTGCAATAGAAGGATAATTTCTTGATGAAGGGGGCCTGCACGAGTGTACTTTTGGACTTCAAGGATAAAGTGTTCTAGTGAATTCAATATGAAATGTGGGAAAAAAAATTCTACATTCCTCCTAAAATGATTTAGAAGGACTAAATGTTTGAGAGGAACTGTAATATACCTATCTTCAAGAGTCACATATTGAACCATCATTTTGGTAGTCTCATCAAAAGGCTTTAGGATGGAGGTTACCTTTATGCTGTCAGTTACAACTCGATATTTAATCCCTCATCCACAAATCTTTTAGTTTCCACTTCCTTGTCAACTCTTTTGTTGAAAACCCTATTTCCTTCCAAACTAAGACCTATGATTTCAACAATGATCTCTTCTATTACATGTATGGTATTATCTCCATATATTAAAAATCTATTTTTCAATCCACCTGTGAACTGCAGAGAGATATGCTAATCATGGCCTTGAATGCATTCAATGAGACTTGAAATTCCTCCAATCTGAAGATAGTTCCAAAGTTCTGCATTTCTTTTCCAAGAAGGGTTAAAAACTGACTACATTTGGCACGATGCTCCTCCCATTATTGCTTTGTCTTGATCAATGTGTAGACACTAAATTTGGGTCACACTCCCCTTAGTCCCCTTCAATCAATTAACATAATACATTTCACTAATCATCACCCCTTCATCCCATACTAATATTCATCATCACATTATTAATTAATTTAATTACTTTAATTAAGTTAATTTTACCATCACACCTCCACCTCATCGTTACACCTCACCCTGGATCCATTCCAGGGGCATTTAACTCACAATGACCAAGTCATCACTCTTAGTACCGAGTCATCACTTCCAGTGCTGAGTCACCACTTAACCTAACTAACTAAGAATTCTTCCTAAACCTAATTAAACTTATTTTATGACCTTCCTACCTTCTCTCACATGAACTCCACTTCTATAGGCAGAATAAATCAAAATCATGCCAAATATAGTAAGGATCTGCCTATTTTTGGCAAACCTAGACTTATCCACTTTAACCGATGCCAGTTATCCCTCGAACGACATTGGTCATCTAACCACCATCAGTTACTTTATATACAACTTTACAAAATTTTAGCTAGGTTGGTCATTCAGTTATTGGATCTTGATTGCATTCAAGTGCAAATATTTAAGCACTTTTGAATCCAGTCGAAAACCACACATAACCACAATGAAAGACAAGAAAACCATTTTCCCTTCCAAAGCATTGAAATATTCATGGGAACATTCTAGGAGTATCTCCATGGAAATGAACACAAAATATATTCATGGATAAACTACCCCCCTCCTCCACCTCCCAAGATCTATAAGACATCAAGTAAGTATTGTGATCCTAATAATTTTGATTATTCCCTTTGTAGATCTTTGTTTTCTTTTAGTGGTTTATTTCCTTTGTTTCCTATACATGACCTTCCTCCCATCAACCCACTATTCAACCATCCCAATCCTTTTCACCATTCTAAACCTACTTCTTAGTATCCTTGAGTCTTCTAAGCCATATTACGATCCAAACCATACTACCCTCACTCTCTGTGTAATCGCAGAGAGCCTAAAATTCTCTGTTTTAATAATTTACTACCAAATTTCCCCTACTGATGTTGGTCACCTTAACCATCATTGGTCTCCCCCTCTCTACCGGCATTGGTCACTAGACCGATATCGATCACTAGATTGATATCAGTCACTGTGTTTTTATTAACCTTCACCAAACTACCTCTAACATCACCTAAACTCCACCTAGACCTTACCAAATACCTATGTGACCTTACCTAACACCCTTGTGACATGTCCTAACCAGAAACGTACCTTTCCTGATGCTAAATTAGTTTAGATTGAATACTTTTATTAATCTAGTTTTTTTATAACAATTTGAGATAATTAAATCAAAGTGTTAGTAATAGGAACTTTATTTCTTGTATTTACTTTTATTAATTTGATAAAAAAACAAAGGAGGAACCATTCAAGGAAGACTCACGCTTCTCGGATCTAGCCTTACTAGGAAGTCCTCTAAATTTTGATATTTAATATCATTTGGTGGTCTTGCTTTATATCTACAGGTAGTCCTTCCTAGAAAAAAGGAGTTCTGCATGACCAACATGGATGAATTCAGTAACATGAGCATTCAACCTTTGACCAATATAATCACCTGTATTCCTCCTTGACCTATTAACTTATCTATTTTATCACAAAAAAATTGGTGAAACATTTTGGCATGCCTGGTGGGAGCCATTAGGGGTTCTTTTACATTATTCATTCCTAGGTGAAAGATTATGTGTCTATTTCCCTTTGAAATAGTTCACATTGAAGTTTCTCCTTTGGAACATTATCTCTCTTCTACTTGTCTCATTGACACTCATATTTTGAACTAAAAAGAACCATTCTTTTTTTTGTATTGCATTAGTAAAAGACATAATATTGCCTATACATCATTGCTCTCATCAAATGTCATTGTGGATTTGAGTCTAAAATATTTACATATCATTTCTGAGTGTTGTATTTATAGCTCATTTAAAAATTGTGGGAAACTTATATGCTGGAAGTCATGCCCAGCTGAAGGCTGAAAAATTGAACCGTAGTGCACATTTTCTTCTCTACACCAAACTACTACGAATAAAACACTCATTTTCTTAAACAATATCCTACCTAGAAGAATTTGTTAATGATCACACCATAGACACCTATAGTTTGATCAATACACTATTATTTCCAATAGTGCACTAACTATTCTTCCCTTTGTAAATTGACGATACACCGCTCGTTTGACCTACCTAACTCCCTTCTCATGACACCCTTTTGGTAAAATTTTCTCTTATAAACCATCTAAACAGGCTATTATAGCCTCGTTTTAACTACATTAGCTTCTTATTCCCTTCTAGCTTGCTTCTATTAACTCCCTCAAATATCAATCCACTTTTTTGGATTGATTAAGCCCTTCTGAAACCCTTCTAGAACCCTAGTTACTCTCTAAGAGAGATTAATTAGTCTAACCTAGGTTAATTACTCTAGACATAGTCAAATCACACTTTGACTTGCTAAAAGTGCTTTTTGGACTTTAGCATTTGTCCCACATGCACCCAAATTTCCTATTTTCCCAAACCAAAAACTATAAATAAGGCTATACCCCCTCCCTCTTTTTCTAAGAATTTTCTCTTCTTCCTAGCATAGATTATAGCATTTTGTTTAGACTTTAGATTGTATTTCATCTTCTTCCTTTGAGCTATATAGAATTTTATTTTGTATTTAATAGCACTAACTATGGAGTAAAAGGGAACGATCCATTGGCCTTGAAGCCATTAATGGGGAGATATCTTTCTCTTAAACACATAACTGAATGCTTGGATACTCTTAGGATCATTACTTCAAGCTTTCAAAGAATAGAGGTTAACTTCATTTGTTTAGTTTGCATGTTTACTTCAAATTAATGTATGCGAAAGAAGAAAACCTTGCTCATTTCTTATCACATGGTCCATTGATCAAATTGTTAAAATCCTTTGGGGTTTCTTTAGAGATTCTTACCCAAATCCATGGCTTTTACAAAATCCATGGCTTTTGAAACTTTTCATTGAACACAGTTGTGCACCTAGATGCCAGACCAATCAAGCAAAAGTTGAGAAAGATGCATCCTAAGGTGGTGCTCTCAGTCAAAGAAGAATTAGAAAATTTTTTGGCTGCTGATTTTATTAAACCTATTGACTATTCAGAATGGATCTCTAACATAGTCCCAGTACAAAAAATATTATGGGCATAAGGATCTGCACTGATTTCCACGACATTGACAAAGAATGTCCAAAAGATGACTTTCCCCTACCTAACATTGACATGATAGTTGATTCCACAACTGGTTATGAAATTGTTTCCTTAATGGATGGCTTTTCAGGTTATAACTAGATACGAATTACAGAAAAAGATCAGCATAAGACAACATTCATCACCCCTTGGGGAATGTTTTGCTACAAAGTCATGACCTTCGAGGATCAAGAATTCTAGGGCTACTTATCAGTGGGCCATGACAGTTATATTCCATGATATGATAAGTGACATCATGGAAGACTATGTTGATGACATCCTAGAAAAATCCAAAAGTAGAAATGAACATCCTAGAGTATTGAGGCGTATTTTTCAGCGTCTCCAAGACTATAGGGTTTGTTTGAACCCTAAGAAATGTGTCTTCGGTGTTTTATCAGGAAAACTCCTAGGGTTCATTGTCTCACAAAGAGGGATTGAAGTAGACCCTAGTAAAAGTTATGGCTATCTTAGAAATGCCACCACCTACCACTCTCAAACAACTAAGGAGTCTACAAGGAAACATTTCAGGCAATCCGTCACTTTATTTCACAACTTGCGGATAAGTGCCACCCCTTTACTCATTTCTCTCAAGAAAGATGTCACATTTAATTGGGGACTGACTGATAGAAATCCTTTACATTACTCAAACAGTACTTGGCCAGCCCACCTATACTCATGCCACCTACCCCAGGTGAACCTCTCCTCTTATACATTTCGGCTACCTTAGTTTGCTATTGGAGCATTGCTTGCCCAATAAAACTTAGACCATAAAGAGAGAGTAGTTTACTATCTCAGTCCACACCTTGATCGCATACGAGTTGAATTATCCCCAAATAGAAAATGCCTACTTAGCGGTTGTCTTCACATTCCAAAAGCTTTGCCATTATCTCCTAAAATAATAAAACCAAGCTCATATCTAAAGTTGACCCTCTCAAGTACCTTTTATCCAAACCTACCCTCATAGGCCGAATGGCTAATTGGATCATTCTCCTGAGTGAATTTGATATCGAGTTTGTGAATCAGAAGTCTTTAAAAGGATAGGTACTAGCTAATCAGTTGGCAGAAGATCCTCTCCCAGGAATGGAACCTTTATGCTTAGATTTACTAAATGTATCTATGATGTATATTGAGGAATCCATAAAATGGCAGGTCCATTTTTATGGATCTTTTACCTTCCATTGATTTGAAGCAGAAGTGGTTCTCATCACTCCAACAGGTGATGTCATCCCACGAGCATTCTAGTTGGGATTCCCATGTACAAATAACATTGTAGAGTATGAAGCACTCATCACTGGCCTCAAGCTAGCTATTACATGGAATATCAGACAAATGTGAGTCATTGGGGACTCTCAACTTATCATAAAATAGGTTAATGATGAGTACAAGGTTAAAGATGAGAAGCTTATTCTGTATAAAAAATGGTTAAAACTTTAAAGGAATATTTCACACAAGTCATAATTGAACAAAAACCAAGGTCGCATAATAGATCCGTGGATGTTATGGCTACTATTGGGTCTCTCTTACGCATAACACCTGAGAAAGAAAGATACCTTTCTTCATGGAACATTTACAGGTACCTGCATATGATATGTTGGAGTCATGTTTGGCATGTGAAGTTGTTGGTCCTTTATCCCCTTGGTATGACCCTATCTTTCTAATACCTACAAGATGGCACTCTTCCACCTTACATCATCCATTCTGAAAATAAAGCCCTTATTTTCCACATAGCCCGTTATACCCTCCTAGGAGGCACCCTTTATCATCGTGGCTACAATAGGAATCTACTTTGTTGTTTGGATGTTGTTGATTCTATTCATGCAATTAAAGAAGTACATGGTGGTATTTGTGGAGCACATATCAGTGGCATGGTGTTAGACAAAAATCTATTAAGGGTAGGATATTATTGGCCTACCATGGAATCTGATTGTTGCAAATTTGTAAAGAAGAGTGAACGATGCCAAAAATATGGAAATTTAATACATGTGATGAGACAAGCCTTACAACTTATTGCAACACCTTGGCCATTCTCTAAATGGGGCCTGGATCTCATAGGGAAGCTCCATCCTTCTTCATCATACGGTCATACTCACATCATCACTGCCACCGAATACTTTACCAAATGGGTAGAGGTTGTCCCTCTTACCTATGTCACTGGTGCACATATTTCAAAATTCATCATGAACCATCTCATATGCTTTTACGGGATCCCCTCGGCCATTGTCACTGATAATGGTAAATCCTTAAAAAACAAAATGGTTAAAACATTGTGTCAACGCTTTTATATCCAACTTGAGTGGTCTACCCCTTATTACCCTCAAGGTAATGGAAGGGTAGAAGCCACCAATAAAACTCTTATATGGATTATGGAGAAAATGGTTAGTAAAACCAGCCATAATTGGCATCTACAGATACATCCCACCCTCTGGGCCTATCGCACCTCCATCAGCACCCCTACTGGTGTGACCCCATATTCACTCATCTATGGCACTGAAGCCATCATAGCTTTAGAAGTGGAGCTTCCCTCCCTGATAATATCTCTTAGATATTATCTTGATAAAGATGAGGACTACAGAGTTTCTCACCTTGTAGAGTTAGAGCTATTAGATGAAAGTCGTATAAGAGCACTCAATCAGCTAAAAGTGTATCAGAATAGAGTGTCTAAAGGGTATAAAAAACACATCATTCATCAATAATTTGATGTAGGAGATCTAGTTCTCAAATAAAATAAGAAGAACACCATCAAAGACAAAGATAAGAAAGGAAATTTTGAAGCTAAATGGCTTAGGCCCTTATGTAGTGATTGCAAAATATGGATCAGGGGCCTACAAACATGCATATTCAAATGGTGAAGAGCTTCCAGAACCTATGAACACCATGCACCTAAAGCAGTTCTATGATTAGGCATGATGAGAATATCAAATAAGAACTAAAAATTAGAAAGACAAAGAAAAAACAAGCAAAAAAAAGGAAAAATGAGAAAATAGTACAGAAAAATAGGTCATCCACATGTGAAAACCATGCAATTGTGGCTCATTGGATAAGTCTTTGAGTGAAAACTAGTTTTTAGCGCTTAAGGAAGATTCACCGGGCACAAGTTACTCTTACAAAAGGATGGGTAATCGTTACCACTTTTCAGATATGACTTCTTCTGCTAGGTCTAGGGACCCTACTAGAGCCACCTTTGTCATACCATGATCTGGTTTATTTGCTTTTATATCTGCATGGAGGAGATTACCTTTGTATACTCCCATCTAACGTTGAGCATGAAAACACTATCGTCACTTTCTCGTACATACATGTGTGGCATTCTACCTTTTGTATATTCCCACATCATGCTGGGGGTATCCACACTTCTTTGTTCTTTTACATTGCTTTCAAAACATGACCTTGGAAAATACAAAAAACATTTAGAAAAAGATACACAAAAATCTAAACATCTGGAAAATTTCTCGTTTCAGGGATAAAGCTACATTCATTTCACAACGTTATCCTAGGGAAACCTAGACAATAATGAAAACCGTAGCTCCAAAAACTTATCTTTTTAGATAAACCCAAAAACATTAGAAATTATGTCAATGTTGTCCCACAAAAACAAGGTAATGTTTAATTGCTTTTAGTTGTTGGGTTGTATAGTTTTGATGTGCTTAGTCTATTGATTGTTTGTTCTTTGAAAAGGTTCATTTTCTTACATTATATTAGATATTATATGATTTATTTATGTATGGAATTACATTCATTTATGAACTCTCATACTTATGAAAACTAGTTGTAGGATTCTTTTCTTATTATGTGTGTTTATTAGAATTCATTGTGCTTGCTTAGATTAGGTGCCAACTTTTAATCTCTTGTTAGCTTTTACATATGTTTGCTATAGTTATATTTTTCTGTGTTATTAGAATGTTCATATTTGTTTAGTTTTGTTAACTTTTTCTTGTATATTTTGCACGGTTGCTTGTTATTACATCTATCATCTATCATTTCATCACATTTCTAACATCATTCACTACATCATATATATACAAAATTGCTAAGTATTACATCATGCATGTATGCTAAGCTAATCATCACATATCATATCATCAATGGGGGTAAGAGGGGTTGCACATAATCACAAATCTATCCCCCCCACACCAATATCATCTAGTATCATCCCAAGTGCTAGATTAAAAACTCAGAAACAACTCATAAATCCAAAACATGTGGTGCTATCTACAGATACATCATCAATATGAAAGCATGAAGCATACACATTTCTAAATCTAAGGTATGTCACATACATAAAGGAAAGAGCAATCATACATCATAAATCCATCATAGTATGATACATAAAAATGTCCATATATATACATGTATAACTGTCCAGGTCAGTACTCAAAATAATACATCATCGATAAAATATGCCATCTAAAAAGGGCATGCATAAAAAAGAATCAAGCCTTCATCATGAGGCGTAATCAAAATAATGGTATATACAGCTATACATCAAAATCATGCTTCATAAGAGGCATGTATACAAGGTATCTATACAAAAAGAAAGAATATGGAGCTTAACCATAGCTCTCGCCCTCGCTAGGGCTCCTGGGTCTATGACCTGGTCGACGAAAAAAAGGTGGCTATGATGGACCTGCACCAGGGGTACCACCCTGCTGTCTATCTGGCTACTGTCTAGTACGCTACCTTGGTATGGGCTACCTAACTGATCTCACTGAATGGCTTGATATTCATGACCTGGAACCTGTCACACTCACATCTGACTACTGGAATGATAACACTCGCTGATCTATTGGAACTACCCTAAAGTAGGTAGTCCTATAATACAAGGCCTCACTGCCGGATCTCATGGCATCTCATATCAAATCAATGTCTCCAGAAGCAAGGGATTCCTTTAGGGTGGCATCACACTCACCTATCACCCTACCAATATCAGCATGAGCCTGTCTCAAGGCCGTAGCCTCTCGATATCTATTTGCAGTAATAGCCCGCACCTGGGCCCATGCCTGATCCCTGTGTCAAGTAGCCCTGAGCCTATGTCTGGATCTCATCCCTCTAGGCCACAACCATCTGTACCTAATTCTGAGACTGGTGTAAGAGGCTCAATATCTGAACCCCATGTGTGGCCATCTCTCGGATCTGACTCTCTCATAGAACACTGTCACTGCCATGGGTGGCCTGTGCTCTAGCCTGATCCCTCTCAGCTGTCAAGGTCTTTACCTAGGAATGTGGCTAATCTCACTCTGCTATGAGGGCCTATAACTATTCCCTAGCTATGTCTCTCTCTCCAGCCACTTGTAACTATATGGAAATAGCTACCTATAACTGCTGCTCAAGAGTAGCCCGCTGCCCACTAGTGCCACTACTCTCTGGAATTTCAAATGGTGGGCCCTGCTCTAGAAGTACCTACTGGAGAGGGGTGTATATCCCCATTAAAATGCCTACTGGGGGAAACTCTATGTCAACTACCCTTTATACTTGTTTTAGCCTTGGCCTGGGGCCCTGTCCCTATGGTTGTTGCACTACTCGACCCTGTCCCCTACCTCTGACATATTAGTACACGTCGGGCCCACCACCACCATCATCATCATCATCACTATCAGCACCACCAATGCCTACACCCTCATCACCACTAGGAGGTCCTACTGGAGGAGGTCTCACACCGTCATTATACGCCACTCTAGATACAGTCAAATGGCACAGAAGCACACCGTGATACCATGGACCATACACAAGCGTAGAGCCCAGATCTCTAATCTACCTCAGTGATACCCACATATCAGGTACCACCTATAAAAAAATATCTAGTTCTCTGTCACAGGAAATATGTGGACCCATATCAAAATGCTCTCTAGCTCTGTGAGCATACCATCTGTCTGGCCCAGGAACATCCTTGGTAAGGCCAAAATACCTCTGGCACTAGTCTACTCTATATAGCTCCCTCATGTAGCTACAGATGCCTAAAATAAAATGCTCAACCGTCGCAGTGTTGAGCTCTAAACCATCCTCTGGCCACTAGAAATGTTTATAAGGCCTCCACACCATGGAAGCCTACCACAACTCATCTAGCTCACACTGATAATGATATACGACCCCCATGTTGGGTCACAAATCATCCCCTACTGGGACCCAACCCATCGTTGACAGCTCGTAAGGATCCCAAAATCTCATCACACCTAAGGGATGACCAATGGCAATATGGTCCCATGCCTAATTCTACAGTAGATCAGCATGTCTTACCATCTTCTGATGGTAGTAAGTAATCAAATGAAGGTCCCAATATAGATGTGCTAATATACACTTACCCCAGCAGTAGGTCTCTCCCTCCACCAAACCAAGAATCACTCCCAGGAGTCCAAGTAGAAATGAAGCACTAGTATTGTCAGGGATTAAGACTCTACTAACAAAGGCCATCATGTAGACCACCACCCCGTCTAACTCTAGATCATCTATACATCGGGATAATCTGATGGACATCCCGTGCCATGGTATAGTCGGGACACCGAATAACTATACAATATGTTGCTGAATATTGATACAGCAGCTCATAGTCTGGATGAGGTGGCCCTGAATGGGGACCCACATGATGCGCCACACATCCTCCAGTGTAAGGGTAATCTCCCCGGTCAGGAGCTAGAAACACTGACTCTCGCTATGCCATCGCTCTTCTATGGCTATCAAGAGGCCATGGTCCAATGTAATCTTTGGTATCTCCACCACATGAGACAATCCTATCACATATAAAAGGCTTTCCAGAGTCACTCTATCATTGTCATCAAACTGCACCTCTATAACATCTAGCCAACTGTAGCACTCGCGAGTCTATAGAATGGGTAGTATACGCTACAAAATCAACACAAGTGTTAGGCACTTACTGCTACCTATTTTTCTAAGGAAAAATGCTTCTTCAAAAAATCACCTAACTTACTAATTATTCTTTTCTTCTGAACTAATCTAGTCTATATTCTTCTATACTTGGCTATTTTTTAGCAAAGTTTTCTTTCCCCCCTTCATTCTAGCACCTACACGCCTCCTTTGGCACCTGTACACCCTTACCAATGAATACGTGCCCTCACCAATGCGTACGTGCCATAAGTCTTTTTTGTCACTTTGGTGCACGACCACACAAAATGCCTATGCACTTAGTGTGATGCCTATGCACGTGCCTTGATGCACACACATGCACATGACTGTTCTAGTCTAGCCGACACATACATGCCCCTCTACCACTATTTTTCTTCTTAACGGGTGCACGTGCACATATCCACTTCTTCCAACGGGTGCACGTGCGTGTACCTGCTTCTTCCAATAGGTAAGCATACATGTCCTTGCCCCCTCGTGAATGGATGTGTGTGTGTTTCCATGTCCATTTTGACACATACATGTGTGCGTACCTGTCAAAACTGACGCATACGCCCATGCACATGCATTAAAAAGGTCTTACTTACCCTAGAAAAGCCCTAAAAATGCAATAAATGTGTAATTAATAGGAGGGATAGGCCACTCATGTAAGGTCCATCTATTGGGTTCCACATGAACTCTTGGATGTGATCCGCACATCTCATCCTCCTTGGTATTCTCGCCATCTCACTCCAGGGCTATCGCTCTTTCTCATGGTAAAAATTTGCAAGAGCTTTGGTAGAAATTAATTGGTCGTGATTGTTTTACCAACCCCGGGTGGATATATTAACCCGTCGCAATGCCCCTGGGGCATGTTTTCTCTGTCGTGATCATTCTAACCCTCTTCTATTTGTTGTGATAATTATTTTTGTAATAAAATAATTATTATTGCTCATTTTCCCTCGCAGGGGCACTTCATACTACCCTGTGGTAACTTCTCTGTCACACTTAATTAATTTGCAAACCTTTCAGGTGCTTTTTCCCACCTTTTCCTCTACTTTTCGTCTATTTTTCCACCTTCGTGGTAATTATTTATTAATTTATTTTGAATAAATTGTTCTTGACCTATTTTTCTTCTTGTGGGAATATATTTTGGCTTTCTGACAACCTCGCCTTCCCACTATTGCCCCTGCGTGTACTTTTGGAAGATCTTTGATCTTTTGAAATTCTTCTGACCAAGCAAAAATATAAATAAAAATAAAAAATAAAAAATTCACAAAACCATTTTAAAAAAGCAAAAACATTGAAATACTTCAAAAATGGCTCAAAGTTGGTTAAAACTGATCATTTACAGATGAAATCTGTGTCTATTGCATGGCACTCATCCTAGATCTTGCTGATGTTTTCAAATATTTTGAAGCAACAACTTGTGCATCACCAAAATCTTCAATCGCCTACACAAGATATGTTGCTTACTTCGTCTGTACTTTGGAGCACTAACAGTTTCCTGGTACTGTTTTCATCATGCACATTGCTTTTTCATGGGACCCAAGTGTCCTTCATCTTTCCCCTTGCATAATACACCTTGCTTGAGGCATCATTCTTTATTCTTGTCATTTATCAGAACATTTAGGACTTCATCTCAATAACAAAATATTTGTGCAACTATCTTGAACGTTGTTGGTTTAAGTGTGTGTGATTGTACTTATTTCCCTATTAGGTGATTTTGTTTATTTCTCATATTGCATTGCATTCATGTATGATGCATGGATTTGCTCATTTTTAGCATAGGACGGTTGTTTGTATCTTGGATTTTCATGCCATTTTAGGCTTCCATCACATGCTCACATTTTAATAAGAATCAATGAGGAGGATTCTAAGCATTATGATGATCAAATATTGTTAGCAATTGATTTACAGATAGCTCAATATCCCTTTTCTTCTAGTTTCTCATCTTCTCTATCCACTTTTCTTTCTGTTGTTTTATTTTTCAATTGTTGATCGAGTTTCTTCGTCACCCCATCGACACTCGAGGGGGCATTCATCATCCTTCATCCTATTAATTTTTCTTCTACCCCTCCAAAAATTTTCTACTCATTTACATTTGTCTACTTTCTTTAAAGTGATGTAGCTTACGTCACCTCAAAGAGGGGAAAATGTAGACACCTGTAGTTTGATCAATACACTATTATTTCTAATAGTGCACTAACTATTTTTCCCTTTGCAAATTGACAATACACCACCCATTTGACCTACTTAACTCCCTTCTCACGACACCCTTTTGGTCATATTTCCTCTTATAAACCATCTAAATAGGCTATTATAGCCTCGTTCTAACTACATTAGCTTCTTATTCCCTTATAGCTTGCTTCTATTAACTCCCTAGAATATCAATCCACTTCGTTGGATTGATTAAGCCCTTCTGAAACCATTCCAGAACCCTAATTACTCTCTAAGAGAGATCAATTAGTCTAACCTAGGTTAATTACCCTAGACATAGTCAAATCACACTTTGAATTACTAAAAGTGATTTTTGGACTTTAGCATTTGTCCCACATGCACCCAAATTTCCCATTTTCCCAAACCAAAAAATATAAATAGGGCTATACCCTCTTCTTTTTTTTCTAAGAATTCTCTCTTCTTCCTAGCATAGATTATAGCATTTTGTTTAGACTTTAGATTGTATTTCATCTTCTTCCATTGGGCTAAATAGCATTTACTTTTGTATTTCATAACACTAACATGGAGTAAAAGCGAAGATCCATTGGCCTTGAAGCCATTAATGGAGATATATCTTTTAGGAGTTCAAAGAATAGAGGTTAACTTCATTTGTTTAGTTTGCATGTTTACTTCAAATTAATGTATGCGAAGAAGAAAACCTTTCTCATTTCTTATCACATGGTCCATTGATTAGATTGTTAAAATCCTTTGGGGTTTCTTTAGAGATTCTTACCCCAAATTTATGGCTTTTGTAACTTTTCATTGAACACACACACGATCATAGGATTGACTGTGAGCTCAAAAATGGTTTCTCTATCTAGTCATTATCTTAGGGAAAGGATATCCCATGCCAAAACTTACCTGAAACTATCCTTAGTTGTTGGATTTTTGTAGGGAACCTTTTATCAAACCAAAAACTCTACTCTATTCACAAGTCAGTCCTAAATGGCATAAGCCATAACATAAAATCCACCACATAGGATTTCATGTTTGTTATTTTTTGCTTGATCTGTGTTTTGAGGTATGAGTTTGTATTTTTCATTCTTTTCTCTTTTCACACTCCTTAATCATAGTTGGTGTATTTCGACTCTTTTTAAGTGTGTTAGGGTCAATCATTTCCATACTCAAGTTTCTGGGTTGGTCTTTTATTTGATCTAAATCACCACATTCAATTTTTTTTCCATATTTTCACAAATTTCACAGTGACCAGCATCGGTCTAGTGACCGTCATCGATTTATTCATCTAACCACCATCGGTTTACTAACTGTTTTTGGTTTCCTGTTATTTTGGTAATTTTAACCAAAGTAGCATTCATCAAAGTTCTGTTCTTTCTGGGGTTTCCTCAGTTACTTCACCATATCTTTGTGTCTTTGAAATCACTGTCAAAGTCCAGATTTGCCTCATTTTTATCATTTATTTCCACTTTTACAAATCTTTTGATTTTCCACAGTAACCGGTATTGATCCTCTGACCATCATTAGTTACCCATCTTTCACTAACATCGGTTACCCAACCATCACTAGTCTCTAATTTTTAATTTTTCAATTAAACAGTGACCATTTTTCACTTTCTGAAACTAATTTCTCCATTCCTTTTGTGCTTCTGTGTCATCTATAAAGATCAGATTACCAAGTCTACTATAAATGACATGGTTTTGAATCGTAGCCAAGCCAACACCCTCGTATTCCATGCTATCCTTCAGCTAGCCCCACCTAGCCCATCGTTGCCTTCCATTCTATCACCTATGGATCCTTGTCATCCTATCATCATCAGTACCGATGATGAGGAGTTCACAAGATTTCCTAACCAAAACCTTGCTGCTTTACAATATTAATTAGGCCATTCATCCACTTGGGATTCATTAGGGAAACTTGTATATGGCATGCCTATGTCCATTCCTTCTACCCTCACACCCATGTGTGCATCAACTACTACTAGATCAGCCTTACCCTCTTCCACCTTACCATCTGTGGTGTCCTAACTTGACCCTACATCATTGATATCTGTTGCGCCCATGGCATCTATTGTGCCTTTGACATTAGTTGCACATGTGGTGTTAAACATTCCTTCATCAACCGCCTTGATTGTAGGTCTATTTGCACCCGCCACCTCTCATATACCTATTCCATCTCAATCACCCATGTTGTCGAAAACCCATATTCACTTCCAAAATATTATCCTCTCCATCCCGCAGTCTCTTCCTCTAATTACTATGAGAGTCATTACATCCACTCCACCTACCTACACTTATCACCAACAACCCCTATCTCATCTATCGATTATTTAGGATACTTGCTACCTGCATCTATTCCTCCCTCACAATCGTTTTACTCAACACCACCATATACTGAGATGCTGCCCATGTCATACCTTCATCATTTACCCCCTTATACTGCAGGGGGTGCCAAATCATCACAACCTACTAAGGATCTTATCAAAATGATGATGCACAAGATACATACATTGGAAGGATCGATCTCCAGCTCACATAATTCTCTGACATACGATGAGATTTGCAATGAGCCCATTCACCCATCCATTCTTATTCATCCATACCCTATGCATTGGGAAATTCCCAAATTCAACCGGTTTAACAAAAAAGAAGACTCGCAACATCACTTTGATTAGTTTAAACATGGGTGTTATCTAATCACTCATGATGACGCTTTGCTCTTACGAACATTCCCAATGTCCTTGACAAGATCTGCATTGGATTGGTAAATTAATCTACCTAGGCATTCCATTTACTCATTTAACCAAGTAGCACCACTTTCTATCAACATCGTCAAGAAAGTCACCATGACTGACTTGTACTCGATACGATAATATGAATACATGTCTATCTTATATTTTGTCCCTCGTTGGCGAAACCTAATCAACCAGCTTAAGTTTCAATTGCCTTAAACTGATTTAATAGAGTTTTTCACCAGGGCTTGTGATACACACATCTCACCAACTCTCCAAGTTTAAACCTTCCACACGTTTGACGAGGCGTTCACCATGTCCCGAAAACTTGAAATTAGTGCCATTGAAGAGAAGAAGAAACAATTACACAATAAGAACACTACATTTAAATCAAATGATACCTATTATTATTCCAAAACTCAAAATAATTACTCCAAAGATAAAGGATCTGCCCGCGTGGTAGTTTTAAAATATGGCCCGTCTCACCCATCTAACCAATCAAAGACTTCTTCCAACCTTTCTCATGTTCAGGATTTTTAGTTCAAGCAGGAGTAACAAAAATACACACCGAAAGGAGAACCCTATTCTTCAATTTTAGAAAAACTTCTAAAATCCAAAGTTGTCACTCTTCCACCCATAAAACCACACATTGGTTTTGACCCCTCTCATCCTATGCCCACATGGTACAAAGAAAATGATTACTACAACTATCATCACATTAAATGTCATAACGATAGTAATTGTATAACTTTTAAAAACATTTTCTAAGAAATGTTAGATAGTGGAGATATCATCTTGGATAACCCTAACACACCAACTAATCATAACCTTCACATCTTCAAGAATTCATTCCCAAATCACACCCCTTCATCTAACCAAACCAGAAAACCTTTGACCAATGCATGTAATGTTCATGAGGTTCATGTTGTTTTCGACATCATACGAAATCTTCCTCAGTTTCCTCCTACTCCATATATCAAGGAGATTATTGTACAAGCTCCTTCATCCATAGAAGGACTTGTTTCATCTTCTCCTTTACCCACAGAGGAGTCTCCCTTATCTTCTCATTCACCCACGGAGAAGTCCACCATATCTGCCAATACAGTCTCCCCATGCACTTCTCAAACTGACGAATAACCCACAATATTAACTCTCCTACACAAGGGAGAGTCATGCTCACATTCCTCTTTTCCGAATGATGAACCTACCTAATCCTACTTGTCACCTCCCCTACCCATAGGGGATCCATTAATAGCACCCCTTCCTATTGGTGACAATTATCCATTGGATTTCAAGGACCCCGTTGATTTAATCTTAGCTCTTTTACACACATAGTCTAAATCTAACCATTTCCCTATCTCATAGACATTCTTTACAGAGATTACTACTAAATCAATAGCATCCCCCTCCAACGGTGTTGTTTTCATGTTTGGATGATGCTTGGATTATATCAAAAATTCCATGCTTTGGGGACGCCTTCGGCTATCTTTCTTAACTTAGATGCAAATGTTGTGTGCTGATACTTCCACGATTTATCCATATGTGTTTTAGATAACAAAAAAGACCATGCCCATGCAATTTTCTGCAAACTCTTCTTCATCACCCTCACCTACACTTAAACCTTTACCATTGAATAAATTTTTTCTAATTCCTAAAACCTTACCTACATCTATATCTTCCTCTACGTCCAAACCCATTTCCCCATTGGGAGTCATGCCAACATCAAGCCTAGTCCATCCCCATGTCAAAATGGATTTATCCATGTCCTCACAAGCCAGTACAAATACTATTCCCCTACCTAAGAGGAAGTCCCAACCTCTTAGGCTACATACACCAGTTTTTCCCACTACCCCTATGTCACCTTTAGCACTTCCATCTATCGTAGGGCCCCACCCATAAAACTTTTCCAAACAACCTCCTATCCAAGGTAAACTAAAAGCACAATAGTCCATGTCCTCGTCATGATCCTCTGTTACATCCAAATTACCTACATAACTTAGACCTTTACTATCACCTGCATCCTTTCTACCACCTATACCTACACCACTTCTAGTATCCTGATCACTACTTATGATATTTCCTTCTCTTCAACTAGTACCTTCTACCTTGCCTCTTTCCACAACCTTCACCACACTGCGATTATTACCTTGGCTAAACCATACCCTTCTTCCATCTGCCTTCCCTTCAACATCACACACTCTATATTCACCTTTACCTAAGAAGGTGTAAATAAATTCTAATAGTCCACTACCATCCAAAGAGGTAATTAAACTTACAACACCTTTAACCAATAGTTCATCTGCTACATCTTTACCCAAGAAGGTGCAATCCAAACCTAAAACCATACTACCTACCAAAAAGGTGGTCAAACTAACACAACCTCTGATTCCACCTCCCGTGGTGCCTCTCCCACCAAAATCACCCACACTTCTATCTAGGCCCACACTTACTTCACATTATGATCCATTGGCAGGGTCTTACGCCTACATCTTAGTTAAAATTTTGGAAACCTATGTCATAACATTACCACCATTTATACTTTACAAACCACTCAAACCTAAACAAGAAGGGTTTGATGATAGAAAAATTTGCACTTACCATCATGTGTCAAGGAATGATGTGGAAAATTGTAAGGCTCTTAAGACCGTTCTTCTCCAATTATTTCCTCCCAAATAAAATTTTGATGATGATGATTTTTTAGATGAGGACCCTATTCCACCTCCATCTATAACCACACCTCCTCCTCCCTTACCTATTCATCAACCTTCATCTCCCCCTCCACAACTCTTTTATCCTCCTCCAACATTTGAGATAAATATGGTCTGCATAAGAGAGCTAGCCAAACCTCTGCCAAACTGCCTATGCGCTACATTCTTTTCACAAAACCAATATATGCCCTTACCATATTTTTTCCCATCATGTCGCTACACCTATCATGACTCACTTACTCCTTTACCACATATAAATATGGTTAACATTAACACTTAAGCCCAGAAGGACAAAGGAAAGGAGTAAAAAACTAGCGCATCCGCTACTCTTTTACCCAATAACCCATCTACACTTGCACCTAAAATCACCATCCATGGACCCACATACCCTATTTTTGACGAGGTTTCCCATCATACAATGATTAAATAATTACTCAAGTCTTCCCTCAAAATGCCTTTGTACGACCTGGTCCAAACCTCTGAGTCTCATTGACAGGCCCTCATTGAGGTTTTGCAATCTATTGAGGTTTTACCTAATGAATCTACTCCTATGGCATCCATTATCACTCCTCACCATGTGGCCTCTCTCACCACTTTAGCCCCTTCCTTTGCACCTACTACCACTCATCAAGTATTTTCTCTTAGTTTCTCTGATGACGAGATTGTACCTTGTTAGGTTGTGGAGCCTATTTTCATGTGAGAAAGTGTTGAAGACTGTAAACTGAGAGTACTGTATACTTTCCATACTTGTCTTGCTGGGGTTCAAGCCTGAAATTTTTTGGGCCTTAGAACATGCCCGATATATTGAGAAATGTGCTTTTCTCATATGGGCAAAATTTTTGACCCATAAGTTTATGAGACGGTTTTGGCCCATGGTTTTAATACCCATGGTTTTTGTAAAACTACTTAAGCAGTTGTCTACTTATATGGTTTTATGCATATGGTAGGAATAATGTAACATTGCAGATGTGTTTTGAATTCGGGTGTGAATTCTCTAGAGTTTGTTGAGCATAGCTCCAAACAAATCTAGGTATTGTACTAAGAGAGCGGTGGCTTGTAATAAAATATGAGCAAGTGATTCTTGGTGGACGTAACCCAAATTGGGTGAACCATGTTAAATACTATCTCTTTATGTTGTGTTATTTTATTCTGCACTTTTATTTGAGATCTGTAATATTTTCTCCATATTTATTTCTACTGTTGCGATTCTATGAGGGATTATTCCACATATTTTTTCCCTTATTTCCTAACAATTGGTATCAGAGCCTAGTTTGGTTTGCTGAAGTGTTGAATCACATGGAAATTTTTATCTTGAGTGGGAGCTATGGCAGATGATGGAATATCTAGGGTTGATAAATTCAATGGGTAGAATTTTAGTCTTTAGAAGATACAAATGGAAGATTACCTTTATTAGAAGGATCTTTATATTCCACTGTCAGAGAAGGTGAACAAACCCTCGAGCATGATGGATGTGGAATGGGATTTTATAGATAGGAAGGCACTTGGGACAATCTGGCTATGTCTTGCATCTTTGGTATTATTTAATCTTTCAAAGGAAAACACTACAAAAGAACTGATGGATGCATTAGGGAAGTTGTATGAAAAACCCTCTGCCTCTAATAAGATATTTTTAATAAAAAAATTTTTTAATATGAAGATGTCTGAGAATGGTTTAGTAGCAGATAATTTAAATGATTTTAATATGGTTGTAAATATGCTAGCTTCGGTTACAATAGAATTTGATGAAGAAGTTAGGGCTTTATTAGTTCTTTGCTCTTTACCTGAAAGTTGGAATAGCTTAGTAATGGCAGTAAGCAACTCGGTTCCAGCTAACTCAAAGTTGAAGTTTGAGGATGTTGTAGGGGTGATTCTAAGTGAGGAAATGTGAAGAAAAAACTTTGGTGAATCTTCTACTTCAGGAATGCTTTGACAGTGGAAACTAGAGGGAGATAAAAGAATAGAGGAAACCGTGGAAAATCAAAGGATCGGACAAGGTCAAAATCTAAAAGTAAGATAGTATGCTGGCACTGTGGAAAGTCTGGGCATGTAAAGAAGGATTGTTGGGAGCTTTGGGACAAGAAGAAACAACATGAAGAAAACAAGGAGGAAAATGTGGCAACGGGTAATGTATGTTAGGATGATTTGATTCTTTCTTTGCACAATATTACTGAATCTTGGGTTTTAGATTCGGGGGCTTCTTTCCATGCTACTCCACATAGGTATTATTTTATTGATTATGTTCAAGGAGATTTTGGACATGTTTTTCTTGGTGATGATGAGCCTTGCAACATAGTTGGAAAAGGTTCTCTTCAGGTTAATATGCAGAATGAAAATACTTGGCTATTGAAGGATGTTAGACATGTGCCTACATTAAGATGAAATTTGATATCGGTAGGGTAGTTGGGAAGTGATGGTTGTACTGTGATATTTACAGTGGACTCTTGGAAGGTTACCAAGGGTGCTCTTGTGGTGGTAAGAGGTAAGAAATGTTGGAACCTTGTATTTAACCACTTATAGTACTAATGTTTGTAATCTTGTGGCTTCAGAAGTAGATACAACATTGTGGCACTATAGGCTCTAGTCATATGAGCCATAAGGGCATGGAGATCATAAAGAAGGATTTGCCTGGATATACAATAAATAGGTTTGGAGTTTTGTGAGGACTGCATATATGGGAAATAGAAGCGAGTAAGGTTTCTCAAGGTTGGACCTACAAAGAAAGAGAGTAAGTTATAGTGGTGCATTCTGATGTGTGGGGGCCGATCTCAGGTATCATCTCTTGGGGGTTCAAGTTATTATGTTACTTTTATTGATGATGCAATAAGGAAAGTTTGGGTTTATCGTATTAGAAACAAATTTGATGTATTTGACACTTTTGTTAAATGGAAAGCCTTGGTAGAGAATGAAACAGGTCTTAAGCTAAAATGTCTTAGGTCCAGATAATGGAGGGGAGTATTGCAGCAATGAATTTGATGATTATTTTTCTAAGAATGGAATCCATAGGAAAAAGATGGTTCCAAGAACTTTGCAGCAGAATGGGGTGTCAGAAAAGATGAACAAAACAATAATGGAACATGCTAGGAGCATGAGGTTACATGCAGGACTGCCTCTTTCTTTTTGGGCAGAAGCAGTGAGCACAGCTGTGTACTTGATAAACAAAGGACCCTCAAGTGCCTTGGATGGAGGCATACCCGAGGAGGCTTGGTATGGTAAGAAATTTGATTATTCATTTCTTAGAGTCTTTGGATGTGAGGTGTTTGTCCATATAGATAAGGATGATAGGACCAAGCTAGAGGCTAAATTAGAAAAATGTACTTTCATTGGTTATGGTGGTGATGACTTTGGATATAAATGTTGGAGTATTAAGGACAAGAAAATCATTCAATCTAGGGATGTGGTCTTTAATGAGAAAGTCATGTATAAGAAGCAGTTGCAGGAAAGTAGGGAAGAATCCAAGAAAGAATATGAAGCGGTAGAGGATCTTCCTAGATGGGAAAGTGACACATGAATCAGTTCAGGAACCTCCTCAACAAGTAACCCCAAACTCCTATATTGAGGAGGTCTTCTAGGGTAAGAAGAGAACTGAATGTTTTTCTCCTTCTCTTTATTATTTATTACTCACTGATAGTGGAGAGCCAGAGAGATTTGATGAAACAATGCAGGTAGATGCAGGAAGAAGTGGGAGCAAGCCATGGATGAGGAGCATCAGGCTCTCATGGAGAACTAGACATGGGATTTGGTGAAGCTACCCAGAAGGAAAAAAAGAGCATTACAGAACAAGTGGGTTTTCAGAGTCAAAGAGAAAGAAGGAGGAAAGAAAAGATACAAGGCCCGAGTTGGTGGTCAAGGGGTTTGCACAGAAAAAAGGTATAGATTTTGATGAGATTTTTTCTCTTGTAGTAAAAATGACTTCTATTAGAACTGTTCTTGGAATAGTTGTCAGCAGAAGACTTGCACTTAGAGAAACTTGATGTAAAGACTGCATTTCTCCATGGTGATTTGGAGGAGGAACTATATATGTAGCAACCAGAAGGGCTATGAGGTCAAAGGTAAAGAGGAGATGGTGTGCAAACTGAAGAAGAGCTTTTATGGCTTGAAACAAGCTCCACGTCAATGGTATAAGAAATTTGATAGCTTCATGATGGAGCAAGGTTATATTAGATGTCATTTTGACCATTGCATGTATACAAAGAAATTTGAGGATGGCAATTATATTATCCTTTGTCTATATGTGGATGACATGTTGGTTGCAGGTAAAAACATGCAGGAAATAAAAGTACTCAAGAAGCAGCTAAGTGAATCCTTTGCTATGAAGGATTTAGGGGCAGCCAAAAAAATCCTTGGTATGAGGATATCTTGGGATAGGAAGGAATGGAAGTTGACTTTATCTCAGGAAGAGTACATTAAGAAAGTCTTGGAGAGGTTTAATATGCAAGATGCTAAACCGGTTGGGACTCCTTTGGCAGGCCATTTCAAGTTATCAAAGGAATAGTGTCCCAAGACAGAGCAGGAGAGAAACCAGATGTCCAAGGTACCTTACTCATTAGTGGTGGGTAGTTTTATGTATGCCATGGTGTGCATACAGGCCTGATATTTCCCATGTAGTGGGAGCAGTGAGTAGATTTATGAGTGATCCAAGTAGAGATCACTGATAGGTAGTAAAGTGGATCCTTCGGTATTTGAGAGGGACCATGGGGAAAATTTTGTGCTACAGTGGATCAAACACCACTTTGTGTGGTTATGTAGATTCAGATATGGCTAGAGATGTAGACAACAGGAGGAGCATGACAGGTTATGTTTACACTGTAGGTGGGACATCAGTAAGCTAGATTTCATGACTACAGAAGTTGGTGGCTTTGTCAACCATAGGTGTGAAGTATGTTGCTGCCACAAGAGGCAAGTAAAGAAATGATTTGGTTACAGAAATTTCTTGAGGAGTTGGGGCATAAGCAGGAGGAAGGAAATTCTGCACTTTCATAGTGATAGTTAGAGTGTTATACACCTAGCTAAGAACTTTGCTTTCCACTCTAGGATGAAGCATATACCTAGTTAAGGTACCATTTCATTAGGACAACTTTGGAGGAAGAGAATTTGAAGCTGGAGAAGATTCATACCACCATCTAGAATCCTACACCACATGATGACCAAGGTGGTCACAAGGGAAAAACCCTGAAGTTGTGTTCACACCTTTGGTTAGTCTTCACGGAAACTAGTGAAGGGTTGAGAAGCTTTCTACCGAACCAAGGAAAAATAGTCTCCAAGTGGGAGATTGTTAGGTTGTGGAGCCTATTTTCATGTGAGAAAGTGTTGAAGACTGTACACTAAGAGACCATTATCATCACTTTTCCATAGTTAGTCTAACCCTCTCGGTACAGTAAGGTTTGATGATACCATAATTTGTGCCTACCATCATGTGTCAGGGCATCGATGTAGAAAATTTTTGGCCTTAAAACATGCTACCTAATATATCCTTGTGAAGGAAACATAACAATTTTCTCATATGGGACGAGGATTTTTGACCCATAGGTTTATGGGATCCCTTTTGGCCCATGGTTTTCCATACCACACCTTTTTTCATAAAACTACTTAAGATTAGTTGTCTACTTATAGAGAGCTAGCCAAACCTGCATATGGTATGTGTTTCATAATGTAACATTGTAGATGTCCCTCATTTGAATTACATGGGTGTGAATTCATATAGCTACTCCCTCAGTTTGTTGAGCATAGCTCCAAATAGATCTAGGTACTTGCCCATCTGCCAGATCCTAGTGCCAATATACAATCTGCATCTATACCAAAAATCACCATTCGAGGACCCACAGTGACCCTATTTATGATGGGGTCACCCGTTGCCCAAATGATAAAATAATTACATCAATCCCATCTAAATAATGTCTCTTTGTACAACCTTGTCCAAGCTTCTCAACCTCATCGACAGGCCCTCATGGAGGTTATGTAGATCTGTCAAGGTTTTACCTAACGACCCTACGCCTGTGGCCTCCATTATCACCCCTCACCATGTGGCCTTTCTCACCAATTCATCCCCTTCCTCTACACCTGGTACCACTCATCAAGTAGTCACTTTCATTTTCTCTGAGGATATTTTACCTCTTCAATCAGATGATCGTGATCCCTCCCTATTCATCTCTGTCTACATTGATAATATACATGTTCGACATGTTATGATCAATGGCGGTGCCAGCATCAACATTATCTCTTCCCATGCGTACAAATAAATGCACATCCCCTCTAATTACATGCATAATAACTCAGTTATGTTGTGTTCATTCAATGATGCCATAACATCAACCCTCAGCACCATCATTCTCCACATTTGTGTGGGCCCCCGTACCATTCGAGAATTATTATGCCTTAGAGGGGGAATTCTAGTACAACATGCTTCTTGGATGACCTTAGATCCACGCCATGGGTTGTGTTCCTTCAACCTTACACCGCTATTAAAAATTTGAACATGAAAAACACAACTATACCATTCTAGCCGACCCTTCACCATTCAAGACCTATAATAGATTGTATCAACCTAATGATGTCCTTATACTAGTTAAGGTATCTACCACCGTTACCACTTCCCCTTCACCCATGGCCCCATCCACCAATATTGCCTCTACCTCCTCCACAATTAACTCCTCTATACCCATTGTTTCCACAACTTCTATAGCTAACCCATCAGCCAACCCATCTACTGCTCAACCAACCAATGCATCTTCTTCCCAGTTATCCAATAGTTCATCCATTTTCGCTACCCACATACTAACTATTGATCCCTTAGAAGGTGTTTTTCAATGCCTCACTCTGGGGGAGTACCACCTTTATAACATTAACACATTCCTTATATGAACAAGGCTTTTGTACTATCATCCCATGTACCACTCGTAAGCATAAAGACAACAGTGGTATTGGATTTTCCAAAACATCTCCCATGAAGGCCTGAGTCAAACTCATTGAGGACGATAAAAATTCCCCACCCCATTCACCAACTTCACCACCTTCACCTATATAGTATATGGATCCAGAATCCATTCCTCCTAACTTTTGTTTTTTTTTCATAAACACTGTTTCCACGGGACCTCTAACTTATCAGCGTGATGGTGAGGCTCCCTCTTCTCTTCCCTTCCTGTATCCTGACATGATCGATGAAGATAGGCATTCTATAAACATCGTTCCATGTGAGGACGATGAGTCTATTATCACCTAACTTGGTGCTGAAGATTCTTATATTCATTGGTCATTACCTTCTAAGATAAAAACCATGTTGAAATAAGTGACAATATAAATTAATATTCACACTCAAGATGACCCGCACATTCTAAAAATAGGCCAATATTTAGAAATCTGTCGCTTGGGCAGATCTATGGATAAACGAGCCAACAGTGTGCAGGGCATAGCCCCTCTTTGAGTCAGCAAAGCGAAACTGGTTTATTGCTATTCTACCAGCAGGAATCTATGCAAGTCTCACAGATTCTGCCTTCGGGGGTTTGGGATCTCATCCCAGTAGGTTTATTTCCGGCTGCGAAGAGAAAGGAATGAAAGAGAGGAGGAAGAAGGAACAGGTCCGAAGGGAGAAAAGAAATGAATTCCAAAGCAGAAAGGTCAGAAGATTTATGTTTTTGGGTTGGTAGTAAACAGAGCCAAACCTACTTGCATAAATAAACAAAGCAATACTGATGATAAATAAATGACAATAAAATAGAAGCAGATCCAACAGAATAAATACACAGATCTAACATAAGAAAGATCTAATGTATATAACACAGGTATTCAGCACAAAGTCCAAATATTGTATTACTAATTTGTTCTGTTACAAAAAGCTCAAAGTCTTTTCTCCTTACTCCTATTTCTCATCTGAAAGATATTCATCCATCCATCAACACAACAAGTGTTGGGGTATTTATAGAAGAAGAGGAGAAAAGAAGGCAAAAAGGAGCCAACAACTATTTACAAAGATATTTACAAAATATCTAAAAGTCATGTTGACTTTTTACAACTTGATGGATGACATCATCCCATGATGCAACATGGATGATGTCATCGTTTGCATCAACATACTTCAGACATTCCAACAAGAAAGTCGGAGAAGAGAGAGAAGAAGAAGAAGGAGGAGGAGGAGCAGCTACTCGTCGTCATCATCCTGCGGCCGAAAGGGAGTAGCCTGCTTTTGATGCTGCTCAGGTGATGAGATATGGAACTGAGCGCGGTATTCCAAAAACTTGTTAATCATTGGCCCAAATTGATCCTGAGAAGGATCCTTGTGCAGTTCGCTGATTGCCTCACAAGTCTCCCGCTCATCTATGAGCTTCTCTGGGAGTTTGGAATAATCTTTTTCCGCCTCAATGAGGAACCCGATGAAGTCCCTACAGGCCAGCAGGTTGTTGATAGATTCAGTGTCAAATGTGACCTCTGGCCCTGTTCCTTGAGAAGCGATCTCCTTGAAGATCCGGATGGTTTCATCAGCTGACCTTAAGATAAAGGAAGGAGTGAGCAACCCTGGAGACATGTTGAGAACAATTCGCTCCATTTGGTGCATTGCATCCAGGGCTGCTTCCTTTACCTTGTCGATTTTTTCCAGAATAAATTCAAGCTGATCCACCCGGTAGTCCAGAGTGGACATGGTTTTGTTGAGGGCCCTTGGATGGCCGAAGACACCGAACTTGACCAGATCTTCGACTGAACAGTCGAACATCTGTTGAAAGGTCTCGTGTTGGAGTCTAGCATGATCTAGCTCTTCTGATATGGGCCCCGCTAATGCTTGGAGCTCTTTGTTCGCCTTTCCGATGCTCAGATACAAATTGACAAACTCGGCGATCACTCTTTCACTGTCCTTGAGGATCTGGCTCCTCCAAGCAGAAACGGCCATACCTTGCTCGCCAATCTTTGCATATTCGTTGATTTTCTCCTGGCTGAGAAGCTCAGAAGTTTCGGCGGCAGTTGTGGGAGGCGCACTACCCATCTTCTGTAAGGCTTGGAGCAGATATTTGTTTTGCTCTTTTAGTAGCCTTTTCTCTTCTTTTGTTTCTTGAAGCTTTTGACAGAGGGCGTCGACCGCGGAAAGAGCTTCCCCCTGGAGACTTTCAGAAGATGTCCCCATTGTGACTTGGGTCACGGTAAAATCTGTCGGAGACAGATCCTTCTTCTCTTTGAGGGGATCGGGGTATGCAATTTCCATGATTCTCTCACCTGCAGCACTTTTAGAGAAGCGTGCAACAGGCTTCAGCTTCTTTGCCCCTTTGGTTGGGATCACTGAAAAGTCCATCGGAGCGATGGGAACTTTCCTCTTTTGCTGGCTCAGCTGCTGAGAGATCCAGGCTGGTCCTATGGAAGAAGGACCAGAAACAGAGGAGGGGACAGCTGCAGTAGAAGAGGGGAAAAACGTGGAGACACGCGGAGGCGGCATTGAGAGAATAGCCGAAGAAGTGTCCACGGGAGGAAGGGAAACTGCAGCTGCGGAAGACATAGGAAGGGAAGGGAGCTCGGAGATGAGGGAAGAAATGGAGGAGGAAAGATCAGTGAGGGAAGAGAAGATAGACGAAGAAGCAGGGGAAAGAGTAGAAGAAGGGGCGGAGGACACGACCAAAGGGATGGTCGCTTGAGTCACTCGAGGAGGGGAAGGAAGAGAAGAAGAAGGGATAGAAGGGACCTCTGTTGTGGTAGCAATGCCGACATCCTGAGTGGATGGGCCAATTGGACTATCCCCTGCTGCTTCTTTCTCTGGCGAATCCAGAGTTATTACCTGTTCTGGCGCTGTGGAAAGAGGACTCTCGGGGGCTTCTTCCTGAATGGTGCTGGATTCACCTTCTACACCTTTGCCTTTAAGCTACTTTTTGGACCGTGAAGGTGCGTTGCCCAATGGGGAGGTTGTGAAATCTACCCCGAGGTAGATTAGGCCGTTCATCCGGCACCAGTGCTCTGTCCTACGCAGAGTTTCCTTGACCCTCTCCTCAATTGTCTGAGGAGCCTTAGTTCTATCAATGGCCGGAAAGGGCCAATCGTCCCCATCTGTATCATTATATACCTTGTCCACTTCATCTTCTGTTGTTTGGTAGCCTTTGGGGACAATGGCTACCCCATACTGGATAATTTCTGCCAATGCTAGGCGAGAATGATCCTTTCTTCTGAGCTCTACCTCATGGAGGACGTCAATATAAATATCCTCGATCTGAGGAACGTGGATTGGATCAAGCTTTGCTCTTGGCAGGCAGCCCCTTGGGTCGAAGGTGGGCCTGGCTGGGAAGTCATGCTTCAAATTGAGTAACTCCAGCTCTGCAAACATTTCCTTCGCCTTGTGGTGGGTAGAGCATGTGTATCGGCCCACTGTGAGGGGGAAAGGAGTTCCACCCTTCTTCCTTTTCAGGCATTTTTCGTGGTATGTGATTAGCTGCCTTGACAGCTCCAGCAGAATCAGCTTAGGCCCAGCATACCTTGGTAGCCTGGTTGGCTCTCCCAAAAAGTTGGCAGCCCTCAGATAGGTGAATGTAGGAAATTGGGTGAACAGGGCTCCCCATTTCTCCGTGGCTGCCACTATGTTTTTGGTCGTACGACCATGAGTCAGATTTGGCCTCAATAGGCAGATGATGTGATAAAAGAATGCATCGTTGATTTTGGCAAATTGGGCGATGCTATTCTCCAGCTTCAACTCTGGATAATACTCATATATTTTGACCTGAGGCCAAACTCCACTTCGTGCTAGGCCTGGATAATCCCTCTCTGATGCTGCAGCGTAGACCACGTAGGAGTTCATATGGAATACTCCCGTTGTGCTGAACTGTTGTAGCTGCTCGGAAATGGTGCTGCTTATAATTTCCCCCCAGCAAAAGCGTTGCTCAGGCACATTCTTATTCATTGTTTCCAAGTAGCGCAGCATCCATTTATGGAAGTAATGGGCGTCAGAAAGCCCGAAGACCCTGCTCAGGAAGGTAATGGTATCGCTGAGCTCTTCTGAGAAGTCACTGCGGTGGATGATTTGGGGCCACCGGGTTACCACCTTCTTGTTCTTCAAGTAGACTTCGTTCATTAGTTGCATGCATTGGTCTTCATTGTCTTCCCAGGCCTTGATGCACTCTGCTTGGCTGACGGCCACGAAGTGCCGGTGGTGAGGGATGCCAAGTATCATCTCAAAATGACGGGCAGTGAGGTTAATGACTACCTCGCCCTTACTGTTTTCGACACATCTGGTGTCTTTGTTGTAAGACTGAGCAACCACCATTATAAATTCATTGTTGACTGTGCTGACGGGGATTCCTCCGGCGAAGTGCAGGGCACTGCCTATCAATTTGTCCATCCATGGACTCCTTGTAACTTTCTGAGTTCTGGCCCAGAATTCCTCCATGTCGACATGCCCCAATTCTGAGTCTCTGACATCCATGCTGCATTCGGCCTGTGACTCGGGCATTCTGACCCTTTGATATTTATACTTCATCTCTTCCTCAGTAAGCTTAGCCTTCCCTTTTGATTTGGTGGGTCTCTTGCTGGATGTAGACATATGTTCTTCTAAGATTATCTGCTGATCTGCATGAAGAAGAAGCGAGACCCAATCCGAAAAAGTTGAATTAGCCATTTGATCTTCCATTGGAATGTTAGCAGAAGAAAGAGTTAGAGATTTTTAGGCTCAGGGCGCAGGAAAAATGCAGCTTACAGGGCTAAATAGGCAGGGCGCACGGGAAAGGGCTGTTGCAAAGATTAAACTGGCGCCAAAGGCGCATGGCGCATGCATACTGCAGAGTGCATTTTAGTAAAGGGCGCATGAGAAAATCGTGTTGCATGGAGACAGGATGCGCCAAAGGCGCATGGACCTTGCATGTTACATTGGGATTTGGTGCGCCCTTTGGCGCATGGGAAAAGCGTGTAACAGGGACTTTTCGTGCGCCAAAGGAAATATGGCGCGGCGCACGGAGGGTTTGCACAACACGAATGTTACTGAAAGGAGCGATGCGCCTGCGCTTTTACGACTATACTTGGCGCAGATATAACTTGTGTTGCATGGGCGCAGGGCGCTAAGGGCGCATGGAAAGGTGATGCAGCACTGAATGATGGTGCGCCAAAGGAGCGCAAGTTTAGCTTGTGCAGCATGTGGAAGAGGCGCGCCTTGAGGGCGTATGAAAACTTGATGCAACAAGCATGATGGGTGCGCCATTGGCGCGGGTTCTAGTTATGCTGCAGAGGGGACAGATGCGCCATGGGGGCGCAACTGTTTATGATGTTGCACGACGCGCTGGTGCGCCTAAGGGAAAAACAGTGTTTTTTCATATGGCTCAACCCTTCTTTCTTTTCAGTTCTAAGGCTGCCTTGGGATATTCAATGGTTCAAGCCAAAGGGGTTTCAGACCAAGCTTTCAAACTAACACCCTCTACCAGCAGATCTGGAAAGAGGGATGGGAGGAAACAAATAAGGAAAGACGGCACAGGGGAGGGCTAGCTCAACATTTGATATTTTAATACAACTAAACCAACAACAAGCCACAAAAACCAAGAAAATAAAGCACATGGACAAGAGAAAAGAACCTCTTACCCGGATAAATAACAAAAGCTCGAGAACGGGTCCACAACACGTTGAAAACGACGAGGCAGAGGCTGACAGGCTCAGAAAAATCACGTGCACAGCGAATAGTGAAAATGACATTTGGGCGCGCAAACATATATATATAGGTTAGCTGAACATTAATGCGCCACCCACTTTTTGAAAAGCGCATGAAAACTGCTGTCGACAGGAAAAAGCGTGCGCCCTTTGGCGCACCAAAACGCCTGCCAACATGAAATAAAGCGCGCCTTTGGCGCACCAAACGCTATGTCGACAGGAAATTATGTGCGCCTTTTGGCGCACCAAAACATTGTGTTGCAATAAGATTATGTGCGCCCTTTGGCGCACCAAAAAGTGGCGCAACAAACGTTGTGCCAACACAATGGCGCATGCGTCTTGGCGCACGCAGGGAAGGCTCAACACACTTTGGCGCACCGAAAGTGTGTTAACACTGAAAATCACGCGCCAAAGGTTTTAAAGGGGGCGCACCAAAAGTTGGTGTTACATAGCAATTTCATGCGCCCAGCCAAAAAAGGCTCAAAAGACTAAGTTCGAAAAACCAGGTTTCCCGGGAAGGGATTTTACAACGTTTCGAACGCAAGGGATCCCTAACGAGGGATCGGGACAAAATTTCGGTATGGTTATCGGTAAAATTGCCCTTGTCAATTTTACGGGATAACAGCTGGCTCTTTCTGGGGACTATCCCTGAGTAAACTCGGGGGTAGAGAATCCCAGTTCTCATGTGCCTATCCATTGGGTAACAGAGTCAAAAACAAGGGCGACCGGAGGGGGAGCAAAAGAAAACACACAACAAACCAAAAGCAAACACACGACAAAAGCAAACACACAACAAAAAGCAAACTGTACAAAGAAGAGAGCAAGCTCTACTTCCTGAAGATCTTCAGATGCTGCCCGCTATAAGGAAGCGGGAGTTCGGTTCCATCCAGATATGAGAGATAGAAACTATTCTCTCCGTTGAGCTGCTTGATCTTGAAGGGCCCTCTCCACAGGGAATCAAACTTTCCATGCATGCCCTTTGGTTCTCTTCGCTTGTCCCACAAAAGGACGAGATCTCCCACTTGAAAATCCCTTTGCTTGGCCTTCTTATCAAAAAGCCTCTTAACTTGATTCTGATGTTCAGTGATCCTATCGACCACCCTCACTCTCTTTTCTTCAAGTTCTGCCAGATACATGATTCTCTTTTCAAGAGAACTTTGGAAAGTTTCATCTTCAATGGCTCGTGCCAAGCGCAGAGCAGGAAGTTCCGCAGAAATGGGAAGCTCGGCATCAATGCCATATAACACTTGAAAAGGTGACATGCCGAGAGATCTCTTGGGAGTAATACGATCGGCCCACAAAGCGTCGTACAAAGACTTGTGCCACATTCGCTGATTCTCATCTACTAACTTCCGTATGATGGTCACCAAGTTCTTGTTACTGGATTCCGCCTGACCATTTCCCTGAGGATAATAGTCTGAGGCGTGAGCCAAAGTTATACCATATTCATAGCAAAAACTAATAACCTCTCGTGAGGAGAAGTTAGAAGCATTATCAGCAACGATTTTGTTTGGAACGCCGAACCTGACAATGATATTTTCTTTAATGAAATTGCAAACCACCTCAGAAGTGGCATGCTTGACAGGTATGGCTTCCACCCACTTGGTAAAGTAATCCGTTGCTGTAAGGACATAGCTATGTCTGGCACTCGATTGAGGATTGAGTGCGCCAATAAAATCAATTCCCCATTGCCTGAATGGTTCATTGATAATGACCGGCCTTAGGGGAAAGGCAGCCAACTTGGGCTTGCCGACGAATTGTTGGCAGGGTTCACATTTCGCCACCCAGGTGGCTGTATCTTGAAAGAGCGTCGGCCAATAGTACCTGGCTCGAATGATCTTGTGTGCAGTTACGGAGGAAGAGAAATGCCCTCCACAAGCTGAATTGTGAAAACTTTCCAGTAGTTTTACTTGCTGGGGTTTGTCAACACATCGCAAAAAGATGCCATCTATCCCACGTTTATATAAGCCGTCATCCCAGATGACATATTTAGCCGCTCTGAGCTTTATAGTGTGCTTCTCCTTTGCAGTTAGGTGCATCGGGCATTCGCCGTAGGTAAGGAAGAAAGCGATGTCGGAGTACCACTCATCACTAGTTGCAACAAATAGAACCAGAGGCAGAGAATCAGGCTCTTCCTGCCGGTCCTGTGTTTCATCGGTGTAGTCACCCCTTTCATCAGGGTTTTCTGAATCTTTGTTTTCAGCCATAAGCTGACACAGGCCCTTGCCCCTTACCAGCTTGGTTGGTTTAATATCCAGGTCATACTCCTGGACCTTTGCGATCCAATTTCCTCGCAAGCTTCCTAACTCCTGCTGAGTTAGAATTGATTTCACCGCCGTGTCAGGGACCAGCACCACCGTATGCGAGTTTAGAATGTAATACCTGAAATTCTTCACTGCTTTGACAACGGCAAAGGCATGCTTTTCCAGTTGAGTCATTTTTAGTTCGTGAGGCTTGAGGGGAGAACTCATGAACGCGATTGGAGATTCAACATCCTCCGAGTTCTTTTGCATTAAGATTGCGGACACAGTATGCTCAGATGCGTAACTATACATGATGAAGTCCTTGGAGAAATCTGGACATACCAGGACTGGTGCATGAGCAACGGAAGCTTTTATTTCTTCAAATGACCTTTTCCCCTCTTCACTCCATCTGAAAGTTGGTGACCCCTTCATCATGTTCAATATGTGACGGGTCTTCTCAGCAAAGTCAGGAACAAAACGCCTGAGAAAGTTCACCTTTCCAAAGAAAGAATGAACACCAGTCTTGCTTGTAGGCAGAGTAAGGCTTTGAATAGCCTTAACTCTTTCGGCATCTATCTTTGTTCCTTCTTTGCTAACCACATGGCCTAGCAACTTCCCTTCCGTGACTCCAAAAACAGACTTTTTTGGGTTTAGGGAAATCCCATGTTCTCGGCACCTGGCCAACACTTGCTCCAAATGATCACAATGATCATTTCGCTGTTTAGAGAACACGGTTAAGTCATCTAAATAAACCACAATGACTTTCCCCATCATACCTTTGAATGCAAAGTCCATGGCCCGCTGAAAAGTGGCACCAGCATTAGTTAGGCCAAAAGGCATCCTGCTGTAGGCAAATGTACCCCAGGGAGTAGTGAATGCTGTTTTAAACTGATCTTCAGGTGAAACTTCAATCTGATTGTAACCTGAAAAACCGTCAAGCATGGACAGCATCTCTGATCCAGTTACTGCTTGCAGAACTTGATCCATTATCGGAAGAGGGTAGTTGTCTTTCAGCGAAGCTTGATTCAAATTTCGAAAGTCTACGCATATGCGTATCTCGCCGTTTTTCTTGCGTACTGGCACAATATTTGCTACCCAAGTGCTGTGATGGATAGGGAAGATGATTCTTGCATCCAGCATCTTCTGAATTTCGGCCTGGATGGTACCCGAAATCTTGGGATTATAGTGCCTCTGCTTCTGGCGGAAGGCTTTGACATCGTCTTTCAACGGAATATCATGCTGAACGTCCTTTGGCTTGAAGGACTTTAAATCGGCATAGGACCATGCCAATACATCCATATATTTTTTCAGCAACTTGACAAATTTTCGCTTCTCTTCAGGCGTGCAACATTTGCCAATGTTCACGAATTGCGGGTGTTCTATCGAACCTATATTGACCGGTTCGGTTTCTGGGGACGAGCTAGGGTCGTCCCGCTTCTTCTTTTTTACAAAACGGTCATGCCTGTCGAACAGGCGTTCCAGAGAAACCAGGCCCTTTGGAATTTTATTTCCCTTGAGCTGACATATGCCATCGTTCCCTTCAGATTCATTGCCTTGATCGGTGACTGACTCACGGCAAGTGGAAGTAGACCCTTCAAAGTGCAATTCTTTAAAATTTTCTGCCTTCTCCAGAAAAGCAATGAGTTGATTATCGTCGTTGAACACCTGCCAATGCTGAGAATTGTCTGGTACGCTCGGGTGGAAAACCACCTCAATGGTGTACTTGTTCGTTTTCAAACCTGGGTGTGGGAGCATGAGAGATGCTGAAACAGCCAATGAATCAGCCATGTCATTTTGGGCTCTTGGAATAGATTCAATTGAAAAGGCATCAAACTCTTCAATGCTGTCCCATACCGCATTACGGTAATGTCTGAGCCTTTCATTCTTCACTTGGTAAATCCTTTTGACCTGATTTACAACTAGCTCAGCATCACCTTGCACTTTTAGATTTTTAATTCCTCTTTCTTTTGCGGCTTGCATACCGAGTAAGAGAGATTCATACTCAGCAGTATTGTTAGTGTTGAAAAACTGCAATTTGAAAGAGAGAGGAATGACTTCTTCCTCAGGAGATATCAGCACGGCCCCAGCGCCACATCCACTAGTTGCACAGCTGCCATCGAATTGCAATGTCCAGATCTTATTAAGATCTCCTTCTTGAACGAGGACACCCGTTTTATCCGTCTCGGTAGATAAGAAGTAATTCCCCATCCCTGATGATTCAAAAAGGATTTGAGCTTTGGGGTCTTCAGAGCTAGTGACCAAGTACTTCTTTTGGGATTCCGGCTCCAAAGTTTGCATTACGCCTTTGACTGGAATTCTAGCTTTAGACCAGTCCATATGAATTTCTCCACCAACTTCGCTGCAAAAACTTCTTCCCAGCAAAATTCCATAGGCTGCCGGAATGTCAGCAACGAGGACTGTCATTTTTACTCTTTTATCCGGGAAGGCCGCAAATGCAAATTGCGCGTCTTTGATTTGGCCAACCAACGGAACTTGCTTAGTTTCCAAGGAATAACACCTGCCGAAAGGCTTGGTAAGAGTGAGGCCCAAAGCATGGGTGACTTTTGCCGGCATGACGTTATCAGAAGCCCCGGAATCAATTATGCAGTTACTCAGCTTGTGTCCATTGATCAGCAGAGAGAGATAGAAAGGCTCTATCTTGCCTGACGCAGATGTTGAAGCAACATTTATATGGGATTCAGGGGGAGTGGAAAGGATTCCTTTTGGGGAAACCTGATTAGATATAACAGCTTGACTTTGGATATACTTAGTCAATCTTACAAGCTGTTCGGGGTTTGACTGAAGGTACTCAGCTTCAGACATTTGGATCTTGGTCTTTTTTGCATGATCTATAATATCAAACGCGGCCAAGGGTTGCGTTGGTAAAGGAATGAGTCCCTCACCTCGCGATGATGGAATAGGATTGGTGGTCTTAGTAGGAATGTGAGAGGATTGATTTGGAGGAGAGATAGGGGGAAAAGATTTCCTTGTAAAAGATTTGCCAGGGAGTTGAGTAGGAAGAGGATTACCTCTTTTAGCAATGATCGGAGGCGCGTTTGACACGGCCTTCTCCTGCTGGACATGGGCAGCAACTTCCGCTTCTTTTCCTTGCGAGCGAGTAAAAACAGCATATGACTGTCCGCTTGCATATCCCTGGGTACCCTCTTCTTCATCAGATTCTTCCTCATCAAATTCCATATACCCGATAGTAGAGTCGCCAGTCGGTTCACCGACATCTTGATCATCTTCGCCTTGAGACGAAGGTTCTTCATAATACTGCTCTTCTTCTTCAATCTCAGCCAGAGCGTTGACCGGAGGAGCCTCAAGCGCCAACCGCGGAGCAGCTGTAGGTAAGCGCGGTCTTTGTGAAACATTGTTAGGAACGAAATTCCTCCGCGGAATATCCCGGTATGAGGAACTGGGAGAGGCCTGGGCCAACTGCTTCTTCAATGCAAGCAAATCATTCGCCATCTTTTGGAATGCTGGATCAGACGAAGTGGTGGGCGAAGGGCCCAAAGATTTAGGCTTGGCTGATTCCTTTTTTAATTCACCAGATATTATCAGATTATCCTCTATGCGAATGGCAGCGGCTTGGGCGAGAACCAAGGTGGCAACTCGTTCCTGAAGGAGCAAGAAACTAACTTTCGAGCTCATAGCGTTTACGAAGAAACACTTTTGATTTTCCGGCGTCGGAAGCATGGCAACAGGGACACGGTTGATTAGTGCATTGAACCGGGTGACAAAATCGCGCATGGTCTCATTCGCCTCCTTCTTCAGGTGAGTGATCCGTGATAATAATGCAAATGCATCCTCTGAAGGCTTGTATCTGTCTTCGAAAGCATCCCGTAAGGTGGCCCAACTGGTAATAGACCCGGCCGGCAAATGCTGAAACCATTCAGCTGCAGGCCCTTGTAGGGTTTCCAGAAAAAGGTGAACCGACACATCTTCGTGGGTCACATCCAAAATACTGCACGACATGATGAATGCAGATATGTGGGAATCCGTGCTTTGATTTCCGCTCCCGTCGAATTTGGGAAAATTCTTTCGATTTCCGTGAGGGAGCGCGTGAACTGGATGTGGTAAAGCCAAAGGACCCATCGCGTTTCCCCATGGTACCGCCATCTGAAAAGCCGGAAAGAGAACACGAGCTGGAAGTGTGGTTCCGCTGAGTAGCAAGGCACTACAAAGGGATGTGGATGCCCCCTGCAAAAGACTTTTTCTTCGTGAAGGTGAGACACTCCTGGATGACCGGCTAGCCGAGCTTAGTGCTGAAAAACGTGCCGGTGTTACGCTGAAATTGTGCCTTTGAAGCAGATCGAAAGTAGGATCAGCTTCTCCACGGGCTCTCCTGCTGCGCGTAAAAGGTTCACTCGCCAGTGTTCCTTCCAGATCTGCAATGTTATGGCGCAGATTCAAACTTTCTTTTTGGTTGTACTTGCTGATTTTCTGGTTTTTCTGACAAAAACCAGCAGCAAATACTTTTCTAAATATTTAAAACTATCCTCTTCAGAAAACCGATTGCGGTTAAATGACAAATTACAACGAGGATAAGATGGCAGGGAAGATTAGTAAGCTGATTTTCGGATCTGATTTTAACTTTTTTCAGAGGGTTTCAAACTTTTTGCAAACAGTCAAAACTCAGATCTACGGCAAAATACTGATTTTTTGTAAAAACTCAGCGAACTAAAGATCTTTAACTGGACCAGATCTATGACTCTCAGAAGAAAATTTTTCAATTTGAGCACTTTTGCAAATTTTTGGATTTTTAACAAAAAGTTCAGATTTGCAAACAGGCAGCAATCTTCTGATTTTTCTGATTTTTTATCTTACTACCATCATAGATCTGACAGATCTATTCGATCCCCAGCGGAGTCGCCAAAAACTGTTGGTCCGAAAATCTGTCGCTTGGGCAGATCTATGGATAAACGAGCCAACAGTGTGCAGGGCATAGCCCCTCTTTGAGTCAGCAAAGCGAAACTGGTTTATTGCTATTCTACCAGCAGGAATCTATGCAAGTCTCACAGATTCTGCCTTCGGGGGTTTGGGATCTCATCCCAGTAGGTTTATTTCCGGCTGCGAAGAGAAAGGAATGAAAGAGAGGAGGAAGAAGGAACAGGTCCGAAGGGAGAAAAGAAATGAATTCCAAAGCAGAAAGGTCAGAAGATTTATGTTTTTGGGTTGGTAGTAAACAGAGCCAAACCTACTTGCATAAATAAACAAAGCAATACTGATGATAAATAAATGACAATAAAATAGAAGCAGATCCAACAGAATAAATACACAGATCTAACATAAGAAAGATCTAATGTATATAACACAGGTATTCAGCACAAAGTCCAAATATTGTATTACTAATTTGTTCTGTTACAAAAAGCTCAAAGTCTTTTCTCCTTACTCCTATTTCTCATCTGAAAGATATTCATCCATCCTCAACACAACAAGTGTTGGGGTATTTATAGAAGAAGAGGAGAAAAGAAGGCAAAAAGGAGCCAACAACTATTTACAAAGATATTTACAAAATATCTAAAAGTCATGTTGACTTTTTACAACTTGATGGATGACATCATCCCATGATGCAACATGGATGATGTCATCATTTGCATCAACATACTTCAGACATTCCAACAAGAAAGTCGGAGAAGAGAGAGAGAAGAAGAAGAAGAAGAAGAAGAAGAGGAGCAGCTACTCGTCGTCATCATCCTGCGGCCGAAAGGGAGTAGCCTGCTTTTGATGCTGCTCAGGTGATGAGATATGGAACTGAGCGCGGTATTCCAAAAACTTGTTAATCATTGGCCCAAATTGATCCTGAGAAGGATCCTTGTGCAGTTCGCTGATTGCCTCACAAGTCTCCCGCTCATCTATGAGCTTCTCTGGGAGTTTGGAATAATCTTTTTCCGCCTCAATGAGGAACCCGATGAAGTCCCTACAGGCCAGCAGGTTGTTGATAGATTCAGTGTCAAATGTGACCTCTGGCCCTGTTCCTTGAGAAGCGATCTCCTTGAAGATCCGGATGGTTTCATCAGCTGACCTTAAGATAAAGGAAGGAGTGAGCAACCCTGGAGACATGTTGAGAACAATTCGCTCCATTTGGTGCATTGCATCCAGGGCTGCTTCCTTTACCTTGTCGATTTTTTCCAGAATAAATTCAAGCTGATCCACCCGGTAGTCCAGAGTGGACATGGTTTTGTTGAGGGCCCTTGGATGGCCGAAGACACCGAACTTGACCAGATCTTCGACTGAACAGTCGAACATCTGTTGAAAGGTCTCGTGTTGGAGTCTAGCATGATCTAGCTCTTCTGATATGGGCCCCGCTAATGCTTGGAGCTCTTTGTTCGCCTTTCCGATGCTCAGATACAAATTGACAAACTCGGCGATCACTCTTTCACTGTCCTTGAGGATCTGGCTCCTCCAAGCAGAAACGGCCATACCTTGCTCGCCAATCTTTGCATATTCGTTGATTTTCTCCTGGCTGAGAAGCTCAGAAGTTTCGGCGGCAGTTGTGGGAGGCGCACTACCCATCTTCTGTAAGGCTTGGAGCAGATATTTGTTTTGCTCTTTTAGTAGCCTTTTCTCTTCTTTTGTTTCTTGAAGCTTTTGACAGAGGGCGTCGACCGCGGAAAGAGCTTCCCCCTGGAGACTTTCAGAAGATGTCCCCATTGTGACTTGGGTCACAGTAAAATCTGTCGGAGACAGATCCTTTTTCTCTTTGAGGGGATCGGGGTATGCAATTTCCATGATTCTCTCACCTGCAGCACTTTTAGAGAAGCGTGCAACAGGCTTCAGCTTCTTTGCCCCTTTGGTTGGGATCACTGAAAAGTCCATCGGAGCGATGGGAACTTTCCTCTTTTGCTGGCTCAGCTGCTGAGAGATCCAGGCTGGTCCTATGGAAGAAGGACCAGAAACAGAGGAGGGGACAGCTGCAGTAGAAGAGGGGAAAAACGTGGAGACACGCGGAGGCGGCATTGAGAGAATAGCCGAAGAAGTGTCCACGGGAGGAAGGGAAACTGCAGCTGCGGAAGACATAGGAAGGGAAGGGAGCTCGGAGATGAGGGAAGAAATGGAGGAGGAAAGATCAGTGAGGGAAGAGAAGATAGACGAAGAAGCAGGGGAAAGAGTAGAAGAAGGGGCGGAGGACACGACCAAAGGGATGGTCGCTTGAGTCACTCGAGGAGGGGAAGGAAGAGAAGAAGAAGGGATAGAAGGGACCTCTGTTGTGGTAGCAATGCCGACATCCTGAGTGGATGGGCCAATTGGACTATCCCCTGCTGCTTCTTTCTCTGGCGAATCCAGAGTTATTACCTGTTCTGGCGCTGTGGAAAGAGGACTCTCGGGGGCTTCTTCCTGAATGGTGCTGGATTCACCTTCTACACCTTTGCCTTTAAGCTGCTTTTTGGACCGTGAAGGTGCGTTGCCCAATGGGGAGGTTGTGAAATCTACCCCGAGGTAGATTAGGCCGTTCATCCGGCACCAGTGCTCTGTCCTACGCAGAGTTTCCTTGACCCTCTCCTCAATTGTCTGAGGAGCTTTAGTTCTATCAATGGCCGGAAAGGGCCAATCGTCCCCATCTGTATCATTATATACCTTGTCCACTTCATCTTCTGTTGTTTGGTAGCCTTTGGGGACAATGGCTACCCCATACTGGATAATTTCTGCCAATGCTAGGCGAGAATGATCCTTTCTTCTGAGCTCTACCTCATGGAGGACGTCAATATAAATATCCTCGATCTGAGGAACGTGGATTGGATCAAGCTTTGCTCTTGGCAGGCAGCCCCTTGGGTCGAAGGTGGGCCTGGCTGGGAAGTCATGCTTCAAATTGAGTAACTCCAGCTCTGCAAACATTTCCTTCGCCTTGTGGTGGGTAGAGCATGTGTATCGGCCCACTGTGAGGGGGAAAGGAGTTCCACCCTTCTTCCTTTTCAGGCATTTTTCGTGGTATGTGATTAGCTGCCTTGACAGCTCCAGCAGAATCAGCTTAGGCCCAGCATACCTTGGTAGCCTGGTTGGCTCTCCCAAAAAGTTGGCAGCCCTCAGATAGGTGAATGTAGGAAATTGGGTGAACAGGGCTCCCCATTTCTCCGTGGCTGCCACTATGTTTTTGGTCGTACGACCATGAGTCAGATTTGGCCTCAATAGGCAGATGATGTGATAAAAGAATGCATCGTTGATTTTGGCGAATTGGGCGATGCTATTCTCCAGCTTCAACTCTGGATAATACTCATATATTTTGACCTGAGGCCAAACTCCACTTCGTGCTAGGCCTGGATAATCCCTCTCTGATGCTGCAGCGTAGACCACGTAGGAGTTCATATGGAATACTCCCGTTGTGCTGAACTGTTGTAGCTGCTCGGAAATGGTGCTGCTTATAATTTCCCCCCAGCAAAAGCGTTGCTCAGGCACATTCTTATTCATTGTTTCCAAGTAGCGCAGCATCCATTTATGGAAGTAATGGGCGTCAGAAAGCCCGAAGACCCTGCTCAGGAAGGTAATGGTATCGCTGAGCTCTTCTGAGAAGTCACTGCGGTGGATGATTTGGGGCCACCGGGTTACCACCTTCTTGTTCTTCAAGTAGACTTCGTTCATTAGTTGCATGCATTGGTCTTCATTGTCTTCCCAGGCCTTGATGCACTCTGCTTGGCTGACGGCCACGAAGTGCCGGTGGTGAGGGATGCCAAGTATCATCTCAAAATGACGGGCAGTGAGGTTAATGACTACCTCGCCCTTACTGTTTTCGACACATCTGGTGTCTTTGTTGTAAGACTGAGCAACCACCATCATAAATTCATTGTTGACTGTGCTGACGGGGATTCCTCCGGCGAAGTGCAGGGCACTGCCTATCAATTTGTCCATCCATGGACTCCTTGTAACTTTCTGAGTTCTGGCCCAGAATTCCTCCATGTCGACATGCCCCAATTCTGAGTCTCTGACATCCATGCTGCATTCGGCCTGTGACTCGGGCATTCTGACCCTTTGATATTTATACTTCATCTCTTCCTCAGTAAGCTTAGCCTTCCCTTTTGATTTGGTGGGTCTCTTGCTGGATGTAGACATATGTTCTTCTAAGATTATCTGCTGATCTGCATGAAGAAGAAGCGAGACCCAATCCGAAAAAGTTGAATTAGCCATTTGATCTTCCATTGGAATGTTAGCAGAAGAAAGAGTTAGAGATTTTTAGGCTCAGGGCGCAGGAAAAATGCAGCTTACAGGGCTAAATAGGCAGGGCGCACGGGAAAGGGCTGTTGCAAAGATTAAACTGGCGCCAAAGGCGCATGGCGCATGCATACTGCAGAGTGCATTTTAGTAAAGGGCGCATGAGAAAATCGTGTTGCATGGAGACAGGATGCGCCAAAGGCGCATGGACCTTGCATGTTACATTGGGATTTGGTGCGCCCTTTGGCGCATGGGAAAAGCGTGTAACAGGGACTTTTCGTGCGCCAAAGGAAATATGGCGCGGCGCACGGAGGGTTTGCACAACACGAATGTTACTGTAAGGAGAGATGCGCCTGCGCTTTTATGACTATACTTGGCGCAGATAAGGCTTGTGTTGCATGGGCGCAGGGCGCGCCTAAGGGCGCATGGAAAGGCGATGCAGCACTGAATGATGGTGCGCCAAAGGGGCGCAAGTTTAGCTTGTGCAGCATGTGGAAGAGGCGCGCCTTGAGGGCGTATGAAAACTTGATGCAACAAGCATGATGGGTGCGCCATTGGCGCGGGTTCTAGTTATGCTGCAGGGGGGACAGATGCGCCATGGGGGCGCAACTGTTTATGATGTTGCACGACGCGCTGGTGCGCCCAAGGGAAAAAAACAGGGTTTTTTCATATGGCTCAACCCTTCTTTCTTTTCAGTTCTAAGGCTGCCTTGGGATATTCAATGGTTCAAGCCAAAGGGGTTTCAGACCAAGCTTTCAAACTAACACCCTCTACCAGCAGATCTGGAAAGAGGGATGGGAGGAAACAAATAAGGAAAGACGGCACAGGGGAGGGCTAGCTCAACATTTGATATTTTAATACTGCTAAACCACAACCAGACCACAAGCACACCAAGAAACAAGAACGCAAAACATGGACAAGAGGGAGAAGAACCTCTTACCCGGATAAATAACAAAAGCTCGAGAACGGGTCCACAACGTGTTGAAAACGACGAGGCAGGGGCTGACAGGCTCAGAAAAATCACGTGCTCAGCGAAAAGTGAAAATGACATTTGGGCGCGCAAACACATATATATAGGTTAGCTGAACATTAATGCGCCACCCACTTTTTGAAAAGCGCATGAAAACTGCTGTCGACAGGAAAAAGCGTGCGCCCTTTGGCGCACCAAAACGCCTGCCAACATGAAATAAAGCGCGCCTTTGGCGCACCAAACGCTATGTCGACAGGAAATTATGTGTGCCTTTTGGCGCACCAAACATTGTGTTGCAATAAGATTATGTGCGCCCTTTGGCGCACCAAAAAGTGGCGCAACAAACGTTGTGCCAACACAAGGCGCATGCGCCTTGGCGCACGCAGGGAAGGCTCAACACACTTTGGCGCACCGAAAGTCGTGTTAACACTGAAAATCATGCGCCAAAGGTTTTAAGGGGGCGCACCAAAAGTTGGTGTTACATAGCAATTTCATGCGCCCAGCCAAAAAAGGCTCAAAAGACTAAGTTCGAAAAACCAGATTTCCCGGGAAGGGATTTTACAACGTTTCGAACGCAAGGGATCCCTAACGAGGGATCGGGACAAAATTTCGGTATGGTTATCGGTAAAATTTCCCAATGTATCTCTAACATCATTCCTATCACAAAAAAAATAGGGGGACTCCATATCTGCATGGATTTCTGTGACCTTAACTTTCCTCTACCTAGTATTGAACAACTAGTTAATCTCACCGCCGACCATGAGATGTTATCACTCATGGACGGTTTCTCAGGTTGTAACCAAATATTACTTTCCCCATAAGATCAACACAAAACTACCTTCATCACTCCTTGGGGGACCTTCTGTTATCATGTCATGCCATTTGGCCTTAAAAACGCTGGTGCTACATATTAACGGGCTATGACTTATATATTTCATGACATTATGCATCACATATTAGAATATTACGTTGATGATCTTCTTGCCAAATCCAAAAATCAGGCTGAACACCTTACAGTCCTTAAGGTCATCTTCAACTGTATCTTCAAGTGTTGTGCTTGCCTTCAACCTAAAAAGTGTGTCTTCACTATTCTATCTAGGAAGATCCTTTGTTTTATTGTTTCTTTACGTGGCATTGAAGTTGATCCCACTAAAATCAAGGTTATTCTTGAAATGTCTCCACCTACTAACATTCTTCAAATTCATAGTTTGTAAGGCAAGTTGTAATCTATTCATCATTTTATTTTGTAGATTTCTAACCGCTACCATCCATTTCATCATCTCATAAAAAATGATGTCTCCTTCAAATGGGATGATGAATTCCATAAAGCCTTTGATGCCTTAAAACATTACCTCCTCCAACCACCTATGATCATTCCCCCTAAGTATGACCAACCATTTTACCATTACATTTCTACTACTAATCATTCCTTGGGTGTCATGCTTGCTCATCGTGACAAGAAACACAGGGAGCAAACGGTTTATTATATAAGTCATACAATTTTATACTACGAAACTAGATATACTCACGTTAAAAAATATACTTTACCTTATTTTTGTTGCCACTAAACTTCACCATTACTTACTCAACCAAAAAATATTTGTTTTCATCAATACTAACCCCTTACATTACATGTACACTAATCCTTACCAATATCAACGTGCTTCATGTTGGCTCATGCTTCTTGCAGACCTAGATCTAGAATTCACCTAGCAAAAATATGTCAAAGGAAAAATAATTGTAAACCAACTCACACATGTACCTCTCTCTGGAAATAAATCCTCTAACTTTGATTTCCCTGATGAATCCATTATTATCCTCTCTTTAGATGATACTATTTACCAGACAACCTTATTCTTTGATGGTTTCAAATTTCAGCATGGGGGTGGTGCCGTAGTTATCCCAATCCCTCTTGATGGTGAGCCTATATCATTATCTTTCAAACTCAATTTTGATTGTAATAACACTATCACTGAATATGAAACATTCATGTTAAATATTCAAATCACGATAGCCTTAGATGTTAAATCAAATAATATCTTTAGTGACTCTTTGGTATATACTAGTATCGTATTGAGATACTTAAAAAGTATAAGCATCATGTTGACATACTTTTTACTACCTTTGACCGTTATGAACTTCAAATGACCTCATGTTCCACTAATAAATTTATGGATACCATGGCTTGTCTTGCTTTTAAAATCCCCACTTCGCCCTCCAGGTCGAAAATATTTGTCACAGTACACAAGTTGCAATCACCCTCTTATCTATTTCAAGACATCAACCTTGTAAAAACCATTGAAACTGACCCATAAGACCTTTGGTATAAGAAATTTGCTGACTACCTTTCCCTTTTTGTCCTACTTTTAGATCTTACTCATAATGGACAACGAGCCTTTCTCAAAAGTGTCTATCTTTATATCCTCATGGGTGGTCTTCTTTATAAACGTGACTTTGACGTTATCCTCTTACGATGTCTTATGAGTTCTAAAATTCCTTACACCATCAAGGAAGTTCATGATGGAATTTTTGGGGGTCACTTAAGTGGTTTAGTTTTTACTAAGTGCATCCTTCACCTGGGCTATTACTGGCCAACCCTAAATTGTGATTGGTGTGACTATGTCAAGCATTTTGTCAAATGTCAGCAACATGCTAATCTTCATCACACCCATAGTCACACCTTACAGGTCACATGATACCTTTGGCCTTTATCTGAATGAGGTTTGGATCTTGTCAAAGAGATCAACCCTAATTCTTCCCAACACCATCAATGGATCATAACCACTACCAAGTATTACACTAAATGGGTGGAAGCTTTAGCTCTCATTTCTACAAAAGCTGAGAAAATCTATGAATTCATCAACCATCACATCATTTGTCACTTTGGTGTCCCTCACCACCTCATCACTGATAATGGAAAACAATTCAAAAATAAAACCCTATGGAAACTCTATGATGCCTTTGACATTCAACTCATTTTTTCTTCACCTTATTGTCCTTAAACAAATGGCCAAGAAGAATCAACCAAAAAAACCTTAAAAAAATTCTTATGAAAGTGGTTGATGATACTGGAAAGGATTGTCACACTCTCATTCCTTTTCCATTATGGGCTTATCACACTAATATTCAAACCTCAACTGCTAGCACGCCTTTCTCTTTGGTCTATGGTATAGAGGATGTCCTACCTGTCAAAGTCCAAATTCCATCTCTTCGTATCTCACTCAAATATCTGCTCAACGATGATGATTTTCACCAGGATCAATTGGCACATCTTGAGTTATTAGACAAGCACCAACTAAAGGCTCTTTATCACCTCCAAATCTACCCAAAACATATCAAACATGTCCATGAACAAACCTTCAATGCCAATGACATTGTCCTGAAGGAAAATTAACATGTAACCAAAGTGGAGAAAAGTAAACAGGGTAAGTTTTCTCCTCATTGGCTTGGACCCTATAGCATTACTCGTACCCATGGATCAGGTGCTTATCAGTTGTCTTCACTCGAAAGTAAACTTAAACCTGAGCCCCTTAATTCCTTGCATCTTCGACCATTCTATTGTTGAATCAAGTCCTAGATCACCTTACATATATTAAGTGCTTGTCCCTTGAGCATCGTTCAATTTCCACTTACCTATTTTAAGGATCAATGACTAAACAAGAATCATGTGATTACTTGTCACCTTTCAACCTTATCTTCAATATGAGTACCACGACTCTACTCATGGTATGATTCTCATGGATACTTTTCATCCTTTTCAGGATGGAATCCCATGGTTGTTTATCACTTAAAACCTCTCTTTCATAGCTAACCCTTGTGTGCTATGGTTTTGTCTTCATAAAATAAGCCTATACTTCTCTATCATCTTATCCATGACCTAAAAGTCCAAAAACAAATTCAAAAGTAATATACGAGATTTTCAAATTCAAAGTCCTTGAGTCAAACTTCTAGCAAAAAGATGACTCCCTCAAAAAGTACATCTAATATTTCTATCTTGCTATTATAAATAGACTACTCCCTTGAAGGACAACTATATAAAGTTAGCCATACTATACATAGTCTATCACAAAAATAATATTATTCCTGTAAAAATAAAATAAAAATATTTTGAAGCTTCCTGCATTGATTAGGTTCACGAAGACCTCAAGGAGGTATTCTAATAATCTCAGATAGACTTCCCACATCGACCAGTCTATAAAAAAAAGCAAAAAGAAAAATATGAATTTTTTGTCATGGACTTGCCTATTTTGATCTTAGGTATCTTTAAAAAGAGGCATGTTGTCTCACACTAGATTATACTAAACCAACTTCATTCACCTAACTGCCTTGCCTTTCTAACCTTCTACCAACTCAAGGGATGTGCCAAAAAAGTGACATTTCTTGATCATGCGACCTTCTTCACCCTTAGAACAGTCAATTAGGCAATGCCTTTAGGGTTTTATGTTCATACGCCATCCTTGGTGTGATAGAATCATACTGGTTCTTACCAATTAAGCAGATTTTTTTGTGTACTCTTACCATTCACCTCTTTTCTTACTTATTGATTCTCCTACACAAGACTAGACCTTTGACACCTACATTTTATGAATTCCTCTTTCACCAAAATCACCAATCCCTATGACCTAAAACCACCCATGCCTATTCAACCTCAATTCAACCATGCCTATTCGACCTCAATTCAACCATTCCTATGACCTAGACTCAACCATGCCTAAATGACCTAAACTCAAACATGCCTGAATGACATAGACTCAATCATTCCTAAAACCAACCAGCCCATACCTCTACCTCATCATATTATTCCATAGCTTATGGGATAACTACATCGACATGAGGCCCCTTTTGGCCAGGGCTATGTGGGTAGCACTCCGAGGGCATGGGTCCCTTGGAGGTTAGCTTGACCACTCTTTCTGCTAACCAATTTCCCCCATTTTATATTCTCATTCTACCTTAGTTGGTTTCCATTTTACACAAAACTGGAAAATTAAACAATCATAAAAAAAAACATACCGACCATTTTATAACATCAACATATCATACATCAATCATTTCACATTTCGATGATATCAAATTTTGGACATTTACACCACAAAATACATATACATCATTATTTATTTTCTAATAAAATGTAAAACTATGACCAAATCATGCCTAAATCACATAGAATCCACCATGCATATACCTAATTCCATCATGCCTACATGACCTCAACTTCGTAAATCACCTATACTCTATCATGCCTATACCTAAATTCACCATGCCTATACCTGACTCCATCATGTTTAAATGACATCGACTCCATCATACCTAAATAACCTTGATTCCATCATGCCTACATGACCTCGACTCAATCATACCTAATTCAACTAGTTTCCATTTTACATAAAAACAATGGAAATTTTTTAAAAAATGAGTACATCATCCATCTATTCAACATCATCAACTATATAAATGGGAGATTCTATGTATCAATACACATATACATAGATATATAATAAATATCAGTATCTCAAAAACTCTCATGTGCAATCTCACGTCTTCGACACACAGGCCGATATATATGTATATATATATATATCAAAATAATGGTACAATATAACATATGGATATCAATAATCACCCCACATGATACCCTCCTGTCTCCTCTCCTCCAGCCTGACGCCCTGCCATCATCTCTCTACCCTATGTGGGTCTATCCCTCACCTCTGCATGGCCTATAACTGAGTCTAGCCTCCATGAACTAGTGTCCTCCCCTTGACCTAGTCTATGGGATCACTGATCCCATGTACTCTATACACTATGTGTGTAAGATTTCATCCTCTCATTCGAGGCCATCTGTACCATGTAATCTGCATAGGAAGGGACATCTATCCCAACAATAATCAAATGATGCTGGTAGTATCCGGTCTCATTTAGGACATCCCTAAATCTTTCTATCAACACTATCTATGGGGGTTCCATAGGTCTCACAGTAACCTACGGACTATGTCCTACTACTGGTGGCCTCATCCTTTATACCTATGACCCCTACCCTCCTCCATGTACCATGGGACCCTATCGCACTACCGCCTATAAAATGGGACCTTGTCCATGGGCCTGTGAGGGTTCCTGTGTTATGCTACCTATGTCCTGCAAGGGTACAGACATATGTGCTCATGTCACGGTGGCTAACTGGCCACTGCAGACCTATTACATGTACCAATAAGGTGGCTACCTGCTCCCCGATCACCATCCCCACCTTGATGCGGGTACCTATACCTTATGCTAACTTGGGCCTGTAGGGATGCTACCTATATGCACTAGTAAGGTTGTAAACTTATGCATCAGAGCCTGTCAGTCTGTCCTTATACACCTACTCCAAGTCTGTGCCTAGAAGGGTATCCACCATGACCCTTGTAATGTGTCAATCTGACACTAGTAATCAATGGATAGGTCAGGCTTGCCCATAGCCTTAGTGGTGTTTCCACTCATAGATGTGTTGCCCACCACTTCTTATATTTATCTAGTAAATTTTGCATGTCATCAATCCATCTAGTCAATCGTACCTTCTCCTCTTGCCTTGGAGGAAAAATCAGACGTGGTGGAGACATGGGTCTCATCACGTCATCTCTATGGTACTATGGGAATGATGGGGGCACATCCTACTATAGTCCAAACTGCCAGTTAACTATGTCCATAGGTATCATTTTATGCTCCATGACATGCTGCCCCTCTATCCATCTTAGTAGTTGAAGCTCCTCTAAATCCTCATCCATGCCTCTGTATGATGGATAATCAACATATGGTCTCCACACGATATCAATTGCCAAAAGGCACTCCAATCACTGCATGTAGTATGACACATCATATATGTCCCTCGTCACACTCGGCTATCCACCGAATGGTACCCATCATTTGAAACCAACTTTGAACATGCCACCCCCAAACCAATCCTGTCGTAGTAAACAAACTAGCGCACACACAATGTGCTCATATGCCTACCAGTGTAATAAATAGGTACACCACATACCAAATCTCCTCAATCTCCCATAGGCCCAGAGCTCCCTATATATTTGAACTAGGAAGGATGGTGCCCATGAAAGCATATCTTCTCTTCTATCAAGTCTTGTAGCATACACATAAGTGCTTGTGGAAATATCCCACCCTCAAAATATGAAAGAGAAAAACATCCCACCACTACCATCATCAACACTGATAGCCTAGTCTCCTATGGATATGCTACATACATATCTCCATAAGTGAAACTCATGCTATGATACCTCAGCTTGCCCATCACCTCACCAAATACACCACTATCGGCTCCACCGATGCCTCCGAGGAAATAGAATATACTGGCTCCCCAACAATAGGAAGTCACAAGATCCTATAAACATCCTCCAAGGTGATAGTCATCTCACCCATCAGTAAGTAAAAGGTATTGGTTGTGGAGTCTGATCTATTGATGAGAGTGACCATCAAGCTATGATCTTGGGCTATATGCCTATATCATCGGATCACCCTATGTAAAACACTTTTCATGTGCTCGCACTCCTTTGCGTTCATGTTAGGCCACATATGTACCAATAGGGGTGGTACTCTATCCCTCATCCTCATCTGATCTCTCACCTGCATCATCCAACAAGACCTTGTCAAGACTTGACCACCTAAAATCACCTATTACCCACCACACAATACCCAACCACATCAATAATGCCTACCCCCTTTACCTAATTCACCTACAAACCTACTATCCCTTATCATCATTACCCACCATCTTAGTTCATCTCACCTACTTACCTTTCCCACACTGTTAAAATAACATTTTACCCTTTTCCATCTACATAAATCTTCACTTAACCCTTCCTTGCCTATTTTACTTTCCTACCTAATCTTTCTTTCACTTATTTACTCTTAATCGTGACATGCATTGGTTGCCTTGAGCGTCATCAGTCCTATGTGACTGTCATCACTCACCAAGACCTTGACCGATGTTAGCCAAAGCCCACCGACGTCGGCTAACCCATGACTGACATCGGTCTCTGTTTCGGCCAAAAAATTTGAAACCCCCATCCCCATTTTCAACAAATTAACAAAAAATAACCTAAAAAACCTACTCCCACCCACCTAAACCTATCCTAGCTTCATTACCAACCCTATTTAATCTACGTTGGACCTCTCCCATCCCTCATTTCATTCATTTTAACCACGTTTTCACAAATTAACATTATACCCAAGATTTTACACAAAATGATTTCAATAAACTCTCATTCAATCAAATAAAGGATTCATATTGACTCTTACCTCATCTCGGCACCATCTCCGCAGTGGCATGTCTGGCCGCTACGCCGATGGTCCAACCACTCCCTCTCCTACCTCCACCATTCCAAAAATCAACACCTCACCTCACAACCAATCGAATCAATCAACTCGATCTCGTGGACCCGCTAATCGAATGTCAATCACCCACTACCCAACTCACCAACTCAGCTCCACACCTCGTACTATCACTTTCCACTCTTACACTTATCCTGTATCATTTTCTAAAAGTGGAAATGTTAAAATGATTCCGTAAAACATGGATTTTTTCCTTTTTAACCCAAAATCAACATGACCAACATCGGTCATATTGTGCCCTAGAAAACTGATGTTGGTTACGCTATAATTGACATTGGTCACTAGACATAACCATTTGACCCACCCCATGCGCATTCTACCTAAAACCATTATTGATCCAACAAATTTTGACCTTACCAACACCTATTACACCTTACCCGCAAGCCTCCATTACATGTACATTTACTTAATTGCTTTTAAGGACATGTTATTTAATTATACCTCAGCCTTACCTATGACATGACCTACATATCCTGACCTGAATTACCTTTGGGAAGGTCTATCACTGGCCTTCCTAGGGATGGAGAAACCCCACGGAGCAGAGAAGAAGATCCTAATTAGATGTGGAGGTGATTAAAATGTCTTAGGACATCATGGAGATGATTTAGGAAGATTTTGGAAGGGCTCAGAGAAATTTGGGGTAGTTTCACTAGAATTAGGGTTCATAGGCCTAGTCAGTGCACAAGTAAAAACATCTGATGAGCTTCAGAAGATGATTCTGGGAGCTCCAGATGGAGTTAGGAGAAAAAACATCTAAATAAAGATAATTACAATCCCTAAAAGATGGTGAAATCAGATGTTTCAGAAAACTTATACGCATTAGGTCTACAGACAAATATTCTCATGCACAAGTGAGATACCAACCTAAAAATCCATTTTTTCAGAGATCAAATAAATGAATCAAGATATGAAACCCCCATAATTGGATTAAAAATTCTATTTCAATTCAAGATTATATAAATTTTTGCCAAAAAATTCCATCGGGAGCTCAAGATATCATCGTCGCAAGTTCGAGACTTAGCCAAATTTTGGGAGGACACATGTTAGCTCCAAGAGCCTGACATGATTTTATTTCCTTGACGTCTCTAAGGGTCAGGTAATCAACCTTAGAAAAATGTTCCAAGTCCCCATATGACCTCTAAAACCCCATACGACCATCAGGATTTCCAGTTCAGCCCTCAGGTGTAATTTATAGGTCAAATCCCCTGCCGTTGGATCTCTGCCACGTTTCAGCTCAAGGTTCTCCATGGAATTTGATGTTCCTCATGTCCCTAAGAGGTTAGGGACATCAAACCTTAAAAATTTCACCCAAACCTCTAAGATATATTTTTGGTCACACATGCGACCCACTTCCATGCCCTCAGTGCCTTAAAGCTGATTTTGGAGCACTGATTCCTTGCCATCAGATCAATTCCATGTTTCACCTCTAGGATCACCATGGAAACTGATGCCCTCATGGCCCTTTGAGGTGAGGGATGAAAGGGACATAAAAATTCACTGAGCCCCTTTCCATGCATTTTTTGAATATTTAAATATGGCACTTAGCCATTTCCCCCCCCCCCCTCATTTCTCCTTCATAGCTCCTCACTATGCCATGGCCATGTTCTTGCTTGTCCAGGCACCTGGTCAACCATTTCCATACCAATCCAGCACCACCATGACTAAAAAATCCTCCAATCCTTGAAAATATGTAGGCCTAAGAGAAAAATGGATTTAAATGATGTAGAACGAAGAGAAAATGAAGATTTTTTGCCAGATGACTACGAAGTCACCCAATTGGAAAATCCTCATATCTTGCAAAATGTAAGTTGCATCGAGATTTTGTCTTTTGCAAACTACCACATTTTTCAAGGAGATCAAGATGCAATAAATGGGGAGGTCAAATGGTGCCCAGAATCATTTGTTTCGACAAATTTCTCACTTCGTGCACCTGCTCACATTCATCAGATTTCCCATCATTCTGAAAATGGAAATGAGCTAAAAAATTGCACACGATCTCCAAATAAAAAAATTATCACAATGGATTTGTTTTTATTGCAAATGGATAAAAAATCAAACCTACAAATTTATAGCTTAATGGCCGTAATGACAACTCCATTCCCAAAGCCATTGCCAGGTTAAAATTTCAAAATTTATTTCCAATCATTCTAGCGGGTAAAATCAAGTGAAATTCGGAGGACATGACCATGACAACGATACAAATCCAGAAAAATATAGTCCATCACAAACTGAACACTAGAAATCCACTTTCCAAAAATAGTAAGCTTTCTTACACATGTTTGATATTTTTGGTAAGTCTTCATTAAAAGCAGCTATGGAAAAGGTAGTGTGCACTGAAGATCTCCAAGAAGCTAGAATGATTATTTAGAGCAAAAAATAGTGAAAATGACCACTTACTAAAAATATCAAGTCCCTTATATGGGTGCTTACTAAAAATAGTAAGTCACCCTAAGAAGTGGTCAAAGCAAAGGCAGTGTGCATAGCATTGAATAAAGATTTTCATCACATCAAGATGATCAAGAAGAAGCAAGAATCACCTCTTACTAAAAATAGTAAGTCTCCCATCTGGGCATTTACTAAAAATAGTAAGGCACACTCAAAAAGTAGTTTTGGCAAAATGAGACATTCAGAAATTTGTCGCATCAGAGCTTTCCATCAACGAGGATCATCAGACTTCATAAGGGGCAACATATTCTCCTCTTCTCTCTCTTCCCTCTCCCCCAATTTCTCTCCCTTCAAATGTTCTAATTCTTCGTTGGGGTTTGCACTTTTTGATATGCCTTTAAGTCACCTAAAAGAGACTTTAGAAACATAATGTAAATTAAGTCACCTTGATTTTATAAAAGGGACTTAAATATTTTGTAGGAATACGAACAGTCTAAAGTCACATTAAGGTATTTGAAAAGTCACCATGAAGATAAAGAGTTTCCTTCTCTTCTATAAATTGTAACAAGCTCCTCATTTGAGCTTCTTCTAAAAAATTCTCAATCTTCTTAATATTCTTATACAACTTCTAAGACTTCTTAGATGTTGAAGCTATTTTTTGTGAATTCATGAGAGAGATATCCTTGTGAAGAGAGTAAAGAGATAGAAAATTTCTTCCATTTTTCCTACTCAACAATGTCTTCTACTTCTATGTTATGTACAATTTTTTCCTGAGGTTCAATAAAGGAAGAAGGAATTTTAGCCTTTTTTGAATGAGGATTTTAGTGGTACTTTGTGCTCATTAAATGTTATTTGGTATTTTTGCTATTATGTAGATTTGTTTTCTTCTAAATTCAAGTGCATGTAGTGAAACTTTTGGCTAGTGTATGTACGTCTTTGATATTCTATTTGTAGCATCAGTTTCATATTTTCTAAATTTCTCACTCTCTTTCTCACTTTTATAGAAAATTCCTCTCTTGCAAATATATGCAAGCTTTTTCCGTAGGGTCAGTGGATTGCCCCTGTTGGATCCCTGACTGAAAGGCCACTAGGATAAAACTCACTTTTTACTCTTGCATGCACATACGTCAACTGCACCAATTAAGTAGAGGGGCCTTAGACTCCTGGAGTGTTGGAAAGATAATGACCAATTTTTCCCTAAAATGTTTTCTTGCCAACAGTATTTGGTGCCCATAATTAGGCAGATTTAGCAACATCTATACTTGATTATGACCAGAAGGTCAAAAAATTACAAAAAAATTCAAAGTTCAGAAAAAAAAAAATTTCTGGAATTTGAATAGCTATATGAGCCTCATGTCTACAAACCATGGCTATTATGGGAAATCCTCCTATTCAAATACTTGAATTTATCTTCCACATCTAAGAGGATATTACTTCAAATTTGAGAGAAGCTATCTAGCATAACAGACAAAATGTCAACCACTACTTCTTCACCACAAGAATTCTTGACCTTGAAGAAGAACTTGTTGTTGAATTGGAAAGACAAAGAAAAATTCCAACACCACAAAGAAGAGTATATATTTCCAAGATGGCAGATAGAATATACACTTGACAATAGAGACAAGGAGGAAAAATCAAACCCACTTTTGAACAGTTTTAAAGAGGACAAGAGCTACTCAGAATTCAGAGGTCTCCCTTTTGTCAAACAATTGGTCACCATGGGAACCTGCGTGTTTCCAATCCATTAGATAATGAATTTCCATACATTAACAAGAACCTTGAAGACTTCACTGATGTAGAAACCAAAGAATAAGATAGAGAAAGAAAAGCAAGAGTGGAAGAGGAAATAAGAGATCAACTTGAAGAAATTGAAAGACTTCAAGCCAAGGTGGATACAAGAGAAGAAAAAGAAACCACAACCTGAGAGAGGTTGGAAGCTAGAAACAGAAACAGAATAGGGGATCATGATCATGAGGTCCATAGGGCCTAATATACCATGGGGAAATATAGGCCCACTCTCCCTTTCTCAACTACTGCATGAGCTACCAGGAGGCTCAAGAAAAAACTTTCCAAACTTTAGAGGGGATGGTTCTCAACTCCCAAAAGAACATGTAGCAGCAAAAATCACCACTTGTGGTGTATTGGGTGTTGAGGATGAAGATTTATCATTTCATCTCTTTATGGATTCATTTCAAGAAAAAGCTTCCGAATGCTTCTACATGTTACCCTCGAGGTCTGTCACCTACTAGGAAGATATATGAAGTGCATTCAAACACAGGTTCAAGACCATGGAAGACTATCAGGATCTCCTGGTCTAATTGATACATATGAAGAAAGAAAACTTCAAATCAATGAGAGACTTCATAGCAAGATATAATAGAGTGATAAGAAGAATCCCTGAAAATTTGGTCCCTCCTGAAAATAATTTGAAGAGATTCTTCATTAGTGCCTTGCCATCAAAAGTAGGTTTGTTCCTTAGAAGAACCCAACCAAAAAAATTAAGGGAAGCTCAAGACCATGCGATATAAACTGATGATGATATAATCCTATCCGGTAAAGTAAAAGGCCCAAATGGAAATAAAAAAGGCCAGAATTCAAGCTCAGTCACCATAGACCCAATGTTCCAAAAAATGGAAAATGACTTGGTTGCCTTGAAGAAATAACTCTCCTAGATTACAATGCTGAACACTCCAAGGAAACCAAATCCTCCTTATAGACTAAGGATTGCTCCATCTCCTCACCGACTCGCTCTTGAAGCACCACCAGTCAATGCCATTTGTGACATCAAAGAAATAGAGGAGGAAGTGGAAAGTGAAGAACCTAAAGAAGAAGATACTGGTGAGGATGAAAACTATCTTGAGGTCGAGGAAGTTGATGGTGACACACATAATGGACTAATTGAGTACGTTGATGATGAAGATGATGATGATGATGAAGCTCTAAGTTTCTCATGTGTAGTTTTCACTTACGCACAATCCATGAAAGGTGCTTCATACTCAATGGATGTGGTAAAGGACAAGAAGAAGAAAGAATATTCTCCTGTAGAGGTTCCACAAAAGAAAATCATCAGTAGAGGATCACCAGTACCACCTTCGATGGAGTTCGCTAAAGAAAAATAAGACCCACTTGTTAGCAAGGATCATGTTACCACACCAAGTAAGTCTTCTAGTCCTTCTCCCAGCTCAGAAATTGCTGAAAATAATTCTCTTTAAAATTTTGTTTCCACAAAAAACATCTAAGGTGCCATCAAAACCCGCATCCCCGTTTCCTTCCAAGCCATTTATTGCACCTGTGAAGAAAAATTCAACCCCCAATATAGCAAAACATTCACCTTGTAAATCTTCTATCATTCCCAAAACCTCTACCTTGCCCTCCATAACCCCATTTTAATTGGTGGAACACACAAACAAAACTAAAGTCCAACTCTCAGAATTAGAATACCTACAAACACATCCTACCCAATTTGATAGGTTCATTGATGTAGTCCGTAGTGGTAATCCTATAACCTCAAGGCCAAATTCCAAATGCCCACTACCCACACCATCCTTACCACCTTCTCAAAACATGCTAGCCCTCAATACCTCCAAAACCAACAAGGATGAACCTTTCTACATGTCACTCCTCATTAAAGGCTTCCAGCTAAATAATTGTATCATAGATTTTGGAGCCTCAGATAATGTGATGCCCATAAAAGTTTCAAATTCTCTAAGCCTCACCTTGAACCAAGTGAATGACACATGCTATTAGATGGAATCCAAACAAGTGTCATTGGTAGGAAGAATCAAAGATGCACATGTAACATTAGCTGATTTTCTAGGTAATAAGGTGCTTCTAACCATCCTGGTGGCGGACATCCCAACATCCCTTGGCATGCTATTGAGCTGAAGCTTCTACAAAGACTTGGGTGGAAAAATAAGAAATGGATTGGTCATCTACAACTATTCTAGTGAAAACTGAGATGAAGAAGTTGCTTCCAGTAAGAAAGATGAAGTTCACAGTAAAAAAGTCTGATGATCGAAAGACAAACATCTTGTTTCAGGACATTAGACTAGGCAACTACTTCCTCAAATTAGAAAAAGATGAGAACTTGCCACTTTTTATGGAAGAGGAAGAAGATCAAGTTTGGATGATGGAATTTGATGGTAGTCATTCAAGTGTAGGTTTAGGAGCAGGCGTGCTGTTGTACTCTCCTTCCGATGAATTGTACCCATTTGCCTACAAGCTGCAATTTGATAATACAAATAACACAATGGAATATGAAACTCTCCTCTTAGGAGTGGGCATGGAAAAAGACATGGGAATCAAGAAGCTGAGATGTTGTGGTGATGCAGAGGTGATAGTAAAGAAATTCTGACAACAATATTAGGTGAAAAATCCAAGACTCTAGCATTATAGAAACTGAGTATGGGACTGCATTGAATCTTTCAATGCATCTTCCATTGAAGCTATCCAAAGAGAAAATAATGAAAAGACTGATAATCTTGCAGTATCGGCTTCCCTAGTGACACCTCATCCTTGTTTTGGTAAGGAAAAGGTGACCATTGAAATGGTATTCAGGCCTAGTGTACCAGATAATGCAAATCATTGGTAAGTCTTTAATGATGATAACCAGATTCTAGCATTTTTGGAATAAAGGGAAAATTTCAATAATCTCTTATTTGAAGGAAGTAAAAATCCACACCGAGAAGTGGTAGACGAAGAAAATAAAGAATGAATTAAAGGGATTGATAAGGAGGAGTGATCAAATTGAAAGGGAACAAGATTCCCAAAGGCCTAGTTTTTATAGAAGACCTCTTTGACAAACATGATAGATTCACTCAAGATGAAGAAAAAAAATCTTCTCGGTGCCCATCTGATTTTGATAAGGAAAACATCGGCACCCTGGAGGAGTCAAGGATGGTCAATATTGGAAAATGTTACTCACTTGAGGAGAAGAGAAGGTTTGTTGTGATACTTAAGAAATATTCAGATGTTTTGTCCCACTCTTATGATGAACTCAAATCCTTCCAACCGAAGGAAATGCATCACTCAATCCCCTTGAAGCAGGATGTCAATCCATTTAGGAAAAAATAAATGCCATATAACCTAAAGATTGTTGATACTATCAAATAGGAGGTAATGAAGATGCTCAATGCAAGGATTATCTTTCCCATCCATCATTCAAAATGGGTGGCCAATATTGTGCCGGTGCGGAAGAAGAATGATGAAATAAGAATGTGTAGATTTCTGCAACTTGAATCAAGCATCATTGAAGGAAAATTATCCTCTCCCTATCATGGACCACATTTTACAAGCAGTCACTAGATCTGAAATGATTTCATTGCTTGATGGATTCTCAAAGTATAATCAAATTAAAGTGGCAGAAGAGGATCACACCAAGACAACCTTCACAACGCCTTGGGGCACTTTTTCCTACAATAGAATGCCTTTCGACCTAATCAATGTGGGAGCTAAATTTCAAAGGGTGATGGATTTGGCATTCAAATATTTAAAAAAATTACATCGTCATATATCTTAAAGATTTCATGGTGTTGATGCAGCCTAGAATTGTTAGTTAACACCTAGTCACGCTGGCACATCACTCAGCCTAGGCTGAGCGCTCACCCAAAGTGCGCAAAGGTATCAGGTCCCTCTTAATAGTTGCAGTAGCAGAATGGTGGTATGATAAAATAGTAAACATATATTTTAGGAACTAATCCATCCATTCACCATTTATATCCAACCAGATCTATAAGTGCTAAAGGTAAATCATCATGAAAGTAATAACATGCATTGATAAAACACATCACACACTTTGTTCAGCCAATTTCCTTTATCTATTCATTGAACCAACAATACAGTAGCTTCATACAATACCAGGCATGCGCGCATGGATCTGTTACAATTACCCAGTCACATGTAACTCATGTTTTTCCATTCCTCCAAACATGTGGTTCCATCTGTATCTCTATGTATGTCTCTCTATTCTCTAAGTAATTCATTACATATATATATAGGGTGGGGAACTAACCCTTCACCACTTAACTCTACCAGAAATAGGTCGCATGCTAATAACAGCCACGTGCCTTTTTACAATTATAGCCATACATGCAAGTATGCTATCTATAGATTGTTGATAGTTAACTGAAGTGATGGATCTATTCTTAACTTATGCCCATGCAAGAGTGAGTTGACATGTCCTTCCAAAATCTCCACGAAGAGTGGTGTGCAAATCTCGGCATCACTTTGTGTACTCTACACGCCAATCTCTAAGAATAGACCTGATCTCCAAAATCAGCTAAGTCCTTGAGAGTCTTACTCTACACCTCTCCGCGTGATGCCTTCCTATACCTTCGCACTTTTACTCCTGTGCCATTCTTCCCGCGGACTCTGTGTGTAAGTTCAACTAAGTGTTTTCTCTAATCAACATTACCCCACACTAATCTCATTGTCTCCCCGACAATGGCGATGCTCAAAACTTATACATAGAATGGATAAATAAAGAATAGTTGAATAAAGAATTTTGAATAAGAATCTTGAACAAGAATTTTGAAGAAGATATACACAGCTAACAAAACTATTTAGGCCTCAGGCCCCTCCGTCTCATCCTGAAGTAGCAACTCTGGATATTCTTCTTTGATATCTACCTCCAGGTTCTCCCACACTGTTAGCACTGCTCCTACTGTTTTAGGCACATCTGCAATGATGGACTGCAGCTCTTCCATGGAGAGTTTCCCTTGCTCATTTTGTATTACAAGCATTACGCTTGACATAGAGGTTTGCACCCCTTCCAGTACATCCATCTTCTAAGCAATGAGCTTTCCTAGCTCCTCCAACCTCTCCTTATGTGGTGCCTGCACCGCAGCTAGTGCCTCACACTTTTACTTTACCAGGACTAAGCATTCAGCGTGGCCTAGGGAAGCATCCTTCATCGCCTTGTGGACCTCATTTTCTTCCTCCAAGGTTTTCACCATGATCAGCGCATCTGGGGCTATGCATATGGTTAGCGCATGATCGGCCTTCTTCAGTTTGTCATGGGTGGCTTGCAGTAGACCTTCATAAGTAGCAATCTTCCTAGCTACTATAGCCTGTGCCTTTTCTGTCTTTTCCCTGGAGTCCTTGGGCTGTGAGGATACGTGCCTTTTCATCCTCCAACACTAATGTTATCATTGTTTTCACATAGTGCATCGTAGAAGGAAATTCTTTTGGTACCTGGGATTCCAGATTTGGGCGTACCTTTAGAACATCATCCCCAATTTCCTCTGCCATACTAACAAAAGTGTCATATTTTCTTTTGATTAAGTCCTTTTCCTGGACTAGGTGCGCTATCTCCACATCCTTGGCTTTTAATCTCTCTGTCAGTGCCTTGATGGTAGCATATTTATCTATGTTTCTTCTTGCTACTTCGGAGGATACTTTCACTAGAGCATTTCTCACCTGCTCATCTGACATCATTGTTGGTTTGATTGTCATGTGGCACGTTTCAGGTGCCTTCTTCAACCACCTTGATGTGCATGATTCTTCACCGACATCAAATTCAGGCTCATCCATGTGTGTGTGCATAGACCATGAGAGCTGCTTCCTTGTGCGCAGAGTCACCTTGTCCTCATCCATGAGCGCCCATCCAAATAAATCCTTCTTCTCAATGGTACTTTAGAACCGAGCATGAATGATCAGCTTTGGGTCTTCTGCATACCCCATGGCATGTGCCTTGGCGTCCTCCCCTGTTTGACGGGATCGGGGTCCTCTTGGAATGGCTGCATCAAGGTTGGGAATACCATATGTATCCCCACCCTTGTCTTGTGTAGCCTCTGATTGACCCCCTTATTCTTCTTCCATCTTCTCCTCCTCATGTTGAGGCTCTTCTCCAGTTGGAGATGAAGGCACCTTCTCCTCAGATTCCTCTGTTTCCTCACTCAGCCTGAGTTTTCTCCATTTCTTCTCCTCTGGCTCCTTCACCTGTGGGGTTCCTCCTTGCGTCCTTGTGCACTTAAACACCTTCTTAAATATTTGTGTGCCCTGCTCCTCCCCCGTAGCTCCTTCTCCCTGGGGAGTTATTCGTGTGCTCCCCCTCTTGGCTAGATGGCTGCTTCCTCCTTCGCACCAGGCTGCCACTATCTTCGGGTTCTTCATCCTCTTCCTCATCATCTTGCTTGGGCGTAGAGGGCCTAGGTGCCATGGAATGTTCTCCATAGTATGATTTCCCTTTAGCGGCCCTGGAAGACACGAATTCATTCTCTACATACTTGTTATTCTCCATTTTAGGCTTCAGTTGGAGGTATATTAGCGCGGCCCTGATATCTGCAATGGCCACTGTCTCTAGCTTAATGCTTAATATTTCCAAGATGTTATTCTCATTGTATGCATTCCTCCCTGGATATCCATAAGTCTTTCTCAGGGTGTGATACTCACATTCCACCTTGTCTGCATTAAATACCAACCTCCATGTGTTGGTGAACCGATGAACTACAGCTTGGAAGTATTGTTTAGGAAATGCATATGGCAGTTTGCACCAGGGGCTCCACGACCCATCTACCATTAGGAAGTGCACAATACAGAAATGCTGGTAGACTACAAATTATACCTGTTTTCCCAGGACCGAGGGAAAATCCTTGGGTATGTGCCATTCTTCCCCAAACACCACATGGAGCCTATCATACCACATCTTAGCGCACTCCTTAACCTCCTCCATCATCGACCCTTTGCAAAGATATTTGTTAAATCGCTCAGCTGGAGACTTATGATTCATGGGGTATTCCCATATGTTCTCTTTTGGGCCATCTGGTACCCCGATCTCCATGAAGACTAAACTCAGTAAGATACAACCAAAACTTATCTTACTCCCTTCACGCGCTTCCTCGACTATCCACTCTGCAATGAATCTGGTGATGTTATAAGTGGTTCCCTCTAACATGTGCTTGGCCACATGCAACCACATAGAATTAACTTGTGACCAACATTCTTGGTCATTCAACTTTGTGGTTAGATGTGCTGCTGCCTGTACTACTAGACAATTTTTCAACTTGTCAATGTCCATCCCACGCGGTCCTTTCTGATATCCCAACACCTTCTATGTGTCTCCAAAATGGTGCTTTTGTCAGCTAAGTCAGTCTTAATGTCTTCACCCTGTTGCCCGTAATCCAGTAACTATGGCAATGAGGATGGGTGTCAGTATTACCCTCCATCCTGTGCAAAGTAGAAGAAGTCCTCATGGACTCATCTCATCAGCCATCTATACAAGGGTGCATACTTTCCAAAGTATGGAAGCTCATAAAGCTAGTAGACACATTTCCCTTGAGTAGCTTTTCCCCAGCATCATCATATATCGGCATATTCATCCTCAGTGCACCTTGTTCATTTGAGAGGTGAGCAGGTCATCTAACTTCTTCTGGTTTTCACTGGTTCGGTGATTATATTCACTTATCTTGCTCTATCTTATGTGGGTATTCCATTCCTGCCCCACAATAACTTCTTCAGGGTACTACATTTTAGAGAAATTGCTCTCTGGGGCCATCTCCTCCTCTTCTTCCACCACCACCTTCTTCTTTTCTTTTATCGGTGCTGCTTTCTTCTTTGGTGCCATTCTCTTTCAGGGTTTTGTTTTGTAGGTCAGTTGCTATGTGTTTTGAGTAATTTTCTTCGAACCCTAACCTAGTTCTTCTATGCCCTAATTTGTAATCATGAACTTGTGCACCCTAACTCTGTTGTATTACTCTACTTCGTCAAACCCTTTTTCTAGGGGATCTAAGCCCTTGTAATAAACAAATCTCTTCTCGTACACCTGGTTTGCTTGCTTCATACCTTGAATTAGTTAGCTTTATGCTCTTCCCGTATAGGCTCTCTATCGAATTCTCATATTCGTAAGGGTAAAAATGAAATCACATCCCATCCTTATATAGATTTATACTTTTTGTTGCATTAATTGCTCCTCCACCTACCAAATTCTCCTCATTTATGACCCATTTTTATCATTTCCGCGTGGTATATTTTCATGCCAAAGCTATAACCTTCTAGCGCGCCTCTTTACCCTTTGTCATTGACTTCTCTTCAGCGCGCATCTTTTCACCCAAGTACCTCATTACTGCATGATCTCCTGGTAATTACCATGGCCGCCACTTACCTCATGTTATACTTTCCCTTATCCATATTCATCCTTTCTTATCTTGAGAAGCAATCTTTTGTCAGTTACCCTTAGCAACCTTCTTTCAACACCCAAAACATGACATCTTCACACCATATCCCTGAGAGTCACCAACAATCCACCCCACATGAAAAGGATGTGCAGTCCTTTGTGCATCAACATGCTTCATATTGTAGTTAGTTTCATGCGTGCAAGTGCACTTATTACACAAACAAGAGCTAAAATTAACAAAGCATAGCGACGATGAAAGAAATACATTAAGGAAATGCATAAAGGGAAACCTAATGTATCTGGTAATACTGCCTTATTACAAACACCAAGAAGACTTATTTATAGTAGGGCTTCAACCTACTCCCGTTAAAGTAACCAGGCAACCGGTGTGCCATCAATTGTTTCCAACTGGTAAGCACCTAACTCAAGTATATGAGTGATAACATATGGCCCCAACCAATGCACCTTGAGCTTTCTATATGATGACGTAAAAAGTTGGAGTCATATAGAAGTACCATTTGTCCCACCACAAGTTTCTTATCCTTGATGTGTCGATCATGCCATGCCTTTTGTCACGCTTTCTCCTTTTTCTGACTCTAGCGTGCAATGGCACGCATGCTCATATAGCTGAACCATCTTTGCAATTCATTCTTCCAAGGCCTGGTCATCAGCTAGACCTCAAGCGCATGCAATGCGCAAGGAAGGTAACATAAATTCTAGAGGCAGAACAACTTCCATGCCAAACACCAATTGAAAAGGTGTGGCTTTGTTCAATCTTTTGTATGTTGTTCTATAAGCCCAAAGAACAACAAATACTTTATCATCCCAATCTTTCCTCCCAACATCATAAATCTTGGTCAATGTGTGGCTCAAGATCTTGTTAAAAGCCTCAACAGTCCCATTTTCCTGAGGGTGATAGGGTGTAGTTTTATGGTGGGCAACCATAAACTCTGTCTAAAAGAATTCGTATTGTCTCATTTAAAAAATGTGTGCCCCTATCACTTGTTAAACTTAAAGGACAACCATACCTTGTAAGGACATTCTCCCATAAGAACCGTGCTACTGTAGCCAATGTATAGTCCTTTGTAGGTGTTGCTTCTACCCATCAGGTAAGATAATCTATACAAGTGATGATATAGCACGATCCAGTCCTATGCGTGCGGCTGGGGAGATAGGCCCAACAAAGTCAATTGCCCATTTCTCAAAGGGTTCTGCACTCATTATTAGTCATAGGGGCATCTCATCCCATTTTCCTGGTCAACTGAGATGTTGACAATGGTCACATGTCTTACAATACTCTTTACAATCCTTGTATAATGTTTCCCACCACAACCCAACAAGTAGGATCTTGCACGCTGTTGCATCACCTGCATAATGGCCACCTGCAATACCACCATGTGCTTCTTCCATTATGTCCTTTCGTTCATGCTCTAAGACACAACAGGTGTAACACCTCATCTCTACCTAGCTTGTACAAATCACCACTAATTAACATGAATGGTGCCACGCGAATAGCAAGTTGCTTCTTCTCTAAAGCTTTCATGCCTTCGGGTGCCATACCAGTTCTCAAAAAGACAGCAATGTCCTCTAATTCTGATGGCGCATGTTGTAACCTATACAGCTGTGCATCAGGCATGGTCTCTTCTATTGTTTTTGCCTCTTCCCCTGATTGAATTCTAGACAAGTGATCCAGTGTCCAGAATTACTTTTTCCTAGTTTTACCACAACCGTAAAGTCAAACTCTTGAAATAAGAGTACCCACTGGCATATGCGCCCCTGTAAAATGGGCTTGTTCACCAAATATTTTAATGCCATGTGATCTGTATAAAACACAAATGGTGTAGCCAACAAATACTGACGAAATTTGTGCAAGGCATAGATCATGGACAAGGCCTCGTGCTCTGTAGTGGTATAATTCTATTCTGCAGGGGTCAACTTCCTACTAGCAAAGCAAATGGGATGATCAATGATACCTTCACCTAGTCGAGCTAAGACAACACAAATGGCTGTGGCAGAAGCATCCACATGAACATGAAAAGGTTTATCCCATGAAGGAAAATGCAAGATAGGCGTGGTAGTAAGTTTTTGCTTCAATATCTCAAATGCACGCTGCTGTGACTCCCCCCAGTAGAATGTACCTTTTCCCTGGAGCAACTCTTCCAAGGGCGTGGAAACTTTTACATACCCTTTTATAAACTTCTGGTAATACCTTGTATGACCCAACAATCTACGCACCTCATGTTGATTGGCTGGTGCTTTTAAGCCAATGATGATTGTAACTTTAGCTAGATCAACCAATAACCATTCCTTGCAGATGATATTTCCTAATAGTGTGCTAAAGTGAGTAGCAAACATGTACTTCTTGATATTTAATGAGATACTCAACTATCGACATCTTTTAAATAGTAAGCGCATAGATTGTCACAATGATCCTTAATCCGCCCATAAACGGTCTAATCATTAAGATAAACCTGTAAAAAGTTATGAATAAAATCCTTGAAGGCTTGTACCACTATCCTTGAAAATACAGCAGTTGCATTCTTCAATCCAAAGGGCATCACAGTATAAGAAAAAATTCCCCATTCAGTAGTGAAGGTGGTCTTCTCTTGATCTTTTGGGGAAATCCTAACCTAATGATACCCTGAAAACCCATCTATAAATGAATATATTTTTTGCCCAGCCACCCCTTCTAATATTTCCTCTGTGAATGGCGTAGGAAAGGGATCTGTAACACATGTTGCATTCAACTCCCTATAATCAACAAAAATTCAAATCCTACCATCCTTTTTGATGCTTATCGCCATAGCACTGACCCATTCTGATTCATCTAGTGGTTGAATGGTCCCATATTTTAGAATCTTTTCAATCTCCTCCTTTACTTTCTTGCGTAAATTGGGATTCATCTGATATGGTCGCTTCCTAACAGGGTGCACACCTTCCTTGAGCTTTATCTTCATAGCTCTGAGTGATATATGCACGCCTTTACTTCATTGTATCCTCTGGGAATAATTCCCATATAAATAACTCAATGTAACCTAAAACTCTTACCTAAGTAAATGAAATCTAAACCACCTAATAAATACCACGAATTTAAAACTATAACCCTAAAATAGACTTGCGACACTTTGAACTATCTAAAGAAAAAACTTAAATAAGAACAAAGGTCATAGAACCAGAAATTACCTTTATTCTGTCGATAGCACAGACCTTTTTTTGAATGCAACACCACATATTATGAGATAAAATGGTTGATGAGATGGGTGAAGTCTCTAAGGCGCAGTGATATCCATGTAAGTTTAAATGGTGCTAACTTGTTGAATACTACAGCTGCTAGAATCTCGATGTAAGGCGAGTAATAAGGTGTGTTTGAAGATAATCCGCAGGTTGGGGGAGAGTATTTTTGTGGTTTTATGAATTGCAATCAACATACGTTCAAATTGTTCGATGCATCTGAACAACGACTCTGAATAAGGCCGATGCCAAGTAAAAAACAGATGATTCCTTCGTCTCCTTTAATGCACAAGCGATAATTGGATGTTGAGCTTCTCGAAACCAAAGATAGACCAAATCCAATGCATGTAATAACAGACGTTTGTTTGGTGCATGTGGAGAACGAAGACAACATCTCAGCTCATGTTTTAGACTCTACATGCAAAATGTTAGAAGGTGGTAATGGAGAAAATGGAAGCACGTCCTGATCATTGAGTTTAAAATCCACTTCAATGGGCGCTAGATCTATCAAGTTTCCATTAATAGTACCACTTCAAAAATGTGAGTGCCGAGCAGAAATGGGTGTAAAAATTAACAAGAGTCCAAAATAAATATCAATGCATCATGATTTTAAAAAAAGCATATAACATAACAACACAGTCAACGCAATAAACTAAAACATATTTGATCAATTGATGAATTCTCTCATGTTGTAGAAAATTTTCTCAGTGAAATCACGTACAAATATTGAATTGGTGGGGAAAGCTAGTTGTCAGTGTTGAAAGTGAACACGATCTGCTTCCACAATGCAATCAAGCTAGGATAAGTTCATAAACTGAATCATCGAACAAGGCAACCAAGAAATTGGTATTCCCATACCAATCTACTAGGACTCCATTAAACAGATACACTGCTCTGATACCAAATATTGATTTGGATCAGATTGCAAACATTTTACACACAAAAATCCTTTTGTATTCAATATGCTTAGATCATTTTTAAATCTATTTACAATACTCCTATGTAACATTACAAACATCCATATATATAGGAAATGTCTTTCCTATATTTTAGGAGGTAGCTACAACCTCTCCTCCCACAAATATCTCCTTCACACTATCTACGTGAGTTGTTTTAACAACTCAACAAATAACAATAAAACACCATACGGTAAGCAACAATAATGGAACACTAAAAAAATTGTTTCCTAACACCTTCTCAGGAGTGTAGTTGATTATTATTGTCCACAACCTTCTATGAATCTCTATTAAATTTACAATTTATGTTGATATGAAAGCATGTAACATATCTCCTATGAACATTTTCACTTCTATTTACCATAAGCCCTCTTATAAATATAATCATTATCATTATGATTTCTCATGTGTATTGTAGGTGCATAGTCATGCCTTCTTACCTATGTGGTTATTTCAGTAGAACCCTCAAAAGGACTTATTTATCATTTGAATTTCTCTCCCTGTCATTTTAACTTCCTTAATGCTTTAAAGGATTTCTTGAAGACTGCAACCAACTTCCCCTGCCCTAAATATATCTCTCTAACCTGTAGGTCACTATTTTTGACCAACCACGGCCTATAACATACTCGTAATGCATGAAAATTTCATTATTGGTCTTCACAACAACCTTAGCCACTTTTCTCACAAACTTGTGAACATTCAAGCTTCTTCTTGTCCTTATATCACCATGAAACACCATGCATAACTTGTAGCAGTGCATTTTTAATCTTGTAATATTGTTTGCATCTCAGGGAAATACTTCAAGTCTACATACTTTAAATTTACTGAGCCTCTGAGTTTCATGTATGATCACCATCTTGTAGTGTTTCATTCAGTATATTTTCCATCGAGGATACTTATTAGAGAGTAACTAACAACTTATCTTTCTCTCAAGAGATGTTCCCAAACTTATAGCATGAAATTTTTATCTTCAAATTCATAACATCTGTTTTCCTCAACTGGAGAAAGATTGATACCTCTACAAAACCGCCTTCATTCAAGATTTTGTGCAAGACATAATTTTTTCTCATCTCCATGAGGCAACTTCAATTTTTTTACATAGAAACATTTTCATTCTTTGAGCACTTCATTTTTATATCTCTGTAGTTGATGACATAACAAGGTATGATATAGCTTTGCTAAGATGAAGCTGAGCATCCAAAATTTTGACCACATTTATAACATAGTATTTCTCTTAGCAATATATTCATCACATTTGAATCATTCCACAAACCTTGGATTTACTTCCCACACAAATTTTGACAGAGACAAAAAAATGAGCTCTGACTTCTTGGATTTCTTGTGTTTTCTCTCAATTTCTAATCTAGGCATATCTTGCAGACCCTTATCATTCCATGAAACTCCATGAACGACTTATAGACAACTTGGTTTACTCATGATAGCCTTCATTATATCTTGACAAGTAAATAGTCCCTTCACATATGGCTTTACACATAAACCTACATCGTGACACAATAGCTTTACTGTGTGCAAACTTTTGAACCATGTTCAAGCTTCAGGATTAATTTTCCATTAGTTTGAAGACCTCGTCTTTAATGAATGAACTATCAAGGCTTTATCAAATCAATGTAGCATAAAATCTTCACCAATATAGAATCTACATTTGATACCTTTTATGTAAACTCTAATTTTTACTAGGATACACTCATTACTTATTGGATTCAACCTTATTACATCAATATAATTCTTATTGATAACTTTTAAATGAGATGAATTTCTTCAGAACCTAATGAACCTCTACATCTTGAGATTATTTTGAAAGGAATGATAACCAGATCGTACCAAGCCAAGAACACAGATTCTAATCAAACACCACAGTCAATAGGATGAAAGCAAATCACCAGAATAGCTTTACATAAAACCTTTACAAACAAATGAGAAGCAATATCATATATTATAATGGAACTCAATGCAATACATTGAGAATGGGCCTTTCTTAAATGGGCAAGGAATAACAACCTAAGAACCAGTCAAGGTCATAGATCAAGCCATAAATCAAGGAAATAACTAGTCATCAAAGAACTAGTCAAGACCATAGATCAAGGAAAGAACTATACCTAAAAACTAGATAATATCTCCTGATATCTAAATAAGATAAAAGAAATATCCACACACATAAGTGGGTGAGGATAAATACAATAAAGGTAAATAAAGTACCTAGGTGAACATGAGCTAAGGTAAATACCTACTCTAACACCCCCCTCAAGTGAAGCTAGGGGCCAAAATATAAGTGGCATGTTCACATTATGAGTCCCAGCAACTAGGCCTGATGAGGTAATCATGTACAATAACTGGGAAAAAAGGGACACCACAAGATACCCAAAACCAGTAGCAACAAAGTAAAGAGAGTAAAAACCCGCTCTAAGGAATCCCAAGAAGGTCGGCTCAAAAAAATCATACAATGCTGAAGAAGTTTGGTGTGCATTATGGTCTGAATCCACTACTCAATCACAAAACACAAAAACAACTGACACTGATTTTCACCAGAATAACTCCATACAAGGAGACTGTCAACGGAGTGATGTCAAAAGTACAAAAAAAACACCAAACATAATTCAATCAACTACTACAAATAGGTGTGCCGCGATCCAAGAATAAAAACCAAAACAACAAGGCAAGGACACAAAATCTAGAGTGTCACGATCCAAGAAAAGCCAAGGTAATAAGGCAAGGACACAAAACCCAAAGAAGTAGGATCAGCACCACACCCTCCCATAGTGTTGAATGGGTGGAGTGGCAATACAAATCTATATGAGTTGTCAAAACAACTACTCAAACATTAAAAAACTAACACCAGAATGCACCAAAATAGATCCCCCCATAAGAGATACTGTCAACATGCCAAAAGTGTCGAAAATATAGATACAAAATCTCTCAACAAACAAGAGAGATACACTACACCTGCTAAAGAAAAATTCTCAAAACAAGAAGTATCACAATGCATAAGGTATAGAAAGTGGAGTAAGAGGTCGAATGGTGGAGGAGCCATGCCTGTAGAGTCCTCTCAATGAATTCTTGTGTTGCCACCATGAGTGATCAGATATCCACCCCAAATCAACACAGATGGATGAAGAAGATGCGTGCATATGACTTGGTGCAAAATGCACAACGGGTGCATGCAAAAGAACATTAGAATGTGTGTCAGGCTGATCATGTCTTACAGCTGAAATCTCAAGTTTCTCAAGCCTGAGTGAAGGTACAAAACTAATGTGTTGCTCATGATCCTCAAAAAGAGTCGAGCGAACAAAAGAAGGAGCTCTATCAATGTGTGATCCCAATGAAGTATCTGCTCGAAAACTAATGTCATGATGAGAATTCCACTTAATATGTGGAATAGAGAAAATAATACCCTATGAATGTCTACCAATGACTCCCGCTAGTGAGACCCATAGAACGAACATGCAAGAACTGAATGCAGTGGTATGCTTCTCAAAAAATACATGCGGCTGAGAAGAAGTAGGATACACAAATTGTGGTACTGTAATAAGGCACAAATGTGGAAGAGCATGCCGTAACAAGCTTCATAGGTGTATGAGCATCAAGAGCAGGAACCGACTCAAAGACTAATAGATAAATGTCAGTGGGTTTAGGAGCAATAACTGCAAGTGGAACTAGGAGCATAGATATGGCTGTCCACAATATGATGGTGATGTTGTAGGCTAGTAAGTTTGTTCGGCAAGAAGTGTATTATTAGTATCATTATCATGAATGAATGATTGTAGAAGATAATTTCACTTCTTGAAGTGAATCTATTTTCTTCCACAAATTTTACAATATCCTCTTGAAGTCCAACACTTTAGAGAAAATCATATCATTCTCAGATCCATGATAGATAACAAAATGCAACTCCCCAGAAGTTTAGGATGTCCGGGCTCAGCCGAAATTGTGTCCACATTGATTACAACACTCCTCCATATTTGGCACTTTATAATTGTAGTGCAAGTCTCAAAAATAAATATTTCTAATGGAAATAGCATGGAAAAACAGCCTTTAGTTTACAAAAATAGCACTCAAAATAAAACCGAGTGACCGATCAAAAGTTACAATCTTTTTTGTTTATTTATATTTAGTTGCCACTAAAACAAAATCATTTGTTGTTGCTTCACCAAACAATACAATTAAGGTGTGTTGTAGTTAAGCACCTACTTAATCGGCACCAAAATAGATCCCCCCATAAGAGATACTGTCAACATGCCAAAAGTAGTGTCGAAATATAGATACAAAATCTCTTCAAAAAACAAGAGAGATACACTACCCTTATAAAGGAAAAATTCTCAAAACAGAAGTATCACAATGCATAAGGTTATAGAAAGTGGAGTAAGAGGCGAATTGTGGAGGGCCATGCCTGTAGAGTCCTCTCAATGAATTCTTGTGTTGCCACCATGACGTGATCAGTATTCCACCCAACTCAAACACAGATGGATGAAGAAGATCGGGAATAATGACTTGGTGCAAAATGCACAACGGGTGCATGCAAAAGAACATTAGAATGTGTGTCAGGCGATCATGTCGTACAGCTGTGAAATCTCAAGTTTCTCAAGCCTGAGTGAAGGTACAAAACTAATGTGTTGCTCATGATCCTCAAAAAGAGTCGAGCGAACAAAAGAAGGAGCTCTATCAATGTGTGATCCCCAATGAAGTATCTGCTCGAAAACTAATGTCATGATGAGAATTCCACTTAATATGTGGAATAGAGAAAATAATACCCTATGAATGTCTACCAATGACTCCGCTAGTGAGACCCATAGAACGGAACATGCAAGAACTGAATGCAGTGGTATGCTTCTCAAAAAATACATGCGGCTGAGAAGAAGTAGGATACACAAATTGTGGTACTGTAATAGGCACAAATGTGGAAGAGCATGCCGTAACAAGCTTCATAGGTGTATGAGCATCAAGAGCAGGAACCGACTCAAAGACTAATAGATAAATGTCAGTGGGTTTAGGAGCAATAACTGCAAGTGGACTAGGAGCATAGATATGGCTGTCCACAATATGATGGTGATGTTGTAGGCTAGTAAGTTTGTTCTGCAAGAAGTGTATTATTGTATCATTATCATGAATGAATGATTGTAGAAGATAATTTCACTTCTTGAGTGATCTATTTTCTTCCACAAATTTTTACAATATCCTCTTGAAGTCCACACACTTTAGAGAAAATCATATCATTCTCAGAATCCATGATAGATACAAAATGCAACTCCCAGAAGTTTAGGATGTCGGGCTCAGCCGAAATTGTGTCCACAATTGATTACAACACTCCTCCATATTTGGCACTTTATAATTGTAGTGCAAGTCTCAAAATAAATATTTCTAATGGAAATAGCATGGAAAAACAAGCACTTTTACAAAAAATAGCACTCAAAACCGATGACCGATCAAAAGTTACAAGCTTTTTGTTATTTATTTTAGTTGCCACTAAAACAAAATCAATTGTTGTTGCCTTCACCAAACAAATAAAATTAAAGGGGGTTGTAGTTAAGCACCTACTAATAGGAATCACAAGTTGTAAGCCCTTAAGGATCAACAATCTCCTACTCTAATTGCTCTGATATCAGAGCAATCTCCTTCTCTGATACACAGGTCTGAGGATCAAAACCTTGCTCTGATACCATGAAAGGAATAATAACCAGATTATACCAAGCCAAGAACATAGATTCTAATCAAACACCACGATTAATAAGATGAAAGAAATTTGCCATAATAGCTTTACATAAAACCTTTGCAAACAAATGAGCAACAATATCATATATTATAATGGAACTCAATGCAATACATTGAGAATGAGCCTTGCTTAAATAGGCAAGGAATAACAATCTAAGAACCAGTCAAGGTCATAGATCAAGCCATAAATCAAGGAAATAACTAGTCATCAAATAACTAGTCAAGACCATAGATTTAGGAGAGAACTAGACATCAAGGATCTAGTCAATACCATAGATCAAGGAAAGAACTATACCTAACAACTAGATAATATCTCCTAATATCTAAATAAGATAAAAGAAATATCCACACACATAAGTGGGTGAGGATAAATACAATAAAGGTAAATAAAGTACGTAGGTGAACATGAGCTAAGGTAAATACCTACTCTAACATATTTGTGTTTTCCTTAAATATTGGTCTAAAATGGTTGTTTTGAGTCATTTTACTTACATTATAACTAAGTGGACATTTGAATTCTCCTACTTCAAATGTATTGGCTTGACAGTGAGCAAAAACTTCTTAGAATTAAGATGATCATCAACACACATGATTGCATTTAAAATGCTTAAACTGAAAAAAAGTCTTCATTGAACTAATATATCATTTTCTTCACTTTTGTGTGATGATTGTTGCACTCAAGAGTTCCTATCAGACATTTCATCCCGAATGAGAATAGATTTGACAGAGCTTATACACTATATAGCTAATATCCTTACATATGGGAAATAATGAATTTACTTTCACATAACATACTTCAATATCAATCAATGATTAACTTGCAACATTAGAAGACTTTAGGACCTGACAGTTACATCTTAACTTGGCATCATAGACATCATAGAGAAACTTTATACTTTGAATAATAGGATAAAAATAAGGATTATTATGCACACATGAGTAAGACTTGTAGAGAATATACCTTGACAACTTTATACATACCTTCAAACCTATTGACCACAATTTATTTGCATGAATACACAAGAATAACCTTTAAGTACCCTATTCTGACTCAAATATGTATAAAGACATTTTCAAAGAAAATAACACCACATACCTTGGACTATTTACTAAAAATCATCATGGATAAGACTTGTTTGGAAGCTATAATATGATAAAGTACTTAGAAAACTCACAATTATTCCTTCAAGTGATACATGCCTTATAGAAGCATAGAGATGGCACACCATGCTTGTTATATCACCTTAGAACAACAAGTAGTCATCAAAGAACTGTGATGACTCTATATTTTTTATTCTTTCCCTTGAAACCTTTTCAATCTTCTTAGATGAAATTATAGGTATGATAAATTCATCACCTATATCTTCTTCTTCTGATTGGATACCTGACAAACATTCATGATGCATATCATATACCTACTCTAGTACATCTTGGGGTAGAAGTTCTTCATGACTTGCACTAGGATTATCTTCCTCCTTCATGGCTTTATCATAACCTCCTGATGTATTGTTTGTATTAGGCTCTTCCATGACTACCATTGATTGCTTTATCTCTTCATAATCTTCCCATGTTCTTTTCTTGTCATCCTTTGCTTCTTCAAATCTAGAGTTGGCTTCCTTGACCTAATATATGTACTTTACCTCCTTCTTTCTAGAGATTCTCTAAGGTATGGTTGGCTTGGAATCATTTCTAGGATTTCTATTCATGTTTAAAACCTTCTTAAATTTCCCTTTAAAGGTATGTGGCTTATTTATGTGCTTAGAATTCTCGTTGTGACACCAATTCTTTTCAAAATGCCCAATTTCATGACAATTATAGCATATTACACTACTCTTACCTTTGAATTGGTGTGGACTACCATTCTAACTATGTTTTTCATCCCTAAAATCATGACATTTCCTAGAATAGTGTCCAATCTTGTTTATGCCTCTTGAGTCTTCTTCTTCCCAAAACTAACTTGATGGTTCTTCTAAGTAGTACTTGGAGATGTGACCTTTTTCTTGGAAATTAAAAAAAATTGTATCCTTTACCTTCTCACTTATGTTATCCCTCCATGTTTAATCATCTTTTAAATTCTTCCTACATTCCTTAGCTCTATGTCCATAATTATGACAAGAAAAGCAATATCCATCAAAGGTTCTTTCATACTTGGATGCATTTGGTTATCTAATTGATTTAGGATATCCTTAGGATATCCTTATTGGTTATCTTATTGATTTTTTCTCTTTGATCATTTTCATGTTTTTTTTTCTTTCTTAGACCAGCTCTGTAACCCTCACACTTCTTCATAGGATATCCTTTCAACCTTAGACCTCTATTATCACCTGTTTCTCTCTGACTCTCTAGAATATCATCAAGAACTTCAATACTCTTCAACATCTTTCCATACATCTTCAGTTTATTGTTTTCATCTTCTAATTCTACCCTCAAGGTTCTCAAATCTTCTTCATGAATAAGTTAGTAATATTCTTTGTCCTTTAGAGATTTTACAACACTTTCAAATATATATTCCATCTCTTTTAGTGTTTGGAAATGATCAACTTCCATAAGCTTGATTTCCTTATTCAAACCATCAATCAAGGACTGAGCAATCTCATACTTCCTTTTCAAAACTTCTTCAGCTAAGTTTACCATGATTTTCCCTCAAGTATCTCCTCCAATATGTTAAACTTATTGTAAGAGGACCATGATTTGATACCATTGTTGGAAATTCTAGGCATTGAGGGGGGTTGAATCAGTACTTAATAAAATTTTGACAGACACTTCAATTTACTTAACCTTGTTATGATGAAACCACAAAAACATTCACAAACAATCAGTAAAGGAACACTCACACATAGGGAAACATGATTTTATGTGGGAAACCCTTCAAATGGAGAAAAAACCACTGAAACTAAAGACTAACTTGGACACAAATGTCTGCAAATGTTACAATGATTTCACTGTTGAACATCCACTCAACATGGAGTTGCAACTCCAAAATTTTATCGAGCTTCCACTTGACCTTTAACAATATTCTACTTGCATGGAAGCTTCAACTCCCAAAACTTCAACCAACATTCAACTTGATCTTCTGTAAGTTATCACTTAAAAGAAAGCTTCAAATCCCTATCTTCTAAGAGTACACTTAGTCTTTTTCAAGGTATTTTGGTCACTTTTCTTGAGTTACCTCCCACGATAAATTGTGATGACTTCTTCAGCTCATCTATCTCCTATTTTCCTAATGTTTCATCTCTATTCTCTATTAGAGTAGGTATTTACCTTAACTCATATTCACCTAGGTACATTATTTACCTTTATTGTATTTATCCTCACCCACTTATGTGTGTGGATATTTATTTTTATTTATTTAGATATTAGGAGATATTATCTAGTTGTTAGGTATAATTCTTTCCTTGATCTATGGTATTGACTAGATCCTTGATATCTAGTTCTCTCATAAATCTATGGACTTGACTAGTTCTTTGATGACTAGTTCTTTCCATGATTTATGGTTTGATCTATGACCGTGATTGGTTCTTAGATTGTTATTCCTTGCCTATATAAGCAAGGTCCATTCTCATTGTATTTCATTGAGTTCTATAATAATATATGATATTGTTGCTCATTTGTTAGCAAAGGTTTATGTAAAGTTATTCTAGTGAATTACTTTCATCTTATTGATCATGATGTTTGATTAACATCTATGTTCTTGGCTTGGCACGATCTACTTTTTGTTCCTTTCATGGTATCAAAGTGATAGATGATGTAGACATCCAGTAATTTTTCTTTGCAAGAAAGGGTTTATTTTTTTTCATGTATATGGAATTTGTTAGCAATTTTTTGCAGCATGCATTTTTATGCAAAAAAGAGTGCGGAATTGGATTTGGAAGGTGCCAAAACCCTAGAATTGACTGTAAACTCGACCATGTTTTGAGACAGTCAAATCTAGGTGCATTCTTTTATCCATTGGATATAAGTGTGTACCTTTTTGACACATTCTTTTACCCTTTGGGTATTTCAGTTTTGGATGTAGTCTTTTATCCACTGGATGCAGATTTGTACCCTTTGGGTGCATTCTTTTATCCATTGGATATAAGTGTGTACCTTTCGGATGCATTCTTTTACCCTCTGGGTATTTCGGTTTTGGATGCAGTATTTTATCCACTGGATGTAGATATGTACCCTCTGGGTGCATTCTTTTATCCATTGGATATAAGTGTGTACCTTCTAGATGCATTCTTTTACCGTCTGGGTATTTTGGTTTTGGATGCAGTCTTTTATCCACTGGATGAAGATTTGTACCCTCTTGGTGCATTCTTTTATCCATTGGATATAAGCGTATACCTTCCGGATGCATTATTTTACCCTCTAGATATTTCGGTTTTGGATGCAGTCTTTTATCCACTGGACATAGATCTATACCCTCTGGGTACATTCTTTTATCCATTGGATATAAGTGTGTACCCTCTGGATGCAATGATTTACCCTCTGGACATTTTAGGTTTTGGGCGCAAGGCTTTTATCCTTTGGTCACAAGCATGTATTGTGTGGATGCACTCTTTTACCCTTTGGACATTTGGGTGTTACATGTACCTTTTAAAAAGATCAGCATTAAAATATTATTTTAATAGCAAAACCTTGTAGAGCTCATAACTTTTGATCCATAACTCGGATTAAGGTGATATTTTTTTTGAAATTGTGTATTTTTTCGAGATCTACACATTGGTGACATTTTTATACACATATTTCAAATGTAATAGGTATTGTTACTCATTGTAATATTTACATGCACTCAATTATAAAGTGCCAAATTTGGGAGGGTGTTATGATCACTTGTGGATGCATTTTTGGTTGAGCCCGACGTCCTAAAATTTTGGGTATTGCATTTTTGTATCTATGGGTGTATACATTTATATCTCTCTTGTTTGTTGAGATATTTTGGATCTATATTTTTGACACTTTTTTGGCATGTTGACAGTCTCTCTTATGGGGGAGCTATTCTGGTGGATCCCAGTGTTAGTTTGTTAGTGTTCGAGTAGTTTTTTTTTACAACTCATAAAGATATGTGGTGTCACTCTACCCATTCTGCAGTATGGGAGGGTGAGGGTGTCGATACTGCTTCTTCGGGTTTCGTGCCCTTGCCTTGTTATCTTGGTTTTTTCTTGGATCGTGGCACTCCTATTTATTTAGATCTCATGTTCTTGCCTTGTTGCCTTGATTTTTCTTATATCGTGGCACACCTATTTGTAGAAGTTGATCAAATTATGTTTGGTGTTTGTTTTTCACTTTTTGACACCACTCCATTGACAGTCTCCTTGCATGGAGCTATTCTGGTGAAGCCCACTGTCAGTTGTTTTTGAGTTGTATGATAGAGTAGTGGATTCAGACCATAGTGTGCACCACACTTCTTTAGCATTGTACATGTTTTTAGAGACGAGCTTCTGAGGATATCTTACATCAAGATTTTTCTCTCTACTTTATTATTACTGGTTTTGGGTACCTTGCGGTGTCCATTTTTCCTAGTTGTTGTACGTGGGTACCTCATCAGGCCTTCTTGCCAAGATCCACCTTCTTTTCCACCCACCTAAGCTATGCTTATGGGAGGGTGTTACTGTAGGTTATTATTTATCTTGTTATTTATTTATCAGGATAATTCTTACACTTGTGTTAGCCCTACACTTGTTGGGTTAGTTTGCTTAGGTGTACTAGTTGTGTGGAGTTATCTTACTAGTTGTGTTGAGTTAGCTTCTCAGTTATGTGGAGTTAGCTTACTAGTCTTTTGGAGTTAACTTAACTACCAATATATGTTAGTGGGAGTTCTTCACCACTGATGTAGGTAGTAGTTGCACTTCCCTCCTCCTATATGTACATCTTTCTTATTGAATAATTCAAGTCATTGTATTGTAATGTATTGAGTATTATGGATCATGATGGATTTCCTATTCCCACTGATGTTGTCACTATGCCTAAATGGGCCCGTACTACCGTTTCTGAGGCAACACCTTTCATAGAGGATCTTCCACCCACTAGGTATCATCACACACATTCTATAGGTTTTGGAATTTTGTGTCAGGTAGTTTCTGAGGATCCACAGTCTTTTTCAAAGGCTCATGGGATACCAAAGTGGGATGATGTGATGGCAGCTGAGTATTTTTCTTTGATGAAGAATCATACATGGGATTTGGTATCTCTTCCTAAAGGAAGAAAGATGGTTAGGTGTAAGTGGGTATACCAAACCAAATACATCAGCTGATGGGTCCATTGACAAGTATAAGGCTCGTCTTGTTGCAAAGGGTTTTCACAAGTCGAAGGTATTGATTATTATGAGAATTTTACACCCATTGCTAAGATGGATTTTTTATGCCTTGTACTTTCTATTGTTACATCACAGGGGTGGCCCGTATACCAGATGGATGTGAAGAGTGCCTTCTTACATGGAGATCTACAAGAGGAAATATATATGAAGCAGCAGACTGGATTTGTTCAGGATTCTTCTCTTGTTTGTAGGCTTCGAAGGTCTCTCTATAGTCTCAAACAAGCCCCTCGGGCTTGGTATGAGAAGATGGATTCTTTTCTTCTATCTACTGGTTTTGTTCATTTCCATTCTGATCATACAGTGTATCTCCAGTATGTTGGTGAGGATATTGTGATACTTGTGTTGTATGTTGATGATCTATTACTTACTGGAAGCTCTTCTTCCCACATTCAGAGTATTAAGAGGGATTTTTCTACATAGTTTGACATGACAAATCTTGGGCTATTGCATTATTTCCTTGGTTTGTAGATTTCTCAGATAGATTGAGGGATTCATTTGAGTCCCCAAAAGTACACCCATGATCTTCTTATGCACTTTGATATGGCTGATTGCAAGCCAAGTCCATCTCCTTTTTAGTCTGGAGTTACTCTTACATCCACATGTACCACACCACTTTGTGATCCTACATTGTATAGGTAATTGGTTGGGAGTCTCATGTACTTGAACCATACTTGCCCTGATATTTCATTTGTAGTAGGGCTTGTATCTCGGTTTGCACATTCTCCTCATAGTAGTCACTGACAGGCTGCTAAAAGGATTTTGCGCTATTTGCATGACACTTCCCACTTTGGCCTACACTACACTAGGGGATCTACTCAGTTGGTTGGGTATACAGATTCATATTGGGCAGGTTCTATTGATGACAGGCGTTCCACTTCTGGCTATATTTTCTGTCTTGGTTCTTCTCCAGTTGCTTGGGCGTGCAAAAAGCAACAGGCTATTGCACTTTCATCTTTAGAGGTAGAGTACAGGGCAGTAGTTACAGCGAGTTAGCAAATTCTTTGGCTTTGTCATTTATTGATAGAGTTTGGATTCCCACAGGATTCACCAGTTGTACTTTGGTGTGACAACCAAAGTGCAATTCACATTTCTCGCAACCCAATTGAGCACCAGTGGACCAAGCATATTGAGATACACATCCACTTCATTCGGCAGCACATTCAGGATGGAGTTCTTTGCTTGGAGTACCTTCCAACTCAGCAGCAGGTTGCAGACATTTTTACAAAGCCTTTTGCATCACCTCGCTACCTTGAGTTGTGTGGAATGCTTGGGGTTTCGGAAGTTGTTCTTGGGGGGTGTTCATGAGAACATCTTCCTTCTTCTTCTTCTTTCTCTTTCCTTATAGCAGGATTCGAGATTTCTTCATGGATATATTGTACATGAGTACCTCATCAGGCCTAGTTATCAGGACTCATACTGTGGACATGCCACTTCTATTTTGGCCCCTAGCTTCACTTGAGGGGGGGTGTTAGAGTAGGTATTTACCTTAGCTCATGTTCACCTAGGTACATTATTTACCTTTATTGTATTTATCCTCACCCACTTATGTGTGTGGATATTTCTTTTTATTTATTTAGATATTAGGAGATATTATCTAGTTGTTAGGTATAGTTCTTTCCTTGATCTATGGTATTGACTAGTTCTTTCCTAGATCTATGGTATTGACTAAATCCTTGATGTCTAGTTCTCTCATAAATCTATGGACTTGACTAGTTCTTTGATGACTAGTTCTTTCCATGATTTATGGCTTGATCTATGACCTTGATTGGTTCTTAGATTGTTATTCCTTGCCTATATAAGCAAGGTCCATTCTCATTGTATTTCATTGAGTTCCATAATAATATATGATATTGCTGCTCATTTGTTTGCAAAGGTTTATGTAAAGTTATTCTGGTGAATTACTTTCATCTTATTGATCGTGATGTTTGATTAGCATCTATGTTCTTGGCTTGGCATGATCTGGTTATCATTCCTTTTAGCCACGAACAAATGTAAATGCATTATGGGTTTTTTAGAGAACCTGATTGCGAGACACTTTTTTTCTGTAGTTCAAAATAGAATTCTGCAGATTCTATAAAAACTGCAATCTAAAGGAACATAAAAAAATTCTTAAGATAAAGTAATTAAGGATGATGAATTACATCAAATCATGGAGCCTTTTATAACACAAGGCATACCCATAACTAATGCTTCATTGGGAATTACAAGTAAACTTCATATAAATGAAAATTTACTTAAACAACATAGAAATAGTCTTAGGAGTATCCACTTTAAAATATTCAGGATTGTTAAGAGGTGGCATTATCATGAACACTCCCCTCTAGTAACAACTCTGAAAGACCTAAACAGACATGAAACATGCAAAAATTCACAGCACACGATGGCTTCATGAAAATATCTATAACTTGATGATTCATTCAAACAAAAATTGAGATCATTATCACCATTTAGGACTTTTTTTTTGAATACAAGTGCATATGAAATTCAAAATACTTTGTCCTCTGATTCTGAAATGGATTGTTTACAACTTAGAAATGTGAATTTGATTGTCAAATAATAAGAGTAGTGCTTCCTTTGACACCCATATGGAGTTCATCCAAAAGTCTTTTTAGCCACATGACTTCCTTTGCTAAGTTTCGATATCACTTCTATACATTTGCTCCAATATGCAAGAGATACAAACTATCAATTTCTTCTTGCTGCTCCAAGTGATGGCGCATGCACCCAACTTGAAAACATATCTTCAGAAGTAGATTTTCTATCTATAGCATCACAATCATGGTCAGGTCACAATATCCATCTGACAATATCCAGGAATAGTTATTTGCATCATCACAAAAAGAATAAAACAAACCATAATTAATTGTTCCTTTAACATATTTCAAATTTTTTTTTTCCAGTTTCCAATGATCCTCATAAGGGATCCTAGGCGAAAATCTAGAGACAAATCCTACTACGTATAAAATATCAGGCCAAGTAATAGTCAAATAAATTAAACTTCACTGACCTAGCCTAAATCTATACAGAGTAGAATCAAATTTAGCACATGCAGGTTTAGGATATATTTTAACACCAACTTCGATAGAGAATGGAAATAGGCTTATAATAAATCACGTTAAATATTCTAATTAAATTCACAACATACTGAGATTGAGATGCAATAATATATTTATGATCTTGGAATATAACCATACCTAGAAAATGAGTTAGCAAACCTAAATCAGTCATTTCAAAATGTTGTTTTAAGATTTTCTTTTATTCTAACAATTAACTTTTTGTCACTACTAGCATAAAAATATAGAAATATAATGATAATATGATGAAAGTAAATAAACATATAGAAATATAGATGTTAATATGATTATTTAAGTGGGGAAACTTCAAAAAACAAATAATTATCATAAACATTTCAATTAGTGAAACCAATATCCTGAAAGAAACTATTAATTTTAGCATACAGAAGATCTAGGAGCTTGTCTTGAGACCATACAAAGACTACTTCAACTTACAGACATATAGTTCCTTACCAGGTTCTTCAAAATCTTTAGGTTGATGCATGTAGATTTTTTCTTTTAGATCACCATAAAGAAATGCATTTTTAACATCCATTTGGTGAATCTCCAAACAATATTGGGAAGCTTAAATCAAGAAGAATTTAGTGGAGTGCTCATCTTAGCTACAGGATAGAAAAATTCTCAACATAGTCAAAACTAGGTTTCTAAGTGAAAGCACAAGCTACCAGTGTTGCCTTGAATTCAATTTCTCCTACAGAGTTATACTTAATTTTATATAACCCTGGATCCTAATGCTTCGTTAAGGAGGGACTAGTTCCCAAGTGTTATATATTAAACAACTGTATTCACATGCCTTGATCCATCTGTCATCTTGATTAGAAGGAGGGACTAGTTCCCAAGTGTTATTTTTAATTAAAGAAATTCATCTTTCATAGGATCCATTGTCATCATTGGATTATTCAAGATTTTGGTTCAACCTCATAAAGATCATCAAGACATGATAAGTATGCTGACTACAGGTAACCTTTCTCAGACTAACAGGATGATAATCCTTAACCAGATTTTGTGTCCATTTCAGAATCTTGGAATGCAACACATTTTGAGATGATTCCTCCTCAAATCCATGATATCTAGATAAGGATAATCATCATCTTGAACTTATATTTCCATATTGTAAGGAGAATGATTCTCAAGCTCTATTTCAGGAGAAACAAAGGAGGGTTCATAAGAAGCATCACAAAATATTTTTTCCAAAACAGTGAACATTCCTGTTTTCAACTATATCATGCTTGATGGGTCTTACCAATAGAATCACAACACCCTTGAGATCAATATCACAAGTTTAGGATACTTGAGCTCACGGTGTCTTGGATAAACATGGGTACTGAACTTGAAGATGTGTGGGACTTTGCTACTTGAGATAGACCTCTCTTTGCAAGAGTTCTTGCAACTCTGGTTACCTACCACAATCTAATCTAATGAGGAAAAATTATCATAATATGGATACTATCTCCAATTTTAACCACATTGATTCTTTGAGAAGACCTCCAGAGAAAGCTAGTTTTATAGTCTTCCTAAACTACCTACCAAGAGATGGATCACTGTTTGAAAAACTATCTTTACTAATCTAACTGATGGATTAGGCACTACACTTGAAGATATATTTATGAAAGTGACGTTTTACACTAGCAGCCATACACTAGGATGGAGGGGTGTGAGAGTAGTCTTCTAATGTGTGAAAACTAGAAGAATACAATGCATACTAGAAGGGGTGATAACAGTTCTCCACAATCTAGAAAATGCATTCACAACAATATTTTATACATGCACAATAATAATGAGTCCTTGCAAGATCATAAAAATAGACACAATATTCTTGTAATGAAGGTTGAAATGGCAAGAAGAGTGCAAATAAACATGGCAGGGGAAGATGCATCCACAAACTTGTATTTTATTGCTTCATGATTTAGTTCAATCTATTACAAGATTGGATCACCATGCAAGGAGTCCACTAAAAATGCCTGTAGCACATTGGCTTCACTTAAATATTTACAAAGCTTTGCTACAAAAAAGGTACCTCCCTTTAGTCAGTCGTGCTTAACACTCCAATTTATCTAGAAAATTCATGCAGCATAATGAGATTGAAATACAACAAAGAAATTTTTATTGAGCTTTGAAATCTAATCAATGCCAAGAACTACCTCGCTTTAATAATGAGCCCAACACTCCAGTCATTATAGCAAAAATAAGAAGAGAGAGAGGGGGGGGAAATGGAAATCCCAGAAATCTCTCATTCAACCACTTGTAAGAGGTATTAAATGGAGTGAAATGATGTTCACTGTTACTTCCTAAAGGATCCCCATACCATCTCATGACTTGCAAGCAGTGAAATATGGCAGCCCATGCTTCATTGAATGCGTCAAACTACCAAATAAAACATTATTCTGAACTTAGATGGTGTTTTCTTGAAAAAATATGTGTCTGGTCTCTTCAGCCAATTTCCAATGGTACCAATTTCTGTGATTATTATGTGTTGATATCATATGCCAATGTTATGGCCTCTTGAGTGCACTGTAGCTATTTTTTTGCTAGGATTTTCTATGAGATTTAACGGGTGAGCATAAAGTTGACTGGAGCTGAACCTGATTCTTTCAAATATATTTACCCTTTCAAGGTTGAATCAAATATGAAGGGCAGAGGGCATTGTTCGTTCCAGAAAGTCAATTTTTAATCAGAGAATGGAGTCATTTATGGACGTTTGAAGTTCGAATCAAAAGTTGACATTTTATCTTTCATTATGGGTATCTCCCAATCAAAATTAAGAAATTGGGTAGCAGAGTGCATCGTGCTCACTCTAGACAATGTCCAATCTTTATGAAAAAAAGGGCTTGGAGTCAATAGTCTATGGCCATGTTTTTGAGTTCGAAGGTCAAAATCTACAAGCCTTTTTCCTTGAACTTTTCGGGTATTCTCCTAGAGATTTGGATCCGCGTTTCCTAGCTGTCCTAAACAAAACCGCCTGAGATCACCCGATACAAGCTTCCTTATCCCCTTGCATTAGAATAGGCCATGAGGGCCATTGACTTCCACATTCACCGCATCCTATTTATATTGGCTCCTTGTAAGGTGATTTCACCTTTTCATGTCCTGAACGTACTTTTGTCCTGACTGCTTCCTCAGACACATTTCTCCATTGCCACCTGCATAGATGCACTAACTTGAGGAAAAATTAGCTTTGTGCATCCTATGCATACCTGTGTCCAGGATGTCCTCGAAGACAGATGTGGGACGAAAAGAATTCTACTTTTGCCAATTTTCACTACCTGCGGCCAATTCAGCTTTGTGCATCCCATGTGTGTCTATGTCCCAACAATCCTGTGGACTGTCTAGGACAAAAATATCTGATTTTTCCGTAAAACACCAAAATGGGCCCATTTTGAAAGATTTTTTCCAATTTTCTCAAACTTCTTGGGTCTAACTTCTTGAGTTTTTTCCTAGACGGGGATGTTAGAGAGAAGCCAAGGGGACCCCAAAAACATGATTTTAGGCCTTGAATCAATTCTACTTGTTTAGGACATTAAAGAATTTCTATGCATGTTATCAAAATTACCTCGAGGGGTGAATTTTGGATAACAATGGGATCATAGACTCTCAATGATTTAGTTTGAAAACCATAACCAAGAAAAATACAAGAATGGGAGGTTGGTTCAAGCTTCTTTCTTTTAACTTTTGGAATGAAGATAGAAGCAAGACTAACAAATACTATTATGTGAGATATATATGGTTTTCGATTTTTCCATACTTCATGAGGAGTAAATTGATGAAGAGATTTTGTAGGAACTCTATTTAGGATATAGACAACAATATTCATCACTTTTTCCCATTAAAAAAATAGGCACATTTTCTGTATGAATCATAGTCCTAGCCATTTCTAAGACAATCCCATTTTTCCTTTTTGCAATTCCATTTTGTTGTGGAGAATAGGGATTGTTCATCTCTCTTTGAATCCCACATGAAACATAAAACTCATCAAACTTTTTACTAACATAATCACCTCCATTATCAGTTCTAATTATTTTTATTTTTAGATTAAACACATTCTCAACAAGGTCTTTAAATTCTTGAAATTTAGACAAGACATCAGAATTTTTCTTAATGAAATAAGACCAAGTCATCCTAGATAAATCATCAATAAAGAAAACAACATACAAGACACCACTCAGAGAGGGAACTTCAAGAGGACCTCTCACATCACTATGAATCAACTCTAATATATGGGATGAATTTAGATCATGATGTTTGTGAAATGGTTCATAATGTTGCTTACCACATAAGAAACTTTCACATGTTTCATGATTATATTTCATCTTAGGGAGATCAATTACAAGATTTTGGTGAGACATTTTATACATACTTCTAAAATTCACATGACCTAATATTTCAACCCAAAGCTGAATATCATTCCTAGAAGAGGAAGAAAAGCAAGATTCAGACACAAAACCATCAAAAATATATAAGCCATTTTTGTGAATACTAGAAATAATAACATTACCGAGATTATCTTTTACATACCATTTATCTTGTTAGTAAAACAAATTTACAATTTTCTTTAGTTAGCTGAAAGCAGGACAAAATATTACTTTTTTTGTTTAGGAACATAGTAAGACATCTCCTAATTACACTATTTTTTTAACTTAACATTGTCCACAAACTTCAGATCTAATGACAGAATTATCTCCTAGATATATGTTTTCTTCACATTTGAACAACATCTAAAAGGATACCCCGAAGTACAGGACATGTACCTAGAAGCACCACTATCTAGAATCCACTCGTTGTCATTTGAAGCTGAGAGAGTTGTATACATGGTAATAGAATTCTCAGCTACAGCTATATTTTCTTGATTTTTGCTTATGATTTCTGAATCTCTTTTCTGATTGTTAAATTTATTACTTTTAGTATTTTTAACTAATCTATTGGATTTTAACTGCGATAATAAGAATCTGTATGACCAAATTTTCCACATTCGTTACAATTTGCCATTGAACTTCACTTTGAAGTGTTTGACTGTTTCTAGCACAGAGTTAGAGCTTATGATTTTCTTTGAATTTAGGTTTAATACTAGTTTTCTGGTTAGGATTAATATTATTCCTAATTATTTGACTTGTTTTAGGTTTCCTTATGATTATGAGAGAACAATGCGTGAGTAGGTAGACTCTTTTGAATCAAAATTTTCCATTACTTTCTCTTCTTGAATCAACAAAGAAGATAATGTGACAGATCAAGCAAATCATTTTCATTTTGATACTGAGAGTTAAGAATTGAAATGAAATTTGTAAACTTTTCACTAATGTTAATATGGATTATAATGTACAAAATCTTATCTTGAATTAGTTCACAGTTGCAGCCACCTAGTTGAGCTTCAATGTTCTTAATTTTAGCTAAATAGTTGAAAATTTTCACATCCCCCTTTATGGGTGATGTAAACAACTCTAAAAATAGTTTAATTATTTTAGATAGCCTACTGGCTTCATGCATGGTCTCTAATTAATTCCATGCATCTGTAGGTGATTCCATATGACCTATATGCATTAGAAATTCATCTTTAATGCTTCGCAAAACAATGGACAAAGCCTCCTGATATCTCTAAGAAAAGTAGCTAAGGTTTTATGGGGTAGATTGTATCCCTTTGGGACATTGTTCTACACCATTCACATGATATTAGAGATTTCTAGCCATAAAAAAATATTTTAAACACACTCTCCATATGTTATAATTTGTTCCATTCAATAACTGAGACATGTCTAAAGAAAAACTGGAAGAAATAGTGATTTATAATGCTCATATTGATTTAATTTTTTGTTTCCTTTTCAAGTTAATGAATTATTACTCAAGAAAATTAAATAACTCCAAAATACGAGGGATTAAGATACCTTGAATACGTCATGGATGAAAATGGATGGGCACAGAGTGAATGATCTCACTACAAACTCGATGAACCTACAAGAAAAGAAGAACTAAGAAGAAATGGATTAGATGATATGCGTAGGGGTTGTCTGATGAAGTCAGTTCCTAGAAGTATTAAATTCCTTATGCGAATGTCAACCCCTATTTGATAAATGATAATAAAATAAATGATAGATAACTGAATAACATGCATAAAATGATACAAAATAGAATAGGGAAATGACAAAAATGGATGTCAACAACTGATTTAATTCAAATCAACTTAATACATATTTACCTGACTAGGTCGAAAATGACCTAGACTGCATAGGGGGCAGGTCGATAATGACATGAGTAGATGAAGGTGGAAAAAAAGTTGATGGTGTAGATATGTAAGAATCTAAATACAAAGGGAGATCATAAAAGCCCGGGAAGGGTGGTAAAAACCTATAAAAGAATACATGATGAAGACAAACAAAAGAGATGTAAGAAAATAGAGATTAGGGTGGATTAGGTTTAAACATGACTTAGTTTGATGATGAATGGCGTGTAAACATGATAAATTTGGAATAACAAGGAAACATGATGGTAGATCTAGAAACTTGAACAAAAATAAAGTAAAAGCAGACATTGGGGAAGGATCTGGAACATGAAGTATGCTGACATAACGATGGGTCAATGACAATATGGGTGGAGCGACGATGACCAGACAATGAAAAAAAATCCAGCTATGGATGAGTTGAATAAGAAACCTGCAAGTAAAATGACTGGAAGAACAGGTTGGAGATGAAATTCCAATAGTAGTTGGACCTACAAGAAGTTAGATTCTATAATATAATAATGGAAACTACATATGATAGCATAGACAAGAATGAAATAAAATTAAACCTCTCAAAGTCTCCCAAGTGATGTGAAATAAGTTCCAATGGACTCCAAGAGGGTTGACACAATTGCAATATTGTTCAAATTCGAATATACATTTTCACAGTGAAAGAAAGCTCAAATTCTATCTCGTTTTGAAAAGGGGGTGAAATCAGTCTTATATGGTCGACATCGACCCAACTAGGTCTCCCTTAACAGTGGGAAATTGTTCCTCAGATGGTAAAATCATTTATTTACTCAAGATATGGGGCTTTTAGAGATTGGGATAAGTGCTTTAAAATATGTAGGTGAGTAAGGGTTTTTTAGGGAAGTGTCATGGGTGGATAGGGATAAAAATATCCCAAATAAATCTAATTAGAGGTAATTAGATAATTAGGAGAGATGAAATATAATTATGGGTAATTAGCTAATTTAGGTTAATTAACAAGAATTAATTAAGAATTAAAGGTGATGGGATAATAGATGTTCATTTAAATAAATGAATCAAATTAAAGGGGTCTAGCTAGGACCATGGTGAAAAATGGGCATGCAGGAAATCAAGTGTAGTGAAACCAAATTTTAGTGTCTACATTTTCCCCTTTTTTGCATGGTTTGCGCTAGCAAGCCATAAGATAAAAATGATGAGAGATGAAGAGTAAGATGAAGACTAACAGAAGATTTATGTTGAGCTCCCCCTCAAATGAGGGATTGATAACACAAAGGGGAATCGATGATGAGTTTGAAAGAGGTAGATGGTGAAGGGTGGGTGGGAGAAAAGATGGGTAAAATGATAAAATGAGGTAATATGCCCCAAGAAAGAAGGATTTAAATAATAATAGAACTTATGGCGGTGATTTTGATATCATGCTGGTAGGAAACAATGGACAGTATCAATGGAGATGGTGTTAATGTTCTATGGACTAGTGAGTGGGAGAAAATCACTACCAAATGGAGGAAATCCAATAGGAAACCTCTCAAATGGATGTGAGCCGTGAGGACCAATGGGTCATAGGCATACATCAAAATATGTTCAACCAAATGTGAAAATAATGTGAAATCCTTCGTACATGAAGAATCGATCGAAAAGTATGCATCCAAAAAGGATGAGGATGGAAATAATGGTGCCCCAACAAAGGGAAAAGAAATGGCCAAAGAGGAAAAATACAAAAAAAGTGATGAAAAAAAGATACCATAAGGGGGACTAAGTATGGCCACAAAGGTAGACTTTGAGAGGACAATGGATGAGGCCTTAGCAAAGGACACAAAAAATGAGGATGGCAAGCTAAAACAAAAGCTACCAAGGCAATTTGATGGTGGCTAAAGTTGATAGACGACGACCCAAGGGGCTTGATGGTGACTATATAAGCCCAAGGGTTGGCTAACGATTCTCATTTTCACGCGTGTGATTGACGTTTGAGGTAGACAACTAAAAAATAATATTGAGAGATGGAGGTCGTAGGAGAATCCAGGAAACACCAGAGGGTGCGTAGGATGGTGAGTAATGAAACCCACACTTGTATTTAATTTATCTTTTGTTTTATTTATTTTTTTAGAAAAAATAATGACACTAGGGGTGGTTTGTGGTGACTCGGATGGGTTGTAGTTGACTTGTACCTAAGGCGTGTTGATCAACCCCTACACACATCGACTTGACTTGAGTCGGTGTCGACCAGGGATAGATTAGATAGTTTTGATAGATATATGAGATAATGATGGGAAAATTAATGTATGAGTGTTGTTTGGATAATTGCAAGCTAGAGAGATCTTGTATCTAAAAGAATGAGTCACGAGTCTATATGAGGAGATGAGAGAATATGTGACTGATGCCGAGTGGAATCACTTGGAATATGTGGGGTTAGGAGGATTTATACATTATCAGTGGATCCCACGAGATGTAGGGTTGATGATAACTTTGGTTGAGAGATGGGACAGATAGACATGAAATTTCTGGTTCAATACGGGTGAGATGACTATCACCCTAGAGGATGTGTATTACATCCTGATATTGCCTAATCAAGGGGACCGGATAGTCCCCATCATAACTGCTAGTAGATTGGCAGTATTGACATGGCTATTTAGATCCGATGTGTGCCACATTAGATTCTCTTTAGGGGATTTTTCATATAAGCTGAGGTATGAGGTTAGGGTACCATGGAGCTGATTGATTTTTCTGGTTATGATGACAGTTTCATGTTATAGTTGGGATCCAAGTCTTAAGAAGAAGAGTGGGAGTCTAAATGGTAGTTTGGATCCAAATCAGAAGAAGAGGAGTGGGGGGAACCTGAATAATTATTTGGATCAGAAGCATCCAAACCATACGACCGACTATGAAATGAAGGTGGGGAATAGGGTACCTGAGTGGGCCCTCTAGCACGAAGAACCAAAAGAGGTTTAGTTGTAATGGGAATATTTTGATTTGAATTGCTAAACCTAGGTTCCATATTGTTGTAAATGTGAGAAACCGCACGATAGTTAGTCATTTTTGGTGTTGTTTTTAATTACAAATGTCTAGATCTATACAGTGTGATGGAAAACCTTCAAAGGGAAGGAAATTCCATGTCGATTCAAGGAAGCATAATGGAAACCAACTAGACATTGCATAAGTATGGAGATGTGTGTGTGATTTTCCAAAGAGGGTCTAAGGAAAATGGACATTTTGATGATGCAATCTTGACGAGATCAAAAATGATTGTCCTAGAATTTTTTTTTTCAGATGAATTTTTTTTTTTTAAGGTGAGAAAGAAGCTAAGCTAAGTGAAACGTCATCCAATTTCTGTGATGAAAGGCACTTAGATACAACTTAAGTGGATTATTTGCCTTGTTCGAAAAACAAGGTTATGAATCCAAACAAGTTATCACTTCGTGATGGCCAAGACGTGATAAAGGACTAGCAAAGTGGGCTCCAAGACAAAATGGCTTTCCTAATAAGTTCTCTCAACTAGGTGTTACAAAGTTATCCATGAGCGGGGTGATTCACCCAAAAAGTCACAATGACTAGTTTAGGAGTATCTCGGATTTTCCCCCTTCAAGCACAGTGGGTAGTAAATACATCCATCGTGTACTTTTAATAGGGTCATGATAGGGAAAACTTGTAACTCTATCTCACAAGGAAAACTAATCAAGTGGGTAAGCGGAGTGCTTCCTGTTTCATCCACGAGGTTACACAGTGGTGGACTACTTTAGGGTTCTTGGAACCACCCCCATTGTTATAGCTTAAGGCATTATGCCAAAGGGGTTATGTTCCAATTGAGTTGATAGGGATGTACCCTTTTCTGAAACCTGCAATACAATGTTTTGAATATGGTGTGTTTTTTTTTTAATCTTTTTAACTTAAATGTGGTTTTAAGTAGCACACCATTTGGCAACTTGCATAAAACACGTGTATTAGAAGTTTGAATTTTTTTTGGTTTTTGACATACGATTTTGGTCCTACATACCAAGATTAGTAATTTTCCAAAAATGTCATACAAAAGGAGATAAAACTTTGTTTTTGATTTCCCAGATCGTCCTAAGACACAAGGAAAGAAAATACGCAACAAGGTATCTCACTCAAATTTTCAATAAATGGAAAAATCCTAAGTACAATGTGAAAATGAGTTCCTTTTAGCCAACTTTGAAATCTAAATAAACCATTTTGCAAATATGAAGAAAGTGGTGAAACGTTTATGATTCCCAAGATCACCAAGAAAGGCGCAAGGGAAGAGCATACGCGCTCACAAATAAAGATGAAAATGTTTTTGATTAAGTTAGTCTAAAAAAACTTAATGCAAAGGAAACCTCTAAACCACTGTTAGAATCCTGCAAGAGTTAGAGAACCAAGAAAAATTGAAAATTCTAGAAATCCAATTTTTGCACATTTTCTAACAGTTTTTTGTAATTTTCATTTTTGGAGGTCTCCAGGGCATTTTGGGAATTTTGTGATAGAATATAGTATATCAAAGGTATCTAACTTTTGGAATTTCCCTCACAAATTATGCTTCATTATCTTTCTGATGCCTGTTCAAACTTTGAAAATGGGTTAACGAGTCAAAATATATGATCAAAACAAGGAGCACTAAAAATAAAAAGTATGGATCTGGACTACACAGGGACACCTGCGCACCCAGAATGACACATACATGCCCTAGCCAATGAATACTCACCCAAGTAGATAGGTACATGGGTAAGATAAAAAAAAATGCAAAGTCAACAGAGTGGCAGGACAACTGCGCGCCCAGAGTTACGCATACGCGCCCCAGCCAATGGATATGTGCCCAAGCAAAAAAATAGACAATTTTAAATTTTTACACAGTCAAAAATTTTATGCATACGCATCCAGAGAGGTGGATACGCATCCCAGATGACAGAGACACATGTGCATCCTTATAGAGGTGAAATTTATAGATTTTTTACATAGTCTAGTGCCTGACGCATACGTGGCTAGAGAGGCGGATGCACATCCTAGATGACAGAGATGTGTGCGCATCCCTGTAGAGGTAAAATTTGCAAATGATGAATATTTCCAGACAGGTACATGCCTGTTCCAACTGAGACGCTAGGGTTTCAACGTGTACGTGGCCCTTGTTTTACACCTACGCGCACCTAGTGAAAAACCTGCAAAAAACACAGATTTTCAAATTTTCAAGAGCAAATAGGTTAGTTGTTAGTCAATGTGTCCTATTTCTATATCAAACCCACAAAATTCATATAAATGAAGGTCGTTTATCTAGGGTTAGAAACAAAAATGAGGAAATAACAAGTGATTTGAGTAAAAAACTTGAAAATGGACTTTGAAAAACTGAAAAGACCTCCATTAATGGAGGATGGACATAAATGTCCCACAGGGCGTGCCAAATGTGTGCAATGGAAAGTTGAAAAATCTATGGAATGCAGCTAAAGAACCTCAAATATTTTCTTTACTCATCCATGCACAATGAGATAAGAGATAAGCAAGAGTTAATCCTATACATGCATCGTAAATTTGACAAAAACATCAAAACCTAACATATATACTACTCTATACTCTTTAGATTACTTAATTAAGAAATTGAACCTAATAAGATCAACTTAGCAATCAAAGGGGTGATAGGTTGTTTATGGTTTTCAATCTTTCAAGAATGGAGTCTCACCATTAATGGCTTCAAGGCTAATGGTTCTCTCCATATTACTCCAAACTTGGTTTAAGGATGCAAATGGAGGTGTTAGCTCAACAATAGAGGAAGTAAGCTTAAGATCAAATGTCTAATTAGCTTAAAGCTAATACAAATTAGATCTCAAAGCTTTCTTAGGCTTGGTTTGGCTTTGTGTTATATAAATTTGTGTCTTTGAATGGGTAGGCTTAGCCTTGTATTTATAGTTTTTGGTTTGGAAGAATTTGGAATTTGGGTATATGTGGGACTAAATCTCAAAAAGCACTTTAGGATTAGATTAGGATAAACATGCTTTAGGCTTAGTTAATCTTGGTTTAGGCTAGTTAACTAGGGTTTAGGCTAGTTAAACTTGATTAGCAAGTGATTAGAGACTCATTGAGAGTTAGGAGGGGTCTGGATAACCAATTGTGGTAGATAGATAGCCTACGAAGCCTATAGAAGTGGTCTAGAGAGAACTAGGGAGGTTCTAAATGGTCGAAAGGAGGAATGTTTAGCTAATAAGAGAGATATTAGCCAAGCAAGCTGAATATGGGAAAAATATGACCAAGAAGGTGTCCTGAATGGGCGTTCGAGAATGGAGTAAAGAAGGGTTGATTAATGAAATGTTGTCAATCGGTTGAATTGGAGGAAATGCCAAGTGTAAACATATTTTAGGTGTCTACAACCACTACCGAGGAATATGCCAAGTGTCACCATGCATTTCCCTCAATTGAGTGCCTTCTAGTACGAATGTGCCAACTAATCCTTAACAACCTTGACTCCTTATCCTTTCATGATAACCACATTGATTCCCTGGAATATCCTTTCCTTGATCTGCAAGTCTCCATAGCTTATCCACATTTGTATCTGGATGCTTTTCCATTCACTCCCTATGCACATCTTTTCATGTTTCTCAAAACTTACTATGTCCCGACTCCATCTTGCCTTGACGTGAGCCTTCACGCCTCTCCAATAACTACATCTACGCATGCCTTTGCACCCTTCTTCCACGTGACATAAAACTTCATGCCTTAGCTACTTAGTTACTTTAGGGACCCAAAAACTACAATGAAATCATTGATGTAGCCTGAGAATGCAACATCAATTGCTCTTTGAAATGTAGCCCCAACATTCATAATACCAAATGGAATTCTCACATATACAGAGGTACCCCATGGAGTGGTGACATAATTTTTTATTCTTTCTAATTGCCTTACAACCACTTGGAAATACCATGAGAATCCATCTAATGTGGACAACAACTCAGACCCAGTGACCAATTATAGCATGTTATACATATTAGGGAATGAAAATTTATCTTTAATTGAGGACTTATTCAAGTTCCTAAAATCCACACACAACCTTATGTCTCCATTTTTCTTTATTTATGGCACTAAATTTTCCACCCATGAAGAATATATTGTTGGCTCTATTATCCATCCATCCCTTAAATTTTTAAGTTCTTCTTGCATTTTGAGGGAGAGGAGCGGATTAATTGGCCTCTTCTTTTGCCTAAATGGTTTATCATTAGGTTCTAAACATATTTTGTGTTGAAATAGATCCTACCTATATGCCTTAAATTCTAAGTAAGAACATGATAAGCAGTCTTGGTACTTCTTTAACAACTCAAAATAGGACTGCTTTTCCTCCTTACTTAAATTACTTCCCAACCATACTTTTCTAGGTTTTTCTTCAGTTCCTATATTAGGTTCTTCCACATCCCTTGAGGCTTAAATATGTCTGTGAACCACCCTATCTGCATTATAAAAGTTGGATTATAAAGCCACCAACCCTCCTGGGATCATGTTTGTTTTCAATTGGATTTTGTCCTTACCAAACAGGGTCTATTTCCCATTGCATACTGCGACCATTGGTTCCTAATCGATGCACTGTTTAGTAAATTATCCTTCACTCTGCAAGAACCTCTAAACTTTGGTATCATCATAAAATAATTTCTGGTGTTTCACATTATCAAGAACAAATGGTATTGACAATACTTCAATATCATAATCACAGTAAGGAGAAATAGTACAATTTTCAAACCTGGATCCAAGCACTACTAACCTATCTACCGCAACATTTTGATTTCAATCATGATATAATATATTAAAGGATTCAAATATTTCAATAAAATCCCAAACTGCATGTTTGTACTATTTCATCCTTTGATTTTTTGTAGCATACCATTTTATAACTTGTTTGACCACTAACTCCGAGTCTCCTTTAACAACTATGTCCTTGATACCTTATCTCCATGCAATCCTTAATCCCAAAATCAATGCCTCATACTTTGCAATATTATTGGTGTACTCAAATTTAAGATTGAAGTAGAAATTAAAAATTTCTTGACTTGGAGATACAAGGACAACTCCAGCATTGTTTCCCAAGTTGGAGCAAGCTCCATCAAGCATCAAATTCCAAGGAACACCAATTTGTTCAAGATACTTATTCTTATTAATACCATGTTCCTCAGAATCCACATAGCCGAAAAAGTTATTAACATCTACATATACATATAGCACTTCATAAGAAACATTGTCAGGATCTTCAATTAGATGCAACATCTTTTTCTCACCATTCAATTTGACCAGGTTCCCTTCTACCGGTATGGTGGCATATGACATATCCATTTGCACACCTCCACCAACAATAGCAGCCCATTTTATTGACAATAACATACCCCATTTTTCAGGTTAATCCACGATAACTACATTCATGGTAAAATAATTATTAGGGTAAGCTACTAGCTACACTACCAATCCTTGAACATACCCAATCATTAACACCTCCCTTGAATCCATAGCTGTGCACTTTCTAAATGATTATCTTACCTTGATGTTCAATTCATTCATTACTTCAAGAGGCATGACAATACATGAATCCCATGAATAAAACATATAATTGTGCACAAGTTTGTCCTTAATGATTAAGGTAGTATATTAGGGATCAATATCAAGTCAGGATTCAACAAGAGAAGTACCCAAATACACTTCAGGAGACTCTCCTAATTTTTTCAATGCCTGCGACACTTCGAGCTCTACAATGATAGGGGGAGTGTCCATAATGTTTACTTCCTTACCTTGGGGCACTACTTCCTCCTTAAATCCTAAATACTCAAATTCACTTTTCCTATGCTCAAGGATCCTAAGCAATTCAAAAATAGGTACAATGACTTTAATCCGACTCTAAATTTGAGCCATATCACAAGGATTATATTTTGGTAACATTGCGTTAGAAGGGAGAGTAACCACTTCTTATTACAACATGAGAATATTCATGGCTTGGGCATGGACAAGTGTATAAGATTTATTGGGAATACCTAGACCCTTGTTAGGCGTACTTGGGAGGATCTTTTGGGATATTAGTAGGAAGGGGATTTTTTATTTTGGGTTATAACCCTCCTTCTTTGACAGTTCTACTTCTGAGATTGTATTCTTTTTCTTGACCTACCACCTCATTCATCGTAAGTTTCTAGTCTTCCTTAGAAGGAATTCCTCCATCATACTTCTTAATCATTTGATCCCTTAAGTACTCAAAGTCATGATTTAGCAGTTCGAAATCCTTAACCATATCAATATCAACATCAATAGTGGAAGGAAGAAGAGAAACCCATTGGACATAATCCTAAAAACCTTCAACAGTTCGAGCATTTATTAATTTAGTGGAGGAAAACCCACATCGTGAATCATCAGGATAATCCATCATACAGATATCTCTAAAAGTGGCATCATCTTCAGGATCTTCACCCCCTTCACTTGGATCACATGGAGGATGGGGTAATAAGCATATGTCAATTTTGTATGAATTTGTTTTTACTACCCCTGCTAAGGTTTTAACAACTTCTAGATCTACTTCCTTACCTTCCTGAGGCTTCTAAGGATTGATCAATTTAACACCCTCCCTCTTGGGAGCCTTTCCCGCAGCCTTAATATTATTCTCAATTTGCACTGCCATTGTGAAGAATTTCCTCAAGATTGTAGGGTCCTTGTCCCTTAGATAATATGTTTCCTTCTTATCAAATGCATCATAATATTTAATTAAGAAAGACTCATCACTTGGTCTCAATGTTACAAGAAGTCTATTTAATGTTTTATTGAATCTGGTGTTATATTCCTGAATAGACTCATTAGGGTTTTTCTTAATATTATTGAATTAAGATAGAAGAAACATCAGATCAGTTTTATCACGATATTGTGCCTTAAAAACATTTTTTAATGCAAGCCAAGAATTAATAGAATTATCCAACAAAGATTTATACCAATCCTAGTCATTTTATTCTAAAGTATGGATTATTTTTTCTGCATAGAAATCCTCATGTTCGATCTCAAAATCTTCCATGATGTTAACAAAAAGCCTGAGATGTTGGTCACCACTAATAACATTATTTCCTTGAAACTTTGGTAAAATATTTCTTAGATCATTCGGTATTGCATTTGGATGTCCTACCATCCCCTGAAAATTTATGGGTCAATATCCATTTACAATAAAAGGGGGTCTAGGTGGAGGTTGAGCCATGTTATTGATGGGGATATTGACAACAATGGGGTTAAAAATGTTTGTAGTAGCTTCTGGATTTTGGAATAATGGAATATGATCTCCCAAGGATAAATCCCTTAATAACTGCCTATCACAGTGAACCTTACTATCTTGAAACAATAGAGAGGGGGATTGAAAAATACCTTGATGATTTACAGAGGAAATTACCTCACTAACATGAGTGTGTAGGTTACCTCTGGGGCTATGTGTTCCAGAATGATCAGACATGCTAGAGTAATATTCAACAAGTGGATAATCCAAATAAGGAGGAGGGATTACTTTTCTTTCTGTCTTTTGACTGCATAATGGTCTTATGATTTGTATTATTATTTAACTTGTTTTCCCTAGTTCTAGAAACATTTTTTAGTTGGATCTCTATTGAAGAAAGTCATTCTTCATTTCAATTTTACAAATTTTACAAAAAATTCTCAAAAATAGAGATTTAAGGTACTGGTATTTACCAAATTTCTCTAAGATGAATGGATTCACCACTAAGATCTTGTATCTTAGATGTATAAACCACTTGAAGCAACTGGTTAATTGTATCTGAACACTTATTTAGACAAATCTTAACAAATTTCATCATCCTTTATCAACAATTACTACTAGCTGAGTGAGATTTAATGGAAAGCCTCCTCAAATAAGGAAAATATCACGCAATTGAATTCAGATTTACCTCATTTTTTGAAAATCTGGATAAAGGATTAAATATAGATAATAGATTTGCATTCAGATATACTTCAAATGTTACCTAAGGTCAATATTTATCTGTATCTAGAAAAATAGTCCTTGGAAACAATGCTAGAGTGGTGTTGGTACCCAAATCAATTATCCCTTTAAAGTCAAGAAACATCAACAGACTGAGCAGGATGTTTAGGGAAAGATAAGCAAGAATTTAAATCATTTTGTTTCTGGGGAGGGATCTAGCTATCTCTTTATTACTCAAGCTTGAGAAAAGTTGGATATCATTGTTCTAAGGGTTTGACCTACCATACTACTTTAGGTTCTACCTTCAACCTGGGTGAGAGGACATGGTTTGTAACTTATATTTGTAAGGGAAAAGAATGGACCAACAATATTTGACTCTCCTTTTCAGGACATTGAGAAATAACCTTGAGAAGACATGGTCAATGCAATATAATATAGCTCTCATAGTTTTTTACCCTAGAAAATGTAGACGTATCCTAGAAAAGGTTTAGGTTACTAAAGACAACAATAGAACCAACTCGCTCCTAAATATTTAGAGTAAAGGATGGGTAAATTCAAGAAATATCCTTAGCATTTATGGATAAGTAGTGCAAACAAGGATGGTTCTTGTAGGATTTGTTAGTTATGGATGTATTTTTTTTGGGGAATTAAGCATGATAAAGTTGATTATACCAAATATTTGAGAAATTTTAACAAATGTTGGAAGATCTTCTAGAAGAGAAGATGAGAACACTTCAAAAAAAATAACACTAAACCTTCAACAAGAAGATGTGCATCCATGGAAGCCCAAGAATACATGGTTTCACACAATCTTTGAGAATTCAAACATAAAAGCTCATGCCAAAAACTCAATAAAAAATCACCAATCTATCATGCCTAAGATACACTCATAGACTTATAAACAACCTTGTATCAATAAAATGGAAGCAATGTGAATTTAAAATTATTTATTGCGCGATGAAATGAAAGCTCTCCTCACAATGTAATTGTAATTACCACGATAATACCACAAGGACAAGATATTGTGTGCTTCAGAGGGATTCCTAACATAAAATTGCAACAAGAACATGAATATCTATTTTAAAACATCTCAACTTAAAAGAAGGCACAACAATTCTCATGATCAAACATAATTAACTCAAAACTCATCAAATTCATCAGTAAGGGAAAGTTTCATTTGCAGTCTCAATACTTGTCAATGGTTATACACTTGCAACCATCTTGACATGATTCAATTTGAAAGATAAATAAATTAACAGGTTTCTCAAACAAGTTCTTGGAAAAATGGCTTCTCTAAGTTTACGCCTTTCTTTTCTAAAATTTCAGAAAATTTTAACCCCCCCTATATGAGAGTATTCTCATCGCATTTATACAATTTCACTCACTCACTTTTCAGGTTTTTCCCCAAAAAACATGAATTTCTGAGAGAATATTCCTCTTTATAAAATACAAATTAATTTACTGTTCTCCTCTTGAAAATATCTCATCTTATGCTGCCAGGTGGAAAAGTTGTGAGCTAATCATGTTTTTTACTCTCTAAAGTAATACCGAGGTGCCATGTCATCCCTTTTGATAGTTTAATCATTTATTTCCTTTAGGCGTGCAATAAAATCCCATTTGATAATCCCCAAACTCCTCCATATGGATTTATGTGACATGCAATCCTTTTCACCTTTTGACAATCAACCTCGAGCAATACATAGTTGTGTTCATGAATTTTAGAGCTAAGTATCCTTGAGTGGATTATATCACATCAATCAAATGTATTCTGTTGAATAGTTCCAATCTATCTCAAATTTATTTCCTTCATGTGAGATGAGTGAAAACAATTATTTTATCTGATGGTAGTGATTCTACTCGACTCGACCTGTCTGCGTCATCCTCATTATAAATTTGACTTTATTTCTTTATCAATATGCATTATTTTTCGAGTCCTGAACGTGAAGAATTATTGCAAAGATCTTTATTGGCATAATGACAAGTGTGGTTGTAGTGAATATTTTGAAGGATATTTCCTCAGAATATTTAAATCAAATCTTTGATCTGACTGGTCCAGATAAATACTTTGTTAGGGATTTGTTTGACGTTGTAGACCTAGGGGATGGTAAGGGACCCCTGACATATATGAAATTTTAGTTCTCACTCTTTCTGATATTGATTAGGACCAATCTTGTCATCTCAAATTTCTAATCCATGTACTATCATTATTTTTGGTGGGAACACTAGAAATCCGCAAAAGCGTTGAATCCGGTTGATGGCGCACTTCACATATCTAGCTGTGAATGTGAAGGGGAGTTTGCACCATGGCACCATCTGTCCTTTGACCATCATAAACCTTTCTAGGAAAAACTGTTGGGTAACGGAAATTTTCACCTTGTCTCCAACAACTTGTGGTAACTCGTGGGGAATGTGCCTCTCATTCTCAAAAGCTTCGCGTAAACACTCACACCATATATTCATCCAAGCCTTGTGAGCACTCAAGATGGTCCCATTGCAGGTGAATTTTATAAATTGGACTGCAGGGGATGAGTACGCAAGTGGGTGAACCCAAATATTATCATCTAGCCCATCTGGGAAACCAATCTCGTAGAACATGATAAATAACAGGATGGATCCCCAAGTGATCTTCACTCCTGCTTCATTCTGTACTTGTGCTTATTCGATAATGTCATTCTTAATGAATTGGGAAAAATTGTAGTGTGCCCTCTTGGATACCCTATAGGCCACATACAGAAACCTCCAGTTAATGTTCGTCCACCTTTTCAATGCACCCAATTTGTAGCTAATGAGCTGGGAGGTGACTCTCAATGCTGGGTTTGGGAGATCTATAATTACATGTGACCTACCCCCCTTCTCGTAGTTTAGATTTTTCGCAGGCTCCTCAATCTTGGAAGTAGCACATAAATCAAGTGTATGGAATATCCTCTCTAGTGTTCCGTAGGCCCGTAACCATCTGAATCAAATGAACTGTGATCCTTCTTCTTCTTCTTGTGAAGTAGAAGAAATATTTGTGCACCCGCAACATTAACCTCCTGAAACGTAGGGCGGGGTTTAGCAAAGAATGGTATATCCCATATCTACAAAAATTCAATATTTTACAGCACTTGTTACAATGAGTTGTCAACCTTAGGGTTTCCGAGTTCATCCATCTCCAGAGTGTCTGACACTAGGTCCACCTGCATCAAATTTTCATTATCGGATGTTCTATGGGTGTATTTACTGATATTGTATTTATATAGCTTTGAGCTCCGCTTTTCGGCCTTAATAAATCTAGGAGGGAATTGTATCTCTGAGGAGATCTCCATGGGATCCTCCTTTTCCACCACTGGTTTCTTTGTTCGAGCCTTCTTTGGTGCCATCTTCCTCTCCTTTTTCGTTCATGCCCTAGGTGTTATGTTCCTTTATTTCGATTTCCCTAATTTGAAAAACTTCCCCAATTCTCTTTCATGCCACCTCCTTCCTGCTCTACTATCTTTTTCCCTTTATGCTATGTCACAAGATTTTACTACAGATTTTCACAAGTCCATTGGTTTGTGATAGTACTTCACATCGCTCTTCTTCGAAAAACCTTCATCACACTTTGAGCTCGAGAGCACAAAAGAAATTATCTAAGGCAAATTAGTTGAAATGACTATTCTTATCTCTTATTTATACTTTATCAATGCCTTAGAGTTACTCTGACCATGTGTCCTAACATCACTTTTTAATAGAACAATTTATTTTACTTAATTCAACTTCTGCGACTTCCATCATTATTTGCAACTCTAACCTTTAGGTTCTCTAATACAATTAAACTGCCACAAACCTCCTTCGCGCGCGTCATGATGCCAAAGGACATAACCTTTGTGTCATCTTCTAAGTAGTTCCCCATGGTGTTACCTGTCTTATGTCATACCACACAATCCTTCCCTTCTTTTGGTATTTAGATTCTTTTAACCCACCTTCATAACTACATGAATTTACGTACCTTGGCCATTACATCTCTCCTTCTTCTATCTTTGGGTTAATTTCTCTAATAGTCCATTGTCAAAGTTGTTGTCAACCATGTTCAATATATTTACTCCATGTTTAATATAGCTACTACTTCACCCCACACAAAAATGTATGCATGGTCCCCTGCGCATAGAACTTATTACAATAAAATTAGCCACCAACGCACCAACACACAACAAAAATCTAAAAATGATGACGGAGGAAACAACCAAAAGGACTAAAATAAATCTAAACTAATTGGAAAAACTTCCTTATTTTCAACTATACAGAAGCATTATTTATAGTAGGGCTTCAGCCGACTTCCATTTAAGTAACCTGGTAACCTCATCCCATCAAGTGCTTGTAGCTGGAGCATGTCTGAATCGAGGATATGTGAGATGATGTATGGTCCTAACAAATGGACTTTCAGTTTCCCAGGATGGCGCAAAAATTTAGAGTCATAAAGCAAGACCATCTGCCCAACCTTGAATTGTTTGTTTATTGATGTGAACATCATGTCATGCTTTTTATCGTGCCTTCCCAGTCTTTTGAATCCACCAAGAAAGTGATTGCCTTTCTTCCAACTGCATTAACTTTTCCATGTACTCATGTAGTGATTTCTCGTCAGCTAATCCTCCTGCATGTGTAATATGTAGAGATGGTAGCATAAACTCTACTGCAAAAACAAATTCCATGCCAAACACTAATTAAAACAATGTGGCCTTGTTCAATCTTGTGTAGGTTGTCCTATACACCCACAGTACGTCTGAGAATTTGTCATCCCAATCTTGTTTCCCCACATCATAAATTTTGGTCACCGTGTGACTGAGTATGTTGTGAAATGCCTCAGTGGTTCCATTAGCTTGGGGGTGATAAGGTGTGGTCTTATGATGGGCCACCATGAATTCAGCCAACAAAATCCTAACAGTCTCATTCAAAAAATGTGTACCTCTATCACTAGTCAAGCTTAAAAGACACTCAGACCTGCTGATTATTTTTTCCCATAGGAATCTTGTTGCTATGATTGCTGTGAAATCCTTCATAGGCACTACCTCTGCCCACCTTGTTAAGTCATCAGTAAAAGTAATGATATAGTGTGCACTAGGCCTTTGTGTGGCAGGTCAAATCGTTCTTACAAAATCAATCACCCACTTCTCAAAGTCTCAAGGGCATCTCATCTCTTCTTCCTAGTTTGCCAAGGCACTGACAATGGTCACATGCCTTACAAAACTCAATACAATCTTGGTAGATGCTTTCCCACCAAAGACATGTGAGTAGAATCTTCTACGTGGTGGCATTACTTGCATAGTGTCCTCCTACAATCCCACAGTGTGCTTCCTCCATGATTGTAACACGCTCATGTTCTAACACACCACCGATGCAAAAAATCATCGCAGCCTAGCTTGTATAAGTCTCCACTACATATGGCTAACTGCTTCCTTTCCAAAGTATTCATTCCCTCCGGTGCCATACCTATTTTGAGAAACACAACAATATCTTCTAATTCAGAGGGTGCACATTATAACCTAAAAAGTTGTGCATTTGGCACTTTATCCTCAATGCATTGCACATCCTCCCCTGAATAAATCCTTGATAAGTGGTCAGGTCCAAAATTACTCTTACTCAATTTGAAAATGACTGTAAACTTAAATTATTAAAACAAAAGGACCCACCAACATATGTGCCCTTGTAAAATAGGCTTGTTTACCAAGTACTTCAATGCCATGTGGTCCATGTAGATTATAAAGGGTATTGCCTGTAGATACTACCTGAATTTTTGTAGCACATAGATCATTGAAAATGCTTTGCATTTAGTAGTAGTATAGTTATGTTCTGTTGGTGTCAACTTCCTACTAGAAAAACACAAGGGGTGGTCAAAAATTCCTTCTCCAGGTTGTGCTAAGATTGCCCCAATTGTCATCCCTGAAGAATTAACATGTACATGGAATGGTTTATCCTAAGAAGGAAAATGTAAAATGGGTGCAATGATAAGCTTATTCTTCAATGTGTCAAATGTCGTTTGTTGTGCCTTTCCCCAATGGAATGTACATATGTGCTTCAATAGTCCTTCCAGTGGTGCAGAAATTTTGGCATACCCCCTTATAAACTTTCGGTAATACCCTATATGCCCAAGGAATTTGTGCACTACGCTCTAGCTAGTAAGTTCCCCTGATCTCACAATAATGACAACTTTGGTAGGATCCACCAACAAACATTCCTTATATATGATATGCCCCAACAGGGTTCCAAATGGAGTAGCGAAGATAAATTTCTTGATGTTGAGGGAAATGTACAAGTGCTAACATCTCTTAAACATCAACTAAAATTTTTCATAAAGGTCTTTCACTAGTCAATACACTATCCATTCATTAAGGTAGACCTGAAGGAACTTACGGATAAAATCCTGAAATGCCTAGACCACTATGCGTGAAAAACACATAAGGAATATTCTTTAGTCCAAAAGGCTTGACTATTTAGGAAAATATTCCCCAATCAGTGGTGAAAGTTATCTTTTCTTGGTCCTCCTTTGCAATCCTAGCTTGATGATATCCTGAGAATCCATCAGTGAATGAATAGATCTCGTGCCTAGCTACTCCTTCCAGGATCTCCTCAGTGAAAGGGTTGGAAAGGGATCAATGACACATACCACATTCAAATCCTTGTAATCAACATAAATCCTTATCCTCCCATCCTTTTTAATGCTAATGACCATTGGGATTATCATTTCTGATTCCTTAACAACTTTAATGATACCTGAAGTGATCATCTTGTATATCTCTTCCTTGACTCAGACACACAGATTTGGATTCATTTGGTAAGGAATCTTTCGAATCAAGCATTATTCCTCCTTTATTTTGATCTACATCTCTCCCAAAGAGTGGTGAAATCCTTTAAGCTCATGGTACCCACGCAGAAATAAATTCTGAAACTTGTGCAACATATCAATGATCTTTGAAACCTCACTTTTTAACCAATAGTCCCCAATAATAGCCTCCTTAGGTTCCATTTCTAAGCTAATGTTAACCTTATTTGTTTTGAGAGGTTTATGGTAGGTGCATACTTTCTCATTATCACTATCCGTTACCTCGTACATACTCATAGTATGGTTAACATCTAAGTTCTCCACTTCCTCGCCATCTATCACATAGACCAACTTTTCCTTTTCTTTCTCCGTACATACGCACTCAAGTTGTATCTCCTTTGATTATTCCTCATCATAGCTTGCTTCTAAGCTAGGTTCACCCAATAATTCGAGTATTCTATCCTCCGCTATGGCACCTGTCTCCCATAGTTAGGTGCTTAATAACCTGGAAAACCTTGTTTACTAATGGCTTAGCACTTTGATATTCAAAGGTTTGAATCAAGTAATATATTAACTCTCATCAGTTCCTTATCTGGCGGTGTAATTACGAATGAATGTACCATGCACATGCATAGCCCTACAGTGTTGAATAGAAATGTTACACCCAGAGGGAAGGAGGTAAAGCTTTTTGCGCCTTCCATCCAAATAATATCACAACCTGGACATGAGCTGAGGTGGATCCTTTCCCATCATAGACATAAAGTTTGGTGGACATGTTTCTCCTAAAGAATATAATAGAGAGAGCAATCCTCACCTTGCTCCACCCTAGAATATTTTCTTGATGCACTGTCCACCAACGTGTTATAGTTCTGCGCAAAGTGTAGATGAGCATGCTCCTTTTTTTATCTCACATCTCTATTGAGCTTCCATGGCTCACAAGAAAACATCAGGGTTACCGTCCCTAGTGTAGCTTGGTAACTTTTTCCCTCTCAGGTGCCTAAGTGGGCACACCCTTGTCACTCTTGTAATGAAGCCTCTCATTTTCCACCCAATTAACTCATAAGTGACATGCGCCCAATCGTCACATGCTACACTAGTGGTATCACTCATAGATTGAGTGTCTTCAAACCGAATAACTCCTTCCATAGGATTAATCACCTCAGGGTCCTGTTGGTTGGATATTTTGTCAAACCAAAATATGAGGTTCAACCACAGTACATGGGATTAAATCCCTCCTCAAAGATAGGTGAGGCTGCCTGTTTATTTCTAATCTAAAACACGGTAAACAATATATACAGTATTCACACTAATCTAACCATTGGGGGTTGGAATGAAATCCCGAAATCCACATTCATAAATTCAAGGGTATTTCCTTCGTAAATGAACTGGGTCAGAAACTGTTACAATGAAAGAAGCGGCAATAGAAAGGAAATGGGAGAAATGTATTTTCTTTCGAGTAAACACAGAGCACGAAATAATCATACGTGTTTTAGATCACAAATATAATGTCCGAAATAATCAGAAACACTAAGATGCTATGCAAAGAATAGCTTAAGATCATGAACATAAGAACACTTTCTTAAGTAAGATATATTCCACAACACAAAGTCTGTAAAACGATATCAATTCCTATTCTTCAAAATGATTGAATGAAAACACAAAGTTTTTCTTCTTTCCAATAGCCCCTAAATATTCCAAAAAATCTCGACCCTTTTGGAATGCACAACATCCCTTATTTATAACAAAAGAAGTAGAGATAAAATAGGGCAGATCCTAAAAATTAGCGCTTCAACAAGAGTTCTAGTTTTGCATGATTCTCACGCAGGAGATCAAGTCAAAACATTATTCAAAAATGTGACGAAACAGAAATGAAAAAGACATGTCGATTTCAAGATTGAAATGACATGAAACGCTGGGACTTAATCTGAATCATCATCTTTTGCTCCTTCCTCTTTTTCTTCCTCCTGCTGAGACTGTTTGCTCTGAAATTCTTGGAACTTTCGAATTATGCCTTGCATTTCGTTCTCATCAGGTGCAGTGGAATGATCATTCCAAATTTCACAGGTTTCATGAACATCGCTGGCAGTGCCGGGAAGCTTTTTCAATCCTTTGCTGAGTTTTCTTAAGGCCTCCAAAGAATGCTCAATCTTTACCAACCGGTCCATCTTTTCAAGGTCAAATCCGAGCATTGATTCATGCTGAACAGACTCTTGGAATTGTTTGAAGAGATCATCCGCTGATAGTATACCTGAATTTCCTACTGACACTTTTGAACAAATCTTCAGCAACTCTTCTTCTAAATCACTTTTCCCATCAATCAGTTTATCCCTTGATTCTCTCAACTTAGCGCAGGCTTCGTTGAGAATCTTCACCCTGAATCTGATGGCCTTGGTCAGCTGGAAATGCTTATCCGTATGAGGGAGAATACCTTCTTCAACCAAGAGATGTGCTGGTATTTGCTTTAACACTTGGAGAGCTTCATAAGTCAAATCAAGCTGTCCAATTTCTTGAGAAATCTCCTCATCCATCTTTTCTCCATCTTTCTGAATGTCTTCCACAGATTGATGAACTTTCACAACACCTTGTATTACTTCCTTCCCCTGTTGGAGCAACCTTTGGACCCATTCATCAACCACCCTTCCTTGTTTAGAAATTTTCTCAATTGTAGGCACTGATGAGAAATCGAATCCGACAGGAACAGAAGAAGGTGGTATGGATTCAAGGGGTTTTGAGAATTTAAGCAAAACCTCTGTCAACTGCTCCACTTTTCTCTTAAGTTCATCTCTGCTGTCCTTTGTTTCTTTCAACTTTTGGCACATGACGTTTATGGAATCCTTTGCATCTTGTTGCACCCCTTCTGCTGTTACTTTCCCTAGAGCCACCCTGGTTACCTGATAATCAGAAGCTGTTATATCCTCTCTAGTTTTGTCAGCCGAAGGAGTGGCAATCTCTGTAAACTTATCTCCTGAAGCATCCACCAAAACCCTCGAAACTATTTTGGGTTTCTTGGCTGATTTCACAGAAGAAGCCTTGAGTGAGCTGAAATCAAAGGCTGGTAGGGGTACCATCACTTTCCTCTTCCTCGGAGTTTGCTCAAGTAACCATTGTGGTGTATCAGAGGAAACTGCCCCCGTCGTAGTAACTGGTATTCTACTCTCAAGAGGGGAAGATTCTACCATTGGAGGAGGAACAATTGTTAATATGGTAGTAGATTCAATGAATAGAGGCACAGGTTGTGGGGGAGTGTTGGTGATCACTTGGGTTCCAGCAGAGAGGGGTGAGAGCCCAGAGAAAATACTGGCCATGGTTGCAGAAGTGGATGGAGAATGAGGAGGTAGAAGTGGTTGTGAGGGAGGAGGCGCAGATTCAGATTCCAAAGCCTTGACTGCAAGAGATAAGGCCTCTCCATTTGAGCAATCAGCAAATGGTGAAGACAGAAGCTGGCTCCCTCCTTCTTCCAAATTAATTTCTCCTATTTCTGGTGGTGTTGGCGATTCTGGCACATTCATTGTTTCTACAGGAGAGACAATTGAAGAGATTTCTCTTTCTTTCCTCTTTTTGACAATCTTGACCTTTATAGGCGCCTTAGAAGACTTCCTGTCCTTTTCCTTTTTGGAGGGCCCCGCCTCTAAAACAGCCAACTTTGAAAACTTATCATCTTTAAAATTCATTCCCCAAGAGGAGAGCCATGCTTTGGTGCGAGCAAGAATTAGAGCCGACCTATCTGTAATAGAGGCTTTTTCGCTGGCTGACCAATCAATAAGTGGGAAAACATATTGATCCTCCTTTAGTCCATCATAGGAAAGATCCAAAACACTTTCATTGTCACCTGTACCCTCTGGTAAATCAGCAAGCTCAAGTGTTTGAATCTCAGCAATAGTTAATCTACTATGATCATTCCTGCGAATGGCAACCTCATTACGTAGATCCACCCAAATATCCTCTATATTTGGCCTGTGCAAATGTTGGGTTCCATATGCCCTGAGCACTCCTCGGATATCAAAACCATCTCGAGGCTTCATATGCTTCTTTAATTTTTCCTGAAATTCATGGACAACATTTTTGGCCTTTACTACCATCGAGCAAGTGTATCTCCCAATAGAAATCGGGAAGGATATAACAGCCTTATGTTTGCTTTGTTGGAATTTATGAAAATCCAACAGCTGCCTAACCAATTCCATTAATATCAATCTATCCCCTGGATATCGGGGCAGGCGAAAAGGATCTCCCGAGTACATGACCACCCGAAGGTATGTAAACTTCTTGAATTGTACGAAGATACATCCCCATTTACAAACTTCTGCCCAAGCCTCATCTGAGAGTCTTGTCTTCTTCAGCTCAGGATTTATCCTGCAGATATTCTCATAGAAAAAGGCATCATTTACCCTCCTGAAATGATCTTTTGATCCCTTCTTTGTCAATTGAGGGAAGTATTGATAAACCTGATTCGCCGTTCTGCTTCCCTTAGTATCCAGCCCGGGATAGTTCCTCATCCCGGCTGCTGCGTATGTGACATATGATGACATATAAAATTTTCCAGTTGACAAGACCGTTGTCATTTGGGAATCAATCTCATTGCTAATGAGAGTACCCCAGTCAATCCCCTGTTGATTTTCCTTGATGATGATCATAAATTGATACATCCATCCTTGAAATACGTTTGATTCGGGCAAACCAAAGACCCGACTCAGCAGGGTGATGATGTCATTGATTTCTTGGATGAAATCACTCCTGGGGATAGTCCTTGGAAATCTGGACACAGCTGGCTTGGCCTTGATCAAGAACTTCTTGTTCACATGCTTGATACAGTCCTCCTGATTATTGTCCCAGGCTTTCTGAGCCGACTTCATGTCCAACTCTCCATACTTGTTCAAAATTAGGCAATTTTAAGAGATCATCAAAATAACCTCCATCCAATTTGATGACTACCTCACCATCCTGACTCCTCACAGAACGAGAAGCCGAGTGATAACTGGATGCGCAAGCCAAAATGAATTCCGGACATTGGGCGGACATGGGAAAACCCGCTGCGAGAGGCAAGCCACTGTCAGCTATAGCTTTCGTCCATGGAGTTGGGGAGGAACTCCTCACCCTACTCCAGAAGTCTTCCATGTCTATATTTCCAAGTTCTGTGTCTCGGATATCATAGTTACAATCAATGTATGATGGAGATTCCGGCTTCTTGAATTTGTATTTCATTCTGCCAGAATTTTCGGCCTTTTCCTGAGATGGACCAGGGTCCGACATGAAGAACGTTACAGGAGGAAAGGTTCGAAACTCAGGAGGTGTTGGCCACACTGAAAATCCCGATCTGCCGAATATGCCGGAACTTCTGAAAAACCCGACACACTTGATACTGTCGGAACTTTGGGAAAGTCTGACACTCACCGTTGATGTCGGATACGGAAGAAACCCCGACACCTGTTGTGGATGTCGAAACTGGAAGAAAACCTGACACTTGCTGAGGATGTTGGAACTCTGAGAAAGCTCGGCGCGCCAATCCGTCAATATACTTCGGGTGTCCGGCTCTGCAAAACAATCTTCAAAACCCAAGAAGAAAAACAGGGTTTTTCGTTGAATTCCAAAACATGTAATCTCCTTCTTTTTTATTATTCATGTTCCATGCATATAATAGAACTTGGAAGAAACAGCACCAAGGGATAGTCTCAAAAGAGATAAACCCTAGAACCTAAAACCCTTCCCAAAACAACGCAGAAAGACGAAGAATAAAAATCATTCGCAACCCAGCAAGAAATTAGGAAGACACCACGCGCAATCGATCCATAAAAACCAAGAACAAAGAAGGAAAAGAGAAATACCTTCAATTGGAGAAATGGAAAACCGAAAACAGGCGATTCAATTGGGCAAAGCGAGCTTGCGGGTTTCGAAATCGGAAGAGCATGCGAAAAATCCACGAATTAAAAATAACTCCGGTAACAATGACGTGGAAATCCGCGTATTTATAAGAAAATTAACAATTAATACACTTGGGCTCAGCACGTGCCAATTCACCGACAACTCGGCATGAATGCCATGTCAGCATGTTTGAAAGGTCCAAAAACCCGACACGAGGGAACTTAGTGCAATTCGGGTTTCGGGTATCGGAAAGCATGAGGCATAAAACATGAAGTGTTTAGATGTTACATAGCTCCGAAAACCCGACATAAAGGACTAAGCGGAACTCGGGTATCGGAAAGCATGAGGCGTAAAACATGTTTTAGGTAAGGCATGTTTCGATGCACCGGAGGTCCGAAAACCCGATTTTCACAATATGAGGCGTGTTTCGGGATTCGGAAGACATGAGACATAAAGCATGTTCAAAACTTATGTCGAGCTGTTGGTAAAACCTGAAAACCCGAAATTCTCTAAAAGAGGCCATAATGCAAAATCAACTTCAAAAATTTCGTATAGGTTATCTAATCATTTTGTCGTAAACTCAAAACGGAGATAACAGGTCCCTGATAGTGCATACATAGATTATATCGAGGAATTATTCTCCCAAGGGCTCAGTATAGGGTGTTGACTTCCATTCAGTTAAAGGGATAATAACTTGTTCTTCCTTATTCTCAAAACTAATGTATCCCTTATTGAACCATAGGTCAACATTGTTTTTATAACACCAGGGGCACCCAAGTAACACTAGGAAGTTGTTCTCCTCAGCTAGTGCCAAGACTTCGAAGTCTCCAATGAATTTTTCCCCTTAGATAGTGATAACAACATCCTTCAAGAAACCAATGGGAATTTCATTTGTCTTGTTATACATATACAACACATTTGAGGATGGCTGTAATGGGAGCCTTCCCATTTGATTCCATGTGTCTAAAGTGAGAACATTAACCTCCACACCCGTGTCTATCAGAATATAGCTCAGGATCCATCTTTCGACTACTGGATTCAAGGTAATATCCTTATGATAATCAATGGTGTGAGGGGGAAGGTTAGCATGTAATACTTGTCGCTCACGCTCTCTTCCAGCACATGGTAATTTTTCCCGTAACCACTCCACTAGAAAAGGGATGATATTCTATTGCCTCAGGATTTTACATACTTCCCTGACTTCATCAAGATCCTTCTATGGAGCCTCAATGCTCTTCCTTTACTCTAACTACAATGACTGCTCTTTTAGGCATTGTATCTCTCCTTGTAGGATTCTAATTACATCTATGGTCCCTTGATAAACCTATTTCTGATGAGTAAGGTCCAGGTACTTTCTGTGCACCACCTCTTCTATAGTAACCAACAACCTTTTCTTGGGTTTTTCCCTCATGCACACAACCTCAACTCACATCGTTACCAGGATGGTTTCCAACATTGACTCATGCACCACCCTTGGCATCCATAGCAACCTTCTTCACTCTTACCATCCCTACACCTTTATCCTTCCGTTTTTGCTAGCTCATGTTCTTAAATAACTCTAGGTATTCCTCATACTTGTGCTTATTTTTGCACCATAAATAATGTAGTAAGTCAGGGAATTCACACTTATAGTGCTCTGTAGACCCATAGTTATAACAAGTTCTAGGCGGGAACTCACTTCTTCCACCTCCCCAATTTCCTTGACCTTGAAATCCTCCACAAAAGATTCTTTTGCAGGATCCTCCATCCATGCACCCTTCATAGTGACGACCACCGTCCTTAGATTTTTTTGGAACGTTAGTATGGCACATACCAATATCAATGGAATCTTATATCTAGTCAATCAATCTACAATCCTTAGTGTCATGAGTAGTGGAGGTGAAAATATTGCAATAAAAAGACACATTCTTATGGATCACGCGCTGTAGTAGTGGACAACTACTTACATCATGATATCCGTGGAAAATTTCACAGTCTACCATTATGACACGTACCGATCTCTGAGGACATATTTTCTTCCTATGCCCCTCTATCTCACAATCCATGTACCATAGGCCACTATGAGTCTCATGGGTAGATTTAACAAATATCTTCTCCAACCACTTTTCCATTTCAGCAATCTAAGATTCAAGAAAAGGACTAACACCAGTATCCATGCCTCCTACAGCTTCAATGCGTAGGGTCATCTCCATGGCCTCGTGAGGGTATGTGAAAGTCTTGTGCAATAACACTCTCCTGAAAGGTATTATTAGTCCTCTAATGAACCATTGAGCATGCTGAGAGGGATGAATATCATAAGATAGTTTTGACAAGATATTTTTCAAATGCGCATCATACTCCCACACACTCTCTACCATACCTTGTTGAATCTCCTTCAGTGATATATTGCTCTTCTGTTCAAACTCAAGAATATGGAATTTACCTAAAAAGGCATTACACACCACATTATAATCTAATACTGTCTAGTGGGGTCATACTTCTAGTACTAACTATGTGTGTGCCCTTGCAAGGTTATTACGAATTGACTTACCTTACGTTTCGGGATAGTGATCCCCTTCGCGCACCATAACAACTCACATTTGTGTACATTCTTTGCCACATCATTGACACCTTTGTAATATGGTAGATGCAAATACATATCAAAAAATACTTGTTGAGGTGGTTGAGGCACTTGTCTTCCTGATCCAGAACCTTGATTCCCTCTGGTGTCTCCTCCACCGCGAGATCCACTAGTGCCTATTCCTCCTGACCAACTAGATCCTCCATATCTGCTAGGTCCACCAGGTCCACTGGTTCCTATTCCATTAGATCTACCTCCTGTAGCTGGTAAAGGTCCTAAAGTGATCATGCACCTTATGTCCCTACCATGTCATGCTAAACTATGTGCCAATAGTCTATGATATTGCACCACTACCAGATGCGTGTTCTGTGCCCCTTATAAATGCGATACCCAAGCTTTGCGTACCCAAAATTTTCCCAAATGTCATTCCTAAAAAATATACCTCCAAACACATGAAATGATTATGCAACCATAGTATGTGCTAAATGAAAAGTTATACCTCCTAGGTGCTGATTGGTCTACTTTCACCAACACCAACCGGGTTAGTAATACTTATCTCTAGATTTGTAAAACTAAGTGCATCAGGGGTTGGTCACCAGGTGGATTCAAATGCATGCCAACGACTCATCTCCGTTCTTCATAGTGATGAGCCTTCTCATCAGAAGCTAAAGGGTTTTCTCTTCCGCACTTACCAAGATGGGGTAGCACAAACTTCTTAGGCTCCACATCCTCTACGTGAAACTCAATTCTCTCCCTGTAACATCTGCCTCCATAAATCCATTACTCCAACAAGTTCACATTGTCTATCTAACTCCCTCTCACAAGCTTCATTATACTTGAGTCATCTCTATTCCCTCTCCTTTTCAGCCGCAAGGTCCACCATCTTCCTCCACCCTAGCTTCCTCACCCAACACTCAGAAGAAGCTTAGCCAGCCATAAAAAAATACTTCCTATACTAAGTGTAATGATCAAGATATTTATAGCTAAAGGTATAACATGCAAAAGAATGATCCTCTTCGATCTCCCTAAAAAATTCAAACTCAATAATCTCTAGATAGGAATATGTAGAAATCACGTACTCCAAGGTGTAACTTGTTAACAATCTACTCCACTCCACTCCAGCAATGATTAACAACACGTGTCTAAGTCAAGATCAACATAATACAACCTCTTGATACTCATACTTGGGTCCACACCTGAGATCTATAGTACCAGCTCGATCTAGATGCATATACCAAAAGCCATTCATATAACTCCACTGGAAAGAAACAAAAGAAGGTCTCATACAACTCATGATACAAATGTTCTTCTACCCATTTACGTCTGTCAAACTCAGGTCCATCACTAAATATATGAGAAAAATCATCCTCCATGCTTTTAATCCTTGCTTCAACAGTGTCCAAGGTTAAGCACTCTGTCATCATGCACCATTCTCACAACTATTTTGAAAAGAGGTCTCGAAAATGGAACTAAAATGTAGTCACAAGCACGCCGGCATATAATCAGGATTAGTGTAGAGCTCACCCAATGCATGCATAGGTGTCGAACCCCTCCTTTATGTGAGCTTCATTAGAATGCTCCTTCTTAACACAAGGATGTAATATAACCATAAAATAAGTGCATTCATTTATGGAATTTAAGATATAAGCATTAAATGCCAACCTAATGCACCTGAGCATAGAAAAATGTGATCAAATTAATGTAAGTAGAATCAACCATGAGATAACATCAAGGAAACCTGTAACACACATATGAGCATAATGAAAATACACAAATCAAGATCCATCACATGAGTGTTTAAGAATCACTTCATTATATTTATAAGCCAAAATATGGTAGCCAATATTACATCAAAGACTTTCATTTGTGTAAATGTTCACACTAGCAGAGTTTAGTTTACATCACAGAGCTTGCCATTACAAATTTTTCGCCCTCTCTCCTACTCCCTATCTATCCTTACTTATCTCTCTTATTTTTCTACGAAAACCATCATCCTCCTAGAATAATCATCCTCCTTCCATCTTAACCACTCATCATCACCTATGAAATCCTGATGGAATCCTTTTCATCATTGCTCTACCACTACCGAGGAATATGCCATGTGTTGCCATGAGTTTCCCTTAATCGAGCGCCTTCTAGTATGCATGTGCCAACTAATCCTTAACAACCTTGACTCCTTATCCTTTCATGATAACCATATTGATGCCATGGAATATCCTTTTCTTGATCCATAAGTCTCCATAGCTTATCCACATTTGTATCTGGTTGCTTTTCCATTCGCTCCCTATGCACATCTTTTCCTGCTGCCCAAAACTTACCAAGTCCTGACTCTATCTTTCTCGGGCGTGATCCTTCACGCCTCTCCAAGAACTACTTCTGTGCATGTTTTCATGCCCTGCTTCCACATGCCACAAACCTTTTCCCCTTAGCTACTTAGTTACTTTAGGGACACAACAACTACGATTAAATCATTGATGTAACCTGAGAATGAAACATTGATTGCTCTTTGAAATGTAGCCCCAAAATTCATTAGACTAAATGAAATTCTCACATATATATAGGTGCCCCATGGAGTGGTGAAATAAATTTTGATTCTTTCAAATTTCTTTACAACCACCTAACAACACCCTGAGAATCCATCTAATGTGGACAACAACTCAGACCCAGTGACTAATTGTAGCATGTTATCTATATTAGGCAATGGAAAGTTATCTTTAATTGAGGCCTTATTCAAATTCCTAAAATCCACACACAACCTTATGTCTCCATTTTTCTTTCTTCATGGCACTAAATTTTCCACCCATGAAGAATATCTTGTTGGCTTTATTATCCATCCATCCCTTAAATTTTTAAATTTTTCTTGCATTTTGAGGGAGAGGAGCGGATTAATTGGCCTTTTATTTTGTCTAAATGGTTTAGCATTATGTTCTAAAGGTATTTTGTGTTGAAATAGATCCTACGTATATGCTTTCAATTCTGAGTAAGACCATGCTAAATAGTCTTGGTACTTATTTAGCAACTCAAAATAGGACTGATTTTCCTCCTTACTCAAATTACTTCCCAGCTATACTTTTCTAGGTTTTTCTTTAGTTCCTAGATTATGTTCTTCCACATCCCTTGAGGCTGAAATATGTCTGTGAACCACCCTATCTACATTATAAAAGTTGGATGATAAAGACAACAACCCTCTGGGGATCATGTTTGTTTTCAATTGGATTATTTCCTTACTAAACAGGGTCTCTTTCCCATTGCATACTGTGACCATTAGTTACTAATCAATGCACTGATTAGTAAATTCTTCTTCACTCTATAATAACCTCTAAACTTGGGAATCATCATAATATACTTGTCAATGTTTCACATTATCAATAACAAATGGTCTTGACAATACTTCAATATCATAATCACAGTAAGGAGAAATAGTACAATTTTCAAACCTAGATCCAAGCACTGCCAACCTATCTATTGTAGTATTCTGATTTCAATCATGATATAATATATTAAAGGATTCAAACATTTCAATAAAATCCCAAACTGCATGTTTTTATTGTTTCATCCTTTGATTTTTCGTAGCATATCGTTTTCTAAATTATTTGACCACCAACTCCTAGTCTTCACTATGTCCTTGATACAATATCTCCATGCAATCCGTAATCCCTAAATCAATTCCTCATACTCTGCAATATTATTTGTGTACTCAAATTTAAGCTTGAAGAAGAAATTAAAAATTTCTTGAATTGGAGATACAAGGTCAACTCCAACATTGTTTCCCAAGTTGGAGCAAGCTCCATCAAACATCAAAGTCTAGGGAACACCAATTTTTTCTAGATACTTACTCTTATTAATACCATGTTCCTCACAATCCACATAGCCGAAAAATTTATTAACGTCCACATCTACATATAACACTTCATAAGAAACATTTTTAGGATCTTCAATTACATGAAACATCTTTTTCTCACCATTTAATTTGGCCAAGTTCCCTTTTACCGGGTATGGTGGCATATGACATATCCATTTGCACACTTCCACCAACACTAGCAGCCCCTTTCATTGATAGTAGCATACCCCATTTTGCAAGGAAATCCACGATAACTACATTCCTAGTCGAATAATTACCATGGTAAACTACTAGTGGCATTACCAATCCTTGAACATACCCAATCACTAGCACCTCACTTGAATCCATAGATGCGAAATTTCCAAAGGATGTTGTTACCTTGATGTTCAATTCATTCATTACTTCAAGAGACATCACATTAAACAAAGCCCATGAATCAAACATACAATTATGCACAAGTCTATCCTTAATGATTAAGGTAGTGTAAAAGGGATCAACATCAAGTCGGGATTCAACAAGAGAAGTACCCAAATAAACTTCAGGAGACTCTCCTAAGTTTTCCAATGCCTGTAACACTTTGAGCTCTGCAATGACATGGGGAGTGCCCATACTATTTACATCCTTACTCGAGGAAACTACTTACTCCTGAGTCCCAAATACTCAAATTCCCTTTTCCTATGCTCAGGGATCTTAAGAAATTCAACAATAGGTAAAGTGAATTTAATCTCACTCAAAATCTTAGCCATATCACAAGGGGTATATTTTGGTAACACTACGTTGGGAGGGAGACTAACTACTTCTTATGATATGAGACTCTTCATGACTTGGGAATTGACAAGGGTATAGGATTTATTGGGAATAATTGGACCCTTGTTAGGCGTATCCTTCTTGGGAGGGTCTTTTGGGATTATAGTGAGAAGGGGATTTTTTTGTTTGGGTTGCAGACCTCCTCCTTTGACAGTTCTAATTTTGAGATTATATTCTTTTTCTTGACCTACTACTCCATTCATGAGAATGTTTCAATCTTCCTTAGAATGAATTCCTCCATCATACTTCTTAATCATCTAAGCCCTTAAGTACTCAAAGTAATGATTAGGAAATTCAAAAGCCTGAACCATATCAATCTCAACATCATCCGTAGAAGGAAGTAGAGAAAGCCGGTGGAAAAAATCCCAAAAACCCTCAACAGTCTGAGCACTTAATAATTTAGTGGAGGAAAAACCCATGCCGTGAATCATTAGGACACTCCATCATACAGACATCTCCAAAAGTGGTGTCATCTTCAAGCTCTTCACCCCCTTCACTTGGATCACATGGAGATGGGGTAAGAAGCATATGTCACACCAGTCAATGACATGTGCCTCTTCAATTATATATACCCTTGCAGTCAATGGATCAAGGATAAGTTTATTTTCTCTCTGAGGCTGTTGTTTACTTCTTGATCCCATATATCCCTTTCCTTTATCTTCATTTCTAAGATCACCCCTTGGATGAATACCAAATCTATTAGTCCCTTGAGGCTGATGATTTCCTTGGGATATTTTTTCTATTCCCTTCTCTTCCCTGGCAATTTTGTATGAATTTTTTTTTTACTACCTCTGCCAAGGTTTTAACGACTTCTTCAAGATCCATTGTCTTGCCTTCTTGAGGCTTCTTAAGATCGATCAATTTATCACCCTCCCTCTTGGGAGCCTTTTCTGTAGCCTTAATATTATTCTCAATTTGCAAAACCATTGTGAAGAATTTCCTCAGGATTGTAGGGTCCTTGTCCCTTAGATAATATGTTGCCTTCTTATCAAACAAATCACAATATTTAATTAAGCAAGACTCATCACTTGGTCTTAATGTTACAGGGAGTCTATTTAATGTTTTGTTGAATCTGGTGCTACATTCTTGAACAACCTCATTAAAGTTTCTCTTAATATTATCGAATTCAGATAGAAGAAACCTTAGATCAGCTTTATCACTATATGGTGCCTTAAAAACATTTTTTAATCAAAGCCGAGAATTAATAGAATTATCCAACAAAGATTTATACCAATCTTATTCATATTATTCTAAAGTATGGATAATTTTTTTTACATAGACATCCCCATGCTTGATATCAAAATCTTCCATGATGTTAACAAAGAGCCTGAGATGCTGGTAACTACTAATAGCATTGTTTTCTTAAAACTTTGGTAACCTATTTCTTAGATCATTTGGTATTGCAATTGGATATCCCACCATCCCTTGAAAATGTATGGGTCGATATACATTTACAAAAAAGGGGGGTCTAAGTGGAGGTTGAGCCATGTTATTGATGGGGATATTGAAAAAAAATGGGGTTGACAATGTTGGTGGTAGTTTTTGGATTTTGGAATAATGGAATAGGATCTCCTAAGGATAAATCCCTTAATAAATCCCTCTCACAGTGAACCTTACTATCTTGAAACAACAGAAAGGGGGATTAAAAGATACCTTGATTATTTGCAGAGGAAGTTCCCTCACCAACATGAGTGTGTAGGTTACCTCTCAGGATATGTGTTCCAAAATCATCACACATGCTCGAGTAATCTTCAACAAATGGCTAATCCAAATTAGGAGTAGGGATTACTTTTATTTTTTGTCTTCTGACTGCGTAATGGTTTCTAGACTTGTATTCGTAGTTGACTTATTTTCCCCAATTTTAGAAAAAAAATTAGTTGTATCTGTATTTAGGAAAGACATTCTTCCTTCCAATTTTACAAATTTTACAAAAAAATTCTCAGAAATAGAGACTTAAGGTGCTAGTATTTATAGAATTTCTCTAAGATAAACAGAGTCACCACTAAGATCTTATATCTTAGATGTATAAACCACTTGAAACAATTGGTTAATTAAATTTGAACACTTATTTCAATAAAACTTAGCGAATTTCATCATCCTTTATCAACATTTACTCCTAGCCAGGCCAGATTTAATGGAAAGTCTCCTCAAACTAGGAAAATAACAAGTAATTGAATTCAGATTTAGCTCTTTTTTTTGAAAATATGATTAAATGATTGAATATACTTCATAGATTTACATTCAAATATATTTCACATGTTACCCGAGTTCGATATTTATCTGTATTTGCATAAATAGTCCCTAGAAATAGTGTTATAGCAGTGTTGATACCCAAATCAGTTCTCCCTTTGAATTCAAGAAGCATCAACAGGCTAAACAAGATGCTTAGGGAAAGATAAATCAAATTTTAATTGTTTTGTTTCCGGGGAGGGATCTAACTATCTCTTTGTTACTCGAGCTTAAGAAAATTTGGATAACACCATGCTAAGGGTTTGACCTACCCTACTACTTTAGGTTCTTCCTTCAACCTTCGTGAGAGGAACCGGTTTGTAACCTATATTTGTAAGGGAAAAGAATGGACCAACAATATTTGACAATCCTTTTTAGGACATTGAGAAATAACCTTGAGAAGACATGGTCAATGCAACATAATCTAACTCTCACGAGTTGTCACCCTAGAAAATGTTGACGTGTCCTAGACAAGGTTCATGTTACTACAGAAAAAAAATAAAACAAACTCGCTCCTACATATTTTGATTAAAGGATGGGTAAATTCAAGAAATATCCTTAGCATTTATGGATAAACAATGAAAAAAAGGTGGTTGTAGGATTTATCAGTTATGGATGTATTTTGTTGGGAATTAAGCATGATAAAGTTGATTACACCAAATCTTTTATAACTTTTAACAAATGTTGGAAGATCTCCCAGATGAGCAGATGATATCACTTCAAACAACTAACACTGAACCTTCAACTAGAAGATGTGCATCCATTGAAGCCCAAGAATACATAGTTTCACATAATATTTGAGAATTTAAACAGAAAATATCATGCCAAAAACTCAATAAAACATCAAGAATCCCTGATCTATCATGCCTAAGATACACTCATAGACTTAAAAATAACATTTATTAATAAAATGGAAGCAAAGTGAATTTAAAACATTTTATTACGTAATGAAATGAAAGCTCTCCTCATAACGTAATTGTAATTACTGTGATGCTTCCACAAGGAAAAGATACTATGTGATTCAGAGGGATTCCTAACATAATATTGAAATAGGAACATGAATTGTAGAAATTACTCTGATCTAATACAAAGAATCCATGAAATAGCTACATAGACAATAATTGAAATCAACAACTCTATATTATATTTTTTATTATATATTCACTATTTCATTACATTCCATTATATAGAAGATGTAAAATAACAATCCTTACAACAACATTTGTCTTCATGTATAACCATACACCCATATGGTTTCAACCTCTCACCAATATAATAATAAAACAATACTAATTGTTTTATTATTCTAACTTACTAACTTACCACATACTAACCACATTTTACATTTACTATTTACATTTACATAGTAAATGTACTTTCACTAATTTACCATAATAATAATTACACATGTAATTATTATTCACCCGTACATACAAATGGAGCACTAAGATATATTTCCTAACATTCCCCCCCTTAGTGTGAACAAGGGGAAAACCTGCCTTATACTTGCACCTGCTCATGATCTGATAATTTTACAGGATGATCATAAACCTAATGGATGGTTTTTTCATAGGGTTGACCATAAACTGAAAATGATGGTTTTGCAACTGGTTTACCACAAACCAAAAGGGTGATGGTTTTGCATAGGGTTTACCAACAACCGAAAATGGTGGTTTTACAAGTGGTGTACCACAAACCAAAAATGAAGGTTTTCAAGTGGTTTACCTAAAACCACATCATGATATGCCAAGTATTATTCTTAGCCCTCATCACATCTCACTGCAGGGAATAACATAGGAAATTCTGTTGAAATCTGCTGCATATATAGAAAATACCATAAATATAGAAAACCAGAAATGGAACATTGAGATCATGTTCCCCCCTCAATGTGAAATTTCATTTATTCTGCAAACCACAATAGGAACATTGCAACCAAACACTCTGCCAAAAATACAAAGAAACAACAAGAACGCATTGTATAAAAAAAAATCACCATAGCTGATATGGCCCCGTCGTTGGTGACTAACGAGAGGTCACTGAATGACCTCCAACCTCCTGTTCCTCCTTCCTCCAAGAAATTCACTTAGAATAGAAAGTCTTCATAATTATATTCAATTTCATCTGTTATTTGTTCATCTCTAGTTTCCCATTCTACAATTTTTCTTATATATGTAGGTGTTTTTTCTTTTCCATCTACTATCCTCCATAGGTTTTTATTCATTAACTGCATCTGGATTTTTACTCTCCATGTATGGAAGTTTAGCTCATTAAATTTATATAATGGTGTATCCATTTTACTGAATCTAAATATCCAAAAAAAAAATTGAATGTAGATTTGAATTACCTTTGATTCTCTGATTTCTTAAAAAAAAACAGCAGTGATCAATTTGTTGTATAGTAAATTGCACGTTTCTCTCCCAAACTACGCACTGAGTTTTGCTGAAATTTTTATTGTAGCTTTTTGTATAATAGATCGGTCCACGCAATTTTTTTTGGAGAAACCTAGATCGCGAAACAAAAGTTACGAGATCTTCTTCGAGATAGATTTAACCTGCTTTGGTACCAAATGTAGAAATTACTCTGATCTAATACAAAGAATCCATGAAATAGCTACACAAACAATAATTGAAATCAACAACTCTATATTATATTTTTATTATATATTCATTATTTCATTACACTCCATTATATAGGAGATGTAAAATAACAATCCTTACAACAACATCTGTCTTCATGTATAACCATACACCCATATGGTTTCAACCTCTCACCAATATAATAATAAAACAATACTAATTGTTTTATTATTTTAACTTACTAACTTACCACATACTAACCACATTTTACATTTACTATTTACATCTACATAGTAAATGTACTTTCACTAATTTACTATAATAAGAATTACACATGTAATTATTATTCACCCGTACATACAAATGGAGCACTAAGATATATTTCCTAACATGAATATCTATTTTAAAATATCTCAACTTAAAAGCAAACACAACAATGCTCATGATCAAACACAATTAACTTAGAACTCATCAAATTCATTAGCAATGGAAAGTTTAATTTGTAGTATCAATGCTTGTCAATAGATATACACTTGCAACCATCTTGACATGATTTAGTTTGAAAGATAAAGAAATTAATAGGTTTCTCAAATAAGTTCTTGGAAAAATAGATTCTCTCAGTTTACGCCTTTCTTTTCTAAAATTTTAGAAAATTTTACCCCCCCTATGTGAGAGTATTCTCATCACATTTATACAATTTCTCTTGCTCACTTTTCAGGTTTCCCCCCCCAAAAACATGAGTTTTTAAGAGAATATTCCTCTTTACAACATACAACTTAATTTATTGTTATCCTCTTGAAAATATCTCATCTTATGATGCCAGGTGGAAAAGCTATGAGCTAATCATGTTTTTTACTCTCTTAAGTATGACCGAGGTGCCCTGTCATCCCTTTTAACAATTGTCTAATCATTTCTTTCCTTTGGTGTGTAGGAAACTCCCTTTTGATAATCCCCAGGTGCCTCCATATGGCTTGCTATGACATGCAATCCTTTTCACCTTTTGAGAATCAACCTTGAATAATACATAGTTGTGTTCGTGCTTTTCAGAGCCAAGTATCCTCATATGGATTATATCACATCAATCAAACGTCTTATGTTGCATAGTTCCAATCTCTCTCAAATTTATTTCCTTCGTGTGAGATGAGTGAAAAATCTTCTTTCATCTGATGGCAGTGATTCTAATCGACTCAACTTGTTTGCATCGTCCTCATTATAAATTTGAATTTATTTTTTATCAATATGCATTCCTTTTTCAGTCCTGAATGTGAAGAATTATTGCAAAGATCTTTATTGGCACAATGGCGAGTGTGTTTGTAGCAAACACTTTGAAGGATATTTCCTCAGAAGATTTAAAACAAATATTTGATCTAAATGGTCTAAATGAAGCCTTTGTTAGGGATTTGTTTGACATTGTAGACATAGGGGATGGTAAGGGACCCCTGACATATCAGTGAGTTTGTCTCTCACTCCTGATATTGATCAGGATCAATCCAGTATTCTCAGCCTTTCAATGCATGTACTCTCATCTTTTTCAGTGGGAAAACTAGAAATCTCGAGAAGAGTTGAAGAAATTTTTGATTGAAAGGAGGCCTATTGTGACAGGGGTGACTGACTATTAGTCTACCTTCCTATGTGATAAAACATTTGTGCTGATGGAGATTCCTAAGGACTCTTACATGTTTATATTGTTCCTTCCATTTCTTATAAAGTGGACGAACTAGAGAAAATAATCTTTTATCTGGAAAAAACGTCAAGCAGGACCTACGCCATCCCAACCATCCACCCGTAGACACAAATATTGCACATTAGACAATATTTAGTCTGGTATTATCCTACCATTAAGAAGGTTCTCAAGTGTACAAACTACTAATTAATCCCACCTTTTGGAAAACTTTTTCTTATCTTTTATTTAGTTTTTCTCACGTAATTCTTGATACATATCAACCCATTTCATGACCTTTCCGACATTCAATCCCAAAATCAGGGCACCCTAGGCTGTACTACGGCACCGTGAGGTGCACTGGTCCTATTATGGATGCCTCGGTCTATGGAAAAAACTCTTCTACTTCTTTTTGGGCCACTTCTAGCTATTTGTCATCCTTATCTTCATCTCAGTTGGCCCTTATCGGGATTAATTACGAAATTAATCTTGAGAGCCTTATAAATATAAATCTATAAGAAAATAATAAGGGTCCTAGGTAATTACACCCTATCACTACTATCACTCCCATCTAGGGCTTCATCCATTGTATCAATTACATCCACATAGTGCCATGCATTCAAGCTAGGAGATCTGCATCACACACACTGGATAGGGGGAGGGATTCCATTCTATTCCATGCACACATGCTACTTACATTTCTATAGCTACTATTTCTTGCTACTTCACAAAGTACAACTGACATGAGAGAACCTAGGGCACAACATGCTCACACACACTAGAACTACACTAGGGTCATTAATGTAGTGTAGTGCTCAGTGATAAGTCAATCCGACCCATTCATATGCATCTTTAATTTTCCTAGGGTTTGATACCTCTCCTTGTATTACTGGTCATTCTCTAGTTCATCCGACGAATCTAGTGTGATGGATGAGAAGTAATAAGAGGCATTTATTGACCATATCAGATTGAGGTTTTGAGAATTTATGTTGTTTCGAGTGCCTAGATAGTAGACCAGTGCACCCCAATACACTCCTAGCCTCTAGGCACCTGTGTCATCTCAGAAAGTCCATATCTTCCCTTCGCAAGGTTCTCGAGGGTTCATATGCACTTCTAAATTATATTTATAGATCTACGACTATGTGCGACAATCTTCTATTATTAACTGAGTCTTTTCCTCACTCTTCTCTTACACATTAGGGTTTCATTTCATCTAGAATAATTTATTTATATTTATTTCATATTGCTTTAGTTTGTTTATAGTGTTTTAGTCATCCTAATTAGATTGACATTAGTACCATAGATATCCTGCTAGGCCATATAGGAAAAATATTTATTTTTGTTAATCACTTATGTGAACCTGACTGTTCTTTCTACCACTTCCTAAGGTTTTGTCCCCTGTTGGCAAGAAAATTTGTTGGGTTGAAAAACTTGTGGATTTCTTGCCAACACTCTAGGAATCTAAGTCCCTCTACTTAACCGGTGTAGCTTCCATATATGCATGCATGTAAAAATGTGGATTTCTATGGTGGCCTTTCAACCAGGGATCCAACAGGGGAACTCCACTGACCTTGCGGTAAAGCTAGCAATCTCTTGCTAGGGAAGACTTTGTCTAAAAGTGGGAAAGGGAGTGAGAAATGAGGTAGGAGAACTAATGTTGCAGGTAGGAAATCAGATTCCTGCACACACTAGTTAGAAACTTCAACACATGCATTTATAAGAAGAAACAACCCTGTAAATGGCAACAAGACAAATAAATTGATGAACACAAAGTATCAAGAAATCCCTTAGTCAAAGAAAGATAGAAACTCCTTCTTCTTGTATTGATTCTTAAACATAAGTTGTACATAATGTGAGAATGGAAGAAATTTGAGAGTGGAGGAAAGTAGAAGAAAATGGCTATCTCCTTTTTTTTCTTTAAGTACAATGCACTCTTGAGTTTACAAGATCAATCACCAACCCTTTGAAATGGGAATGGAATTACAATTTATAGAGTCTAATAATGACTCTTCATTTACCCCCCAATGCCTTTTCATATTTCCTCACACAACTTAAAACTTTTCAACTTCCTAGGAAACTTTTAAGTCCCTTTTTATAACATAAAGGTGACTTATTACATTAGGAACATTAGGACATGTGAAAAAGTGCAACCCCAACACAAAATTAGAATATTGGAAAGTGAGAGAAAGTTGGGGGAGAATAGGAGAGAGAAAGAGAGAGAGAGAGAGAGAGAAGAAGAAGAGGAGATGTCCTTCCTGATGAAGTTCGTTGATCCTCGCTGATGGAAAGCTCCAAATGCAGTGAAACTCTGAATCTTTGAATTCCTTGCACACTATGAAACTCTTTCAAATTGGCTCATGAATCACTCTCCAAGTTGAGTGAACTATTCCGCTAATGATCACAATTGTGGTACCATTGTCAGATTGGATGGTTCATGTCTCGAGCTTGTTGTGGAAAGAGCAGGATAGGACTAGCTCGAGACTTTGCACAGACATTGGGTGTCCTGCAGTGGTGAACAAGCCACTTGTGAATATTTGGTCTTTGAACACTCCTTAATGGTCCTTGAAAGCCATGAGTCTTAAGGTCATTCAGGCCCATGTACGATACATCGTTGTCTTCCACATCATACTCACAAGCGAAGGGCTGTGTTGGCTTCTGACCCGTCCATTTCGGCTTCATCAACATATCCCTTAGAAAAAGTAACTTACTATTTTTAGTAAGTGTGAAAAATAAAGTCCCTAGAAATTCTACTAAGTGTTGTGACCTTGATTCCTCTTTTCTCATTCCTGTTCCTTCCAGTTCCTCGTTCAATTTCTGAATGCCCAAGTTCTCGGTTGTATTGCACCTCCAATGTCTTTGTCTCCTTCGCAAGCTCTTATGTCGCTTACTTTCCCAAAATAGTAGTCCAAGCTATGTAGAAGACCTGATATTTTAAAAAGTGGGATTCTTAGATTGACATGTAACAAATTTTTTTGATATGGGTTTTTTCCCAATATCACCCCTCTGAAATTTTAGGCCCACCCGCTTAATAGTCTAGGAGATTTTAAAGTTTTAATTTTCAGACCTGGTAGTGCTTTTGGGTAGACAACCATTAATGGACCTCAAAATTTTAGGTTTGGTTTTCTCCTCCATTTGTGAAGAAAATTATATTTTTGATGTGGGTTTTTTCTTCTGGTGCTTCACGTGTGATCTTACTTCAATCTGACAACTGGTTTGATGGGAAATCCCACTTCTTTCTTTGTTGAGCCAGAAAGGAGATTTTTTCATTGCGGATGCTCTTATGCATGAGAGGGAGTTTGAAGGTGTATTTTTGATGGTCTTGGATAGAGGAATGAACAAAAATTAATGGTTTGTTATTTCATGCACCAGCTTGCAATATTTCTTTAGATCTTTGTTTTTATGGCTATAGAGATTTTCACTATTTTCTTCCTTTTGTTCTTCGTTTCTCCTTCTTGTTTTGATGAAAAATCCTTCTAAGACCTGCACATTTTGTGGGAAATGTGTTTCAATGTTTGGGTTGAGTAGGTCTATTTGCATTTTTTCAATGGTGGAGTGATGGTAGAAGTTGCAGAGGAAGGATGGAAGGATGAAGTGTGCATAGGAGTGGAAGAAGTTAGAAGCACTGAGAAGCACTGAGCGACAGTTAATTTTTTCAAATTTTGAATGCATGATAGGGAGATCTTGGGCAAATTTTTCCATTTTTGATGTCCCTAATCTCAGGGATGTGAGGGACATCAAATTCCATGGTGGTCAAGAGGACGACACGTGGCACTTGATCCGACGACATGGAATGAAGGTGAGAAAAGCTGCTTTAAAGCACTGGGAGCTGAAAGTTGGTCATGTGGGTGTCCAAAACACTCCCCATAGGGGATGGGAGAATTTTTCCAAGGTCTGATGTCCATCACCTCAGGGACATAAGGGACATAAGTTTCCATGGTGGTCTTGGAGCTGACACGTGGCACTTGATCCGACGATAGGGAATGGATGCTCCAAAAATGCACCTGGGGGCTGAAAGTCAGTCATGTGGGTGTCCAAATGACTCCCCATAGGTTTTGGGTGATTTTTTTCAAGGTTTGATGTCCCCCACCTCAGGGAAATAAGGGACATCAGTTTCCACAGTGGTCCTGGAGCTGACATGTGGCATTTGATTCTGACGACAGGGAGTGGATGCTCCAAAAATGCACCTGGGGGCTGAACTGTCAAGTCTGGAGGTCACATGAGGGTCCAAGAGGTCACATGGGGGCTGGGTTGAATTTTTCAATGGTTTTTGTACCTGACCTCATGGACATCAGGGACATGAAATCCCTGCCAGGCTCCTGGTGCTGACACGTGTCCTCCCAAAAAATGACTAAGTCCTGAACTGCCTTTGAGAGGGCAACTTAGAAAGAAGATAACTTGAGCTCCCGGTGGAATTTATTGGTGAAATTTTATATGATCCTGATGGAAATGGAATTTTGAATCCAATGGTTGGGTATCATGTCTTTATTCATCCATATGATTCCTGAAAAATCTGGATTTGTGATTTGAGACTCCACTTGTACCTGATAAAAACTACCTGCCAATCCTATGCACCAAGGTGTTGTGAAAAATATGATTTCACCATCATGTAGGTATTTGAATCCTATTTCATTAGGTATTTTTTTTTACTTCTAACTCCATCTGGAGCTCCTAGAATCATCTTCTGAAGCCCAACTATTTTAGGCCTGTGTACTGCCTAGGCTTGTGAACCCTAATTTTTTCTCAAACTGCTCCAAGTTTCTCAAAACTTCCCAAAACCTTCCAAAATAATTTCCATGATGTTTTAAGGTCTTCAATTCACCTCCATGTTGAATTTTACCCTTCTGTTTCCACTCCAAGGGGTTGATCCAGTCCTGGGAAGGCCAACGATAGCCCTTCCCAATACTGCCAGAAGATAGTATCTTTTCAGAAATCCCTAAAATCACCTAGGGGAATGAATAGAATTTCCTAAATCACCTAGGGGATGAAATTTTACATCAAATAGGGGGTGATTTGGGACTGACTGGATTTGACTTGGGGTTCCTGGGAATGATAAAACATGAAAATTTTGGCACAGGGGTATAATTTTCGTGCTTGGAAATTGTCAATTTCCCTGTTGCACATTTGCACGATAACAACTGGCTCTAGCTTGGGGACATGACATGGACTGAGTGCAGTGAAGACATGACATGGGAATCTAGAATCTCAATCTTAGACCATATAATTCATTGACCAGTGCCTTATCCATTGGGCCTTGCAGAGTCATGTACAACCTATAACAAGAGAGAAAGAGAGCGAAGAAGGATACACACACACACACAAAAAAATGGAAAGGAAAAACATGACACACAAAGGAAGGGAAACACATACAACAAAAAGGGAAACACACCTAATAATCACCTATGGTACAGGGCGGGGACAACCCGCTTTCACTGAAAGCACTTTCCGTTTCTCAAAAGTTACCCGTGAGTGGGAAACACTGAGTGATGATGTTCTGTGAAGCCATTGATGGGTTCCAGAAAGTAGCCTCCCCTCCTCAGCTGCTTATGAAAGCCAGGTGCTTTCATAATTGTCTATGTACTTGGTAGGAGTGAGTCCATGTGAGCTTCTTGATGCTCAGGTCCTTGCTTGGAAATTCCACTACCTTCATGTTCTTTGAAATTAGTTTCATAGTGCCAGTTTCCTTCCATGTTTATCCATATAGTTGATTCTCCATCGAGTGTGCTATCACTTCCCCAGAGCTTATTTTTGTTCCAATTCCTTTGGATATTCTGAGTTACTTTCTTTCTTGGGTCTATGCTCATTGACATCTTCTCCATGAGAAACATTTGATTCATCCTTTATCTCTACTCCACTATGAGGTGCTTGAGTATTGACGGGAGGATTGGAGGTAAACTCATACTTGTCTTGTATATCCATGGCATGAGTGAAGAGATCAAGAATAAGCTTGGGGTCTTCCACAACTTCTACTGCATCCAAGATTTCTTTGCACAGAGTTATGCTTTGTCGTTTCCTGCAGCTCATCTTTATACACCTTTAAAGAATGCAGCTTGAGGAAACTATCTAGAGGAGTTACCTCATCATCTTGGGAATCACTGTGCTCTACCGATCCTTCATCAAAAAGAGCTTCATCTTCAAAGGCCTTGAAACTTATTTCTTTAGTTTGTTCATCATGGAAATATTCTTCCTCTTCAAATGGGAAAGAAAATACCTCAATTTCATCATTGTATCCACCAACCATTGGCTCAAGAGGGAGATCATATTTCTCATCTAGATTTATTTCAACATAGCCCATCCTCACATTGGTTGAGGTTTCCAAGTCAGCTTTCATGCTTGTCTTCCAGATTCATGGCTTGCATTAAAAGTTCAAGACTGGTCTCAGGGTCTTCTGTTTCTTCCATGGCAATCTTAGCAGTTCTTGTACAGATGGTTCTTCCCCACTGTTTGAGGGTTCATTACAGACTGGATTGGTCTCTTATTTGGGTGACATGATCAAGGGATTCCTCATCTTCGAATGGGAAAGAGAAAATTTCTTCATCATGGATAAACACATAAGCTGATTTTTCTGTTTGAAAATCATCAAGAACCATTTCCTCTTCTTCATGGTTTGCGTCATTCGGAAATTCGAGAGCTGCCCTCTTCTAACTCGAATCTCCTCAATGCTTCTTCAAAGTCCAAATCTCTCTGGAAGGCAAGTCTAGGACCTATCAAGATGGGAATATCCTCTTCCTCCTCGAGTTTCCACTAAGTGATTCATCTGCCTGCTATCTTGATACAAGATTTTATGGGTTAGACTTCATACCGTGTACCTCATCTTCTTCTCGGGAAGATCAATTTCTCCATGTCTCCCTTCACTGGTATGGTTGTAAGAAGACCAATTCATCTGAATTTTCCCTCCCAAGTCTTCGACAGAAATTTTACTCAGCAACATTCTGAATGAGGTTGGGACGTCTACTACCAAAATCATCGCTGAGAAACTTTCTTGTCTAGAAATCTGGCGAGAGCCACCTATGCATCTTTGACCTTCCCTACAAGTGAGACCTTTTTTTATTCCAAAGAGTAACAAGAACCACTAGGTGGAGTCATGGTAAGTTTGAGAGCCTTAGCGACCTTCAAAGGCATCACGTTGTTTGAGGCACCATAATCTATTATGTAATTGTTCAGTACATATTCTCCAACAAGAAGGGAGACGTAGAAAGGTTCAAATTTATCAGTCTTTGATGCACTCAGAGAAAGCATGTTCTGTGAGGGAGGTGTAGGTGAGTTTGGTAGCATGCCTTTGGAACTAGATGTTACAACATTGGGTGTTAGACTACCACTCCTGATATATCAGAAAAAACCTCTCAAATTGTTCAGGATGAGTTCACAAATATTCAGTTTCAGTAATCTGCACTTTGGCCTTGTTTGCATATTCTATGAAGTCAAAGGGAGTAGATGCGGATAAGGGGGGTGAAGGGATTGATTTTAGAGTTTGGATAGGCTTAGGAGCAGGATTTGATGTTTGAGGGAATGGAGGGTATTTTGAATGGCACACTAGGAGCTTTCAAGGTATTAGATTTTGTAGGAGCATATTTAGATTTAGAAATGGAAGAGGACATTCGGAAGACTTACTTGGGATTGTAGGAGCGTCTTCTTACTTGCTATAGGGATCAGGCTCCAACAATGCAGACTTCATGGAAGATGGAAGTGGGGATCCTCGAATGATTATTTTATTTTGCGGAGTCGCCATAGGAGGATCTTTAGTCTTATTTTTATTTAGTAGTAGTGGAATGAGATTTTCCTTTCTCAGACTGTGAACGAGTGAATACCACACATGAGAAATTAGGTGCATATTCTTCATGTTCTTCATCACATCTAGAATACTCACAAAATTTGATTTGTATATCATTCTAAAACTCATCATTTTCTATGAAATCACCAGCTTCACTTTCCTATTCAAGCTCTTCTTCACTTTCTCGAAATCTTAAATTTATGTTCATGGGTGGGGGCCTCCAAGGTGAGCCTTTGGGGTGCTACTGACAATATGATTGCTATTGCTTCTTTGAGAATATACTCCTTCAAATAATTCCCTCTTTAAAGAGGCCATCTCATTCACCAACTTTTGTAGATATGGATTGGTTCTCTCATCTCTAGGATGTTGGGACTTACCCTTTGATGGATTCTTGATCTTCCCTGAGAGGATGAGATCGTTGTCAAGTTTAATGGCCATCCTTTGTGCTTCTAAAATATTCCTTGGTTGGGCTCTTCGCAACAAAAATCCTACTTGTGATGATTGAGAATTGATGAAGAATATCTTGACATTGTTTTGATATGGCGAATCCTCTTCGGGTATCCTACAAAGAAATCATTTGAAACGAGCCATGAACTCTCTCATGGTTTCATTTTCTCCTTTGCTCATTTGAGCCAACTGCACCAAGAGGTCTTGACAATCTTCGGTTGATTTAAATATTTCCTCAAAGGTAGTATTGATGTCATCCCAACCCGTGATGGACCGGGAAGGCAAGAGGTAAAACCATTTTACTGATTTTTCTTGGAGGGACTCCATGAATAATCTCACAACAACATCTTCATGTTGGACACTAAGAATTCCACATGATGTCGTGAAAGCAATGATGTGTTCTTCAGGATGTTGTGTGTTGTAACCTATGAACTTTAAAAGTTCTTGCGGGAACCCATTGGTAGATTGTGAAGAGGGGGTTCAAGAGCAATCAGGCCTACTTTCCTTCCCCATGGGATAATGGGTTGAGGTATTTCTTCTTCGTCTTCCATTTTCATTTCTGCTTCTGCTTCAACCCTTGCTTTTAAATATTCTTCTTCAAATTCTTCTTCTTCCGGGGGATCAATGCTTAATGGTGATGGAAAAATGGGAGAATTTGAAGGGGGAGTATCAATAGTAGTCTTGATAGGATTGCCAGGTGAACCATTTAAAGAGCTGGATGGAGAGGAGGCTTGAGAGAAGAAGTATAGATTATCTCTAATTCATTATTGTTGATTTTACAAAACCTCAAAATTTGAATCAAAAACACCTCTCAACTATTCAACCTAGTGTATCTACCTTCAGCTAGCTTTTGGAAAATTTTGCAGTGGGTACACGAAAGGACACTGTGGAATGTGAAAAGTCACGTGCAGAAATCAGCAATTTATCTTTCGGCAACAAACTTTTATGAACTACTTTTTTTAATTTTTTCAATATTTAATTTTTTTTTATAATTTTCACACCTTGTGGTCATATATTAGGTGCAAATGCTACTAAATCTGCCCCATACTGGGCACCAAAAAATTTTGGCGAGAAATTTTTTTGGGTGGAAAAACTTGTGGATTTATTGCCAATGCTCTGGGAATCTAAGTCTCTCTACTTAACAGGTGCAACTGCCATATATGCATGCACATAAAAAGTTTGATTTCTATGGTGGCCTTTTGACCAGGGATCCAATAGGGGAACTCCACTAACCTTGTAGAAAATCTATAAATCTCTTGCTAGGGAAGAATTTTTCTGAAAGTGGGAAATGGAGTGAGAAATGAGATAGGGAAACTAATGTAGCAGGTAGGAAATTAGATTCCCACACACATTAGTTAGAAACTTTAACACATGCATTTATAAGAAGAAACAACCTTGTAAATGGCAACATGATGAGATAAGATTGCAAACTCAAAGTTTCTAAAATCTCCTCATCAAAGAGGCTACAAACTCCTCCTTTTATTGATGATTAAACAAAATTTGTACATAATGTGGGAATGGAATAAATTTGATAGTAGAGGAAAGTAGAAGAAAATTACTATCTCCTTTGCTTTCTCTAAGTAAAATATACGCGTGAGTTTACAAGATCAATTACAAACCCTTTGAAATGGGAATGGCATTAAAATTTATAGAATAGAATACAACTCTTCATTTACCCCCCAATGCCTTTTCATATGTCCTCACACAACTTAAAACTTTTCAACTTCCTAGGAAACTTTTAAGTCCTTTTTTATAACATAAAGGTGAATTATTACATTAGGAACATTAGGACATGTGAAAAAGTGCAACTCCAATGCAAAATTATAATATTGGAAAGTGAGAGAAAGTTTGGGGGAGAAGAGGAGAGAGAAAGAGAGAGAGAGAAAGAAGAGGAGATGTCCTTCCCAATGAATTCCATTGATCCTCGATGATGGAAAGATCTAAATGTAATGAAACTCTGAATCTTTGAATTCCTTCCACACTGTGAAAATATTTTAAATTGGTTTACGAATCACTCTCCAAGTTGAGTGAAATGTTCTGCTGATGATCGTAATTGTGGTACCATTGTCAAATTGGATGGTTCATGTCTCAGGATCATTGTGGAAAGAGAAGGATAGGACTAGCTCGAGACTCTGCACAGACACTGGGTGTCCTACAGTGGTGAACAAGCCACTTTTGAATATTTGGTCATTGATCCTCATTTGGTCCTTAAAGGCCACATGATTCTTAAGATCATTCAGGCCCATGCATGAGACATTTTTGTTTTCCACATCATACTCACAAGTGAAGGGTTGTGTAGGCTTCTAACCTGTCCATTTCGGCTTCATATCTCCCTTTGAAAAAACAACTTACTATTTTTAGTAAGTGTGAAAAATCAAGTCCCTGGAACTTCTACTGAGTATTATGACCTTGATTCCTCTTTCTCCCTATGTTCCTCATTCCTTTTGGATCAACTTTATATTTTTAGAAGGTGCTCATGGGCCCACTTTATATTTTTAGTAAGTTCCAAAAATGCCTGTTCTGGTGAGTTCTCGGTTGTATTGCAACTCCAATGTATTCGTCTCCTTCGCAGGTCCTATGTCAACGACTTTCCCAAAATAATAGTTCCTATGTAGTAGTCATGCTATTTTTAGATAGTTGTCCTCTAAGAGTCAGATTGACATGGAACGATGTTTTTTATATGAGTTTTTTCCTAATATCACCCCTCTAAAATTTTTGACCCACTCACTTAATATTCCAGGAGATTTTAAAGTTTTAATTTTCAGACCTGGCAGTGCTTCTAGGTACGACAACCATTAATGGACCTCAAAATTATAGGTCTGGTTTTCTCCTTAAGATGTAAAGAAAATTATATTTTTGAAGTGATTTTTTTCCTCTGGTACTTCACGTGTGATCTTACTTCAATCTGACAACCGGTTTGACAGGAAATACCACTTCTTTCTTCATTGAACCGGAAAGGAGATTTCTTCATTATAGATGTGTAAACACTAAAATTGGGTCACACTCCCCTTGGTCCCTCGATAAATAAATACCTTGAACACATCCACCTAACCATGGCCCCCTTCACTTCACTCCAATATTAATTTAATTAAATTAATTCATTATCCTTACAATATTTATTATTTAAATATCCTAATTGGGATAATGCCCACATATCCACCTCACCTAGACACCTCATCTAGCCACCTCACCCTAAGATCTATTCTTAGTAAGTTGCCATAACTAACTAAGACCTACCCAAACCCTAAAAATCAATACCTACATTCCCTCTAACCACATTCCTTCCTGTTAGAAGGAAGATTCCATGCTAATCCACGGAGTAAATGAAATGAGATCCCAGAAAATCAAGGGGATCTACCTAGTTTAGTAAACCTAGGAAATCACACCTTAACTGAAGCCAATTACCCTATACTGCCACCGATTAAGCTGGAACTACAATCAGTAACCATTTAATCCCAAAAACAACCTTATTTCAGGGTTGGCACATTTCTAAGAGATAATCACATCTTTTGAGAACAAGTGACAAAACTAGAGCTACATGTAAATAGAACCAGCATTAGTATACACATTAGAACATCCATAGCCAACATCAAAAGCAATCACATAGCCATGTTCCTTCATGTGAGCATCCGGGGAAGCACCAACACCACACCGAGTTCATTCCATTTGATCACCCACCATCACCAACTAGACATCAAACTTGTACAAATAATAAGTTTTGTTAACCAACACTCATCTATTCATCATTTGGTAGATCCTTTTACATTTTTTATTAGCTCTTGATCTCATTTCCATTCACCGATCATCTACCTCCAGGAAAACTTGACCATATTTTTATCCATACCCTTGCACTACCCACACATGGATCTTAATCATTCCTGTGCATATCCAAGATCCACATACACCTTGTCTTTTTCCTTCCTTTTCATCTAGCCTCAGATCTATCACCCAGCCAAGTTTTTATTAAGTTTCTTGTACCCCAACCATACAAATGCCAGTTACCCAAAACCATCACTGGTTAACCTAAAATGACATTGGTCACATTAGACCGACATCAATCTCTATGTCTTTTACCAGGAATCAAGAGCAGAATTTCTAAACCTCCACCAAATACCCAAAACCACCCAGAACCTTACCCTAAGAAATACCAACACCTTAACAGTGACCTTGACCTTCAAATTCAATCATAGCTTAGCTTGTTGTGAACAAATTTACTTATTGCAGATGAATGAGATACCTAAATCATTTTAACTATAGTAGGATTTCCTTTATTATCAGCATTAAGTTGTTTTAAACAATGGATTGACAACCATCTAAGAAGTATCATGCTTCCTAGATCTAGCACAAACTAGGCAGTCCACTGTATATATTTTTTTCCATTTCAAGTAGTTCCTCTAAGCAAAAAGGAATCTCTCATGATCAGCTATGGATTTATAAGTCATACGCGCATAACAACCTACCACCAACATTTTAACAGGTATTCCTCCTAACCCATTACCCTTATTTGTTTCATCAACATTCGAAGAAACACTCTATAATCAGGTGAAACAAGATGCTTGATCACACGAGGGGGAGTTTGAAGGTGTCTTTTGGATGGTCTTGGACAGAGGAATGAACAGAAATAAATGGTTTGTTATTTCATGCACCGGTTTGCAATATTTCTTCAGGTCTCCGTTTTTAGGCTTTAGAGATTTTCACTGTTTTCTTCCTTTTGTTCTTCATTTCTCCTTGTTTTGATGAAAAATCCTTCTGATACCTACACATCGCTATGGGAAATGTGTTTCAATGTTTGGGTTGAGTAGGTCTGGGCATTTTCAATGGCGGAGTGATGGTAGAATGTTGTAGAGGAAGTATGGAGGGATGAAGTGTGTATATAAATGTTAGAAGTTAGAAGTGGGAAAAGCGATAGTTGGAAAACTTCAAAAATTGACATTAACATGGTTTAAAATTAACATGGTTTGCATGCCAAACCTACACCCAAATTTCGGTGTGCCCATCTCATATCACAAGGTTTCTTCCCACCACTTGGCTTTTTCCCCTCTTGTCGCTATGCTTTTCATGGCTCACCGACATCACCTATCTCCCACCTCAAATCAACATGATCCACATCGCTACCCGTGCTCAGAAGGAAAAAGGCAAGGAAGAAGGCAACTGACTCACCAACCAATCCTATACCCAACATACCATCTGTACCCATGCCTAAAATCACTATCCACGATCGCACATATCCTATTTCTAATGGGGTCACACATCGTGCGATGCTCAAACAACTACACCAATCCCCCCTCAAAATGTCTTTATATGACCTCATCCAAACCTTAAAATCCCATCATCAAGATCTCATGGAGGTCCTTCAATCTATTGAAGTTTTACCCAATGATCCTACACCCATGGTCTCCATTATCACACCCATCATGTAGCCTCTCTCACCAAATTACTCCCATCATCTACACCAAAAATTACTCATCAAGTAGCTTCTCAGAAGAAGATATCACACCGCACCAAACTGATGACCCGATCCAACCCTCTTCATCTTTTTCCACATCAATGATATACATGTACATTGCATTATGATCAATAGGGGTGATAGCATTAATATCATTTACTCCCATGCATTCAATCAAATGTGCATACCTAAAAATTGCATGCATAAACATCTTGTCATGTTGCATTCATTCAATGACATTATCACGTCTACACTAGGCACAATCATCCTCCACAGTTGCATGGGCCCCTAAACTATTCCAAAGTTATTTTACATATTGGAGGGTGAATTCCAATATAACCGGTTGCTTGGTAGACCCTAGATTTGTGTCATGGGTTGTGTTCCTTCCACTTTGCATCACTGTGTAAAGTTTGAGCATGAAGGACACACCTATACTATTCCAGCTGATCCATCACCTTTTAAAACATACAACATGCTTTACAGACCCAATGACATGTTTATACCCATTAAGGCATCTACCTCCACGACCACTACCACTTCACCTACACCCTCACTTACTAGTATATCCGCTACCTCAACCGCACATGCCTCCTCAATTCCTACCACTGCCACAACCTCCACGAACGAACCATCAGCCTCCCAATCTATTAGCTCCACCTCCACGTCAACCTCTGACACATTGTCTATTATAGCTACCCAAATACTAACCATCGATCCTTTGGAAGGAATTTTTCAACACCTCACTCTAGGGGAGTATCACCTATATAGTGTTAACACAACCCTTACTCCACAAGATTATGGAAGTCTTCACCAACACCATCGTTATGATCACTGTATAGGAGAGCACCTCCTTTATGGTCCTCCCCACCTTTGTACTAGTCTCACCTATGGGGGACTTGATACTACAACTTACACACCTAAACTACCTTCACAAACCCGCCCATTTTCCATCGACCTCCAGTCACTCACCAATCGAAATTTTTCCCACACCCTCCTACACCAATGTGCATGGAAGGGTTTTAGTTTTGGATTTTATGAGCAAGGCCTCCATACTATTATTCCATGTACTACTCGCAAGCATAACTACTGTAGTGGTATCAGCTTTATTGAACCACCTACCAAGAAGGCCCGCATTGAACTCATTGAAGACATCAACCCTTTTTCACCTTCATCACCCCCATCACCATCTTCACCGATAGAGCCGATGGATCCAGAATCCATCCCTCCTAACTTTTTTTTTCATAAACACCATCTCCTTGGGGCCTCTGAATTATCAACACAAGGGCGAGGCTCCCTTCTCTCTTCCCTTCTTGTATCCTGAAATGATCGACAACGATACACCTTCGATCAACCATCATTCAATTTTAAGATGATGAATCTATACTCACCTACCTTGGAGCAGAAGACTCATATATTCATCGGTACCTACCATCTGAGATGCAAACCATGTTGAACAAATCAAATATCAAAATCAACGTTCATACTCAAGACGACTCACACATCTTAAAGATCGGTCAATCTTTAGATGTTGCTGAACAGGAAGCCATCACTTCTTTTCTCAAAAAGCATAACCATGTTTTTTCTTGGTCTTACATAGACATGCCCCGTATTGACCCCACCATAGTGGTCCACAATATCTTAACTATTCCCGATGCTAAACCCGTCAAACAAAAGATGAGAAAAATGTACCCTCGCATTTCCCTTCTCGTCAAAGAAGAACTTCAGCACCTTCTTTCCATTTCCTTCATCTTACCCATTGATTATGCTCGTTGGATTTATAACATTGTCCCTACCACTATGGTGATAGGGGGACTCTGCATTTGCTTGGATTTCCATGACCTCAATCTAGCTTGCCCAAAAGATGACTTTCCCCTACTTGGTATTGACCAGATGGTTGACCTTACCACTGGTCACGAGATGTTATCACTCATAGATGGTTTCTCAGGTTATAAAAAAATCTTGTTTGCCCCAGCAGATCAACACAAAACTGCATTCATCACCCCTTGGGGGACCTTCTGTTATTGAGTCATGCCTTTTGGCCTTTAAAATGTTGGGGACACATATCAATGGGCTATGACTTATATCTTTCATGATATCATTCATCGTATATTGGAAAATTACGTGGATGATATCCTGGCCAAATCTAAATGCCTCTCCGAGCACCTCACCATCCTAAAAATCATCTTTGACCACCTCATTAAATATTACGTTCACCTTCAGCCCAATAAGTGTGTCTTTGCGGTTCTCTTAGGAAATATCCTGGGATTTATCATCTCCTTACATGGTATCGAAGTTGACTTTGCTAAAGTCAAGGCCATCTTCGAAATGCCTCCACCCACCAATCTTAGGTAGCTTCGTAACCTGCAAGGTAATCTGCAGTCTATTCGCCATTTCATTTCACAAATTTCTGATCGATGTCAACCATTTCATTACCTTCTCAAGAAGGATGTCTCCTTCAAATGGGATGAGGATTGCCACAATTATTTTGAGGCCTTAAAACAATACCTTCTATAACCCCCCGTACTCATTCCACCTAAAGATGATCAAACTTTCTACCTATACATCTCAACTGCCAATCACTCTTTGGGGGCCATGCTCGCTCATCGCAATGAACAACATAGGGAGCAGGTGGTTTATTACATAAGCCATACTCTTTTGGACTATGAAACCTGATACTCCTACCCTGAAATTTTTTTCTTAGCCTTAGTTTTCATTGCCACAAAACTCCGCCATTACCTACTCAACCAAAAAACCTATGTTGTGACGAACACTGATCCCTTGCACTTCATGTATGCCAAACCTTACCAAAATCAACTTGCCACACGCTGGCTTATGCTTCTGGCTAACCTTAACCTTGAATTCATTCATCAAAAGTTCATCAAGTGCCAAGCTATCACTGAATAATTGTTCGACGCACCTATTTCGGGGATCAACCCTCTAATTTTGACTTTCCATATGAGTCAATTGCTACCCTTTCCTTGGACGAACCCGTTTACCAAATGACACTCTTCTTCGATGGTTCCAAGTGTTAGTGTGGGGATGGGGCTGGTGTTATCCTCATTTTGCTTGATGGAAAACCCATGCCTTTGTCTTTCAAACTAGATTTTTATTGTACAAACAATATTGCCGAATACAAAGTGCTTGTATTAGGTCTCCAAGTTTCCTATGCCTTGGATATCAAATCCATCAACATCTTTGGTGATTCCCAATTGGTCATAAACCAAGTCAATGGTGTATACCAATGTCATAATGAGACACTTCAAAATTATAAACATCATGTAGACATACTTTTGACTACCTTTGACCATTACACCCTTCAAACCGTCACACGTTCAACCAACAAATTTGTCGATACCATGGCCTGTTTGGCTTCTCAAATACTCGCTTCACCTACCGATTCTAAAATATTTTTCACCATATAATGACTCCAATCACCCTCGATTTTTTCTAAAATATTTTTCACCATATTTACCTCATGACATTTACTCTATTGGATCACCGCTGCCCCCGACCCAAGTATTTACCTTCATGCCTCTTTCCATGCTCGTCCCTTGAGAACCGCTGCCCCCGACCCAAGTAACCTTTTGCCTCTTTCCATGCTCGTCCCTTGAGTGTTATGGGCATAACACACTAGTATTCACACTTCCACTACCGCTACACCACTTCTAGTTATCCACTTCTTACACCTCACTAATTATTAAACAAGAATCATGTGCATACTCGTCACTTGTTATCTTCTCTTGAATATGTGTACCATGGCATTGCACATAGCATGATTCTCATGGATACTTTTCATCTACTTTTAGATGAGCCTCTTTCCATGCTCGTCCCTTGAGTGCTATCCACTTCTTACATCTACTTTTAGATGAGATCCCATGGTCGTTTCACCCTGCTTTCTGAACAAGAATCATATACTTCACCTTGGTCTTGTCCATGACTTCAAAGCCCTCACATGGGATCCCACTCCTTGAGTCAAACTTCCAATAAAAAGATGAATCCCTCAAAAGGACATCTTCCACTCTACTATCGCTATTATAAATAGACTGCTCCCTTGAAGGACAACTATGCAAATCTCTTTAAAAAAAGAGAGTGTGAATTTGAAGCTTCCCGCATCAATCAGCTTCGCGAAGACCTCAAAGAGTTAATTTTCTCATCCCAAATAGAATTCCTGCATCGATCAGTCTATCTCAAATATCAGTCAACATAGAAAGCCTTTTAGTCATGGACTTGCCCATTGTGACCTTGGATCTCTTGCCCAAAGAGCATACTACCTCATACCATATAAAAATTAACCACCTTTCACCTCTCTAACCATTCCCACTCCCATTTCCTACCGCCTTAAGGGACCTCTTGGAAACCATGACATTTGGTGATCATGTGACTACTTTTCACCCTTAGAACAATCAATCATGCAATGTATTTTAGGGTCTTACATCCATCATCTCCTCCAAGGTCTGACCTACTCGATATGATCCTAACCAATCAAGTGGATTTCTTGCCCCCTCTTATCTTTTAACCTTCTTTATTACATATTGATTACCTTATACATGACTTGGTCCTTGATGCTTACCTTTTGGGTAATCTTCTTCTTCTACCACAATCAAAATCACTTATATCAATTTTCCCACAACTCACCCATACCTAGCAGACCTAAAATAAAATCATGCCTATGACGTACCATCTCATTCTCATACCTCCTCATATTGTTCCCTAGCTTATGGGAGAACTACATCATCCTGAGGTCCCTTTTCACTGGGACTATGTAGGCAACACTCTAAGGGCATGGGGCCCTTGAAGGTTAGCTTGGCCACTCTCTACCCTAGCCAATTCATCTTTCATTATCCTAAATCAAATTCTACCCTACTTCATTTCCTTTTTATATCAAAAATTGGAAATTAAACCAAACAAATTGATTCACATGTTTATCATCATACAAACATACATTTATTTCGATTACCATTTATTTACCAACATCATGCAAGTATTATAAAACATCTTTAAAATGACCCATATCATCATTCATTACAAATATTAATGAATTACAACCAAACCTAACTCGATCCATTCCTAAAACCACGACCTGACCCCATCATGCCTAAAACCAAAACCTAACTTCATCCATGCCTACAACCTGACTCAATCCATGCCTAGACCACAACCTAACTCAATCCATGCCTACAACCTAACTCAACCATGCCCAAAACCTGACTCAATCCATGCCTAGACTACAACCTGACTCAATCCATGCCTAGACCACAACCTAACTCGATCCATACTTACAACTTGACTCAACCATACCAAAAACCTAACTCCATCCATGCCTAACAAACCTACCATAATTCCATCTATGAATAATAATAAAATGTTATCAACACAAACACATAATGCCCATAATCATCATCATCTATATAAATACAATATCCATATACATAACTGTTAAATGTCTTTGGCACGAAGGCTGGTGTATATAATCCAGTCTCTCAAAACTCTCATATACATCCTCACCATCTTCGGCACATAGGCCGATATATGATCTTAAATATAATAACTCTCAGCACACAGGCTGGTATAGATCAAAAATCAAAACTACATCAAAATCGAGGGCCATATATCAGACATCATTATGGCAGACATCCTCCATATTTGTCTCACCTGTCCCCTCTACCTCCTTGGCCCTTGTCTGACGACCTGCTAACATCTCCCCACCCATCATGGGTGGTGGTTGGGTCCATGCTAGTACATTAATTGGAACTGGCCTCCGTGAATTGGTGGCCTCACCCTGACCATGTCTTGGGGGTCGATGGCCCCCTATGCTCTCCACGCTATGGGTGTATGACCAAATCCTCTCACTAGAGGCCTATTGTTCCCTGTACTTGGCATAGGATATACAATATATCCCTACCACCGTCATCTAGTCTTGATAATACCAAACCTCATCTCTCGCCTCCCATAACCTAGATACGGGTATTGTCTGTGGTGGCCCCATCGGCCTCTAACCATGTACCTTCCCTATGGGACCCTATCCCACCCCTGTATATGAACTGGGGCCTTATCCTGGTACCTATGGTGGTGCCATCAGACCCTACCCCTATGCCTATATATGGGTCTGTAAGGCCCCAATTTGTGCTTGTGTCGTGACTAACTAGCCCAGTAACACTGTCACAAGTGCCTATAGGGTGGCCACCTAACCATCATCATCATCTCCATCTCCACCCTAGGCCATCTGGGCTTGAAGATTGGCCACCTGTACATGAAACTCGGCCACCTCTACCTCTGAGTTAGATAATTACCCCTACACCATCCGCAACTGGGTAATCAAGGTCGTCACTTGCCCATGTAGGGTGTCTCTCTACACCATGATAGTGGTTAAATCTAGCTACCCCGGCCTAGGTGGTACTACTCGTAAATGAGTTGCCCACCACTGTTTATATCTTTTTATCACTTCGACATCATCAATCCACCGGTTTACCACCTACTCCTCCTACCCTGTGGGCATTGTCAGTTGTGGTAGAGGTAATTTCCTCTCCACATCATCTCTCCTGTACTACAAGAAAGGTGGAGGTATGTCCTGTAGCAGCCCAAACTCTTGTCTAACCCTGTCAATTGGGATCATCTCGTGCTCCCCAAAACGGTGCACCTCTATCCATCTCAGCAATTGAAGACCATCTAGCTCATCATGCATCTTCCTGTATGAGGGATAACCCACATATGGTCTCCATATGATGTCTACTTCAGATAATCCCTCCAATAGACACCTATAATATGCTACATCATGTGTAGCCTTGTCTGATTGACGCTCTCCAATCACAAGAACCCATCATCTATACCCCACCCAAACCAATCTTGGTGGAAATGCATCTACTCGAGGCATACCCACTGGTCATACACAAAATATGTGCTCATAGGTCCAACAGTGTAGTAAAAAGGTACAACATAAGTTGAACCTATGTAGGCACCCATACGCCCACAGCTCTCTGTATAACTACACTAGGAATTTTGGCACCCAGGAAAAATAGGTCTGATCCATCACCATTTCATGTAAAACCCCTATCAGGGAGTGGGGAAATATCCCACCCTCTGCATCCAGCAGTGCGAAACAGCACACAACCTCCATAAATAAAATAACTAGCCTCATCTCCTTTGGACAGGCTAGGTACATCCCCCTGTAACTCAATCTGGCACTATAGAACATCATATCTACTAGTCCCTCCCCAAACATTTTCAGCATTAACTCCTCCGAGGCCTCGGAGGAGATCAAGTACACCTACATCCCCAGTATTGGTAACCACATGATGCTAAACACGACCTCTAGGGTGACCGTTATCTCACCCATCAGTAGGTGGAACATGTTGGTCGTTAAATCCCATCTATCAATGAGAGCGACCATTAGAATCAGATTCCAAACTACATGCTAATAGCACTGGACACTAATCATGCCCACCTCCTCCACGTGTCACCACTCCTCAACTGTTGCTGCACCTTGCACTCTCAAGAGCATGGGTGAGACCCTATCTCTCATCCACAACTGATCTCTCCCCTACATCCAGTACAAACATCAAATTAATATACCTTCATCATACCCACACTCATCCTCGACACCTCACCCATACCCACTATCTCACCTCTTTCTTTCTTCCCAACCTACCTTCCTATCACATTTCTATCACCCCCCCACCCTCACCCACTATCATTTCCTCATACCCATTTTACCCCCCCACCTATACTAGGATTTTCACCAACACACCTTATTCTACCCTTCCCTATCTCACCCACTTAACCTAGGGCCTTTTCGGCCCCTTTTTCTCCAAAACCCGACTAGTTTCGGTTATCTCTAACCGACCCCGGTCACCCCTAAACCGGCATCAGTCACTTGTTTCATGACCAATACTGGTTTGACCCTACCAACGCCAGCTAGCCCCGACCAACGCCGGTCACTGTCACAGTGAAATCCATGACCCCAAACCCTCCCCTCTCAAAAAACTCCCTCTCCTGACTCTTCTACCCACCCATTCTCACCTACACTTCCCCTTCACCCCATCCCACACCCTATTCATCCACTTACATATCTCCAAAATCCTTCTACCCAATTCACCCTCCCACATTTCAAATTTCCTTTCCCCCCCAAACCCAAATTTCAACCACCCAACCTTTCACCTAATCTATCTCACAAAACAAATAAATTGTTTATCGCTTACCTCATCACACTACCATCGCCGTGATGGCAAGTCTGGCCGCTGACCGGTGGCCCGCCCGATCCCTCTCTGGCCTCTGCCATCACCAATCTGTCACCTCCCCTCCAACCAATAAACTCAACCAATCTAATCTCGTGGACCTACCTCCCTACTACCAATCATCTGCTACATGGCTCACTAACTCAGTACCCAGTCTCTCTCTCTCACTTTCCACCTTTTCTCTTTTTCTCTTGTCATTTTCCTAATTCACAAAAAAGATAAATGATTTGAAAAAACATGGATTTTTCTTTTTTATAGAACATCCCCAAGCTAACTGATGTCGATTTTACCTTCATCGGCATCGGTCACGTGCCCTACCTTACCATGGTCACTTACCTTATACCGGCATTGGTTACCCTTGACTGGCATCAATCATCCTCTCTTCCACATTGTCTAGAATTTCACCCTATTACCTTACCTATCACCCCTTTTTTCCCTACTTAACCTTTTACCCTACCCCTACCCATAACTTTTTCCCTAAATCCCTTTTCACCTCACCCATCCCTCCCTAGGACACTTCACCTAATCTTTAAACCTTATCATTTAATACCTCACCTCGTCCTCTTTCGGGGACTCGTTATTTTACCCATACCTCGGCCCTACCCATGCCGTGACCTATATACTTGGACCTAGACCATTGCTAGTGACCTTTGATCCCATGTGTTCGCTATACCTTGCGACACTTTTACCTATGTTGTTGACCTAATGAACTTACCTTACCTCTTTCTGTGACCATTTATCCTGACCCAATCCTCCGTGTACCAGAACATACCTAAACTTTCCTACACCTGACCTATGTCATATTTCCTAACCATATCCTATACCTTGGATACCGGACTCACTTCAGCCTTGTTTGGATAAACCTATCGATCTTAGACAATGTAGAGTTTACCTACTCTTCAACCTGGTACCATGCTGCAGTTTATATGTGTGTGTGATTTTGACTATCACTACCTTTGACCTTGACCCATTACCTGGATTACCCGAGTGGACCCTTTTCCATTTTTTTTACCCCCATTACACACCTTCCTCTTCATCACATTCACCTTTTATCAAACCACTCACCGATTCTACCTTCTACCTCATCAATTCCTGGTTTGAGGGGGATCACCTTCACCCAAACATGGGACAACCACATCTTATTTTTGTCAGCGTCGCCTAGCAATACAAGCTACGCAACAAAAAGGGGCAAAATGTAGACACCAATATTAAGTCACACTCCCCTTGGTCCCTCGATAAATAAATACCTTAAACACATCCACCTAACCATGGCCCCCTTCACTCCACTCTAATATTAATTTAATTAAATTAATTCATTATCCTCACAATATTTATTATTTAAATATCCTAATTGGGATAATGCCCACATATCCACCTCACCTAGACACCTCATCTAGCCACCTCACCCTAATACCTATTCTTAGTAAGTTTTCATAACTAACTAATACCTACCCAAACCCTAAAAATCAATGCCTACATTCCCTCTAACCACATTCCTGCCCGTTAGAAGGAAGCTTCTATGATAATCCGCGGAGTAAACAAAACGAGATCCTAGAAAATCAAGGGGATCTTCCTAGTTTAGTAAACCTAAGAAATCCCACCCTAATTGATGCAGGTTACCCTAAACCACTGCCAGTTAAGACAGAACCACCATCAGTTACCATTTAATCCCAAAAACAACCTTATTTTAGGTTGGCACATTTCTAAGAGATAATCACATCTTTTGAGAACAAGTGACAAAACTAGAGCTATATGCAAGCAAAACCAGCATTAGTATACACATCAGAACATCCATAGCCAAAACCGGAAGCAATCACACAACCATTTTCCTTCATAGGAGCATCTGGGGAAGAACCAGCACCACACTGAGTTCATTCCATTTGATCACCCACAATCACCAACCAGACATCAAAATCGTATAAACAATAAGTTTTGTTAACCAACACTCATCTATTCATCATTTGGTAGATCCTTTTACATTTTTTATTAGCCCTTTCTCTCATTTCCATTCCCCCATCATCTACCTCCATGTAAACTTGATCATATTTTTATCCATACCCTTACACTGCCCCCACGCCTAGATCTTATTCATTTATGTGCATATCCAAGATCCACATATACCTTGCCTTTACCCTTCCTTTTAATCTAGCCTCAGATCTATCACCCAACCAAGTTTTTATTGAGTTTCCTATACCCCAACCATTCCGACGCCGGCTACCCACAATCATGGCCGGTTAACCTAAACTAACATCGGTCACACTAGAATGATGTTGGTCTTTGTGCCTTTACCAGGAATCAAGAGTAGAGTTTCTAATCCTCCACCAAATACCCAAAACCACCCAGAACCTTACCCTAACCAATACCAACACCTTGACAGTCACTTTGACCTTTAGATTCAATCATAGCTTAGCCTGTTGTGAACTAATTTGCTTATTATAGAAGAATGAGATACCTAAATCATTTTTTACTACAGTAGGATTTCCTTTATTATCAGTGTTAAGTTGTTTTGAATAGTGGATTGATAGTCATCTAGGAAGTATCACGCTTTCCGGATCTAACACATGCTAGGCAGTCGACTGCATATATTGTTTAACTTTTATTTGGTGGTATTGTTTTCCATTTTAGGTAGTTCCTCCAAGCAAATAGGAAGCTCTCATGATCAGCTGTGGATTCAAAATTCATATGCACGCAACAACCTACCACCAACATTTTAATAGGTATTCCTCCTAACCCATTACCCTTATTTGTTTCGTCAACATTCAAAGAAACGCTCTAGAATCAGGTGAAATAGGATGCTCTATCACACAAGGGGGAGTTTGAAGGTGTCCTTTTGATGGTCTTAGATAGAGGAATGAATAGAAATAAATGGTTTGTTATTTCATGCACTGGCTTGCAATATTTCTTCAGATCTCCATTTTTAGGCTATATAGATTTTCACTATTTTCTTCCTTTTGTTCTTCATTTCTCCTTTTTGTTTTGATGAAAAATCCTTCTAATACCTACACATAACTGTGGGAAATGTGTTTTAATGTTTGGGTTTAGAAGTTCTAGAAATTTTCAATGACAGAGTGATGGTAGAATGTTGTAGAAGAAGTATGCAGGGATGAAGTGTGTATATAAATGTTAGAAGTTAGAAGAAGAAAAGCGACAGTTGGAAAAATTCAAAAATTGATGCACAGGTAGGGCTTGGGTGCATTTTTCCAGAATTTATGTCCCTAATCTTAATGACGTGAGGGAAATCAAATTCCACAGTGATCAAGAGGATGACATGTGGCGCTTCATCCAACGATAGGGAATGAAGGAGGAAAAAGCTACTTTAAAGCACTAGGAGCTGAAAGTTGGTCACTTGGGTGTCTAAAACACTCTGCATAGGGGTTGGGTGCATTTTTCAATGTCTGATGTCCCTCACCTCAGGGACATAAGGGAAATAAATTTCCATGATGGTCCTAGAGGTGACATGTGGCGCTTGATCCGATGATAGGGAATGAATACTCCAAAAATGCACTTAGGGGCTGAAAGTTAGTCACGTGGGTGTTCAGAAGAATCCCCATAGGGGTTGGGCACATTTTTATAGGTTTAATTTCCCCCACCTCATGGACATAAGGTACATTAGTTTCCATAGTGGTCTTGGAGCTGAAACTTGGTGTTTCATCCGACGTCAGGGAGTGGATGCTCAAAACATGCACCTAGGGGCTTAACTGTCAAGTCTAGAGGTCACAAGAGGGTCCAAGAGGTCACATGGGGGATGGGTGATTTTTTCCATGCTTTGTGTACTTGACCTCAGGGATGTGGGGGGCATGAAATCCCTCTAGGCTCCTGGTGCTAACACGTGTCCTCCGAAAAAATGACTAAGTCTTGAACTGCCTTTGAGAGGGTAACTTAGAACAATAATAACTTGAGCTCTTGATGGAATTTATTGGTAAAATTTTATATGATCCTAACTTTAAATGGCATTGTGAATATAATTGTGTGGGTATAATGTCTTGATTCATCCATATGATCCCTTAAAAAGTGGATTTATGATTTGAGACTCCACTTGTGCCTGATAAAAACTACCTGCATATCCTATGTGCCAAAGTATTGTGAAAAATATTATTTCACCATTGTGTCAGTCTTGAAATAATATTTCTAGAAATGTTTTGTTTTACTTATTATTCCATCTGGAGCTCCTGGAATCTTCTTCTGAAGCCCGACAACTATTTTAGGTCTGTGTACTGCCTAGGCTTGTGAACCCTAATTTTTTCTCAAACTTCTCCAAGTTTCTCAAAACTTCCCAAAACCTTCCAAAATAATTTCCATGATGTGTTAAGGTCTTCAATTCACCTCCACGTTTAATTTTACCCTTTCTCTTCACTCCAAAGGGTTGATCCAGTCCTGGGAAGGTCAGTGATAACCCTTTTCAATATTGTGAGTAGATAACATCTTTTTAAAACTCCCTAAAATCACCTAGGGGATAAATTTTACATCAAATAGGGGGTGACAATACTAATGTATTTGACTTGGGGTTCCTGGGATTGATAAAACATTAAAATTTTGGCACAGGGGTATAGTTTTCATGCTTGAAAACTTCCAATTTCCCTGTTGCACATTTACACGAAAACATCTCGACACCCCCTTTTCTCCTACCATGTCATCCCCTCATCAGGTCATGGATAAATCTTCATACCCCATATATACACCTACTAAGGTCACAAATATAACTACTACCACATCTGACTTTATGCGTTTCTACACTCAGCACCCACCTCGCTTTATCACACCTCCATCTAACTCATCCATCAACATAGTCACTAATTGTCACACTCCTATCACTCCACCAAATAATACACCTATTTCTATATCACCTCCAGTCCCATCAATGACTCCACCATCTTCTCCTAAAGGCTACGATATTATGGACCAACTAAAAATACACTAGCCAAGATATTCCCTTACGATTTATTACGTAATGCACCAGACTGTCAAGCTACACTTGAGGATACTCTTTGTGCCATTCATGTTGAATGTGATCACTCGACCAAAGACTTTTCCCATCTCATTTAGTCCCTTTGTAGTTTACCACATTCAATCTCCTTTACAGATGAAAATATATCACATGTCACCCTTAATAACCCTTGTGCACCTTTGCTCATTACTACTGTCATTAGTACTACCTGTATTAAATGTGTCTTCATTGAAAATGGGTCTGCCATTAGTCTCTGTGCCCATTCCCTATTACACCAATTAGGAATCAATAATAATCTCATCTCTTATAACTCTGCTCTCGTCTGTTTTTATGATTCCTCCACTCGTACATGCCTAGGCACAATCTCCCTTCACATTCAAGTCTCACTAAAACCGTTCTTATTGAATACTATGTCCTCAATGCTTCTTTTCAATTCAATATCTGCTTAGGTAGGTGTTGGATCCACGCCATGCAAGACATACCCTCCACCGTACATTAATGTGTCAAATTCCTTCACAATGGTTATGAACATACTGTTACTGCTGACCTGAAACCATTCAAAGTTTTTCACATTGACCCAATCATTTTTATGCCTGTCCCACCACCTCAGCCTATTCCATATGATAACCTAGATAAATATGATATCATCCAATCTAGTATACCCACCTCTACTATTCCTTCCATTACTTCTCTTGATATATCTACTCACACTTCGGCCATTATCTCGCCAATTGTATTTGTTCCTACTAGTAATCCACCCCCCACCCTCTATTTCTATCCCACCTAGGAATGTCCTCGATAGCGCTACCCAAAAAAATGATGCACACACCAACATTTCCACCGAGTTTGACGATGAGGTTGTTGTTGTTGAACTCACTGATGAAACATTACAAAAGATTTAGTTTAATCCTCTCAGTGTGGAGAATTCTTATTTTGAAGAAACATTTGTTGCCAATGGCCCAGGCGGGTACCGGTTCAAAAACCCTCCATCCACTAATGCCATTATCCTTTATAAGGGCTCTCTTAACAATGTTGACATAGTTTCATCCACCTCTCCACCAGAAGTAGTATTCTGACCACCCTTCACATGCCCTTTATATATAACTAGGACATTTTGGGAACACGTTCTTTTGATATTGCTATTTATGATACTATTTGTACCAGTAATTACTTACCTAGGTTTCACATGACACTTAATGACATATTTCCACCTCTCCATTCACCCCATCTTTATTATGGTTATTTCCATATTACAGGGGCTTATGGATTATGGGTTTTTCACTTAACCATCTTTGTTACACACAATCCCCATGGGTTTCTATTTACACTTGGACGATCTTGGCTTGATTATATTGGTGTCACATTCGACCCTCTCCATTCCTCACTCTCCTTCCCCATGCCTTTTGATATTATCTCCATTGCTAATGATTCTACTCCTACATATGTACCTAAAATTTCACGTGGGGTGTGCTCATGGATGCCCACCTGTTTCTTTTACGAATGAAGAATATGTGATGAATGCTTATCTCCTTCGTCCTAATGCATCTTTATACGATATGCCTCATTTTATCACTTATCAAGTTTCCAACACAGCTCCTTCCAGTTTTGATCAAGACAACGATGATTTTCTTGATGACATTTCATAGTCCCCTTTTTCACATTATCACTTAGAGGCCATAGCCATTAAACAATCCCACCCCCTCCTACACTCTCACATCGCTACCTCTCGCATTCATACATTTTCATTTCTTCACACATCAACAGTTTCATCATATATTATCACATGTTCCTTACCTTATGACGTACCCTAGTTCTTCGGTTTACACTAGAATATTAAGGGATTACCACTATAATGCACTATATGACCTATAAATTTACATCCTATCATCCTACATTATCTCTCCATGACATACACTACACTAGTCATAATTGTATATGAGCCTTGTTTTGCATTCCATCCTTTCATTCTCCATTTATGCTAGGTCACGTTATATCTGAGCCTTCCTTTTACCATCACATATTATAACTACACATATCAATGTATCTCTCACACTATATATACAATCCTACACACCCACATTACATTCCTACACCTTACCTATTCTACATGCTACACTGGATTTCCTTATACATGTGGGTTTAGTTTTATCTATCATCATTACACATTCCATTCCTATCTACACACTTATTACATTACACATTCCATACACTACACATTCTACATTACATCACATACATCACGCATTCACATAAATTGGTCATTTATAATAGGTGTTGGATTCACCACCCTATGACGCACTCTAGTTCCTTGGTCCATACTTGACTACCAAGGGTTTACTAATCAAATGGACCTTTACCTATATGCGACATGTCATCATACCACCTTCAAAAAACTAGTGACCAACATTCTCTAGGCTATATCGTCACCCACACACACCATCACATACTATGGTGGTATACACCTTAGGTTAAATCACCACTCTTTTCATCACTTCTACATCATCATATTATGTTCTATCATCTATGTTATTATCTCCTCCTCTTACATTTTCTTAATTCCAAATTATTCCATTACATTACCAAACCTTTCATCATCCTGTAGTGGTATACACCTTAGGTTAAATCACCACTCCCTTCATCCATTCTACATTATCCTCTTACATCCAATCATCACCTATTCTATTATCCTATTTTACATCATTCTATTACCTTGTCATTTATCCTCCTCATCACTTATTGGTATATTCTTTAGGATAAATCACCACAGCTATTCTATCATTTCCTCATGGTATACACCCTTAGGCTACACCACCACCTTACGTTCTCCACTATATACTCATTTATGCTCCATCTGACTTCATCATCCATCTCGTAGTGATACATGCTATAGGATAAATCATCACCTTCTTCTTTCATCAAGTAGTGATATATGTTTAGGACTAAATCATCACTCTTTCATTCAAACAAGTCATGGTATACGCTTAGGCTATAGGGTCCACACACATCTTTCCATATGTCTCATTCACATCCAATCCTCCCATAGTGATATATGCTTAGGGCTAGATCATTGCTCATATATTCAACAAAGTCATGATATATGCTTTGGCTATAGGGTTCACACATATTTTCTCCCCATATCACATTTCATCACAATTCCATACACATCCTCATTGCAATGTGCTAGATACAACCAACACTACCCGACCATTTCCCGATGATGCAATCTCATTTTTGATTCATTCTTGACTGCTAAGGGGGGAAACAAAATTAACCTCACTACACACACTTCCATACACTCAGGGGGCACGTTACTCCTATTATTTCATCTTGCATTCCATTCCATCCATCCATGAAATACTGCATTGTATTAGTTAGCATTTAATTTTGCATACTAGTATTTTTTCATGTTTACTTTATTATAAATTTTAGATTGCTTTCCTATATATCATTATCATACACACATGCACGTTCATTCCTTTGTTTAATATGATCACAAATATAGGACTCTACACGCGGTGTGGATGCTCGCCTTCTACCCTTCCTATATGGGTAACTGGGGTCATCCACATTCATCCAATCTAGGTGCTATTGTTTCATTTTGTACTTAACATCTTTTACTACTTGCTACTACATGATTTGACATATTGGTTATCACTCTAACATGCTAATGGCGTGTTCCATGTGAAGAAATTATTTTGTAGGACTACATGTTTATTTTTATCTAATCTGCATTGTTTGCAATTATATACAGGATTTTCCCTTTGCTTGTGTGCACACTTGACTATTGTTTTCAGCAATGATGGCCTTACATGTCTTGCAGCATATGAGTGATGTCCCATGTTTGAAACCCACTTTGTGTAGTCTACTTGTTTTCTTACGTGTTTACACTACTTTTTTTGGTAGTTTATACATTGTTTGCATATTTTACACTTGTCTTATTTGCATGCATGTGTTCAGACTAACAATTATATTAGCTAGGAATCCCCTTTTGTGCATGCCTTTGTCTCTACCAAGCAGTTTCCCTTTCCCTATGCAGGGAAGATTTCTACAGGTCAAAGTGTGGTTGTTCCTCTTTCGGGGCCGCATTCTCCTTCCATGGTCATCACATGTGCCTCCAAAGAGGGGGGAATCATTGAGGTTTTATACTAACACAACATATCTACACTAGTTCACACAGTGCAAGTGAGTTCAAACTAGTATACGAACTCCATACACAGTGGCCTTAATAGGACACGGTGTCCTTCAGAAGTTTTGTGGAGCAATTACAGGCTTGGGGGTTACAATGGGTGTGCCTCTCTACACTTCGCCATCCAATGGTGTTGGATTGCCCAAAAAAAACCATGATAGTACAAATATCTCTCCCAACATTTCAACAGAAGTAGTTAGAGTTAGAGGACACAAGAAACTTCCTCCCTACACTTATTCAGCTAGGGAGGTGTGAGATCACCTGAAAAACTCGCGACACTACATGATATCCTTCTACACCCTTTTTCTCGACATGGATTAGGTACACATGTTCCATTTTTCTATTTACAATTTCTATTGTAGCATATTTACATTTACATATTTTACACATCATTTTTACATACATACATATTTGACTACTTGATCATGTTCTCCTTGCATGTCCACTGTATGAGAAACAAGCATTCAAATTGGGGACAAAAACAACAACTACAATAACAATGACAATAGCAATGATAACACACTACGGTAGCACTTTCTGTACTAACCATGTAGGTACACTACACACAACAACAACTACACATGTGTTCCATCCTAGGTTCACTCTGATCACTTTTTATACACATTTTTCATCTTTAAAATCCACGCTCCACATTTTTCTTGTTTTCATTCCATGCTTAAGTCTAGTCCATCGGCGCATCTTCTTCTACACTCTACATGGTTATCAGATACACATATCTATCTATTTTATGTTACCGAGATTTTTGCTCACCGACATAAAGTGGGGAAAAATGTAGACACAAATATTGCACATTAGACAATATTTAGCCTGGTCTTATACTATAATTTAGAAGTTTCTCAAGTGTAAAAAGTACTAATTAATCCCACCTTTTGGAAACCATTTTCTTATCTTTTATTTTATTTTTCCCACATATTTCCCGATACCCTATCAGCCTATTCCATGACCTTTCAGACATTCTAGCCCAAAATCAGGGCATCCCAACCTATATTAGGGCACCCTGAGGCACTTTGCTCCCATTCCAGACACCTCGGTCTATGCACAACCTCTTCCACTTATTTTTGGGTCACTTCTATATGTTGTTCATCCTTATCTTTAGAATCCACACTCCTCCACATTTTTGTTTTTTTCATTCCATGCTTGAGTCTAGTCCATCGACATGTCTTCTTCTACACTCTACATGGTTATCAGGTATGCATCTCTATCTACTTTATGTTACCGAGATTTCTTCTCACCAACATAAAGTGAAAGGGCGGAAAATGTAGACACAAAATTATGCACTTACACATAATTTGGCCCAATCTTATACTACTACTTATAAGGTTCTCAAGTGTAAAAATTACTAATTAATCCCACCTTTTGACCATCTTTATTTTATATTTTATTTCATAGTTCCCATGTATTTTCCAACACTTATCCACCAATTTTGCAATTACCCCAACATTCTAACCCTAAATTAGGGCACCCTAGCTTGTAATGGGGCACCTCAGGGTGCCCTGGTCCCACCCTGGGTGCCCCGATCTATGAATACCCCCTTTCACTCCTTTTTGGATCATTTCTAGCTATTGGTCATCTTTATCTTTTTCTCAGTCGGCCTTGTCGGGATTAATTATGAAATTAAGCTTGAGATCCTTATAAATATAAAGCTATAAGACCATAATAAGGGTCTTAGGTCATTGCATCCTATCACTACTTTCACTCCATCTAAGGTTACATCCATTACATTACTTGCATCCACATAGTGCCATGCATTCAAGCTAGGAGATCTACATCATACACACTGCATAGGGGGAGGGATTCCATTTTATTCCATGCACACATGCTACTTACATTTCTATAGCTACTATTGCTCACTACTTCAAAAAGTGCAACTGACACGAGAGCACCTAAGGCACAACACACACACACACACACACACACACACACACACACACACACACACACACACACCAGAACTACATCAGGGTCTGTAATGTAGTGCAACACTTAGTGATAAGTCCCCTAGTTTGGCGGGTGAGGTTAGTCTGACCCATTCATATGCATCTTTAATTTTTCTAGGGTTTGATACTTCTCCTTACATTACGGGTCATTCTCTAGTTCATTTGACGAATCCAGTGCGACAGATGGGAAGTACTTAGAGACATTTAATGACCACTCAGAGAATCCAAATCTGCCCTTCATGGTGTCCCTGATGGTTCGTCTGCACTTCTAGGTTCTATTTATAGATCTATGACACTATGTGATAGTCTTCTGTTATCAACTGAGTCTTTTCCTTACTCTTCTCTTGCACATTAGGGTTTAATTTCATCTAGAATAGTTTATTTTACATTTATTTCATACTAATTATAGTTTATTTACATCATTTTATTCCTCCTAATTAGATTAAAATTAATACCCTAGATATCCCGTTAGGCCATATAGGAAAAAATCTGTTATTTTTGTTAATCACCACCACACCAATACCATCCTCAAGAAGGAAGAGGGGGAAATATAGATCTCAAACCCCAATTGTCATTTTAGATGAGGAGGAAGTAGAACCTTCATCACCTCAATGTTCCAAAGCATCATTATCGGCCACAAAGGAAGGTAAGGGAAAGTTCACTTTTCAACCTTCCATTGGTTCAGTGATACATGCTTCTTTGATAGAGAAAACATTATCAGGACCTTGACATGTTCCTCTACCAAGAGAGTATCCACCCTTCACGAGGAGTCACAAGGGTGGGTTTATTTCTAGATCTCTTGCTCCACCAAGCCCAAAGGACACAGTGATTTTTCTTTTAGCCACTTCACAGGCTCCTCCTCAGTCTACTCCCAATCAGTCCACCCCTTATAAGGTAAAAAGGGAAACAATGTTTCCTGTAGGTGGTTCAAACCTTTTGGAATAGGTATCTTATTATTAGAAAAAGATCAGGTTGGGGAATATCATGGATGGTCCCAGAATGACCATTGAGTCATTCATGGATATGGGGATGTCTCAAAATCATGCAGGGTCAGTTGTATTTGTTCAGACAGCTCAGGGTTCAAATGAATTCATATCAAGGAAGAGCATGCTATTGAACAAGATTCCTCCACTTGTAGAAGATTTCAAAGTAGAAGATTTCTCTTATTGTGCCTTTTCTTCCAACTATGTACACAAATTTCTTCATCATGGGCTGGGGCCCCTATAGAACCACAATTTTGATTTATGTCTTAAATTGATTCACAATGATATTCAATTTTTATGAAACAAAGATAATAGTTGTAATGAGATAAAAGAATGATTCGGGAAAACAAGCCTAAGATTGCTCTTCAATCTTCGTATCTGCATCTTTATCTATTTTTTCATGAAATTCTCATGATTTTGTCATGGTTTAGCATGTGTGTATTGTGTGTATGTACTTATACATTTTAAGTTGGATAACACAAGCTAGATAGTTGGGAGGATGGTTGGGTGGCACACTATACGACATATGGTTAGATGACCATCCGACCCCATTACTTGTATGCGTAGAGATAGACGGATGTCCACCCCCTCAGCTTGGATGGCTCACGGTGTAAGGATAACGGTCATGAGATTAAGCAGCCACCAAATGGATGTACGGGCTAGAAGTTGGATGGTCATTCAACTCAGATATAAAGGAGGGCCCGATGAGGTTGGACGTCTGTTTAACCCCCACATGGTGGGACGACCAACACAGTTGGATGATTCATAGGTAAGGAAAAGGTATGTTGGTGAATGACAATGTAATAACTAGATTTAATGAGGTATGGTGCCCATGACTGTATTATGCCGGTTGGTGGCACATTTTTCCTATATATTGTAAAATGCGTCTCATTTTGAGGGGAGACATTCTATAATGTAAAGGAACTCTGTCAAAAATTGTTTTAGAGCTGTTGTGAGCTAAAGACCTTCGAATTTGGGCATTTTTATAAAGGATTTTTTCCTTGTGCCTATATTGTAATGGATTGTGCATATTTTTAGCAATAAAATTGGTGTTTTGTGGGTTTTCTTTCCCTAACTCGATTTATGTTGCATAATTTGCCTCCCATTATGTTTGTAGGCATATTGTGCATATCTCTATCTCTTTGCAAGACCCCTTAATTTTGTTGCGCTTAAGGAATATAGAGAATTGAATATTGTTTTAGACTTTGGCACTTCCATCTACCCTCTCCCAAACTTTTCTTAACTCCCTATTTTCACTCACTTGGAGTATCTTACCCCTTTCTTGGTGTATCACGTTCACTTAGAGTATATTTAATTTTTATGCAATTCTTATATCCATGTATCCTTGGAAAGCATTGGGGTATGATTAGTTTATTTTTTCATTCTCTGCACTTTGGAGAAGTTGGCACTTAGGTTAGGAGAAGAAGTTGGCTTTCTTTATATATTTATCCTACTTGCAAGGTCCCACATTACAAGATAATCCCATGTTATGCAGATTACACTAATTGCCTCAACACACTAAATCACTAGCAATCGAGGGGTGTTGTAATTTTACAGTAATAGTTTTAGTGTGCCCGGTAGGATGTAAAAGTCAATTTTTCCAGATTTATCAAGATTAGATGTGCATCTTGGTGAATTTTCAGCCTTTGGAGGCTTTGTTATATCACATCTGGTGACTCCCAGGGTCATATTTCAATTGGTTCCAGTAGTGTTAGTGGATCAAGTTCATGAGAAGGATTCAAACCAAATCTGAGGCGAGAGAAAAAGAGATATTTGTGTACTTACAATTATCTCTAGGTAAAGGAAGGAGAGGAAGAAAAGTTTAGAGGTCTCTATCTCCACCAAATACGAGACCTTGTCTACACCCCCACTTGGTAGACCCTTCCTTCAATCAACCTGAGTTCTCAAGCTAATCAGGATGGCACATTAACAACCACCACAAGGACCACCAAATCCATTCATCAACGTCATGAGCAGTAGTCCACTCACTCTCAACGCGTCAGAATCCTATTCCAGTGGTCATAACGTTGAAGAATGTCCCCTTTTTAATTGGAGAAAATCACAACACCAAATGGCTAACTACATTCAATACATTGTGAATGTTTGCGCCATCAACGATATCAATGAGATGGACATTGCAGTTAAGTTATTTAGATTCCTCTTTCAAGGGTAAGGCCTTGCTGTGGTTTAGGATCTTAACAATGAGGTTGATTACAAACTAGAATCAATTATGTACTAGCTCTCTGCAACCAGTTTGGAGAAAGATCGGACAACCTATCTCTTTTGGAGTAGCTTAACTGTACAATCAAGAGGGCTCCCAATGAACAAATGGCTAGACTTTAATTTCTGATTTCAGTAGAACATAGGAACCGGATACCAGATTCCCATAAGGCCGATCTGCTGAAGGTGCATTTCTCTATTTCCTTAAAGCTTTAAATTTTGATATATTTGTTATGATACAATCTATGGGAGGGATAACCTTACTAGGGGCTTATGCCACAGTTATTAGAGAATTATCTAATTCAAGTTGGTAAACTAGCACCTAGGCCACCTATTCCTCTTTATCCTAAAATGGGGATACCTAGCTCTAGCAAGGCAGTTGAGTTAGCCACTATTCCTTCCCCTAGAAATCAAATCAATACAGAGGATTCTAGTTATTTTAGGAAGCCATTTGAAAATCAAGAACTTAAGAAAGTTTTACAATAGATAATCAAGGGGCATCAAAATTTTGGGAATTTACCAGTGGCACTCAAGAGGAAACAGACTCAAAAATTTAGGACCTATCCCCCTCATTATCAAGATAACATGCCTCCGTACCAGAAAAAAAAGGCCCCCGTCCAAGAAGCTAATCAAAATTAGGGGCAACCTCCTACTGCCAAACCTCCTCAATATTTTAATCCCAATGCAACATCAATATCTAGGGCCTTGGTTCCAATCTAGAATAACATGGCATAGGAATATGAATGGTATCCCCCATATGGCCAACCTTATGATCAAAAAACACACCTATAAGATCCGTTAAATCAAGCCTTGGTGGTTGAAACTGTTGGCGTGCCTCAAGAGGAAATTTAGTAACAATAAATTCCACAAGAGACACCTCAGACTGAAACCACACTAGTCAATTGGAAAATAGAATATTTTTGTGGAGTCAATCAACCTCCCTTCCAAGTTGTAACAATCAATACATGGTCAAAGAAGAACAACATAGAGGGAAGATAGTCATCTAGTCTGATCATTTCTCAACCCACCCCCACCCCACAAGGAGTTGATAATGTAAAAGTAGCTCCAAATGTACAAAATCATCCTAAGATACCAGTTGTAGCAACTCATGGGCTAACCCAAGTACCGGAGAAGGTCATGCCAAGCAAGGGGAAGCAAAAGGAAACTCTAGGGCAACAAGATTTGTTACAAGCAGCTATGGAAAATTGGTCTGCTCCTAATGAATCATCTAGAAATAAAGAGAAGGTTCTTACCAATAAGGTGAAATAATAAGGAGATCAACCAAGAAAACATGTGAAGCCTCCAACATTTTATGTTTCCTTAATTGTCGAGGATAGCTTGGTTCACAATTTTATGATTGATTCAGGAGCAAATAGCTCCGTGATGCTAAAGAAAATTAGGGAATTCAAAAGGATAACTAAGGGAAAAGAGATTTTTGAGGCTATTAAATAAGTAATATCAAAAGCTCTTACTCTTATCAATTCAGACTTCTCGAAATAATTCATTCTCTACGCTTTTGGTGGTTAGGGCACAATATCTTTAATATTTGTGTAGTTGAAGAAGGAATAATCTCAGCAGCTTGTTACATTCTGTAGTCAGATCCTAAAGGACTATGAGGTGAGGTACTCTTTCATTGAAAAGAATTTCCTTGCTGTTAGAAGGGTCTTAAATAAATTCATACATCTAGTTTCAAATAACAAAATCAACCTACTAGTTTCTCATGCCAGAGTGAAGGGATTTCCTCCTAAAAAAATATTTAGATGAAAAGAGAGATGGTTGGATTACCCACATCCCAGAGTATGATATTGAGATCAAGGTGAAAAAATTGGTCGAAGGAAAAGGATTGTGTGACTAAGTAGCTTCAAATCAGCATGAAGAGTCAAAGGATGAAGAAGGGGATATTCTAGTGCTCCAAGAAAAATAAGAACAAAAAGCTAATGTTATACCCACACCTTGTTGAACTTATTATATTATCCACTTCCTCCAAACATGCCAATGTCCTCTAGATTTGAAAAAATCCAAAAGGAGGTATTTTAGGCTCCAATCCATTCTTTATGTTCTAATTGATGGCATTTTGTTCAGAAAGATGTGAACAATTTTCTCTTGAGGTGTATTTCCACTAATCAAATTGAGAAAGTGTTGGATGAGTTCTATGATGGAGAAGATGGAGGTAATTTTTCTCCATGAGTTACATCCCTCCAGGTTATGAAGGCTGGTTATTATTGGCCCACTTTATTTAGTGACTGCTATGCATGGATCAAGAAGTGAAAGAAATGTGCATTTTTAATAGGTAAAGAGAAGATGGAAGAACTTCCACTCCACCCAATCTCAGTTGAGCAACCGTTCATGCAATTGGGGATGGATTTTATCGGGGTGATTAATTCAAACTAAAGCCAAGGCCACAAATGGATTCTCACAACAAATTACTATTTCAGCAAATGGATAAAAGTAATTGCACTCAAGGATGTAAATGATTCTAGTATACTGGATTTCTACGAGGGGATTGTAATCATGTTTGATCTCCCATCCACTATCATATTTAAAAATTCTCTAGAATTCCTTGTCACCAAAATTTTCTGATTGGGTGTTCAATACTGAGATATACTTGATAACTTCATCAAATTATTACCCCCAAGGTAATGGTCAAGTTAATTCCACAAACAAGAACTTGTTGAGGATCATAAGAAGGAATTTGGATGAGAATTAAAGGACATGGCACACAAAAATAAAATCAGCCTTGTGGGTTTATAAAATCACACCCAAGAGATCAAATGATAGCTCTCCCTACAAGTTAGTCTATGGAAAAGAATCAAGGTTTCCAATATCCCTACAATTTCCAACATTGGAGCTTATCAAGCAACTGTAATTGATTTAAATTTGAGGCCATGTAAGTGAGGTATGCAAAGCTTAGGAATTAAGCTATGAAAGCAATGGAGAAAGACTATGCCCAAATTAAGATGAAATTTAAGAAGAGGGAAAAATACAAAAGCTTCAAAGAGGGATATTTAGTATTGAAATGGGATGAGATAGAGCCAAACCAGGAAGATACTCCAAGTTTGATGCAATGTGGAGTGGTCCCTACATGATTGCAGGATACAAGGCAAAAATGATTTCCCATTGTCAAAACTAGATGGGGAAGAATTGTAGATTCCATTCAATTGAATCTACCTAAAACATTGTTACTAAATTAAGATGCATCATTGTACATATTATATTAATTCATTTCCTCCAAGTGCTTGCAACACATTGTTCTGTTGTTAGTTTAGGTTTTCTTTTTTATAAGTGTTATGCACAATCTACATGTTTCACTGGGACATGTATGATTTTCATGTTTGTAACTATTTGTGTTTTTGTTTCTTTTGTTGTACTTTCTAGTTTTAGGGTAGGGTCTCATGATGGGAACAATCAACTACTAGCTCAGGCAGTTTAAAGTGATAATCAAGTCCATGCTTTGCTTTAGATGAATTCAAGGGTGAATGTTTCAATTTTCAGATTATCAAGCTGACTCCATGCCTAATGGATACTTCAAGGACACTGATATTTCAATATAGTAGATATATTACCTTGTAATTCACCAAAATGTTATCCAATTTTACATCCCTTGTGAATTGTCTAACTTGCAACATCCAGATTTCAGAAGTATGATCGAGCCTCATCAAATAAACTAGAGAAAATGGTATTTTGTAGAGTTTAGAGTGGGAAGAGGAATCAAATGTAATCCAATTACAAGTACCAATGTTAACAGCTGATAAACAAGAGCAACAATTTTAGGATGACACATGTTACCAATCAACTGATTAACAAAAATGATGATATAGTTGGCCTAAAAGAGGGGACACTAGGGTATTAATGTTAATCTAATTAGGAGGAATAAAAATATGTATTAAACAGACTATAACCATATGAAATTAATGCAAGTAAACTATTCTAAGTGAAATAAAACCCTAAATGTGCAAGAGAGGGAAGATAAACAGCTTAGCTGATTGGAAGTTACTGGTGTAAGGTATTGCAGATCTAGAAATGGAATCAGGAAGTGCAGAAGAACACTCAGAGAGCATGTGAATGAAAGATATGAAGGATATGAGATGACTTGGATGCTTTGGAATGTACTAGGGCACCCCAGGGTGCCCTAGTCTAAAATATGGGTGCTCTAAGCACTGTAAATGCTCAAAAATTAAATCTTATATGGTCGCAAGGTGTCGTTTAATACTTCATGTCTATCATGTTGGATCCACCAAGTGAGCTATGTAATGACCTGTAATGCAAAAGGAAGTATCAAACCCTAGAAAAATAAAATATGCAAATGAATGGGTCAGACTGACCTCAGCCACCAAACTTGTGGTATTATCACTAAATGCTGCACTACATTTCAGACCTGAATGTACTTCTCATGAGTGTGTGCATCTCGTGGCCTAGTTTCTCTCATGTCAGTTACACTGTGTGAAGCAAAGAAATAATAACTATAGAAAATGTAAATAGCATGTGTGCATGGAATAGAATAGAATCCCCCCTATGTCATGTGTGTGATGTAGATTTCCTAGCCTTGATGCATGGCACTATGTGGATGCAAGTGATGCAATGGATGCAACTCTTAATGGAGTGATACTAGTGTGTAATGCTATGACCTAGGACCCTTATTATGGTATTATAACTTTATATTTATAGGGATCTCAAGCTTAATTTTGTAACTAATCCCAAAAAGGCCAACTGGGGAAAAGATGAAGACAAAAATAGATAGAAAGGCCCCAAAAAGAAGTGGGGAAAGGATGTACATGGATCGGGGCAAACAAAAGTGGGACCAAGGCACCCTGGGGCACCCAGTACATGTTGGGGGCACCCTAAATTTGGGCTAGAATGACCGAGGAATTATGAAATGGGTGGATAAGTGCAATAAAATATGCAGGAATGACAAAATAAAACATAAAATAAAGATGGCCAAAATGTGGGATTAATTAGTAATTTATCCACTTGATAACCTTCAAAATAATAGTATGAGACTGGGCTAAATAATGCCTAAAGTGCATGAATTTTTGTCTATATTTTCCCCCCACTTTATGTTGGTGAGCATAAAGCTCAGTAACATAAAGTAGATAGAGATGCGTACCTGATATCCATATATAGTGTAGAAGAAGACGTGCCAATGGAGTAGACTTAAGCATGGAATGAAAAAAATAAAAATGTGGAGGAGTGTGGATTCTAAAGATGAAAAATGTGCATAAAAATTGATGAAAGTCAACCTAGGGTGGAATGTGTGTTTAATTGATGTTGTGCGTAGTGTACCTGAATGGTTAGTAAAGGCAAGTGCATGTAGTGGTGTGTTTTTGTTTTTTTTGTTGTTGATGTTTTTTTTGCCCTCAATTTGACTGCTTATTTCTCATACGACAGACTTGCAAGAAGAAAACGATCAAGTAGTCAAATATGTATGTATGTAAAAATGTTGTGGAAAATATGCAAATGTAAAATACACTAGAAAAAGTGTAAATGGAACATGTGAACTTGATCCATGTCAAGAAAAAAGGGTGTAGAAGGATATCTTGTACTGTCGTGATTTTTTTTGGGCGATCTCACGTCACCCTGGATGAAGAAGTATAGGGAGGAAATTTGATATGTCCTCCAAATTTAACTACTTTTTCTAAAATGTGTAAAGAGATCTCCGTAGTGTCTAGGTTTTTTGGGCGATCCGATGCCACTAGATGAAGAAGTGTAGAGATGCATACCCACTGTAACCCCCAAGCCTATAACTGCTTTGTATAATTACTAAAGGACACCATGTCTTGTTAAGGCCAATATCTATGGAGTTCGTAGACTAGTCTGAACTCACTCACTATATATCTTAACTGGTATAAATACGCTGTGTTAGTAGAAAACCCTCAATAATTCCCCCCTCTTTGGGGGTGCACATGCGATGACCATGGAAAGGAAAATGTGATCCCAAAAGAGGACTGAACCACACTCTAACGTGTAGATCTCTTCCCGGCAGGGGGAAAGGCAAACACTTGGTAGATACCAAGGAACATGCACAAAAGGGGATGGCTAGCCAAAACACATGTTAGTCTGAAACTCATGCATGTAGATAATTGGAAAATATGCACAGACAATATACAAAAACTACTAAACAAAGTAATGTAAACACATAAGAAACAAGTAGAATACTGCACAAAGTATGGTTAAAAACATGGGACATCACTCACGATGTCGCAAGACATGCAAGGCCATCATGGGTGACAAATAACAAGACAAGTGTGCACACAAGCAAAGGTAAAATCCCACATATAATGGTAACAAACAAGGCTAGACAAGTGGAAACAAAGAAAGTAGTCATGTGGAAAAATGTATTCCTATAAAATAAGTGTTGCACATGGAACACCTCGTTAACATGTTAGAGTGATAACCAATATGTCAAAACGTGTATGAGACAAGTAGTATAAGATGTTAAGTACAAAATGAAACAATATCACCTGTATGAGATGAATAGTAAGGGTAGAAGGTAGCATCCATGATATAGACAACCCAAAATTACACTTCTGTTTCATTCCCAGTGTTATTCTAGTACACCCTATTATTCACCCATTCACGATTAATTCATTAAATTAATTAATTAACACACATTGTACCCCTTTGGATTAATTAAATTAATTGCATGTATATTTGGTACCCCTTTAGCTAAATTAACTGTTATTAATTAATTAATTAATTAAGCGTGTGCACATCCTAATCATCTACCACTTTCTTAGACTCCACCTAGACTCCACTTTGACTCCTTATCCTTATCCTAGTTAACTGCACTTCTAGAATCCTAGAAAGGTGGGGTCAATTAAAATGCACGTATAACCACATTTCCACATGCATCTTTTTTCAATTAATTCATTTACTAAGCCTGGTACTATTGAAACTTCCCATAATGTTATTTTTAGCATATTCAGGCATCTATGTATAACTAACTTTAACTAATTCTGCCTCTATAAATTACAGGCTTACCTTCCTTACAAATCCTCTTGAATTTTAAGCACAAAAACTCTATTGAATTCTTTGTGTTGATAGCATTTGCATTATGTATTTGGAGAATACTCAAGAGCATCCACAATCATTTCTGACATCCATTTTGCAAGGTCTTATAGGAGACCATTATTTGAGGTTTGCATAGAAGGTTTCTAAAAGGTTTGCATTATTTGTTTATCTTTCATTCTCAGATAATTTTTCTCTATTTACATTTTTCTCTGTTTACATTCTACCATTTTGTATTGTTGTGCAGGTTTGGAAGTAAGAAATTCTACAGGTTTAGATGCATACACCATGTTTCCCAAATCCAAATACAAACAAAAATAACATATAGTTCTCTTTTTTTTATTCATGGTTTTGAGTGCTGACATTTTTTTTGCATTTTTCTTCTGTTTACACTTATATTCTACAAGTTTTCTTGTAATTGCTAACTACTTGCACACATATAGAGAATACATTAGATTTTATTTGTTAAAAAAACATATATTGCACATGTGTGTGTGTGTGTGTGTGTGTGTGTGTGTTGTTTTTCTTTACAAAACATATCTTAAAAATAAAAACAAACACAAAATTGAAAACATAAAAAAATTTAACTCCTAAATCCTATATCTACCCCATCCCCTTACTCTTCCCCTCCACCAACTCAGCCAGCTCGGCCGAGCTGTCCCCCATAGCTCACCCTTCTCACTCTTTCCATTTACAATCTGGGTTGGTTGTTTGTCATTGTGCATCTACTAACTCAACATGGGTATTTCCTTGGTCTACATGTTACCACTTCACTCTTTTGGAGAGATGGGTTTTTATTCTATCGACTCAGCCTTTGTTGTATTATTCCCAGCTCGGTGCATCTAGGTTGGATCATTTTGTTGTTCAAGTTGCTTTCAACTATGTCCGCACTCATTGGCATGTAGATATAGGGCTTAGAGCTTTATATTTTACATCTTGGGTCTACTTTTGTTTGGATATGGTTTTCATGAGATCGCCATGGATTTCTTAACTATTGGTCTAACCTTTCATTGTTGATTCAACTCACAGTTTCAAGCCTCATCTTGGTGGATTTTCCTTCACAACTAGGTTAGTTGTGAATCTTTTGTGGCTTGTGTTCCCACTCCCTGGCTGATTCTTACCCCATAAGCCCTCCAACTGAATTTGCTTGCACTCCCCATAGTGACCCTATTCCCATTACCACTCTCTACCTCACTCGCAAACCCACGCCCGAGCTCCCCTGCTACCCATCGCAGCTACGCTGAGCCCTCCCGACCCTATAACCCAACTTGTTTCTCATTCCCTACCGAGCCCTCAAATCACCCACTCCTTTCCCATTTCGACTGAGCTCACTCTTCCCTATAAACCAACTTGCCGACCCGAGCCCTCTCTCTCACATCTCGCCCAACCTGCACACACCCACAAAATAATTTCTACTACATTAGACTTTTAGTTTATATTATATAAGTTTTTAGGTTTAGGTTAATATTAGTTTAGAATATTTTCTAAATTAGTTTATTTCATTTATTTGTCTAATTATTTCATTTGTTTATTTTATTCATTACTTTGTTAGTTTATTTCCTATGTTATTTTCTTTGATTCATTCATTTATTTTATTTAATTAAGCCTTATCAGTCAAATTACAAGCTTTTTGTTATTTTTTTGTCGTTTTTCATAAACACGACTAATAGTGCATCTTGTTTTTTTACAGGGATTTCTAGCGTTTCCAATACACTTTTATTTTTGCTTCTACAAGGACATTTTCTCAAACCATCCACTCGATGTCTCCCCTTTTAAAAACTTTTCCTTGTATAGCCTCATCATGAAAGTTACACGTTTAGCATTATTGGACGTTTCGGTCCAAGATTTCATACTTTTTACACCTTTCTCATACATGTTTAGTCACTTTTACAAACTTGACTAACTCTTTTTTCTCATGTTTTTTATGTTTTCTGTATCATTGTTTTTTAGACTAACCATGACACGATCACGTGTATGTTCTTCTCTCGTGCTTTCTAAGAAATATTGGGAATTCAAAATGTGGTTGTTTCTTTCTTTTAGTTTTTGGGGAATTAACATTTCACTTAACCAAAGACAACCCACACATATTCTCTTTCATTGTGCTTTTTAAATGATCTTAGAAATAAAAATGTGGTTTGTTTTTGTTGTCATGTTTATTTTTATTTTTTTTTACCTCATTTCGAAAAAATTTCTAATCATTGTTTGCAAGACCCATTCTCACACAAGGTGGATAAAACATTCCAAAACTACTAACTGCAGGTTTCCAAAGGAGTACAACCAAACCACATTTAAATCAAAATATATAAAACACACCACATTTAAAAGACTTGATATGCATGTTCGATTAAGAGCTACGGCTCAACCGCTTAACTAGAACATAACCCCCTTGGAATGATCCTTAAGCTACAAAAAAGGGGATGGTTCTAGGAACCCCAAAGTAGTCCACACCTTGAGGGAACCGGTGGACAAAATGAGAACATTTTCTCCTACCTAACAAGTAAAGCCTTTATGAGTTAGAGTCAAGGATATCCTTAGTGGCGACCCTAGTGTGATTCATTCTAAGCAAGCTCTTTTCTCAGGGTTTCTCATCATGGTTGCTTGGATATACTATTGAAACCTAGTTGAGAGAGCCACCTAGGAATCCATGCCTTGTCCAAGCCCATCTAAGATAGAGGCCGTAACTTTCACTTCACCACTTTTCATTTTTCTTGCATGTTACACACTTGTGTTTCACTTTTGTCATTAATGTTTTCACTCTGATCCATCTTGTCACTTTGTACACATGTCTAAGTCTTGGGTTGTGGACATCCATATTCACACTTAAACACTTTCATTTTTAACTAATTCTTGATGTTGTGATACTCACTTTATCATAGTCAAGCACTCTCTTGATTACCTTGATCTTTCATCATCGTAAGTCTTAAGTTTAATGTTAATTTGTTGAACTCTAAGTATTCCCCATTCTTACATTATCACATTTCACAGTTACTTTCTGGACTTATTGACATTTTTTCAGTATTGTTCTCTACTCACTCTTACATTGTCACATTTCACATCCACTTTGTTGAGTTACGACATCTTCCATTATTTTTATCCTATGATATTACGGTGTCATACTTCACAATCATTCTGTTGTATTGGCGATATCCCCAATATTTATTCACTTCTCTCAAAAAAGCATTCACTTTGTTTTAATTTGAGGTCATTAATCCATCACTTCCCCCTTGTCTCTTATTTCCATTTTTTGTGAGCTTCAGACCTTTTTATCATCGTGTATTCATTTCTTATGATGACCTTTACCTTTTTCATTTTTTTAGTGCTTTCACTTCTTTGTCGTGTCTTATCTTTTAACACTTTTTTTGTTAAGAATTAACATTGATCATCATCTTCTTGAGTCTCTTCTTTTACCATTAATCGTATTAAAAGTTGAGCACATCCATCATTTTATTTCCTAAGTCTCTTCACTTAACATATTTTTTGTTAAGAGTTAAGCATCTTTCATTGTGTTAAAGGTCTCATCTTGTCGCACTTGCAATTGTCACAAGTTGAGCATGATAACTTTTCGTCTCTCTCCTATTTGTGTTCACTTATGTAAAGGATCGTAAAATCATTTCAAACCTCTTCATTTTTATTAACACTCACTTTGTTAAGAATCATCTAAATTAACATTTCAACCCATCTTCCACCTTAACATCAATCATTTTCGTTAGGTGTTGCGAAGTCCCCTCTTATCGTCAATCTTATCATACATTTTGTTAGGAGTTGATCAAATTCATATTGTTACATCTTGTCTCCCTTGACATTGATTTTTGTTAAGTGTCAAGAACGTTTAAATTTTCATCCCTTTTTTGTTTCTCTTAATACTTACCATGGTAGGAGTTAACCCTTTTTACATCTCTTCATCACTCTTATCATTCACTTTGATTACGAGTTGATCACATCCACCTTGTTAAGTATCTTTTCATTTAACACTCATTTTTGTTATGAAACAGAGGACATCTAACTTCTTGTTGTCCCTTTTTCTCTTTACTATCATTTTTTTAAGAGATGGGCACTCGACTAATGTTTTTTTTGCTTTTTCCCTCCTAGCACTTATTTTGCTACAGGTCAAAAATTTTCCATCTTTTTCCCTCTTCTATATTACAATTCAATTTGTTGGGAGTTGAGGTTTTCAAAAAATTTCATCACTTCCATCTTAGCATTCACTTTTCTAAGGGATAAGTTATTCATTGTACCTTGCTTCACTCTATTTCTCATTATAATGGCAGATTTATACAATTCATTCTTTTCCCAAGAATGGAAAATGAGGAAAGACACATTTGCGAGTTTAAAAAAATAATGTAAACAATTCAATTTTGATGAAATATTTCCATACCCTTTTAATATGGACATATTACACATACCCTTTCCACAATCTTTTGAGACACCCAAATTCAACAAATACAAGGGCAAAGCTGATCCAAGACAACATATCAAATAATTTTCCATAGCATGCCACAAACTAGTATATAATGATAGCTTTATCTTATGCATTTTCCTAGAAGTCTAGGAGGAAAAGCTTTGGATTGGTTCTTACACCTTTTGAAAGAATCTATTACCACCTTTGCGGACCTCTCAGAGAATTTTGTCAACCATTTTTCCCAAAACCTCACATGCAATAATCACCATACTAGAACTTCTCACGATGAATCTTGGAACATAAATTGAAACTACGATGTCATCACTACTGGTGTCATGAATAATCATAATATGGCCAACATACATGACCATTTAATCAAAAATCCAATCATACAACCTAGCCAAGAAACTACGCCACATAAAGTCAAACGTAAGTTTACACCCCTCGGTGAAAGTCTCTCTAGTGTCTTTCATCAAATCAAAGTGGCTAGGATGATAAAATATCCCCTTGCAAGACCTTGGATTAAAGGATAACCGAAGCCATACTAGTACAAACCTCATGCATATTGTGATTTTCATCGCATTGATGGCCACTCAACTGATAAAAGTACATGTTTTAAGAACTATATCCAAGACTTAATTGATGATAGAGAGATCTTTGTAGACACCAAAATTGGGTCTCACTCCCCTTGGTCCCTCATCAAATAATCACCTTGAACACACTCACCTAACCATGGCCCCTTTTACCCTACTCTAATATAAATTTAAGTAAATTAATTAAATTAATCCATGTCCTCACAGTATTTATTATTTAATTATCACACCACCACCTCACCCTAGACCTATTCTTATTATGTTGCCATAACTAACTAAGACCTACCTAAACCCTAAAAATCAAATCCTACATTCCCTCTAACCACATTCCCGCCCGTTAGAAAATAAGCTTCCATTCTAATCTTGGAAAAAAAGGAACAAGATCCAAGAAATCAAGCGGACCTGCCCATTTTAGAAAACCTAGAAAATCCCAACCTAACCGATGTCGGTCACCCTAAATCACCGCCAGTTAACCCGAAACTATCATCAGTTACCATTCATTCCCCAAAATAACCTTAATTTGAGTTTGGCACATTTAGCAAGAGTAATAAATGAGACTGGAGCTGCATGCAAGCATAACTAGCATTCGTACATGCATTCGAACATCCACAACCAGCAGCAAAAGCGACCACGCAGCCATTTTACATTCACGGGAGCATCCTGGGAAGTGCAATCACCACATCAAACTCCATCTATCTAATCATCCGTCATTGCCATCCAGCCATCAAGCTCATACAATAGTAAGTATTTTGTTAATCAACATTCATCTACTTTCATTTTAGTAGGCTCTGTTACCTCTATTATCAGTTTCTACTTGCACCCCCATTCTCCCACCATTTACCTTCATGCAAGTTTGATCATTCCTTCACCCACATCATTAAATTTTCCATACCTAACTGCTAAACACCTCTAATTATACCTAAGATCTCCATATACCCTTCCATTTCCCTCCTCATTTCCATTTAGTCTCAGATATGTCCTTACACCAAGGTTTTAATAAGTTTATGTCACTTGACTGTACTGATGTCAGTTATCCATGACCATCGTTGGTCCATCCTGAACCATCATCGGTTACACTAGAATGACATCGGTCTCTATGCTTTACCCTCAGACCAAGAACAGAGTCTAAATTCTCCACCAAATACCCAAAATAGCCCAAAAAACCAGACCCTGACCAGTACCAGTACTCAGACAGATACCTTTCCCTTCAGATTCAATCATAGCTTAACATGTTGTGAATGAATTTGATTATTATATTTGAATGAGATACCTAAATCATTTTAACTACAATATGATTTCATTTATTGTTAACATTGAATTGTTTTAAACAGTGGATCGACAACTTTCTAGGGAGTATCACACTTCCTGGAACTAGAATATGCTAGGCAGTCCACTGTCATATGCTATTTAATATCTTTTGGTGGTCTTGTTGTTCATTTTAGGTAGTTCCTCCTATGAAAAAGGAAGATCTCACAATCAACTGTGGATCAAGAATTCATATGCGGGAAACAACCTTCAACCAGATTTAACAGGTATTCCTCCTAGCCCCTTTTACCCTTATCTATTTCATCAATATTCAAAGAAACACTCTAAGAATCAGGTGAAAATTTTTGGAACGCATGGTGGGAGACATTCGGGGTTCCTTGCATTTCTTCATTTCTAGGTGAAAATATTGTATGTTTATTTTTTTTCTGAAAGTTTCTCACATTAAATTTCTCCCCTGGAATCTTCTCTTCTTTCTATTGTTTCAAATAAATCGTGTTTTGGTGCTATAAAAATAATTCTTCTTCTCTTTCATTTGTACTACATTAGTGAAAGATCATACTCTCTCATGTTCATCTTTTTATGTCATTGAATTCAATATTTTGATTTGGGCTTAAAATCAACTGCATTTCACTCTGCTTTACTGCATTAGCTCACATTAAATGAGGGAAACCTATACTTTGGAAGTCATGCCTAGCTGAATGGTTGACAAAAGAATCATAGAAAGCACGTTCTCTTTCTCTATGATTCTTACCAAACTACACAAATTCAAATTAGCACATCTTTCTTAAACAACATCTTACCCGGGGAACATCTGTCATTGATCACATGGTCTTATTGATAGGTACTCCCCAGCTCGTTGCTTCTGTTGATTCATTATCTTAGGAGATGGCCCGCCCCCACCATAACATACTTGAAACCTATCCTTTTAGATATCCTTCTTCATAAGATGCCTTCCCAACCAAAAAATTCTGTTCTAAATACACACAGTCAATCCTTAATAACATAAATTGAACAAACATAAAATAAAGAGCACTCTTAGGATCGTATTTTTCTTAGTGTTTTTACTTGGCTTGTGTTTTGAGGTGGGAGGACATGTTCTTCATTTTTTTATTTTTCCTTGCATGATCCTCATCATAGTTGGTGTATCCCAACTTCGTCTAAGTGTGCTTGGACCCCATTTTCATCATTCTCAGAATTCTAGGTTTGATTCCAAAATTGATTTTAAATCACAACCACCTTTTCTTCATCTTTGTTTCAATTTCACAATAACTGGTGTCAGTCTAATGACCATCATCAATTATCCTCTGACCGTCACCAGTTTTACCCAACCAACATCGGTTTATTATTATTTTGGTTAACCTACCCAAAAGAACACCTATTTCATATTCTTTGTTATTCAGAGTCTCTGTCACTCTCCTCACCTTCTTTGCCCTGATTAAAATGCATCTACAAATTATCTACCTGACAGATTATTATCCTTTTACCTTGTTTTGGAAAAATTTTCTTTTTCCATAGTGACCGATTGCGGTTACCTGTGACCGACGTTGGTTTACCCTAACCAGCATCGATTAGCTTGTTCAATTTTGCAACTGACATTTTTACCTAATCTACCTACCACTACCTATTTTTCTTATTTCTGTTATATTTCTATGTCATTTATAGAAAGTGGTCCTACAAAATTAGTACTTGTTCGCATGGTGCTATCTCGTAGCCAAGCCAACACCCTTATATTCCATGGTAGTTGTCAACCACCCCCACCTAGTCCTTCACCACCTTCCATTCTATCACCCATGGATCCTACCCAACCCATCACTATCGCCACAAGTGATGAGTAGTTCACATGACTCCTTGAACAGAACCCTATCACCTTACAGTTATATCTTTTCCACTCATCCACTTGAGATGCCTTAGGTCAGTTGATAAATGACATGCATGTATCTATCCCCTTGACTCTCATTCCTACTTCCGCATCAGTCCCTCCTAGCTCCGTACTACCTGCACCTGCCTTACCCCTAGTCATCTTGTAGCTAGACCCTATACCTGTTATGACTACCACACCTGCCACATCTATTGCACCCGTAACATCCACTATACCTTCATCAACCACCCATAACATAACCTCATCCACGCCTATTATCTCACATATACCCATAGCAACACAACCACCCCCAGTGTCGATGACCCCTACCCCATTTCAAAACATTATCCTTTTTATTCCATAGTCCTTAGCCCCCATTGATACTAGGATAACCTTGACCCTTTCACCTCCATATATGTACTATCAACAGTCTCCCGTTTCATCTCTCATTCACTCTAGGTACGTACCCCTTATCTCACTCCCTCATTCTCAACCTACCTATGCGGCATCGCCATACACTGGAATGCCACCTCCTTCATATGTCCAACATCAACCCTTTTATGCTACAGGAGGTACCCATCCATCACCACCTACCAACGACCTCATCAAGTTAATGATGGACAAGATGCAGACACTAGAGGAATCCATTTCTGGCTTGTGTAACTCTCTCACTCACAATGAAATTTACAATGAGCCCACACACCCATCCATTCCTATTTGTCCATATCCCATACATTGGGAGATGCCTAGATTTAACCACTTCAACAACAAAGAGGACCCACAACAACATTTGTGGTCTTTCAAACATGGGTGTTATCTGATCACCCATGATGATGCTTTACTTCTAAGGACCTTTCCCATGTCTCTGACCAAGCCCGTGTTAGACTGGTATAGTAGGTTACCTAGACATTCTATCTACTCATTTAATTAGGTAGCCCAAGCCTTCTTGGATCACTTCTCCATCAACATTGTTAAGAAGGTTACCATGACTGACCCCTACTCTACACGTTAATATGACAACAAGTCTATCACAGATTTTCTCGCTCGTTGGCGTAGCTTGATCAATCAACTCACATTCCAACTACCACAAACCGAAATCATAGAGATCTTCACGCGAGCTTATGCTGGACATATTTCACCAACCCTATAGGTGTAGACTTTCCAAACCTTCGATGAGGCATTCACCATGGCACGAAAGCTAGAGATTTGAGCCATCGAAGAAAATAAAATCCAACTATGTAAAAATAATGTAGAATTGAAGTCAAATAATACCTCTTATTATTTGAAACCACAGAATAATAATTAAAAAATCCAAGGGAACTGCTAACCCGGTGGTACTCAAGGCTGGCCAAACTCATCTATCAGATAAGGCTAAGCCCTAATCTAATCTTTTTCCTTGTTCTATACTTTTGAATTTAGACGATAGCATAATGAGAAATACACCCCAATTAGGGAGCCTTATTATTCTATGCTTTAGAAAAGATCATTAAAGTTGGGGGTCATCACCCTTCCACCTATAAAACAACACACTAGTTTTGATCCTACTCACCCCACACCTGTGTGGTATAAAGAGCATGAATTTTACACGTTTCATCAGGTTAAAGTTCATAATGGTGGTAATAACATCACTTTCAAGAACATTTTCTAGGAAATTCTTGAGAATGGCGATTTAGTCTTGGATAATCCAAATGCCCCTACGAACCAAAACCTGCACATCTTCAAGAAACCATTTCCTAATCACAGCTCCTTCTTCTGATCAAACTGGAGAGACCTCAACTAATGATCTAGCCATACCTGTGAGGTCTGTGCTATTTTCAGTGACACACCAATTACTTCTCGATTTCCTCATATTCCTTCCATAGAGGAAATCCTATCTTGAATGTCTTCCACCTACACATGAACCCACTTCACCTATTCCTCCACCCATAGAGGAACACCCTTCATCTCCTCCCTCACATGTGAAGGAGACATCTGATAACAACGAGATCAATTCACCTCTGTCTTTTCCACCTAGAGAACCTGTCACCAACGAGTACCTCTCCAACCCATGGGAGATGTTTGTTCATCTCCTCCACCCAAAGAGGAGTACCCATCATCTCCTCCACTTATCAAATATCCAGTAAAAATTTCATTGCTTCTAGGTGACCATTCTTCATCAACAACCCAAGATCCTGCTGACTTACTTTTAGCTCTCTTACCCATAAAGGTTGAAGCTAGATGTATTCTCCGTTTCTAAAACACATTTTATGGGAATCTCCATTGGATCTGCATTGACCTCACACATAGTAATGTCATTCTTGTGCTTATCCAATCATTTGGATTATGTTGATAGAGCCTTACTTTGGGGACGTCTTCTACTTCCCTATCTCAACACAAATGCAGATATCACTTGTTGACACCTGTACTATCTATCCAAAAGTGTTTGGGCTAACCAAACCAAACATAACAAAAACCATAAAAAATTCTCCCATGATACCACTCATGGCTCAACTTATGCACCTCTACCCATAACCTAGCATGCATCTACATCCCAAGCTCCACACCTGCATTATCTTCCTTTCCTAAACCTATTACTACTTTAAGGGTCATCCGAATGGCTAGCCTTACTCATCCACCCATAAAATTAGATATAGCTATGCCCTCCAAAACTAACACCAAATTTAACCTGGCCCCTAAATAGAATAACCAATCCCATAGATTTCATACCTCAACCTCGTCAATCACACCCTCATCACCTTCACCCATTATCATCCATCCTAGGACCTCACTCCTCAACCCTGGCTAAGAAACCTCCACCCGCTAGTAAACCAATAACGTAGTAACCCATTTCTACCTTGTAGAACCTCTAATATACCCAAGTCGCCCCAGACACAACCTCTGCCCACACCTGTAACATTTTTACCACCCATACCTCCAATACCGTCAATAACTTCTATCACTACCCATGACACTTCCTTCCCTTGTCCCTCGCACCTCCTGCCCAACCTATGCAATCTACCTCCACAGCACCTCGGTTACCCCCATAGGTAATCCAACCTCTTCCACCATCCACTCTTCCCTCTATATCTCGTGCAACCCGTATCACCTTTACCCAAGAAGGTGTAACCCAAAGGAAAAAATCTGCTACCCTCCAATAAGGTAGTTAGACCAGCCACACACTTTATTGCCAGTTCATCTATCATGCCCCTACCCAAGTAGACATGACCAACACCTAAGACCACAACACACACCAAGTTAGTATTCCAACCCATTTCCCCTCTTACAAAGACTCTTCTTATACAATTAGTCACACCTACACCCAAACCCACACTCACCTCCCATTATAATCCACTAATGTGGTATCCTATGCCAAAATCTTAACCAAACTCCTCAAAACATCTACCTCATCACATTACCACCTCTTAGACCTTATAACCCACTGAATCCCAAACCAAAGGGGTTTGACGAAACCAAAATTTTTACCTACCATTGTGTTCTCAGGACATGATGTAGAGGATTGTAAGGCATTGAAAGATGCTCTTGTCCAGTTGTGTGATCCTGAAGAAAATTTTGACAATGATGACCTTCTTAATGAGGACCCCATTTCACCAAGCACCAGTTTCCACAATTCTTCCCTCATTACCTACTCAATGACCAAAACCTCAACCACCATAACTCATTGATCCATCATCTGAGATTCAAAATTAGCATGTTTCGTATAAGAGAGTTGGCCAAAACACCACCCAAATGCCATTGCGCCCAACTAACTTCACAATGCTTTTCTCCCCCGGTAGGTTTAGGCCCATCATGTTGCTATACTAATCATCCTACACCTTCCCCATTTATCCCCTCCCATAAAATTAACATGGTAAAAATTGCCAGCCGTGCTTAAAAAGATAAGGGCAAGGAGAAAGGCAACTGACCCACCAACCAACCCCATACCCAACATACCATCTAGTACCCACACCTAAAGTCACTATCCTACAGCCCCACATATCCTATCTCTAATGGGCTTACACATTGCACGATGCTCAAACAATTACACCAATCCTCCCTCAAAATTTCCCTATATGACCTCATCCAAACCTCTGAATCCCATCGTTAATCTCTCACAAAGTTTCTTTAATATATTTAGTTTTTACACATTGACCCCACACCCGTAGTCTCTATTATCACAACCTCATCATGTATCCTCTCTCACAAAATTACCACCCTCTTCTACATCTCCACTTACTCACCAAATAGCCACCCTCAACTTCTCAGATGAACAGATTGCACCACACCATATTGATGACCCTGATCCAACCCCTTTCATCTCTGTCCATATTGATAATATATGTGTACGACATGTTATGATTGATGGGGGTGTTAGAATCAATATCATCTCATCCCATGCATTCAACCTAATGCGCATACCTGACAATTACATGCATAAACATCCCATTATGTTGTTTTCATTTAATGATGCTATCACCTCTACACTTAGCACCGTCATCCTCCATGTTTCGCATGGGCCCCCGTACTATTCCAAAGGTATTTTACATCTTGGAGGGGGAATTTCAATATAACAGGTTGCTTGGTAAACCTTAGATTCGTGTCATGGGTTGTGCGTTTCTTCTACTTTACATCATTGTGTGAAGTTTGAGCATAAAGGACACACCGATACCATTCAGGTTGACCCATAACCTTTTAAAAATTGCAACATGCTTTACCAACAAAATGACCTACTTGTCCCCATTAAGGCATCTACGTCCAAGGCCACTTCCTCTTCACCTACACTTCCACTCACCAATGTCTTCCACTACCTCAATTGCCACCTAAATCCTCCATCCCTACCGCTGTCACGACCTCCACTTCGCCGACCCATCAACCTCCTAAATCAGTTAACGCCACCTCCAATCCAATCTCTAACACATCATCTATCCCTAGCTACCCACATACCGACCACTGATCCCTTGGAATGTGTTTTCCAATACCTCACTCTGGGGGAGTATCGCCTATATAATGTCAACACATTCCTTACTCGAGAAGAGTATGGAAGCCTTCACAAACACCCTCACTATGGTTGCTACATAGGATAGCATCTCCTTTATGGTCCTCCCCACCTTTGCACCAATCTCACCTATGGGGGACTTGATGTTTCAACTTATACACCTGAACCACCATCACAAACCCATCCATTTTCTATCCGACCTCTAGTCACTCACCAACCGTTGTTTCTCCCACACCTTCCTGCACCGATGTGTGTGGAATAGGTTTTGGTTTTGTATTTTAAGAGAAAGGTCCATCACACTATTATTCCATGTACTACCTCACAAACATAACAACCGTAGTGGTATTGGTTTTGCTGAACTACCTACCAAGAAGGCTTGCATATTGAACTCATTGAAGGATATCAACCCTTCATCAGCCTTCTTCACCTACTCCACCTTCTTCACCACATTCACCAGCTTCACCGACATAGTCAATGGATACAAAATCCATCCCTCCTAACTTTTTTTTTCTTAAACACCATTTCCTTGGGGCCTTTGAATTATCAACTTGAGGTCGAGGCTACCTCTTCTCTTCCTTTCCTGTATCCTTAAATGATCGACAATGATACACCTTCTATTAATGTCATTTAATGTTAAGATGATGAATCTATACTCACCTACCTTGTTGTATAAGAATCATATATTCATCAGTCATTACCATCTAAGATGAAAACCATGTTGAATGAATCAACTATCAAGATCAACATCCATATTCAGGACGACCCGCACATTCTAGAGATCAGCCAATATTTAGATGCTACTAAACATGAAGCCATCACTTCTTTTTCTCAAAAATCATAACCATGATTTTGCTTGGTCTTACGCTAACATGCCCCGTATTGATGCCACCATAGTGGTCCACAATATTGTGACCATTCCTGATGCCAAACCTGTCAAACAAAAGATGAGAAAAATGCACCATTGCATTGCTCTTCTTGTCAAAGAAGAACTTCAACGCCTGTATTTTTGTTTCCTTCATCTTATCCAATTGATTATCCCCAATGGATTTCTAATATTGTCCCTTTCACTAAGGCGATAGGGGGGACTTCACATTTGCACAAGATTTTTGTGACCTCAACCTAGCTTGCTCCAAAAACAAGTTTCCTCTACACCGGTATTGACCAGTTTGTTGACCCCTACTACTAGTCATGAGATGCTATCACTCATGGATGGTTTCTCATAGTTATAACCAAATCTTTCTTGCCCTAGAGTATCAACACAAAACCACATTCATCACCCCTTAGGGGAACCTTGTGCTATCGAGTCATGCCTTTCGGCCTTAAAAATGCTAGTGCCACATATCAGCAAGCTATGACTTACATCTTCCATGACATCATGCACCATATATTAGAAGATTACATAGATGATATCCTTGCCAAATCTAAATGCTGCTTTAAGCACCTCACCATACCTAAAAACCATCTTTGACCAACTCATTAAGTATTGTGTTCACCTTCAGCCCAAGAAGTGTATCTTCGCGGTTCCCTTGGGATAAGCTCCTGGGATTTATCGTTTCCTTGCATGGTATAGAGGTTGACCCTGCTGATTTTAAGGCCATTCTCGAAATGCCCTCAACCCACTAACTTGTGGCAACTATGTAGCTTGCAAGGTAAGTTACAATCTATTCACCATTTCATTTCACAACTTTTCTGATCAATGTCAGCCATTTCATCGTCTTCTCAAAAAGGATGTCTCCTTTGAATGGGATGATGACTACCAAAAATCTTTTAAGGACTTGATACAATACCTTCTTCAACCACCTATACTCATTCCACCTAGAGACAATCAACCCCTTATATCTATAAATCTCTACTATTGATCAATTCTTAGGGGCCATGCTTACTCATCACGATGAACAACATAGGTATTATGCGGTTTATTCCATAAGTTGTACTATTCTAGAATATGAAACCCCATACACCCATGCTGAAAAAAAATTCTTAGCCTTTGTTTTTCGTTTCCACAAAACTTCGCCATTACCTACATAACCACAAAACCTATGTTATGACCAACACCAACCCCTTATACTTCATGTATGCCAAACCTTACCAAAATAAACGGGGCTGCATGTTGGCTTATGCTTCTACCCAACATCAAACTTGAATTCATCCATAAAAATTCCATCAAGAGCTAAGATATCGCCGACCAATTAGCCAATGCACCTATTTCCGGGGATCAACACTCTAACTTTGACTTTCCAGATGAGTCAATTGTTACCCTTTCCCTAGATAAACCCGCTTAATAAATGACACTCTTCTTCAATGGTTTCTAAGTGTCAGCGTGGGGGTGGGGCTGGTTTTTATCCACATTCCACTTCGACGGTGAATCCATGCCTTTATATTTCAAACTCAATTTTTATTGTATAAACAATATTGCTAAATATGAAGCACTAAAATGTGGGTCTCCAGGCTACTTATGCCTTAGATGTTAAGTCAATCAACATCTTTGGTGATTCTCAATTGGTCATAAACCAAGTCAATGGTATATACCAGTGTTGTAATGAGATACTTGAAAAGTATAAGCATCATGTGGACATAATTTTTACCACCTTCGACCGTTACGCCCTTCAAATTGTCCCATGATTCTACTAACAAATTTGCTAGATACCATTTCCTACTTGGCTTCTCAGATACCCACTTTTCCCGCCAAATCTAAAATATATTTCACCGTATAAATACTCCAATCACCCTATTATTTACCTCATGAAGTTTACTCTATCATAACTGTAACTCCTGACCCGAGTGACCTTTGGTATATAATAATATTCAGACTATTTTTCCCTCTCCATGTTACCTCCCGACCTCACTCATAATGGACAACATGTGCCTTTCTTAAAAGTTTCTCTCATTATGTCATCATGGGTGGCCTCCTATATAAACACGACTTTGATGGTATTCTTTTACGGTGCCTTACGAGTTCTGAGATTTCTTATACCATTAAGGAAGTGCATGATGGCATATGTGGAGGTCACTTCAGTGGCCTTACTGTTGCTAAGCATATTTTTCACCTAGGTTATTATTGACCGACCCTTAACCATGATTGTTGCAACTATGTTAAGTGTTGTGTATAATGCCAACAACATGTTAATCTTCATCATACACCCAATCATGCCTTACAGGTCACCCGTGACCTTTGGCCCTTCTCTCAAAGGGGTTTGGATCTTGTCAGAGAGATCAATCCCCACTCTTCTTACAGACATCAATGGATAATCATCACCACCGAATATTACACCAAATGGGTTGAAGCCATACATCTCATCTCCAAAAAATCTAAGAAAATATGTGATTTCATCAATCATCACATTATTTGTATCTTTGGCATTCCACATCACCTCATCACTGATAACGGAAAACAATTCAAAAATAAAACCTTACAGAAACTTTGCAATGCCTTCGATATTCAATTAAGTTTCTCGTCACCATATTACCCACAAACCAATGGCCAAGCCGAATCCACTAATAAAACCCTGAACAAAATTCTCATGAAAGTGGTTAATGATACCGGGAAGGATTGACATATGTACATTCCTTTCACTCTGTGGGCATACCGTACTAGTATTCACACTTCCACTACTGCCACACCTTTTTATCTAGTCTACGGTACAGAGGTTGTCCTACCTCTAGAAGTCCAGATTCCATCACTTTGTATTTCTCTCTATGACATTCTCAATGATGATGACTTTCATCAGAACTGTTTAGCACAACTCGAGTTATTAGACGAACATCATCTTAATGCTCTTTACCATCTTCAATTTTACCAAAAATGTATCAAACGTGCCTATGACAAACGTGTTCATGAACAAACCTTCCAAGTTGGTGATCTTGTCCTGAAAGAAAATCTACATGTAACCAAAGTAGGAAAAATTAAACGGGGAATATTTTCTCCTAATTGGCTTGGACCATACATCATGACTCATGCTTATGGATCAGGTGCTTATCATTTATCTTCACTAAACGGTAAACTTGAACCTGAGCCCCTTAATGCCTTGCATCTTCGACCATTCTACTATTTAATTTTAGTCCTACCTCACCTTCTGCCTCCTTTCATGCTCGTCCCTTGAGCGCTTTTCATTTCCTTCCTTTCACTATGACATCCCCAATGATTAAACAAGAATCATGTGCGTACTCATCACTTTTTGATCTTCTCTTAAATATGTGTACCATGGCACTGCACATGGCATGATTCTCATGGATACATTTTGTCTATTTTTAGATGATATCCCATGGTCATTTCACCTTTCTTTTTGAACAAGAATCTGATTCCTCACCTTAATCTTTTCCATGACTTAAAATCCCTCACATGGGATCCAACTCCTTGAGTCAAACTTCTGATAAAAAGATGACTCCCTCAAAAAGGACATCTTTCTCTCTACATCACTGCTATAAATAAATTGCTCCCTCGAAGGACAACTATGTACAGCCTGCTTAAAAAAAAAGGAGAATCCAAAGCTTCCAGCATCAATCAACTTTGCGAAGACCTCAAGGAGTTAATTTCTTCATAGACTTCCCACATCAATTAGTCTATCTAAAATACAATTCAAAATAGAAAAAAAATTCGTCATGGAATTGCTCATTGTGATCTTGGATCTCTTACCAAACAGGCATGCTACCTCATACCATATAAACTAACCACTTTTCACCTCCTCACCATTCACACCTTCATTTCCTACCGCCTCAAGGGACTTGCTAGAACCATGACATTTGGTGATCATGTGACTATTCTTCACCTTTAGAATAATCAATCATGTAATGTCTTTAGGGTTTTACGTTCACTATCCTATCTAAGATATGACCCAACCATTATGATCCTCACTAATCAGGTGGCTCTCTTACCTCCTTTTATCTTTTATATTCTTCATTATGTATTGATCATATTATACAGGACCAGAGCCTCGACGCTTATCTCTAGGAAATTTTCCTCTTTTACCACAATCAACTTAACATCACCCCTACCAATGTTCCCACAATTCAACCATACCTAAAAGACCTTGACTCAATCATGCCTATAACCTACCAACCCATTCTCATACCTCCTCGCATTTTTCCCTAGCTTATGGGAGAACTACATCGGCCTGAGGTCCCTATTTTTCGGGACTATGTAGGCAACACTCTGAGGGCATGGGGCCCTTGGAGGTTAGTTCAGCCACTCTATACCCTAATTAATTCCCCCTCCCCCTTTCCTAGTCACATTCTACCCTAGTTAGTTTCCTTTTTATATCAATAATTGGAAATTAAACCAAACAAACAACAATTTCTTCACATCTTTACCATCATCATTTAAATACATTCATTACGTCTACAATTTATTTACCATTATCATGAATTTTACTACAAAACATTTGAACATGACCCATATCATCATTAATTACACAAATTCTTGAATTACAAACTCAACTAATCTCAACTCAATCCATGCCTAAACCAAACCTGAAATTCATCATACCTAAGTCAAACCTGACTCAATCCTTGCCTAAACCACAAACCTAACTCAATCCATGCCTATGACCTGACTCTATCATGACTACACAAATTAGTTCCCATAACATATACAAATCAAAATAGCCAGTTAAACAAACCCATAGAGACATCAGGCCATAATCACCATCATCTCTATAAATCAATCATCTAAACATGTGTATCCATATACATGACTCTCAAATATCTTCGGCACGCAGGCCGGTGTATATAACAAAATATCAAAAAATCTCATATACATCCTCACTATCTTCAACACGTAGGCTAGTATATATGTCAAAAATATAGTATAAAAAATACATGACACTCTAGACCTCAATCATCTCCCCATCTGATATTTAAGCCTATCTCATATGTCTCCTCCTCTGCTCCTCTAGCCCAAGGTCTGGCTAACCTCCCTCCGCCTAGCCCTGGTATGGCCCCTGATGGTCCTGCCTCTGGAGCTTGCCTCTGTGCACTAGTGGCCTCACCCTGAACCATCCCCTGGGCTCGCTGGCCCCCTATGCTCTCCACACTATATGTGTGATATCTTCTCCTCTCACTCGAGGCCTGTTGTGCTCTATGCTCGACATATGATAAGACATATATCCCCGCTTCCATCAAATGATCTTGGTAGTATCTCACCTCACCCATGGTGTCTCTCAATCTAGCAGTAGGTACTATCTACAGTGGTGTCATCAGCCTCTGACCCTGTCCCTGCCCCTATGGTGGTGCCATCGGCCTCGGAGCCTACACCTGTACCTGGGCCTATGTAGTGGCCAACTGGCCCTGCAAACCTGTGACATGTCCCTGCTCTATGGACAGCTGACCCTAAAAAACTGTCACTTGCACCTGTAGGGTGGCTACCTGCACCCCATCTCCATCTCTACCCTCTCCCTCTCCCTCTGGTGTGGGTGCTGGTCCATGTACTCCCTATGCCTAAAAGGTGGCCACATGTTCCTGTAAAGTCATAACCTGTGCCTCGGCCCTTGTCAGATGTCCCTGTACTATGCCCAACTAGGTCACCAAGGTAGCCACCTACCCTTATAGGATGTCCCTCTGAACTATGATAGTAGCCAAATCTGGTTGCCCCGGCCTCGGTGGTACTGCTCGTAGTTGTGCAGCCCACCACTATCTATACCTGTCTATCACCCCGACATCATCTATCTTTCGGTCAACCAACTACTCCTCCTACCCATTCAGTACTGTAGGTCGTGGTGGTGACATAGGGCTCTCCACATCATCTCTCCTATACTGAGGGAAGGGTGGGGGTATATCCTATGACAACCCAAACTGTCGTCTAACCCGGTATATGGGTATCATCTCATGCTCCTCAGCCTGCCACCCCTCTATCCACCTATATATTTGTAACCCATCCAACTCCACCACCATCTTCCTGTATGAAGGATAACCTACATATGGCCTCTAAATAATGTCCATGCTAGATAACCCCTCTAGTAATCACCTATAATAGGCTACATCATGTGTCACTCTCACTACTCGGTGCTCTCCCATAACTGACACCCATTGCCTATAGCCCACTAAAAAAAACTGGGCTCAAACACATAAGCCCGGGGCATACCAACTGGGCTCACACACACAATGTGCTCATAGGCCCAACAATGTAACAAGAATGTGCAACACAAGTTGAACCACCATAGTCACCCATAATCCCACAGCTCCCTATATAATTGTACCAAGAATGTAGGCACCCATGCAAACCAAGTCCTGCTCTCCACCATGTCATATAGGACCCCCATCAGTGACCGTTGGAATCTCCCACCCTCTACATCTGGCAGTACAAAATAGTAGACTGCCTCCATTAGAAGCACTACCAACCTCATATCCTCGGGGTAGGCTCAATACATCACCCCGTAGCTCATACTAGCACTATGGAATCCTAACATTGCCAGTCCCTCTCTAAACACTGGCAACAATAACTCCTCAAATGCCTATGAGGAGATCGAGTAAACATGTGTACTTGTTATAAGTAGTCATAGGATCTTGTAAATATCCTCTAGGGTGATTGTGATCTCACCTATTGGTAAATGAAATGTATTGGTTACTGAATCCCATCTATCTATGAGAGTAACCATCAAACTTTCCTCTTAGACTACATGCCGGTAGCGTCTGACCCCAATCAGGCCCACATCTACAACATGGATCCACTCCTCATGTGTTGTACTCCCACATATCTCCATGAGTAAGAGAGGTACCCTATCCCTCATCTGTAGCTAGTCTCTGGCCTACATACAACCAATCATTTTATTAAACCTTGAGCACACTTGCAGGAAACCTTGCCACCCCTACTATATCGCTTACCCTAACTAAATTAACCTTTCACCTATTTCTATACCCTAAATTCAAACCACCTATCTACCCACGGCTTAGACCATCACCTATTTTTATTTTACCTATCCACCCATGTCTCGGACCTTCACCTATTTTCATTTTTCCCCTCTTACTGATCTTCCTTATCCACCCACCTACCCATACTCATAACTCTTCCCCCCTATGCAACTCTCCCTACCCCTACCTATCTATCCACAACCCGTCTATTTTAGCTCTTTGTGGGATTGCCTCTCTAGTTTTCTAACTGGCATCAGTCATCCTTGACTAACCACGGTCCAACAATAACCAACATCGGTCATCAAACCTATGACCGATATCGGTCCTTACCCACTGACATCGGCTAAGAGCAAACTGACAGCGACAAACCCATGATGCCCTACCCTTTTTCTCCCCCACTCCTCCTTTCTACACATTTCCCCTACCATTACCTATCCAATACCTATTCCCACCCCTCACCTACCTAAACCTACCATCCCTTGTTCCCCTTTTCTCATTACATTCCCTCCATTTAAATTTTAAATATTTCCCCCTCCAAACCCCATTTTCCCTCCTCCCTAATTCCTACCCCCCACCTACTCACAATAAAAAACAATAGGAATGGATCTTACCTCATCACGTTGTCATCTACGTGGTGGCACCTTGGGCCACTGCACAGGTCCACATAATCCCTCTCCTTCCTCTTCCATCATTGTGTTTCACACGGAATGTTTTGGCTCTGCGAAATAGACTTGCTTCTATCCTTTCATTCCTTTGAGAAACAGATAAGGGTTAGGGCTAGGAGGAATACCTGTTGAATGTTGAGATGGTGTGTGCGTACCGTAGAGAAAGATCAGATCGACTGCAAAGAACTCCTTTTTGTCTTGGAAGGACTACCTGCAAGTAAGAATACAGGACCACCAGATTTTAATTAGACAATAAATGAGGGAGCTTCCTTATGCCCAGGAAATATAAAACTTCCTTTTGAAGGTGGTCAGTTCCCCTTTTAATACGAATTAACACAAATGATAACAAAGAAAGCTATTGCAAAATCATGATTTAGGTATCTTGTTACAAAGCAATAGAAGCTAAACTATCAATAATAAAGCGTCACGTTGTTTGTTTGGTTACTGGTCGTTGATACATTTAGATTGAGTTATAGGGATAAACCAGACTAGATCTGTGGTTGTTAGGTGACAAATAGGTGAGAAAAAGGTTTTGGGGTATAAGTCACAGTGACCGACAGTGGTCACTGGATAACTGACCGTGGTTAGAGAACTGCTGCCGGTAGGGGATAATCGACACCGGTAGGGTCAGTTATCTAGGTGCTTCTGGGTAGAGGTTGATTGCAGGGTAATTATGGGATTATTAAGATTGGTGGATGGCTGAGAGGGAATAATGGGAGGACAGGGAAGACTCAGAGTGTGATAAAACAGTCTTCTCGGCAATACAAAGATGTATGGATGAAGGTTCAATGTAGGGTGCTGGTGGGTGGTAGATCTAGGAATGAGCTTATAATTACTATCAATCCACAGGCTCAAGAAATAGTGCTTAGAAACATAAGAGACACTATTTACTCGTCCCTAATGAAGATGCAGGTTCCAGGACTGTGATGATGAAGACAGGGCTCAAGTGGGATGATCTAACAATCCAAGATGAGCATATCTCCTCTTCTGATGCACGGATGGTGTCACTGGGCTCTGGTTATTCAGTTGCAGTCTTGGGCTTGATGTCCTTCTCTGTAAACTCTTCTTGTTTCTTCACTTGTCTCTGCTCGGGCAAGCAAAATCCGGATCCTTTCAATGATTTCTCTTCTTTTTCTTGATCAAAATGAAAATCTGATCCTTTGTTTTTGGTTGGAAGTGGTCATTTACAGGGAACCGATGGCGGTCGAGTAGGAACCGGTATCGGTCAGGTTAAAGCGGGCTATTTTTGGTAAAATAGCCAGCTTTCCCTCCTTTTCTTCCGAGGGATTGGTTGCGGGCTTGGTCAAGTCATTACGAAGTTGGTTTTAGGGTGCGGTGTGAGGAGTAATTAGTCATAGGTGTGGATTTGGACCAAGTTATAGGTCTTAATTAGGTTAGTTTAGGGTTAAGACTAGGTCATGATGATGGTGGCGACATGAGGTGGCAGGTAATATGGCGATGTGGATTTATTAATTATAAGGTAATTAATAAATAATTGTGTAAGGTTTAGGTGATGAGGTTAGGTTGCGAAATGGGATGCGGGGCACAGGGGGTCGTAAGACACAAATTTGGTGTCTACACATCAATCATCCGCTAGCTCAATCAAATCAAAAACAATGACCCAATCCAATCACCGCACTCGTAGACCCACCTATCGAACAATAATCACTCGCTCTGTGGCTCGCCAACTCATCTCTCTATGTTGTTTAGTCACTTTCCACCTTGTTATTTCTCTCTTTTCGTTTTCTCCAATTTGGAAAAGGACAAATGATTTTAAAAACACAACTTTTTCTTTTTATAGCCTTCCCAACTTGACCAGCAACAGTTTCACCTTGACCAACATCACTCCTGTGCCCTAGCCTACCATGGTTAGTTCATGGCAACTGGCATCCATTAATCATGACCATCATTGGTTACCCTGCTCAGTCTTATTATTACCCATTACCCCTATTTTTTGGCCTGAATCCTTTCTACCCCCACCCACACCTGACTTGGACATTTCCCTTTACCCTCCTGACCTCATCATTTACCACCTACCCTCTTCATCATTTGGGGACTCATTTTTTTACCCATACCTTAGCCCTACCCATGCTATGACCTAACTACTTAGACCTGGACCATTGCTAGTGACCTATGACTTCATGAGCTCACTATACCTTATAACACTGTTACCCATGTTGTTTGACCTAATGACCTTACCTTTCCTCTTTCCATGACCGTTTATCCTAGACTCAACCTTTGGTGTACCGGAACATACTTAAATGTTCCGACACTTGACCTGGGATGTGTTTCCTGACCATATCCTATACCTTGGATACCGGAATCACCTCAACCTGATTTGGATAAACCTATCGACCTTAGACAATGTAGAGTTTGCATGCTCTTCAACCTAGTACCGTGCCGCAGTTTATACGTGTGTGTGTGTTTGACTGTTACTACCTTTTGACCTTACCCCATTACCTAGATTACCCAATTGGACCTTTATCCCTTTACCCCCATTGTCCACATTTCTCTTCATCTCATTCACCTTTTATCAAATCACTCACTGATTCTTCCTTTCTACCTCCTCAGTTCCTAGTTTGAGGGGGATCACCTTCACCCACACATGGGGCAACCACATCTTATTTTTTTCAGCGTCACTTACCAATACAAGCTACGCAAAAAAAATTTGGAAAAATGTAGACACCAAAATTGGGTCACACTCCCCTTGGTCCCTCATCAAATAATCACCTTGAACACACTCACCTAACCATGGCCCCTTTTACCCCACTCTAATATTAGTTTAATTTAATTAATCTATGTCCTCACAATATTTATTATTTAATTATCACACCACCACCTCACCTAGCCACCTCACCCTAGACCTATTCTTAGTATGTTTCCATAACTAACTAAGACCTACCTAAACCCTAAAAATCAAAGCCTACATTCCCTCTAACCACATTCCTGCCCATTAGAAAAGAAGCTTCCATTCTAATCCATGAAAAAAGGAACAAGATCCAAGAAATCAAGTGGATTTTCCCATTTTAGAAAACCTAGAAAATCCCACCCTAACTGACATCGATCACCCTAAACCATCGCTAGTCAACCCAGAACTATCGTCGGTTACTATTTATTCCCCAAAATAACCTTATTTTCAGGTTGGCACATTAGGAGAGAGCAAGAAATGAGACCATAGCTACATGCAAGCATAACCAGCATTTGTACACACATTCAAACATCCACATCCAGTAGCAGAAGTGACCGCAGAGCTATTTTGCATTCACGGGAGCATCCTGGGAAGCGCCATCACCACATCAAACTTAATCCATCTGATCAACCGCCATTACCATCCAGCTATCAAGCTCATACAATAGTAAGGATTTTTTTAATCAACAATCATCAAATTTCATTTTAGTAGGCTCTGTTACCTCTACTATTAGTTTCTACTTGCACCCCCATTCCCCCACCATTTACCTTCATGCAAGTTTGATCATTCCTTCACCCACATCATTAAATTTACCATACCTGACTATTAAACACCTCTGATTATACCTAAGATCTCCATAGACCCTTCCATTGCCCTCCTCATTTCCATTTAGTCTCAGATTTGTCCTTACACCAAGGTTTTAATAAGTTTATGTCACCCAACTGTACCGACTTCAGTTATTCATGACCATCTTTGGTCCAGCATGAACCGTCATCGATTACACTAGACCGATGCCAGTCTTTGTGCTTTACCCTCAGACCAAGAATAGAGTCTAAATTCTCCACCAAATACCCAAAACAACCTAGAAACCAGACCTTGACCAATACCAGTACTCAGAAAGATACCTTGCCCTTCATATTCAATCATAGCTTAGCCTATTGTGAACGAATTTTCTTATTGTAGTCGAATGAGATACCTAAATCATTTTAAATATAGTAGGATTTCATTTATTGTTAACATTGAATTGTTTTAAATAGCAGATCGACAAATTTCTAGGGAGTATCACACTTCTCAGAACTAGCATATGCTAGGTATTCCACTGTCATATGCTATTTAATCTCTTTTTGTGGTCTTGTTGTTCATTTCAGGTAGTTCCTCCTAGTCAAAAGGAAGCTCACACAATCAGTTGTGGATCAAGAAGTCATACGCGTGCAACAACCTTCAACTAGCTTTAACAAGTATTCCTCCTAGCCCTTTTTACCCTTATATGTATCTCCCCCTTCAAACCAATACATTCCTTCCATATATTTTCTTCCTATAGTCCAAACAGACATTGAACCTATTTTTGACAACAATCTTCTAACACCTAACAAGAACTTGAATTTACTTCAAGACTCTCTATCAAAACTTGACATAATAGAGGAGGGTCCCTCATCAAGCACAATTGAGCTTCATTCCATTCTTCCCATTCTGGCCCCTATGCCTAGCATATCTAGTCTTGTTGTCAAAATACAACCAAAACAAGTTTTGTATATTGCTTCAACACAATCTTTCATGTCCATTATACCTCACATGATCCATCCTATAGGAATCTCATCAATGATAATTCCTACTTTTCAATATATCTACATGAGCACACTCTATGAGGTATGTATACCCAAGAATTCCCTTATACAACCATTTCAAGTGTTAATTTCAATTTTTTTGTCCAATAAATTAATTCACAACCTAGAAGGAGAAACATTGACTATTTCCTCTCTATGGCTTACAAGGAACCCTGATTATACATCTAGAGATCTATCCTTCTTTCCTCACACTCTTTCGATCACAGGTGAATATGTCTCTCAACATCTTCCCCATATCGACAATATTCTTCTAACATCACATATGTCTTTCGATCTCATCGAAGACTTGTCTAATCACACATCCTTTAACTTTTGTCCTGTCCTTCCAAGTCTAGTATTTCAGGACCCATTGAATTATTTGATTCAATCTTTTAACTTGGATCATGTCCACCTAAGTCTCGTATTACAGGACTTATCAAAACTTTGGTTTCACTCCTTTGACTTGGCTCATGTCCATCCAAGTCTCGTATTTCAGAACTTATTGAATCTTTTGATTCTCCCTCTTGACTTGAATTTTTTCTATACTAGTCTTGTATCTCAAAACCATTCAACTTCAATAAACATGGACCTTTTTCTTGATGAATCCATTTCAAACCTTCATTCTCCAAAAATTCAAAAAATGCAAAAATCATAAAAAGAGAATAAAACTGTGTATTAGAGTGATGTTTTCCAATCGGAAATGGCAATGTGTGTACTAATAATGGTAAGCATTCCATCTATTGGTATATACCGTAATCATACTATTATCATGTATTCACTTTCTTCACCTATTACGACATATGTTAACCTTGTTCCTCTTGGGCATTTTGTGTCTCATCTTTGTTATGATTCTTATGATTCCAAATATTTTTACCTATGTTTTTGTCTCGAAGCTTACTGATGGAAACTCCTCCTTTCAAATAATCTCTCTCTTTAACTGACTGTGTGCATGTATACTTTGCTTAATGCTAAATCAAATGAAGCAAGAACTACCACCTAAAATAGTTCTATAATTTAGCTAAAACAAAGCATAAACACCATCATGATAAGAATTAAACAAGGGTTAGATGCTAGCATTCATAAATACAAACTTTGAAACTAACAATGCTATATATCTAAACTCCTCTATTCTCTGACAACAAATAAATGAATGGACCTAAGTAAGCTCCATGGCTATCAAAATAGTTGTCCTTAATGTTCCATGAACCTAGGAATGGGGGCTAATCAAAGTTGGGCTACAAGACCCTTTTGACACCTCCCATATGACCCAAGCACTTTAAGAAAGAGGCTTAACTCTTCAAGATGATGAACTCTCTAAAGGGCAAGGTGCAAGCTCTTAGTCTCTTTGATATATGCTTTGCATTTTCTCTCTTAGAACGTTTAGGTGTAAGTAAAAAGGTAGGTGGAAGGATCTTTATATAGCCCAAAGGATAAAGGATTCAACACATTCTCATGAATGTGGGATAAAGGTAAAACATGATTAGGAATGGATAAGGTTACTTTATTAAAGGTAACCTTACTTTAGAAGGGTTTAATACATGTTTAGCAAGTCATGGGAGTTGGGGGTATTTTAATTAATCAAAGGTGATTAATTAATAGGTAGGTGTAAGCTTATAGAAGCCAATTAGAAGAATATTAGTGTGATTTAGGCTATTATAAGGGGATTAAATCAATTAAATATTGATTTATTGGTTAAATGGAAGGGAAATCTAATTAATTAATAATAATTAATTAGTCTAGGTAGAAGGGGTGATTTATTAACGGAAGGTTGTTAATTAGGGTATTTGTTGGATAGACAACTTAATTAATTAGCTTAGTGTAATTAATTAATGATGATATGAGGGAAAATTAGTGTTTTTGACGATATGTCGTCGATTTGTGAGAAAGGGGATAATTAGCGCAATTTAAGTATTTAAATTGCTTGGGCGTAATTATAGGTGTCTACATTTGCCCCTCTTTGGGGTGGCGTAAGTGATGCCACTTCAAAGATAGTAGATAGAATAGATTTTGAAGGGATAGAAGAAAAATTAGTAGGAGGGAGAGATGCCCCCTTGAGTGTCAATGGGGTGATGAAGGAAGTCGATCGACGATCGAAAAAAGATGAGAAGTAGGCAGAAGAATGGGGAATAGGTAGGATGCCCCAAGGAGAGGGAGAATTAGGGGTGAAAGGGAAGTGGTGTAGAAGAAATATGGATGAGGGGAGAGAAGAGCTTAACCTCTAGCCACTTTTTTGTTTGGAACAAATTTGATGTCATCATATTGCCATAGGAACTACATCATCGGTCCTTATGAAAAATATAAGCATACAGAAAAGGTAGAATGACATGAAAAGCCATACTACGAACAATTGTCCATTACTGAAAGTACCAACTCCACGTAACATATAATAATGCAATGTAATACGAGAAGGAAACAAGCTCATATAACAGGAAAAACAAGTACGAACACACATATCCAACCCAACAACGGTTAAGACAGTTGTACAAATGTTTTGTTATCAGTGCTGAAGAGATCCACAAGTTTGTGATTGAGGACAAGGGTTAAAAATGATGCCCCAAGAATGGATACATGCAAGGGGAAATGAAAATGGACACGGATTCCATGCAAAGTGTTTGTGTGTAACGAAATAGCACCAGGAAACCAAAATTGCCCCAGAGCACAGATGAAGCAAACTGTTAGCTTTTGTGAATAGTTGTGAATCCAGTGATCCACGAGTCATATTAATTGGGGAAGATGTGAGACAAACCAACAAGATATGGAGAAAATACCATGCGCAAGACACAAGTTTTAGCCGTAAGAAGCAAGTTACCATTTTGTAGGGTGTTTTACTGTTTAGGATTTTTTGAAAAAATTTACCTTGTTTTTGGATTTTTTTTTTTTGTTTTTTGATGTTTTCTGAAACATATTTGAATGTTTTGGTTGATTTTAAATTTTTTATGAAACTATGTATAGGAATATAAGGAAGCATGGATGCCCCTAGCAATATATGGGATGTACAAGGGCATAAGGCCACGTGCGTACTAGAAAGGTGAAGATGCAAAAAATTTCCCAAAAGTTAGGTGGGAGTATTCAAAGGTAAACTCTTCACAGGTAGAAATGGGACCTAAGGCCATTATGGATAGGTTCAACATGAATGGTGAACGTAAACCCATGAAGTGCTGGGAAGAAGCAAGGATACCCCTAGCGTAAGTTGGCCTACAAGCACATGATAAAAAGGAGAAGATTGTTTTTTTTTTTTGGAAGGGGACAAAGGTTTCAACAAACATGGAAAATAAGTAATCTTATACACATGGATGTTCTGAATGAAGTAGAAGAATGATGTGAATGATATGAATGTAGCTTAGAAGCCTCACAATGAAGAAGTGAGTAGCCAATAGGCATAAATCGTGAGATGAAATATGGACTAGAGTAAAATTCTGAACAAGGTCCAAAAGAGACACTTGGTAACATACTAATCCTGTTTACTCATAGAGATCTAGTGTGTTGCACGTGGATTTTATTACCTCTTGAAGTGAATATTTAATAGACAACAAGTGAAGAGACCCTAGCCAATGTGTAGGAATGATTTATTTTTGATAAGTGATTTTGTGAATGGAGGGTGAAAGGATAGCCGTACATTGCTCCGTTGCCAGCCAAGCGTCCATAGCCCTCGACGGAGATGTATTTGATTCTAATCACAACATTGCTCTACTGCCTAGTCAGGTGTCCATAGCCCCGATAGAGATTATTGGAAATACCCCAAGAGAGAGTTATATATTAAAAATTTTTTTATTTGTAGCCTTTTAGCTTTTGAGTTTTGTATTGATTCTTTTGCTTTCTGAAAACTTATTTCAGTTCTCTTGTTTGACAAGGGGTTAAAAACCACTGATGGCTTGATGGAAGGAGGTGGAAGTGATTGTGATGATGACATTGGCTAGTGTCAACAAAATATGTCCAAAATTTCTTCGTAACAAGTTTATTAGATGTTTTGAATGTGATAGGATCTCTATGAGGTCAGTCGTTCTTTAATTTACCAAGGGTGATAAAAGACCAGGGGAAAACAGATACCATAGTGATAAATGTCACAAAATGCATGCAAATAAGCTAACCAAAATATCATCGAAGGGATGAAAATGGTAGGAAGACTTGCAAAAGAATAGCAAGGAAGGGAAGAAAGAAATATCCATGTGTACGTAACACCTGATTGCAATGTTTGATCTTTGTACCTTTGATTTTTGTTTTTTTTTTTTATTTTTTATATTTTTGATATATGTATATATATATATATATTGAACCGTTGTTACTAACAAAGTCCCTCTATGTGATAGGATCCAACAACGATGTTTGCGACTTCCTTGATAAGCGAGACTAAGCATGTTTGTTTATCAAGAGTCATGTTTTTCCCCAATCTCGATAACCATGGTGATTTCACACTCAAGAAAAGGACTGTGATTTATCCTGAAACATGGATTTTGTATGCGGAAGCTTGAGTTCCCTATCCAGAGGTTTATGCACTTTACGCTATTACTTGATGGTTATGTTGATGTGTCGTTCTTGAATCGCGCTTGATTTACAACTTTGAGATTTGTTCCAATTGTTGGGGGATTTTGAGCTCCTAGAAGTTTTGACCTGAGCTTGATAATGAACCTATTTGGGTTTCTTATAGGCTGATGCTTGAATTTTTCTGACCTCGAGAAGGAGAAGAATGTGAACATTTACGATTGATGATAGGGAACGATAGAAATGGTAGTGGGCTTTCCATAACCATTGATAGAAGAAATATGTGATAGATGAAAAGGATACAGTCCAAGAATTGAAAGAGGATGGGCTACCAGGAGGTGAGCCATGGATAGAAGGTGAAAGGCTACTAGGATGTGGACCAAGAATAGAATAAGAAGGGCTACTAGGACGTGACCCATAGATAGAAGACGAAGGGCTACTAGGATGTGGCCCAAGAATAGAAGAAGAAGGGCTACTAGGATGTGACCCATAGATGTAAGATAAATGGGCTGCTAGGATGTGGCCCAAGAATAGAAGATGATGGACTACCCGGGGGTGATCCATACCTATAAGACAAAGGGCTAGTTGGACATGCCCCAAGAATAGAAGATAGTGGGGCTACTCGAAAATGTCCCACAATTAATAGAGGGAGGGCTATTAGAATGTGACCCACACCTAGATGAAGATGAAGGGCTACTTGGCATTGACCCCAGAAGACATTGTGATTGAGGAATTATGATAGACAAAGAGTTATTGGGTGATGAGAAGATAGGCCATAGATCTATGCAAGACCAAGGAGTTTCATCACATAATGAAGAATGTGAAGATGGAAGAATAGAGAGGAGGATCAAGTTGCATGATTTGAGGCTCTTCCTCTATTTCTTGATCAAAGGAATCAACCTTTTCCTCACAATATGCAGATGCATCAAAGTCTAAAGAGAATCCTTTTTTGTAATCTACTAAAGGAATATCTTCATATGCCCCTATAAATGCCCTGATTGCTTTCTTCATTCTGAAAGAGATCAATCGGTATGAGTTGTTGATCGATCCATAGGGGTTTATTGGAAGAAATAGGTTCACTTGGTGTGGAAGGTTGAGAAGATGTTTGATGATTTTTTTATAGAAGAAGATGGTGTGTGGGGGACGAAGAATAAGTGTAGCTAGATGTCTCAGGAGTAGAAGAAGGTGGTATGGACCTACCTATACAATGGTATGTCATATGTAAAATAGTAGGATTAAGTCCAAAGTCTGTAGATTGTGATGCATGAGTTTGATTCAGATGTTTTTCTCGAAGGACTTTGAGTCACACGAATCTTCACAGAAGGAAGATTCCATGGGGGTGATTGATGAAGAAGGTCCTGCAAAGAAGGGGAGGACTGTGATTCAAGCATCGCATTAGATAAATTGATTAAAAGGGTCCTGCGAAGGAAGAGAGGACCGTGATTCAAGAATTGTATTCACTACTTCTGATCGGAGGGATTTGGAGTTGCGTCTATCTTCAAAGGAAGAAGACGTCATTGAGGTGACTAATAAAAGGAGTCCTGCGAAGAAAGGGAGGACCGTGACATAAGAATCACATTAGATGATTGATGAAGAGGATCCTGTAAAGAAAGGGAGGACCATGACTTAGGAGTCGCATTAGATGACTTAGGAGTTGAATTAGATGACTCCGAATAGTAGTTTGGATCTGAATCCTCAGAAGAGTCAGAGGAAATATTTGGATTGGAATCCTCAGAAGAAGATGAAATGTTTGGATTAGAATTAGAAAAAGAGTGGGGGGGACTCGAATAATAATTTGGATCAGACGTTTCTAAATCATACCACTGACTATGAGATGAAGGTGGGGAACGAGTTACCTGTATGGGCTCTCTAGTATTAAGAACCAAACGAGGTTTAGTTGTGATGGGAATCCTATGATTTGAATTGTTGAACCTAGGTTCTGTATTTTTGTAAGTATGGGGAACCACACGATAGTTAGTCATTTTTGGCGCTGTTTAAAGCACAGATAGTTTGATGGAACTCCTTCAAAGGGAAGGAAGTGACATGTCAATTTGGGTATCATAAGGACAACCAACTAGACATTGTGTAAGTATGGGGATGTGTGTGTTATTTTTTGAAGGTCTAAGGAAAATAGACATTGTGATGACGTAATATCAATGAGATAAAAAGGGATTGTCCTAGAAAATAAGTTTTCTGAATGAATAATCACAAGGAACAATCATGCGAGTGTGAAACCCAAATCCAATCAACAAGAAAATACACCATATGAAAATGCGATGCAAAGATGATCAACAAGATGTTTTCACTTATGCCAAGTTCAAGGAAATGAACAAAACGTAAGTAAAAACAAGAAGTCAATGCGATCTCCCAATCAAGATATACGATGAGCGAGCTCAAACTTGATTAAGACCTATATCTCAAAAAGTGCCAATTACAATTTAAGAATGACACAACAATATCACCAAGATATGTTAACCCACTTTGCGAGAAAGTGAAGTATTGATATCGAGGTGTTATTGATATAACATGCACAAATAGTAACACCTAGCACTCTTTGAAATCGAGGTAATAATAGAACTAAACTAAAAAGCTCAAAGTATACTTAGGAATACTTAAAAATGTGTGCAACATAACCATACAATATAGGTATTTATGTCGAGTTTACAAGAAACAAGACATAAATATCGAAATTGTAGTGATATGATACAAACAAGCTAACTCTTCTAAGGAAGTCTGTGGTGATGAACCATGCCTAACTACAATGACGATCTTGACGTGGGTATCAAGATCACAATGGCTACCAAATGACGTGAAAACACCTCCGCTCACTTTAGACGTTTAACTAACCCAGCCGTAAACATGGATGGGCGTAAATGAGCATAAAAGTGAGAGAAACAGTCGAATGGCAACACAAAGGTAATCACACCCCTTTTGATCAACAAAGTGTCAAAAGAATATGAAGGAAATAAATCAAGAAAAATGATGAAAAATGCTATCCTCACTCCAGCAGAGTTTTGCCTCGCCCTAAGACAAGTAAAAAATAGGTGAAATTAATATCTCACACGTTTCTCAAAAAGAAGGTTCACAACTCAACATTGTTTTAAAATGGTCAAAGTGGGCTCTTGGCCAAAGTATATTCTCCTAGTTGGTTCTCTCGCCCTAGGTGTTACAAAGTTGCCAGGAGTGAGAGCGATTTACCCAAAAAGTCACACTGACTATTTTGGGAGTATCTCGGTTTTACTTTACCCCCTTCAAGAACAGCAGGCAATTAGTGCGTCTACGTGTACTATCACTGGGGTCGCCACAACGGACAACTTGTAATGCTATCTCACAAAGGAAACACTAGTCAAGTAGGTAGTGTGGAGCACTTCCTGTTTTGTCCACAAGGTTCCCTCTTGCGTGGACTACTTTGGGGGTTCCTAGAACCACTCCCATTGTTGTAGCTTAAGGTGTTATGCGAAAGGGGTTATGTTCCAATTGAGCGGAGAGGGACGTACCCTTTTCCGAAACCTGCAATACAGTGTTTTGAATATGTTGTTCTTTTTATCTTGTTTAATTAGGTTTGGTTTGATTGAAAACCTTTTGGCAACCTGTATAACAACTGTATTAGTAGTTTTTTATTTCATTTTGATTCCTCCTTTCTTTGACAAGCGTTTTTAGGTCCTGCACTTAAGCGTTAGTAGTTCTCCAAAAAAATCATTTTATTTAAAAGAGGATTAAGAGTTGCTTTTGATTCTCAAGATCATCTAAGGATGCAAGATAAGATCATACACAACAAATAATCCACCTAAAAATTAAAGAAAATATTTTCAATCAATGAACCATACAAAATTCTTGATAAATGTTCATTCCCTTAAACTAAAATTGAAAGATGAAGTTTCCAATTTACCAAATGTTATAAAATGAAGACTAAAGTTGCTTTTGATTCACAAGATCACCCTAATGTGCAATAGAAGAGCATACACAAACTTTATCCCAACTATATAGAAATGGAAAACTTCAAATCAAAGGACCATTGAGAAATGCTTTGTAAAAGGTTCATTCCATTAAGCAAAATGAATAATCAAGTTTCCAAGTTTAATCCCAATGTTAACAAAATAGAGATCAAAGTTATTTTTTATTCTCAAGATCACCAAAATGTGCAAGAGAAGAGCATACACACGCTTTGGTCTAAATCGAGTAAGCATGAAAATACAACATTCATCAAAACATTAGACATGTTAGAAAATGAACAGTTTTCAAATAACAGAAAAACTTGTAATTTTTGTAACTATAAATCCCTAATTTATGTTTTCATTGCATAGTTAAATTCAATACCTTTCCAACGCAAAAAAAAATGGAGTCATTTCGAGTTTGGGAGCAAAAGTTATGGCCTTCGGAAGATGGGTTACACATATGCTCTTATGCTCATTGGTATGCACTTGACATGCACTCAAAAAATGTCAAAAAAACGTCCCTTAACCTGCAAAATGGGTAAATTTTTTCTAACCAAGATTCAATTTTGACAAAAACCCATCACATTAATATATGAATAGAAGACTCAACGCTATCAAACATTAACATACATGCTCAAGAATTTAAGATTTTCAAGAAATTGACAAAACTAGCATGTAGAATGATGAAAAAGTAAGCTCTAAAAATGAAAACATGATGAAATCTTGAAATTTTCTCCCCAAGATTAAATTTTGACAGTAACCCACCACATTAATATGTAAATAGAAGACTCAGCACTATCAAACACTAACCTACATGCTCAAGAATTGAAATTTTTTAAGAAATTGACAAAATTAGCATGTAAAATGTTGAAAAAGTAAGCTAAAAATGAAAACATGATGAAATCTTGAAAATTTCTCACCAAGATTAAATTTGGGCAACAACCCACCACATTAATATGTAAATAAAAGACTCAGCACTATCAAACACTAACCTACATGCTCAAGAATTTAAAATTTTCAAGAAATTGATAAAACTATCATGTAGAATGTTAAAAAAGTAAGCTCTAAAAATGAAAACATGGATAAATCTTGAAATTTTCCCATCAATTCTAATTTTGACAGAACTTCACCTCCTTCATACCTACAAGGAATACCCAACACATGCACACTCAACAAAACAAGTTAAGAAAAACAAGTTACATCAACATGTGTAAAAGAGGGTTAGTAACCAAAAATAAAACTTAACTACAAAAACTTGAAATTAAGTGCAAAGGACAATGGAGTAAGTCCCACCGGGCATGCCAAATGTGTGCATGTATATTTTTCTTAATGCTAAATCAAATGAAGCAAGAACTACCACCTAAAATAGTTCTACAATTTAGCTAAAACAAAGCATAAACACCATCATGATAAAAATTAAACAAGGGTTAGATGCTAGCATTCATAAATACAAACTTTGAAACTAACAATGCTAAATATCTAAACTCCTTTATTCTCTAACAACAAATAAATGAATAGACATAAGTAAGCTCCATGGCTATCAAAATAGTTGTCCTTAATGTTCCATGAACCTAGGAATGGGGGCTAATCAAAGTTGGGCTACAAGACCCTTTTGACACCTCCCATATGACCCAAGCACTTTAAGAAAGAGGCTTAACTCTTCAAGATGATGAACTCTCAAAAGGGCAAGGTGCAAGCTCTTAGTCTCTTTGCTATATGCTTTGCATTTGCTCTCTTAGAAAGTTTAGGTGTAAGTAAAAAGGTAGGTGGAGGGCTTTTTATATAGCCCAAAGGATAAAGGATTCAACACATTCTCATGAATGTGGGATAAAGGTAAAACATGATTAGGAATGGATAAGGTTACTTTATTAAAGGTAACCTTACTTTAGAAGGGTTTAATACATGTTTAAAAAGTCATGGGAGTTGGGGGTATTCTAATTAATCAAAGGTGATTAATTAATAGGTAGGTTTAAGCTTATAGAAGCCAATTAGAAGAATATTAGTGCGATTTAGGCTATAATAAGGGGATTAAATCAATTAAATATTGATTTATTAGTTAAATGGAAGGGAAATCTAATTAATTAATAATAATTAATTATTCTAGGTAGAAGGGGTGATTTATTAACGGAAGGTCGTTAATTAGGGTATTTGTTGGATAGACAACTTAATTAATTAGCTTAGTGTAATTAATTAATGATGATATGAGGGAAAATGAGTGTTTTTGACGATATGTCATCGATTTGCGAGAAAGGGGATAATTAGCACAATTTAAGTATTTAAATTGCTTGGGCCTAATTATAGGTGTCTACACTGACGTCACTGAACTTCTTTACCTGGTCCTTTTTTACTGCCCATCTCAATATATGGTGTTAAACCCTTGTTTCCTACTAGTCACATGAGGCTAAGACTCGGGGGTAGAATGTTCCTTCCTAATAAGCACACTATCAACATATAATGCAAAATTTAATCAATCTAAAAAATACAAAAAATTATAAAATCAATACGCATTTCTTCCTTCGCAGTCTATGGTGATAAGCTCATACTTCTTACTTACAGTATGAGACTGGGAATGGATAAATCCCTTACTCACCTACCTTTTGTCTTTGGTATTGATCCATTTCCTTTTACTGATGACATGGGGTAACATGTAGGGGGGTCCTTCATAAAAAAATAAAAAAATAATTAACTAATTAATCCTTTTATGAAATCTAATTCAAAGTGCTTCATCAAAAACATCCCAGGAAGTAATTTAGTTGCTCATGCTACAGAGAGACACTAGTTACTTCAACCAAATTTTTCCAATCACTAGGCCATCAATGGATCTGAGTCAAGTCAAAACCTATAAAGCGGAATCATCTTATAATCAGTCACAAAAATCTTGGCTGGAGATGAGTTAAATGTTTCTCATACGGATCATTGTTATAGCTTATGTCATTGCATCCTTTCTCTTCACCATTTAATTATCACTATTCATCTCATTTTTCATGTCCGTCTTAGCTCTCAATGATGAGCTCTCGCATCTTCCTAGTTGTGTGGAGCCACAAGCGGAGTGACACACCCTAATCATTTTATCATCTACATTTCCACCAATGGAATGGAATGATTTTAATTATTTGTACAAGGCTTTCAAGTAGTGTACCTTTTAAACGAGTTGTAATATACCTAAAAAAAATTCAAAAATGTCTCGCAAAACTTTAAAAAAATAATATAAAATTGTTCAAAAACATAAAAACAATATAAAATTGTCCAAAACTCCAAAAAATAGTTTCAAACTGTCATAATCAAAACATTCAGATAATGTTTGACAAAATTTCAGCAACTGGATAACACAGTTCAACACCTTCACCATTTTTATGGTGCTCATCATGATTTTTCCAGGGGGATACTCAGCTGGAGGGAGATGCCACTACGGATGTATCATCCGTGTGGTCCTGAGGAAATCATCTAAGCAGGCCTTTTGCAACCTAACTTTACACATTCAGGGAACAAAAAGATTTTAAACACCTAGATTTTTAATCTAATACAGATCAAAATTTAGAAACTTAGAATTTAGTTACAAGATGCATCTTGAAATCTTACTGCAATGTCATGATCTCCTATCAATTTGTCGTTGATGCAATCTTCTCGCGTGACAATAATAGACTCACGAGGGGTAAGCTACATACAAATAATGTAAATTTCAAATTAAATATTTCATGTACAAAATTTTATATTGTAGATTTAAGTAATAAGAAATAATTCCTAAATAAATTTACAAATTTGAAAAATTATACCTCAGTTAGTGGATCTGTTAAGATGCTATGACAGTATCCTATAGCATTTTTCCACAGTTTGCATATATGGAGGATTCTCTCTGGCAGTCTTTAAGCTGGACACAAAAAACATGTACAAATCAATATTACATCTATAAGAATTCCATAACAGAGCCAAAGCATAATCCACGTGGAACTTCCACAATTAGAAACAAAGTATAAAGAGAAACTAACTTGCGTATTAAGTCATGTGAGGTGTGCTAGTAGCCTCAGTTCCCAGATAAGATGATGTATTTCCCGCCAGGCTCCTGCATATAAAAGACATGGACATATATTAACTTTTTGTTTACATTTGTACATGTGAAACACTTATGAATAATAACAGTAAAATAATCAAATGAAATTTCAAAAATTTAAGTACAACATCATGACAACTTACGTTTCAGAAAAACATGCCCAGCTGCAGCAGCTAGCATCCTCGATGCCGGATGTTTCCTTCACCAGATGAATGCTATTTAAAATATCAATAAAAACTTGATAAATTTCATACTTTTATGTATGTACCATGATGTAACAATGCAAATACATACAACTATTAAAATCTTCCCTACGCATGATATGCTAAACTATGTGTAGGGTATAGTCCCATATTAAGATATTTCCTTCGTGACATAACTTCACCTGGTGCAATTTAGACCAATTTGATCCTTTGCACCAGTTCCAAAAATTCTACCATCAGTCTCATAAGGAGTCAAAAGAAATCATTCTGATCCAGTCAAATGATGTCTCATTCCGTAATTGTGCATATTTGCATCCACATGATTCATCAGTGGTGTGGTGCGCATTAGGAACATGACGCCTCCACTTAACATCACGAATATGTAATCTAGTCACTATGCTGGGTCAGATGTGTACACTTTGAGCTCCCTCAATGCATGTAGTGTGTCAATCTTCACAACCTCCTTCACTTTGTAACCCTGGTGATCAATTGAAGGCTAGTGGAGGTATTTTGGGCATGGGGGATCCTTTGTTGACCTATGCTTTGCACTAGTGTCTACTATGTGTATGAGCCACCTCCTTGTCCATAAAACATCCAGATTCTTTCAAAATAATTTGGTGACCTCATTTATTGCATGAAACAACATAATATAAGTTTCTTCAAAAAATAGAGAGTAACCTCATTGTTGTTACATGGTGGATAGATACAAAAACCATCTCACCATCTTTGTCCCAATCCCTTGTTTTCTTGATATCATGAGGTCATCATGGCACCACCTGGATTGGGAACCATTTGCAAGTAACTATGAGGGGGCATTGGTCTACCATTATGGTTAGTAAATAATGCATCCGAATGTGGTCTTTACCAATTTTTTAATCTTTTACAATCCGCATGGGATAATACTATCTGCATACCACCACCTACAATCACCTCTACAAGGTATTCTATCTATCTATTTAGTTGGTTGCGGAGTCAAATGTAGACACGCCAATTAATGTTTGACACTTGTATTAGCTAAATTCATTCCGAGACAGATATTGTGGCATGATTTTGTCTTATAGTCTGAATAAGGTTCTGCAATAACAATTTTATTTTGTTGGATTCTTCCAACGATATCACACTTATGTTCCTGCTGGTTCCGTGGGGACAGAAGGAGCCACAAGAGGTGGATCTATGTTTGGAGGGTTTTTAGGACCCCTTTGGAGGGTTTTGAGGAATATAATTGATGGTTTTTTCAGGATTATGAGCTTACCGAACAACTGATAAAACAAAAAAATGTGTATACATTAAAGAAAAAATCTGAAAACCACATGAAAATCACAAAAAAACCTAAAATGCAAACAAAATTATCAAAATCGAGGGTTTACCTCTTTGTCTTGGTGGCATGGTTGAAAATATCACTGATCCAGAAGTACGAAGAGAAATTTTTAGGGGGCAATTCAAAGCGTACACGTGCTAACCAGGCCTAGGAGAAACTGCAGATTTTGTTGGGGTTAGCACACTGGTTGTACAGATAATATATCAGATCTAAGCATATATGCAAATAAAAGTGAATATTCTACCAGAAGATAAATATACAAAACAAGAGACATAAATCAACACTAGATTTAACGTGGTTTATCCTAGTGTGGGCTACGTCCACCAAGAAACAATCCAATCTATTATCCAAAGCTTTGACAAGATATACAATGAAGATTTACAATCTTCCACACCTCTCAGATGTTCAGTACTTGTCTTTCACTTCAAGCTTTTGCTTCTACCACCAAGAACTCCCTCTCTCACCAACCTTATTCTCACAGTAATCATCAAATTCTGCAAGTTCTTGTCTTAATCATTACTTATAAACCCTAGCTATTTCATGCTTATATAGTCATTTATAGACTTAGGGAACTTAGCCATGCAATTAAAATCAATAAATCTATGCTTTAATGCTAAAAATAGATATAATTCCTGAGAGTTAATTAAAACTTCGTCATACATAGGCAACAGACGCTCAGTTTTGCCCTAACCGATCATCGGTTCCTACTTTCCCTTGACCGGTGTTGGTCTTCCTTGACCGATGTTGGTCCCTGCCATTAACCGATGTCGGTTACTATGTTTTCCAACAAGTTCTCATATTGTATGCTAAAATCGAATTAATTGAGCTCCACAACTCAACAATCTCCCACTTGGAGTTTAATTACTGCACCATACCTATACAAAATCATTCTTGGATCCTTCCTTGGCTTTGTTCCTTCCTCTTCAAGTCTCAAACTCGAAGATACAAACAGAAGTGGAGTGTAGCTCCAACTTCTCCTTTGCTAATGGCTTCGTTAGCATATCTGCAAGGTTATCACTCATATGAATCTTGTACAGATTCAACTTCCCATCCTCCAATACCTATCTTATGAAGTGATACCTCAACTGAATGTGTTTTGTTCTTGAATGAAACACTGAGTTCTTTACTACTTGAATGAAACACTGACTATCACTAAACAGTTTGCAATCATCTTGATCATTTCCTAACTATTTCATGAACCTACTCATCTATATCATCTCCTTGCTAGCCTCTGTAGCTGCAACATACTTTGCCTCTATAGTAGACAAAGCCACAACCTTTTGAAATCTTGAAATTTAGATAATTGTCTTCCCACCTACTATGAAAATATATCCAGTAGTTCTCCTTCTACCATCCAAATCTTCATCCATATCTGAATCAACATAACCACAAAATGAAATATTCTAACCTCCATAGTATAACTGCATACTATATGTCCCTTTTAAATACTTGAAATTTATTCACATCCTAGTTCATATATAACTTTGGTGTGGTTCTTTCTATTACATATTTTATATCTTTTTTTCATTTGCCTGTGTTGTGTTTTCCTTCTGGTTTATTTAAGCCATGGAATAACTTCCTTTTTTTTTGCATGTGTCTTTCTAAACTTTTGAAAATCCAATAAAAAATAAATTATTTCAAAAATCAAAAAAACAACATCACAAAACTTTCGGAAAAATATTCACTTATCACAAGTATCCCATAATTGGAAAACCCTTTAAAGTGAATTATTTGACATCTCAATACAATCTTGATAAATGTTATACTTTTATCTATTACCCTAGTGACTATGCCAATATTACAACTATCACTTTCTTCCCTTCGCATGATATGCTAACTCTGCTTGGGGCAAGTCCCAAAATTATTTTTCCTTCATGATATAACTTCACCTAGGGTAATTTCAACTTTGATCATTTGCACAACACATTCAACAAGATTTTCATAAGGAGTCGCTTTAAGTCTGTTCTTCAAGTCTAATCCTATTCCCACTTGGGAACATTTGTATCTACTTAATCATCATTGTGGCACGCATTAGGGGCATGGCATCTTGTCTTCTTTTCCGTCTTTTTGTTGCATTGTTGATGTTTATGCATCTTAGATCCCTTACAAGTAGTGTGATTACATCTTGGTTCCTTTGTAACCCTAGTGTCGACACCTACTTTGTATTTTGGGTTTGTTTTCCTTTTTTATCTTTTCTTTGTTGTGCGTTTACGCGCATCTAGGTTAACCATCTTGATTATTTCATAATCATGGTAACGACTTTATTGTAAAACAACAAAAATTAGGATGCTCTAAAAATTACTCTCCAAATAACGCTCATGCTACAAACATGGTCCTTTCCCATATTTTTTCTAATCCCTTGCTTTCATTCTATCAAGAAGTTGTTTTCACCTTGTTGTGCCATCCACCCACTTGAGGGGGCATTCCATTCTTCTTGCTGGGGCATCCCAATACTTCACAATTTTCTATTTTTTGATCTGCATACGTCTACTATCTTTAAAGCACTATTTCTTTGCAATAGCACTTTAAAGAGGGGAAAACTGTAGACACCCCATAATTACACTTCTATTTCCACTTGTTCCTAGTGATATTCTAGTACACCCTTGTATTCACCCATTTACGATTAATTCCTTAAATTAATTAATTAACACACATTTTACCCCTTTGGAGTAATTAAATTAATCCCATGTATCCTTAGTACCTCTTTAGCTAAATTAATTGTTATTTATTAATTAATTAAGTGTATGCACATTCTAGTCATCTGCCACTTGCTCAGACTCCACCTAGACTCCACTTGGACTCCTTATCCTTATCCTAATTAACTGCACTTCTAGAATCCTAGAAATGTGGGGGCAATTAAAATGCACGTATAACCACCTTTTTGAATGCAGCTTTTTGTTGGGGTTAGCACACCGGTTATATAGATAATATATCATATCTAAGCATACATGTAAATAAAAGATGGATATTCTACTAGAAGAAATATACAAAACAAGAGATATAAATAACCACCAGTAATATCTAATGTGGTTCAACCCAGTGAGGGATACATGAGAGTCCTAACTGCTAAAGCGTATGGCGCTCATGTCGTATATTTGACCTCCAAATGACATGATATACAATTGAATATTTTCTCAATCTTCCACAGTTTCCAGCTATAGATGTACTAATACTTTCTTTCATTCTGCAAGCTTGTTGCTGTCTATCACCCTGTAGATATATTCTCTCTCTCAGACAAATATAATTACAAGTTCTTCCTGAATTCTCTATGTAATAATTAATTCTAAGGACCCTACCTTTCCATGATCTTATATAGTCCTTTATATACTAATGTGTGAGCTATCTTAGCCATGTAAGCTACAATCAATAGTCCTCCATACTTTAGATGCTAAAAATAAGCATCTCAACCACATGAGAGTTAATTAAAAAATATAGCTCGCATAGGTCCAACTGACATCGGTTGGCCCTAAACACGATGGTCAGATCCCACAGTGACAGATGCTGATCCCTCCTCATGCCGATGATGGTATCAAACCTCATGTGTCATTTCCTAGAAAGTTTCTTGATTGCCCAAACGTGTTATTTTGGAAGCTACACATTGATTTCTCCTTACAAATTAACTTCGAAAGATTACCCAAGCGTTATGAATTTGTATATACAGATCTCTTAATCCAAAGGATGACCATAAAGTAAAGTAGATCTTGGCATCTGACTATGATCCACAATGCAAAAAATCCTGATAATAAAGACTAAGGACTCATGGCAGTACAGAAGATGAAGTCATCTTTAAGCAATGAAGAATGAAAACACTTGGGCAAATGTCAGAGACCTGACTTACTATGTAAATCCATTGGACTAAAAGCGCAATCGTGCTTGAAGCTTTTTTCCACAAGTCTTCACACAAGTGAAAGTATAAAATCCCAATTGGTAAGCATATGTAGCGCATAAAAATACTATTTTCATAGATCCCAAGTGTGCTTCTATTCCAAGTTTGTCTAATATCCTCATCCATGTCATACTACACAATGAGGCATGAAAATATCGTCCTACATTGATGCGATGGAGGAAACTTTCTTGTAGACCATTATCAGATCAATAACAAATAAAGTAGAGAAGTGATTGTAAATACATCTGGAGGTAGAGATTAAAAATGAATATCCTAGAGTTGATCCTACATGTAGAAGAGCTGAGTGATGAGTAGTGTACTCAGACATTTATGAGTAGTAATTCCTTTATTCTATCATTCATGTATTCCTTATTCTTTAGTTATGGAGAGATAAGATGTGATTACCCATTACCAGAGGTCGGTAATCTACATTATTGTGAGGTAATGTCTGCACTTCTATGGAACTAGATACCGGTAAGTACTGAAGGCACAGAAGTCGATCAGGGTTCAACATGGGAATACCGGGTGCTGTGTAACCCTGTGCAAAAAACTATACTTTTGAACATGGGTGTGCTCAAGAAGGTTTGAATCCTAAGACTTATCAACTATTTTGTCCTATGGAGTACAATAATTATAGATCCATGGAGTGCAGTGCATATTTTGTAGGAGACTTGAAGATCACGACTCCAAAGGCTAATTTTAGGATTCTCAGTAGAAGATCCCAAGCGCCATGCAAGGTTTTGAATTATTAATCAGGATCCATAACCAATGAAAGTGCGTACTATTAGATAATTTATTAATAGCAATCTTGGATGCTCTATGTATCTTATCAATATGCACAAAGGGTGCATGGATATTATTAACCAAATCATAGCCTATTTTTGAAGGTGCATAGGCAGTGCTAAGGGAAAGTCCCCACAATCTATAAATATGAAATTAATTTTCACCAGAATAACTTGGTATCATCACTTTTGTAATAGAAATGAGCAGCAATATCATATATTATTATGGAACTCAATGCAATACATTGAGAATGGGCCTTGCTTAAATAGGTAAGGAATAACAATCTAAGAACAAGTCAAGGTCATAGATCAAGCCATAAATCAATGAAATAACTAGTCCTCAAAGAACTAGACATCAAGGATCTAGTTAATACCATAGATTTAGGAAAGAACTAGTCAATACCATAGATCAAGGAAAAAACTATACCTAACAACTAGATAATATCTCATAATATCTAAATAAATAAAAAGAAATATCCACACACATAAGTGGGTGAGGATAAATACAATAAAGTTAAATAATGTACCTAGGTGAACATGAGCTAAGGTAAATACCTACTCTAACAAAATCTTCTGAACCAAAAAATTTAAGAAAAGATAAATCTATTTCTTTTCCGGTCCAAGATTCCTCTGGTATTCCTCCATCTAGTGAACTTGAAGGCCCATGATTAATCAAATAAATTGTTGTATGACCTAATTCTTCCCAAAATTGCAAAGGCAATCTCGAATGTACCCTCATACTTCTAGTACATTTCATGATTATCCTTTTCATTCTTTCTATAACACCATTCTCATATGGTGTTCTTAGAACCGTTTTTTCTCTACGTATCTCGTTCACTTAACAATAATCATTAAAATCCTTTCTGTAGTATTCACCACCATTATCAAATATAAGGCACTTTAACTTTGAATTTTATTCATTCTCAATAAGGGCTTTCCATCTTTTAAAAGTTTCAAAAACATCATATTTATGTTTAATACAATAAACCCATACTTTTTTTGTGGCATCATCAATGAAAGTAACATAATATTGGAATCCTCTATGAGAAGCTACCTGAGCTAGTCCTCACACATATGATTGTACAAGCTCTAATTTCTTCTCCTTCTTAGTCGCCCCAAATTTGAGAAATTTCACTCTTTTGCTTTCCAAAAACACAATGCTCACATAAATCAAGATCTAAATCTTTAAATTCTGATAACTTACCCTTAGCCTTTAATATTTGCATTCCTTTTTTACTCATATGGCCCAACCGATTATGCCACATACATGCATCTGAATCTGAAGTAGATAATACAGAAAAGGAATTAGTAACACATGTAGATAAATATAATGTTCCTACCTACTTACCTCTTACCACATCAATAACACCCTTGGTGACTATCTAAGTCTCCTGTAAATGTAATTATGCAACTAGCTTCACCTGGTCACCCTACAAAAATAAGATTCCTCTTGAGGCTTGGCACATGTCTCACATATTTCAATACCCATGTATTTCCATTCTACAATTTTAGATGAACTTCCCCTTTACCAGTAATACTACAAGGTTCATCATCAGCCAAATAAACATGGCCAAAATTACCTTTGATATAATTTGTGAAATAGCCCTTATTAGGGGTTGTTAGGTTGTGGAGCTTGTTTTCATGTGAGAAAGTGTTGAAGACTGTACAGTAAGAGTACTGTACACTTTCCACAATTTTCTCTTTAGTCTATGGGATACCTTCTGGTAGCCCATCCTCTTTAATTCTTGGACCGTATCCTTTGGTTCCATCATATTTTCCATCTATCAATGATAGTGGCAAGCCCACCATCATTCATCACATCAATTCTATTCGTCCACTTTTTTTTCCCATGGTTCTCATACCCACGGTTCAGTAAAAGTCACATAGTAGCTTGTTTTAAACTTAAACAGTTTCATACATCATGATTAAGATCAAAACTTTCGAACATCTGCAAATATCCTTTGAATTCGGGTGTGAATTCTGTATAGTTTGTTGAGCATATCCCTAACCACGATTTCAAAAATGTACATCAGACGCAGTGGTATCAAGTATGACACAAAGTGTAAGAAAGTTGTGGATACTTGGTGGACGTAGCCCAAATTGGGTGAACCATGTTAAATATTGTCTCTTTGTGTTGTGTTATTTTAGTCCTGCAATTTTATTTGAGATCTGTAATATTTTTTTTCTTATTAGTTTATACTATTGTGATTCTGTGAGGGATTATTCCACATATTTTATCCCTTATTCCCTAGCAATAGGTATCAGAGCCTATTTTGGTTTGCTAAAGTGTTGATTCATAGGGAAATTTTTATCTTGAGTTGGAGCTATGGCAGATGATAGAAGATCTAGGGTTGATAAATTCAATAGGTATAATTTCAGTCTTCGAAAGATGCAGATGGAAGATTACCTTTATCAGAAGGATATTTATATTCCATTATCGTGAGAAGGTGAACAAACCCTTGAGCAAGACAAATACAGAATGAGATTTGCTTGATAGGAAGGCACTTGGGATAATCTGGACTATGTCTTGCATTTTCGATATTATTTAATGTTTCAAAGGAAAAGACTACAGAAGAATTGATGGATGCATTACGGAAGTTTTATGAAAAACCTTTTACGTCTAATCAAGATAGTTTTAATTAAAAAGTTGTTTAATACGAATATGTCTAAGAATGGTTCAGTAGTAGATCATCTAAATGATTTTTATAGACGGTTGTAAGTATGTTAGCTTTGGTAACACTAGAAATTTGATGAAGAAGTTAGGGATTTATTAGTTTTGTGCTCTTTACTTGAGAGTTTGAATAGATTGGTAATGACAATAAGCAAATTAGTTCGAGCTAAGTCAAAGTTGAATTTTGAGGATGTTGTAGGGGTGATTCTAAGCAAGGAAATGTAAAGAAAAAGCTTTGGTGAATATTCTACTTCAAGGAATGCATTAGAAAATGGAAAATAGAGGGAGATAGAAGAACATAGGAAGCCATTGAAAATCAATGGATCGGGAAAGGTAAAAATCCAAAAGCAAGATAGTATGCTGGCATTGTGGAAAGTCTTGGGCATGTAAAGAAGGACTATAGGGAGTTTTGGGAAAAGAAGAAACAACAGGAAGAAAACAAGTAGGCAAATGTGGCAATGGGTAATTTATGTTAGAATGCTTTGATTCTTTCTTTACACAATATTACTAAATATTGGGTTTTAGATTCGGGGGCTTCCTTCCATGCTTCTCCACATAGGCATTATTTCGTTGATTATGTTCAAGGATATTTTGGGCATTTTTTTCTTGGTGATGATGAGCCTTGCAGTATATTTGAAAAATATTATTTTCAGGTTAAGATGTAGAATGAGAATACTTGGCTATTGAGGGATGTTAGGACATGTGCATACATTAAGATGAAATTTGATATCGGCGGGGCATTTAAGAAGTGATGGTTTTATTGTGATATTTACAGTGGACTCTTGGAAGGTTACTAAGGGTGCTTCTTGTGGTGGAAAGAGGTAATAAGGTTGGAACCTTGTAGTTAACCACTTATAGCACTAATGTTTGTAATCTTGTTTCTTCAAAAGTAGATACAACATTGTGGCACTATAGTCTCGATCATATGAGCCATAAGGGCATGGAGATCATAAAAAAGGATTTTCTCATGATATACATAAGTAGGTTTGGAGTTATGTGAGGACTGCATAAATGGGAAAGAAAAGTGAGTAATTTTTCTCAAGGTTGGACCCACAAAGAAAGAGAGTAAGTTAGAGCTGGTGCATTCTGATGTATGGGGATCGTCTCCGGTATCATTTCTTAAGGGTTTAAGTTACTAGGTTACTTTTATTTATGATGCAATAAGGAAAGTTTTGGTTTATTGTATTGGAAAAAAATATAATATATTTGAAACTTTTGATAAATGGAAAGCCTTGATAGAGAATGAAATAGGTCTTAAGGTAAAATGTCTCAGGTCAGATAATGGAGGAGAGTATTGCAACAATGAATTTTATGATTACTATTCTAAGAATGGAATTCACAAGGTAAAAGATGGCTCCAGGAAATCCTCAGTAGAATGGGGTGTCGGAAAGGATGAAAAGAAAAATAATGGAACATTCTAGGAGCACGAGGTTACATGCAAGTTTGCCTCTTTCTTTTTGGGAAAACAGCTGGTGAGCACAGCTATGTACTTGATAAACAAAGGACCCTTAAGTGCCTTAGATTGAGCCATACCTGAAGAGGCTTGGTATGGTAAGAAATTTGCTTATTCATTTCGTAGAGTCTTTGGATGTGACATGTTTGTCCATATAAACAAGAATGACAGGACCTAAGCTAGAGGCCAAATCGGAAAAAATGTACTTTCATTTGTTATGGTGGTGATGAATTTAGATATAAATGTTGGAGTATTAAGGACAAGAAAATTATTCGATCTATTGATATGGTATTTAATGAGAAAGTCATGTATAAACAGTAGTTGTAGGAAAACAGGGAAGAATCTAAGAAAGAATATGTAGTGCTAGAAGATCTTCTAGATGGAAAAGTGACGCATGAATCAGTTTAAGAAAATCCTCAATAAGAAACCCGAACTCCTATATTGAGGAGGTATGCTAGGGTAATAAGAGAGCTTGAATGTTTTTCTCCTTCTCTTTATTATTTATTACTCATTGATAGTGGAGAGCCAGAGAGCTTTGATGAAGAAATGTAAGTAAATGTCAAGAAGAAGTGGGAGAAAGCCATTGGATGAGGAGCATTAGGATCTCATGGAAAACTAGACATGGGATTTGGATAAAGCTACCCGAAGGGAAAAAAAGCATTACAGAACAAGTGGGTGTTCAGAGTCAAAGAGGAAGAAGGAGGTAAGAAAATATACAATGCTCAGTTAGTGGTCAAGGGGATTACAAAGAAAAAAGGTATAGATTTTGATGATATTGTTTCTCATGTAGTAAAAAAGACTTCTATTAGAACTATTATAGGAATAGTTATAGGAGAAGACTTACGCTTATAACAATCTTGATGTAAAGACTGCATTTCTCCATGGTGATTTGGAGGAGGAATTATATATGCTGAAACTAGAGGGCTATGAGGTAAAAGGTAAAGAGGATATGGTGTGCAAACTGAAGAAGAGCTTATATGGCTTGAGACAAGCTCCACGTTAATGGTATAAGAAATTTGAAAGCTGTCATGATGGAGAAAAGTTATATTAGATTTCATTTTGACTATTGCATGTATACAAATAAATTTTAGGATGGAAATTATATTATCTTTTGTCTATATGTGGATGACATGTTGGTTGCAGGTAAAAACATGAAGGAAATAAAAGTACTCAAGAAGTAGGTAATTGAATCCTTTGCTATGAAGGATTTGGGGGCAGCCAAACAAATCCTTGGTATGAGGATATCTCAGGATAGGAAGGAATGGAAGATGACTTTAACTCAAAAAAAGTACATTAAGAAGGTCTTGGAGAGGTTTAACATATAGGATGCTAAACCGGTTGGGACTCCTTTGGCAGGACATTTCAAGTTATTAAAGGAGTAGTGTCCCAAGACAGAGCAAGAGAGAAACTAGATGTCCAAGGTACCTTACTCATCAGAGGTTGGTAGTTTGATATATATTCCATGGTATGCACTAGGCCTGATATTGCCCATGCAGTGGGAGTGGTGAGTAGATTTGTGAGTGATCCAAGTAGAGATCACTGGTAGGAAGTAAAGTGGATTCTTTGGTATTTAAGAGGGACCATGGGGATAGTTTTGTGCTACAGGGGATCAGACACCATTTTGTGTGGTTATGTAGATTTAGATATGGTTGGAGATGTAGACAGCATGAGGAGCAAGACATGTTATGTTTACACTATAGGTGGGATAGCAGTGAGCTGGATTTAAAGACTACAGAAGCTGGTGGCTTTGTCAACCACAGAGGTTGAGTATGTTGTTGCCACAGAGGCAAGAAAAGAAATGATTTGGCTACAGAAATTGCTTGAGGAGTTGGGGCATAAACAGGAGGAATGAATTTACACAGTGATAGTCAGAGTGTTAAACACCTAGCTAAGAACTCTACTTTCCACTTTAGGACGAAGCATATATAATTAAGGTACCTGTAGACACTAAAATTAGGTCACACCTCCCCCTTCACCTCACTAGTATTAATTTAATTAATTTAATTTAATTAATTCATTATCCTCACCATATTTATTATTTAAATATCTTAATTTAGATAATATCCACACATACAGTTCACTTAGACACCTCACCAAGCCAAATCAACCTAAGACCTATTCTTAGTAAGTTTCCATAACTAACTAAGACTTACCCAACCCTAAAAATCAATGCCTAAATTCCCTCTAACCACATTCTCATATTCTTAAAAGAAGCTCCCAACCTAATCCATGGGATAACCACACAAATCCGAGAAAATCAGGAGGATCTCCCTAAGTTTAGTAAACCTAAAAAATCCCACCTTGACCGATGTCGGTTACCCCTAACCGTCGCTAGTTAAGCCAAAATGCCATTGATTACCCATTTTTAACCCCTAAACTACCTTATTCTCAAGGTTGGAAAACATTGGGAAGATGTTAACAAGCAAGAATACATCTCAAAGAGATAACACATCTTCAGAGAGAAAATTCTAGAAAAAACTCACATTCAAGGAAGGAGATTGAGCATCTTCTCCTACACAGTCATCCTAGCCACGTTCTAATCTATCTAAGTAAAGAACAGTGTGCATACGGCCCATGCAGAAGCTTTCTTTTAGTCAATGATCACTTGCAGCCTTCAAAACCCATCATCGGCACCTCCATTCTTCACACATAGACCTTCAGGAATGAAATCCAAGTAAGTGCCAATATTCATTTATTACTGGTTATTTAATTTATCATATTTTATCATCCATTGTTTATCTTGCTTCTTATTGACCATCTCTCAATATTTACCTATGTAGACCCAACTAAAACCTTTCCAAAAACCTATTTCAGTCACCCATACCTATGTCCCGACCAACCCCAAATCCTTTGTGTAATCTCAAAGAAGACCAAAAACAACGTTCTGTGACATTATTCTAGATCTCTATTAACCGGCTGCCGGTTTATTACCTAACGTGTCGGTCATTCCAGACTAACAACGGTTCTCAGATGTTTCCCCACACAGCCTTATAGAGTGGCCTACCCACCTCATTTAAACCTTACCCTCACTTACCTGGGACCTACTTCCAAAGACCTTTAGCAAACCGGCAAACCAGAAACCAACCATTGGACATTGTGTGATTCTATTTCTAGCTTAGCGTGTTAGAGGAGATTTGTTTTTATGGTGTAAGACTACAAAAAAAACTCTAATGGATGCATTAGGGAAGTTGTATGAAAAAAACCTCTGCCTCTAATAAGATATTTTTAATGAAAAAAAATTTGTTTAATATGAAGATGTCTGAGAATAGTTCAGTAGCAGATCATCATTAAATGATTTCAATACGTTGTGAATATGCTAGCTTTGGTTACAATAGAATTTGATGAAGAAGTTAGGGCTTTATTAATTCTGTGCTCTTTACCTGAGAGTTGGAATAGCCTGGTAATGGCGGTAAGCAACTCGGTTCCAGCTAACTCAAAGTTGAAGTTTGAGGATGTTGTAGGGGTGATTCTAAGCGAGGAAATGTGAAGAAAAAATCTCTGGGAAATCTTCTACTTCAGGGAATGCTTTGACAGTGGAAACTAGAGGGAGAGACAGAAGAATAGAGGAAACCGTGGAAAAAAAGAAGATCGGGCAAGGTCAAAATCCAAAAGCAAGATTGTATGTGGAATGTGGAAAGTCTGGGCATGCAAAGAAGGACTGTTGGGAGCTTCGGGACAAGAAGAAACAACAAGAAGAAAAAGGAGGCAAATGTGGCAATGGGTAATGTATGTCAGGATGCTTTGATTCTTTCTTTGCACAATATTACTGAATCTTGGGTTTTAGATTCAGGGGCTTTTTCCATGCTACTCCACATAGGCATAGGCATTATTTTGTTGATTATGTTCAAGGAGATTTTGGGCATGTTTTTTCTTGGTGATGATGAGCCTTGCATAGTAGTTGGAAAAGGTTTTGTTCAGGTTAAGATGCAGAATGGGAATACTGGCTATTGAAGGATGTCAGACATGTGCCTACATTAAGATGAAATTTGATATCGGTGGGCAATTGGGAAGTGATGGTTGTACTGTGATATTTACAGCACAGCAGACTCTTGGAAGGTTACCAAGGGTGCTCTTGTGGTGGTGGCAAGAGGTAAGAAGGTTGGAACCTTGTATTTAACCACTTATAGTACTAATGATTGTAATCTTGTGGCTTCAGAAGATAGATACAACATTATGGCACTATAGGCTCGTCATATGAGCCATAAGGGCATGGACATCATAAAGAAGAATTTTCCTGGATATACAGAAACAGGTTTTGAGTTTGTGAGAACTGCATATATGGGAAACAAAAGCGAGTAAGGTTTTCTCAAGGTTGGACCTACAAAGAAAGAGAGTAAGTTAGAGCTGGTGCATTCTGATGTGTGGGGGCCAGCTCAGGTATCATCTCTTGGGGGTTCAAGTTATTATGTTACTTTTATTGATGATGCAACAAGGAAAGTTTTGGGTTTATTGTATTAGAAACAAATCTGATGTATTTGACACTTTTGTTAAATGGAAAGCCTTGGTAGAGAATGAAACAGGTCTTAAGCTAAAATGTCTCAGGTCAGATAATGGAGAGGGGGAGTATTTGCAGCAATGAATTTGATGATTATTTTTCTAAGAATGGAATCCGCAGGAAAAAAATGGTTCCAGGAACTCCGCAGCAGAATGGGGTATCAGAAAGGATGAACAGAACAATAATGGAACGTGCTAGGAGCATGAGGTTACATGCAGGACTGCCTCTTTCTTTTTGGGCAGAAGCAGTGAGCACAGCTGTGTGTACTTGATAAACAGAGGACCCTCAAGTGCCTTGGAGGGCATACCTGAGAGGAGGGCTTGGTATGGTAAGAAAGTTGATTATTCATTTCTTAGAGTCTTTGGATGTGAGGTGTTTGTTCATATAGACAAGGATGATAGGACCAAGCTAGAGGCTAAATCAGAAAAATGTACTTTCATTGGTTATGGTGGTGATGACTTTGGATTTATAAATGTTGGAGTATTAAAGACAAAAAAAATCATTCGATCTAGGGATGTGGTCTTTAATGAAAGTCATGTATAAGCAGCAGTTGCAGGAAAATAGGGAAGAATCCAAGAAAGAATATGCAGTGGTAGGATCTTCCGATGGGAAAGTGACACATGAATCAGTTCAGGAACCTCCTCAACAGGAACCCCAAACTCCTATATGAGGAGGTCTTCTAGGGTAAGAAAGAAACCTGATTTTTTCTCCTTCTCTTTATTATTTATTACTCACTGATAGTGGAGAGCCAGAGAGCTTTGATGAAGCAATGCAGGTAGATGCCAGTAAGAAGTGGGAGCAAGCCATGGATGAGGAGCATCAGGCTCTCATGGAGAACCAGACATGGGATTTGGTGAAGCTACCCGAAGGAAAAGAGCAGCATTGCAGAAAAGTGGTGGGTGTTCAGAGTTAAAGAGGAAAGAAGGAGGAAAGAAAAAAAAGATATAAGGCCCGGTTGGTGGTCAAGGGGTTTGCACAGAAAAAAAGGTATAGATTTTGATGAGATTTTTTCTCCTGTAGTAAAAATGACTTCTATTAGAATGTTCTTGGAATAGTTGCAGTTGCAAGCAAGAAGACTTGCACTTACTTAGAACAGTGATGTAAAGACTGCATTTCTCCATGTGATTTGGAGGAGGAACTATATATGCAGCAACCAGAGGGCTATGAGGTCAAAGTAAAAAGAGGAGATGGTGTGCAAAAACTGAAGAAGAGCTTGTATGGCTTGAAACAAGCTCCACGTCAATGGTATAAGAAATTTGATAGCTTCATGATGGAGCAAGGTTATATTAGATGTCATTCTGACCATTGCGTGTATACAAAGAAATTTGAGGATGGAAGTTATATTATCCTGTGTTTGTATGTGATGACATGTTGGTTGCAGGTAAAAACATGCAGGAAATAAAAAAGTACTCAAGAAACAGCTAAGTGAATCCTTTGCTATGAAGGATTTGGGGGCAGCCAAACAAATCCTTGGTATGAGGATATCTCGGGATAGGAAGGAACGAAGTGACTTTATCTCAGGAAGAGAGTATTAAGAAGGTATTGGATTTGAGGTTTAATATGCAGGATGCTAAACTAAACCGGTTGGGACTCCTTTGGCAGGCCATTTTAAGTTATCAAAGGAGCAGTGTCCCAAGACAGAGCAGAGAGAGAAACCAAATGTCCAAGGTACCTTACTCATCAGCAGTTGGTAGTTTTGATGTATGCTATGGTGTGCACTAGGCCTGATATTGCCCATGCAGTGGGAGCTGTGAGTAGATTTATGAGTGATCCAGGTAGAGAGCATTGGCAAGCAGTAAAGTGGATCCTTCGGTATTTTGAGAGGGACCATGGGGACAGTTTTTTGTGCTACTACAGTGGATCAGACACCACTTTACGTGGTTATGTAGATTCAGACATGGCTGGAGATGTAGACAGCAGGAGGAGCACGACAAGTTATATTTACACTGTAGGTGGGACAACAGTGAGCTGGATTTCATGACTACAGAAGCTGGTGGCTTTGTCAACCACAGAGGCTGAGTATGTTGCTGCCACAGAGGCAAAGCAAAGAATGATTTGGTTTGGTTACAATTGCTTGAGGAGTTGGGGCATAATAAGCAGGGAATGAAAGCTGCATAGTGATAGTCAGAGTGCTATACACCTAGCTAAAAACTCTAGCTTCTGCTTTCCACTCCAGGACAAGCATATACAGTTAGATATCATTTCATCAGGACAACTTTGGAGGAAGATAAGTTGAAGTTGGAGAAGATTCATACCAGTCAGAATCCTGCAGACATGATGACCAAGGTGGTCACAAGGGAAAAAACTAAAGCTATGTTCAGCTTTGGTTGGTCTTCACAGAAACTAGTGAAGGTTGAAAGCTTGAGAGAAGCTTGCTCAGTGGAAAATTGTTTAGTCTCCAAGTGGGAGATTTGTTAGGTTGTGGAGCCTTTTTCATGTGTGAAAGTGTTGAAGAGACTACTACACTAAGTGTGTAACTTTTCACATTGTCTCCAAGTGGGGGGCAGGATTGTTATGGCCCATTTTGTTTTGGAGCTTTTCATGTGGGGTGGTGGGTACACCTTCTATGTGTTACAAAGTAAAAATTTTTTTTGGTCCCCGCTCCCGTGAGCGGGTTCGGGTCAGGGGGGTTCGGGGGTGAAGCCCCCGAAAAAATTTTCATGGGTGGTTTATTATTAACCCATGGGTAATGGGTAACCGTTATGGGCTGTTTTTTTGGCCCATGGTTTTTTTTCGGTACCCATTGTTTTTTACCCATGGTTTTTTTGACCCATAGGTTTTGGGACGGTTTTTTTTTTTGGTTTTTTGATACCCACGGTTTTGTATCAAACTGCTTAAGCAATTGTCTATTTATATGGTCTGATGCATATGATAGATAGACAAGCAATGTATTGCAGATGTGTTTTGAATTCGGTGTGAATTCTGTAGAGTTTGTTTTGAGCATAGCTCCAAACGGATCTGGGTATTGTATTGAGAGAGTGGAGGCTTGTAATAAAATCTGAGCAAGTGATTCTTGGTGGACGTAGCCCAAATTGGGGTGAACCACGTTAAATACTTGTCTCTTTGTGTGTGTGTGTTTTTATTCTGCACTTTTATTTTATTTGAGATCTGTAATATTTTCTGCATATTAGTTTCTACTGTTGCGATTCTGTGAGGGATTCTAATAAGATATTTTTAATGAAAAAGTTGTTTAATATGAAGATGTCTGAGAATGGTTCAATAATAGATCATTTAAATGATTTTAATACGGTTGTAAATATGCTAGCTTCAGTTATAATAAAATTTGATGAAGAAGTTAGGGATTTATTAGTTCTGTGATCTTTACCTAAGAGTTCGAATAGTCCTAGTAATAGCGGTAAGCAACTCGGTTCCAACTATCTCAAAGTTGAAGTTTGAGGATGTTATAGGGGTGATTCTAAGTGAGGAAATGCGAAGAAAAATCTCAGGGGAAATCTTCTACTTTAGGGAATGTTTTAACAGTGGAAACTAGAGGGAGACAAAAGAATAAAGGAAGCCGTGGAAAATCAAAGGATCGGGTAAAGTCAAAATCCAAAAGCAAGATAGTATGCCTAGCACTGTGGAAAGTCTGGGCATGCAAAGAAGGACTATTGAGAACTTTGAGATAAGAAGAAATAACATGAAGAAAATAAGGAGGCAAATGTGGGCAACGTGTAATATGTATGCTCAAGATGCTTTGATTCTTTCTTTGCACAATATTACTAAATCTTGGGTTTTAGATTCGGGGCTTCTTTCCATGACTACTCACATAGGAATTATTTTGTTGATTATGTTCAAGGAGATTTTGGGCATGTTTTTCTTGGTGATGATGAGCCTTGCAACATAGTTGGAAAAGGTTCTGTTTGGGTTAAGATGCAGAATGGGAATACTTGGATATTAAAGGATGTCAGACATGTGCCTACATTAAGACAAAATTTTATATCGCACAGGGCAATTCGAAAGTGATGGTTGTATTGTTATATATACATCAGACTCTTGGAAGGTTACCAAGGGTGCTCTTATGGTGACAAGAGGTAAAAAGGTTGGAACCTTGTATTTAACCACTTATAGCACTAATGTTTGTAATCTTGTGGCTTTAGAAGTAGATACAACATTGTGGCACTATAGGCTCGGTCATATGAGCCATAAGGGCATGGAGATCATAAAGAAGGATTTACCTGGATATACAAGAAACAAGTTTGGAGTTTTGTGAGGACTGCATATATGGGAAACAGAAGCGAGTAAGGTTTCTCAAGGTTGGACCTACAAAGAAAGAGAGTAAGTTAGAGTTGGTGCATTCTGATGTATGGGGGTCAGCTCAGGTATCATCTCTTGGGGGTTCAAGTTATTATGTTACTTTTATTGATGATGCAACAAGGAAAGTTTGGGTTTATTGTATTAGAAACAAATCTGATGTATTTGACACTTTTTTTAAATGGAAAGCCTTGGTAGAGAATGAAACAGGTCTTAAGCTAAAATGTCTCAGGTCAGATAATGGAGGGGAGTATTGCAGTAATGAATTTGATGATTAATATTTCTAAGAATTGAATCTACAGGAAAAAGATGGTTCCAGGAACTCCACAACAGAATGGGGTGTCAGAAAGGGATGAACAGAACAATAATGGAACGTGCTAGGAGCATGAGGTTACATTCAGGACTACCTCTTTATTTTTGGGCAGAAGCGATGAGCATAGTTGCATACTTGATAAATAGAGGACCCTCAAGTGCCTTGGATGGAGGCATACCCGAGGAGGCTTGGTATGGTAAGAAAGTTGATTATTCATTTCTTAGAGTCTTTGGATGTGAGGTGTTTGTCCATATAGACAAGGATGATAGGACCAAACTAGAGGCTAAATCAGAAAAAATGTACTTTCATTGGTTATGGTGGTGATGAATTTGGATATAAATGTTGGAGTATTAAGGACAAGAAAATCATTCGATCTAGGGATGTGGTATTTAATGAGAAAGTCATGTATAAGCAGTAGTTGCAGGAAAATAGGGAAGAATCCAAGAAAGAATATCCAGCGTAGAGGATCTTCTGGATGGGAAAGTGACACATGAATCAATTCAGGAACCTCCTCAACAAGAACCCCAAACTCCTATATTGATGAGGTCTTCTAGGGTAAGAAGAGAACTTGAACGTTTTTCTCCTTCTCTTTATTATTTATTACTCTACTGATAGTGGAGAGTCAGAGAGCTTTGATGAAGCAATGCAGGTAGATGCCAGGAAGAAGTGGGAGCAAGCCATAGATGAGGAGCATCAGGCTCTCATGGAGAACCAGACATGGGATTTTGATGAAGCTACCCGAAGGAAAAAGAGCATTATAGAACAAGTGGGTTTTCAGAGTCAAAGAGGAAGAAGGAGTAAAGAAAAGATACAAGGCCTGGTTGGTGGTCAAGGGGTTTGCACAGAAAAAAGGTATAGATTTTGATGATATTTTTTCTCTTGTAGTAAAAATGACTTCTATTAGAATTGTTCTAGGAATAGTTGCAGTAGAAGACTTGCACTTAGAATAAGCTTGATGTAAAGACTGCATTTCTCCATGGTAATTTGGAGGAGGAACTATATATGCAGCAACCAAAGGGCTATGAGGTCAAAGGTAAAGAGGATATGGTGTGCAAACTTAAGAAGAGCTTGTATGGCTTGAAACAAGCTCCACGTAAATGGTATAAGAAATTTGACAGCTTCATGATGGAGTAAGGTTATATTAGATGTCATTCTGACCATTACATGTATACAAAGAAATTTGAGGATGGCATTTATATTATCCTTTGTCTATATGTGGATGACATGTTGGTTGTAGGTAAAAACATGCAGGAAATAAAAGTACTCAAGAAGCAGCTAAGTGAATCCTTTGCTATGAAGGATTTGGGGGTAGCCAAAAAAATCCTTGGTATGAGGATATCTCGGGATAAGAAGGAACGAAAGCTAACTTTATCTCAGGAAGAGTACATTAAGAAGGTCTTAGAGAGGTTTAATATGACAAGATGATAAACCGGTTAGGACTCCTTTGGCAGACCATTTCAAGTTATCAAAGGAGCAGTGTCCCAAGACAGAGCAGGAGAGAAACTAGATGTCCAAGGTACCTTACTCATCAGTGGTGGGACAGTTTGATGTATGCCATGGTGTACACCAGGCCTAATATTTCCCATGCAGTGGGAGTGGTGAGTAGATTTATGAGTGATCCAGGTAGAGATCACTGACAGGTAGTAAAGTGGATCCTTTGGTATTTGAGAGGGACCATGGGGACAGTTTTGTGCTACAGTGGATCAGACACCACTTTGTGTGGTTATGATAGATTCATATATGGCTAGAGATGTAGACAGCATGAGGAGCACGACAGGTTATGTTTACACTATAGGTGGGACATCAGTGGACTAGATTTCAAGACTATAGAAGCTGGTGGCTTTGTCAACCATAGAGGCTGAGTATGTTGCTGCCATAGAAGCAAGAAAAGAAATGATTTGGCTAGAGACAATTGCTTGAGGAGTTGGGGCATAAGCATGAGAAAGGAAAGTTACATAGTGGTAGTCAGAGTGTTATACACCTAGCTAAGAACTCTACTTTCCACTCTAGAACGAAGCATATACAGATTAAGGTACCATTTCATCACTGACAACTTTGGAGGAAGAGTAGTTGAAGCTAGAGAAGATTCATACCAATCAGAATCTTACAAACATGATGACAAGGTGGTCACAAGGGAAAAACTGAAGATGTGTTCAGCTTTGGTTGGTCTTCACGGAAACTAGTGAAGGGTTGAGACACTTGCTCAGAGGAATACTAGTCTCCAAGTGGGAGATTGTTAGGTTGTGGAGCCTATTTTTATGTGAGAAAGTCTTGAAGACTGGTACACTAAGAGTATTGCCTACACTTTCCACCAGTTTTCTCACCGAGGTTCGGGGCTGGGCCCGGAGCCTAGATCCAAGGGCACAACCACCTCGAGAAAATCAGGAGGATCTCCCTAAATTTGGCCTTAAAACGTGCCCGATATACCAGGAAATGTGATTTTCTCATATGGGCTAGATTTTGAACCATAGGTTTATGGGACCCGGTTTTGGCCCATGCTTTTGATTCCACGGTTTTGTAAAAATACTTAAGCAGTTGTCTACTTATGTGGAATGCATATGGTAGGGTTAATGTAACATTGCAGATGTGTTTTGAATTTGGGGTGTAAATTCTGTAGAGTTTGTTGAGCATAGCTCCACACAAATCTGGGTATTAATCTATTGAAGAGAGCAGTGGCTTATAATAAAGCTTTCTATGAGCAAGTGATTCTTGGTGGACGTAGCCCAAATTGGGTGAACCACGTTAAATATTGTCTCTTTGTGTTGTGTTATTTTATTTTGCACTTTTATTTGAGATTTGTATCATATTTTTTGCATATTAGTTTTCTACTGTTGCGATTCTATGAGGGATTATTCCACATATTTTATCCTCTTATTTCCTAACATGTATAACATGTGTAGATGACGTATCAGTTCAAGAATCATGCGTTAAGTGCAAGTTCAAGGTCCTTTTGAAGCAAGAACTCTAAAGACCAAAGGCATGTAAGCATGGGAAATTCACGGTGTTTGGAGAGGTTTGGGTGTTGTGTGTGCATACATAGACAAGAATTTTAGAACATCAATGAGGTTTTTACAAAGGTGTATGCCAAGTTCAAGTCAGAAGGACGAAGGAAATGCAAGAAAAAGACCTAATTTTAGGCTCTACCATTTTTGACTCTCGAGCTCTTAGAAATGCAAATCCCAACTCGATAGGAAATTTCTTATGCTCACCCACATGTGTGTGTTCTATATGGGGTCCTAGAAGCATTTTTTGGATGTTAGGGCATGGAACCAAGAAGGTATCATTAAAAATAATTAGGTCATTTGGTCCTCAAATATTTATGAACCATCGTTAACAAGCTAAACAGGTTGAAACCATTGTAAAACCCTAGACCTAGAGAGATAGGGAAGAAATTAAGTGTACGACCATAAAATGACTTGGGTAAGCTAATGTGATGATTCAATGCCCATATTGTATATAATTCTCCAACACTCCTTTTAGTTGTATTTGCATGCTCGAAACTAGCTGGTAAAGTTTAGAAATATCTCACAATCAGTTTGAGAAAACTTAGTAGGTGCATATTGTGTTACAGGGTTCATGATGCAAATCCAATTGTGGGAACAAGTATGGAATGTGTGATAATGTTCTCATGTTAACAATTTTCAAATAAACAATCTCAGTGCAATAAATGGGATGAAATATGTACCATTTAATCAGTACAACTTTGTTCACTGTAATAAATGGGATAAAATGCTTTAAAGTGTACCGAAGCTGGAGAAACCAGTCATGGTGATCCAATCAGTTATGTGTGACAATTGCATGATGTAGCAAGGTATCACTATGGATATGAAGAGCTCATAGAGGTTATGATTGAAGTGTGTGAGCTCTTGGTCTTTATCTAAAACGTAGTTTTCAGGGTTGAAAGCTCCCTCAATGGCCTAACTAACACTATTATCTCGTCAAGAAGGTCTTATGGATTAGGGTGTGCTTGGTTGCCTTTTCTCATTTGACCTATGTTGATTTGTATTGGATTTCCATAGTTGTCTCACTGGGGTCCTTGATGATGTGTTCCAAGCTAATGCCCCGAATGGTGGTTAGAAGTGCAGCCCCTGGTAGAAGGTGTTTGAGATCGCAACCCCCAAAATATAGTTTTGAGTCATTTTTACAACTTTAAGTAGTATCTAGAAACAGGGAGTGTTCTCATATGGGTGTTATGCCTTGACCCAGTAGGTTTAAGTTTTGGCCCATGGTTTTAATACCCACGGTTTTGTAAAATTGCTCAAGCATTTGTCTACTTATATGGTTTTATACATATGGTAGGCATAATGTAACATTACAAATGTGTTTTGAGCCTATTCAGGTGTGAATTACATGTAGAGTTTCTTGAGCATAGCTCCAAACATATCTGGGTATTGTATTGAAAGAGCGGTGTCTTGTAATAAAATTTGAGTAAGTGATTCTTGGTGAACGTATGCCCAAATGGAAGGTGAGCCACGTTAAATAGGTTGAGTCTCTTTGTATTGTGTTATTTTATTCTGCACTTTTATTTGAGATCTGTGATATTTTTGCATATTAGTTTCTACTATTGTGATTCTGTGAGGGATTATTCCTCATATTTTATCCCTTATTTCCTAACAAGGGTTACATGGAAAGAAGCTCATGAATGTGTAAAACTGACATGATTCAATTCTATTATCTAAAGAAATAATAAGAACATCTTGCATTACCTCTGATGTAGTAAGAGTTGTTTCTTTACCTTTTTCTAGTTGTTGGTTATCTTTATCCTTTCTCTAATAATCTTTCTTTGCATGTCCTTTCTTTCCACATTTCCAACAAGTAATTCCATTACCTATGGATTTAGATATGGTCTATCCCTTGACTTTGATTTATCATTACTCTTACTCTTGGATCTCTCCTTCTGTCTACCCCTACTTTCTACATTGAAAAGCATTCCTAGATTACAATTCCAATGTACTCTTCCTAAGAATTTCTTCATTCAAGATTATACTAACCACATCATCAAACTTCAAAATATTATTAGCAGATGTTGTATTACTAACATACATTACCAAGTTATCAATAACTATCACAAAGAACATAAGAATAGAAGTGATTTCACTTCATCATCAAACGGTATATCAACCAATTTTAACTAATTTACAATAGATCTGAAATCATTCAAATGACTAGATGCAAATCCACCTTCATGCATCTTAGAACTAAATAATTTCTTCATCAAATAAAATTTATTTGAAGCACTAGGTTTTTCATATAAATTAGCAAGAGATTTCATTAACCCTTCTGTAGAAGTCACTTCTATAATATTGGAAGCCACAGATGCTATCAGGTCACACCTTTCAATCTTATAGATCCCAAAGCCTTTCTGTCAAGAGTCTTCTAGCCTTCATTGGAGAGTCATCTTGTGTGAAGTATAGAATTCTCATCCAACAGTAAATATGTAACACCCTCGACAATTGATATATTCCTGTTTTGCATTCAAGTGTTGACATGTGATTTTCGTATGGATAAAGATGTGTTCTTTTGACTAATGAAGATCATGCTTGATTGGGATAAATCTTTTCTGTTCTTAAAAATTATTAAACTGAAATTATATGGTTGTCAAGAATCCATTTTCACTTCGAAAGATGAGCTGTAATTTGGTTTTAAGAGTTGCAGACTTATTCCTTCTTCTGACTCATCCTTGGATCAATTTTAGTGATCCAAGGAATGTTTCAAGTCTTCTTCATAGACTGAATGGTAAAATTGACATTCAGTAGCTTAAGGAACATAGAAGACTAAATTTTGCATGATATTAATTCTTGGTCTTGATGCAACTTGCTTTTGTTCAGTTGTATTTTTGTGCCCAGGTCTTTGGTGATTGATCTTGGTGGGACATTAAGGACTTGAGAAAAATTCAATTCTCTATCAGAGAATTTCGGAGTCCTAAAAATCTAAGGACTATCCTAACGGTAACCTAAGCTAGGTGAGAACAACTAAGTTCTAGCTATGTTTACTTATTTGTATACTGTTCTAACCTAAGTCTCTTATTCTATTATGGGATTGGCATCCTAACCTAAGTGTTATGTTAAGAAAGTAAGGGAAGATTTACTAAGGGGGATACTAAGCTATTTTAGCTACTACCTATTACTAAAGGGTTGTGATTTGAACCTAACCTAAGGTGGGATTCTAATGACTAATGTTCTAAGACCTATGTTAGTAAATGTTAGATTAACCTAAGTTCTATTTGAATCTAACCTAAACTAAAGGGGACCTAAAGGGGTCACATGCCTTGAGGGACATGGTTCCAAAGTAATTTAATGAAGGAGATAAGGTTTTAAATGTTAAGGTACTACCAGATTTGGCTAGGGGGGTAGTGGAACTTGGAGGAGGCCTACGTGGAAACTCCACTAATAGATGGAATTGTGTTTTTGTGTTGAAATGGAATTCGCCAAATTTAAGTGGCGGTGGCAAGGAAAAATAAGCGGGAATTTTGGATTAACTGGCATTTATGACATTTATGAGCCTCAGTCTTCACGTGTAAACCATCTTGGAAACATAGGAGGAGGGTTTGTAGGAGGTCATTTGGTTTTTCTTGCATGGTGGATTTTTCTTTGCATGGAGCTAACTGGTTCTTCGAACCAGCAGTTCGACCTTCAGTTCAAAACTATTTTTGGTTTTTATGATCTATTTTTGATCGAAGGAAAGTATATGAAGCTTGGAAGGAGAAGATGTTTCATTGTTGATTTTTTGTGGAGGAGAAAAAGAGCTGGAAGCTCAGCTGGAAGTCTCCTTCGAGTTGGTGGAAGCGCTATCAGGCATGATAGGCTCTAACTGTTAAAATTCCTTGCGTTCTTCTAAATGATTCATTAAAATAACTCTACTCTCATGAGATTCTTGTTTTTCTTGTCTATCTAGTTATTTTTCTTTCTAGGTTTATAAATCCTTGTTTGTTTGATTTAAATCCATGGAAAAATGTTATTGTTTGGAAATTGTCTCTCTATGCGAGTTTTATAACTTCATGCAAGTGAAATTGGTATGTGGAATGTGTTTTGTATCTCTGCTTTGCAATCTTGATCTTGTATTCGAGGTTATGAAGCTTGATCTGATTGTCATGAAAATATATGGATTGGAATTTAAGGAAAACTTCTAGTTCTTTTTTTTATATTGCTTCTGGGTTGCATTCTTTGGATGCAAACTCAGGTTGGAACTTAGTGTTTTGATTAAGCTTGTGTTGTAGCTTCTCTTGAATGGAACCACTATTTTGGAAACTTAGGTATTACTGAACTGTTTCATAGAGTTTGTATTTACCACTATATTCACATTAATTTATTTGTGAATTCTTGAATGCTTGTGTGTGAAGCTTGGGTTTCAACACTGTACTTTTATTTAACACTTTAGTGTTAAGAGCTTGCATTTGGGTCAATTCAGTTGAATTTGTCCTGGTAATTCATATTGGGTTATTATTTTAGAAATGATTAAGTTATAGCTCATTACTGGAGGGAATACTCACCAGGGAACTATGTGGGAACTTGTTGAGTAGTTTAATTCTCTCTTTCAAGCTTTGGAAATGGAAATGTCTTAGGGAATGTTGAACTTCTATTATGTTTTGACTGTATCGACTTCTTGAGATAGTATGAGCATGGGAGTTGGAGGAAATTTTTCTCTCCCCGTTGTTTGGAAGAAACCCACATTTTGGGTTGACTGTATAAAGTTGTACTAAGGAATCACTATAGTAAATTCGTGGTTGTGAAGTTGTTTTTCTTTTACTTTGTTCCTATTGTTTTGGAACTATGACTAAAACATCTTCTGTATCTGGCATTTGGGGTTCTTGCCTCCCTCTCGGCTGTCTCTTTTAATTAAATTTGGGTCTTTTCAAAAGATTGTGATATTACCTTGGACACTGAAATAAGAGGAAGGATTCCTTCTTTGTTCAGTTGTATTAAGTTGTATTCTTTGAATCACGAATTGTTTACCCTTTTTGGTATTTATTGTGAAGTCTTTGAGAGTCTACAGTTTTGGGTTCATGGGTAATTATAAAAATTATCATTTAGTGTTTCGAATGTCACTCTCAACTGACTCACTGATTGAGCCTTGGGCTTCTTCATGAATGAAATTTTATATTCTTAATCTTTGAGATCTTTTTATATCGTTCTAGGTCTGCAGTATGATGTCATCTTGAATCGGTCTAATTTGGAACTTCTTGTTCAGTTGAACAAAATGATCTATCATTGGTTATTTCCTTGTTATGATTACTTATTTTTCTACCCTTGGATAGGCTCAATGTTTGAACTTTTCTTTACTCGAATCCAATTCGAAATTATGATTTCTCTTGACCTGTTGGTCTACCTTGTTCGAATCATTGATGGAAGTAGTGTTGAGAGCTAGTAGCCAGTAAGGTTTTGCTATTAAGTTCATTGATACTTATAGTTTGACTATTGTTGACTAGTCTTGTTTGGTTTATATGGAAAAGTGTAGGTTTGTCTCTTGTACTCTTTATCTTTTGTGAAGATTATGAGTAGAGAATAACTCCTCCTTGGAGCTGCTTGTTTGTGAACATGGTTGTTTGATTTGACTGAAGCTTCTAACATGAATGGTTGGAATTGGAAGTGTAGATGGACTGTTCTGATTTTCTATACCTTCATGTTTGGTTATGGAATTTTGTTTGAGGTATATTCTAAGGATGAATGTGCAATATTGTTATCCTGGAAAGGAACAGGTAACTCTTGTTATTATCTAGTCTGTTTTTCTGATGTTATAAGTTCAAGCATGATTTATAATGGTTCTTTCTTAGGATATAGAGGGATCGCCCTTGAAGGAGCCATATTGTTTACATTTATTTTGTCTCTTAGAAAATGTTAATGTGGTATTCTATTAGGATATAATTAAGAAATAATGGATGACAGGATTATTGTTGTTACAAGCCATTGATAGAAATAATAGAACTTATGATTTTAGGCAGATATTGATAATTATATTCTTCTCTTCTTATAAAGTTGATCTAAGTTTATTAATGTACTTCTTTTCTTTTATCATATATGCTGATTTATGATGACTTATTTGTCTCATTAAACAGTGTTGCTTTAATGAAACAATTAGTGGAATGCACTTTGTTTTAATGATTAGTGCTTATCATGCTCAGTTCATTGAACTGACCCGTGCTAGCTATTTTTGCATATGGATGACTTAAGTGGTAAAAGAAGGCAAAAACTTATATGATGCATTGGCTGATATATATGTAATTCTTAGTAAAGAATTTTGATTCATTCTTTTGTGGAAATTGTGAAAGAAAGTTGTATACTTTATTGTATAAGGTTGTTGTCATGCAGTTGCCTAAAGAGCATAGTCATGTAAATTTTATAAGTTGTAATGATGAATTGCGAGTTGTGTTTTATTTACATGGGTTGTGAATATTATCTCGTACTGTTTTAAAGAAGATGAAAATTCCATCTTGTTGATATTCTTTAAAGTATGTTATGCTTACTTTGTTATCTTGTTCAAATATGGATAATGGGAATTAGTTCAATTTCCCCTACAATGAAGCAACTTGTTGAGTTGCATAATATGTTGTGTTTTCTAAAACAATTCAACATAATAAGGTGATGCATAATGAACATGCATTAAGAAATATGGACATTAGGAATGATATATCCTGATACTTAAACGCGTAGAGAAAGATTCTTTCTCTCTCTCAATTGAATATAAACCTAAAAGGTTTGGATGTTTGATTACTATTTATTAGAATTCATTTAGTATGAAGTATACTTTAATTAGTTACATACAGTTGATAAACCTTCCTGGAAGTTAATGAACACTTAAAACAAACTTATGATAACATTGTCCTGATTTAGTTAATTGTCATTTTAACTGAGAAATCAAACATTAAAGGTAACCATAAGTTTAATGAAGTTCTTCATGGACTAAATGAAACAAATTTTTCAAGGAACTTATTGAGTGTTGGATTAGGGTTTATCAGGGTTGCTGTAATCAGGAAATAATCCAAACTAACAACATATTAACAATCTCCTTGGGGTATGTACATCTCGATGAGGTAGTTTCTGTAGGATGTTAGCACATGCCAACTGTACAGTGTTGTAATTTCGAGAAGGGTTGGGTATTCTCGAGAATACAAAGTTATAGTTGACATGTGGCATCACCCTTCCACATTGATCATCTAGATCTACACACACATTAGGAACTTAGACTTGAATTTAGTCTCTCTCTAGGTCAGGATAGGAGCATATTTAGGATAGGAATTAGCTTCCAATGGCTAATGGTACATTGGCACATCCGGTTGACTTAGGTCAACCAAGTATGCCAATTTACCCTAAGCCATTATGAGCATCTTCCTATAATAAGTTATGTTTCTATCTAGGGCTAGGGTTATACCTGGAATAAGTGGACTGACGGTTGTCAGTAAAGACCAATCATGAAAATAGAAGAGTGAGGTGAAGGACATATTCCAATATGACGAGTATGTCATCTAGGAATAGTAACATACACAATATGTTATAAATCTTTGGCCAAAGTATCACAAGTTGCTGGTTTTGTTGTCATATGTCACCAAGTTTAAAATAACGTGATATCAGATGAATATTGGTAACAGATATTTAGATATGTTCTTTAAACAGATCACTCATTACCCGGTGTAGGGTAGGAAGACCAAGTATATGAAGTGTACGATATGTATTCAATACATAAGATAACATAAATAGACCGGTAGCTTACCGAGTTATGAAATGAATAGATCATTGGATCACCGAATCATTACAGTTGTATATGGTTATCTATTTGAATTTGATTGGCATAGAATGTTTGTTCTAAATAATGCTTTATTTAGAAAAATGAACATTATATATATATATATATATATATATATATATATATATATATATATATTTAAAATTCCCTTGTTTCTAAAGTCTTAAAATGGAGATGTTACAAAATACAAATCTCTTTGATACATATAATCCTAAATCTGCATCTTCCATAATTGACAATTTCAGTCGTCAAACTTCTCTACCATGTATTTGTTTTCTTCTGTCATTTTTGTAGCTCCCACTCAATCAGAAAACCCTCTATGAGTAAATTAGTCAACACAAAAAACCCTCAAACAAATCTTTGATACCATTTTTTGGGGTTAGCACACCGGTTGTACAAATAATATATCAGATCTAAGCATACATGCAAATAAAAGTGGATATTCTACCAGAAGAATATACAAAACAAGATATATAAATCAACACCAAATTTAACGTGGTTCACATAGTGTGGGCTATGTCCACTAAGAAACAAGTCAATCTATTATCCAAAGCTTTGAAAAAGATATACAATGAAGATTTACTATCTTCCACACCTCTTAGATGTACAATATTGTATTTCAACCAAGATTTTTCTTCTTCTCCAAGAATTCTCTCTCACAATAATCATCAAATTTTGTAATTTCTTCTTAATTCTTACTTCTAAACATGTAGCTTTCATGCTTATATAGGCGTATAAAAACTTAGGGCACTTAGCCATGTAATTACAATATATATATATATATATATATATATATATATATATATATATATACACACACACACACACACTTTAATATATATATATATATATATATACACACACACACACACACTTTAATACTAAAAATAGATCTAATTCCCACGAGTTAATTAAAACACCCACACACAAGTAACCAACGCCGATTAACCCTAACCAATGTCATTTCGTCCTTGCTTGACCGATGTCGTTCATAGGTGAACGATGTTGGTCCCTCCATAACCAATGTCGGTTACTATGTTTTCCAGCAAGTTTCATACTGCATGCTAATCTGAAGTAAGTGAGCTCCAAAACTCAACACTTTTTGCAATTAATTCATTTACCACCCTCGGCACTATTTCTACTTCCCACCATGTGATTTTTAGCATATTTAGTCATCCATGTATAACCAAATTTAACTACTTTTTTTGTTTCGTTGATAAGCTTTATATGTATGAGCAAAATATATAGGGTAAGGGTGATGAGGAATACTTGTGAATGAAAGTGGAAGGTAGAGTGTGTGCATTCTAATTTCTTGATCCAATGTTGATTTCCAGGACTTCCTTTTTCCTATGAGGAACTTCCTGTGAATGTAAAACAAGACCACAAGAGGAATAGTAAACAATATCTGTCATTGGACTACCTAGCATGTCCTAGATTTGAGAAGTGTGATACTTCCTAGATGGTTATCAATCCACTATTTAATACAATTCAATGCCAGAAATAACATATGTAAATGACATCCTATTGTAGTTGATATGATTTAGATGTCTCATTTAAGTACAATAATAAAATATAGTCTAACAGGATAGGTTATGATCAGATCTGGAAGTTATACAGGTGAATAAGGTGGTTGGGACATGTCAGGATCAAGTTTTGAGTGGTTTGGGTTATTTGGGTGAATGTTATGAGGTTGTTGTTACAAGAAGATTTACTAGATACAGAGACCCACATCAGTCTAGTATGACTAATGCCAGTTGAGAAAAAACTGATGATAGTTTAGGCTAAGTGGTGTCAGTAGGGTCAGGCTAATAGAGACTCAATAAAGTTTGGTTTTGATGATTCTTTTTTATTACACAGAGAATAGAAAAAGAATGTTGAGGTTGATGATAGTGCTGGGAATACTTAGAGATGTATGGAGTCAGGTATAGAGACCTGGGAGGTTGTAGGTGGTTAGGTGGAGGGATTGACAGGAAGGTGAGAAGTGATGAGATGCAAAGGAGACAAGGACTCCCAAACAGAGATAAAGAAATTGATCTAAATAAGTATGGAAACATACAAATCCAAATGCACTTACTTGTACTTGTAGACCTAGTGGTTGGATGGAAGTGATGGATGATCTATGGAATTGGTGGTCATTGTTGCGACTGTGCTTCCTAGAACGTTACCGTGAATGCTTAACCTTCATATCAGTCTTAGTGTTGTTTCAGGATGTCTGGATGTGCAAGAGTGCTCTGGTGCATGTTTGCATGCGGATCTCTCTTCTCCAAAAATATAATAATCCTTCCAAACTCTCTAACAAGATTACCAAAGTGGATATATAGTAGCTGACGATGGTTTAGGGTGACTGGCATCGGTTTTGGGTTGACCGACATCGATTAAGGTAGGATATCCTAGGTTTCCAAAAATAGCAGATCTTTGTTATCTTTTGGCCAATTCTGTCCATTATTGCAGATCCAAAATTGTATTTTCCACGTAAGTAAGTGTGCATGTTGTTAGAGGAATAATAGGAATTTAGTGTTACGGTTAGAAAAGTCTCAGTTAGATATGGTAAGTAGAGATTGAGTCCTAGTTAAAAGAAAACATGCTAAGAATATGTCTATGATGAGGTGTCTAGGTGAGGTGGAAATTAATTTAATTAAGGTATTTGTTAATGAATATTGTGAGAATGGGCATTAATTTAATTGTAGGTAAGTAAATTAATATACATGTGGGGTGAACAGGGAGTGTGACCCAAATTTGGTGTCTACATTTTGCCCCTTTTTTTCATGTAGCTTATATTGGTAAGCGATGCTGACAAAAATAGAAAGTGATTGCGCCATGTGTGGGTGAAGGTGATCCCCCTCAAACTAGGAACTGATGAGGTGTTACACGGAATTCGTGGGTGGTTTGAAAATGTATAGTTGGTGGAGGTAGGTAGGGAAGGGTATGCGTACTAAGGGAAACGGTGATGGTCTACTTGGGAAATAGGTAATAGGTCGGGGTCAAATCGAGTAATAGGTAATGACAATCAAACGCACACACATGTATAGACTATAACATGGTACCAGGTTGAAGAGCTTGCAAACTCTACATCATCCAAGGTTGATAGGTTTATCTAAACAAGGGTAAAGTGTGTTAGGTATCCAAGGTATAGGATATGGTCTTAACACACAATGTAAGTCAGGCGTAGGAACATTTAGGATATGTTCTGGTACACCAAAGGTTTAGTCGGGATAAACAACATGGCAATAGGAAAGGTATGGTTATTAGGCTAAAACAACATAGGTAACAGCATGTCGCAAAGTATAGCGAGTACATAAGGTCAAAGGTCACACTAAGTAGGTCAGGTCCAGGAAAATAGGTCATGGTATGGGTAAGGCCAAGTTATAGGTAAATAACAGATCCCGAGATGCAACTAAGGAACTTTAGGGTAGTTTGGGCTTGTAGGTAGGATGTCATAACTATGACTGAGGTCAAAGGATATTAGGCAGTGAGGAAGTGAAGTCAAAATTGGCAAATGGGGTAAAATGGGTGATAACAGGTGACTAATTCTAGTTAAAACTTAACCGACGTCCGTTTGGTATGACTAATGTCGGTCATTGAGGGTTAGGGTTAATAAAAAGGAAAATTCCTCTTTTTACGAAAGAATCATTTGTCATTTTCCAATTATAGAAAATAATAGAGGAGAGGTGGAAATTTGGAAAGCAACAAAACGAGACATGAAGATCTGAGTTTGTGAGCCTCTTAGCGGGTAATTGGCATTCGATAGGCGGGTCTACGAGATCGGGTTAACTGATTTGATTGGTTATGAGGTGGGGAGTTTATTTATTGATGGAAGAGGCGGGAGAGGGTTCAAGTGAACCACCTGCATAGTGGCCTAATGTACCACTACGCCAACAACACATAGATGAGGTAGGATTCTATCTGATCTATGAATTTATTGGTGAATTAGTTTGTTGAAATCTGGTGGGGTTGAAATGTATTTGGGTTAGGTAGTTTAATTGGAATTTGTAAGTAAAATGAATGGAATGGGGGTGGGTGGGAAGTCCAATGTATTTTAAATCTTAGAGAATGAAGCTAAAAAAGGTTTGGGTAGGGCAGGGTAGATGTTTTTAGGGTGAATGTGTTAATTTTTTAAAACTAGGGTAGGGGTTTGTGGATTTTGACGTCACAATAGTGACCGACAATGGTCAAGGGTTGGCCAATGTCAGTTGGTCGTGGCTGGCATCGGCCAAGTATTAAGTGATTGATGTCAGTTATGATGGACTGATGCCGGTTAATAGTGATTGATGTTGGTCGGCTCTAGGGGGAAATAGGTTAATAAATGAGATATGGTGGGAGGGAAAGATAGGCAATGAGATATAAAGGTAGGTTTAGTGAGAATCAGTAGGGTAATAGGTAAAAATGGTACAAGTTGAGGGATGTAAAATTGGGATGGGGGAAAGGGGTAGTCTTTAGGGTTGGGATGTGGTTACGAGGTATTAAGTAGTAAGGGTCTTGGGAATAGGTTGGTTAATTAAGACATATGTTGGTTATGGTCAAGTCTTAACAATGTTGTTGTTTATTGTATGCAGGCTAGGGACTAGCTGTGGATGAGGGGACAGAGTACCGCCTATGTTACTAGTGGTACATTCAAGCATGACCGCAGAGGAGTGAAGGCACATGATGGACGTCTGGCTTGATTGGGATCCGACACTACTGCTTTCATCGTTTTCTTTACTTTTTTTAATGAAAAAATAGATCAGGTTATGGCATAGGAGGAATATATGTTGTTGTTGGTTGGTTGATGGTTGTTGTGTGCATTCTAAATTCTTGACCCAATACCAATTGTGAGAGCTTCCTTTTGGCTAGGAGGAACTACCTGTAATAGAAAACAAGACTACAAAAGAGAAGTTAAATGATAAATGACAGTGGAAAGCCTAGCGTATGCTAGTTCTGAGAAGTGTGATACTTCCTAGATGGCTATCAATCCACTATTTAAAACAAATTAATGTGAGAAATAAATAAATTCCTACTGTAGTTGATATGATTTAGGTATCTCATTCAAGTATAATAAGCAAATATAATATAAAAGGCTAGGCTATAGTCAGATCTGAAGGTTTGGTAGGTGTCAGGGTACTGGAACTGATCAGGATCAGGTTCTGGGTTGTTTAGGTTATTTGGTAAAAGGTTGTTTGGTTCTATTATTTGTACAGGGTGTGAAACATAGAGACCGATTTCGGTTGGGTATAACCAATGATGGTTTAAAGAAGATCGGTGACAGTTATGGGTAACCAGTGTTGATAAATTAGGGTGACTGTAGTTCACTAAAAAAATTTATTATATAATTTGGGTGAGGTTAGATGAGGCTAAAGAAGGGAATGGTGAGGTATGTGGGAATGCCAAGAACACTTAGAGAGGTGGAAGGGCCAGGATAGGTGATCAGATAAATAGTTGGGTGAGATTTTTTGGGTTTGTCAGAAAGAAGGCTATGGAGGAATGGGAATGTTAATAGAAGAATTATAACATAAATGATAACAACTGTATGAACAAAATAGGAATGGAAATAATTAATGATAAAACACTTACAAATGTTGTAGGTCCAATGGTTGGGTGGTGGTGATGATCGGTTGATGGAATGGAGCTTGGTGCAATAGTGATGCTTCTTAGAATGTTACCGTGAGTGCCAATTCTTCTATATCTATTCTGGTGTTGGCTATGGATGTATGGGTGCATCAAAAGAATTTGGTTCCACTTGCATGCAGCTCTCTTATTGTCTAATTGCTCTCAGATTGTGCTAACCCAAAAACAATGTTGCTTAGGTGAATAAATGGTAACCGACCATGGTTCAGTCTTGACCGGGTGTCAGTTTAGGTCATGACCGACGTCAATTTAGGGGGGATTCCCTAGATTTACTAAAAATGGGTAGATCTTTCTAATTTCTTGGACCAAGTTGGTTTTGTTCTCGTAGATTAGAATGGAAGCTTCCCTTCTAATGAGTAAGAAATGAGGTTAGAGAAATCTTAGGCATAGATTTTAGGGTTAGACCAAATCTTAGCTCGTAAGGGCAAGTAAGACTTAGTTATTGTTAGTTATGGAAACATGCTAAGAATAGGTCTAGGGTGAGGTGGTTGGATGAGGTGTCTAGGTGAGGTGGAAATTAGGTAAATTAAGGTAATAAAATAATAAAATTTGTGAGTATGAGGATTAATTTAATTAAAATAATTAAATTAATATTAACGAGGGGTGAAAAGGGCCATAGTTATGTTCCCATGTTTAAGTTGGTTATCTTATCAGGGGCTAAGGGGAATGTAACCAAATTTAGGTGTCTACATTTACCCCTTTCATCACATAGCTTGTATTGGTAAGTGATGATGACAAAAATAAGAAGTGGGTGCCCCATGTGTGGGTGAATGTGATCCCCCTCAAACTAGAAACTAATTCCCTCACTTGCTCCTTTGAGTACCACCAATCCTGCCTTGGTGTTTTTTCCTTTCAGTCCAATCTGCCAAGACTCCTATGCAGACCTCTCCTAGTCTCTCTGACCTTCTGGCTGCAAGCACTACATCCTCCTCTCAATTCACCTCATGAGTCCAAGATGTAATCCTCAATGGAAGGTAGAAACTGTAGACCCTCATCTACATCTAGCATGGATGGCTCATATAGGTGCAATTTCTCATAGTTTACTACAAACTACATTCTCATAAATGGTGGCAAGTCAAGTCAAAAAGTATTTTCTCTAACCTGCTCCAATATGGTGAAGGGTCCATATCGTAGTGGCTTGAGTTTCGGTGCATGACCTTTTAATCTCTCCTTTCTCAAGTAAATCCAAACTCTATCTCCATCATGTAGCTTATGTTCTCTCCTATGTTGATCATGCCTAGCTTTGTACTTGGCTTGAGATTTCTCTAGCTATTCTTTGACTTTGAGATGGATCTATTGGATCCTATCAATGAATTTGTTCGCTCTAGTCACCTCTATGTCTCATGTCTCCTCCTCATCCTACTACCCAACAACTATATCCATTGGATTTATAGCTATATATCCCAAGCATGCTTCAAATGGTGACTTCATAGTGGATGTGTGTACTACCCGGTTATAGGAATGTTCTATATAGGCTAAGGACTCATCCCAAGTCCTTGGATATTTGCTATTATACTCTCTGATTAATTTGTACCAAATTCCTTTTTACCACCTTTGTCTATCCATCTATCTATGGATGGAAATTTATGCTCCTCTTTAACCTTGTATCCATACTTGTCCCACAAAGTAGTCCAAAACTTCCCCAAGAACCTAGAATCCCTGTCAGAAACAATAGACTTTGGAAAACCAAAATGCACCCATACATTAACAAAGAAAAGATGTGTTGGCTCATGTGCTTTTACTGTCTTTTTACATTCCATAAGAATACACATCTTACTGAATCTATCAACAACAACATATAGATAGTCATGGCCATGTTTGGACATAGGTAATCCTCCTACAAAATCCATAGAAATTTCCTCCCATGGACGAGTAGGTACTGGCAAAGGCATATACAAACCCTCCTTCCTAGTCTTAGGCTTTCTAGTACAACAAATTTTACATCCACGTATAAATTCTTGATACTTCTTCTTGCATATTGGGCCAATACACGTACCTTTGCAAGTGGGCTAGGGTTTTACCAACACCGAAATGTCCCACTACTTTCGAGGTATGTGTTTCCCTCATCAAAAGAATTCTTTCTTATTTTGGCACGCAAAGCTTCCCACATCAGTAGAGCAGCCCGTATTTGATATAAAAATCTTCAATCCCTATCCTTTCAGCCCCTTGGGACTGTAACTACTGAAATGTCACCCCAAATTCTTTGTCCTGGGCATATGCCTCTCTGTAAGCTTCCTTCGTGAAGGACTCTATCTGAGAGATAGTGGCCAAACAAGAAAACTGTCTCCTATATGGGTGGCCTAGACAACATGTCTGCCACCAAGTTATGTACTACCCTTCTTGTATTTGATCACTAGATGGAACTACTGAAGGATCCCCATCCATTTGTAGTGCCTTGCCTGCTGCAATTTAGACTGTGCTTGTAAATACTGGAGAGGTTTGTGGTCAGTGTGCACAATAGTATCTTTACCCAACAAATAATGCTTCCATTTTTTAATTGCCTGAACTAGTGCATACATTTCCTTATCTTATAATAAATATCCTTTAACTGTCTGAATTGAAGGTTTCATAATGGTAACATATGGGTTTACCTCCTTGCAGTAATACTATGCCCATGGCGTAATCACTGGCATCTTTCTCTACTTCAAAAGGCTACTGCAAATTAGGAAGAACAAGTAATGGAGAATGACTAATCTTGTATTTTAATAACTCAAAGTATTTTTCTTCTTCCTTACCCCAGTCAAAACCCTTACTCTTTGTGGTCACTGTGTGTAGAGGTGCTGCAATTGTGGAGATACCCAAAATGAACTTCCACATGTATTGTACTGCTCCCACAAAACTCCTAGTCTATGTGGCTCCTGTAGGTTTTGGCCTAGTTGGTGATGGATTCTACCTTCTTTGGATCCACTCATAGCTCTCCTCCTCCAACCACATGCCCAAGATAGACAAGTGATTGCTTTAGAAAACTCACATTTCTTCATATTATAAAGCATTTGTTTCTCCCTGAGAACTTGCAAGACTTGTTGTAAATGGGTTAGATGTTCTTCCCATGTGGCACTAAAAATCAGAATATTGTCTAGATATAAAATGACACATGAATCTATGAAATATTTCAATACATCATTCATCAATCTCATAAATGTATCAAGTGCATTGCATAACCCAAAAGGAAGTACTAACTATTCATACAAACCCTGTTTTGTTTTGAAGGCAGTCTTCCATATATCCTCCTCCTTCATTCTAACTTGGTGATAACCAGACTTGAGATCCAACTTCATGAATAATTTGGCATGTTGAAGCTGGTCCAAGAGATCATCTATGTGGGGAAGTGGATATCTATTCTTTATGGTGATCATGTTCAAAGCGCGGTATGTCGATACAAATTCTCCAAGAACCATCCTTATTTGGCACCATTACAATATGTGAACCACATGGTGAGGTTCTTGGACGTATCACCCCTTGGTCTAGTAGTTCCTAGAGTTTTTTCTTTACTTCAGTACTCTCAAGCAAGGATTGCCTATACAACCCAATGTTTGGTAAAGGAGACACTGAAAATGGGTGAATCTCATGCTCTACTTCTCATTTTGGTGGTATCCCTTTAGGATCCTAAAAAAACTTCTTGAAAGGACTAAATAATACTACCCAAATCATTTTTTCCCTAGTTAGAAATCTCTGAAACTTCTAACCTCATCTTGTTTATCCTTTAACATAAGTAAACAAAACTGATTATGATTTGCCTAAATAAGTCATTTTACTTGATTAGCACTCACCATAGTAACCCGTGTCTTACACTGGTGTGCCCAGATGTTGTAGTTGATCCCTTCCTTGACCCATCTATACCTGGTTTTCCCTTCTCATAATTATAGCATCCCTGATATACAAGTAAGGACTCCCGAATACAACATCAAAATCATCAAGTGGAATAACATCAACTTCCAAAACATCAATATACTGGGAATTTATCCCAAACTTGACCTTACATTTTCTTGTTACCTGAATTTCAACACCCTTCATTCACCCAACCCAAAGGATAAGGGTGTGGATGCTTGTAAGTCTCAAGACCAAGCTTCTTTACAACTACTTTAGAAATCAAGTTAGACTAAGAACCAGTATCCACCAAAGCATTTACCTTAGTTCTCTTGATCTGGATTTTGATCTGGAATAGTCGACTCTTCTCCTCTTCTTAGCTATCCATGTTGGTGGCCGTGCATCCAAGCCTTTCATCCAAATCAGAGTCATCTTTGATTTCCACCTCCCCTTTTGTTCTTACAAATGTCATGGACTTCTTTGAGTCCTTGGTTCAGTTCTTCGAATGCAACTCCGGATGCAACGTCTAACATGTAACGTCATTATGACCATTAATATCACAGTTCTTACAAAAATTCTTGGGATCTTTATAAGTATTTAATGTAGTGGCAGCTTTGTTTACCTTTCCCTTTCCACTTACCCTTATTACTTGTTTTCCCCATAATCTTTCTTCTATTGATTTTTTGACTGCTTTTCCCTTTGGCCCTAATTCCCCTTGCTACTTTTACATCATCTATGTAGCATGCTTCCACACACACCTCGTTGAGATCCTTAGGCTTGGTGGAGATGACTTTTCTTTGAAGGTGAGTGTGAAGTCCACCCAAGTATTTAGTCACAATATCCTCATCCTCCAATTCCATGTTTAGCAACATGGCCTACCTTCGAAACTCTGTAGTATATTCTTGCACACTTTAACCACTGCCTTGTTTTAAATACTGTCATTTAATCATCTGGTTAGTCTTATGGCCAACAGGATAGAAGTTATCTCTAAGTAATTATTTAAATTCTTGCCAAGATTTCACAATAGGATGCTTCTTCTTTTCACAAGTGGTTAGATTGGTTTCCCACCAAACTAGAGCATGTCCCTCCAGTTTGAGACATGCAAAGGTGATCCTCTATTCCTCAGTGACATTATGGATGCTAAAGTAGACTTCTAACTATTTTAACCATTTATCAAGCAACTCCGCATCTACTTGTCCTTCAAATATTTTAATATAAACTTTCATCTCAACTTTAAAAGGAGTATGATCAGATTTTACCTTTTCTCTTGTGTTTGAAGTCTCTTCTTCATGCTCTTCCCCATAGCTTTCCTCATAGTGGATCCTTCCTATGCCAAACTTTTTATCTAAGCCCCGAACCACTGATTCCATGGAGTCCTTTTTGCCAGAAGTTGTCTTTTGTAAATCAACAAGCTCTTCTTGCCTTCTAAACATCCTATCCATCATGGTCTCCAGCATCTCGATTCTATGGACCAATTTCTCTTCCTCCATTTGTCCCCGAATTCTCTGTTTCCACTTCTTTGTAGAAATTTCTAGATCACAAGGTAAAGCCTCTTCACCTTTAGATCTTGTAATTGTCATACAAATCCAAGAACGAATACCATAGTCATAGATACTTGTTAGCTCTGATACCAAAATTATTTTTAAAATCTTCAACTTTGGAATTATCCATAGAAACACAAATAAACATTGATGTTCTACTTTCTATTAGGAAATGACAGAGATAGCTAGTGAATAAATTATGCTTATGCTTAGAATCCATAATTATAGGAAAGGAAAGAAGTTAAGCTCATAAACACCAACAAATTTTATCCTGCAAACCTCCAGAGGAGGAAAAACCAGTCGGGAAGGGAAATTGCTCTTTCTTCCCAATTTTATTGGCCAATTCAAAATAACATGTATAGAAGTTACAATAAGTATAAAAGAGAAGTAGATAATATCTCGCACTTCCTCCCAAATACTTGCTTGCTTTGTCTCAACACTCCTTTCTTCTACAAAACACAATTCTAGCACTAATAACTTCTTTCTCACTTTCTTTCATGCTTCGATGATTCTATTCTCTTCTAAAAATATGTATTTGTAGCCTCTCACATGTCCTCCTGTGCATTGGAGAATGGGAAAGGTCATGGAGGAGAAGAGATATGAACAACTATCTAAATTCTGGGTTATTCATTTTCATATTTTCATTTTCTGTTTGTAAGAGCCATGACCACTGCCCAATGCAGACTAATGGTCTTAGGACCACCACCCTGGTTGGGTGACGGTTCTATAAGTGCCGCTCTACATAGAGCGGTGGTCCTGTTACTAAAAATATAGAACCTCCGTGTTTCATTTTTCCTTCTTCATGTTGACTATTTTGATGAAGTAGATTCATTTTGGATCACCTACCGATAGTGGGACAACATGTGTATTCTATCTCCTCGAAGGCCTTTGAGGAGTTGATGCTGATATTTTTTGGTGAGGGTATGGTAGAGATGAGGTTCCATAGCATCATTCTGAGCTATGGTGAGATGTATGCAGCCCATCCATAGGAGATGACGCTAGTAGTTTTGATTATGGAGGCAATGTGTTGTTTTGTACTGCCAAATGTAAAGGGTGGGAGATTCCCACGGGTGTGTTGGTTGGATATTTTTTCAATCCAAAATATGAGGTTCAACCACAGTATATGGGATTAAATCCCTCCTCAAAGACAGGTGAGGCTGCCTGCTTATTACTAATCTAAAACACAGCAAAACAATATATACAGTATTCACACTAATCTAATCATTGGGGTTGGGATAAAATCCTGAAATCCACATCCACACGATTCAAAGGTATTGCTTTCATAAATGAACTGAGTCGGAAACTATTACAATGAAAGATGAACAATGGAAAGGAAATGAGAGAGACATATTTTCTTTCGAGTAAACACAGAGCACGAAATAATCATACGGGCTTTAGATCATAAATATAATGTCTGAGATGATTAGAAACACTAAGATGCTACGCAAAGAATAGCTTAAGATCATGAACGTAAGAACAATGTCTTAAGAAAGATATATCCCACCAACACAAAGTTTGCGAAATAATATCAACTCCTATTCTTCAAAATGATTAAAGAAAACACAAAGTTTTTCTTCTTTCCAATAGCTCCGAATATTACAAAATCTCGACCCTTTGGAATGCATAAGCATCCCTTATTTATAATAAAAGGAAACGAGAGAAAATAGGAAAAATCCTAGAAAATAGTGTTCTTTAAAAAGAGTTCTATTTTGCTTGACTCTCGCGCAGGTGACCAAGTCAAAATTTCCTTCCTATGTGACGAAACAGAAATGAAAAAGACATGTCAATTTCAAGATAGAAATGACATGAAACATTGGGACTTAATCTGAATCGTCATCTTTCGCTCCTTCATCATTCTCCTCCTCCAGCTGAGACTATTTGTTCCGAAATTCTTGGAACTTTCGAATTATGCCTTGCATTTCATTTTCATCAGGCGCAGTGGAATGATCATTCAAAACTTCACAGGTTCATGGGTATCACTAGCACTGCCGGGAATATTTTTCAATCTTTTGCTGAGCTTTCTCAAGGCCTCCAAAGAATGTTCAATTCTTACAAACCGATCAATGATCTCAATACCAAATCCGTGCGTTGGTTCATGCTGAACAGACTCTTGGACTTGTTTGAAAGATCATCTGCTGATAGGATACCTGAGTTTCCAACTGACACCTTGGGAAAATCTTCAGCAACTCTTCTTCCAGATCACTTTTTCCATCAATCAATTATCCCTTGATTCTCTCAACTTACCGCAGGCTTCGTTAAGAATCTTTACTCTGAACCTGATGGCTTGGTCAGCTGGAAATGCTTATCCGTATGTGGGATGATGCCTTCTTCTACCAAGAGATGTGATGGTATTGCTTTAATAACTGGAGAGCTTCAAAATTCAATCAAGATGTCCAATTTCTTGAGATAAATCATCTTCCATCTTCTCTCATCCTTCTGCATGTCCCCCAAATATTGATGAACTTTCACAATGTCTTGAATCACTTTCCTTCCCCTGTTGGAGCAGCCTTTGGATCCATTCATCGACCCACCTTCCTTTTTTAGCAATCTTCTCAATTATAGGCACTGATGAGAAATTGAATCCGACAGGGACAGAAGAAGATGGTATGGATTCAAGGGGTTTTGAGAGTTTAAGTAAACCTCAGTCAACTGCTCCACTTTTCCTTTAAGCTCATCTCTGTTGTCTTTTGTTTCTTTCAACTTCTGGCACAACACGTTTGTGGCAATCCATGCATCTTGTTGTGCTCCTTCTGCTATCACTCTTCCTAGAGCCACCCTGGTTATCTGATAATCAGAGGCTGTTATGTCCTCTTTAGTTTTTTCAGTCGCGGGGAGTGGCGATCTCTGCGAACTTATCCCTGAAGCGTCCACCAAACCCTTGAAACTGTTTTAGGTTTCTTGGCTGATTTAGTAGTAGAAGCCTTGAGTGAGCTGAAATCAAAGGCTGGTATGGGTACAATCACCTTCCTCTTCCTCGGAGTTTGCTCGAGTAACCATTGCGGCATATCAGAGGAAGGTTACCACTATTGTAGAAGTTGGTATCATACTCTCAAGGGGAGGAGAAGATTCTACTAGCGCGAAGGGGGGAAATAGTTACCAATGTGGAAGTAGATCCGATAAAAGAGGCACAGGAGGGGGCGTGTTGGTGATCACTTGGGTCCCAGCAGAGAGGGGTGAGAGTCTAGAGAAATACTGGCAATGATTGAAGAAGTTGATGGAGAATGAGGAGGTAGGAGTGGGTTGTGAGGGGGGAGGTGCAGATTCAGACTCCAAAGCCTGGGATGCAAGAGATAAGGTCTCTTCAGTTGGCAATCAAACAAATGATGAACCAGAGGCTGGCTCCTTCCTTTCTTCCCCCCCCCCCCCCCCCCAAGTTAATATTCTCCTATTTTTGTGGTGTTGGTGATTCTGCACATCCACCATTTCAACTGGAGAAATAATTGAAGAGATTTCTCTTTCTTTCCTCTTTTGACAAACTTGACCTTATAGGCCCCCTAGAAGATTTTTGTCCTTTTCCTTTTGGAGGGCCCCGCCTTTGAAGCAGCCCAACTTTGAAAACTTATCATCTTTAAAACTCATTCCCAAGAGGAGAGCCTGCTTTGGTGCGTGCACGAATCAGAGCCGACCTATTCTGTAATGGAGGCTTTTTCACTGATTGGCCAATCAATAGGTGGAAAACATATTGATTCTCATTTAGTCCATCATAGGAAAAGATCCCAGAGACCACTTTCATCATTGTCACTAGTTACCTTCTGTAAGGTCAGAAAGTTCAAGTGTTTGAATCTCAGCAAGTGTCAATCTGCTATGATCCTTTCTACGAACAGCAACCTCATCCACGCAGATCAATCCAGATTGTTCCTCTATGCTTGGTCATGCAGGTGCAGGGTTTCCATACGCCCTGAGACTCCTCGAATGTCAAACCCGTCTCGGGGCTTCATATGCTTCTTCAACTTGTCCTGAAGCTCATGGATAACATTTTTAGCTTTCACCACTGTCAAACAAGTGTATCTTCCAATAGAAATTGGGAAGGATACAGCAGCCTTATGTTTACTTTTGTTGGAATTTATGGAAATCCAACAATTGCCTAACCAATTCCATCAATATCAGTTTTATCCCTGGATATCGGAGCAGACGGAAAGGATCTCCTGAGTACATGACTACCGAAGATATGTGAACTTCTTGAAATTGCAAGAAGACACAACCCCATTTGGAAACTTCACCCAGGCCTCATCTGAGACTCTTGTTTTCCTCAATTCAGGTTTAACCTACAGATGTTTTCATAAAAGAAGGCGTCATTTACCCTTCTGAATTGGTCCTAAGACCCTTTTCTTGTGACTTAAGGGAAGTACTGATAAACTTGGTTCACTGTCCTGTTTCCCTTGATATCCAACCCGGGATAGTTCCTCATCCCGGCCACTACTAGGTGATATATGAAGACCATATAAACTTCCCTATGGACAAGAACTGTTGTCATTTCGGAATCTATCTCATACTAATGAGAGTGCCCCAATCAATCCCTTGCTGATTCTTTTTGATGGTGATCATGAATTGATACATCCACCCTTGGAAAACATTTGAATTCGGGTAAAAACCAAAAACCCGACTCAACAGAGTGATGATGTCATTGACTTTCCTGAATGAAATCACTCCTGGGGTGGTAAGTTCTTGGAATCTTGGAGACAGCCGGTTTGGATTGATCAGGAACTTCTTATTTACATGCTTTGATACATATTCTTGATCGTTATCCCAAGCTTTCTGAGCTGACTTGATATCCAACTCTCCATATTATTCAAAATGGCAGTTTGAGGAGGTCATCAAAGTAACCTCCATCTAACTTGATCACAACTTCTTCCCGCCCCTGATTTCTCACAACACTGGGAAGCAGAGTCATAACTGGAAGCGCAGGATAAGATGAATTCAGGGCACTGAGAAGACATGGGAAAAACCTGCTACAAGAGGTAAACTGCTATCGGCTATCAATATCATCCATGGAGTTTGGGAGGAACTCCTTACCCTACTTCCAGAAATCCTCAATATCCTTATATTTCTGAGCTCTGTATCTCAGATGTCATAATTGCAATCATATATGATGGAGACTCCACCTTTCTGAACTTGTATTTCATCTTTCCTAACTTCTCAGTCTTTTCTTGCAATGGACCAGGGTCCGACATGAAGGATTTCGAAGCAAGAGAGGTTTCGGAGATCAGGAGATGTTGCACACTGTGAAACCCCGACCTACATGGAGATGCCGGAAAGACGGAAGAGTCTGACACCTGAGGAGGATGTCGGGGAATCCAAAAAACCCGAATGTGTTGAGGATGTCGAAGATTTGAGAAAACCCGGCACTTTGAAGATGTCAGAAAACTTGAGGAAAACCCGACACTTTGAAGATGTCAGAAACTTGAGAAAATCCCGACACCCCAAATCTTCTGATATACTGCGGGTTTTTGATACTGCACAACACCCTTCCAAAACCTGAGAAGAGGGAACAGCGGTTTTTGTTGAATTTTAAACATGCAAGTTCTTTCTTTACCATTCATATACCAAACATATTTTAATTCCACAACATTTCGGGAAATAACACAAGAGATAAACCCTAAAACATAAACCCGTTTCAAGAAACAACCCAAAAGGAAAAAGATAAAAACTCCACAAACCTGATAAAATGGGAAGAATTCCTCACATAATCAATCCATAAAAACAATGAACAAAGAATGGAGAGAGAGATACCTTCAACCAGAGCAAGGAAAGATCGAAAAAGGGCAATTCAATCGGGCACAAGGCGATGTTTCGGGTTGCGAGGTTGGAGAAGCATGCACGAAAAATCCACGAGGTAAAAATACATCCAGTAAAAATGACATGGAAATCCGCATATAATATAAGAAAATTTGCAATTAATACACTCGGCTGGCACGTGCCAACTCACCCGACAACTCGGCATTAACGGCCATTCAGCAATGCTCGGGAGGTCTGAAAAACCCGACACAAGGTGTTTAGAGCAATTCCAGGTGTTCGGGTTGCGGAAAAAAATTGACATAAAGCATGATGTGTAGATGCTTCAAAGTTCTGAAAACGTGACATGAAGGACTTAGGCAATGCGGGTTTCAGGTTGCGGGAAACAACTGAACATAAAGCATGATGCTTAGACGAAGACATGCTCCGATGTTCAGAAGTTCCGCAAACCCGACTCGCCTTAGTCGATGCGGGTTTCGGGTTTCGGGGAACACCCAACATGAAACATTCAAAACACATGTATCCTGTTGTGAAACCCTAAAACCTGATTTTCTCTCATAAAGGCAATTTTGCAAAAACCAGCTTAAATTTCGTAGGGTATCTGATAGTTTTGGCGTAAACTAAAAACTGAGATAACAGGGTGCTAATGGGGGTCCTCTACACATGATGGAGGAGAGGACCCAATTTTCTTGGGCACTAGCATACTTGGTGCAGTTATACAGAGAGTTGTGGGCATACAGGAGATTGCAATGGTTCAACTATGTTGCACCTTTCTTCTCCACTACTAGGAATATGAGCACAATTGTATGTGTGAGGCCACTAGGGTATGCCCAGGCCTGATGTATTTGACGTCGGCTTGGTTCGAGTGGGTTACAGGAGTTGGGTGCCGATTACTGAAGTGCACAAAGCTGTCAGTGATACTACACGATGTAGTCTATTAGAGGTGTTTTCTAGAGGAGTTTTTTTGGCATGGACATTAATTTAGAGGCCCTATGTGGTTTTCCTTTATATGGGTAGATGGCCATGAATTTAGATGAGTTGTAGCTTGTTCGATGGATAGAGAGGCGTTGCGCGGGAGGGTCCAGACGGTAGTTTGGGCTATTATAGGATGTACCACCTCCCTTCCCATAGTACAAGAGGGATGACTTAGAGAGGCCAATGTACCCTCCATGACCTACCATGCTAATAGGGTAAGAGGAGGCACCATTGGACCGACACATTGATGATGTTGGGTACAACCGATAAATAAAAACCATGGTGGGTAAGCTAAGATTCAAGTAGTGGCCACCCAAACAGGATTCCAAACATGGCCACCCTCATAGTCTAGAGGGATATGTTACATGGACAAGTGGCCACCTTACACGGCTAGGTTACAGGTTTAACAGGGATAGCAGGTGGGATCATAGGAAGAGGTGGCCATGTTACAAGAATAGGTGATGGCCCTCCAAGCCCTGGGTCACATCATTACCAGGGGCAGGTACCCACACAGGGTTGGGGCCAGAGATGGGGAGTAGGTGGCCACCCTATAGCATAGATTGTGGCCTTCCAGTGCCATATTACTACCAGGAACTAGCATCGGCACAAGAAACAGGACTGGCTTAGGAACAGGGTCCAATGGTATAAGTATAGGGTCAGAGACCCCTTATTGACAGGGTAGATTACATAGGTTATGGTGAGACCCCATGACACCTCCTCAAATAGTTCCCATGGCGATATTCAGGGATGCCCTGGTGAGGTGAGGTATTATCAGGATTAGTTAGTAGTAACAAAGGATAGATGTACCTTCATAGCGGAGTCCGAGCACAACAGGCTTCGAGTGAGAGGACTCGATCCCACACTGCACATTACAGAGAGCACAGGGGGTCGGGGGAGCCAGAGGTAGGAGTAGGGTGAGGCCACCATTGAACGGAGTCCATATCCAGGTGAGGGGGGCATCGACACTAGATCGAGTCCCACAGTAGGTGGTGAGGTGGGTGCGGGCCATCACATAAGAGTGGTAGAGGAGTCGGGGAGAGACCAACTTAGATATCCAAGGGGAAGACGAGGGATATCACCATTTTGGATAGTATAGGGATTATCTGTGATATGTGTAGACACCAATTTGTGTCTTACGCCCCTTGTGACCCACATCTCATCTCGCAAACCTAAACTCATCACCTAAACCTTACACAATTATTTATTAATTACCTTGTAATTGATAATCACATCATCTCACCTACCACCTCATTTTGCCCACTTCATCTGACCTAGCCCTAACCCCTAAACTAACCTAATTAAGACCTATAACTTGGGTCTATCACCTACACCCATGACTAATGAACCCCTTTCTCGCACCCAAAACTGACTCTTCTAGTCACTTGACCAAGCCCGCAACTAATCTCTAGGGAGAAAAGCAGGAAAGTGGGCTATTTTACTAAAAATAGCCTACTTTTCCTTATCGATGCCGGTTTCCTACTCGACCGCCGTCGGTTACGTAACCGCCATCAGTTCCCTGTAAATGGGCTCCCCGAACCAAAAACAAGGGATCGGAATTTCATTTTGGATGAGAGTGGGAAGAATTTTAGGAATCAAGAGAGATCGTTTGGGAGCGATAAAGAGAGTCCAGATCTTCACTTGACCAAGCAGAGACGAGTGAAGAAGACAGAAGAGTTGCAGCAAAAGGAGATCAAGCCCAAAACTGCAACAGAACAGCCAGAGTTCTCAGATACTCAGCTGATCATCGGGAGGGAGATATTTCATCTTCTGTTTGTCCAGCCATCCTACCCTAGAGTTCTGCCTTTGTCATCAGAGTTTCTTGGACCTGTATCTTCGTCAATAACCAGTAAGTTAATCTTACATGTCCTCTTTATAACATTTCTTAGAGCTTTTGAAGCACAATCCTCACAAATCCATTCCTAGATCCATACCCCCGCATGCTATTAGCATCTAACTATCATTCATCTACCTCTCATCAACCTTATTCCTAATATCCACCTATATACAGCCTTACAAATAACACAACTACCAAACAAACACAACCACCCCACAAAAACAACAACCTTCAGATCTTAGACCATACCGATATCGGTTATTAGCAACCGGTATCGGTTATCCTGACTATAACCAAAAACCATCCTTTCCCCTACCCCGTTCAAGCGAAGCAATTTAATTGATGTCTTACAAGGTCTTTTGTGTTAATTCATATTAGAGGGGAACTGACCACCTTCGAGAGAAGTTTTATATTTCCTGGGCCCAAGGCAGTTCCTCATTTATTGTCTAATCAAAATCGTGTGGTCTTGTGTTCTTATTTGCAGGTAGTCCTTCCAAGACAAAAAGGAGTTCTTGCTCGCAGTCAAACCTGATCTTTCTCTACGGTACACGCACACCATCTCGACGTTAAACAGGTATTCCTCCTAGCCTAACCTTATCTGTTCTAAAAGGAATGAAACCATTCCGAGTGAAAATTTTGGCACGCCTGGTGGGACCCATTTTGGGTTTCTTTCTTTCTTGCTTGCTTTCATATAGGGAGTATACTTGTTGTTTTCTTCTTCTAAAAGATATTTCACAAGGTTTTGTATTATTTTGATAAAAGAACTTGCTTTGCTTTTACATCTCGCATTAGTGAAAGTCATCTCTTTTGCTTCATCCGAATATCATTTTTGATTTGGTTTTAAACACGTGCATTACATTACTGCTTGTTGTTTTCAATACTAGTGAACATAGATTAAGTAACCAGGTCGTACACGTGGGGGTGATATCTCTACGGTATGACAAGAAATTAATCTTACTTCACTGCACAACACATACCGAATCACTTCAACAATTAACACAACAGCTCAAACATCCCCCTTTTCCGCGATATTCCCTCCGCCCGATTGAGGTAACCTTATAAGCCAAAACAACTTGACATTTCCCTAAGTCTTTGTTTAGGATTGACAATCGTTCCACGTCTAAAGGCATAAGCCCACAATAATTAAAATTAACCCTAGGGTTAGTCTCTAGAATTTGCATGTGCATCTTGCTTGTTTTTAGTTCTGTTTTCTTTCTCATACCCTGTCTTCTGTGATCAATAATTGGACAAGTATACAAACGTGTTAAAAATCAAATTAGAAGCCTTTTTATATCTTGTTTAGCCAGACTTCTTACACCGACATCAGTTACCTGACCGCCGTCGGCTATAAGTATAACCGACATCGGGTACAAAGACCGATATCGGTTACTGTCTTTCCCATTCCTGACAAACCAGCAACCTACCAATTCAACCAGTCTGGTTTGTTTCTGTTCCTGACAGATTGAAACCCTACTGTGAACTCCTACCATGGTTGTTATCACTCGAAAGCAAGCCGCCAAACCATGGTTTCACATGCTTGCTCTGTTTCTTTTGCCTGAATCACCCCCTTCACAATTCTGTGGGGAATCCTACGGATACCAGCGAGGTTCCCTTAAAATTCCTTGTGGGAGATAAGGACTTTGCCAAGTTTCTGGATGGCTAATTCTAGCATTGTACAATACTATTTGTCTCATACCCCTGACGCTACACCTGATGGTCAGCTCCTTGTTGTATGCCTATAATTATAGATGCTCATTAGCTCCCACTGGACTCCGCCTGATAACACCGCCTTGCCTTCCTGCATCTCTAGCCCCGTCTCCCAATCCGATGGCTTCAAAGGTTCATACGACTCAAGATTGGCTTTCCGTTGGTTAATCTTGGACCCCACATAATCATTACCCGCCGACTACCCTACCTCATCTCTCTTGCAGACTACTCCATTCATGACTTGCTCTCTGCCACCTATCCACACCTAGCTTCCTTCTCAAGCTCCGCCTACCTTTTCTTTCCCATACACGTATCCAGTGACCTCAACATCTTATATGGGACATCCCTATTCGGTCGCCTCAACATATCATCCTCCATACCTTATCAACACTTAACCCCCACCATTGTCCAGCGGAGGCCCTTGGCCCAATTTTCCTCTGTTTACCACAATCGCACCATCATCTCATCTAACCACAGATTTCATTAAACAAATGATGACAAAATGCAAAACCTGGAGGCTTTTGTTTCAGGAAATCATAGCACCTTGACATACAAGCAAGTTTGTCGGGAGCCTATTCACCCGTCTGTCCCCCTTCATTCGTATCCTCCTCAATGGGAATTACCAAAATTTACCCGTTTTAACAGTAAGAGGACCCTTAACAACACTTGCAATCATTTAGACATGCTTGTTATTTGATGCTCATGATGATGCCTTGTTACTCCACACCTTTCCCATGTCCTTATCAGACCGCCCTTGGAGTGGTACAGTGCTTTAACCCCAGTACTCAATCTTCTCTTTTAACCAACTAGCCCAATATTTCTTGGATCATTTCTCCATTAACATTGCCAAGAAAGTATCTATCACTGACCTTTATGCCATCCGACAATTCGAAGACGAATCTATCGCAGATTTCATTGGCGATGGCGGGGCCTATCAACCAACTTACATATGCCTTACCTCAGGCTGAACTTATCGAACTTTTTACGCGGGCATGTGCTAAGCACATTTCTCCTACTCTTCAATTCAAACTTTCCGCACATTCGATGAGGCCTTTACCATGGCTCGGAACTAGAAATTCGAGCCTTAGAAGAAGAGAAATTGCGGTTGCGCAACAAAAACCCCAATTTCCCGAACTCCAGATTCCACCAACAAACCTAACACCACCCACTCCTCACCCATCGACCGCTTCGAAATCAAAAGGGGCCGTGCACGCGGTGATGGTCAAATCCCAACCACCCGTCTAATACCCCAGCCAAAAAACCACTTTAAGTATAAAGCATGAACCCATCAACTACACTCCCTTGGGAGAAACATATGGTGTGATATTGAGAAAAATTGCTCAAAGTAGGAGCCATTACCTTACCTCCTGTTAAAACCTCACTCCGGGTTTTGATTCTACCCGTGCTATAGCCTTCCTGGTACAAAGAAAATGACTTCTGAACTTTCACCGCGTAAAAGGACATAGTCATGAAAACTGCAAAAATTTTGAAAAAACATATGGCAGGAAATGGTTGACCGCAGGTGATATAACCCTCGATAATCCTAAATGCCCCTGCCAACCGAAATTTGAAAATCTTCAACAACCATTCCCAAATCACTCGTCCAACGTAACGTAAACCAGGGATATCTTAGCCGAGGAGAGTGTTCATGAGATCCATGCAGTCTTCGACTCCTAGCCAAAAAGCCTCTATCGAGAAAAATTTTGAATCAAGCCTCTCCACTAACACAAGAGTCTGAAACCTCCTTCACACAACCATCAAGCCAAAGCGAAATCATTCCTTTAACCCATAAAGAGTTAACTGCCCCAGACTTCTCTTCTCATCAATGAGTCTGCTTACACCACATCCCTACAAGACTGCGAACGGATGTTAATAATCTATCTATTTCCCAAATGTCCCTTCTACCCGCTCTTGCTGCACAAAGAGGAAGGCTCACCACTCCTTTTGACATCCCTTAGATGAGAAATCTCTCTGCACCAACATCACCAAATTCTTTAACCATAACAGACCCTCTCAAGCATGCCCTCCTACCTATTAGTCCTTCATCGCCTAAATCTTTTCAACAACCGGTCCAACCTCTTAATATCTATTGATACCAGTACCTCATCTACCCCTGTATCACACCCACAGTGGACTGGAATCAACAACCCGTCTTTCTTCCGTACCAAATTTAACAATTCATGCCTGAAGATTGTCATTCTCCAAAAGATAGACGAGTCCTATGGGAACGTTTGAGTACCCCCTATTCTACTCAAATGCAGTGACCGGATCCAGACACCTCTACCATATATCCTAAGTGTTTACAGAAACTCAAAATTCCTATGTCCTCAGTCTCATCCCCCGTATCTATACCAGTAGCCCATCCACCTTTAGTAGCCTAACCAAATCTTCCTACACTTGGGACCTCACCAATGCCCAGTCTAACGCACCCCGCCTAAGCGACTTGATTTATCCAAAAATAAAGCCTCCCCGCCACCTAGGAGACAACTCAATCCGTGCCTCTATCACAATCAAAAACCATCATCGTCGCACCTACCTTCCATATTGGGACCTCATCCCTCCACCTTGCATCATATACATACCTCCTGCCGTTTTCTTCAAAACGACTACGCTTCTGCACCTATACAGAGATCAAAGGGTATAATCAACATTGTCCACCCCACATATCCTTCCACCCATCACCCTAATGAACTCCATCATCAAAGGATTTATTTTCTGTCACTCCCCTTTCTCCATTGTTGTTTCCGCCCGCTACCCACGGTCATCTGTAGCCTCATCCCATCTAACCAGCTGAATATAGCTTCTGGGCCAAAGAAAACCACGTTAGTGGAAAACCACGTGGTCACACCCCTCGGCTAAACCACCACCCGTACGAACAAACCATGCCCAAACATTACCAAAACCCGCAAACCAATACCCTTCACTCCCCGATTTTGACCCACTCAAAGGATCTTACGCCAAATCCTTGCTATGTTGGTGGAGAATGCGACCATTTCCCTACCTCCACTTAGACCTTATGACCCATCTAAACCTCGACCTATAGGTTATGATGAGTCTAAATCTGCGCCTATCACCGCACACCAGGACATGATGTGGAGAGATGCAAAGCTTTAAAAACCATCCTTCGTCAGTCACCTCTCCCAGATACAAAGGTTAAGAAAGACAACTTACGAAGGGAGAGACCTTAGTCTTCAATTCCCCTCTACTATACCATCTATCCCCCGCCTCACCAAGATCTAGCATATTACAACCCCACCTCGTGAAGACCATTGATGTATCCCAACCGCTTCCTCATCGCAGGTCTAACGAGATTAATATGATTAGTGTTGCTACTACTCGAGCGCAAAAAACAACGAGAAGCAAAGAAAGCACACATGTCGTCTCTTCTCTCATCCAATCCAGCAATCCGGAATCGCACCACCAACCCCAAAGTTGTTATTCGTGGACCGCCTCTTACGCCCCATCTCTAATGGAGTTGGCCCATCGGCGCAATGATCATAACAACTTCACCAATCACCCGTAAAAAATGATGACGCTATGAGAAATGATCTCATTTAGACTTCTGAATACCAGCGACAAGCTCTCTTTGAAATTCTTCAAGGGATCGAGGTCTTACCTAATGAAACCCTACCCCTGGTGCCTCCATTCTAACACCCCATATCACTGTTGATTCTCTCACCAAACAACCACTCCACTTGCCCAACCACTTCTGTACAACAACAAGCTGGCGGGCAGTCAGTTTTCTCTGAAGATGAAATTGTTGACTTTCATACAGAAGATCCTGACCCTGCCCTTTTCATCTCAGCTTACGTCTGGGACATTCAGGTACGTCGTGTTATGATTGACGGGGGGCGTTAGCCTAAACATCATCTCTTCAAAAGCCTTCCAACAAATGAATATCCCTTCTAGCTACATGTGTGCCAATCCCATCATGTTGCGGTCATTCAATGACGCTATTACCTCTACCTTAGGCACCGTGATCCTCAACATTTGGGTAGGACCACGTACTTTACCCAAACTCTTCTATGTCCTTGAAGGAGAGTTCCCAATATAACATATTGCTAGGTCGCCCTTGGATCCGGGCTATGGGATGCGTTCCCTCAAACATTACATAGATGCATAAAATTTGAGTACGAGGGGAAGTCCTACACCGTAAAAGCTGATCCTCCCCCCTTTAAAACCTACAATATGTTAACCGCCCTAACGATGTGCTTATACCAATCAAGACACCCATACATTTAACCCAACCATCCTCTTCAAATGTACCTCAACCATCCACCTCAACCGCACCTACGCCTTCAACTGATGAAAACCACCCGTCGCAAAAACCACTTCCCTTCCCGCAGCTAACATCCCAACCGCAGACCCATTAGTAGATGTTTTTCAACGCCTTACACTGGGGGAGTAATCGCCTATATAACGTTAGTTCTTTCCATACCCCACAGGAATAACGGACAGGTACATGCACATCCTACCTATGACCGTTGTGTGGGGGAAGTAATCTCTTTACGGACCACCCCATTGCCCGCACCAACCTAACGTATGGGGGTGTGACGCATCCTCCATTACCCCCTGAACCCCTCTTGGTGTGGTTCCCTTCCAATCCGATTTCAATACTTGACAATCGTCGTTTCGCCCTCACCTTCTTGACTCGTTGTGCTTGGAAAGGCTTTGGTTTTGGTCTTTATGAACAAGGCCAACATACACTCATTCCCGTGACTACACGCAAAACACAATGATCGCAGTGGTCTCGGTTTTCCTGAAACACCTACACAGGAGGAACCTCGTGTCAGTTGTCTTCTAGAAAACAACGATGTCACCCCTACCGAACCATCATCACCCATTTTGCCTTCGTCACCCACAGAGTCAATAGATCCCGAATCTATCCCTCCTAACTTTTTTTTTCATAAATGCTATCTTCCTAGGTCCTCTCAATTATCAACGCGATAATGAGGACCCCTCTTCTATCCCCTTCTGTATCCAGACATGATCGAAGAGGATTCACCTTCGATTAATGTTGTTGAGTGCCAGGATAATGACTCCATCCTCACTTACCTTGGGGCGGACGACTCCTATATTCAACGGACCTTACCATATGAAACTCAAACCATGTTGAATGAATCGACTATAGAAATCAACATCCACACGGAGGAGGATCCTCACATTGTGAAGATCGGACAATCCCTTAACACATCAGAACAAGCCGCCTTTACTACCTTTCTCCGTACCCGCAACCAAGCTTTCGCTTGGTCCTACACGGACATGCCAAGAATTGATCCTACCATTACCATCCATAACATCACTCTAAACCCTGATTCCAAGCCAATAAACAGAAATTGAGAAAATGCATCCACGCATTGCTCTCTGGTCAAAGAGGAGCTTCAACGACTCCTTTCTGTTTCTTTCATTCTGACTATTGACTATCCTCAATGGATTTCTAACATCGACCTGTCACTAAAGCGATGGGGGGACTTCGGATATGCATGGATTTCCAGGATCTTAACCTCGCTTGCCCTAAGGATGACTTCCCCCTACCTAGCATTGACCAACTTGTAGATCTCACTGCAGGCCATGAGATGCTCTCTCTCATGGATGTTTTTCTCGGGATATAACCAAATTTTGGTTGCCCCCGCCGATCAACATAAAACTGCCTTCATAACTCCTTGGGGGAACCTTCTGTTACCGTGTAATGCCATTTGGCCTTAAGAATGCTGGTGGCAACCTATCAGCGGGCTATGACCTACATTTTCATGACATTATGCACACTATCCTTGAAGATTACGTCGACGATCTTCTTGGAAAGTCTAAACATCGTAGTGAACATCTCGATGTTTTAACCATTATTTTGATCGCCTGTTACAATATTCTGTCCGCCTTCAACCAAAGAAATGTGTCTTTGGTGTCCTTTCAAGGAAACTTCTTGGCTTTATCGTCTCTTTGCGTGGCATCGAGGTCGACCCATCTAAAGTCAAAGCTATACTAGAAATGCCCCCACCTACCAATCTCAAACAATTGCGTAGTTTACAAGGTAAGCTCCAATCTATCCGACGTTTCATCTCCCAATTCTCGGATCGATGTCAACCTTTTCATCACCTTCTTAAAAGGACATTGATTTTCAATGGAGCGAAGAGTGCTACCTAGCCTTTGAAGCTCTCAAAACTTATCTCTTGCAGCCACCCATGCTTATCCCACCTCAGGACGACCGCCCTTTCTACCTTTACCTTTCCGCCACTGACCACGCTGTAGGGGCCATGCTTGCACATCGTGACTCCGAGAATCGAGAAACAAGCCGTTTATTATATAAGTCATACTTTGGTGGACTATGAGACTAGGTATACACATGTAGAAAAGTTATGCCTAGCCCTATCATTCATGGCTACCAAACTCTGACACTACCTTCTGAATCACAAAACTTTCGTCATCACTAACACGGACCCCATCCATTACATGTATGCCAAACCTCATCTAAACCAACGCATCGCCAGATGGCTCATGCTCCTCGCCGACCTCGACCTTGAGTTGTCCGCCAAAAATCAATCAAAGGACAAACTCTTGCAGACCAACTTGCGGAGGCCCCTTTACCTGGGGAACAATTTACCAATTTCACATTCCCCGACGAACTCATCGCCACTCTTTCACTCCAGGAGGAGTCATATTCAATGACTCTCTTCTTCGATGGATCCAAATGCCAATGTGGTGGAGGAGCCGGCTTTTTTCTCATTCCTCTCGACGCCAATCCTATGCCTCTTTCATTCTGCCTCGATTTCCCTTGCACTAATAATATAGCGGAATACGAGGCCCTTGTTCTAGGTCTCCAAGCGGCGCTGCATTTAGGTATCAAGTCTATTAATATTTTTGGCGACTCTCAATTGGTCGTGAATCAAGTCATGGGCATCTACCAATGTAAAAATGAGGAACTCCAAAAGTACAAACACTATGTGGATTCACTTCTAGCCTTGTTTACTCACCATTCTATCCAAACTATCCCTCGCTCCACTAACAAATTTGTGGATACTATGGCTTGCTTAGCCTCGCAAATTCCGGTTTCATCCACCGACTCTAAATTTTTCGTCGTGGTCCAACAACTCTTCGCCCCATCTTACTCAAGCCCCGGTTGTTTGTACGATAAATACTGTGTCCACTGACTCACAGGATACCTGGTATCACCAATTCCACGACTACCTTACAACCTCTATTCTCCCTTCTGACCTTACCAGTACTGATAAACGCGCCTTTCTTAAACACATTTCTCATTATGTAGTTATGGGGGGACTCCTTTATAAACGTGGCTTTGATGGCATCCTCCTTCGATGTCTCACTGGCGCGGAGGTCACCCATACCATCCAACAAGTTCATGACGGAATTTGTGGTGGGTATTTTAGCGGCCTTGCCGTGGCCAAATGAATCCTTCACCTTGGTTATTATTGGCCTACTCTCAATAACGACTGCTACAACTATGTCAAGCGTTGTGTTATGTGTCAACAACATGCCAACCTTCAACATACTCCTAGCCACCCGCTCCAGGTCGCTCGAGATCTTTGGCCCTTCTCACAATGGGGTTTAGACCTTATTGGTGAGATTCATCCGTCCTCTTCACAACGTCACTGATGGATTATCACAGCAACCGAATATTACACAAAATGGGTAGAGGCTATTCCACTCATTTCAACTAAAAAATAAAAAATTGTAGAGTTTATTAACCACCACATTATCTGTCGTTTTGGTATTCCTCATCGCCTGATAACAGATAATGGAAAATATTTCAAAAACAAGTTGTTGCAAGACCTTTGCGATAACTTTGGCATCAAACTTAGCTTCTCATCACCTTATTATCCACAAGCAAATGGACAGGCCGAATCCTCTAATAAAACACTAACTAAAATCCTTATGAAAGTTGTCAATGAATCCGGATTTTAATTGGCACGATCACATCCCCTTTGCCCTCTGGGCTTATCGTACTAGCATTCGTACCTCTACTAATGCCACACCTTTTTCTTTGGTGTATGGTGCCGAGGCTGTCTTGCCTCTCGAAATACAAATACCCTCCCTCCAGAATATCCCTTCAAGGATATTCTCACCAACGATGATTTCCACCAAGAACGGTTAGCCCAGTTAGAGCTTCTTGACGAACGTCGTCTTACAGCTCTCGATCACCTTCAAATCTATCAAAAACGCATCAAACGTGCTTATGATAAGTGACTTCATGAGCGTACCTTTAAGGTTGGTGATCTTGTCCTCAAAGAGAATCAACATGTAACCAAACTAGAAAAGAGCAAACGCGGAAAATTTGCTCCCAATTGGATTGGGCCTTATATAATCACTCACACCTATGGATCAGGCACTTATCGTTTAGCTTCGCTTAATGGTAAACCTGAGCCTGAACCCCTTAATGCCTTGCATCTTCGACCATTCTATTGTTGAAATTAGTGTTATATCACTTCTTATCCGCCTACTTCTCGTCCCTTGAGCTCACATACCACCACATACACTTTGTCTCTTACATCTCGAAATAAAATCAAGCTCACCCCTCACCTCCCCTTAACGATGCCTTCCCCTTCTTAGTCTAGTCCATGACTTCAAAGTATTAAAATAAGCACGTATTCTTATGGGATTTTCTTGAGTCAAACTTCCTACCAAACTAGATGCTTCACGCCCAAAGAACATCTAGTCTATCTAAATTAAATATAGACTGCTCCCTCGAAGGATAGCTATATGCACTAAACTATTGCTGCTCTTATATATAGACTGCTCCCCCGAAGGACAGCTATGCACTCAAAATCACATCTGCTTCTATAAATAGACTGCTCCCTTGAAGGACAGCTATATGCAGTTAGCCCTTATCAGAAGCTTCTCGCATTGACCAGCTTCGTGAAGACCTTAAGAAATAACACAATCAATATCCCTTGTAGACTTCCCGCATCGATCAGTCTATATTCGGTAAAATAAAAGTCTCATTCAAAAGAACTTTTTGAGTCATGGACTTGTCTATTTAGGGTAGGTTCTCTCTCGTCAGAACACTCACTTTGTAATAAGTTCTCTGTACCTCAGCCATATCATCCACCTCACCTCACCATTTGTTTCAACTCAAGGGACGTGTCGTACACCTCGATAGGTTGTGATCATATAACTCTTTTCATCGATTGACTTCTCGTCTATGCAACGGTACCTAGGGATTCAGGCTAGTTCTACGTTGTGTGGTTTGTTTTGCTCTTTTCACCTATGGAGCAATCTTTCCTCTTTGCCTCGCATCTAGGAGTGTGTGGTGATCTTAATCAGGACATGGTTCCCCTACCACTTGGGTAGGCTAAGCTTTCGCTTCCCTTATGCCTTCTACCAATGTCTTCAATTCGTTACCAACACCATCAACCTTACCTCACCAATATTACTGTCAATACCTTTACCAGCCAACCAATTGCCTAAACCATACCTAAATTTCCTGAAATTCACCTCTCCCTGGTCCTAAGGGAGAACTACATCGGTCTGAGGCCCCTCCTTGCTTTGTGCAATGGGCTATGTAGGCAGCACTTCGGAGACATGGGGTATCCCAAGGTTAGCTCGACCATCACCCTACCATAACCTATCATGTGTTGTAAATATACATATTTTTTGTGTATTTCTTTTCTAACCAACATTCAACTCTATATCGGCTTTTTCAAAAACACCAAAGGCCTCAACGCTACCTATTCGGCCCGATTATCAAGGCCTCAACCTACCTATTTGGCCCGACCCAGAGGCCTCAACAAATACCTATTCTCTATCATCGACACGCAAGGTCGGCTTAACCTTACCTATTCTTATACCCCGACTAACAAGGCCTCAGACCCTACACTATTTGGCATCCCGACCCATGAGATGATCCTCAACGTCTACGCCTATCGTCGAGCCTCTCTGACCTCAAAGGCCTCAACCTACGGCTATTTGGTACCCGACCCACTGGCCTACCAATCTCTACCTGTAACATCCGAATACGCCCAACTCGCATGGAGGAATCCAAACTCCAGTCAACTCTGGCCGTGACCCCGCAACCGCTACCACTTCGCTTACCTCCATTCACCTACGTACCCAGCTGCTCAACTAAACTCTACAGACGATCTCTCTCCACTGTAATCATGTAGCTATGTCAGGTTCCATCGAGCGTACACCTGTTCGTGTTTTAGCTCTATTAGGGTCCTTGACCTATAGGCCTCTGTCGACCAACTTTGCCTAAACTTAGACCGTGATCGGCTACTATCTCAACTTTGGCCAACTTCTTGAGGTACTGGCCGAACATGCCTGAGAACGCTTCCTCGGCGTCGATCCTCATATATGGTCTATATACCCTGGGGTATATCTTGCAAAAATATGCCTTGTCGCCACATACGATCTAGAGGAATCCTCTCATACTCACCTGGCCTGTGCTTTGCGATCCAACTCAATCGACTCTTACACCCCTCAACTGCATCAGCTGGTATTGCTCTGTCACCATCATAGTACCCGTAAGGCCTCCAACAGATATCAGCATTTCATCATGCGTCTCCCATACCTGCTTGGACCTACTCAATGTCACCCGTCATCACCTGAGATCTATGCCTCTACATCTGTCTGGACCCATCGTATCAATCCCTATCCTCTGATACTCACGATACTCTCAATGACTGGATGGATCGGCCTACTGGTTGCACACTGTTGGTCGTTACCTAGGACTTTTAACAAGAGCAACAGTCAGGGGACAAGAAGTCCCTCCTCTTTCCATGGGAGAGGTTCCCTTATACAGAAACGAAGCTTATTTACAAATGTACAGATACATGGGCTAATGTAGACACCAAATTTGTGATCTTACAAACCCCTTGTGACCACAAGCATCCTCAATCTACGCAACCTAACTTCAGGAAAGGGAATAAGAACCTTAGCACAATAGCAACATTCAGAATTATAGATAGCCGTGTAATTCTTGATAAATGCCACAGTTTCACCTCATCTAAGACCACCTCATTTCGCCATTGGCTGAATGAGATTAAACCTAAAGACCCTAAGTTCCCTAAACTAACCTAATTAAGACCTATGCCTTGGTCTAGGACATCACAGTTCCTTCTTGGTTATACTAAGGCCTCACTGTACTCGCACAAACTGAACCGTATGCCTTCAGAGCCACTTGACCAAGCCCGAACAAACTGACCTCTCGGAAGATTAAAGGAAGGGACAGAGATGGGCAAGAATTAGATAGACTAAAGAATGGAAAGCCCTTTTGTACTGATTTCTTTAACCGATGCCGGTTACACTACTCGACCGCCGTCCAAGTTACGTAACCGCCATCGGTTCCCTGCAAAATGGGCGTCCCCGAAAGGCCATTATATAGCTTACAAGTCAGTTACTCTTCGTAACCGATTCTTTGAATCTAAAGGAGAGTCCAAAGCGATCAGCCAGAGTGCTAGATACCTTCACTAATGACCAAGCAGAGACGAAAAGAATGGGAAGAAGAGACCAGAAAGGAGTTGGCAGCCAAGGAGATCAACTACTGGGAGGGACCCATCTGTCGTCAAAAACCAGCTAAGTCTACATTTCTTGCAATGTCCTCTGTTATAACATTTCTCTTGCCACGTGGAACTAACGTGTTGGCTGCAGACTAAATCCAAAATCCCTGAATCCACTACTCCAGCGTGCATATTACATCTAAATGCCATCCATCGTGACCTCTCATCATCCTTATTTGCTTAATATCACCCATGGTACAGCCTTGACAAATAACACAGTTACCAAACAACTTTTCCTTAGAGCTACAGCTTTCCTACAAAAAAAACCAACCTATAGATCCTAAAGCTCATGGACCGAGCTATCGGTTATCTTGTAACTGGTATCAGTTATCAGTACACCAGAGTGTCGGTTAACCTGACTCCTGAAGATGACTAACTGTATATCGGTTGAACGCAGCAACAGCCAGTGTCGGTTGAAAGCTGTGATCCCTTCAACCAGAAACCAGTTCTTCATTTCTCCCAAACCTGTCCTCAACGAAATAATCTGATCTTCCACTCCACGTTGTAGACCCAGTATTTTGTGTTAGATTCATCCTTAGCATCAGGGAACTGATCTTACCTTCGAAAGGAAGATGTTCTCATATTTCCTGGGCCCATAAGGCGAAGGTCTTCTATACAACTGCTCCAGATTGTTTAATCAAATCTTGTGGTCCTTGTGTATCTGATAGTGCAGGTAGTCCTTCCAGTTGCACAAAAAGGAGTGCTTCACAGTCGAGTCTGAAATCTTTCATCAATGACGTTTAATCGCAGCAACAAGCATGTCATCCACAATAGTTTACAGGTATTCTCTACCATAGCCCTAATACTTGTGCATCTGTTTGATACTTTGGACTTGATCTTGGCTTAGAAGCAACTCTAGGTCGCAGAAGCTGAAACAATTCCGTAGCGTCCAACAACTTTATCCTTAGATAAAAGAGACTTGATGAAACCAGTGAGAATCTGGGCTTGTTTTTTCAACTGTTCAATAGTTCGCTGCCCTTTCTCTACCCTTCCAATGACTCTTGTGATTATTTCCCTCGAGGTTGTGAATTTCACCTTCAGGAGTAGACTCTCCCATAGGGATCCTTGAAAGCTCCAAGTCAGATGCCAGCAAGTTTGATTCTGATTTGTCCATTGTCGGCTTAGCAATCTCCAAGAATTGCTGACCTTGGGCATCAGACACTATTCTGGAAGTAATTCTGGCTTTCTTGGCATGAGAAGGAGTGGTCCCCAACAAGGCTGCAACAGCGTCGAAATTTGGTCCCAAGCTTTGAGAGGAGGATTTTCTCTTCCTTTTGTCAACCAAAGGTTGCACCCACGCAAAAGAGGAAGAAGAATCTGTAGGAGAAGCAAGGGGACCAAGAGATAGGGAGCTCATGACACTCAGGGTCTGTGCAGCTGTTGAACTCGAGTTGAGAGGTGAGTGGGGCACTTGTGGCAACGGCGGTAGAAGAATCAGCAGCACCCGGAAGTTCGGTGCTCTAGACCTCCTTGTCCTTATCTGCTGGATCTTCAGGAACATTTGCAGGAGTTGGCATCTCACTCTCTTCACTTTCACTGAGAACAATGATGTTCTCTGGCCTTATAGGCAACTCTGACTATTTTCTTGGAGGATCACTTCTCTGCAGGCTCCTCCTTTACCTTTTTGAGTTTCTTTCTTATATACCTGGGTAGATGAAGAGGGAGTAGATTCTGTGGGTCCTTGTGTTGATGAGGCAGGAGGGGTTTTCACTGGTGTTCCAGACTCTTGGAACTGATGCCTCTCTTATTGGCGTCGAATCATCTTTGGAGCTAGATTCTCCCGAGTGTCTCCTGAACTCTCGAATCCTCTTATTGAACCAGATCTTAGTCCTAACTAAGATTGGGGCTAGTATTTCGGCCACATCATATTTCTCTTTTCTGTTCCAATCCAGGTCTTCCAGAGGGAGTGTGCTTGACCACATTTTCATACTCATATGAGTATAGATCAGAATTGTCATCCTGGAGACCTTCAGGGACTTGGTACAATAGGCCAAGCTCCTGGATCAATGGCAGAGGAGAGCCTGTCGTAATGTCTTCTCCTGGCCTCAAAATCATCTGCACAGTCGGCCCAGTAGTCTTCTGTGTCAGCCCTGTGATGGTAAATTATTTTGATATTATGTTCAATGAACCTCTTCAAGTCGAAGCAGGTTCTTGGCTTGAAGAAATGGACGGTGATAGGGACCAGGGTTCTCTCTATGTTCTGAGCGTCCAGGGTTGTCTTGCAAGTGTAATTTCCCAGAGAGATGGGAAAATGCAAGCCAAAAATCTTCTTGTCTCTGCAAGTTTTGTTCAACTTGTCTAGTTTCCTGCATATTTCTATCAAGGCCATTTTGTCATTGCTAGAACATGGGAAGCCGTAGAGGAGTGCTTCTCATAGCCAGTAAGCCTGATATAGGAAAATTTCCTGAATTGGATGAAATAGGCTCCATACTGTGATATCAGGTTCATGCCTTCATCTGAAAACCTTCTAGCAGTATCACCTTCGAGCAATCTGACCACGTACATGGTGAAAGCATCATTGACCCTTCTGAAATTCCGATTGCTGGTCTCCAGGGTGAACTGCGGGCAGTAAGCATATACTGGATCATCTTTGTGTGCATCAATGTAGGAGAAAGCCAAACCATTGCCAGGACACTGCCAGAGTATACATCAAGTATGAAGTCATGTAGAATTTCTTCGTTTGCTACAATGTTGGATAGCTACTCCGACAAGTTCATACAAATGATTTCCACCCAGTTGATGTTTTGTGTTCCCCTTGCATACCATACTGATGAGTGGACACATCCAGAAGTGGAATTCATTGGTGGAGGGCAAGCCCATAACCCGAGCCAGCAAGATTATGAAGTCTGACCGTTCATCATTGAAATTTGCTTGGAAGAGGGTTTTGGTCAGACGAGAAGCACCTTTCTTAGGGTTCTTCAGCCAAGACTTCGCCACTCGTGCCCTATATTTGTCACTGTCTTGGTCGAACATGGTCTGTGCTTGATCCCTTGAGAGACAACTATGGCATTTGTCCATCTCCGGAATTCTCAGAGCAGTGCTAATGGCAGCAGCGTCCAGCTTGGCAATGAGTTCCCCGTGTATATTTGTTAATTCGCTCGAAGCGGGGTCGAAGTGAGCTCCGCATGAAAGTACAGTATCAGCACACTGGACCGAGATTGGGAATCCACCGGCAAAACACCAAACCACTATCATGAATCATCTGCGCCATTTGTGTAGGGTTTGCATCTGTCATCCTTGCCCAAAAATCGCCAAAGTCGAGATGACGAGCTTCGTTGTCCCCAATGTTGCTAACGGCAGACTCGAGTGGAGAAATTTGTTCCTGTCCCTGAAATTTGATCTTCATATTGATAGTCTCGGAGCTGCGACCTAGACTCGGGAAGGAATTTGCAAAGGGAGGGGATATTCACACAGGTTTTCAAATTGCAAGGGTTCGAGCAAAAGATAGCATGGAAGCAATGCGAAAAATGTAAAGGGGAAATGCTCGTTATATATCCGTTTAGGAGAGAGGAATGATCATTCAATGCGCATTAAATTCATATCCACAAATTTGAATAAACAGAATGTTTGGAGTAGGGCGTGAATGGCTAAGTATGAATTGCATGCTTGGTTCACTTGGGACGTGTGAGATGCGAATGCGCGAAACACGCGGTTCGGCCGGTTTGGGCGAAACAGGGAGAGGACGCATAAATGCATTTGGGACAAATGGGACGAAAACACGCGAAGTACGTGATTCGGCCGAAAATGGGACAGAGTGCACTTTTGAAATTGGGACAATTGGAACAAGAAAGTTTGAAGTACGTGGTTCAAAATTTTCGGCCGAAATTGGAACAAAAGGCCCGTTTGGATTTGGGACATTCGGGACAAAAAGTTCCGGAGTACGCGACTTGACCGGCTCGACTGAAATTGAAGCAGTTTTGCATTTTTTGATTTGGGACGAAGGAGCTCTGGAGTACGCGACATGGGAGTTTCAGCCGAAAATGGGAAAGCTCGCACTTTTTAACTTTGGGACATTTGAGACGTGAAAGTGCGTAGTACGCGGTTCGGGTGTTTCGGCCGAAATTGGAACAACTCGCACAATAAGTTTTGGGACACTTGGGACAAAACTTTCCGACGGGCCCGAAAATGGGACAGCTTCGGGGATTTCGGCCGATCAGGGAACAGAGTTCACTTTCGTACTTGGGACAGTTGGGACAAAAAGTTCTGACAGGCCCAAAAATCACACAAAATGACCCAAAACACAAATTTTTTCAATTTCACGACTTAGGCACTCCAGAGAAAAACACTTAAACTCAAAATTTTGAAATTTTTACTCTTATCAAAGCGGGGAATTTTGAGTGGACAACACACACAAACAATGTGCTCATAGGCCCAGAAGTGTAATAAGTATGAACAATCCAGTGTCGTCCTGTGATTTCGCCTACAAGCCCATAAACCCCTGTATAACTCCGCCAAATATGCAGGTGCCCATGAAAAATTCATGTTCCTTTCTATCATCTCCCAGATAACACACATCAATGCCTTTGGAAATCTTCCCCCTTCTGCTCTCGGTAATGCATAATACCCTACCGCTATCATTAATATCACTGTTAACCTCGTCTCCTCAGGGTGTGCTGCATACATTATCCCATATGTGAATGACAAACCTCGTTGTGTCAAATCTCGCGTGTATGGACCAAATACTGCTGTTATCGCTCCCCGCGCCGCACTAGGTAATGCCTGATATACTGGTTTTCCTGTAATAGGGAGCCTCAAAATATGAAACACATCTTCTAATGTTACTGTCATCTCCCCTGTTGGCAGATAGAACGTATTCTTCTCTGGATTCCATCTTTCAATCAACGCCTGCAACATAGCATGATTACGTGTGATTCGTGAATAATAGCGGATTCCACTTAACCCCAAATGATTTATCAATGTCCATTCCGCTGGTGTTACATCCGCTCAGATTCGTGACAACAGCGCTGGCACACTATCATTCATCCTCAACCCTGCCTCTGCCTGCATACATCAAAACAACAAACAACCATTCAATCCATCAAATCCCTAAGGGTTTTTCTCACATTATGGAAACTCCTCCAGTAACCGGTATCGGTTATAAATAACCGGTACCGGTTCAGTACCGATACCGGTTATCCCTAACCGATATCGGTCACTGTCAATTACATACACCTTGCCTAAACAACCACCTACGACAATAAATTGCTCGTTTATTCCTCTCTGTATACACAGACGTACCCAAAACCCTCTTGATTACCTACCACGTAACACTCACCCTCATTTATAACCCTTGTTATCATGTTTTCTTTCTCATATCTACCCACCTACTCTCCCCCATCTTATTCACAAAACATGCAGTAATCAAATCACAACCAAAACGTTTACCTCTTGAGTTGCAGTAGCTTGAGGTGACCCTTGTCTTCCCTCTCGTCCCTGCCTGCTGGATGCTTCTCCTCATTCTGCCATGATCACCACCCTTTTCAAATTCACCTTTCTACCTTTTGAATCTCAGAACATATTCACTTTCCCTGTCTCTTTTCTCCCTATCACTCCAATCTCCTGTCTCAGTCATCAAAAAGCGTCGCGTTCGCGTATTTAACTTCTTGCATGGCTCTCAAAATTAGAACTTAAGTTGTCACCCTAGCTTTTCTATTTTTAGAAAAGCTCATACCTAAATAACCGGTATCGGTTACGTAACTGATATCGGTCTACTAACTACCGGCATCGGTTACATAACCGATATCGGTTACACAACCGATATCGGTTACACACCTGCCTTTTTGAAACATAGTTCTTTTCCTTCATTTTCTAACAATTTTTTATCGGCGCCCGCCTCTTTTCCTGCATCTACTATCATTCATCTACCTCTCATCACCTATTTCCTAATATCACCCTATATACAGCCTTACAATAACACAACTACCAAACAACACAACCACCCCACAAAACAACCAACCTTCAGATCTTAGACCGTACCGATATCGATTATTAGCAACCGGTATCGGTTATCCTGACTATAACCAAAAACCAACCTTTCCCCTACCCAATTCAACGAAGCAATTTAATTGATGTCTTACAGTCTTTTGTGTTAATTCATATTAGCAGGGGAACTCACCACCTTCGAAAGGAAGTTTTATATTTCCTGGGCCCAAGGCAGTTCCCTCATTTATTGTCTAATCAAAATCATGTGGTCTTGTGTTCTTATTTGCAGGTAGTCCTTCCAAGACAAAAAGGAGTTCTTCGCAGTCAACCTGATCTTTCTCTACGGTACGCGCACACCATCTCGACGTTCAACAGGTATTCCTCCTAGCCCTAACCTTATCTGTTTCTAAAAGGAATGAAACATTCCGAGTGAAACAATATGGACCGGCCTACGTGCCAATGATTTTTTTGTATAAGATATTGGCTTGTGTGCTGATGATATTTTGTATATGATACTAGTTGGCGTGCCGATGATGTTTTGTAAATGATATTGGCATGTGTGCCAATGATCTTGAGACATTTGTATTAGAGACATTATATATTGGAGATATTTGAGTACACAGGTAGAGATGTTGATGAGTTGTGTGTGTGTGTGTGTGTGTTTGTGTGTGTGTGGTGATGATGATGTTTATGGAATGATGTGTATATGTACTTTTTATGATGATGTTGTGCATGTGATGGGAACTAGGTAAGTTAGGCATGATAGAGTCAGGTCATAGGCATGGATTGAGTCAGGTCAGTTTAGGCATGGATTGAGTCAGGTCCTAGGCATGGCTTGAGTAAGGTCCTAGGCATGGATTGATTCAAGTTCTAGGCATGGATCGAGTCAGTTCATAGGCATGGTTGGTGTCAGCTCCTAGGCATGGATTGAGTCAGGTTGGTTTATATTTTAAGTTCCATGTTATTGGTAACATAGGAAACAAACGATGATGGATATGCATGTTATGTTTGAAATTTATGAATATTTGTGAATTTTAGAAATTAGTGAACATTATGATGATATGTGGAAAAATGGTTGATAGTGATGTTTTTTAACTGGTATTTGTTTAGTTTAATTTATAGTTATTTATATAGAAAGGAAACTAACTAGGGTAGAATGTGAATAAGAAAGGGAAAGGGGAAATTGGTTACGGTAAAGAGTGGTCGAGAGAACCTCCAAGGGCCCCATTCCCTTGAAGTGTTGCCTACATAGTCTCGGTGAAAAGGGACCTCAGCCTGATCTAGTTCTCCCATAAGCTAGGGAATATTAGAATGAAGTAGAAGAATGGGTTGATAGATTTTAGGCATGGGTGAATGTAGGTCGTAGGCATGATTGATTTTAACTCATAGGCATGTTTGAGTGGTTGTTAAATATAGGATTCGATGAGCTAGTCTTGTATAGGATAATCAATAATTAATGAGGAAGGTGAATGGTAAGAGGTGGTAAAAGATCCGCTTAATTGATAAGAACCCTAATTAGTCAACCATACTTGAGAGGGGCTTATGAATAGAAGACCCTAAAGGCGTTGCATAATGGACCATTCTAAGGGTGAAGAAAGCTACATAATCACAAAATGTCATGTTTGCAGAAAGTCCCTTGGGTAACAAGGATATTAGGCTAAAAAGGAAATGAGGTGAGAATGGGCAGTGTATCGTAACTTAGTGTATGATAGCATGTCTTTCGGAATAAGAAACCCAGGATCAAAAATAGGCAAGTCCATGATGAAAATTTCATCTTTTTGCTTCATTTGTTTTTTTATAATAGACTGATCATTGCAAGAAGTCTATATGGGATGATTATATTATCTCCTTGAGGTCTTCATGAAGTTGATCAATGTGGGAAGCTTCAGGATATTTATTATATTTTGTAATGACCTTGTATAGTTGTCCTTCAAGGGAGCAGTCTATTTATAGTGGTGGAATTACAGTGAAGAGATGTCCCCTTTTGGGGGAGTCATCTTTTTCTGGAATTTTGACTCAAGGAGTTGTATCCCTTTTTGTTTTTGGACATCTAAGTCATGGACAAGACTATAGAAGAAGATTAGGTTCTTATTTAGATGACAAGACTGTAGCACACAAAATTAACTATGAAAGAGGTTGTTTCGTGTGATGAACAACCATGGGATTCCATCTTGAAGAATACAAAAATTATCCATGAGAAACATGCTACGAGGAGAGCCTTAGTACTCATATTAAAGATAGGGCTGGAATGTGACGGGAATCACATGATTCTTGTTAAGTTGTGGATCCTCAAAAATGGGTAATATAGAAGGTGAAAAACACTAAAGGGACAAGTGATCAACTGATAGGAAGTGATATAGTACTTGATATCAACAATAAAATGGTCAAAGATGTAAGGCATTAAGGGGCTCAAGTTCGGGTTTACCTTTGAGTGAAGACAAATGATAAGCACCTGATTCATAGGCATGGGTAACGATATAGGGTCTAAGCCGATTAGGGGAAAATTTGCCCCGTTTACTTTTCTCTTCTTTTGTTACATGTTGATTTTCCTTTAAGACGAGGTCGCTGACCTGGAAGGTTTGTTCATGAACATATTTTTCATAGGCACGTTTGATACGTTTTTGGTATATTTGGAGATGGTCAAGAGCATTGAGACAACGTTCATCTAATAAATCAAGTTGTGCTAAACGATCTTGGCAAAAGTTATCATCATTGAGCATGTCTTGTAGTGAGATGCGAAGAGATGGAATATGGATTTATAGAGGTAAGGCATCTTCAGTACCGTAGACCAAAGAAAAGGGTGTGGCAGTTGTCGAAGTGTGAATACTAGTATGATAAGCCCACAAGGTGAAAGGGATGTGCGTATGCCAATCTTTCACATTATCGTTGAATATCTTTATAAGAATTTTGTTCAAGGTTTTATTGGTTGATTCAGCTTGACTATTGGTTTGTGGGTAATAAGGTGATGAAAAAGTGAGTTGGATGTCAAAAGCGTCACATAGTTTGCGTAGGGTTTTGTTTTGGAATTATTTTTCATTGTCAGTGATAATGCGGTGAGGAACACAAAAATGACAAATGATGTGATGGTTGATGAACTCACATATTTTCTCATATTTTTTTAGAAATGAGAGGAATGGCCTCTACCCATTTAGTGTAATATTTGGTAGCAGTTATGATCCATTGGTGGAATTTGAATCATGGGAGTTGATCTCACCGAAAATATCCAAACCCCATTGAGAAAAAGGCCAAAGGTCTTGTGCGACCTACAAGGCATGACTAGGTGTGTGATAGAGATTAGCATATTGCTGGAATTTCACACAACATTTGACATAATCACAGCAGTCACGGTTTAGGTTTGGCCAATAATAGCCTAGGTGAAGGATGTGTACGGCTAAACCACTAAAGTGACCTCCAAAAATTCCATCTTGAACTCCCTTAATGGTGTAGGGAATTTAAGAACTTGTAAGGAATCGTAAGAGAATTATGTCAAAGCCATTCTTGTAAAGAAGGCCATCCATGATGACATAATAGGAGACACTTTTAAGAAAGGCTCATTGTCCATTACGAGTGAGATCAGCGGGTAAAATGGAAAGGGGAAAGATAGTCTGCATATTTCTTATACCATAGGTAATGTTTGTTAGGGGCAATGGTTCTAATGGAGTAGACCTCACGAGTTAAATAAGAGGGTGATTGTAGCCTTTGTGTGGTGAAAAATATTTTAGAGTCAACGCGCGAAGCAGGTATCTGAGATGCTAAATAGTCCATGGTTTCTACAAATTTATTGGTAGAACATGGGGGTGGTTTGAAGCGTATAACGGTCAAAGGTGGTCAAAAGCATATCTACGTGATGCTTTATACTTATGAAGGATCTCATTACGACACTGGTATATACCATTGACTTGGTTTATGACCAACTAAGAATCACCAAATATATTGATTGTCTTAACATCTATGGCATAAGCGGCCTAGAGACCCAATATGAGTGCTTCGTATTCCGTAATATTGTTTTTACAATCAAATTTGAGTTTAAAAGACAAAGGCATGGGTTCACCTTCAAGAGGAATGAGGATAACACTAGCCCCACCCCCACGCTGACACTTGGAGAAATTGAATAAGAGTGTCATTTGGTAAGCAGGGTTCATCTAGGGAAAGGGTAGCTATAGACTCATCTGGGAGGTCAAAGTTAGATAGTTGATCCCTGGAAATAGGTGCATTGGCCAGTTGGTCAGTAATAGCCTAGCCCTTAATGTACTTTTGATGAATGAATTCAAGATCAAGGTCAACCAAAAGCATAAGCCAACATGCAACACGTTAATGTTTATAGGGTTTGGCATATATATAGTGTAATGGGTCAGTATTAGTAATGACGAAGGTTTTTTGGTTGAGTAGGTAATGGAAAAGTTTTATGGTGATGAAAACTAAGTCTAGGTAGAGTTTTTTTGGCGTGGGTATATCTAGTTTCGTAGTCCAGAAGGGTATGACTTATGTAATAAACCGCTTGCTCTCAAAGTTGGTCATCGTGATGAGAAAGCATGACACCTAAGAGAATGGTTAGTTGCAGAAATATAAAGAATGGTCAGTGGTTGGTCATCTTTAGGAGGAATGAGTAGTGGTGGTTAAAGAAGGTATTGTTTTAAGGCCTCAAATGCTTTATGGCATTCACCATCCCATTTGAATGAAACTTATTTCTTGAGAAGATGATGAAAAGGTTGACAATGATTGAAAAGCTATGAGATAATACGATGAATGGATTGCATCTTACCTTTTAGGCTTCAAAGTTGATGGAGATTAGTTGGCAGAGGCATTTCCAAAATAGCCTTGACGTTATCAGGATCAAATTTTATGCCACACAAAGAAATAATGAAACCTAGGAGTTTTCTAGAAAGTACCGCAAACACGCACTTCTTTGGTTGAAGACAAACATAATACTTGATGAGGAAGTCAAAGATGACTTTAAGGATGGGCAGGTGTTTGGTTCAATGTTTGGATTTGGCAAGTACGTCATCTACCTAATCTTCTAATATGTGAGGCATGATGTCATGGAAGATGTAATTCATGGCACGTTGGTATGTAGCGCACGTTGGTATTTTTAAGGCCAAAAGGCATGAATTTATAGCAGAAGGTCCCCCAAGGGGTGATGATAGGCAGTCTTGTGTTGATCCTCTGGAGCTAGTAATATTTTATTGTAACCCGAGAGAAACCGTCCATAAGTGATAGCATTTCATGGCCAACGGTGAGATCAACTAGTTGGTCAATTCTTGGTATGGGAAGGTTTTCTTTAGGACAGGGATAGGTTGAGGTCATAGAAGTTAGTGTAGATGTGAAGTCCCCCTGTCACCTTTGTGACAGGAATGATGTTAGAGACTCCATTTGAGGATATTCAATGGGTAAGATAAAGGAAACCGAGAGAAAGCATTGAAGCTCTTCTTTGACCAAAAGAGAAATGTGATGGTGCATTTTCCACAGCTTTTGTTTTATGGGTTTTGGCATCAGGAATGGTTACAATATTATGAACTACATGATTTTTGGGTCAATACTGGGCATATCGGCATAGGACCATGCAAAACATGTTGCTATGGTCCCAAAGGAAAGAGATGAAGGCTTCCTATTCAGTAGCGTCTAAGGATTGGCCGATCTTTAGAATGTGTGGGTCGTCCTGAGTGTTTAATGTTGATTTTGTATGGTCGATTCGTTCAACATGGTTTATGTTTCAAAAGGTAATGACCGATGAATATAAGAATATTCCACACTAAGGTATGTTAGGATGGATTCATCATCCTGATATTGAAAGACTTTAATAGAAGGAATATCATCATCAATCATATTGGGATATAGGAATGGGAGAGAAGAGGGAGCCTCGCCATCATGTTGATAGGTCAATGGTTCCAAGGAAATGGTGTTTATGAAAAAAAAAGTTATGAGGAATAGATTCGGGATCTATGGACTCCGTGGGTGAAGATGGTAATGTGGGTGAATGAGATGGGGAAGATTTCTCATCCTAGCTAAGGTCAACGCGAACCTTCTTGGAGGGTGGAGCATCAAAACCAATGTCACTATGGTCATTATGTTTACAAGAGGTATAGGAAATGACAGTATGATAGCCTTGTTCATAAAATCTGAAGCCAAATCCTTTCCACGCGCATTGGTGGAGGAAAGTATGAGTTAAGTGGTGGTTAGTGAAAGAGTGTAGGTCAAATGGAAATGGTTGGGCTTGGGATGGCAGTACAGGTTTATAGGTGGCAATATCAATTCCCCCATATGTTAGATTAGTGTGAAGGTGGGGGAGGGCCATAAGGAAAAACGTCACTAAAGCGGATGTTGTAGTTGAGGGTGTTGACATATATTCCTATACTCTTGTGGGGTGAGGAAGGTGTTGATATTTGTATAGGTTGATATTCCCCCAGAGTGAGGCATTGAAAAAAACCTTCTAAGGGGTCGATAGTCGGTATGCAGGTTAGCAGGAGATAGATGGCTTGCTAGATGATGGGGGAAATAAGTGTGTCAGTGGTAGAGGCTACAGCTGCAGTGGGGATAGCAAGGTTATATGTAGCAGAGGGTAGTGGTAGTTTTGGTGGATGAACTTATAGGTGAAGGTGAAGTAGTGATAGTGGTATATTCCTTGACTAGTAATAAGCACATCATTGGGTTGATATAACATGTTACAGGTCTTGAAAGGTGACGGGTATGTAGGGATGGTGTAATTATGTCCTTCATGTTCAAATTTGAGGCATCGATATAAAGTCAAAGGAGACACAAGCCATGGCATGGATCTAAGGTCGGTCGTAGCACCAAGTTATATTGGAACTCCCCTTCTAGGACATAGAAAAGTTCTGGAATAGTGCGAGGGTCCCACATGGACATGGAGAACAATGGTACCCAGGGTAGAGGTCATAGCATCATTAAAGGAGCGCAATATAACTGAGGTTACCATGCATGTAATTGGAAAGTATTTGCATTTGGTCCTATGCATGGGAGGAGATGATGTTAATGCTAGCACCACCTATCGATCATAACACATCGTAATGCGTATATTATCGATACAAAGATGGAGATGAAAAGAGTGGGGTCGGGGTCATCAAACTAGAAGGGAGTGATCTCTTCATCTGAAAAGTTGAGCGTGACCACTTGACAAGTAGGTGTAGGTGTAGAGGAAGGCGAAGACCTAGTGAGAGAGGTTACATGGTGAGGGGTAATGATGGAGGTTGCAGGATGTTGGGGTCATTTGGTAAGACTTTAATAGAATGAAGGGCCTCTATAAGGGCTTGACGATGTGACTCTAAGGTTTGGACAAGGTCATATAAAGACATTTTTAGGGGGGATTGGTGTAGTTGTTTTAGCATTGTGCGATGTGTGACTCCATCAGAAATAGGATATGCAAGACCTCGAATGGTGACTTTGGGTATAGGTTGTGCGACTAGTATGTTGGGTACAGGGTTGGTTGACAGGCCAAGTTGCTTTTTCCTTTCCCTTGTCTTTTTGAGAATGTGGTGGCAATGTTAATCATGTTAATCTGAGGGGAGGTGGGTGTGAAAAGGTGTGTGTCATGGAAGGTATAGCGGCATGAGGGACAAAACCCTAGTGGGGGATACGATCCTTGTGAAATGAGTAGGGCGCATTGGCATTTTGGTGGTGGTTTGGCCAACTCTCTTATACGAACCATGTTGATCTCGAATCTTGGGGGTGGATCAAATATTTTTGGGGGTGGAGATTATCGGTCGCTAAGTAGGTAATGGGAGAAGATCTGTGGAAAATGGGCAAGGTGAAATGGGATCCTCGTCAAGAAGATCGTTATCATCAAAAATTTCTTCAAGAGGACACAATATGGACAAGAGTGGTTTTTAAATCCTTACAGTTCTCTACATCATGTCTGGGCACACGATGGTAGGCACAAATTTTGGGTTTTGTCAAACCCTTGTTGGTTTGGGTTTGAGTGGGTTGTAAGGTCTAAGAGGTGGTAATGTGATGACGATAAGTTTCGAGGAGATAGGTCAACATTTTGGTATAGGATCCTACCAGTGGATCACAATGGGAGGTGAATGTGGGTTTGGGTACAGGTGTGGCTTATTATGGGGGAAAGAGGATTTACAAGAGGGGGAGTAGGTTGGTCTACTAGTTTGGTGTTGTCGTGTGTGGTCTTAGGTGTTGGTCGTATCTGCTTGGGTATGGGCAATGGTAGAAGAGCTAGCAATGGAAGGTTTGGTTGGTGTAACTACCTTATTAGAGGGTAGCGGATTTTTAGTTTTAGGTTGCATCTTTTTTGGGAAACAATGACACGGGTATACAATATGTGGAGGGAAAAGCTAATGGTGGAAGAAGATGGATTACCCATGGGGGTAACTGAGGTGCTGTGGAAGTAGGTGGTGTAGGTTGGGCAAGAGGCGTGAGTGAAAGAGAAGAAAATGTCATGGGTAGTGAAGCAGTTATGGATGGTAGTGGTGGTATGGGTGGCAAGAACATTATGGGTGAGGGTAGAGGTTGTGTGGGTCACTTGGGTATATTAGAGAGTTGTTATGAGGAAATGGGTTATTGGGTTCTTGGTTTACCGGTGGATGGGGGTTACTTAGCCAGGGTCAAGGGGTGAGGTCCTAGGATGGACTAAAGGGGTGAAGGTGATAATGGCATGGTAGGAGATGTTGGTGTATGAGGCCTAGGATATTGGATCCTCTTTTTAGGGGTCGGGGTAAGTTTAGCATTAGTTTTGGAAGATGTGGCTAAATCTAGTTTGATGGGTGGGTGAGTAAGGATAGCTTTTGGTATGAACCCCAAGGTAGGGATAGGTTTAGGTAAGGGAGATGATATAGGCGAGGGTAGGTGTTTGGGTGTAGATGTATGTTCGATTGTGGGCAGGAGCATGAGTTGGGCCATGGGTGATGACATGGAAGGTGTTGCAATAGTCATAGATGTGTTTGGTTGGTCGCTTGAAACACTTTTGGATAGATATTAGAGGTGTTAATGAGTGAAAGTTACATTTATCTCGAAACAAGAAGTAGAAGGCGTCCCCATAGTAAGGCTCTATCGACATAGTCCAAGCAATTAGCCAAACATGAAAATGGTGTTTATGTAGGTGGGGCCAATGTGGATTAAGTGGCAATCCCCATAAAATGTGTTTGAGATACATGGAAATGGCTAGCCTCAGAATCTATGGGTAAGAGAGCCGAAAGAAGATCAGGTGGATCTTGAAGGTCCAATGGTGAATGGTCATCCAAAGGTAATGGTATTTCTATAGGATCCTCTATGGGTAGAGGAGAGGATGGGCTGGATAAGGTGGAATCTCTTTGTGATGGTGTAGGCAGTTGACATGCATCTCCTATGATTATGAGAGGTGCCACTGACAACTACCAGAAATTTGAGGGGTCAAATGTGGCATGCTAATTATAGGCTCTTCCACGAGTGATGGAGAAAATGAAGGGGGATCCCCTGTGGGTGGAGGAGTAGATGAAATTGGCTCTTGTGTAGGTAGTGGAGCTTGGGCTAAGATTTCATCTATAGAAGGAACATGAGGCAATTGGGAAGTAACTGGTATGTCATCAAAAATAGCATGGACCTCGCAGACATTGCTATCATTATCTAATGTGTCACCAGCCTAGTTGGAAGATGGGGCATGATTAGGGAATGGCTTCCTGAAGATGTGTAGGTTTTGGTTAGCGAGTGCATTCAGACTATCAAAGACTAGATCTTCGTTGTCTAACATTTCTTGGATGTTATTCTTGAAGGTGATTCAGTTATTGTCGCTATGACCTTTGACATGATGATAGTTGTAAAAGTCATGTCCCTTATACCATGCAGGCATGGGGTGCTCAGGGTCAAAACTAGTATGTGGTTTTATAGGTGGAAGGGTAATGGCACCAGCCTTAACAAGCTTTTCCAAAATAGAAGAATAAGATTCTCCTATGGAAGTGTACTTTCATTGTTCTCATCTAAAATGTAAAGCTTGAATGAGAGATAGATTAGAAGGAGGTTTGGCTGGGTTTGATTGATAAGGGGGGCCAGCCTCAAGAATTACGGAATTGGAAGATCCTTTGGGTTTTGAATAGTTGTTTTGGGGTTTCAAATATGAACAAGCATCATTTTATTTAAACGTGATATTCTTTTTACGAAGTTGAATTTTCTTTTCTTTAATAGCACAAATTTCCAATTTCCGTGCCATGGTGAATGCCTCATCAAAAGTGTGAAAGGTTTGCACCTGAAGGGTTGGTGAGATGTGTCTAGCACAAGCCCGACTAAATACATCTATAATCTTAGTCTAAGGTAGCTAGAATGTGAGATGATTGATTAAACTATGCCAACGAGTGAAAAAGTCAGCGATGGACTCATCATCGTACTGTAGAGTGAAGTAAAGATCAGTCATGGTAACCTTCTTGACAATATTAATCGAGAAGTGGTCTAAGAATTCTTGGGCTAGTTGATTGAACAATTAGATGGAATGTCTGGGTAGCCCACTGTACCTGTCTAATGCAGGTTCTGTCAGGGACATTGGGAAAGTCCTCAAAAGTAAAGTGTCATCATGGGAAATCAAGTAAAACCCATGTTTAAAGGACCAAAAATGTTGTTGCGGGTCCTCTTTTCTATTGAAGCGGTTGAATTTTTGCATTTCCCAATGTACGGGGTATGGTCATATAGGAATGGATGGGTGAATAGGCTCATTACAAATTTCATCATAGGTGAGGGAATTACGTGAGCCAGAAACCGATGCTTCTATTGTTTGCATCTTTTCCATCATTAACTTGATGAGGTCATTGGTAGCTTACGATGTAAGGGGGCCTCTTGTAATGTAAGAGGGTTGGTGTTCAACATATGATGTCGATGGCTTTCCAGTGTATGGTGATGATGAATAGGAAGGTTGGGAATGGAGACTGATATAGGGGGTATATACCCGGAATGAATGACAGACAAGATGGGGGGTTGTTGATAATATGTATATGGAGGTGGGATAGTCGTAGTGACTCTAGTAGCAATAGGGGTAAAGTCTACAGAATAGAGAGGACTATGTTTTAGAATGGGGTAGGGGTCACCAACATTGGGGGTGGATGTGTCACAATTGGAATATGTGAGATAATGTGTGCAGATGGGGTTATGCTCTGGGTGGTCGATGAAGGAACAGTAGATACTATGGGTACAACAGATGTTGTAGATGCAGAGGTCATAGCAAGTGTGGGTCCTAGCTGTGAAACCACTGGAGAATGAGTAAGTGAGGGTAACATTGAGCTAGTAGTGGTTGATGCAGAAGTTGGGAAAAGGGAAGGAGAGATAGATACAGGCATGTTGTATATTAATTGTCCTGATAAATCCTGAGTGGATGAATAGGAAAGGCATAATTATAGGGCTACGGGGTTCTGATCGAGGATTCATGCGAACTCCTCGTCACCTATAGTGATGGTGATAGGTAGAGTAGGATCCATGGGTGACAGGATGTAAGGCAGTGAGGGAAAAGGTAGGAGTAGTTGATGACTATTTTGGAATATGAGGGTGTTAGTCTGGCTACGAGTCATAACCTGGTAAGACTATATTCTGTAGATGACACAAAAAGCAGTAGGACAGAAAAGAATGAGGCTGGGAGGGTGAATTTGGTCAAGATTTGGATCCAAAAAACCAAATATAGAAACTGAATATGGTCATTTTGACTAGTTATGGTTTCTAGAGAACCAACGTCAGTCACAGAAACTGATGTCGGTTACTACGGAAAATCCCCAGTTTTAGAAAATAAAACAGGGTTGATAGATAGTACAAAGAAATGTTTTTTGTATGATGGTAATATCAACAAAGCAAAATAGAGTATCAGGAAAATATGTTAGTGCCCAAAGGGCCAAAAACCATAACAAAATGATGAATGAAGACTCTCTTAGGCCAAAGTACCTCGAAAGTCAGGAGCCAAGACCGGTTAGGTTTAACCGATGATGGCAGATGAAAACTGACGACGGTCACTGGATCGACACTAGTTACTGTGAAATGTAGACAGAAATGAATAAAACTAGGTTTTGATTTAAATCAAGTGAAGAATCAAACTTAGGAATCTGAGAATGAGAAGATGGAACCCTGGCACACTCAGATAAAGTTAGAATACTCCAACAATGATGGGGGAGTGTGCAAGGAAAAAAGTTGGAATCGTGTCCTCACACCTCAAAATGCAAAGCAAGAAGAATGCTAAGAAAAATATGATCCTAAGAGTTATTTTTCTTTATGTGCGTTCATCTTACGCTATTTAGAACTGACTGTGTGTATTTAGAACAGAATATTTTGGTTAGGAAGATGTCCTACGAAGAAGGAAATATAGAAGGTGAGGTTTCAGGTGATGTTATCATGGGGGTGGGCTGTCCTCTAAGATAATGACTCGACAGAGGTAACGAGCTGGGAAGTACCTGCCAATCTGATCATGTGATCATGGATAGGTGTTCCCAAGTAAGATGTTGTTTAAGAAATATGTGTATAATTCAATTTTGTGCAAGTTTGGTAAGACACGGAGAGAGAGAGAGAGAGAGAGAATGTTCTTTCTACGATTCTTTGTGTCAACCATCAATTGGGCATGACTTCCAGCATATAGGTTGCCCTCATTTTAATGTGATCTAAATGAAACAAATTAGAATGTAATGCAATGGATTTTAAGCCCAAATCAAAAATGTTACGTTGGATAAATAGGAAAGGGTATACTCATTCACTAAATGTAGAAAGCAAGAAAGAGGAATGATTCCTTTTTAAATGCACCAATAGAAATTTTTCTTTTAGAGAAATTAGAAAGAAGGGAAGATTACAAGAGAAAATGATTAATGTGTAAGCCTTTTAAAGGGAAACAAACACACAATTTTCATCTAGAAATGAAGAAAATTCAATAGAACCCCTAATGGGTCCCACCGGGCATGCCAAAATGTTTCACCATTTTCTTTACTTTTTTGAATGACGAAATAGATAAGGTTATGGGCTAGGAGGAATACCTATTGTTGTTGGTCAGTTAATGGTTGTTGCGCGCATTCCAACTTCTTGACCCAATGCTGATTGTGAGAGCTTCTTTTTGGCTAGGAGGAACTACCTATAATAGAAAATAAGACCACAAAGAGAAGATAAATGGTATATGATAATGGACTGCCTAGCGTATGCTAGTTTTGGGAAGTGTGATACTTCTTAGATGGTTGTCAATCCATTGTTTAAAACAAATTAATGTGAGAAATAAGTAAATTCATACTGTATTTGATATGATTTAGGTATCTCATTCAAGTAAAATAAGCAAATATAATATAACAAGCTAGGCTATAGTCAAATCTGAAGGGTTGGTAGGTGTCACGGTATTAGAACTGATTAGGATCAAGTTTTGGGTTGTTTAGGTTATTTGGTAAAAGGTTGTTTGGTTTTTTTATTGGTATAGGGTGTGAAACACAGACACCAATGTTAGTTGGGTATAACTAATGACGGTTTAAGGATGACTGATGACGGTTATGGGTAACCAACATCGGTAAAGTAGGGTGACAGTAGTTCACTGAAAACTTTATTATAGAATCTAGGTGAGGTTAGATGAGGCTAAAGAAGGGAATGGCAAGGTCTGTGGGAATGCTGAGAACACTCAGAGAGGTAGAAGGGCTAGGATAGCTGATCTGATAAACGGGTGGGTGAGATTTTTAGGTTTGTCAAAAAGAAGGATATGGAGGAATGGGAATGTTAATAGAAGAATGATAACAACTCTATAAATAGAATATGAATGGAAATTATTAATGATAAAACACTTACCAATGGTTGGGTGGTGGTGATGATCAGTTGATGGAATGGAGCTTGGTGCAATAGTGACGCTTCCTAAAATGTTACCGTGAGTGCCAATGCTTCTGGATCTGTTCTTTTGTTGGCTATGGATGTCTGGGTGCGTCAAAAGACTCAGGTTCCGCTTGCATGCAGCTCTCTTCTTGTCTCCTTGTGCTTAGAATGTACCAACCCAAAAATAAGGTTGTTTAGGTGAATAAATGGTAACCGACCACGGTTCAGTCTTGACTAGCATCGGTTTAGGTCTTTCTGGTGTCGGTTAAGGTGGGATTCCCTAGGTTTACTAAAAATGGGTAGATATTTATAATTTCTTCGACCAAGTTTTTTTTGTTCTCATGGATTAGAACGAAATATTCCCTTCTAATGAGCGGGAATGAGGTTAGAGAAATCTTAGGCATTGATTTTAGGTTTGGACCAAATCTTAGCTCATAAGGGCAAGTAAGACTTACTTATTGTTAGTTATGGAAACATGCCAAGGATAGGTCTAGGGTGAGGTGGCTTGATGAGGTGTCTAGGTGAGGTGGAAATTAGGTCAATTAAGCTAATAAAATATCAAAAGTTGTGAGGATGAGAATTAATTTAATTAAATTAATATTAATGAGGGGTGAACAGGGCCACAGTTAGGTGCCCATGTTTAAGTTGGTTATCTAATCAGGGGCTAAGGGGAGTGTAACCAAATTTAGGTGTCTACAGCTACAGGCATATAGTTAGAGATCCGAGCTTGATGGTCACACCCATCGATAGATGGGATTCAGTGACCAATACATTCCACCTACCGACGGGTGAGATCAATGTCACCTTGGAGGATGTATATAGGATCCTGTGGCTACCTATAGTGACAGAGCAGGATTATTCTATTTCATCAAAGGCCTTAGAGGAGATAATAGTGGTGGTGTTTGGAGAGGTGATAGCGGAGTTGAGATACCATAGCGCAAGCCTGAGCTATAAGGACATGTACGCGGCCCATCCTCAGGAGATGAGGTTGGTTGTCCTGATCATGGAGGTAATGTGCTAATTTGTGTTACCAAATGTAGAGGGTGGAATATTCCCACAAAGGCTAATGGGGGTTCTCCATGACATGATGGAGGATAGGACCTTTTTTTCTTAGGAACCAGCATTCTTTGTGCAGTTATACAAAGAGTTGTGGAGACTATGGAGGTTTAGTTTGTGTTGTACCTTTCTTCTTCACTACTAGGCATATGATCACATCGTATGTGTGCATCCATTTGGTATGCCTAGGCCTGATGCATTTGATGTGGGCTTGGTCCGAGTTTGTTACAGGAATTAGGTGCCTACTAGGGGATAGCGGAGGGTTGTTAGGGCTACACATGATGTGGCATATTACAAGTGTGTACTAGAGGGGTTATCAAGAGTTGACATCATTTGGAGGCCGTATGTTGGCTTTCATTCATACAGGCACATGGCAGTGGAGTTGGATGAGCTATAGTTGCTCATATGGATAGAGGGACATTGTGCCGATGAGCATGAGATGATACCCATTGATAGGGTCAGAAAAAAGTTTGGGCTACCCCAGGATGTGCCTCCATCATTCCCATAGTACATGGGAGATGACATGGAGAGGCCTATGCCTCTACCACAGTTAATGGTGTTGACAGGGTAGGAGGAGTAGGCGGTGGACAAGTGGATTGATGACGTCAGGGTTACAGAAAAATATAGGCAATGCTGGGAAACGTAGCTTTGAGTAGCACCACTGAGGCCAAGGAAACCTGACTCAGTCACCAATATGTTTCAGAGGGAAAAATTATGGGGGCAGGTGGCTACCATTTTGACACAGTTGGAAATAGTGTAGGAGCATATGACAAGATCAGAGGCACACGTTTCCGCATTATAGGTACATGTACTAGCCCTGCATGCCCAGGTTGCATAGGGGAACGTACCCGCATAGGGTGGGGATAGTGATGGGGGGCATGTAGCCGCCTTACAAACATAGGTATCATGTCTGCAGGCTCAGTTGACCACTGCACAGGCTCATATTGTGGCTCTACAGGCCCAGGTCACATCATAAACACCCTCACATGCCCATGGATAGGGTCCCATGGTTCAGGGAGGAGGGTAGGGCTGATAGGCACAGGGGCCGAGGCCATTATTAGCAGAACATACTTATGTAGGGCATACTTATGTACTCACTGCAACTGATTACTTCACTAAATGGGTGGAACCCATTCCAACCAAGTAAGCCATCTCTGAAATAGTCTATAACTTCATCAAGGAGAATATCATTGTTTGTTTTTCAATACCACAGAAAATTGTTGTAGACAATTCCACATATTTATTTTCCAAGGAGATCATAGAGTTTTGTTATGGCTTTGGGATCTCCCTATCTCACTCTTCTGACTACTTCCCATAAGGAAATGGGCAAGCTAAGTTAAGCATCAAGAACATTGCGACCATTGTTCGCAACTTCGAAGATGAGAATCAAAGGAACTGGCAAAAGAAGTTATATGATGCATTGTGGGCCCATAGGATAACTCCTAAGAAGGAAATTGGTATGTCACCTTTCCAAATGGTGTGTGGAGTTGAGGCAGAGATTCCCCTCACAATTGAGATGCTAGCTCTCAAGTTGCTCCAAGAAATAGAAGATGGTCAATACAAAGACTCCATTGACAAGAGGATCCTCTTCCTGGAGAAGCTGGAAGAAAGCAGATGCCAAAGGTCACATGGGTTAGGTGCAACAGTTCCGACAGAGTTGACATCTCAAGATAAATAAGAGGGTGATTACAACCTTTATATTATGACAAAGATTTTGGATTCGGTAGGCGAAGTGGGATTCCGAGAAGCTAGAAAGGCCATTGTATCTTCAAATTTATTAGTAGAACGTGGGGTGGTTTGAATTTTGTAATGGTTAAAGGTAGTCAAAAATATGTTGACATGACATTTGTACTTTTGGAGTATTTGGTTGTTACACTGGTATATACCATTGACTTGGTTTACAACCAGTTAGGAATCACCAAAGATATTTATTTATTTAACATCTAGGGTGATAGCGGTTTGAAGGCATACTATGAGTTCTTCATATTTGGTGTGTTGTTTGTGCAATCAAAATCTAGTTTGAAAAATGCATAGGTTCACCATAAAGAGGAATGAGGATAACACCTGCACCGCCCCCACGCTGACATTTGGAACCATCAAAGAATAAGGTCATCTGGTAAGTGGTATCATCCAAAGAGAGGATATCATGTAATGTCACGAGTTTTTCAGTTAATCTCACACCACCATGGTTAAAGAAGTGTTGGGAGGAAATGCTTTGCGTCCTCCAACTCTAATTTCTTCTGCTGAATTTTTTTAAAGAGATATATGTACTGTCCTAGTTTTTTGGATGATCTGACACCACTGGATGGAGAAGTGTAAAGAGGCACACCCACTAGAATTGCCAATGGACACCATGTCTTGTTAAGTCTGTTGTGTATGGAGTTCGTAGACTGGTCTGAACTCACATGTTGTGTTTGAACCAGTGTAGATACCTTGTGTTAGGAGAAAACCCTCAATGATTCCCCCCTATTTTGGGGCACATGTAATGACCCTGAAAGGAGAATGCAGCACCAAAATATGACCATCCATACTATAACATGTAGAACTATTCCCTGCAGGGGAAAGGAAATACTTGGTAGATACCAAGGCATGCAAAAAAGGGGATGGTTATCCAAAACAAGTGTTAGTTCAAAACACATTCAAATAATAAGACAAGTGTAAAATACGTAGAAAATGTAGAAAAACTACAAAGCACAATAGATTAAACATGTAAGAAACAACAATAATACAGCACAAAGCAGGTTCCAAACATGGGACATCACTCATGATGTCACAAGACACGCAAGGCCATCATGGCCACAAACAACATACATGTGTGCACACAAGCTTAGGGCAAAGCCTACATACAATGGTAAAAAAAGTAGACAAGTAGAAACAAAGAAAGAGTCATGGGAACATGTAATCTTGCAAAACAAGTGTTGCACATGGAACACTCATTACCATGTTAGAGTGATAACCAATATGTCAAAGCGTGTATGAACAAGTAGCATAAGATGTTAAGTACAAAATGAAACAATAGCACCTATATGAGACGAATGTTGATGCCCCCAGTAACCAGTATAGTAAGGGTATAAGGCAAGCATCCATGATGTAGACACCCAAAAATTACACTTCTGTTTCCACTTGTTCCTAGTGTTATCCTAGTATGCACCATGTTATTCACCCATTTGTGATTAATTGATTAAATTAATTAATTTATACACATTGTACCCCTTTGGATGAATTAAATTAATCCCATGTATCCTTAGTACCCCTTTAGGTAAATTAATTATTATTTATTAATTAAAAAATTAATTAATTAAGTGTGTGCACATCATAGTCATTTGTCACTTGATCAAACTCCACTTAGACTCCACTTGGACTTGCTTATTCTTATCCTAGTTAATTACACTTCGAGAATCCTATGAAAGGTGGGGGCAATTAAATTGCACGTACAACCACCTTTCCGACATGCATACTTTTTGAAATTAATTCATTTACTAGCCCCCGACACTATTGCAACTTACCGCATAATGCTATTTTTAGCAATATTCATTTATCCATGTATAACTATCTTTAACTACTTCTGCCTCTATAAATTGCAGACTTACCTTCCTTACAAATCCTCTTGAATCTGACAGTACAAAAACTCTACTGAATTCTTTGTGTTGATATCATTTGAATTCAAATTTTGGAGAGCACTCAAGAGCATCCACAATCATTTCTGCCATCCATTTTGCAAGGTCTTCATAGGAGACCCTTATTTGAGGTTTGCACAGAAGGTTACTGGAAGACTTGCATTATTTGTTTATCTTTCAATCCTCAGGTAATTTTTCTTTGTTTACATTTTGGCATGCCTAGTGAGACTCGCACCCCTCCTCTTTCATTTTTGTTTCATTATGTTTCTCTAATTTTTTTCTTGTAGTGTTCTTATTGTTTTTTGTGTTGTTGTGTAGGTTTGAAATGCAAGAAATTCTTTAGGTTTAGACGCATGCACCAAGTTTCCCATATCCAAATACAAACAAAAATAACATATAGTTGTATTTTTTTGATTCATGGTTTTGAGTGTTGACATTTTTGTTTGCATATGTCTTCTATTTGCACTTATCTTCTACAAGTTTTCTTTTCTTTAATTTCTTGCAATTGCTCACTACCTACACACATATAGAGAATAAGTTAGATTTTATTTGTTAAAAAAACATATATTGCACATATCTATATATATTTGTTGTTTTTCTTTACAAAACAATCTAAAAAATGTAAACATTTTTCTTTACAAAACAGATCTAAAATAATTAAAAACAAATACAAAGTCCAAACTACATAAACAAAAATTCTAACTTCTAAACTATACCTACTCACCCCCTCCCTACTTGGCTCGGTCAGCTCGGTTGAGTCACCTCCCTTCCTACCTCATCCCTCACAGCTCGGCTCAACTCCCTTGACTCAAGTTTTCCCTCCCCATCTCACCTCTCCTCACCCTTCCCCATTTACAACTCTAGGTTAACCATTTGTCATTGATGCATCTACCCACCCCGCATGGGTATCTCCTTACCCCGACCCAGCTCGCTTGATCCATACTCCCAACGCTCTTGTCCCAGACTCACCCAGATCTCGACCTGTAACTCCCTTGACCCATGAGCCCTCGGCCTCCCATGTCTCTGCCATCCCTCCCTGCTTAGATAGCATCTGAGCTACTCACGACCCGACTTCACCTTCCCACCTTGTTCCCCGCTCTCTCTGGCTCGCTCCTGAGCCATCTTTTCTCCCTGGTTTGCCTTACACTGAGCTCACAGAGCTCCCCCACCGAGCTTTGTATTTCACCCCACCTCGCCTCTAATCGCCCAAGCTCTGGCTAGGATATACACACACATCACAATGGATTACAATACACTGTAGGTCTTTTCCATTTAATTTGACCATTCAACTTATAGTTATCAAGCCTCATCTTAGTGGATAGTTTTTATTTCATTTAGTTTAATTTTATTTATGAATTTCTTATTTGTAGTTTAGTGTTACACTTCTATTAGTTCATTTATTTAAGTCTATTAGACTAAGTGTGTAGCCCTGCCAAAATAGGGATATTGGATCGTTTCGGTCCCAATTTTTATCAATGTTCCCGTTCCCATTTTATGCCACAATTCATTGTTTTACAAACTAGAGCTACCCTGATACCCATAATGTGTTTTTACGTGCCTTCTTGACCTTGTAACCTTTCTCGCTTGTTTTTTTGCAACTGAGCCCACGAATCGCCCACGTGTATGCTCTTCCCTTGCATTTTTTACCGAGCGATCCCTTCCCTGGAATCCAAAACATGTCGACCCAATTTTTTTCTTTTTCATTTTCGGGGGGAATTAATGCTTCACTTAACCACAAGCCAATTTCCACTACATTATGCTCTTTCCTCGCACTTATATTATAGATGTTATTTAGGTTTAAATCAAAAATGTGGGTTCGCTTATTGTCTAAATTATTTTATTTCATTTGTTTTGCTAATTGTTCCCTCATTTTGGAAAAAATTCTAATCATTACTTTGTTAGGACCTGCTCTTACACAAGGTGGCTAAATACTCCAAAAAAACTACTAATTGCCAGTTTGTTCAAAGGAGTTCAAGCCAAATCACATTTAAATCAAAAGATAAAAAAACACCACTTTTTCAAAACACTTGATTTCATAGGTTTGGTTAAGAGCTACGATCTTGATTTATTAACTAGAACATAACCCCCTTGGCAATCCAGCTTTTATTTTCGCTACTACCAAAGGGGGTGGTACTCAGGAACCATCCACTCGTATGTCGCACACCTTCTAGGGAACTAGTGGATGAAATGGGAACCTTGTTTATCCTACCTGACTAGTAAAGCCTTGTGACGTTAGAGTCACAAATATCCTGGACGTGGCGACCCCAATGCGATTCATACTTATGAGCAAGGTCTTTTCTCATACAGGTTTCAAAGGGGGTCACTTTTACAAATCGTCAGCTAACTAATAACATCACATGTTTTTTATGTGCTCTGGATCATTTTGCTAGACTAACCTAGTTGAGACGAGCCACGCGTAGGAAGCCATGCCTTGTGATTTCCAAGCTAATCTTAAGGTAGAGGCAGAATACGTAGTCATTTTACCACTTTTCATTTTTCATGTATGTTTCACACTTGTGAATTCACATTTCGTCATTCACCATTTTCTCTATCATCACATCTTGTTACTTTCCTCACACGTGTCTAAGTTTTGGTTTGTGGACATCCATATTCACACTTAAGCACTTTCATTTTCATCTAAGTCTTGACGTTGCGATACCTCACTTTATCATAGTCAAACACTCTCTTGATCATTGTTTGTAGGATCCATTCATCATCGTAAGGTGGATAAGTTTAACGTTATTTTTTTGAACTACTAAGTGCAGGTTCCCCATTCTTACATTATCACAATTTCACATTTACTTTCTCAACTTATTAAAATTCTTCACTATCATTCTCTACTCACTGTTACATCATCACATTGATTTGCATCCACTTTGGTTAAGAGCTTCAGCTCGACCGTATTCCATTTTTTATCCTAATCATCTTGGACGTAGTCCTGTAAGCTATCACAATCATTCTGTTGCATTGTCGACATCCTCAAAGTACTTCATCACTTCTCTCATTGAAGTAATTCAGTTTGTTTTACATTTAAGATCACTAATCCCTTACTTACAACCTTGTCTCTTATCTCCATTTTTTGTGAGATTCTGACCTTTTTATCATTGTTTATTCACTTCTTGTGATGACCTTTACCAATGTGATTCTTTCTGAGTTAGTGCTTTTGCTTATTTGTCGTGTCTTATCTTTTAACACTACTTTTTGTTAAGAGTTGGCATTGATCATCACACTCACTTAAGATATCCCCTATTTACCATTCATCTTGTTAAGAGAGCCACTTGAGCAAATCCATCAATTTCTTTCCTAAGTCCTTCATTTAGCCATTTTCATTAATAATTGAGGCATCATCCAACGTGTTTTAAGTCTTCTCTTGTCACATTTACATTTTTCTCACAAGTTGAGCACGCTAACCTTTCGTCTCTCCCCTCTTTATCGTTCATGTTTTGTAAATGATCGTAAAATCATTGTCAAACCTCTGTACATTTTTCTTAACAATCACTTGGGTTAAGAATCATCTATAACTAACATTTCAACCCATCTTCCACCTTAACATCACTCATTTTTGTTAGGTGTTGCGAAATCCCCTCTTTATCATCACTCTCATCACACATTTTGATTAGGATTTGATCAAATTCATCATTGTTAAGTCTTAAGTCTCCCTTGACATTCATTTCGTTGAAGTGTCGATTAAATTTCACTTTTCCCTCCTTTTTTCATTATCTCATTTAACATTTACTTGTGTTAGGAGTTATTGACCTTTTTACAATATTCTTCGTGTACTGCAGCTCTTACGAATTGTACGCAGATAACATCCACTAGTCGCATTGAGTTACATCACTCAGCCATTAGACCGAGCACTCACTCGATAGCACACAAAGGTACCAGGTACTTCGCAATCATTCTAGGGTTGCATTGTAACAGGATGTCCTCAATATGATGATGGACTACTAACATTATAGTATTCATTTTGTTTTAATCCATCAGGTCCATTAATGCATGACTTCCCCCTTATATATATGAAAGAACAAGCTTAAACAATAATAATGATTTGGACCTTAATAACATGCATGTACTCAACTACACACAAAATGACACTTAGATTCAGCCAATATCTTCCATCTATTAGTAAATATAGAAGCTTTCACTTACAATATCATGTCTTATCTTATACCAATGCGTGTATGTTAACTGAGTTACACATAGTTCAATCATATGCATATGATTCTCTAATTACACACATACATACATCTCCTTAAAAGTAGAGCATCCAACTCATCTCTCTACTATGTACCTAAGTTTCATCACTATATATATATATATATATATATAGTATGAGCATATATCATAGTGGTAAAGGACTTGCCTCTTGTCATCGCTTATCTATTCTCAGCAAATAGAGCACGCATGATACTTAATAGCCACACACCTATTTACAATCATAGCCACACATGTAAAGTGATTGTAAAATCATATCAGTCCTCTTGCAGTTAACTGAAGTGTCAATTATATTAAGAATCATCTCCATGCATAACATGCCTCAAACTGCTTCTTCCAAAGATAGAAAATGCACTGACGCGCATGTCTGTTACGTCATTGCAAATGTGTTCTCGCATCGCCACTCTTATCACACATTATGTTAGGTCTTCATTGACTTCAAAATTGGCTACAGTTCTTGAAATCTACACTTGACCTTCCGATTTTTGTTAAGGGTCCTGAGAACATTTTCCTTCTGCGCCCTTGGTTCCGGACATTCTATCCCGCACAGACTTACCTTGTGTAGGATCTTTGACAAGTATTCTTTGATCAACACTTCATCACTCTTATAATTCATTTTTATTACGAGTTGATCATGTCCACATTGTCAAGTCTCTATTCCTTTAACAAACATCTTTGTTATGGAATAGAGCACATATAACTTCTTGCTGTCATCCCTTTTTCTCTTTACTATCATTTTTTTAACTTGAGATGGGCACTCGACTAACTTTCTTTTGCTTTCTTCACTTTTAACACTTATTTTGATATGGGTTGAACTTTTTTCCATCTTATTCCCTCTTCCATCTTAGCATTCACTTTACTACGGAGTTAAGTTTTTCAAAAAAATTCATCGCTTCCATCTTAGCATTCACTTTGCTATATGGGTTGCGTTATTCATCGTACCTTTCTTCACTCTACCTCATTTCTCATTACAATGGTGGATTTATAGAATTCATCCTTTGTTCAAGAATGGCAAATGATGAAAGACACAGTTGTGGGTATGTACAAAAACAACGTAACCAATTCAATTTTGATGAATTATGTCCATACCCTTTTAACATGGACATCTTATGTATACCCTTCCCACAGTCTTTTGAGATGCCCAAATTTGACAAATACAAGGGAAAAAATGATCCAAGACAACATATCAAAGAATTTTCCATAGCATGCCACGAAGTGGCATATAACAGATAGATTTCTCTTGTGCCTTTTTCCTAGAAGTCTAGGACGAAAAGCTTTGTATTGGTTCTTGCACCTTCCAAAGGGATCTATTACCACATTCATGGACCTCTCACATAAGTTTGTCAAACATTTTTCTATCAAAACCTCAGCTCGCAATAATCATTGTACTAGAGACTTCTCATGCGATGAATCTTGGTAGGTCAATCACAACCGCAATGTCATCAATACTAGTGTCACGGATAATCACAACATTCCCAAAATTCATGACCAATCAATAAAAAATCCAATCATACAACCTAGCTAGGACACTACGCCACACAAAGTTAAATGTAAGTTTACACCCCTCGGTGAAAGTCTCTCTAGTGTCTTTCATCAACTCAAAGTGGCTAGGATGATAGAATATCCCATTACAAGACCTTGGATTGAAGGAGAACCTAAGCCATATTGGTACAAACCTCATGCATATTGTGATTTTCATCGCATTGATGGCCACTCAACTAATAAATGTACACATTTTAAGAACTATGTCCAAGACTTAATTGACGATGGAGAGACATTTTTAGATCTTGATGGAAGCTCTTACAACTGATGATGTGTCAACTTCCACACCTTCAAATGAAGAGTTGACTGTTATTCCCACTTCTATTCAAACTGAAATCTTTTGACATCATGACGAAGGTCAAGTATCCCCCTTCAAACCAATCCATCCCTTCTATAGATTTTCTTCCTATAGTCCAAACAGACATTGAACTTGTTTTGGACAACAATCTTCTAACACCTAACAAAAACTTTAATTTGCTTCAAGAATCTCTTTCAACACTTGACATAACAGAGGATGGTCCTTCATCAAGAAAAATTGAGCTTCATTCCATTCTTCCCATTTTGGCCCCTATGCCTAACATCTCTAGTCTTGATCTCGAAATACAACCACAACAAGTTTGGACACTTGCTTCAACGCAATCATTCTTGTCCATTATACCTCACATTATCCACCCTAAAGGAATCTCATCAATGATAATTCCTACTTGTCAAGATATCTACATGGCACACTCTATGAGGTATGTATACCCAGGAATTCCCTTATACAACCATTTCAAGTGTTAATTACAAATTGTTTGTCCAATCAATTAATTAAAAACCTAGAAGGAGAAACATTGACTATTTCCTCTCTATGGCTTACAAGGAATCCTGATTATACATCTATAGATCCATCCTTCTTTCCTCGCACTCTTTTGATCACAGGTTAATATGTATCTCAACATCTTCCCCATATCGACAATCTTCTTCTAACATCACATATGTCTTTCGATATCATCAAAGACTTATCTAATCACACATCCTTTGACTTGGGTCTTGTCTACCCAAGTATATTATTACAGGACCCATTGAATTTTTTGATTCAATATTTTGAATTGGCTCATGTCCACCCAAGTCTCATATTATAGAACCTATTGAAACTTCGGTTTCACTCTTTTGACTTGGCTCATGTCCATCCAAGTCTTGTATTTCATGAATTATCAAATCTTTTGATTCTCCCACTTGACTTGAATTTCGTTTACACAAGTCTTGTATCTCAGCACCATTCAACTTCAATAAACATGGACCTTTTTCTTGACAAATCCATTTCAAACCTTCGTTCTCCAAAAATTCAAAAAACTCAAAAAACATAAAAAGAGAATAAAACTTTGTATTAGAGCATTGTTTGCCAATCGGAAATGGAAAAGTGTGTACTAATCATGTTACACATTCCATATATTGGTAGATACCTTAATCATACCATTATCATGTATTCACTTTCTTCACCTATTACGACACATGTTAACCTTGTTCCTCTTGGGCATTTTGTGTCTTGTCTTTGTTATGGTTCTTATCATTCTAGATATTTTTACCCACATTTTTGTCTCAAAGCTTATGATGGAAACACCTCCTTTCAAATAATCTTTCTCTTTAACTGACAACACTAAACTTCTTTACCTGGTCCTTTTTGACCGCCCATCTCAATCTACTGTGTTGAACCCTTGCGTCCTATTAGTCGCATGAGGCTAAGACTTGGGTGTAGAATGTTCCTTCCCAACAAGCACACTATCAACATACAAGGAAAAATTTAATCAATCTAAAAAATACAAAAAAATATAAAATCAATACACATTTATTCCTTCACAGTCTTCGGTGATAAGCTCGTACTTCTTACTAGCAGTATGAGACTGGGAATGGATAAATCCATTACTCACCTACATGTTGTCTTCAGTGTTGAGCCATTTCCTTTTATTGATGGCATGGGGTAACATGTAGGGGGTCCTTCATAAAAATAAAATAATAATTAACTAATTAATCCTTTTATGAAATCTAAATCAAAGTGCTTCATCAAAAACATCCCAGGAAGTAATTTAGTTGCTCATGTTACAAAGAGACACCAATTACTTCAACTAGATTTTTCCAATCACTAGGCCATCAATGGATCTGAGTCAAGTCAAAACCTATAAAGTGGAATAATCTTATAATTGGTCACGTAATCTTGGTTGGAGATGAGTTAAATGTTTCTCATACGGATCATTGTTATAGCTTATGTCATCGCATCCTTTCTCTTCACCCTTCAATATATCACTATTCATCTCATTTCATGTCCTTATTGGCTCTCAATGATGAGCCCTCGCATCTTCCTAGTTGCGTGGATCCACAAGTCGAGTGACACACCCTAATCATTTTATCATCTACATTTCTACCAATGGAATGGAATGCTTTTAATTATTTGTACCTATTTTCAAGCAATGTACCTTTTTACCGAGTTGTAATATACATAAAAAAATTCAAAAATGTCTCGCAAAACTTTTTAAAAAATAATATAAAATTGTTCAAAAACACAAAAATAATATAAAATTGTCCAAAACTCCAAAAATAGTTTCAAATTGTCATAATCAAAAAATTCAGATAATTTTTGACAAAATTTAAGCAATTGGATAACACAGTTCATCACCTTCACCATTTTATGATGCTCGTCATGATTGTTCCAGAACATACTCATCTTTATTGAGTGTGGTGTATATCTATTCCCAAGGAAATCATTTACCCTTTCATAATATAACTTTACCTTGGGGCACACTTGAATTGTACATTTTAATCTAATACAGATAAAACTTCAATGGGATCTGACAAGAGTATCTTTCGGAGTATCTAAGTATCACTCCGCTCTTCACCCTGATACAATCCTCTCAAGTGTTTACCTATCACTTGGGGGAATTCAAATCTATTTAGTTCTTCAATGTGGAACACATTTGGAGTGTCATTAGATGTCATTTTTACACATTGCATTGTATTGTTGTAGTTTGTTAAAATTGTGACGATGCTTTTTATTCTTTCATCTTTTCATTATGTTTTATTTTTTTATCTTTATGGTGGACCAATTGCAGGAAATTAATTCACATCCTAGTTCACATATAACTTTGGTATGGTTCTTTCATGTTCATATGGGGTTTATTTATATTACTTCTTTTATATCCTTTTGTCATTTTCATGTGTTATGTTTTCCTCCTAGTTTATTTAAGTCATGGAATGTCTTCCTTTTTGTTTGCATTTGTGTTTCAAAACTTACGAAAATCCATAAAATAATTAAATATTTCAAAAATCCAAAAAACATCATCACAAAAAATTTGAAAAAACATTCACTTATCATAGAAATCCTACAATTAGAAAACCCGTAAAGTGAATCCTTCAACATCTCAATACAATCTTGATAAACATCATAGTTTTATCTATTACCCTAGTAACTGTGCAAATCTTACAACTATCACATTCTTCCCTACGCATGATATGATAACTCTATTTGGGGCAAGTCCCAAAATTGTTTTTCCTTCATTATATAACTTCACCTAGGGCAATTTCAAATTTTATCATTTGCACAACAAATTCAGAAAGAGTGTCATAAGGAGTCACTTTATGATGCAGCCAAATTTACCAGATAACACCCCAGTCACGTTGGCACATCACTCAGCCTAGACTAAGCGCTCACCCAAAGCGCGCAAAGGTACCAAGTCCCTCTTTAGGGTTGTTGTAATAGGATGTTAGTGTGATGAAGGGATAAACATATAGATTTATAACTAATATATCATTCTACAATGTATGTTATATTCAAATATATGACTAAACAAGCTTTAAATAGTAATCATGATTGAATCAATAACATGCACTACTTGATTACACACATGAATGACACTTAGATTCAGCCAATATCTTCCATCTATTAATAAACATAGAAGCTCCTTACAATAATGTCAAACGACACTAATGCGCATATGGATCTGATATAGTAATTCAGTCATATGCATATATCTCTATACCTTCATACATCCATCACACTCATATATCACCACTATGTACCTCACATTATATATATAGGGTGGGGACTTGCCCTTCACCACTTATCTATTCCAGAAATAGGCCACATGCTATTAATAGTCGTGCGCCATTCATAGGCATAGCCACACATGCATGTGTGCTATCTATAGGCATCTTCCAGTTAAATGAAGTGTCAATCATATTCTTAGCTCGTCTCCATGCAAAACACTTCGATCTAATCCTCCAAAGATAGACAATGCATGGTGTGCATGTCTTTGTATCGTTGGTGTGTTCCACACACCATTTTATAAAAATAGGTTGTCATGCTCAAAATTGGCTACATCATGAATGTTGAACTTTCCTTCCATGCACGGGTCCTTCTTGTCCTTCTGCGCCCTTAATCCCAACCTTTTCTCCTGCGCGGACTCCTTGTTTGTTCTCTAACAAGTATTATCTGATCAACATTACCCCACACTAATCTCATTGTCATCCTGAAAATGGGTATTCTTCCAAAAATTGAAGTAAAGAATAGAATAATGGAAAGAATAAGAATGAAAAAAGTTAGACAAATAGATAATTTTTATGAGATAGCCTCCTCTGTAACACTTTGCAGTATCAATTTTGGATACTCCTTTATTTCAGCCTCCAAAACCTGCCATTCAGTGAGTGCTTGTTTTACTTTTTCTGGGATGTCCACAACAATGAATTGCAACTCATCCCTTGTAATCTCTCCCTTTTCATTATGTATAACCAACACAACACTAGACATTGATTTCATTCTTCCTTCTAAAAGATCCATCTTCTTCTTTCCTTTTACTACTACTTCTAGCCAAGTCTTGTGTGGCCATCTTATGTACCTTGTCAAGGCCTCGTGCTTCTACTTGACTATGCGATTATATTTGTTTTTGCAAGCCCAATGGCTTGATTCAATCATGCCCTCAGTTGAATTTTCATGACCTCACTCCTATATATCTTCTAGGGTCTTTATGTTGGATAACCCTGTCTCTAGAGTTGTGTAGATATTTAAAGCCTGGTCTTGCTTTACTTCAGATACTATCTTGTAACACTTGGTTTCAGCAGCCCTTTATAAGATGTAATATTTCACAATCACTGAGGCTTTATCGCATTTAGCATCTTGCTCTCAACGTCTCTTGGCGTTGTCAATGGTGTAGAGGTTCATCTTCAAATACCAAGTCCTTACTAACTTTCCTACATAGTATATCAAATGAAGATGTATCTATTGGTACCTTGGCCTATGAAATGTGGCCTCTGCTCTCATCAACCAACCTCATTCCCCAATCTCCTCTGCAATGATGATAGATACTTAATTATTCTTCTGTTGTGAAGTCCCTCTATTGCACACCTTCAAACCTGTAACTGATTAGATAAGTGCATATGAGACTTATAACTTAAGCATGTTCCCTTGCAAAGTAGAAGGAATTCCTCATGTACTCTGCTCATGAGGCCAGTTAATACAAGGGCTCTCCTCTTACCTCGTATATGGACTATCATATAATTCAGTAAACCCCCAATTCTCTTCAGAAGCTTCGCGCCTACATCATCAGCAACTGGCATGTCATTCATTGTACGCTTAAAGCACATCCTAGCAGTGAGTAAGGAATTGAGCTCCTTCTTGTTCTTTCAATGGTCCCTATGATTGTATTCGCTCACTTTTCTCTTTATGATGGGTGATCAACCACTCCCAGCCTAAATGTATGTGTAATCATTCTAGTGCATAAAAATTTTTGATAAAGTCACTTTTGGTTGCCATCTCTGTCTTCCTCGACGACCACCTTATCTTCACAAAAACAACAACTTGTTGTAGATGCAAAGCTTGGGGCGAAAATGAAGGAAATTCATTAAGCAAATGTCTACCGAATTGAAAACCTGATATAACTCTGAAACTAATGTCTTAATATAAACACCTAGCTCGACTTCAATCATGACCTAAGTAGGGAAACTTTGTGCCCTAACCTTCTGTTACAGTAAATGGGTAGCCATGTTCCATTCAAGTACCTCTCACCACCTAGCAAGCACATAAGATTCAAGTATGTCACAGTAGATTTGTTTATCACGCTTTGCTCTCACACCCTTCACACCTTAACCTGATCACTTCGAGCTCTACCTGCAATTGGCTCTTTCCTCAAGATTCTCTTGAGTCCCTAATGGTAAAAATGTACCATATGCATCCCATCCTTATATAATTTTATTTTCAAATTTTGATGCATTTATTGCTCCTTCCATGCTTACTAAATGGATTCTCATTTACTGAAAAAATTCTGTTCGTTTCATCGTGGTATGGATCTTTGCACCCCACTCTAGTTAAATCAGTTTCTAGCATACACTCTTCCTACCTCATGGTCATCAGCTAGATTCTCTCTAGCACATGCACATTTCACCCGAGTACCCTCATCACTGTACCTTCTCTTGGTAGTTATCATAGCTTCTCTGCCTTACACTCACTGTTATACTGTGGCTTTCATTCATTTCCATCCTTGGTAACTGTTGAGAAGAAATCTTCTATATTTACTTAAAGCATACATGTAGCATCTTGTCATCCCAATCCTTTCTTCCAACATCACAATTTTTTGTCAAATTCTTGCTCAAAATATTGTTGAAATCCTTAGCAGTTCCATTTTCACTAAGGATGATGCAGGGGTGTATTTTTATGGTGTGCAACAAATAAACTCATCTAATAGGATCAATGATTGTCTCATTCAAAAAGTGTGTACCCTTATCACTTGTCAACTACCTTATTAAAGGACATCCAATATCTTGTAAGAACATTCTCCCATGTTAAACTTAGCCATTGTAGATGTGTTGTACAATCCTTCATAACTGTTGCTTCTGCCCACCGTGTAAGATAATCTGTGCAAGTAATGATATAACAATGCAACTTCCAGCTTTCCTGCGCATGGCTAGTGAAATAGGTCCTACAAAGTCAATGGTCCATTTCTCAAACGGTTCTGGTCCTAGTAATTGGTCTTAAAGGCATGTCATGCCTTTGCCCTGGTTTTCCTAGGGTTCTAACTCCAATGCTATCACATGCCTTACAAAATTCTTTATACACTATTTATACAATGTCTCCCACCATAATCCATTGCAAGTAGGGATCTTCCGAGAAGTCAACATCACTATAGGCATAATGGCCTCCTGCACCAAATACCAGCCATGGTGCTTCTTCCATAATATCCTTATAAGTCATGCTCTAATAAACAACAACATAATACTTCATCTCAATGCCTAACTTGTAGAGGTCATCACTAATTAACATAAATGGTACCATATGCATATAGCAAGTTGTTTCTTTTCTATTTGCCTTCATTCCTTATGGTGTTCATACCAGCTTTGTAGAAAGATATAAATGTCTTCTAATTATGATGGTGCACATTGTAACCTATATAACTATGCATCTTGCATGGTTTATTCAATTTGTCTATGCTTCCCTCTCCTAAGAACATTGATTCTAGATAAATGGTCTACTCCCATAATTGCTTTTCCCTGGGCTTCACCAAAACTTAGTGAAATCAAACTCTTGAAATAGGAGTACCCATCTACATATGCGCCCCTGTAATATGGGATTTTTTACCAAATACTTCAATGTCATGTGATCTATATAAAACACAAATGGTGTTGCTAACAAGTACTGTCAAAACTTGTGCAATGCATAGATCATGGACAAAGCTTCATGCTCTGTAGTTGTATAATTCTGTTCAGCAGGAGTCAGCTTCCTACTAGCAAAAACAAATTGGATGATTGAACAATACCTTCTCCCAGGTTGAGCTAACACAACACCAATGGCCATGCCAGAGGCATCCACATGCACATGAAATGGTTTATCCCATGAGGGAAAGCATTAGAATGGGTGTGGTAGTAAGTTTCTCTTTTAATATCTCAACACGTGCACTACTTATGGTTCTCCCTAATAAAAATGTACCTTTCCCCTTCAGTAACTCTTCCAAGGGTGCAGACAATTTTTGGCATACCCCTTTGATGAATTTTCTATAATATCTTGTATGACCTAAAAATCTACGTGCACCCTCACTTTGACTCAGTAGGCACTTCTAGGCCTAAAATGACTGCAACCCTTAGCTAGATCCATGAGAAAACCTTCCTTACAGATTATATGTCCTAACAGTATTCCAAATGGTGTAGCAAATATGCACTTCTTGATGTTCAAAGAGATACTCAACTGTCTGCACCATTCAAACATTAAGCGCAGATTGTCACAATGATCTTTCACAAGCCCATATATTGTCCAATCATCTAGGTAGACATGTAAGAAGTTGTGAATAAAATATTTGAATGCCTTGAACAACTATGCGCGAGAATATAGCAGGTGCATTTTTCAATCCAAAAGGCATCACAGTATAGGAAAAAACTGCCCCATTTAGTAGTAAATGTTGTCTTTTTCTTGATCCTCCTGAGCAATCCTAACCTGATGATACCCGGAAAACCCATCTGTGAAGGAATATATTTCGACGCCCTGTCACTCCCTCTAGTATTTCCTCAGTAAATGGCATAGGGAATGGATCTGTTACACATGTAGCATTCAACTCCCTATATTCCACACATATTATAATTCATCCATCCTTCTTGATACCTAATCACCATTGGGATAACCCATTCTGACTCATCAAGGGGTTTGATAATTCCAGATTTCAACATTTTATCAATTTCTTCTTTTACCTTTTCACGCAAATTAGGATTCATTCTGTAAGGCCTCTTTCTAACTGAGTGTGCACCTATCTTTAAGTCTTTATCTTCATTTCCCCAAGTGATTTATGCATGCCTTTAAGTTCATGATACCCTCAAGGGAATAAGTCCTGATAATCCTCTGAGTAACTCAATGATCTTTGCTACCTCCAAGTCTGACCAGTAGTCTCCAATTATGGCCTCCTTAGGCTCAGCCTCCTCTGAACCTATATTCACCTTCTTTGTCTTCATGGGTTTGTGATAGGTGCATGTATCCTTGTCTACACTATCTAAGACCTCATGCACCCCTTGTGAATGTTCAATATCCAGGTTCTCAACTTCCTCATCATCCACGATGTAAACCATCTTTCCCTTCTCTTTCTCAAGGCAAATGCATTCAAGTAGTATGAAGTCCATTTCTTCTTCCTTTTCAAAATGAATGCTTTGGACTTTATCTCACCAAATAATTCCTGAATATGCTCTTCTACTTTTGGACTATCTCACATAGTTAAGCGCTTTGACATATTTTAATGCCTCTTCTATTGGAGGGTTGGGAACAAAAGTAGTCAAAGGTCTGGATCATTCCTATAGTCAAAATTTTCTAGTTCCCAGTCTCTCAATGTAGTTCTACATATACATACCAGGTGTGTGCGCATCCTTGTAAGGTAGAGTACAATCTATGCACCCAGAGTGAAGGTGGTAATGCTTCTTGTCCTACTATCCAGAGTCTCTCACATTGATAAATGTGATGTTGAACAGGTTGATCACCATGATAAGTGCATATCTTTATAGGTGCATTGTTCCTTACAAACCTAATAGATAGGGCGATTCGCAATCTCTTCCCATTCTATAAGATTATCTCTGTGGACTACCCACCAGCGCGCTGCTTGTCCCGCGTAAGGTATATACTAACATAGCTCTTCTCTTAATTTGATCTATCCATTGTGTTTCCATGGCTTTTAAAAATGTAGGAAGATCTTCTACCCCCTATATACCAAGGTACTGTGTTACCTATCCGTCAGACCAAACAAAGTCCATTCTTGTGTGCAACCGTGTTTTTTTACTTCATGCACCCTACTAATTCATATGTACCATGAGCCCAATCATCATAAGAAATACTCATAGTATCACTGATTAGAATGAGAATCCTCCCACTATTAGGATTGCCTTCTTGTTGATGACTCATTAACCTCTGGCGTCCTGAATAGCACGTGTACATAAATTCAGTTTAAGTCCTCCTCATTTAGAGGCTCAACATATGGTGTAGAGATTCCTATCATTTCAATGGTGTCACAACCCTTTCCTCCTTGTTCTCAAAATTGATATACCCCTGTATGTAATGGAAAGTTGTAAAAGCTATGGAATGAGGCTAAAGAACCTCAAATCTTTGCTAACTTGTCCATGTACCATAAGATAAGAGATAAACAAGGGAAACTAACATGAAAGCATTATAACATTGACAAAAAACATCAAAAACTAACATGATAAAGCTAACTCTCTACTCTTTAGATCACTAATTATGAAATTGAACCTAAAAAATATCAACTTAGCAATCAAAGGTGTGATGTTTGATATGAAACTCAACCTTTCAAGAATGGAGTCTCACCATTAATGGCTTCAAGGCCAATGGTTCTCTCCATATTACTCAAAACATGGATTATGAAGTGGATGGATGCAAGATGGGGGAGCTCTCAACAATGGAGTATGGCCAAGATCTAAATGTTCTATAGCTTAAATCTATCACAAATGATTTCTAATGCCAATATCTCCAAATGTGAGAGAGATTTTGTTATGTAAACAAGGTGTAAGGTTGAGAGGGAGGGGTGACCCTTCTATTTATAGTTTTCCAAATGGAAAAGTTTGAAATTTGGGTACATGTGGGACTAAAGCTCAAAAAATCACTTTAGGATTAGATTAGGATAAACATGCTTTACACTTAGTTAAGCTTGATTTAGGCTAGTTAACTAGGGTTTAGGCTAGTTCAACTTGATTAGCAAGTGATTAGAGACTCATTGAGAGTTGGGGGGGTCTGGATAATCAATTTTGATTGATAGATAGGCTACGAAGCCAATAGAAGTGGTTCAGAGAGAACAAGGGAGTTTCTGAATGGTTGAAAGGAGGAATGTTTAGCTAATAAGAGAGATATTAGCCAAACAAGTTGATTATAGGAGGAATACGACTGAGAAGGTTTCGTAAATGGGCATCTGAGAATGGAGCGAAGAAAGGGGAATTAACGAAGTGTCATCAATCAGTTGAATAGGAGGACATGCTAAGTGTAAGCATATTTTAGGTGTCTACATTTGCCCCTCTTTGAGGTGGCATAAGTGACGTCACTTTAAAGAAAGTAGACAAGCATAAAAAAGTAGAAATTTTTGAAGGGATAGAAGAAAAATGAGTAGAATTGAGGATGCCCCCTCGATTGTCGATGGGGTGATGAAAGAGGTTGATCGACGATTGAAAATATGATAGAAAGAGAACAGAAGAAAGAATAGTATGAAAAAGAAGAAAGGGGATATAGAATAAAATGAGTGTGAGGAAGGGGGAATGAGCTAACATCCATCCAATGCCTTTTAAACAACTTTATTTTTCATCATATTGCTATTGATCTTCATCATCGGTCCTTATTCAAAGGAATGAACAAAAGAGTAGTATGACATTGAAAACCATATACAAACAAATGTCCATTACCAAAAATACAAACTCTATGCAACATACAAAATGCAATGCAATACGAGAAAGTAAAATATTCCTAACTCCATGCAACATATATAATGCAATGCAATACGAGAAAGTAAAATATGCTAACCAATAGAGAAACATAATGTAAATGTGTTTGTTATCAAGTTGTAGTTCTGGCCTGTGTGAATTAATGACAAGGGTTAATGCTGGTGCCCTAAGCAAGGATACATGCAAGGGGAATAATGGAGGACACTTCGGTCTGATGAAAAAGCAATGTGCACTACGAAACAGTACCAGGCAACTCATTATGCCTCACAGTACAGACAAAGTAAGTAGCCTAACTTTTGTTGATGAAGGTAGATCAAGATGATCCACGAGTCATTTATGACAAGAACAAGAAAGAACCCAAGAGAGACGTTTTGTAGGATGATTTATATTTTTTTTTATGTTTTCCTAAACATATTTGAATGTTTTGATTTTTCTAACATATTTGAATGTTTTTGTGATTTTGAAAATTTTCTGAAACTATGTACAGGAAGATGAGGAAGCATGGATGCCCCTAGCGGTAGATGGGATGTACAAGGGCATAAGGCCATGTGCGTATGAGAAAGGTGAAGATGCAAAAATGCCCCAGCAATTAGGTGGGAGTATTCAAAGGCAAACTCTTCACAGCTAGAAGTGGGACCCAAGGCCATTATGGATAGGTTCAACATGATGCTGAGCGTAAACCAATGAAGTGCTAGGAAGAAACAAGGATGCCCCAAGCGTAAGTTGGCCTAAAATCACATGATAGAAAGGAAGGAGAAGATTGTTTTTTGTGAAAGGGGACAAAGGTGTCCACAAACATGGCAAAAAAGTAATCTTATACACATGGATGTTCTGAACAAAGTAGAAGAATGATGTGAATGATATGAATGTAGCTTAGAAGCCTCGCGATGAATAAGTGATTACCCAAAGGCATAAATCATGAGATGATATAAGGACTAAAGTAAGAGTCTGAAAAATGTCTAAAAAAGACACTTTGTAACATACTAATCCCACATACTCATAGAGATCCAATGTGTTCACATGGATTTTAATTACCTCTTGAAGGGAAGATTTAATAGACAACAAGTGAAAACACCCTAGCCAATGTGTAGGAATGATTTATTTTGAAAGGTTATTTTGTGAATGGAGGGTGGAAGGATAGCCATACATTGCTCCGCTACCAGCCAGGTGTCCATAGCCCCGACAGAGATGCATTTGATTCTAATTACAACAGTTCTCTACTACCATTCAGGCTTCCATAGCCCTGATAGATATTATTGGAAATACCCCTAGAGAGAGTAATATATCGATTTACTTTTTCTTTTAGTTTTTACCTTTTGATTTTTGATTGATTTTTATTCTTTTGCTTTTTGAAAACTTTTTTCAGATTTCTTGTTTGACAAGGGGTTAAGAACCACAAATGGCTTGATGGAAGGATGTGGAAGTTATTGTGATGATGACATTGGCTAGTGTCAACAAATATGTCCAAAAAAATTTCGCAACAAGTTTATTAGATGTTGAATGTGATAGGATATCTAAGAGGTTAGTCGTTCTTTAATTTACCAAGGTGATAAAAGACCAGGGTCAAATGGATACCATAGAGATAAATGTCACAAAATGTGTGTGAATAGGCTAACCAAAATATCACCGAAGGGATGAAAATGGTAGGAAGACTTTCAGAAGAATGATGAGAAAGGGAAGAAAGAAACATCCATGTGTACGCAATACCTAATTACAATGTTTGATCTTTGTACCTTTGATTTTTTTATGTTTTCTCATGTTTTTGTATTTTTGAATTGTTTTTTATTTTTAGCTTTTTGATAGTTTTAAGAGGTTAGAACTAAAAAATTCACTCTGTGTGATAGGATCCAACAACAATGTCTGCGACTTCCTTGATAAGGGATACTAGGCATGTTGTTTTTATCAAGATTCATGTTATATCCAATCTCAATGATCGACGTGAGCTCGTACTAAACAAATGACTGCAATTTATCCTTAAACAAGGATTGTTCATGCGGGAGCTTGAGTTACCTATCCATTGGTTTTTGTACTTTTTACCATACTTGATGGTTACGTTGATGTGTGCTCTTTAATCGCACTTTATTTTGAACCCTAAGACCATTGGAGTTGTTGGGAGCTTCAGAGCTCTTTACAGTTCTGATCTTAACTTGATAATGAACCTGTTTAGGTTTCTTATAAGCTATAGTGTGACTTGTTTGATCCTGAGAAGTAGGAGAAAGTGAACGTTTATGATTGAGGATAGGACCGAGAGAAATTATGGTGGAATTTCCCCAGTCATTGGTAGAAGGATGATGTGATGGATGAATAGGATATGGTCCAAGAATTAAAGAGGATGGGCTATGAGGAGGTGAGCCACTAATAGAAGATGATGAAGGGCTACTAGGATATGGCCCTAAGATGGAAGAAATTTGGCTATGAGGACATGGCCCAAGAATAGAAGATGATGAGCTACCCCAAGGTGACCCATATATGAAAGATAATGGAGGGCTACTAGGACGTGGCCCAAGAATATAATAAGATGATGAGGGGTTACTCGAAGGGGTCCCATAGATAGAAGAGGATGAAGGGCTACTAGGATGTGGCCCAAGAATAGAAGTAAATGGGCTACCAGGAGGTGACCCAAGGTGATATTTTGATTGAGGAATGATGATAGATAATGAATGATTTGGTAACGAGAAGATAGGCCATGGATTAATGCTATACCCCGACATCTCATCATGCTTAAAAGAAGGTGAAGATGGAATAGAAGAATAATCAAGTTCCATGACCTTAGGATTTTCCTCTATGTTCTGATAAAAGGAATCAACTTATTTTCCCCAATATGTGAGCATATCAAGTTCAAGAAAGAACCCTTGTTTGCAATCCTCTAGAGGGATATCTTCATGTACTCTAATTGTTTCTTCATTCTTAGAGAAATCAATAAGTAGAGGTTGTTGTTCTTTTTCCATAGAAGTTTGAATAGAAGAAACAGGTCCGATAAGCAAGGATGATTAATTGATAGAATAAGATGACTCAAGAGAGGAAGTAGGATTGGAGGCAAGCGTCTCATGAATGGACGATTTGGATTTGGACCTATGCCATTTTTCTAGAAGACGATGCAATGTAGGAGAGAAAATAGGATCACATAGCCATCCGTTAAGTTGTAATGTAGGAGTCGAGTTAGATGATTGACTAGAGGGAATCTGAGCCATGGAACTCTTTAACGGAGGAAGAGATCATTGAGATGACTGATGAAGGAGGTCCTGTGAAGAAAGGGAGGATCGTGACTCAAGAACCAAATCAGATGTTTGAGGAACAAAACTTGGAGTCACATGATTCTTCAAAGGAGGAAGATGTCATTGAGGTGATTTGGAATAAAGGTCATGCAAAGGAAGGGAGGACCATGATTCAATATTTTATCTAGGGGTATCTGAATAATAGTTGGGATCTGAATCTTCAAAAGAAGAGTGAGAATCTGAATGGTAGTTTGGATTTGAATCAGAAGAAGAAGAGTGGGGGGAACCTGAATAATAATTTGGATTAGAAGCATCCAAACCATACCACCGGATATGAGCTGAAGGTGGGGAATAGGGTACCCGAATGGGCCCTCTAGCACGAAGAACCAAATGAGGTTTAGTTGTAATGGAAATATTTTGATTTGAATTGCTAAACTAGGTTCCACATTGTAGTAAGTGTGAGAAATTACATGATAGTCAGTCATTGTTGGCATCATTTTAAGCACAAATGTCTAGATCTAGATAGTGTGATGGAACTCCTTCAAAGGGAATAAGGCTCCATATTGATTTAGGGAAGCATAATGACATCCAACTAGACATTGCATAAGTATGGAGATACGTGCGTGATTTTCTGAAGTTGGTCTAAAGAAAATAGACATTGTGATGATGTAATCTCGATGAGATAGAAAATGATTATCCTAGAAAGCAATTTCTACAGATGAATGATCATAAGGAATAATTATGCAAGTGTGAAACAAAAATCCAAACAACAAGGAAATACACCCTGTGTAAATGTGTGTACAAAGTGATAGTTTGATGCAAAGATGATCAACACAATGTTAATACTTACGTCAAGCTAGAACTAAACAAGGCGTAAATATTAACAAAGGGGTAGATGTGAATCTCAATTAAAGGATACCATGATAAGTTCAACAACCAACAAGGTCTAAATGTTAACGGGTGACGATTACAAATGTAAGCCATGTAACCACACCAACTGGACACGTTAATCAAGCTTCACGAAGAAGTGAGATATTAGTGCCAAAGTGGTATTGAAACAACAAAAACAAAGTAAGCGACACTCTTCAATATTTTGGACAATGTTTGAAGTAAAACCAAGTCAAAGTATATTGAGGATGTATTAAAATGTGTGCAGCGTAATGCCACAATGCAGATACTTAGATCACGTTTACGAAAAACATGATATAAGTATCTTGATTATGTCGAGACAATGCAAACAAGGAAACACATCAAAGGGAGATCAAATGATGAATCAATACTAACTATGATGATGATCTTGAAATCAAGATCAAGTGGCCATCAAATATATGATGACGCATCCACGCACTTTAGACATTTAACAACTCAGCCGCAAACATGGATGAGCATAAATGGAAAAAAAAGTGGTGAACACTATCTATGACAACACTCTCGATAGATGCCTTCTATTGTCCTGAATGGGAAATAAGAATGTAAAGGTGTAGATAAAAATATGTGAAAATAAACTAAGCACGACTTGGGTAGAGCTTTGCCTCATCCGAAGGCGAGAAACAATCTAAGCTAAGTGAAACATCATCTAATTTTCATGATGAAAGGCACCTAGGTCGAACTTAAGTGGACTCTTTACCTTGTTCGAAAAACAAGGTTCTGAATCCAAACAAGTTATCACTTCATGATGGCCAAGACGTGACAAAGGACTAGTAAAGTGGGCCTCAATACAAAATGGCCTCCTTAAAAACCTCTCTCAACTAGGTGTTACAAAGTCGTCTAAGAGCAGGCATGATTTACCCAAAAAGTCACAATGAATAATTTGGGAGTATCTTGGATTTGCCCCATTCAAGTACAGTGGGCACTAATTGCATCCATCATGTACTCTTGCCAAGGTCGCGATACGTACAACATTTTAATGCTAACTCATAAGGAAAACTAGTCAAGTGGGTAAGCGAGGTGCTTCTTGTTTCATCCACGAGGTTAATCAGCGATGGATTACTTTAGGGTTCCTCGAACCACCCCCATTATTGTAGCTTAAGGAATTATGCCAAAGGGGTTATGTTCCAGTTAAGTGGATAGGGATGTACCCTTTTCTGAAACCTACAATACAATGTTTTGAATATGGTGTGTTTTTTATCTTGCTTAACTTTAATGTGGTTTTAAGTGGCACACCATTTGGCAACCTACAAGAAACATGTGTATTAGTGGGTTTGTGTTTTGTCTTAGCTCCTCCTTTCTTTGATAATCGTTAGGTCATATATGCAAGCAGTTATTATTTTTCCACAAAATATCATGATATCAAAATAGAGTTTGCATGTTGCTTTTGATTCCTAAGATCGCCAAAAAGGTGCGAAGGAAGAGCATACGCAACACGAAAACTCAACTAAAACAAGTTTTATGTAAAAAATACAATAAGTGTGCCTTGTAAAAGATAGAGTTCATTTTTAACCAACTTTGAAATGTTCATCCATTAGAAAGCATAATTTAAGTGTTTTTTGAAAGCAATAAGAGGGTTTTGGAAGTGTTTTTGGTTCCCAAGATCACCTAGAAGGTGTAAGGGAAGAAGAGCATACACACTTTGAAAAACCTCTATCAACTAAGACATGGAACACTTAACTAATTTAGTCAAAAATAAGACCCAAATAACCCTGCAAACAACTAATTAATGCCACAAAACCTTTCAAAATGTTAGAATTGACAATAAGACAATTTTTTAGACTTTAAGATCACGTTAAAAAATGACTATTTACTTAATAATGTAAACCATAATTTTTTTATAAGTCAAAATCATAATTTTATGAATCCATTGTGTATTTCTCATCAATACCTTTCCAACGCAACAAAAATGGAGTCATTTTGAGCTCGGGAGAAAAAGTTATGGCCTCCAGAAGATTGGTGGTGAATGCAGTTCGACGCATACATGCCCCTTTACTGACATGTACACCCATGTTTCAACGCAAACATGCCTAGAATGACACCTATGTGAACCCCCTATAAAACCTGTAAAAATCACGGAATTTGAAAATTTTCAAAAGCAAATAGGTTAAAGGTTAGTCAAAGAAGCCTATTTCTATATCAAACCCACAAAATACATGCAAATGAAAGTCATTTATCTAGTATTAGAAATAAAAATGAGGAAATAAAAAGTGATTTGATCCAAAACTTGAAAATGAAATTTTAAGAACTCAAAATACCTCCATTAATGGAGGATGGACATAAGTGTCCTACCATGCGTGCCAAATGTATGTAATGGAAAGTTACAAATAAAAGGTGGGAATTAATTAATTTCATGTCCCATGCCTATTCCATGGCTCATATTGGTCCTACAAAAATAATATGTATTATTTTTTCTCCAAATTATCATTTGTTTCTTTCTGACATTATTTACTTGAGTGTGAAATCCAATAGGTTTGAGGTTTGAAACCCATATGTGATGATTCCTTCTTATAGCACTTTGTATTGTGCCTTTTTAGTTTTAAGATCAAGTAATGACATGACAGAAGGAGATGTGCAACCAACCATCTTTGATCAAGACTTACGAAGCATGTACTAGGGTTCCCATCAAGTAGTGACAACACAATGACTACCATAAAATAGGCTTTGTTATTTATTTTATTTTATGACATCAAGGTTTTTGAGTGGATGACATTTGATTTGTTAGATGAAGAAGACATGAAAGGAAATTTGGAATTTTTTTTTTGGAATTAAATACCCCTATATGTCTGACATGTATTCCATGGCTCAAATTGTTCCTACCCAAGCAATATTTGTTATGTGTTATCCACTTTGGCATTTCAATCTTGCTCGCAGTGCCTACATGAGTGCAATTTATGCCTAAAGGGGCAAAAATTAAAAATGGGGAAACTCTAATAGGTTCCACGTTTAGAACCCAACCAAAATGCTTACTTCTTGGAGCATTTTGTAGCCCCCTTTTCAATTTAAAGCTCAAGCAATCGTAAAATGATTAAGCATGCACAAAATATCATTGATAATTGAGTCCCTCCAGTGATCAGTCATACATGTCTAATAAGAAAAAGTTTTAGACAAAGACTTTGTTATTCATGTGAGTGTAATTGAGCTTAAAGGGGCCAAAATAGAAAATGGGGAAAATCTCATAGGTTTAGGGGTTGGAACCCAACCACATTGCTTTTTTCATATAGCACTTTGCAGACCCTTTTTCAATCTTAAGCTCGAGTATATGTAGGAAAATAGGTGATGCATGAACAATCATTCATAACCAAGCTCCTCCAACGATTAGCCATATGAGTGATGTATATTTTATCTGTCAGGTGAGCTTTACTATTTTTTTTAATTTCGTCAAAAAAAATTATTGGATGACATTTGATTTGTTGGATATGATGAAAACGTCAATGAAAATTTAGAAATAAAAAAATGAATTTGAAATACTTAAATACACCCCACCAATTCCACGACTCAAATTGTAACATCCAAATCATGAGAGATCAATATATTCACTACCCAAATTACACAATCTCAAAAAAAAAGATAAAATATTAAACTTAACTAAAATTAGTGATACTTATTTTAGTTTCATTTTTTGTTCAACAATCTTTTCATTTTTCCCAATGTGGCTTGGACATGGATATTCTATGTTATAAATGAAAAAAATTCCGCCATCCAAAGATTTCAATGCAGTCCAGATCGCATCTGCCATAGTTATTTAAGAGGTAATTTCATGCCTACCATAGTTATTTAAGAGGTAATTTCAAAGCTTAGATTAGAAAATGAAAGAAATTTGTGGAAGTGAGGCAGAGGTCATCCGGAAGATGGTTCTTAAAGATCAAAGACAACAAACAAAAGATCAAAATATGGCTCCACATTTTTGAGACTGCGAAAGAAGTTGCAGGGGCATGTGAGGAGGCCACAGATTGAAACGATAGTAAATGGCACACATTGACCCGTACTATCAACATTTCCCCAAAAAAATCTCTACCATTCGGGTCTCCATCGATGTTAGAAAGACCAACCCTGAATTTAACTAAGGCAATGCCTTTGACATAATAAATACACAAGCTTTGTAATTCATTTGACATTGTGAAAGAAAACAAAATATTTAGAGGCACACATGATATTGTTGGTATTATATTTAACACTCACAGACATTTTAGAGAGATCAAGCAATCGATAGAACAATTATCATTGCTTGAAGAAATTTTTCTGAATAGAGCGCATTTTGCGCATACGGCCTATGGTCCTTTATATTGATTTCATTTATATCAATTTATTGTTCTAATTGATTTCATTTATACAATTTATTGTTTTTAACATACGTTGTATTAAATGATTTATACCATTTAGGGGCTTGATAATTAGATAGTGCTTAAAAACATGTTTAACCATAAACACAAGCCCCTGAAGACCAATTTGTTTGTCTTAAAGCCTTAGATATTGTAGGTGTGTCATAGGTTCCCTAAGGATTGAAGAATGTTTGTTTATAGGTTACAAGTGTTGTAACACACGAATTGAAGTGAAGAAACAAGGGATTCGTTCCAAGCAAACACAATCTTCAATTCATTTTAGAATCTATCTGTCATTGACTAAAAATGTCTTAAAGTTTTTGAAATTTTACTTTGAGGGTCCATATATTTTGGTGAGGTTTTTGACATTATTGAGCACAACATTACCATATTCAGTTTTAGGTGATTGGGCTAAGATCTTATTGATAGCTTAAAAGTCTAATTATCAAAACCTTAGTGCAATACTGTACTCTAAGATTTGGAAAACATGTAAACATTATGTGCTTTGTACATGTGTTTTAAGCTTACCTGAACATGTAACTATGCTAGTATCTTGTGCTTTACTAGATTTGGTGTAAACATTATGCTTTGTACATGTGTTTTAAGCTTATGAAAGTAACTATGTTAGTACTTGTATTTAGGTGTAATCCATTTTCCATATTACATTTTGTTGAACTCAACATATCTCACACCCATTTAAGGTTATATCTTGTAAATATTGTGCTAGATCTCAAATTTAATATTTTTTCTAACATTTATTACACTAGATCTAAAAGCTCTAAATTTTATTTTGCTTTAATTGTTTGATCCAAATCCATGGATTTGTTTCTACAAAAATCTTTAGGTTGTATGATATGTATTTTCTACGTTTGTGTGATAAGGAAATTAGGTTTAATCCATTATCTACCTATTACAAATAAATATTACTCAAGATTAATAAAGGTAGATTTAAAAGAATAGAGAATTGTGTAAGGCTTAAATTTCTAATATGTTACGCTACTCACAATTTGACAAAGTGTAGTTAGGGTTAGGTTATGGAATGAACTCACTCACGTACGCGGACATAAGATATACGATTGTGCTCAAATTATGATGCACAAGACATAAATAATGTTCATAAAGATTGTATGTCACTTGTTGCAGACCATGACTCAAACAAAAATCCAAAAAGTCCTATGTGCTCAAATTATTGCACAAGCATAAATAATGTTCATAAAGATTGTAATGTACTTTTCCCCATACTCAAACAAAAATAAAAAGTCTATATTAAAAATATTAATGATTACTCCAAAGTTATCATTGTATATCATAAGAAAAAGTTACCAAAATACTAACACTTGCGAGTAGATTGAATATGTGATTTGGAAAGTGTAGGAAATTTTGGCAACTGAAAGAATTATAGTAATCAAAAGGCTAATCCCACGTAGATCAATATTCACACATAATTTTTGTATATATATATATATATATATAATATCACAAGACTTTCATATAAATAGTAGAGAGGGAGATAGAATGGGTGATTGACAAATATGTGTATATATAGTTTTAAAGGAAATTACCTGATTAATAAAGAGTCATGAATTTACCATATAGACATGTGGCACAATTTCATGTTATCAGACTATCAGGATATCACATCCTCTATGCTCAAGGTATTGATGGAAATATTAGGCATGATGTGGACAGTTTCATGATCTTGTGTGACATGTTTTCCACGATGGGAGAGTTCCTAAGTGCTCATGGCTTCATGTGTGTCTATACTGTGACATAGTGTTGACGATGGAGAGACAAGTGTCATGTTTTAAACTCAAGGAAACTAAATGTGAGATTAAATCACAAAGATGATTTTTGAAGGTGAGATAATATGAATTATTTGCACTTGTCTCCCTTTCAGACTGGGGAAATATACTAAAATGTCTCCACTTGTTAGCATTTCAAAGACACTAGCTCTGGGACCAATATGATTTTAATCGGCATAGAGAGGTAGCAGATGATTGGTAACTCAACTATGGAGTATATTAGAGGTCACTTTAGTACGTGAGATTTTATGATTTTGTCACATGGTGTGATCACTAAGGTTAGTCATTTGGTGTTTACATGATCTGTGACTCCCAACAAATGGCAGATGATACACTTAGTTTAGTAAAGACATGATAATATGCCACGTGGGCCAATTAAAATAGGTTGTGTGATCTCACTAAAAACACGTAATATACATGATGTTTTTGACATACTAAGAGAGATTCATTCATAACTATGATAGTCACAGTAAACAAACTAGCATCACATAATTGAAACAAATGTTAAAGATTCACTTGATCATGAGTTTAATCCATTATTCCTTACATTCACGTATCATATTCATAATCTATAGCTAAACAAAATAAGAGTTATAATCAATTAGATATGCATTTGTATTAACTTTGAAACCATTTAAAGTTACAAAGATAAAATGATTATTTTCAGTGAGATTTAAATATATATCTTTTGCTTTGGATCAATTAGATTGCATCTATCTTGATGTAGCCTAGAATTTACCAGATAACTCCCTAGACGTGCTGGCACATCACTCAGACCAGAATGAGTGCTCACCAAAAGCATGCAAAGGTACCAAGTCCCTCTTTAGGGTTGCTGTAATAGGATGTTAGCATGATGAAGGGAGAAGCACATAGATTCATAACTAATCTATCATTCTACATTATATGCTACATTCAGATCTATGACAGAACAAGCGTTAAATAGTAATCATGATTGAATCAATAACATACACTACTCGATTACACACAAGAATGACTCTTAGATTCAACCAATATCTTCCATCTATTAATAACACAGAAGCTCCTTACAATAATGTCAAATGAAACCAATGCGCGTATGGACCTGCTACAGTAATTCGGTCATATGCGTATATCTCTATACCTTCATACATCCATCACACACACTCACACACTCTCTCTTCTACTTATGTACCTCACATTATATATATAGGGTGGGGACTTGCCCTTCATAGCTTATATATTCTAGAAATAGGCCGCATGTTATTAATAGCCACACGCTATTCACAGGCATAACCACACATGTAAGTGTGCTATCTATAGGCCTCTTACAGTTAATTGAAGTGTCATTCCTATTCTTAGCTCGTATCCATGCAAAACACTTTGATATGATCCTCCAAAAATAGATAATGCATGGCGCACACGTCTCTGCATCGTTGGTGTCTTCCACACACCATCTTCTAAAAATAGGTTGTCATGCTCAAAATCGGCTAAGTCCTGAATGCTGAACTTGCCTTCCACATGCGGGTCCTTTCTGTCCTTCTACGCCCTTGATCCTAGCCTTCTCTCCCACACGGACTCCTTGTGTGTTCTCTAACAAGTATTCTCTGATCAAAACTTTAACTCTACTCTTCCATTCTGATGTTATTCCAATTGGGAACATTTGTATCTACTTAATCATCATTGTGGAACACATTAGGGGCATGGCGTCTTATCTTCTTTTCTGACATTGTGTTGCATTGTTAATGTTTACACTTTTTAGATCCCTTACGAGTAGTGTGATTACATCTTTGTTCCTTTATAACCCTAGTGTCAGCACCTACTTTGTATTTTGGGTTTGTTTTCTTTTTTATCTTTTCTTTGTTGTGTGTGTTTGTTTACGTGTATCTGGGTTAGCCATCTTGATTCTTTCATAATCATGGTGATGACTTTATTGTGAAACAACAAAAATCAGGTTTCTCTAAACATTACTCTCCAAATAACACTCATGCTATGAAAACATTCCTTTCCCATCTTTGTTCTAATCCCTTGCTTTCTTCCTATCAATTTGTTGTCCACCGCCTTGTTGCGCCATCCACCTACTTGAGGGGGCATTCCTCTACCATTCTACTTGTTGGGGAATCCAAATGGTTCACAATTTTCCATTTTTCGATCTGCATGGGTCTACTATATTTAAACCACTATTACTTTGCAATAGCACTTTAAAGAGGGGGAAATGTAGAGACCCCAAAATTACACTTTTTTCCACTTGTTCCTAGTGATATTCTAGTACACCCTTTTATTCACCCATTTGCAATTAATTGATTTAATTAATTAATTAACACACATTATACCCATTTGGATTAATTAAATTAATCATGTGTATCCTTAGTACCCCTTTACCTAAATTAATTGTTATTTATTAATTAATTAATTAAGTGTGTGCACATTCTAGTCATTTGCCACTTGCTTAGACTCCACCTAGACTCCACTTAGACTTCGTATCCTTATCCTAGTTAACTACACTTCTAGAATCCTAGAAATGTGGGGAAAATTAAAATGCACATACAACCACCTTTCCTAATGCATATTTTTGTTGGGGTGAGCACATCGGTTGTACAGATAATATATCAGATCTAAGCATACATGCAAATAAAAGTGGATATTATACTAGAAGAAATATACAAAACAAGAGATATAAATCAACGCCAAATTTAAAGTGGTTCACCCAATGTGGGCTACGTCCACCAAGAAACAAGCCAATCTATTATCCAAAGATTTGAGAAGATATACAATAAATATCTACAATCTTCCACACCTCTCGTATGTATAGTATTGTCTTTCACCTAAGCTTTTGCTTCTTCTCCAAGAATTCTCTCTTTCACAATTATTCTCATAATAATCATCAAATTTTGCAAGTTCTTCTTAATTCTTACTTCTAAACCCTATATTTCATGCTTATATAGGCGTATATAAACTTAGGGCACTTATCCATAAAATTACAATCAATAGATCTACTTTAATGCTAAAAAAAGATCTAATTCCTATGAGTTAATTAAAACACCCACACACAAGTAACTATCACCGGTTAGCCCTAACCAATGTCGGTTCCTCCTTTCCTGACCGATGTTAGTCATAGGTGACCAATTTCAGTCCCTCCATAACCGATGTTGGTTAATAGGTTTTCCAGCAAGTTTCATACTACATGTTAATCCGAAGTAATTGAGCTCCACAACTCAACAATCTCCCACTTGGATATTAATTACTACACCATACCTGTACAGCGTCATTCTTATATCATTCCTTATCTTTGTTTCTTCCTCTTCAAGTCTCAAACTCAAAGACCAACAAAAGTGGAGTGTAGCTCCAACTTCTCATTTGCTAATGGTTTCGTTAGCATATCCATAAGGTTATCACTCATATAAATATTTTACAGATTCAACTGCCCATCATCCAATACTTGTCATATGAAGTGATACCTCAATTGAATGTGTTTCATTCTTAAATGAAAGGCTAAGATCTTTACCAAATGAATTGCACTCTAACTATAACTAAATAGTTTTCAGTCATCTTGATCCTTTCCCAACTATTTCATGAACCTACTCATCCATATCATCTCCTTGCTAGCCTCTGTAGCTGTGACATAATTTGTCTCTATAGTAGACAAAACCAAAACCTTCTACAATCTTGAAATGTAACTAATTGTTATCCCACTTACTATGAAAATATATCTAGTAGTGCTCCTTCTACCATCCAAATCTCCATCAATATCTGAATCAACATAGCCACATAATGAAATATTCGAACCTCCATAGCATAACTACATACTAGATGTCCCTTTCAAATACTTGAAATCTTTTCACATCCTAGTTCACATATAAATTTGGTGTGGTTCTTTCCTGTTCATATTGGGTTTCTTTCTATTACTTATTTTATATATATTTGTCATTTGCATGTGTTGTGTTTTCCTCTTGGTTTATTTAAGACATGGAATGTCCTCCTTTTAATTTGTATTTGTCTTTCAAAACTTTTGAAAATCCAATAAAAAATCAAATATTTCAAAAATCCAAAAAACATCATCACAAAACTTTCAGAAAAATATTCACTCATCACAAGAATCCTACAATTGGAAAACCCTTTAAAGTGAATTATTTGACATCTCAATAAAATCTTGATAAATGTCATACTTTTATCTATTACCCTAGTGACTATGCCAATCTTACAACTATCACTTTCTTCCCTTCGCATGATATGCTAACTCTGCTTAGGGCAAGTCCCAAAATTGTTTTTCCTTCATGATATAACTTCACCTGAGGAAATTTCAACTTTGATCATTTGCACAACGGATTCAGCAAGAGTGTCATAAGGATTCACTTTAAGTTTGTTCTTCCAGTCTGATCCTATTCCCACTTGGGAACATTTGTATCTACTTAATCATCATTGTGGCATGCATTAGGAGCATGGCATCTTGTCTTCTTTTCCAACTTTGTGTTACATTGTTGATGTTTATGCTTTTTATATCCCTTATAAGTAGTGTGATTACATCTTGGTTCCTTTGTAACCCTGGTGTCGGCACCTGCTTTGTATTTTGCATTTTTTTTCCTTTTTATCTTTTTTTTGTGGTGTGTGTTTGTTTACACACATCTAGGTTAACCATCTTGATTCTTTCATAATCATGGTAACGAATCTATTGTTAAACAAAAAAAATCAGGTTACTCTAAAAATTACTCTCCAAATAACGCCCATGCTACAAACATAGTCCTTTCCCATATTTTTTCTAATCTCTTGCTTTCTACCTATCAAGCAATTGTTCGTCGCCTTGTTGTGATATCCACCCACTTGAGGGGGCATCCCAATACTTCACAATTTTCTATTTATCGATCTGCATACGTCTACTATCTTTAAAGCACTATTACTTTGCAATACCACTTTAAAGAGGGTCAAAATGTAGACACCCCATAAGTACATTTCTATTTCCACTTGTTCCCAATGATATTCTAGTACACCTTTTTATTCACCCATTTGCGATTAATTGATTAAATTAATTAATTAACACACATTTTACCCCTTTGAATTAATTAAATTAATCCTATGTATCCTTAATACCCCTTTACCTAAATTAATTTTTATTTATTAATTAAATAATTAATTAATTAAGTGTGTACACATTCTAGTCATCTGCCACTTGCTCAGACTCCACTTGGACTCCTCATCCTTATCCTAGTTAACTCCACTTCTAGAATCTTAGAAATGTGGGTGCAATTAAAATGCACGTACAACCACCTTTCTGGATGCAGCTTTTTGTTTGTGTTAACACACCAACTGTAAAAATAATATATCAGATCTAAACACACATGTAAATAAAATCAGATATTCTACCAGAAGAAATATACAAAATATGAGATATAAATCAACACCATATTTAACGTGGTTCACACAGTGTGGGCTACGTCCACCAAGAAACAAGCCAATCTATTATCCAAATCTTTGAGAAGATATACAATGAATATTTACAATCTTCCACACCTCTCAGATGTATAGTATTGTCTTTCACCCAAGCTTTTGCTTCTTCTCCAAGAATTCTATCTCTCACAATTATTCTTATAATAATCATCAACTTTTGCAAGTTCTTAATTCTTACTTCTAAATCATGTATTTAATGCTTATATAGGTGTATATAAACTTAAGGCACTTAGCCATGCAATTACAATCAATAGATCTACTTTAATAATAAAAATAGATCTAATTCTAGTGAGTTAATTAAAACACCCACACACAAGTAACTGATGTCGGTTAGCCTTAAAAAATGTCATTTCCTCCTTTCCTGACTGATTTCAATCATTGGTGACCAATGTCGGTCACTCCATAACTGATGTTGGTTACTATTTTTTCAGCAAGTTTCATACTACATACTAATCCGAAGTAATTGAGCTCCACAACTCAATAATCTCCTACTTGGAGATTAATTACTACACCATACATGTACAATGTCATTATTAAATCCATCCTTTTCTTCCTCTTCAAACCTCAAACTCGAAGACCAACAGAAGGGGAGTGTAGCTCCAACTTATCTTTTGCTAATGGCTTTGTTAGCATATCTACAGGGTTCTCGCTCGTATGAATCTTTTACAGGTTCAACCTTCCATCCTCCAATACCTATCATATGGACTGATACCTCAAATGAATGTGTTTCATTCTTGAATGAAACATTGATTTCCTTTCTAAATTAATTGCACTCTGACTATCATTAAACAGTTTGCAATCATCTTGCTCTTTTCCCAACTCTTTCATGAACCTACTCATCTATATCATCTCCTTACTAGCCTTTGCAGCTACAACATACTCTGCCTTTGTAGTAGACAAAGCTACAACCTTCTATAATCTTGAAATCCAACTAATTGTCATCCCACCTACTGTGAAAATATATCCAGTAGTGCTCCTTCTACTATCCATATCTCCAGCCATATCTAAATCAAAATAGCCACATAATGAAATATATGAACCTCCATAGCATAATTTCATGCTAGATGTCCCTTTCAAATACCTGAGTATCCATTAGACTTCTTTCCAATTTTATTTACCTATATTGGCCATATATCTACCCACAACTCCCACTTCTTGTGCAATTTCTGGTCTGGTACAAACCATAGCATACATGAGACTCCCAACTATTGAAACATATGGAACTCGTGTCATTTATTTGACCTCCTCATGTGATGATGCACATTGATATTTTCTCAATTTGAAGTGTCCAGCCATAAGTGTACTAACAGGTTTTTCATTCTGCATCTTGAACCTTTCTAACACCTTGTAGATATAATCCTTCTGAGACAAATACAATTTTTTGTTCTTCCTGTCTCTGTGTATTTTCATGCCAAGGAGTCTTTTTCCAACTCCTAAATCCTTCATATAAAATGTGTGAGCTATCTTTCCTTTAAGCTCACAAATGTCCTACATACTAGATCCTGCAATAAGCATATCATCCACATACAATAACAAAATAATATAGCTCCCATTTCCAAACTTCTATAAATAAACACAATGGTCAAATTCACATCTCAAGTAACCATGCTCATGCATAAAACTATCAAACCTCATGTACCAATGCCTTGGAGTTTACTTGAGCCCATATAGGCTCTTTTTCAACCTACACAATAATTTATCCTTACCCTTAACTTCATACCCAAGCGGTTGTTGCATATAAAAATCTTCATCTAAATCACCATGAAGGAAATTCATCTTCACATATAGTTGTTCTAAATGCACATCGTCTACTACAACTAAACTCAATATATTACAAATAGAAGTCATCAAGTTACAATAGGAGAAAATATTTCACCAAATTCAATACCTACTTTTTGTGTAAATCCCTTTACTACAAGCCTTGCCTTGTACCTTTTTTGTCCACCATCTTCTTCCTTGATCCTATAAACCAACTTGTTCTACAATTTCCTCTTACTTGTTGGTAACTTAAACAAATCTCAATTTTGGTTCTATTCTAAGGAGTCCATCTCCACATCCATGTCATGCTCCCACTGGGCATGGGTCCCAACCTACATTGCTTCTTCAAAAATTTATGGTTCGCCATTATCAGTCAATAATAAATAAAATATAGGTGTAAATCTTTCTAGAGGTTTACTTATCCTTTGTGACCTTCTCATAGGAGTTTGGGGTACTGGACGCTCATTTTGGACCTCCTAGGTATCCAAATCTGTCAGTGACCGATACCAGTCACCAGTAACTTACGTCAGCTCTACTTACTGGTGTTAGTTCTGCTCTTCTATAACTAGTACCAGTTTTGATGACCGGTGTCAGTAGGGGTCAACTGACACCAGTTACTATGTAACCTTTTCGATATTACTTTTAAATCTAAGAGTTCATTTTCATTCCCAAACTTCTTAACTAGTTTGTCCTTGGGTACCAAAATTTTATCCATGTACATTCTCTTTTCATTCCATTCAATATCACGACTCCTAATAATTTTAGAATTCTCTAAATCTGAAATCACCAGATCCATAACAATTGAAAGTGCATCTCTTGGAATTTTCATCCAACTTTTTCCTATTTTCCTTATCAATATGCACAAAATATTTTCATCCAAAAAAATTAAGAAAAGATATATCTATCTATTTTTCGGTCCAAGCTTTCTCTGGTATTCCTCCATCTAGTGAACTTGAAGGCCCATGGTTAATCAAATAAATCGTTGTATCAACTACTTGTGCCCAAAATTGCAAAGGCAAACCAGAATGTATCATCATACTTCTAGCATGTTTCATGATTATCCTTTTCATTCTTTCTATAACACCATTCTCCTGTGGTATTCTTCGAACCGTTCTTTCTGTACGTATCTCATTCACTGAACAATAATCATTGAAATCCTTGCTACAATATTCACCACCATTGTCAGATCTAAGGCACTTTAACTTAGAATCTTGATTCATTCTCAACAAGGGCTTTCCATCTATTAAAAGTATTCAAAAACATTAGATTTAAATTTAATACAATAAACCCATATCTTTCTTGTAGCATCTTCAATGAAAGTAACATAATACTAGTGATCCTCCATGAGAAGCTACCTGCGCTGGTCCCCACACATCTGAGTGTACAGGTTCTAATTTCTGCTCCTTGGTTAAGTGCCCCAACTTTGAGAAATCTCACTCTCTTTTGCTTTCCAAAGATACAATGCTCACAGAAATCAAGATCTAAATATTTCAAATATGATAAATTACCCTTATCCTTTAAGATCTGCATTCCTTTTTGACTCATATGACCCTGAATTTGAATCTAAATCTGCATTCACTTTTGCATGCATCTAAATATGAAGTAGATAATGTAGAAAATGAATCACTAATACAGGTAGATAAATATAATGTTCATACCTTATTACATCTTTGCCACAACTAAATAGCACCCTTGGTGAATTTCCAAGAGTCTTCTGTAAAAGTAACAATGCAACCCGATTCACCTAGTTGTCCTTCAGAAATAAGATTCCTCCTGAGGCTTGGCACATGCCTCACATCTTTAAATACCCATGTATTTTCATTCTGAAATTTTAGATGAAATTCCCCTTTACCAGTAATACTGGAAGGTTCATCATCGCCCAAATAAACATGCCCAAAATTACCCTGGACATAATTTCTGAAATAACCATTATTAGGGGTTACATGGAAAGAAGCTAATGAATCTAAAATCCATGATTCAATTCAATTATCTAAAGAAACAATAATAACATCTGGAATTACCTCTGATGCAGTAACATTTGTTTCTTTACCTTTATCTGGTTGTTGATTCTCTTTATCCTTTGACCAACAATTTTTCTTTGCATGTCCTTTCTTTCCACATTTCTAAATAGTAATTCCCTTACCTCTTGATTTAGATATGTTATCCCTTGATTTTGATTTATCATTACTCTTACTCTTGGATCTCTCCTTCTTCCTGCCCCTTCTTTCTACATTCAAAGCATTCCTAGATGATTCTGATGTAATCTTCCAACGAATTTCTTCATTCAAGATTATACCAACCACATCATCAAACTTCAAAATATTATTAGCAGATGTTGTATTACTAACATCCATTACCAATTTATCCCAACTATCAGGCAAAGAACATAAGAATAGAAGTGATTTCACTTCATTATCAAATGGTATATCAACCGATTTTAACTAATTTACAATAGATATGAAATCATTCAAATGACTAGATGCAGATACACCTTCATGCATCTTAGAACTAAATAGTTTCTTCATTAAATAAAATTGATTTGAAGCACTAGGTTTTTCATATAAATTAGTAAGAGATTTCATTAACTCTACCGTAGAAGTCACTTCTGTAATATTCGAAGCCACAGATGTTGTCAAGCTCAATCTTATAGATCCCAAAGCCTTTCAGTCAAGAATCTTCCATTCTTCATCAATCATCTTCGTAGGTATAGAATTCTCATCCAATGATAAATACAAATCTCTTTGATACAGATAATCCTCAATCTGCATCTTCCATAATTGATAATTTCAGTCGTCAAACTTTTCTACCTTGTATTTGTTTTCTTCTTCTATTTTTGTAGCTCCCACTCAATCAGAAAACCCTCTATGAGTAAATATGTCAACACACAAAACCCTCAAACAAATATTTGATACCAGTTGTTGGGGTTAGCACACTGGTTGTATAGCTAATATATCATATCCAAGCATACATGCAAATAAAAGTAGATATTCTACCAGAAGAAATATACAAAACAAGATCTATAAATCAACACCAAATTTAACATGGTTCACCCAGTGTGGGCTACGCCCACCAAGAAACAAGTCAATATATTATCCAAAGCTTTGACAAGATATACAATGAAGATTTACAATATTCCACACCTCTCAGATGTACAGTTCTGTCTTTCACCCAAGCTTTTACTTCTTCTCCAAGAATTCTCTCTCTCATAATAATCATCAACTTTTGCAAGTTTTTCTTAATTATTACTTCTAAACCCTAGCTTTCATGCTTATATAGGCATATACAAACTTAAGGCACTTATCCATGTACTTACAATATATAAATATGCATTAATACTAAAAATAGATATAATTCACATGCCCTATGTTATCTATCTCTCTATATCAATCCTCTATCATCTCCCTACCATGTGATTCACTACATATATATAGGGTGGGGATTTTCCCTTCACTACTTATCTATTCCAAAAATAGGCCGCATACTAATAATAGCCATGCGCCGTTTTCATGTATAGCCACACATGCAAGTGTGTTATCTATAGAATACTGATAGTTAACTGAGGTGAAAATATTATTCTTAGACTTTTTCCATGTAAAAGCACTCTGAATCTGATCCTCCAGAAGTAGACAATGTGTGGCACGCACATCTCTGCATCATTGGTGTGTGCTAACATGCCATCTTCTAAAAATAGATCTTACGTATGAGAAAAATAGATAAGGTAAGGGTAAGGATGAATACTATGAATGAAGGTGGAAGGTAGAGTGCGCACTATTCTGATTTCTCAATCCAATGCTTGATTGCGAGAATTCTTCCTTTTTGTCTAAGAGTGAACTACCTGATCAACATGTCAAAACAAGACTACAAGAGGAATATTAAACAATATAATGTCAATGGAATGTCCTAGCATATGCTAGATCTAGGGAAGTGTGATACTTCCTAGATGGCTATCAATCCATATGTTTCATACAATGCTTCAATACAAGAAATAAAGTAAATAAACAACATCCTACTATAGTTGATATGTATGTTAAGTGATCTCATTCAAATACAATAAGTAAATATAATCTAACAATGTTTTAAGGTTATGATCAAATTTGGATGTTACGGTAGGTAGCCAAGCATGACTTTGATAGGTCTTTAGAGGATCAGGTTTTGGTCGTTTTGGTTTATTTGTGTGAACTAGGTTATGAAAGGTTGTTGTTACTATGTAGAGTTTACCATATACAGATGACCAAAGTTGGTAAATGGTATGACCAACGTTGGTTGAGAGGAAACTGAGTCAATGGTTTAGGTTTAACTGTTCAATCGGTAGGATCGGGTTGATAGAAAAGTTCAATAAAGTTTGATTTTTGAACTATATTCTCTATGATTACATAGGCAATGAGAGATATGAAATGGTTTGTGTTGATGCAAAGTCTTGTTGTAGGAATTTTTAGATATGTCTAGGGTCAGGTATAAAGAGCTAGGAGGTTGTAGGTGGTTAGGTGGATGGATTGTAGGAAGGTCAAGGAGATGATGAGATCAAAGGAGACTAGGACTCCCAAATAGAGATAAAGAAACTGATCTAAATAAAGTATGGAAAGATGCAGATCCAAATGCACTTACTTGTAATTACAAGACTGGTGGTTGGATGAAGGTGATGGTTGATTTGTGAAACTGTGTGGTCAGTGCCACGACAGTGCTTCCTAAGAAATGTTACCGTGAATGCTTAAAACCTTCAGATCAATCTTGGTGTGTGGTTCATAGATGTCTGGATGTGTAAGAGTTCTCTGGTGCGTGCTTGCATGTAGATCTATCTTCTCAAAAACTTGAATAATTCTTCCAACCTCCAGAAACAAGGTTCCCAAAGTGAATATATGGTAACTGACCTGGTGGTTTAGGTTAGCTGGTGGGCACTAGGATGGTTTCGAGGGTAACCAGACGTCGGTTAAGGTGGGATATCCTAGGTTGCCAAAAATACAAGATCTTGGCTATCTTTTGGCCAGTTGTTGCCTATTGTTGTGGGATCCAAAATGGACATTTTCTGCATAAGTAAGTGAACATGTTGTTAGAGAAAGAATAGGCATGTAGTGTTAGGGTTAGAACAAGTCTCAGTTAGTTATGGTAAGTAGAGATTGAGTCCTAGTTAAAAGGAAACTATGCTAAGAATAGGTCTATGATGAGGTTTCTAAGTGATCTTGTGGACCCAGTGAGGTGTCTAGGTGAGGTGTGCGAAAATTAATTTAATTAAGGCTAATTAAATGAATATTGTGAGAATGGGCATTAATTTAATTTGTAGGTAATTAAATTAATATACATGTGGGGTAAAGGGGGAGTGTGACCCAAATTTGGTGTCTACATTTTTCCCCTTTTTATCGCGTAGCTTGTATTGGTAAGTGACGCTGACAAAAACAGGATAGTTGATTGCCCCATGTGTGGGTTAAGGTGATCCCCCTCAAACTAGGAATTGATGAGGTGTTACCATACAGAATTTATGAGTGGTTTGACTAAAATGATGTAGTTAGTGGAAATAGAAAGGTAGGTGAGGAGAAGGGTATGAATATGGGAACATGTGGGGAACTCAAGTAATAGGTAATGGTTAAATTGGGTAATAGGTAATAGGATAATAGGGTACAAGGTCAAAGTAGGTAATGGGTAAAGGCAATCAAACACATGCACACGTATAGATTGCAACACAGTACTAGGTTGAAGAGATTGCAAACTCTACATTGTCCAAGGTTGATAGGTTTATCCGAACAAGGGTGAAGTGATTCAGGTATCCAAGGTATAGGATATGGTCATAGAAACACAATGTAGGTTAAGTGCATGAACTTTTAGGTATGTTCCAGTACACCAAAGGTTTGGTCGGGATAAATGTAGCATGACAATAGGCAAGGTATGGTTGTTAGGCTAAAACAACATAGGTAACAACATCACAAGGTATAATGAGTACATAAGGTTCAATGGTCACACCAAGTAGGTCAGGTCCAGGTAAATAGGTCATGCATGGGTAAGGCCAATGTATAGGTAAATAACAAATCCCGAGATGCAACTAAGGAAGTGTAGGAGTAGTTGAAGGGATTGTAGGTAGGGTGCCATAAGTGTGTGTGAGGTCAAAGGGTATCATGGAAATGATGAGTTGAAGACAAAATGGGATAAAATGGGGTAAAAAATGGAGTAGTAGGAAGTTCAAACCAATGCCGGTTAGAAAGTAACCAACGTTATGGTTTAGTATGACTGACAGTTGGTCAAGTCAAGGGTAGGGTTAATAAAAAGAAAAATCCATATTTTATGGAATCATTTTAACTTGTTTCTTTATGGGAAAATGACAGAGAGGTGAGGTAAAAGTTGTGAAAGCAACAGGACGAGACAGATAGTCTGAGTTGCCGATCCTCATAGTTAGTGATTGGCATTCAGTAGGAGGGTCCATGAGATCGAATTGGAGCCATTTGATTGGTTGTGAGGTGAGGAGTGGATTTGGTGATGGCAGAGGTGGGAGAGGGTTCGGGTGGACCACCGGCATAGTGGCACAGATGTACCACCATGCTGACAGCACCAAAGATGAGGTAGGATTCAATCCTCTTTGGTCATTTGGTTGAAAATGATGTGTTAAATTGGTTGGGTAAAAAGGGGGTTTGGGTAGGAAAATGAATTTGAATTTGTAGGTAAAATGAATGGAATGAGGGGTGGGTGGGAATCCCAATGTATTGTAAATAGGGGTGAGAATGAAGTAGGGTAGGTTTGGGTAGGGTAGAGTAGGTGTTTTTTAGGGTGAATGTGTTAATTTTTGAAAAGATAGGGTAGGGGTTTGTCAGATTTTGAATTCACAACAGTGACCGATGTGGTCAAGGGTTGGCCGATGTCAGTTGGCCTAGGATGGATGGCATCAAGATAAGTACTTAGGTGACTGGTTAAGTTCGGTTATGATGCTAGCCGATGTAGGTCAATGAGTGAGAAATGGGTAAGGGAAGGGTAGGGGAAGGAATAGGTAGTAAAGGGAGGGCTGGGAAGGTGTATGATAGGAATGAGATATGGGAAAAGGCAGGTGTTTGGGTAGAATGGGGTGGGGTAATAGTAGTACATAATGGAACAAGTGTAATAGGATGTGAAACTTAGATGGGAACTTGGAAAAGGGGTAGTGATTTAGGGTTATGGATGTGGTTACGATTTATGTTGGTAGTGGTAGAAATAGTTATGTCATGGGAATAGGTGTGTTGGGTAAAGAGATATGTTGGGTATGGTCAAGGCTTAACAATGTTGTGGTTTGTTGGATGTAGGCTTAGGGACCAGTTGCGGATGAGGGAAAAAGTACCACCTCTGTTGCTAGTGGTATGGTCGAGCGTGACCGTAGAGGAGTGGAGGCATATGACAGACGTTGGACTGATTGGGATCCAGCATTACAGGCATATAGTTTGAGATCTAAGCTTGATGGTCGCACTCATCGATAGATGGGATTCAACGACCAATACATTCCACCTACCGATGGGTGAGATCACTATCACCCTGGAGGATGTATACAAGATCCTATGGATACCTATAGTGGGAGAGAAGGTTTATTCTATTTCATCAGAGGCATCAGAGAGGAGATGATAGTGGTGGTGTTTGGAGAGGTGATGGTGGAGATGAGATACCATAGTGCGATCCTGAGCTATGGGGATATGTACGTGGCCCACCCTCAGGAGATGAGGTTGGTTTTCTTGATCATGGAGGTAGTGTGTTGACTTTGCATTACCAGATGCAGAGGGTGGGAGATTCCCATGAAAGCTAATGGGGGTTCTCCATGACATGATGGAGGATAGGACCTATTTTGCTTGGGCACCAACATTCTTGGTGTAATTATACAAAGAGTTGTGGGCCTATGGGAGGCTACAGAGGTTTAGTTTGTGTTGTACATTTCTTCTTCACTACTATGGCATACGAGCACATCATATGTGTGCATCCAGTTGGTTTGCCTCTTGACCTGATGCATTCGATGTGGGCTTGGTCCAAGTTGGCTATACAGGCATTGGGTACCTATTAGGGGAGAGCACATGGTTGCTAGGGCTGCACATGATGTAGCATATTACAGGCACGTTCATACTAGGAGGGTTATCAAGGGTTGACATCATTTGGAGGCCATATGTTGGCTTCCCTTCATACAGACACATGGTCAGTGGAATTGGATTAGCTACAACTGCTCATATGGATAGAGGGACGTTGTGTCAGTGAGCACGAGATGATACCCATTGATAGGGTTAGAAATAGTTTGGGCTGCCCTAGGATGTGCCTCCACCATTCCCACAGTATAGAGAGATGACAATGTGGAGAGGCCTATGCCTCTACCACAGCCGATGGTGCCAACAGGGTAGGAGGAGCAGGTGGTGGACCGAAGATTGATGATGCCGGGGTTACTGATGAATACAGGTAATTGGTGGGTAGCGCAGCTACGAGCAGCACCACCGAGGCCAGGGAAGCCTGACTTAGCCACCATTACAGTTCAGAGGGACACATTACAGGGGTAGGTGGCTACCCTTTTGACACAACTGGGAGTAGTGTAGGGGTAGCTGATAGGATCAGAAGGCATAAGTTGCCACGTTACATGAACAGGTGGTAGCCTTGCAGGCCTAGGTTGCACAGGGGAATAGGTACCTGCACAGGGTGGGGATGGTGATGGGGGACAGGTAGTCACCTTACAGGCACATGTAGCAGGTTTGCAGGGTCAGTTGGCCACTACAAAGGCTCAAATTATGGCCCTATAGGCCTAGGTCACAGCACAGGCACCCTCACAGGCCCAGGGACAGGGTCCCATATTATAGGTAGTAGTAGGGACAGGGTCCCATGGTACAGGGAGGAGGGTAGAGTTCACAGGTATAGGGGTCGAGGCCATTATTAGCAAGACAGAGCTCATGCAGGTTACTGTGAGACCTATGACACCACCACAAATAGTGTCATGATGGTGAGATTCAGGGATGCCCTTGAATGAAGGCTAGATACTATCAGGATCACTTGACTACTATCGAGATAGATGTCCCCTCCTATGTAAAGTACAGGGCACAACAGGCCTCGAGTGAGAGGACGAGAGATCCCACACATAGTGTAGAGAGTACAGGGGGCCGACGAGCCCATAGATAGGGTCAGGGTGAGGCCACTAGTTCATGGAGGCCTGACCTAGCTGCAGGCCAGGTGGAGGCTAGACCAAGACCCATAGAGGGTGGAGAGATGTTGTCAGGGTGTCGGGCTAGAGGAGAGGAGGAGGAGATAGATGAGACGATGGCATGGACATCAGATGGGCCAATGATTGATGTCTCTTTACATCATCATTTTGATTATTTTTGATAATATATGAACCAGCCTGTGTGCTGATGATAGTGAGGCTATACATGAGAGTTTTTTTGCATGCCGAATTTTGGAGATTTTTTATCATATACCAGCCTATGTGCTGAAGATGGTGAGGCTATATATGAGAGTTTTGAGATACTTATATTATTTTATATCAGTGTATAGTTGATGGATACACAGACTTTCATAGTGATATAGATGATGATATTTATTGGATGGATGATGTACTTGTGTTTTGAAATTTCTATTTTTATTTGTATATGGATGGAAACTAGGTGGATTAGGCATGGTGGAGTCAATTCGGTCATGATGGATTCAGGTTGGTTTAGGCATGGTGGAGTTAGGTCATTTAGGCATGGTTGAGTTAGGTCATTTACGCATGATGGAGTCATCGGTTCAAGCATGGTGGAGTCAGGATGGTTTAGGCATGTTTGGAGTTAGGTCAGTTTAGGCATGGTGGAGTTAGTTTAGTTTAGGCATGATGGAGTTACTTAGTTTAGGCATGGTGGGGTTAGGTTAGTTAGGCATGGTGGAGCCTTGTTTTTAGTTTTGATTTAATTTCCAAGTTATTCATAACATGGTGAGTTATATGTATGTTATGGTGTAAATTTCCAAAATCTTTGATATCATGGAAATGTGAAATGATTGATTGGATGTTTTTATGATGTGATAACATGGTAGATATGTATGTTTGGTAAGTTTCCAAGTGTTATGATAAAAAAATGGAAATTAATTACGATAGAATATTAATAGAAAATATGTGGGGAAAATGGGTTAGGGTAAGAGCAGGCCGAGCTAACCTCCAACGGGCCCCATGCCCTTGAAGTGTTGCCTACATAGCCCCAGAAAAAAGGGGCCTCAGGCCGATGTAGTTCTCCCATAAGCTAGGGAAGAATATGATGAGGTAGAGGAATGGGTTGGTAGATTTCAAGCATGATTGAGTCTAGGTCATAGGCATGGTTGATTCTAGCTCATAGGCATGGTTGAGTCTTGGTTATAGGCATGGTTAAGTTTTAGTGGAAGGATGAATTCTTTTAAAATGTAGATATCAATGATGGTCTGGTCTGTATAGGGTAATCAATAAGTAATGGAGAAGGTGAATGGTAAGAGGTGGTAAAAAAGAGCCACCTAATTGATAAGAACCCTAATGAGTCTATCATACTAAAGATTGGCTTATGAACATGAGACCCTAAAGATGTTGCATGATTGACTATTCTAAGGGTGAAGAAAGTCACATGATCACGAAATGTCGCAGTTACGTGGAAAGTCCCTTTGAGCAGGATAAAAAATTAGGGTGAAAAGGAAATGAGGTGAAAATGGGTGGTTTAGCATAACTTAGTGTATGACAACATGTTTACCTGGAAAGAAACCCATGATCAAAAATATGTCAAGTCCATGATGAAAAAGTTATCATTTTCTTCTGTTATGTTTGTTTTTGATAGACTGATCGATGTGGGAAGTCTATATGGGATGAGTATATTATCTCCTTGAGGTCTTCGTGAAGCTGATCAATGTGGGAAGCTTCTAAATTTTATTTTACTTGTGCAAGAATAGTTCTCTTTTGATGATAGACTATGTGCAATATGGATAAGCTTTCTATAGCTGTCCTTTGAGGGAGCAAGTCTATTTATAGTGGTGAGATAGAGAGAAGAGATGTCCCTTTTGAGGGAAGTCATCTTTTTGTTGGAAGTTTTACTCAAGGAGTTGAATCCCATTTTAATTTTGGAGTATGTTTAAGTCATGGACAAGACTATAGATGAAGATTAGGTTCTTGTTTAGAAGACAAAGCCTATAGCACACAGAGGTTAACTATGAAAGAGATGGTTTCAAGTGATGAATGACCATGGGATTCCATCTTTGAAAAAGATGAAAAGTATCCATGAGAATCATGCCATGAGTAGATCCATGGTACTCATATTGAAGATAAGGTTGAAAGGTGATGGGTAATCACATGATTCTTGTTTAGTCGTTGATCCTCAAAACAGAGTAACATGGAAGGTGAATGGCACTCAAGGGATGAGTCGGTCAATAGATAGAAGGTGATATAGGACTAAGATTTCAACAATATAAATGGTCTGAAGATGCAAGGCATTTAGGGGCTCAGGTTTTGGTTTACCTTTGAGTGAAGAAAAATGATAAGAACTTGATCCATAGGTATGAGTAACGATATAGGGTCCAAGCCAATTAGGAGAAAGTTTTCCCCGTTTACTTTTCTCTTCTTTGGTTACATGTTGATTTTCCTTCAAGACGAGGTCACTGACCTGGAAGGTTCATTCGTGGACACGCTTATCATAGGAATGTTTGATACATTTTTGGTAGATTTGGAGATGATCAAGAGCATTGAGATGAATGTTCATCTAACAACTCAAGTTGTGCTAAACAGTCTTGGTGAAAGTCATCATCGTTGAGCATGTCTTGTAGTTAGATGTAGAGAGATGGAATCTATGGACTTTGAGAGGCAAGAAAACCTCAGTATCGTAGACTAGAGAGAAAGGTGTGGCTGCAATCAAAGTGTGAATACTAGTGTGGTAAGCCCACAAGGAGAAAGGAATGTGTGTATGCCAATCCTTCCCAGTATCATCAACTACTTTCATAAGAATTTTGTTTAAGGTTTTATTGGTTAATTCTGCTTGGCCATTTGTTTGTGGGTAGTAAGGTGAAGAGAAACTGAGTTGAATGCCAAAAGCATCACAAATATTTCGTAGGGTTTTGTTTTTGAATTGCTTTTCATTATCAGTGATGAGGCAGGTGAGGGACACCAAAGCGACAAATGATGTGATGGTTGATGAATTCACAAATTTTCTCAAGCTTTTGTAGAAATGAGGGGAATGGCTTCTACCCATTTAGTGTAGTATTCAGTACGAGTTATAATCCATTGGTGGCATTGTGAAGAATGAGGATTGATCTCTCCAACAAGATCCAAACCCCATTAAGAGAAAGGCCAAAGGTCTCGTGTGACCTGTAAGGCATGACTAGGTGTGTGATGAAGATTAGCATGTTGCTGGCATTTCACACAATCATTTGACATAGTCACAACAGTCATGGTTTAGGTTTGGCCAATAATAACCTAGGAGAAGAATGCGTTTAGCGACCAGCTAAGCCACTAAAGTGACCTCCACAAATTCCATCGTGAACTTCCTTGATGGTGTAGGGAATTTCAGAACTTGTAAGGCATCGTAAGAGAATACCGTCAAAGCCGCATTTATAAAGAAAGACCACCCATGATGACATAGTGAGAGACACCTTTAAGAAAGGTGCATGTTGTCCATTATGAGTGAGATCAGGAGGTAGAGTGGAAAGGGAAAGGTAGTCTGACAAACTGCTTATACCAAAGGTCACGTGGGTCAGGTGCAACAGTTCCGAACAGAGTTGACATCTCGAGATAAATAAGAGGGTGATTGTCAACCTTTGTATTGTGACAAATATTTTGGAGTTTCAGATAGGTGAAGCGAGTATCTGAGAAGCCAGGAAGGCCATGGTATCCACAAATTTATTAGTAGAACGTGGGGTGGTTTGAAGTTCGTAATGGTCAAAGGTAGTCAAAAGTATGTCAATATGACATGCTTTTACTTTTGGTAGTATTTTGTTACGACAATGGTATATACCATTGACTTGGTTTATAACTAGTTGGGAATCACCAAATATATTAATTGATTTAACATCTAGGGTGATGGCGGTTTGAAGGCCTAATACGAGTGCTATTCATATTCGGTGATGTTGTTAGTGCAATCAAAATCTAGTTTGAAAGATAAAGGCATAGGTTCACCATCAAGAGGAATGAGGATAACACATGCACCACCCCCACACTGGCATTTGGAACCATCAAAGAATAAGGTCATCTGGTAAATGGTATCATCCAAAGAGAGGGTAGTAATGGATTCGTCTGGGAAATCAAAGTTAGAGGGTTGATCTCCAGACAGAGGTGCGTCTATCCAGTTGGTCAGCAATGGTTTGGCCCTTGATATATTTTTGGTGGATAAATTCAGAGATCAAGGTCTTGCAAGAAGCATGAGCCAATGTGTAGCACAGTTGATGTTATTAGGGTTTCGGCGTACATGTAAAGTAAGGGCTTAGTGTTAGTGATAAAAAAGTGTTTTGTGGTTGAGTAGGTAATGATCGAAGTTTAGTGACGATAAAAAATAAGGCTAAGCAACAGTTTTTTAGCATGGGTATACCTAGTTTCGTAGTCCAAAAGGGTATGACTTATGTAATAAACCACTTGTTCCTTGTGTTTCTCGTCGTGATGAGCGAGCATGGAACCTAAGGAATGGTCAGTAGTAAAAATTTATAGGTAAAAGGGTTAGTCATCTTTAGGGGGAATGAGCACCGATAGTTGAAGAAGGTATTATTTTAAGGCATCAAAGGCTTTGTGGCATTCATCATCCCATTTGAAGGAGACATGTATTTTTGAGGAGATGATGAAATGGTTGACAGCGGTCGAAAAGTTACAAAATAAACCAATGACGAATAGATTACAACTTACCTTGCAAAACTTGAAAGTTGACAGAGATTAGTAGGTGAAGGAATTTTGAGAATAGCCTTTACTTTAGCAGGATTGACTATCTATTCCACGCAAAGAAATGATGAAACCAAGGAGCTTTCCTGAGAGCACCAGTGAAGACACACTTCTTAGGTTGAAGGTGAACACAATACTTGATGAGGTGTTCAAAGATGTCCTTAAGGACTATCAAGGTGTTCAGCTCAACATTTAGATTTGGTGAGAAGATAATCTACGTAATCTTCCAGTATGTGATGCATTATGTCATGGAATATATAAGTCATGGCTCATTGATATGTAGCACCAATCGTTTTTAAGGCCAAAAGGCATGACTCAATAGCAAAAGTTCCCCCAAGGAGTGATGAAGGTAGTTTTGTGTTGATCTTTTGGACGTGAGTAATATTTGATTATAACTCGAGAAATCATCCATGAGTGAGAACATCTCATGGCCAGGTAGTGAGATCAACCAACTAGTCAATACCTGGTAGAGGAAATTCATCTTTGAGGGCAAGCTAAGTTGAGGTCATGGAAATCTGTGTAAATGCGAAGTTGCCCATGTCACTTTTGTGAAAGGAATGATGTTAGAAATCCATTGGGGATAGTCAATGGGTAGGATGAAGGAAACCGAGAGAAGGAGCTGAAGTTCTTCTTTGACAAGAAGGGAAATGTATGAGGATGCATTTTCCATGTAGCTTCTTTTTTACAGGTTTGGCCTCATGAATGATTATGATATTGTGGACCACAATGTTTGGGTTAATACTGAGAGCATATCCGCATAGAACCAAGCAAAAGCATTGCTATGGTCCTGAGAGGAAAGAAGTAAAAGCTTCTTGTTTAGTAGCATCTAAAGATTTTCCTAACTTTAGAATGTGCAGGTCGTCCTGAGTGTTAATGTTAATTTCGATAGTCGATTCATTCAACAAGGTTTGCATCTCAGAAGGTAACATAACTGATGAATATAAGAATCTTCCGCACAAAGGTAGGTGAGGATAGAATCGTCAGTCCTAACATTGAATGACGTTAATGGAAGGTGTATCTTCATTGATCATGTTCAGTATGTAGAAAGGGAAAAGAAAAAGGATCCTCACCATTGCGTTGATAAGTCAGAGGTCCCAAGCGAAATCAGTGTTCACAAAATTTTTTTTAGGAGGAATAGATTCGATATCTATGGATTACGTCAAGTGAAGATGGTGAGATTGGAAAATAGGGTGGAGAAGGTTTTATCATCCTCAATGAGGTCAATGTGTGCCTTATTTAAAGATGGTGTGGAAAATCCAATGCCACTGCGATATTTATGTTTACTGGGTGGTACATGGTATGACGAGTATGACGTAACCCTGTTCATAAAAACCAAAGCCAAAGCCTTTACTATGCGCATAGTGGTGAAGGAAAGTGTGGGTGATGTGGTGGTTAGTGAGAGATTGGAGGTCACATGAAATTAGTCGTGTTAGGGCTGGCATTTTAGGTGAATAAGTTGCAGTATCAAGTCCCCCATACATTAAGTTGGTGCAAAGGTGAGGAGGACCATAAGGAAAAACCACTCCTATGTGATAGTCATAACGAGGATGTTGGCACAAGTTTCCATACTCTTGTGGAGTGAGGAATGTGTTGATATTGTAGAGGTGGTGCTCCCCCAAAGTGAGGCATTGAAAAACACCTTCTAAAGGATTAGTAGTAGATATGCGGGTAGCGAGGATAGACGAATCACTAGAAAATTGGGCAAGAGGATGTCAATTGATTGGGAAGTGGATGGGCCAACTACAGAGGCTACAGTTGTGGTAGGACTAGAAGAGTTAGGTGTGGGAGAGGTGGCAGTAGCATTGGTGGATGGGGTTTTGGGTGAAGGAGAAGTGGGGGTAGTGGTAGATGCATTAACTGGTACAAGAACATCATTAGGTCGATACAACATGTTACAGGTTTTGAATGATGATGCGTTTGTTGGGATGGTATAGTTATGCCCTTCATGTCCAATTTTTACATAGCGGTGTAAAGTTGAAGGATCGTAACCCATGATGCAAATCTAAGGTCAGTTGAGCAACAAGTTATACTGGAACTCTCCCTCAAAGACATAATAATTTTGGGACAGTGTGAGGGCCCATGCGAACGTGAAGAATAATGGTGTCAAGGGTAGAGGTGTTGGCATCAGTGAAGGAGTGCAACATAACTGGGTTATTATACATACAATTTGAAAAGATGTGCATTTGATTTTACGCATGGGAGGAGATGATGTTGATGCTAGCACCACCATCTATCATAACATGTCGTACGCATATGTTATTGATATAGATAGAAATGAAAAGGGTAGGATCATGGTCATCTGAGATCCTGAAGAAGATGTGTTGATCGACTAGACTCAAGAGTGGAATGACAAAAACAAAAATGTGGAGGAGTGTGGATTCTAAAGATGAAAAATGCACATTAAAAAGTGATGAGAGTGAACCTAGGGGGACCATGTGTGTAGTTGTTTTGTTTTGTAGTGTACATATATGGTTAGTATGGCAAGCACCATCACAGTGTGTTTTTGATGTCGTTGTTCTTGTTGTTGCCCCCAATTTGACTGTTTGTTTATCATACGGTGGACCTACAAGGAGAAAATGATCAAGTAGTCAAATATGTATGTATGTAAAAACATTATGTAAAATACACATGTGTAAAGTATGCAAATGTAAAATATGCTATAAAAAATTCAAATGGAACATGTGTACCTGATCCATGTCGAGAAAAAGGGTGTTAAAGGATATCATGTATTGTCGTGAGTTTTTCAGGCAATCTCACACCACCATGGTTGAAGACGTTTTGGGAGGAAATTCTCTTTCTCCTCGAACTCTAATTTCTTCTTCTGAAATTTGTTGAAGAGATCTATGTATTGTCCTGGTTTTTTGGGTGATCTAAAACCACTGGACGGAGAAGTGTAAAGAGGCACACCCACTATAAACCCTGAGCCTATAACCACTGCGCAAAATTGCCAAAGGACACCATGTCTTGTTAAGGCCATTGTGTATGGAGTTTGTAGACTGGTCTGAACTCACTTGTTATGTTTGAACCGATGTATATACCTTGTGTTAGTAGAAAACCCTCAATGATGCCCCCCTCTTTGGGGGCACATGCAATGACCGTGGAAGGAGAATGCAGCCCCAAAAGAGGAACAACCATACTCTAACATGTAGAACTATGCCCTACAGGGGGAAAGGGAAATGCTTGGTAGATACCAAGGCATGCACAAAAGGGGATGGTTATCTAAAACAAGTGTTAGCTCAAAACACAGGCATATAATAAGACAAGTGTAAAATATGTAGAAAATGTAGAAAAACTACTAAGCACATTAGTATAAACATGCAAGAAACAACAATAATACCACATAAAGCAGATAAGTAGAAACAAAGAAAGATTCATGGGAACATGTAATCTTGCAAAATAAGTGTTGCACATGGAACACTCATTACCATGTTAGAGTGATAACCAATATGTCAAAGAGTGTATGAACAAGTATCATAAGATGCTAAGTACAAAAAGAAACAATAGCACCTATATGAGACAAATGTGGATGCCCCCAATAACCAGTATAGTAAGGGTGGAAGGCAAGCATCCATGATGTAGACACCCCAAAATTACACTTTTGTTTCCACTTGTTCCTAGTGTTATTCTAGTACACCCTATTATTCACCCATTTAGATTAATTGATTAGATTAATTAATTAACACACATTGTACCCTTTTGGATTAATTAAATTGACCTCATGTATCCTTATTACCCCTTTAGCTAAATTAATTGTTATTTTTTAATTAAATAATTAATTAATTTTTATTTATTAATTAAATAATTAATTAATTAAGTGCGTCCACATCCTAGTCATCTGCCACTTTCTCAAACTCCACATAGACTCCACATGGACTCCTTATCCTTATCCTAGTTAACTGCACTTCTATAATCCTAGAAAGGTGGGGGCGATTAAAATGCATGTACAACCACATTTCCACATGCATCTTTTTGCAATTAATTCATTTACTACCCCTGGCACTATTGCAACTTCCCATAATGTTATTTTTAGCATATTCAAGCATCCGTGTATAACCAACTTTAACTACTTCTACCTCTATAAATTACAGTCTTACCTTCCTTACAAATCCTCTTGAATTTTAAGTAGAAAAACTCTATTGAATTCTTTATGTTGATAGCATTTTTGTTCTGTATTTGGAGAGTACTCAAGAGCATCCACAGTCATTTCTGACATCCATTTTGCAAGGTCTTACAGGAGACCCTTATTTGACGTTTTCACATAAGGTTGCCGAAAGGTTTGCATTATTTGTTTATCTTTCATTCTCAGATAATTTTTCTCTGTTTACATTATACAATTTTGTGTTAGTGTGCAAGTTTGGAAGCAAGCAATTCTGTAAGTTTAGACTCATGCACAAAGTTTCTCAGATCCAAATACAAACAAAAATAACATATAGTTGTCTTTTTTTTATTCATGGTTTTGAGTGCTAGCATTTTTGTTTGCATTTATCTTCTATTTACACTTATATTCTACATGTTTTTTTGTAATTACTCACTCCTTACACACATATAGAGAATATGTTAGATTTTATTTGTTAAAAAAACATATATTGCACATATCTATATATATATTTGTTGTTTTTCTTTACAAAAAAGAACTAAAAAACAAAAACAAATTAAAAATTGAAAACATAAAAAAATTTAACTCCTAAATCCTAGATCTACCCCATCCCCTTACTCTTCCCCTCCCCCAACTCGGCCAGCTCAGCTGAGTTTTCCCCCATAGCTCACCCTTCTCACTCTTTCCATTTACAATCTGGGTTAGTTGTTTGTCATTGTGCATCTACTAACTCAACATGGGTATTGCCTATGTCTACGTGTTACCACTTCACTCTTTTGGAGAGATGGGTTTTTATTCTACCGACTCGGCCTTTGTTGCATTGTTCCCAGCTTGGTGCATCTAGGTTGGATCATTTTTTTGTTCGAGCTACTTTCAGCTCTGTTCGCACTCATTGGTATGTAGATCTAGGGCTTAGAGCTTTTTATTTTACATCTTGGGTCTACTTTTGTTTGGCTAGGGTTTTCACGAGATCACCATGGATTTCTTAACTATTGGTCTTACCTTTCATTGTTGATTCAACTCAGAATTTCAAGCCTCATCTTGGTAGAGTTTACTTCGCAGCTGGGTCGGTTGTGAATCTTTTTTTTCTTGTGTTCTCACAACCTAGTTGAGTCTTACCCCATGAGCCCTCCAAGTGACTTGGCTCGCACTCCCCACATTTACCTTGTTCCCGTTCCCACTCTCTGCCTCACCTGCGGACCCACGTTTGATCTCCCTGGCTACCCATCATGGCTACGCTGAGCCCTTCCTACCCTGCAACCCAACTCTCTTCCCATCCCCTACCAATCCCTCTAATCACCCACTCCTTTCCCATTTCGACCAAGCTCGCCCTTCCCTGTAACCCAACTCACCGACCCAAGCCCTCTCTCTCACATCTCACCCAACCTGCACACACCCACAAAACAATTTCCACTACATTAGACTTTTATTTTATATTATATATGATTTTAGGTTTAGGTTAAGATTAGTTTAGATTATTTTCTAAATTATTTTATTTCATTTTTTTTTCTAATTTGATGTCATATCAAATCAGGGGTGTGTCTAAAGCTATATGCAACAAGAGTACTTTAACTGATCTAGTAGTTGACTGTAACTATTTTTATATTTTTCTGGGGGATCTCTTTAATGTCTTAAGGACTTCTTGGTAAAAACTTATTCAAATCAAACTATGAAAACTTGCTGAAAGTAAAAACACACTAAAAGCTTGCTGAAAGGAAACACACCATGCATAGAAAGGAAACACACTTTCTTTTGGAAAATAAACACACTTGCTTTTGAAAGTAAACACTCAGATTAAAATTCTTGAAAACAATTGCAAGAAATATAAAGATTTATCTAAACACTTGCAGGAACAAGTATACAACATAATTTAACTAAAAGAACTAAAGCAATACAAAATTAATAGATCTAAGCTATTTGTTGAAGAAATATAAATACCAAATAAATGAATATCCTGGTCCTTGGGGGAGTGGGCCCTTGCTCCTCCTTGAATCAGGATTTTAACAACTCAAAATTCTCTCAAATTAGAATGGCTATTTTATTGATGAAAACATTCAGTATTACAAAACATACTGGATCTGGATACTTAATCTATTTCTTTTCTCTATTCTATATCTCTAATTAATTTTATTTCTATCTAATGCAGGTCTACTTTATATACATTTTTCAATCACAGTTGTCTCAATGATTCTGATGAAATTGAATCATGCCTAGAATAGATGTTGAGTTAGATGGTGGTTGATCAGATAGCTGTAGGATAACTCTTCCTAGATTTGCATTCAAAAATCTTCTCGTCCTTCATGATTGTAGATGCAAAATTTCTGGATGTGGTTTAAAATAGATAACTCCCATCGGTTCCAAAACTTTGGAGAAGTTCTGGAACCATAGGAAATTGTTAAGAACCAAAACCTGTGAGAGTTTTGGAGCTGTCCCCAGGAGTTCTGGAACTAAGTCTGAAAATTTTGGAACTAAATTCTGGAGTTCTAGAACTAAGTTTGAAAGTTCCAGAACTAAATGATGACTTTGTGATGGAGTTCCGGAACTAGCTTGGAAGTTCGGAACTAATTTGTGTAGGAACAGATGCTATCAAAAACATATTGAATGCCACCTGCTTCATTTCCTTGACTGATTAGACTTGTTTTATTACAAAACCAAATTTAAACACACACTATGTTAGGAATTTCAGAGTTTTTAACATTAGGATCACAATCAATCAAAAGACAGACAGTTACATCCTAACTCATATCAGATCAACTAAAAGTCACACAATGTAATCAAACTTAATCAAAAGGAGAGTATGATGAGATCATATATTATACATTAATCAGACATATATGGCCTCATCATTTCCCCTAAACTTACTTGTTTATAAGTCCCTTTACAAACTCATTCTTCAAAAGTGGGATCATATGTTCTACATTCCATTTGATTGCTCAGATCAAATGGCTGATACTGAATTTTCCAATGCTTAAGCTCAGATGTACTGTACCCAGCTCCTTTTTCTATTTTCCTCTCCCACTTTTCAAATTCAGCAGGGTCTTGAGGTTCTCTATTCTGCCAAGGAGACATGGGGGTGAGAAGTAGAGGTGGCCTTGTTTACATTCCCATCCATATTTGGTTGTAGGTTTCATTGACTTGGGGAATTATTGTGCATAATGCTTTGGCCCTCTCTAAACTCCATATCAGATTTGTAGGGGAAATTACTTCCCTTCTTTTCAAAGAAACAGTAAGGAGTTCCCACCTTTTTGAGCATCCTTCATAAATATCTTCAAATTTTTCCTCCTCATAGGAGGTGAAGGCATCAATACTCTTTTACAGAATAGCAGGGTAATGTGTCTTGAATCTCTTATCAAAGGCATGAGTTCTAAAATGTGTGAGGAAGGCAGAAGGTTTACCATAATGAGCTCTCATGCAGAGGCCTGTTGAGCTGGCTTTCAATAAAAATTCAGATTCTCTTTCCTTCCATGCAATTTGGTTTTGCAAAAGAGAGACAAATGCATTGAGCTGGCTCTCCCCTACATATAAGTTAATCATAAATCCTGTGTTTTTCTGTAGCATATAATTGCAAAGATAAAATTCACACAGGATATTTTTCTGTTCAGGGCTGGATAGAGAGTAAGCTGCCATGAATTCAGATTCATCTTGTAGTTCATGTGGAAGCCCACATGCAATTCTTGACAACTACCAGCGAATGAACTGCTCTTCCAAAAACACACTATATGCAGGAGAAGGTCTCCTACAGGAAAACAATTTCTCACTCATAATACAAGACCATATGAATTTTGGCAAGACATTTATATTTATTTCCTTCCTCCTTATAAAATTTTTCTTCCCATTCCTTTCTTTCCTTCATCTCTTCCTCCATCTTGGTATTTAATTCCTCATTTGATGTTTTGGCTTCTCTGAGCTCTCTGCAAATATCATCCCATTGTTGTTTCAGTGGAAAATAGGTCAACTCAGTCTGTGCAGAGGCTGTGGACACAACACTCTATTTTCTGGAAGTCTGGAACTCTTCCTCTTTTTCTATCAGCTACTTCTTGGTTGCTGATAATTCCTCAGTTCTGGCTACAAGCTGAGTTGTTAGCTCATCAATGAGTGTTTCCCTTTGTTCCAATTTAAGTTTGAGGAAGTCCAATTCCTCATCTTTTTCTCTGATAATAAGCTCTGCTCTAGATAAGAACAAAGCCTGTTTAACTTGTTGTCTTTCCTCTTCCTCTGAAATTATTTGAGGAGTTTGGCATTCTTCCTCTATTAAAGGAAATTTTCCTTTTCTTATCCTAGATGCCAACTCTTCTTCTTCATGTGGCACTGCTGAAGGTTCAGCCAACTCCTGAAAATATTGATCATCAAATCTCTCTTCTCCTCTGTCCATTTCAACATGACTTGGCTTAGGTGGAGTCATGGCCATGCTTCCCAAAATGTCAGCAGCTTCCTCTTCCATCCTTTCCTGCTCACTCCTTACTTCTGGAGTTCCCCTTGACCTCTTATGACTTTTTCTTATCTGGGGAAGTTCAACATGCCCAGTAGTGAATTTCCCTCTAGAACTTCTTCTTATTGTTCTTTCTGGTTCTTGTGTGGGTGAGCTATCACCGTCAGAGACAGATATTGGTTCTTCTGAAGCTGCTGTGGAAGATGGAATTTCCTTCACAGGTACAGAAGGCTCTGTTGTTTTTATCTTCCTCACCGACCTTCTTTTCCTTGGTATGTTTTCTCTTTCCATTTCCCTCTGTCCTTCTATAGGGGCATCAATTTCTAGATTAGCTGAAGGAGAGAATGGGGCTGGAATTGTCCTTCTGATAATATTAGGGTTTTTCTTGAACTTGCCAAGAAACTTGTCCCAAATTTCTTCTCCATTCTTTTTTGACAGGAAATGGTGCTGGCATATCAAGTGAATTAGACCATGATGTCTAATTGTTCCAACACCCCAGGAATATCTCTGAGCCATGGTCTGAATGGAATCAAAAAGAAACCCTGGGAGGTTTATTATGTATTCAGGCTTGGTGGCTCCATACTTCAGATATATGAGCATTTTTAAGACTTCTTTTCCCACAGACCCAAACTGACCATCACAGGTTAAATATTTTACTATCCAAAATGCTACCCTATCAAAGGGTTTGGGAAAACTGGCCCTTCTGACCCCTTTTATGATTTTCTTTGTATTATAGATATACTAGGGTTCAACTTCTTCTTCTTGCAGCAAGACTTCTACCAGTTCTTTCAAAGTCCCCTTTACAGGTTGTGGGACATGAACAATGGGTACTCTAGACACATTACTTACAGTATTTACAGAAAAAGGAATAAAGACATTTCTTACTTTTGTTCTAGACTGTTCTAGATTTATGACGAATTCTCTTACCAATTTGTCATTATGCCTTGAAAATTTCTTTAGGAATTCAAGCCATCCTGCATGCTCAAAGATGGATGCTACTTCTTCGTCTGCGAGCAGCTGGGAATCATCCTCTGGTTCTGATTTCTTCTTAATCCCCATATTGGCTTGAGTTCTGTCTCCCTTGATTTTGTGTGAATTGGTTATAGGCCTTCTCCTTAGCTGTGGAACTAATGGCTTGGCTGCGGAACCTCTATTTTTAGCTGTGGAACCTTAGTTCTTAGCTACGGAATGTCTGAATTCTCTGTTCTTTGCTGTGGAATACAAACTCAATTCGTTGCTCCTTCCTCAAGATACTTCTACAATCTTTATCTCACTTGATGTTTGCAATAATGATTACTAATGATAACCATGCCACCACTTATTCCATCCAAATCAATATCATGATTACACACTTGTAATCATAATGTATAAATAGATGACTCATCATACCTACTTTTTAAATTAAGTCACATCACACATGCAAACATTTAATCAACCCTAAATAAGTTAAAAGACATAATTACCATCCTTGATGATGTAAGCCTTTTGTTATGATGACTCGTCATTCCTACAAGTGGAACAAAACATGATTAGATAAGACAACTGGAATTCAAAAGAATTCCTTTATTTGAACTAGCCAAAAAGAGGTCAACCGCCATTTGCTGGTTTTCAATTGACCTTGAGAGAATTTTTTTTTTTTTTTATTATATTTTTGGGGAAGAAGATGCCATTTGCTGGTTTTCATCTTCTTCCCTTTATTCTGGATCTATCATCTGATTATTTGATCATTTTGGAAGAACTGAGTTCTTCCATATGATCAAATTCTTTGTCTTGCTTCAATCTTCCTCAAAAATTCATTCTTAGTGGGAGGCTTCCTATAGAGTTTCAGCCTATGTCCATTGACCAAGAGTGTTCTGCTACTGCCATCAATGGGAAGTAACTGAATAGAACCATTGTCAAAAATCTGATCAATCTGATAAGGTCCCAACCATCTGGTTCTCAATTTTCCCTTGAACTGTTGGTACTTAGAGTCAAACAGTAATGCCCAGTCTCCTACTTTGAATTTCCTTTTCTTGATATGTATGTCATGCCATTGCTTCCTTTGCTCTTGAATCATCTCTGTCTACTGAAGTGCTTCCAACCTTAATTCATCCAACTCATTGAGTTGAAGGATTCTTTCTTTTTGAGCTGCATTTAATTCAATTCCCACCTTCACTATTGTCCTCAATGTCTGAAGTTCAAATTCTATAGGCAACAAGGGATTTTTCCCATAGACTAATTCATATGGTGAAAACCCTGTTGTAGTTTTCCAAGTTGTATTATACACCCAGACAGCTTCAGGTAGTCTCTTTACCCAATCTTTTCTCCCAGCTTCAACCATTTTGGTAAGGATGTTCTCCAATTCTCTGTTTGTTACTTCAGCTTGTCCATTTGACTATGGATGGTAAGGAGATGACTTCCTATGATTGATTTGGTAATACCTTGTGAAAGCTTGGATCATATTAGACATGAATTGTGGTCCCTGATCTGAAACTATGCTCCTTGGTGCTCCAAACTTGATCATAATTATGTTCCAAAGGAAATCAACAACTACTTCCTCAGTGGCATTTGTCAATGCCTGCACTTCTGCCCATTTTGTCACATAGTCAGTACATACAAGAATATATTCCTTCCCTTGTGAAGGAGGATTAAAGGGACCAACAAAATCCAATCCCCATCTCTCAAATGGTTCAACCACAACTTGAGGCTGAAGAGGCATTTCATTGGTGAAAGTTGGTTGTCCCATCCTTTGACAAGGATCACACCTCTTGATATATCTTTTCACATCCTTGTACAGAGATGGCCAATAATAACCAGTGCCAAGTATCTTATGAGTTGTTCTTTTTACTGAATAGTGTCCTCCACTTGGTTCATCATGACATGCTCTGAGGATGTCAAAGATTTCATCCTCTCTTACACACCTGTGCAAGACAAAATCAGGACCACACTTAAATAGAATTCCATTTAACCATTTGAATTGTGCACTGGTTTTAATTAACTTCTTTATTTGTTTCTTAGTGAAAGAAGGAGGGAACTTCCCTGTTGCAAGATAATTTTCCATATCAGCAAACCATGGTGTACTTGCTGAGATTGCAAATAGTTGTTCATCTAGAAAGTTATCCTTGACTGGATCTTGTTCCCCTGTGGTGGTTAGTCTTGACAGAAAATCAGCTACCACATTAGATTTACCTGGATTGTCCACAATGGTAATATCAAATTCTTGCAAAAGTAATAACCATCTAATGACTCTTCCTCCAACCACTGGTTTGTTCATTAAATACTTAATTGTTGAATGATCTGTGTGTACAAATATCTTGTACCCTATAATATAATGTCTGAATTTATTGATTGCATAAATTACAACAAGAAATTCCTTTTCAGTGGTGGTGTAATTCTTTTCAGTGGGAGTAAGATTCTTGCTAAGATAGTAAATGGCATACATCTTTCCTTCTTCATCTTTTTGTCCCAATACTGCACCAATGGAATAATTTGAGGCATCTATTTGGATATGAAATGGATTTTCCCAATTAGGACCTCTCAATATTGGGGCACTGATTAATTTGTTTTTAATTTCTTCAAAAGCATGTTGGCACTTTTCATCCCAAAGAAATTCACAGTCCTTGGTTAGCAAATTAAACATGGGGGCAGAAATTTTACTGAAATATTTTATAAAGCATCTATAGTACCCAGCATGTCCTAGAAATGATTTGATATCTGTGGGAGTCTGAGGGATAGGTAAATCTGAAATGATCCTAATTTTGTTTTGATCCACCTGAATTCCTTTTTGTGAAATATGGTGTCCTAATACAATTCCCTCATCCACCATCATCAAACATTTTTCATCACTAAGAGACAGGTTGTGTTGTTCACATCTTGTTAACACTCTGTCCATATTTCTCAAAGCATCTTCAAATGTATCTCCATGTACAGTGAAGTCATCCATATATACTTCAACACAATCATTTGTTAGATCAACAAAGATTGCAAGTACAACTCTCTGGAAAGTTGCAGGAGCATTGCATAAACCAAATGGTAACACTCTATAGGAAAAGGTTCCCCATGGACATGTAAATGTAGTTTTGTCCTGATCCTCAGCAGCAACTCTGATCTGATTGTACCCACTAAAGCCATCCAAGAAAGAAAAGTATTGTTTACCTGAAAGGTTATCTAGGACTTGATCTATGAATGGTAAGGGAAAATAATCTCTCATTGTGGCTTTGTTTAGTTCCCTATAGTCAACACATATTCTCCATTTTCCATTATTTTTGGGAACAATTACAAGAGGAGATACCCACTGGCTATCTGAGATAGGGTAGATGAAACCTACTTGTAATAGTTTTTCAATTTCTTGTTTGACTATATCCCTTAAAGCTGGGTTAATCCTTCTTTGAGGCTGCCTAACTGGTTTAGTGTTTTCAGTATAGATGTGATGAGTGCAGATACTTGGATGAATCCCCTTCATATCTTTGTAATCCCAAGAAAAAGCTTTAGTATGATTTTTTAGAACATCAAACAATTTAGCTTCTTCATCCTCTTTCAACCAGCTATTGATGTTTAAAGTTTTACCTGGTTGAATTTCAACATGCTTGGTTCCAATATGTGATGAACTGATTTGTGGAAAGGGTTTCATTAAAGTATTTAATGGACATGCATGTGGTAACAACATATGGTATGTAGCAACATCTCCAAAAGTTCCTTGAGACAGAATACTAGAAAAAGGACAGTAATGAGAATTATGATACTTATCTCTTTGCAGGCCAAATTCCTCGTCACTGCTACTTTCCAAGAAATTCTTCACCACTTCCTGATGTACTTGAAACTGAAGCTACTGATTCATCCTCTCCCCATGAGAAATCTCATTCCTCTGGAGTGAAATCATTTTCAATCAAAGAGAATTGTTGTTGTCGTGGTTCCAGAACTAACTGTAGTGGTTCCAGAACTATAGCCGTAGGTTCGAACTAAGTTGTGGGTTCCAGAACTAAGTTCACAGGTTCTGGAACTAAGTTCATGGGTTCTGGAACTATTTCGGGTTGATTACATTGAAGACAACAGGTTCTCATCCAATGGTGGATTAATCATCTCTTCTACTTCTCTTACATGATCCTGCAATGTGATCATAGCCAAAGAAGACAAATTTTGCTTATTAGTTTCAGGAGAATCAACCCACAATTGTTCATGACTGTCAGTAAAAGGTTGTGTGGTAGGATATAAGGAAATTTGTTTAGAGTTCTTACCATTCGAGATTGTCATATCACCTGACCTGCAATCTATCAAAGCAGCAACTGTAGCTAACCATGGTCTGCCCAAAATAATGGGATAACCCAATGTTTTACCTTTTGGCTGCAATATAAGAAAGTCAACTGGATATTCCCATGACTCTACCATCACCACCACGTCTTCAATAATTCCTTCTGGTTTTGCTACAGACTGATCTTCCATCTGCAATATGGTATTAGTAGGTTGTATACCCGTTAATGGTAATGTTTTCAGAGTATCCACTGTCATTACATTGATAGCAGCTCCCAAATCTATCAAAACATTATGTACATCCTTATTTCCTATAGAGATAGAAATAACAGGACTTCCAGGATCTCCGTATTTGGGAAGTAATAGTTTTCCTGCTAATAAATCAGCAAGTTTCCCATCTACTTTGATAGTCTTGGGATACTGTCTCTTTCTTCCAGGATTTTTCATGCATAATATTTTGATCAATTTGTTCAATTCTGGAATATCTTTAATTGCTTGTAACAGTGGTATTTCAATATTCAATTTCCTTAATTCCTGAACCAATTCAGACTCCTTGATTTCTATATCTTCTTTGAATCTCTCAGGAAATGGAGTCTCAGTAGTGTTGTTATCTGGCTCCTTTTCTTTTCTTTCTATATCCTCTTTTGGAACAACAATACTAGGGTTCTCATTTTCTTCTGTCATTTCAGTGATTATAAGGGGTGGACTGTTAATGATTTTCCCAGATCTAGTTTGAATATCCTTACAATCCATAGCATGTAAATCAACTGATTTTTCAGGTTCTGTTCCATAAACAGGAGTTGTTTGTTTGTTTCTGGGGTTTGCTACTGGTTGTGCTGGCATTTGTGTTTGGACTACATTCTCAGTTTGTGAATTCTGTGCAGGGGATCCCATGATGGCCTGTTGATTCTGATTTGGATATGTTCTTCCTTGGGAATAATTAGGGTTCCATCTAGGTTGTGACCAAGCATAAGGATTTCCTTGACCAGCCCATGGTTGTTGATGTCCCTGAGCATACCAGGCTTGATTTTCCCAATCTTGAGGGTTCCAAGTTGGTTGAGGTACCCAAGGTGGTTGTCCCCAATTTTGTGGTACTACCTGAGCAGCCCATGGCATTGTCCATGGATTAGGAGCTGATCTTGGCATAAACTACCCTTGGTTAGGTTGTCTCTGAACAAAATTCAATTCTTCAGTTGTAGATGAGGCACTGGTTTGTTTAAGCTGATTTTTAATGACAGGAAGTAAAGAACAAACATCAGTATCATGTTCTTTAGATTCACAGATAAGACACATTTCTGTTTTATCCAAAGGACAATCTCTTAATGCATGCTTCTTCCTGCATCTAGGACAATACATAGCCAATGGTTCAGTTTTGGAATTTTCTTTAGCTTGTAATCCATCCATAGTAGAGGTTAATTGCACTAAAATGTCTATTTTAAAGTTTTCCAACTCATCCATTAGTTTGTTCATATCTGGATTCAGAATTTTTACTGATTTTCCTTTTCTAGGTCCACCTCTTGTTCTGGAATAGCTTCTACAAATCTCTTTAATTCCATTCATTCTTATCTGATCAATATCTCCCCCTCCTATCAAGTTAAGGGCTTCTCTAGATTCGTCATCCAAACCTTTGAGAAAAATGGTTTTACTTAATTCCTCTGTAAGCACAAATCCACATCTTTTGCTAACAAAGAGGAATCTGTCTAAATAGTCTTCTATGTTTTCATCCTCTTCCTGCTTGATTTTGAAGAATTCTTCCTTCCTATTTCTCCCTCTGCAATAATCCTGGTATTTATCTAGGAAGGCAGTCTCCATTTGTGCCCAAGTGCTAATAGAGTTGGATGTTAATCCCATGAACCACCTCATTACTGCATCCTTCAAGGTGGATGGAAACAACTTGAGTTTTTGATTATCTATTTTATAATCATAGGTCTGACATAGCACCTTGAATTCAAACAGAAATTGGTCAGGATCTTCAGATGACATCCCTCTGAAGGTGGGTAAATGTGTAGGTGAGATATTTTTCATTGATGTGTCATCATCTCCCAATTGGATTGGATAGGTAAAGGTCCTATCAGGTACTCCCTCAGCTTCTCGTGCCATTTCAAAAATATTTTCTGAAGTTTCCTCCCAATCAATGTGGTAAGTTGTATGCTTTGGGGAAGGTGAAAAATCAGGAGTAGGAGGTTGACTACTCAATTGAGAATCAAAACTTACCCTCAATGGATCTTGGGTAATAAGCCTTCTCCTAAAAGTTCTACTCCCTTCAGGTGACTGATCTAAGAATTCCAAAAATGGCAATTATGTTTCTTGTCTGACAGGGGATGGTGGTGCCTCCAATTCTTGATCAATTTCCTTACTTTGACTAGAGGATGTTATGAATTCTTGTGAAGATTTTTTTGGAAGGAATCTACCCTGTGAGTCTCTTGGTCTACTCATATATTTTGTGATATAGTAGGGAAGATTCTTCAACTACTAGATGTATGTTTTGTTGCTCTTGCTAACACTTAATTAGAAAATTCCAACTGGTGTTCCCCAGAAATGGCACCAAAAATGATGGGTGTCATTATTCCCTTCATTTAATCAACTTCTTGTTGATGTCATATCAAACCAGGGGTGTGTCCAAAGCTATATGCAACAAGAGTACTTTAACTGATCTAGTAGTTGACTGTAACTATTTTTATATTTTCTGGGGGATCTCTTTAATGTCTTAAGGACTTCTTGGTAAAACCTTATTCAAATCAAACTATGAAAACTTGCTGAAAATAAAACACACTGAAAGCTTGCTGAAAGGAAACACACCATGCAGAAAGGAAACACACTTGCTGTTGGAAAATAAACACACTTGCTTTTGAAAGTAAACACTCAGATTAAAATGCTTGAAAACAATTGCAAGAAATATAAAGATTTATCTAAACACCTACAGGAACAAGTATGCAATAGAATTTAACTGAAAGAACTAAAGCAATACAAAATTAACAGATCTAAGCTATTTGCTGAAGAAATATAAATACCAAATAAATGAATATCCTGGTCCTTGGGGGAGTGGGCCCTTGCTCCTCCTTGAATCAGGATTTTAACAACTCAGAATTCTCTCAAATCAGAATGGCTATTTTATTGATGAAAACATTCAGTATTACAAAATGTACTGGATCTGGATACTTAATCTATTTCTTTTTTTGTTCTATATCTCTAATTCTCTCTTTTCTATCTAATGCAGGTCTACTTTTATATACATTTTACAATCCCAGCTGTCTCAATGATTCTGATGAAATCAAATCATGCCCAGAATAGATGCTGAGTCAGATGGTGGTTGATCAGATAGCTGTAGGATAACTCTTCCTGGATCTACGTTCAGAAATCTTCTCATCCTTCATGATTGTAGATGTAAAATTTCTAGATGTGGTTTAAAATAGATAACTCCCATCGGTTCCAGAACTTTGGAGAAGTTCCAGAACCATAGGAAATTGTTAAGAACCAAAACCTGTGAGAGTTCTGGAGCTGTCACCAGGAGTTCTAGAACTAAGTCTGAAAATTCTGGAACTAAATTCTGGAGTTCCGGAACTAAGTCTGAAAGTTCTGGAACTAAATGATGACTGTGTGATGGAGTTCAGAACTAGCTTGGAAGTTCTGGAACTAAGCTGTGTAGGATCAGACGCTATCAAAAACATACTGAAATGCCACCTGCTTCATTTCCTCGACTGATTAGACCTACTTTATTACAAAACTGAATTTAAACACACACTATGTTAGGAATTTCAGAGTTTTTAACATTAGGATCACAATCAATCAAAAGACAGACAGTTACATCCTAACTCATATCAGATCAACTAAAAGTCACACAATGCAATCAAACTTAATCAAAAGGAGAGTATGATGAGATCATATATTATACATTAATCTTTTTATTATCGTTGTTCCATCATCATTGTCATTAGACTTGTCATTACACGTTGTCATTATTTGTGTCTAATGTTTCGTACTTCTCATAAATGATCATTGGGAATCTAAATAACATGTGTCATTTCAAAATCTAGTATCATTTACGGGGAATCAACGTTTTACTTAAACCAAAAGTAGTCTCATCATCAAAAGCTCTTTCATTGTACAAAATAAAACATCTTGTGAAATGCATTTTCGTGAGGTGACCGACACCCTATTATCTAATTTATGTGGTTCACATTGTGGGACCTCAGATCCAAAATAAAGTTCTAATGTGATTACCTTATAGGACCCACTCTCAAAGCCATAGGTCCATAAAACATTAGCAAAAAATACTGGAGGACTGCGAGGAAAACAGAGGTTGGAGGTAAATTCAGTGACCTGTCATTTAGTTGCCAACGACAAGGCCGCATATCAGCATTTGGTGACATGTGATGTGTGCAGTGTGCAGTTTGATTTTAGTGCTTTCAGTGCTGGTACAGCTTTGCTAGTTTTTACATAACCCCCTTGGCATAAGCCTTAAGCTACATTGAGGGGGGTGGAACTATGAACCCCAATGTAGTCCATTTCCATTATGTCAGTTTTTTGTATGTATGTATGAGCAACAGATTTCAGCAGAATTTCCTATGTTATTCCCTACAGTGAGATGTGATGAGGTCTGATGGATAGTACTTAGTTGCGACATCAGTGCGATGTGGTTGTAGGTAAACCACTTAAAAACCTTCATGGTTGTGATTTGTGGTAAATTAAATCCATCAGCTAGCAATAGTGTCACCACTCTCTTGGATATACTACTGGTAATCCTATTTGCAGAGAACCATCACTTTGTGAAGCCACGCCTGGTACAACCTAATCTAAGATAGAAACCACCATTCTTGGTTATTGGTAATCCAATTTACATTTTTCATCACTTTGTGGTTAACACAATTGCAAAACCACTTTTTCCTTCAGTGTTGTGGTCAACTATTTGTAAAACCATCCCTGTCAGGTTTGTGGTCATCCTATGTATAAATCACCAGATCATGAGCAGGTGCATAGTCACACTTAAGGTAGGTTTTCCCCATGTTTGCATCTAAGGGGGGGAATGTTAGGAAATACTCGCTTTATCATAGTCGATCCATTATCTATAGATCACCTGTAAAGAGAATAATTCATCGTGAGTAATTATTCACATATTTAACGTTGTATTATTTGATAGTCTGTGCATTCCCCATTGTTGTGAGCATTATCAACATTTATCATGGATATACTTTCTGGACTTGTTGGAGCAACTTGTTTGGAATATAGGAATCTACTCACTCTTATGTTATCATATTGTCATGATCCACTTTGAATGAATTAAATGACATCTTCCATTATTGAAGTATTATTCCTTGTAAATCTTACGTTGTTGTGCTTTTCGTAATAATTCACACTAGCATTGTTGAAAGTAAACACTCAGATATTAAAATGCTTGACTTCTCTATTGCAAGATAATATAAAGATTTATCTAAACACATGCAGGAACAAGTATACATCCATCAATTTCCCCTGAAAGAACTAAAGCAACACAAAATTAACAGATATGGAGCTATTTATCATGAAGAAATATAAATACCAAATAAATGACCTATACCTTAGTCCTTGGGGGAGTGGGGCCTTGCTCCTCCTTGAATCAGGTCTTATCTTTTAACAACTCAGAATTATTGTCAAGAGTCAGACATGGCTCATCATTATTGATGAAAACATTTCCTATTACAAAACATACTGGATCTAGATACTTAATCTATTTCTTTCTTCTGTTCTATATCTCTAATTCTCCTTTTTTCTATCTAATGCAGATTTTCTTTTATATACATTTTACAATCTTTCAGTATGTCTCAATGTCTCCTCTGATCGAAATCGCAATCATGTCCCAAAATAGATGTTGACGTTAGACTGGTGGTTGATCAGATCTCCTATTAGCGATAACTCTTCTGTAGATCTGTGTTCATAAAATCATTCTCAAATCTCTTCATGATTCTTAGATGCACTCAATTTGTTAAGATGTGGTTTAAAATAAGATTTCAAATCCCATTGGTTCTAGAACTTTGGAGACAGTTCTAGATCATTTTCCATAGGAGATTATTAAGAACCAAAACCTGTGAGACTTCCAGAGCTTATCACACATTTTGTTCCGGAACTAAGTTCGACTTCATTTTGGAACTAAATTCTGGAGTCTCCCTAGACACTCAAGTCTGTTAAGTGTCCAGAACGTTTAAATGATCCCCCCTGTGTGATGGAATTCTCTTAACTAGCTTGGACCAGTGTTTGGAACTAACCCTATGTAGGATCTCTTCATCACTGCTTATCATCCATTTTGATTACATAGTTGATCATGTCCACCTACTTCAGTTTCCTTTACTAATTAGACACTCATTTTTGTTACAAAACTAGAGCACATCTTACTACTTGTCATCACTATGTTAGGAATTTACTATCATTTTGTTAACATTAGGATCACAATCAATCAAAAGACATGAGTGTTAAGAATGTCTAACTCATATCAGATCAACTTAAAAGATTTGACACAATGCAATCAAACATGTAATCTCCAACAAGATGTACTGATGAGATCATGGTTATTATACATTAATCAGACATAAACAGGCCTCATCACATGTCTTCATCATTTTTCTGAACAAGAACGGAAGAGAGTGTATGTTCTGATGCATAACAATACATGATGAATTCTTTGTTAAAATCTTGAGATACAAGAGTTAGAGCCTTGGAAATGGATTTCTTGATATCTTTGAATGCTACCTTCCCTTCATTGTTCCATTTAAAATTTTCTTGTGGTTTCATCATGTGAGAAATGCTCATAGTAAGTTCTACAAAATCAGGGATGAATCTCCTCAGGAAATTGATCTTACCAAAGAAAGAATGGACACCTTTCTTACTTGATGGAAGAGGAATTTTTTGGATGGCCTGAACTCTTTCCGAATCAATCTTAAGTCATTCCTTAGAAACAACATGTCCCAACATCTTTCCTTCTATGACACAAAACACAAACTTCTTAGGATTTAAAGAAATATCATGCCCTCTACACTTTTGCAATATTGTTTCAAGGTGTTGGATGTGATCTTTTCTTGCTTTACAAAACACTGTCAAATCATCCAAATACACAACAATGTATTTCTCTTTCAAACTATCAAAAGCCAAGAACATGGCCCTCTGAAAAGTAGCGCCAGCATTGATGAGACCAAATGGCATCCTTTTGTATGCAAAGGTGCCCCAAGGAGTAGTAAAGGAAGTCTTGTGTTGATCAGCAGCATTCACCTCTACTTTATTATACCCTGAGAATCCATCCAAGTAATGAAAGCATTTCAGATCCAGTGACTACTTGCAAGATATGGTCCATGATAGGAAGAGGATAATTGTCCTTTAGTGATTCCTGGTTCAAGTCGTGAAAATCTACACATATCCTTATTTCACCATTCTTCTTTCACACTGACACAATGTTAGCCACCCACGTTAAATGGTAAATGGGAAAGATGATCCTAGCATTAAGCATCTTCAGTACCTCCTCCTTGGAAAATGGTATCAACAATCTTTGGGTTGTACGGCCTTTGTCTTCTACCTAAAGGGCTTAACACCCCAGGTTTAAGAGGAACTGAAGTGATGTATTTCCTTTAGGCTAGAAAGGATTTGAGTTCATAATAAGAGTAGGCCAAGGATATCTGACATATTTCTTCAAGTAATGTAAAATACATTCGTTTTATCTTCTTGAGTGTAGAATTTTCCAATGTTGACCATTTTGGGATCATCAAGGACCCCCAATATTAACTTTCTCAGTCTCAGCAGATTACTGGGCTCCTTGGGAAACTTTAGACTTCATATATCTATCATTTTTATCAAAAAGATCCTCTAAACTCACCATCCCTTTAGGTATTTTTTTTCCTTTTAGTTTGATGCATCCATCTTGATCCATATCTTCTTTGACGCCCTCTTCATTTGATGACACTCTCTCTCTAGGTAGATTGTCACTTCCTTCAAAGTACAATTGATCAAAGTTGTCTCTGAGCTCTATGAAAGAAATCAAATTCTAGTGATTATTAAAATCTTGCCAATTATTTTACATTGTTCAGGACACACTGGGTCTATGGATCATCTCAATGGTGAATTTTTCTTGGGGAAAATCAGGATGAGGAATTAATAAGGACCTCAAAATAGCTAGAGAGTCAGCCATAGTCTTACTTTCCCTTGGTACAACTTCAATGGAAAAAGGATAAAGGAATTTGATGGAATCCCAGAAAATAGATTCCTTTAGTGCTTCAACCTTTTTTTCTTTACTTGATAAAGGTTTGTAAATCATTTTACAATTAACTCTACATCCCCACGAGCAAGAAGGTTCATCACTCCCATTTCCTTTCACCATGCTCAACCCAAGAATGAGGGCCTCATACTCAACAATATTATTAGTTTTTTCAAACTAAAACTTGAAGGATAAAGGATGAAGCTTACCCTCAGGGGAAATGGGCACTACACCAGCTTTAGGACTAGTTGAAGAATAACTCCCATCAAACTTCAAAGTCCACACATGCCATTATGGTCAAGCAACACTCCCTTTGGTAAACTTTTCTCCTCTTGCGACATGATCATGTAGTTCCCATGCCCAATGTCTTCATGTAATATTTGTGCTTTAGGATCATCTATATTTTGCACAATATACTCTGTTTATTTCTCAGGAAACAACTTCTTCATCTTCCCAATCATAGGGATTAAGGAATGTCACCAATCCATTTGTATTTCCCTCTACCTCCTTGTAGAAATTTATACTCAACAACAACCCATATGAAGGAGGAATATTAACTACCAAAATGGTGGTTAGGATTCTTTTTCTTTGGAAAAGATAGCAAAAACTACTTGTGCATCTTTAATTCTTCCCACCAAAGGTAATTTCTTATTTTCCAGGGAATATAAAGAGCCATAAGTGTAGGTTAGGGTTAGACCCAAAGCATGGGCCACTTTTGTAGGAATTACATTATCTAAAGCTCCTGAATCTATGAAATAGTTACTGAGTTTATGGCTAACTATGAGAAGGGGTCACATAGAATGGTTCAATCTTCTCATTATGGGATGTGACTATAGCCACAAGGCTTGATTGAGGTGATGAAGAGGGAGTGGGTAAAAGGCCTTTGGAAGAATGGGTTGGGGTTCTATAGTTGGAATTTACAAAGTTAACCATTTTATAAAAGGCTTTAGGATGGTTTTGATAGAATTCTGCCTTAGAAATCTGAATCTTGGTCTTCTTAAGATGGTCTATAATGTCAAAAGATCCAGATGGGGATGGGGAATCACTACCAGGAGTTGGAGAAGCTTTTGATCTATCATATTTATCATTTTTTTGACAAGAATTATTAGAATCAGAAGTAGAGGAAGAAGGACTATTAGAGCTTACCTTTTGAGTGGAATTAGTAGGAATAAGATCTCCTCTTTTTGGCAACCACCGGAGATAGTAATGGGGTACTCCTTGGATATTTTAGTAGGTTGTATCACTTTTTCATTTTTGTTGGTCTGTTCCTAGGCCATAACAGTATATTGACTCACTGTTCATCTCAGCCACTACATCATCATAGTTATCTTCATCATCTACACCTTCGGTGGTGAGGAAACGAACCCGAGAATCATCAGGATCCTCCAGATATTTGTCAAATTCCTCTTCTTATTCATCATAGAGTCCATTGTCTTCCTCATCATTAAGCTCAATAACATCAAAAGTAGCATTGATAGGCACCTTAAGGGTTGGACCTTCAATGAAAAATTTAGCTCTGAGGAGAAGGTAGGTGGTTCCTAGGTTGCAAATTCTTCCTTGGAACATCTTGATATGGAGCATGCTGAGCCAATTATTTCTTGATGAAAATAAGGTCATTAGAACAGCTTTTGCACCAACTAATCTACATTACCTCCAGAAGAAGGGGAAGAAGAAGATGCTTTGGATTTGAAAGAATCCATTTTAAGCTTTCCAGACATGATCAAATCATCTTCCACACTGACAGCCAATCTCTGATCAACATCCAAAGTTTCAAGAATTTATCTCCTCAAGGCATAGCTCACTTCTGGCAATTGAGCATTCAAGAAGAAACACTTCTGAATCTGATCAACAGGTCTAGTATTTACTGGAATCTTGTTAATTAACTTTTTGAACTTGGCCAAAAATTCTCTCATAGGCTCATATGACTCCTTGATTTGAGAAATCTGAGCTAAGAAAGCATGCACATCTTCAGCAGGTTTAAAACTCTACTCAAACTAAGTTGTCATGGTATCCCAATCAGTGATGGTCCTAGCAAGAAGATGGTAAAACCAATCTGTAGCATTGTCTTGCAAGGTCTCCATAAACACCTAACAAAGACATCTTCATGTTCAACTCCCAGGACCCCACATGCAATAGTGAAGGCTGCAATGTGTTCATTGGGGTGTATCTTTCCATCACCTCTAAATTTGGGAAAATTCTTCCTGTTACCCCTAAGTAACTCATGCAACAGTTGAGGAAGAACCAGAGGCCCAACTCTTTTTCCCCAAGGTTGAGGTGTTACCATCCTTGGAAAGATTCCTTTAAGTGGAACTGAGACACCAGCAAGAATTAGAGCATGGAGAATAGGGCTAAGTTTTGCTTGAGTAATGATACTACAAGAATCTCTGTCTTTAACTGGAGGTGATGCTTGTGGAATGATCTCTTCTATTTCTTCTTGTTGGAGGAAGTTGAAAATCTTGTTGATCCAAGAGTTGAAATTAGGGATATTCAATTCCAAGAGCCCTTCTACGACGAGTATATCTTAGAGTCTCCAGATCAAAGGAATGATCATATTAGTTGTTCTTTTTAGAAAGGAAATTTGTTAAACAAATTCCCCAGTAGAGTTTCCAAAAACTATTGGGTTTCAGATTAGCACTTAGGATGAAACCAAAGTTAGGGGACAAGTAAGTCCCTCCTCTTTAATGGGAGAGGTTCCTTTATTGAAAGAAGGGGAAAAACCTATATAAAAATGCACAGTATTTCATTCAATGGTGGTTTCCCGACATCCTGAAATGTGATTTATGCCCAGGAAGTTATCAATACATGAGGATAGAGGATTTGAAGAGGGGAGAGAGTCAGAAGAAGACAATACTTTCAAGGAAAAGAGATGGCAGAGAAGACCCTTATATGTATTGAGAAAATGAGATATAGAATAGAACCATCACATTTATAATAGACATATTTCACAAAATAAAAGTTCTAGAAATTATACAAACTAGAACACAAAGTTTCCAAGCACTCAAGGATTAGATGATTCATAGATTAGAACTAGAAAGAAAGAGAAAGTAGAAGAAATAGGGAAAAACCTTTATATTGATTTCTTCCAATTAGAAATTACAGTTCAAGAATAATCAAAATTCCAACTTGTACAATGACTTTGAAAGCCCATGATATAGCTTGCAAGAGATGGTTACAACTTCCTCAAAAAAGAAAGAAATAGTTATAACTTATTCTAATCATTTGTGCCCCTTCAAATTCTTGATTCATAAAGAAACATTAATGGCAGAAGAACAAGTTCAAAAATATACGGCTGTTACATTTGTTTGTCCAGTTAAAACTCATGGGCCTTTTAATTTTCTTTTACAACTTCAAATTTGGGCCACCCATGTGGAAGGAATTAATTGGAAACTGTGATGCCTTAAAACTACCCTGGGGCCGTATATCTGACCCTGGACACAACACCTCATTTAGAACATGCCTCTAGATTTTTCCTTTGAAGTAGCACCAGGCTGACACGTGGAGAGCTACACCAGATCCCTTTATACTTAGCATGTTTGGGGTTTGTTCCTGCTTGACTTATATTGACCCCAAGACACGTGGAGGGATGGCACTCATTTTGAGTTTCTATTTTGGAAGCACCCCTTAAAATTGCACCAAGCTAACGCGTGTCTCCTTCCACCGGGGTTAGAATTTTCAATGAGCCAACTCTGTCTCTCTATTGACCCTAGACACGTGGCAATCTGGCACTCATTTGAAAATTGGCCCTTTGGTTTTACTTCTGAAATCAAATCATTGAGGCACGTGGAGGCCTCTGACCGACCTGCCCATACTTAGTCAATTTTAACTATCAGATCTGTACCTTTTTGGACCTAGGACATGTGGAGGACCAACGCAAGTTTGAGAACTACCCCCATATTTGACTCTTGAAGCTGCGCCGATGAGGCATGTGGCGCCCTCCACTGAAACTTCAATACTTAGCCAATTTTAGCTTATTTTGTCTTCATTTTGAACCAGGGACATGTAGCTGAGCTGGCGCCTATTTAAGGACTGTCCCTTGGACCCTTGCCCCTAGAGTTGTGCCATTTGGACATGTGGAGGCTTCCATTGAATCTCAGAAATATGGCCATACCACATCCAATCAAAGATATACACGTATTACCCGTGGACTCTGGGACAAAAATTAATGGGGAAAATACACCTGCCATTCCAGACTGCGGGAAGAAAATAAATAGAAGGGAAAATACTCCATTGCTACGCCTAATTTAAACTATTCTCCATGAAATAGAAAATTACAAACAATATTAGGCCTGATGCAACTCAATACTCCAAGGAACAGACTCAATTTTTTTTGAAAACTTGACTCCAAAAGAGGGGAATTTTGGGGCCGACATCAGATGGCTCTTTCTGGGGATGACTTGGCTTAGAACAGAGACACAAGGCAAGAACAAGAACTATAGATAACTCTAGGGAAAGAGGACCAGTGCCTTATCCATTGGGAAAAGGATTCAAAAGAAAAACCAATACAAGGAAACACACACAACAAGGAACAAGAAAGAAAACAAGCCAAAAATGGGAAATACCCAAAATAAAACACGAAAGAACGACCAAAGCCAAAACACTGTACAAAATATACAAAAGGACTTCCTAGTCACCTAGGACTTGAACAACTTAAGATACTGCCCACTATAAGGAAGTGGGAGAGGAGAACCATCCATGTAATCAGATAAAAAGAGTTTTCTCCAGCAAAATGTCTGATTCTAAAAGGACCAAGCCAAAGAGAATCAAACTTACCATGGCTTCCTCGTGGATCATGTCTTTTGTCCCAAAGCAGCACAATGTCTCCCACTTGGAAAACTCTAGGTTTGGCTTTCTTGTCGAAACAAAGCCTTCACTTTCAACTGATGAGCTACTATCCTATCCACACTTGCAATTTTTCTTCATCGAGCTTCTGAAGGTACAAAATTCTCTTATCCAAAGAGCTACTAAAACTTGAATCTTCAATGGTTTTCATCAGATGCAAGGCTGGAAATTCCACCGTGACTAGAAGTTGAGCTTCTACACCATACACCACTTGGAAAGGGGACATTCCAATTAGCTCTCTTGAGTGTAATTCTATTAGCCCAAAGTGCATTCATATAGCCTCTTATGCCAATTCCTCTGAGAATCATTTACAAGCTTTCTAACTATAGTTACCAAGATTCTTGTTTGTCAATTCTACCTGTCCATTCCCTTGGGGATAATAATCTGAAGAGTGAGAAAGGGAGATCCCATATCCATAGCAAAATTCCATCATCTCATCAGAAGAAAAGTTAGAAGCATTGTCCATCACAATCTTGTTTGGGATCCCAAACCTGATCAATATGTTTTCCTTAATGAAGTTGCAAACTACCTCAGAGGTAGTGCTCTTGACAGGGATGGCTTCCACCCACTTGGTGAAGTAATCTATGGTAGTCAACACATGAGTATGTCCAGCACTGGAAGATGGATTGAGTTCTCCAATGAAGTCTAAACCCCATTGTTGAAATGACTCTTCAATCACTACAGGCTTGAGAGGCAAAGCAGCCAACTTTGGTCTTCCAACAAACGTTTGGCATGCTTCACATTTACCAACCCATTTTGATGCATCTCTAAATAGAGTGGGCCAATAATAACCAACACGAAGTATTTTATGAGTTGTTATAGCACAGGAGAAATGACCTCCACAAGCCTGGTCATGAAAAGCAGAGAACAACTTCTTTTGTTGTTCCTTGTCTACACACTTCAAAAACCTTCCATCTATGCCTCGTTTTGAACAAAGCATTTTCCCATAGCACATATTGTGCAGACCTCAGTTTGATGGCTCTCTTCTCTTTGGCACTCAAGTGAGATGGACATTCTCCATAGGTCAGAAAGTGAGCAATGTTAGCATACCATACATCCGTTGAGATGAGGAACAAAACAACAGGGGCATCAACCTCATCTTTAGATAACTCCTTGGTAATCTCCCTCAGCAATGAGTTCACACATGCCCTTACCCAAACTAGATTTGTTGGCCTGATATCAAGATCATACTCTTGCACCTTTGCAACCCAATTACCTCTCTTGGTTCCAAATTCTTGCTGAGTAAGAATGGATTTGATTGTTGTATCAGGCACCAACACCACAAAATGAGAATTAAGAATATAAAACCTAAACTGCTTGAACTTTGGCAACTGCAAAAGCATGTTTCTCCATCATGGTGTACTTCAACTCATGAGTTTTCAAGACATAACTCACAAATGAAATCGGGAGCTCGTGATCTTTTAATCATTCTTCTAGGCTAACACAACAACTAAGGTATTTTCAATGACATAACAATAGATAATGAAATATCTGTTAAATTCAGGGCATGCCAAGATTGGAGTCTTTGCAATAGCCTATTTAATGTCCTCAAATGATTTCTTCCCTTCAGAGGAAAAACCAAAAGTTTTCTTCCCTTGCATCATGTGAGAAATGCTCATAGTAAGTTCTGCAAAATCGGGGATGAATCTCCTCAAGAAATTGATCTTACCAAAGAAAGAATGGACACCTTTCTTACTTGATGGAAGAGGAATTTGCTGGATGGCTTGAACTCTTTCTAGGATCAATCTTAATCCCTTCCTTTGAAAAAACATGTCCCAACAACTTTCCTTCTGTGACACAAAACACAGACTTCTTAGGATTTAAAGAAATCCCATGCTCTCTACACTTCTGCAATACTGTTTCAAGGTGTTGGATGTGATCTTTTCTTGCTTTAGAAAACACTGTCAAGTCATCCAAATACACAACAATGCATTTCCCTTTCAAACTTCCGAAAGCCAAGTCCATGTCCCTCTGGAAATTAGCACCAGACATTGATGAGACCAAATGACATCCTCTTGTATGCAAAGGTGCCCCAAGGAGTAGTAAAGGTAGTCTTGTGTTGATCAGCAGTATTCACCTCTACTTGATTGTACCCTGAGAATCCATCCAACATAGATAACATCTCTGAGCCTGTAACAACTTGTAATACTTGGTCCATCATGGGGAGAGGGTAGTTTTCCTTCAAAGAACCCTGATTTAGATTTCTGAAGTCCACACAGATCTGGATCTCACCATTCTTCTTCCTGACAGGCACTATATTAGCAATCCACGTTGAATGGTGGATGGGGAAGATGATCCTAGCCTTCAGAAGCTTTTGTATTTCTTGGAAAATTGTATCAGCTATCTTTGGATTATATTCCTTTGCTTCTGTTTGAAAGGTTTGATCCCAGGTTTAAGAGGAATGAAATGTTGCATTTCTTTAGGCTGAAAAGCCTTAAGATCATCATAAGAGTAAGCCAAAACATCAACATACCTCTTCAACAAATTCACCACAATTCTTTTTTTCTTCTTGAGTGCAGCATTTTCCAATGTTGACCATTTTAGGATCATCAAGACTCCCAATATTCACTTTCTCAGTCTCAGCAGATTGTTGGGCTCCTTGGGAAACTTTAGACTTCATATATCTATCATGTTTATCAAAAAGATCCTCTAAACTCACCATCCCTTTAGGGATTTTGTTTCCTTTTAGTTTGATGCATCCATATTGATCTATCTCTTCTTTGACGCCCTCTTCATTTGATGACACACACTCTCTCGGAAGATTGTCACTTCCTTCAAAGAACAACTAATAAAAGTTATCTCTGAGCTCCATAGAAAGAAATCAAATGCTAGTCATCATTAAAAAACTTGCCAATTATTTGCATTGTCAGACACACTGGGTCTATGGATCATCTCAATGGTGAATTTTTCTTCGAGGAAAATCAGGATGAGGAATTAACAAGAACCTCGAAACAACTAGAGAGTCAGCCCTAGTGTTCCTTTCCCTTGGCATGAACTTTAATGAAAAAAGCATCAAGGAATTCGATGGAATCCTAGACCAGATTCCTATAGTGCTTCAACCTTCTGTTCTTTACTTGATAAAGGTCTCTAACATGATTTACAATTAGCTCTACATCTCCACGAGAAAAAAGGTTCTTCACTCCCATTTACTTCGCCATGATCAACCCAAGAATGAGGGCCTCATACTCAGCAGTATTATTGGTATTTTCAAATTAAAACTTGAAGTAGAAAGGATGAACCTTACCCTCAGGATAAATGAGCACTGACACTAGCTCCAAAACTATCTGAAGAGTGGCTCCCATTAAACTCTAAAGTCCACACATCATTAGGGTCAAGCAACACTCCCTTTGATATAATTGTCTCCTCTTGTGACACGATCATGTAGTCAGGGTCCCATGCCGAGATGTCTGCTTAGAATTAGGAGGTGAAAAATACTTAGGATGAATATCCTCGGAATCGATTTCATACACAATATGAATCTTTTTGGGGGTCTGACAGGCAGTAAATTCTTCACGTAATTTCTAAGTGGTGTGACAGAAGGATCACAGGCATGTGACAACAAGAGATTTGAATGTCACCTTAGCTACCCTCACTTGTAGACACATTCAACAAGGTTATTGCAAGCAACGTCATATAAAGGTTTGAATGATCAACGTGACGAAAAATCTTTTGTCGTGTGTCTGTAGACTTCCTTTTCATCTGATCATCGCGACAACAAAATCTCCGTGTCGCGCATCAAAAAACTCTCTGTCTCGCGTCAACAAGGTTATTAATGCACGTCAACAAGCCTCACTGATGCACGTCATTAAACTTGTTAAGCGCCGTCAATGAACCTCGCTGACGTGTGTCAACGAACCTCACTAACCGTGCGTCAAACACATCGCTGACATGTGTCAATGAACCTCACTGACGTGCGACACACATTAGTGAGCTTCGTTGATATGTGTCAATAACCTTATTGATGCACGACAAAAATATTCTGTCATGCGTCTACAGCCTCCGCCCTCTGATCACGCGACAACAAAATATTCATGTCACACTTCAACAAACTCTCTGTCATGCATCTACTTTCTCTGCACTCATGTCATGCGTCAACAAACTCTCCTTGTCGCACATCAAAAAACTCTCCTATTGTGCATCTGCAACCTCCACCCTCCTGTCATGCATCTGTAGCCTCTGCCCTCCTATCACATGTTTACTGTACTTGATAATACATATGCCCCCCAGGTGGTATGAGTGAGCTAGTAGTGTTCTACCTGGCGAATAATCTAGGATTATATAGGGGAAAGTTTCAAGGGTTGGTGAAGCTGACCCCTAAAAAGAATTAAATTGTAATTTTTTAGGCAAACTGATCATTGACCCGCGCCAGAAAATTCACCTTTTCAAATTTTTCAAAAATGGAATATTTGTCATATTATGAATATTTTCCACTAAAATTATCCCTGCATTTAGTTCCCATGCCCAATGTCGTCATACAATATTTTTCCTTTGGGATCATATGTCTTCTGCACAATATACTTTTCTTGTTTTTCAGGCAGCAACTTCTTCATCTTCCCATTGACAGGGATTAAGGCATGTGACCAATCCATTTGAATTTTCCCCCTACCCTCCTTGCAGAAATTTATACTCAGCAACAACCCATAATGAAGGAAGAATATTAGCTACCAAAATGGTGGCTAAGACCCTTTTCTCTGGAAAAGCAACAAAATCTACTTGTGCATCTTTAATTCTGCCAACCAAAGGTACTTTCATACTCTCCATGGAATAGCAAGAGCCATAAGTGCGGGGTTAGGGTTAGACCCAAATCATGTGCCACTTTTGTAGGCATTACATTATTTGATGCTCCTGAATCTATGACACTAATTACTAAGTTTATGGATAGCTATGAGAAGGGTCACATAGAATGGTTCAATCTTCTCATTAGGGGACGTGACTATAACCACAAGGCTTGATTTAGGTGAAGAAGAGGGAGTGGGGTAAAAGGAATTTGGAAGAATGGGTTGGGGTTCTAGATTTAGAATTTAGAAAGTTAACCATTTTGGCAAAGGATTTAGGATGGGTTTGATAGAATTCTACCTCAGAAATTTGAATCTTGGTCTTCTTAAGATGGTCTATAATATCAAAAGATCTAGATGTGGATGGGGAATCACTACTTGGAGTAGGAGGAGCTTTTTATCGATCAGATTTATCATTTTTTGGACCAATAATTCTTAGAAGCAGAAGTAAAGGAAGAAGGACTAGCAGAGATTACGTTTTGAGTGGAAGTAGTAGGAATAGGAGCTCCTCTTTTTGCAACCACCCGAGATGGTATTGGGGTACTCCTTGGATCTTTTTACAGGTTGTACCACTTTTTCCTTTTTTTTGGTTTGCTCCTGCGGTCATAACAACATATGACTCACTGTTCATGTCAGCCACTACATCATCATATTCATCTTCATCATCTACACCCTTCATGTGGTGAGGAAATGAACCTGAGAATCACCAAGCTCCTCCAGATCTTCATCAACTTCCTCTTCTTGTTCATCATAGAGTCCATTTTCTTCTTCATCATTAGGCTCAAGAACCTCACAAGTAGCATTGACAGACACATTGAGAGGTGGAACTTCAATGGCCAATTTAGTTTGAGGAGAAGGCATGCGGTTCCTAGGCTGAAAATTCTTCCTTGGAACATCTTGATACAGAGCATGCCGAGCCCAATTGTTTCTCGATGGCAATAAGGTCATAAACAAGATTTTGCACCAACTGATCTGCATTACCTTTAGAAGAAGGAGAAGAAGAGGATGCTTTGGATTTGAAAGACTCCCTTTTCAGCTTGCCAGACATGATCAAAACATATTCCACACTGACAGCCAATCTATGAATCAACATCCAAAGTTGCAAGATTTGCTCTCCTTAGGGCATAGCTCACTTCTGGAAATTGAGCATTCAAGAAGAAACACTTCTGAATCTGATCAACATGTCTAGTATCTACTGGAATCTTGTTGATCAAATTGTTGAACTTGGACACAAATTCTCTCAAAGGCTCATGTGACTCCTTGATTTGAGAAATCTGAGCTAACAAAGCATGCACATCTTTAGCAGGTTTGAAATTCTGCTCAAACTGAGTTGTCATAGTATCCCAATTAGTGATGGTCCCAACAGGAAGATTTTAAAAATAATCTACAACATTGTCTTGCAAGGTTTCCACAAACATCTTAACAGAGACGTCCTCATGTTCAACTCCAAGGACCCCACATGCAACAATGAAGGCTGCAATGTGTTCATCAGGGTGTACTTTACCATCACCTCTAAATTTGGGAAAATTCTTCCTGTTACCCCTAGGTAACTCATGCAACGGTTGAGGAAGAGACAGAGGCCCAACTCTTTGTCCCTAAGGCCGAGGTGCTACCATCATTGGAAAGATTGCTTGGAGTGGAACTGAGACACCAACAAGAATTAGGGCATGGAGATTAGGGCTAAGTTGTGCTTGAGGAATGCTACTACCAGAAGCTTTGTCTTCAATAGGAGGTGTGCTTTTGGAATGAACTCTTCTATTTCTTCTTGTTGGAGGAAGTTGAAAATATTGTTGATCCAAGAGTTGAAATTGGGGATCTTCAATTCCAAGAGCCCTTCTACCACGAGTATATCTTAGAGTCGCCAGACCAAAGAAATGATCAAATTAGTTGTTCTTTTTAGAAAGGAAATTTGTTGAACAAATTCCCCAGCGGAGTCACTAAAAATTGTTGGGTTTTAGATTAGCACTTAGGATGAAACCACAGTCAGGGGACAAGAAAGTCCCTCTTCTTTAATGGGAGAGGTTCCCTTATTGAAAGCAGGGGAAAAAACCTATGTACAAATTCACAATATTTCATTCAATGGTGGTTTCCCAATATCCTGAAATGTGTTTTAATCCTGGAAAGTTATCAATACATGAGGATAGAAAAAATTTGACGAGAGGAGGAAGGCAGAAGAAGACAATACTTTTAGGGAAAAGAGTTGGTAGAGAAAACCCTTATATGTATTGTGTAAACTAGATACAAAATAGAACTATCCACGTTTATAACAGGCACAATTCACAGACTCAAAGTTTTGGAAATTGTACAAAATAGAACACAAAGTTTCCAAGAACACAAGGATTAGGTGATTCACAGATCAGAACTAGAAAGAAAGAGAAAGCAGAAGAAAAGGGGAAAAACCTTTGTATTGATTTCTTCCAATTTGAAATTACAGTTCTAGAATAATCAAAATTACAACCCGTACAATGGCTTTGAAAGCCCATGATATAGCTCGCAAGAGATGGGTACAACTTCCTCAAACAAGCACGAAATAGTTACAACTTATTCTAATCATTCACACCCCTTCAAATTCTTGATTCGCAGAGAAATGTTAATGGCAGAAGAACAGGTTCAAAAATATACGACTGTTACATTATTTTTACCAGTTAAAACCTGAGTCATTTGATTTGCTTTTACAACTTCAAAATTGGGCCACCCACATGGGAGAAATTGATTGGAGCGGGCCTACAGACACCTTGAATGTCTACCTTCTGTTTGGCAGGTCCGTATATCTGACCCTGGACACGTGGCGAGCCAACACTCATTTAGAACCTACCTCTAGAATTTGTCTTTGAAGTTGCTCCAGGATGACACATGGAGGCTTCCATTGATTCTTCAATTTAGCCCATCTAGGGTCTGTTCCTATTTTGACTCATGTTGACCCCAAGACATGTGGAAGGCTGGCGCTCATTTGAGTTTCTATTTTTGGAAGCACCCCCTTAAAATTGTGCCGAGTTGACACGTGTCTCCTTCTGCCGAGGTTAGAATTTTCAACGGTCAACTCTATCTCTCCATTGACCATGGACACGTGGAAATCTAGCACTCATTTGGAAACCAAACTTTTGATTTCACTTCTGAAATCGTGCCGTTGAGGCACGTGGAGGCCTCCGCCAACCTGCCCATACTTAGTCAGGTTTTAACGATCGAATTTGTCCCCCTTTTGGACCTAGGACACGTGGAGGACCTATGCAAGTTTGAGAACTGCCCCCATATTTGACCCTTGAAGCTGTGATGATGAGGCACGTGTCACTTTCTGCTGAAACTTCAATACTTAGCCAATTTTAGCTTGTTTTACTTCATTTTGAACCCGAGACATGCGACGAGCTAATGCTTATTTGAGGACTGTCCCTTGGACCCTTCCCTTGGAGTTGCACCCGTTTGGACACGTGGAGGCTTCCGTTGAACCTCAAAATATGTCCAAAACACATCCAATAAGAGATATACACGTATTACCCATGGACTCTGGGGCAAAATTTAATGGGGAAAATATGCCTGCCATTCCTGATTGTGGGAAGAAAATAAAAAGAAGGGAAAAGACTCCACTGTTACGCCTGATTTTAAACTATTCTCCACAAAGTGGAAAATTAAAAACAATACCAGGCTCGATGCGATTCAATACTCCAAGGAAGAGACTCAAAAATTTTGAAAACTGACTCCAAAAGAGGGGAATTTTGGGGCCGACAACAATCCTTTACCCAACAATGGAAAATGACGAAAGACACCATTGCGGGTTTACAAAAACAATGCAAACAATTAAATTTTGATTAATTATGTCCATACCCTTTTAATATGGACATCTTATGCATACCCTTTCCACAGTCTTTTGAGACGCCTAAATTCAACAAATAAAAGGGAAAAACTGATCCAATATAGCATATCAAATAATTTTCCATAGCATGCCACAAAGTGGCATATAACGATAGCTTTCTCTTGTGCCTTTTTCCTAGAATTCTATGAGGAAAAGCTTTGGATTGGTTCTTACACCTTTCAAAGGGATATATTACCACCTTCGTGGACCTCTCAGAGAATTTCATCAAACATTTTTCCCAAAACCTCACTTGCAATAATCAACATACTAGAACTTCTCACAACCAACCTTGGTAATCAATCGCAACCACAATGTCATCACTACTGTTGTCATGGATAATCACAATATGGCCAACATACATGACTAATTAGTCAAAAATTCAATCATACAACCTAGCCAAGAAACAACGCCACATAAAGTTAAACAGAATTTTACACCCCTCGGTAAAATTCTCTCTAGTGTATTTCATCAACTCAAAGTTGCTAGGATGATAAAATATTCCCTTACAAGACCTTGGATTGAAGGATAACCTAAGACATACTGGTATAAACCTCATGCATACTGTGATTTTCATCGCATTGATGGCCACTCAACTGATAAATGTACATATTTTAAGAACTATGTCCAAAACTTAATTGACAACAGAGAGATCTTGACAATGAAGCTCTTGCAACTAATGACATGTCAACTACCACACCTTCAAATGAAGAGTTGATTGTTATTCCCACTTCTATTCATACTGACATTTCACGATATCATTGATGAAGGTCTATTATATCCCCATTCAAACCAATTCATTCCTTCTACTGATTTTCTTCCTATAGTCCAAACAGACATTGAACCTATTTTGGACAACAATCTTCTAACACCTAACGAGAACTTGAATTTACTTCAAAACTCTCTTTCAACACTTAACATGACAGAGGAGGGTCCTTCATCAAATACAATTGAGCTTCATTCCATTCTTCCCATTTCAACTCCTATGCCTAACATCTCTAGTCTTGTTGTCGAAATAAAACCACAACAACTTTGGACACTTACTTCAACGTAACCTTTCATGTCCATTATACCTCACATGATCCATTCTACAAGAATCACATCAATTATGATTCCTACTTGTCAATATATTTGCATGAGCACACTCTATGAGGTATGTATACCCAGGAATACCCTTGTACAAACATTTCAAGTATTAATTGCAAATGTTTTGTCCAATCAATTAATTCACAACCTAGAAGGAGAAACATTGACTATTTCCTCTCTATTGCTTAAAAGGAATCCTGAGTAGACATCTAGAGATAACTATCCTTATTTCCTCACACTCTTTCGATCACAGGTGAATATGTATCTCAAAATATTCCTTGTATCAACAATCTTCTTCTAACATCACATATGTCATTCGATCGCATCAAAAACTTACCTAATCACACATCCTTTGACTTGGGTCATGTCTGCCCAAGTCTAGTATTTTAGGACCCAATGAATCGTTTAATTCAATCTTTTGACTTGGCTCATGTCCTCCCAAGTCTCATATTACAGGACTTATCGAAATTTTGGTTTCACTCCTTTGACTTGGTTCATGTCCATCCAAGTCCCATATTTCAAGACTTATCAAATCTTTTGATTCTCCCTCTTGACTAGAATTTCATCTACACAATTCTTGTATCTTAGGACCATTCAGCTTCAATAAACATTGACCTTTTTCTTGACGAATCCATTTCAAACCTTCATTCTCCAAAATTCAGAAAACTCAAAAATCATAAAAAGAGAATAAAACTTTGTATTAGAGCTTTGTTTGCCAATCGAAAATGGAAAATTGTGTACAAATAATGTTACGCATTCCATCTATTGACAGATACCTTAATCATACCATTATCATGTATTGACCTTCTTCACGTATTACGACACATGTTAACCTTGTTCTTCTTGGGCATTTTGTGTCTTGTCTTTGTTATGTTTCTTATCATTCCAGATATTTTTACCTACGGTTTTGTCTTGAAGCTTACTGATGGAAAATCCTCCTTTCGAATAATCTCTCTCTTTAATTGATAACACTAAACTTCTTTACCTGGTCCTTTTTTACTTCTCATCTCAATCTACGGTGTTGAACCCTTGCGTCCTACTAGTCGCATGAGGCTAAGACTTGGGGGTAGAATGTTCCTTCCCAACAAGCACGCTATCAACATACAAGGAAAAATTTAATCAATCTAAAAAATACAAAAAATTATAAAATCAATACAAATTTCTTCCTCCATAGTCTTCGTTGATAAGCTCATACTTCTTACTGGCAGTCTGAGACTGGGAATGGAGAAATCCCTTACTCTCCTACTTGTTGTCTTCGGTGTTGAGCCATTTCCTTTTATTGATGGCATGGGGTAACATGTAGGAGGTCCTTCATAAAAATCAAAAAATAATTAATTAATTAATCCTTTTATGAAATCTAAATCAAATTGCTTCATCAAAAACATCCTAGGAAGTAATTTAGTTGCTCATGTTACAATGAGACACCAATTACTTCAACCAGATTTTTCCAATCAGTAGGCCATCAATGGATCTGAGTCAAGTCAAAACCTATAAAGTGGAATCATCTTATAATCGGTCACGTAATCTTAGCTGGAGATGAGTTACGTGTTTCTCATATGGATCATTGTTACAGCTTATGTCATCACATCCTTTCTCTTCACCCTTAATATATCACTATTCGTCTCATTTTCACGTCCTTCTTGGCTATCAGTGATGAGCCCTCACATCTTCCTAGTTGCATGGAGCCACGAGTGGAGTGACACACCCTAATCATTTTATCATCTACATTTCTATGAATGGAATGGAATGTTTTTAATTAATTGTACCTGCTTTCAAGTAGTGTACATTTTATCGAGTTGTATTATACAAAAAAATCAAAAATGTCTCTCAAAATTTAAAAAACAATATAAAATTGTTCAAAACACAAAAACAATATAAAATTATCCAAAACTCCAAAAATAGTTTCAAACGGTCATAATCAAAACATTCAGATAATGTTTGACAAAATTTCATCAACTGGATAACACAGTTCAACACCTTCGCCATTTGATGGTGCTCCTCACTATTGTTCTAGAACATATTCATCTTTATTGAGCATGGTGTATATCTATTCCCGAGGAAATCATTTACCCTTTCACAATATAAATTTGTCTTGGGGCACACTTGGATTTTACATTTTAATCCAATACAGATCAAACTTCAATGGGACCTGACAAGAGTATCTTTCAGAGTATCTAAGTATCACTCCACTCTTCACCCTGGTCCAATCCTCTCACGTGCTAAGCCATCACTTGGGGGCATTCAAATATGTCTAGTTCTTCAATGTGGAACACATTTGGAGTGTTATTAGATGTCATTTTTAGACATTCTGCTGTACTGTTGCAGTTTGTTAACATTGTGACAATGCTTTTTATTCTTTCAATTTGTCATTGAGTTTTACTTTGTTTATCTTTAATGTGGACCAATTGTAGGAAATTTATTCACATCCTAGTTCACATATAACTTTAGTGTGGTTCTTTCTTGTTCATATTGGGTTTCTTTCTATTAGTTATTTTATATATTTTTGTCATTTGCACATTTTTGGTTTTCCTCTTAATTTATTTAAGCTATGGAATGTCTTCCTTTTTGTTTGTATTTGTATTTCAAAACTTACAAAAATCCAGAAAAAAAAAATGAAATATTTCAAAAATCCAAAAAAATCATCACAAAACTTGTGGACAAAAATTCACTTATCACAAGAATCCTACAATTGGAAAACCCTTTAAAGTGAATTATTCGACATCGCAATACAATCTTGATAAATATCATATTTTTATCTATTACCCTAGTGACTGTTCCAATCTTACAACTATCATTTTCTTCCCTTTGCATGATATGCTAACTCTGCTTGAGGAAAGTCCCAAAATTGTTTTTCCTTCGTGATATAACTTCACCTGGGTCAATTTCAACTTTGATCATTTACACAACAGATTCAGCAAGAATATCATAAGGAGTCACTTTAACTCCACTCTTCTAGTCTAATCATATTCCCACTTGGGAGCATTTGTATCTACTTAGTCATCATTGTGGCATGCATTAAGGGCATGGATTATTGTCTTCTTTTCTAACTTTGTGTTGCATTGTTGATGTTTATGCTTTTTTGGATCCCTTATAAGTAGTGTGATTACATTTTGGTTCCTTTATAACCTTGGTGTCGACACCTACTTTGTATTTTGGGTTTGTTTTCCTTTTTATATTTTCTTTGTTATGTGTGTTTTTTTATGCGCATTTGGGTTACCCATCTTGATTCTTCAATATAATGGTGATGACTCTATTGTGAAACAATAAAAATTAGGTTGCTCTAAAAATTACTCTCCAAATAACACTCATGCTACGAACACAGTCCTTTCCTAGCTTTGTTCTAATCCCTTACTTTCTTCCTATCAAGCGGTTGTCCTCTGCCTTGCTGTGCCATCCACCCAATTAAGGGGGCATTCCTCTACCATTATGCTTGTTGGGGCATCCCAATGCTTCATAATTTTTCATTTGTCGATCTGCATGTGTCTACTATCTTTAAAGCACTATTACTTTGCAATAGCACTTTAAAGAGGGGAAAAATGTAGACACCCCAAAATTACACTTTTATTTCCACTTGTTCCCAGTTATATTCTAGTACACCTTTTTAATCACCCATTTGCGATTAATTCATTAAATTAACACACATTGTACCCCTTTGGATTAATTAAATTAATTGTGTGTATCCTTAGTACCCCTTTAGATAAAAGAATTGTTATTTATTAATTAAATAATTAATTAATTAAGTGTGTGCACATTCTAGTCATCTACCACTTGCTCAGACTCCACTTGGACTCCTTATCTTTATCCTAGTTAACTGCACTTCTAGAATCCTAGATATGTGGGAGCAATTAAAATGCACGTACAACCACCTTTCTGAATGCAGCTTTTTGTAATTTGGTTATCACACCCGGTTGTACAGATAATATATCAGATCTAAGCATACATGCAAATAAAAGTGGATATTCTACTAGAAGAAATATACAAAACAAGAGATATAAATCAACACCAGATTTAAAGTGGTTCACCCAATGTGGGCTACATCCACCAAGAAACAAGCCAATCTACTATCCAAAGCTTTGACAAGATATACAATGAAGATTTGCAATCTTCCACACCTCTCAGATGTACAATATTATCTTTCACCTAAGCTTTTGCTTCTTTTCCAAGAATTCTCTCTCTCACAATTATTCTCACAATAATCATCAATTTTTGCACAGGTTGTACATATATATTAATCACATCTAAGCATAAAAGCAATCAATACAGAAATAAACATAGAAGAAACAATACACAAGATTTAACATGGTTCACCCAATGTGGGATGCGTCCACCAAGAAATAACCAATTTATTGTCATAGAGGAAATACAATGAAGATTTGCAATCTTCCACACTTTCTTGGATGTCCTATACTTTCTTCTCTACAAATTTCTCTTCTCTCAAAAGGAAACTTCTCTCATAATCTTAATTAAATTCTTCCTTCTAAACCCTAGCTTTACTGCATCTACAATCTTAGGGAAATTTAGCTGATGTCGGTTACAACCATTAGATTCACTTTACAAATAAAGATAGATATAATTCCCATAACTTAATTATAATAGTCACGCATAGGCAAACGACGCCGGTTAGCTTTAACCAATGCCGGTTAGCCCTAACCGATGCCAGTTCCTCCTTGCCCGACCGATACCGGTCCATGGGTGACCGACGACAGTTCGTCAATCCGACGCCGATTACTATGTATTCCAACAAGTCTACAACAATCATGCCCACTTGAAGTGATTAATTACTCCACCGTACTTAATACATCGTCCTAATTCTGAGATAAATTTCTTCACTATACCATATAACTCCATCTTCTTCAAGTCTCAAACTCGAAGACCAATAGAAGTGGAGTGTAGCTCTAAATTCTCCTTTGCCTAATAGCTTCGTTAGCATATCTGCAAGGATTTTCACTTTGTATTAATCTTTCTATAGACTTCAGCTACCCATCCTTCAATACCTGCCATATGAAGTGATATCTCAACTGGATGTGTTTTGTTCTAGAATGAAACGCTAAGTTATTTTCTAGATGAATTGCACTTTGACTATCACTGTACAATCTGTAATCCTCTTGATCTCTTTTCCCAACTATTTCCATGAACTTACTCATCCATATCATCTCCTTGCTAGCCCCTATAGCTGCAACATACTCAACCTCTGTAGTAGATAGGGCCCCAACCTTCTGTAATCTTGAAATTCAGCTAATTTTTGTCCCACCTACTATTAAAATATATCTAGTAGTGCTCCTTCTACCATCCAAATCTCCATCTATATCTGAATCAACATAGTCACATAATGAAATATCTGAACGTCAATAGCATAATTACATTCTAGATGTTCATTTCAAATACCTGAGTATCCATTGGACTGCTTTCCAGTATTCTTTACCTAGATTGGCCATATATCTACTCACAACTCTTACTACCTTTGCAATGTTTGGTCTGGTACAAACCATAGCATACATAAGAGTCCCAAATATTGAAGTATATGGCACTTGTGTCATGTATTTGACCTCCTCATGTGATGATGGACACTGATATTTATTCAATTTGAAGTGTCCAGCCATAGGTGTACTAATAGGTTTTACATTCTGCATCTTGAACATTTCTAACACCTTGTAGATATAATCCTCCTGAGACAAATACAATTTCTTGTTCTTCCTTTCTTTATGTATTTGCATCTCAAGGATTATTTTTTTAGCTCCTAAATCCTTCATAGAAAATGTGTGAGCTAGATTTCCCTTAATCTCACCAATGTCATGCATACAAGATCCTACAATAAGAATATCATCCGCATACAATAACAAAATAATATAACTCCCATTTCTAAACTTATTGAAATAAACACAATGGCCAAATTCACATCTCAAGTAACCATGCTCATGCATAAAACTATCAAACCTCGTTGTACCAATGCCTTGGAGCTTACTTGAGCCCATATAGACTCTTTTTCAACCTACACAATAATTTCTCCTTACCCTTGACTTCATACCCAAGTGGTTGTTGCATATAAATCTCTTCATCTAAATCACCATGAAGGAAAGTCATCTTCACATCTAGTTGCTCTAAATACACATCCTCTACTACAACTAAACTCAATATAGTACAAATAGAAGTTGTCTTTACAACAGGAGAAAATATTTCTCTAAATTCAATACCTGCTTTCTATGTAAATCCCTTTACTACAAGCCTTGCCTTGTACCTTTTTTGTCCACCATCTTCTTCCTTGATCCTATAAACCCACTTGTTCTACAATGTCCTCTTACCTGCTAGTAACTTAACCAAATCAAAATTTTAGTTCAGTTCCAAGGAGTCCATCTCCTCATCCATGCCATGCTCCCACTGGGCATGGGTCTCATCCTGCATTGCTTCTTCAAAACTTTTTAGTTCACCATTATCAGTCAATAATAAATAAAATAGAGGTGTAAATATTTCATGAGGTTTACTTATCCTATGTGACCTTCTCACAGGAGTTTGGGGTATTATATGCTCATTCTGGACCTCCTAGACATTTGTATCCAAATCTGTTAGTGACCGAAACCGATCACCAGTAACTGACGTTGGTCCTGCTCTTCTATAACTAATACCAGTTTTGTTGATCGATGTTGGTCAGGGGTCAACTGACACTGGTTACTGTGTAACCCTATCGGTATTACTTTTAAATACAAGAGTTCATTTTTATTCCCAAACTTCTCAATCGATTCATCCTTGGGTACCAAAATTTGATCCTTGTACATTCTCTTTTCATTACATTCAATATCATGACTCCTAATAATTTTAGAATTCTCTAAATCCCAAAAATCAAATCCAAAATCACCAAATTCATAACCAATGAAAGTGCATTTCTTGTAATTTGCATCTAACTTTTTCCTGTTTTCCTTATCAATATGCACAAAATCTTCTGAACTAAAAAAATTAAGAAAAGATAGATCTATCTCTTTTTCGGTCCAAGCTTCCTTTAGTATTCCTCCATCTAGTGAACTTGAAGGCCCATAGTTAATCAAATAAACTATTGTATCAACTATTTGTGCCCAAAATTGCAAAGGCAATCTAGAATGTATCATCATACTTCTAGCATGTTTCATGATTATCCTTTTCATTCTTTCTATAACACCATTCTCTTGTGGTTTTCTTAGAACCATTCTTTCTCTATGTATCTCATTCACTGAACAATAATCATTGAAATATTTTCTATAGTATTCACCACCATTGCCAAATATAAGGCACTTCAACTTTGAATTTTTTTCATTCTCAACAAGAGCTTTCCATTTTTTTAAAGTTTCAAAAAAATCATATTTATGTTTAATACAATAAACCCATTTTTTTTTGTAGCATCATCAATGAAAGTAACATAATATTAGGATCCTCCATGAGAAGCTACCTGAGCTAGTCTCCACACATCTGATTGTATAAGCTCCAATTTCTGCTCCTTCTTATTTGCCCCAACTTTGAGAAATCTTACTCTCTTTTGCTTTCCAAAAACACAATGCTCACAGAAATCAAGATCAAAATATTTGAAATCTTATAACTTACCCTTAGCCTTTAAGATTTGAATTTTTTTTTACTCAAACGGCCCGACCGATTATGCCACATACATGCATTTGAATCTGAAGTAGATAATGCAGAAAAGGAATCAGTAACACAGGTAGATAAATATAATGTTCCTACCTACTTACCTCTTGCCACATCAATAACACCCTTGGTGACTTTCTAAGAGTCTCCTATAAATGTAATTATGTAACCAACTTCACCTAGTTGCCCTACATAAATAAGATTCCTCCTAAGGCTTGGTACATGCCTCACATCTTTTAATGCTCATGTATTTCTATTATACAATTTTAGATGAACTTCCCCTTTACCAGTAATACTGCAAGGTTCATCATCACTCAAATAAATGTTAGGTCATAAGGGATAAAATATGCGGAATAATCCCTCACAGAATCGCAACAGTAGAAACTAATATGCAGAAATTATTACAGATCTCAAATAAAAGTGCAGAATAAAATAACACAATACAAAGAGATAATATTTAATGTGTTTCACCCAATTTGGGCTACGTCCACCAAGGATCACTTGCTCATATTTTATTACCAGCTACCACTCTCTCAATACAATACCTAGATCTGTTTGGAGCTATGCTCAACAAACTCTACAAAATTCACACCCGAATTCAAAACACATCTGTAATGTTACATTATACCTACCATATACACAAAACCATATAAATAGACAACTACTTAAGTATTTTTACAAAACCGTGGGTATCAAAACCATGGCCCAAAACCGTCCCATAAACCTATGGGTCAAAAATCTCGCCCATCTGAGAAAAGCATGTTTCTCCGTATATCGGGCATGTTTTAAAGCCAAAAAAAATTCAGGGGCATAGTGAGACAACTATGGAAAGTGTACATTACTCTTAGTGTATAGTCTTCAACACTTCCTCACATGAAAACAAACTCCACAACCTAACAATAAACATGCCCAAAATTGTCATGGACATAATTTCTGAAATAACCCTTATTAGGGGTTGCATGGAAAGAAGCTCATGAATCTAAAACCCATAATTCAATTCAATTATTAATAAAATCATCTTACATTACCTTTGATGCAGCAAGATTTGTTTCTTTACCTTTTTCTGGTTATTGGTTCTCTTTATCCTTTTGACCAACAATTTTTCTTTACATGTCCTTTCTTTCCACATTTCCAACAAGTAATTCCCCTTACCTCTAGATTTAGATATGTTATCCCTTGATTTTGATTTATCATTACTCTTACTCTTGGATCTCTCCTTCTTCCTGCCTCTGCTTTCTACATTTAAAGCATTCCCAGATGACGATTTTGATGTACTTTTCCTGTGAATTTCTTTATTCAATAGTATACTAACCACATCATCAAATTCAAAATATTATTAGCAGATGTTATATTACTAACATCCATTACCAAGTTATCCCAACTATCAGGCAAAGAACATAAGAATAGAAGTGATTTCACTTCATTATCAAACAGTATATCAACTGATTTTAACTAATTTACAATAGATCTGAAATCATTCAAATGACTAGATGCAGATACACCTTCATGCATCTTAGAACTAAATATTTCTTCATCAAATAAACTTTATTTGAAGCACTAGGTTTTTCATATAAATTAGCAAGAGATTTCATTAACCCTACCGTAGAATTTACTTCTGTAATATTCAAAGCCACAGATGTTTCCAGACTCAATCTTATATATCCCAAAGCCTTTCTATCAAGAATATTCTATTATTCATCATTCATCTTCATAGGTATAAACTTCTCATCCAACGGTAAATACAAATCTCTTTGATACAGATAATCCTCAATTTGTATCTTCCATAATTGATAATTTCTGTCGTCAAACTTCTCTACCTTGAGTAAATTAGAAAACCCTCAATCAATCAGAAAACCATTTTTGTAACTCCCACTCAATCAGAAAACCCTCTATGAGTAAATCTATCAACACACAAAACTCTCAAAAAAATATTTGATACTAGTTGTTGGGGTTAGCACACTGGTTGTACAGATAATATATCAGATCTAAGCATACATGCAAATAAAAGTGGATATTCTACCAGAAGAAATATACAAAATAAGATCTATAAATCAACACCAGATTTAATGTGGTTCACCCAGTGTGGGCTACATCCACCAAGAAACAAATCAATCTATTATCCAAAGCTTTGACAAGATATACAATGAAGATTTATAATCTTCCACACCTCTCAGATGTATAGTACTGTGTTTCACCCAAGATTTTACTTCTTCTCCAGGAATTCTCTCTCTCACAATAATCATCAACTTTTGCAAGTTATTCTTAATTATTACTTCTAAACCCTAGCTTTCATGCTTATATAGTCATATACAAACTTAGGGCACTTAGTCATGTAATTACAATATATAGATCGATTTAATACTAAAAATAGATCTAATTCTTGTAAGTTAATTACATGGAAAGAAGCTCCTGAATCTAAAACCCATGATTCATTTATATTATCTAAAGAAATAATAAGAGCATCTTGTATTACCTCTGATGCAATAAGATTTGTTTCTTTACCTTTTTCTGGTTGTTGGTTCTCTTTATCCTTTGACCAACAATCTTTCTTTGCATGTCCTTTCTTTCCACATTTCCAACAAGTAATTACCTTACCTCTGGATTCAGATATGTTATCCCTTGACTTTGATTTCCCATTACTCTTACTCTTGAATTTCTCCTTCTTCCTGCCCCTGCTTTCTACATTCAAAGCATTCCCAGATGGTGATTCCTTTGTACTCTTCCTACGAATTTATTCATTCAATATTATACTAACCACATCATCAAACTTCAAAATATCATTAGCAGATGTTGTATTACTAACACCCATTACCAAGTTATCCCAACTATCAGGCAAAGAACATAAGAATAGAAGTGTTTTCACTTCATCATCAAATAGTATATCAACCAATTTTAACTAATTTACAATAGATCTAAAATAATTCAAATGACTAGATGCAGATCCACCTTCATGCATCTTAGAACTAAATAGTTTCTTCATCAAATAAACTTTATTTGAATCAATAGGTTTTTCATATAAATTAGCAAGAGATTTCATTAACCCTGTCGTAGAAGTCGCTTCTATAATCTTGGAAGCCACAGATGCTGTCAGGCTCAATCTTATAGATCCCAAAGCCTTTCTGTCAAGAATATTTCATTCTTCATCATTTATATTCATAAGTCTAAACTTCTCATCCAATGGTAAATACAAATCTCTTTGATACAAATAATCCTCAATCTGCATCTTCCATAATTGATAATTTCAGTTGTCAAACTTCTCTACCTTGTATTTGTTTTCTTCTACCATTGTTGTAGTTCCCACTTAATCAGAAAACCCTATGTGAGTAAATTTATCAACACACAAAACCCTCAAATAAATCTTTGATACCAGTTGTTGGGGTTAGCACATTGGTTGTACATATAATATATCAGATCTAAGCATACATGCAAATAAAAGTAGATATTATACCAGAAAAAATATATAAAAAAAAAAGATATAAATCAACACCAGATTTAACGTGGTTCACCCAATGTGGGCTACATCCACCAAGAAACAAGTTAATCTATTATCCAAATCTTTGACAAGATATAAAATAAATATTTACAATCTTCCACACCTCTCAAATGTGCAGTATTGCCTTTCACCCAAGCTTTTACTTCTTCCTCAATAATTCTCTCTCACACAATTATTCTCACAATAATCATCAACTTTTGTAAGTTATTATTTATTATTACTTCTAAACCCTAGCTTTCATGTTTATATAGGCGTATACAAACTTAAGGCACTTAGCCATGCAATTACAACATATAGATCTACTTTAATACTAAAAATAGATCTAATTCATGTAAGTTAATTAAAACACCCACACATAGGTAACCAACACTGGCTAGCCCTAACCGATGTCAATTCCTCCTTTCCTGACCAATGTTAGTCATAGGTGACCGATGTCGGTCATAGGTGACTGATGTCGATCCCTCCATAGTTGATGTCAGTTACTATGTTTTCCAGCAAATTTCATATTGCATGCTAATCCGAAGTAATTGAGCTCCAAAACTCAACACTTTTTGCAATTAATTCATTTACTGCCCCCGGCACTATTGCAACTTCCCACCATGCCATTTTTAGCATATTCAGTCATCCAGGTATAACCAACTTTAACTACTTCTACCTCTATAAATTGCAGGCTTACCTTCCTTACAAATCCTCTTGAATTTGAAGTACAAAAAATCTGTTGAATTCTTTGTGTTAATAGCATTTTCATTTTGTATTTGGAGATTACTTAAGAGCATCTACAATCATTTTTGACATCCATTTTGCAAGGTCTTACAGGAGACCCTTATTTGAGGTTTGCACAGAAGGTTGCTGAAAGGTTTACATTGTTTGTTTATCTTTCATTCTTAGATAATTTTTCTATGCTTACACATGCCGCATGTAAATTTTTGTATCTATGATCACACTAAAAAAATTCATGAACGTGCATGTGTGTATAATAATGATATATAAGAAAGAAAGCTAACAGATGTAGTAAATTGATCATGTAAAACACTATTAAGAAAAATTAAATGCCCCCAAGATAATGTAGTATCCTGTGGGTGGGTGGAATGGAAAACAAGATGGAATGATAGGAGCAACGTGCCCCCCAAGTGTTTGGAAATGTATGCAATGAATTTCATTTTGTTTCCCCCCCTCAACAATCAAGAATGAACCGTAAACAAATGTGCATCATCGGGAAATGGTCGAGTAGTGTCTGTTATGTCTAGTGCGTTGTGATGAGTGTGTATGTGTAGTGGCAATGAAATGCAACATGTGGAGAGATGTGAGTGGACCCTATAGCGTAAGTGTACACCATGACTTGGTTGAATAGAGGAGTGATGATTTAGCCCTAAGTGTATATCACGATAGAATGAGTGTATGGTGGTGAGATGAATGGAAAGATGTGTGTGGCAACTAGAGCCTAAGCGTATACCACAACTTGTTGCATGGAAGAGTGATGATTTATCCCTAATTGTATATCACAATAATATGAATGGATGCGAATGTGTCCTATAGAAAGGTGCATGTGGACCCTATAGCGTAAGCATATACCACGATGTATGGGAGGTGTGAGTGATGATTTATCCCTAAGCGTATATCACTACCTGATGGAAGAAGAAGGTGACGATTTAACATATAGCGTATGTCATTACGAGATGTGTGATGAAGTTGGATGGAGTGTAAATGAGTATAAGGTGGATAAAGGAAGGTGGTGGTTTAGCACTAAGTGTGGAACATTACGTGATGAATAAGAATGAGGTGGTGATTTAACCTAAAGCAAATACCACTATGTGATGAGTAGGATAAATGATGATGTAATAGAATGATGTAGGAGAGGATAATAGAATGTGTAATGATAGGATGTAATACGATGATGAGAAATTGAAAAGAGTGGTGATTTAACCTAAGGTATATACCACTATGGTATGTGATGTTGTGTGTGGGTGACAATATAGCCTAAAGCATTGGTCACTAGTCTGGTGAATGTGGTATGATGACATGTCACATGTAGGTAAGGTCCATTTGATTAGTACCCTCGACAGTTGAGTATGGACCAATGAACTAGAGTGCATCATAGGGTAATGAGTGTAGTGTGTACAACAACATAGTGTAGGTAAACAAATTGTGGATATGATGTGTAAATGCATGGTAGCATGTAGAAAGTGTGATGATAGGGGTAGATATAAATAGAATATGTAGTAATAAAATGTAGAGTGAGGCCCATATATGAAGGCAACCTAGCGTAATATGTCAAATGTATAATGTATATAGGATATGTAATGTAGATGGATTATGCGACGATGAGAAAAACTAGACCCGAATGGAATGGAATCTAGCGTAACATGTAGAATGTAGATGATAGATAAGTGTGTGATGGGAACTAAGAAATGTAAGAGATGTATGATGTGTAGGCTATATAAGATGTGGATGTAAGTGGAGATAGAATATATAGGGATGAGAGGTAAATCTATACCCAAATGGATGCAAAACTAGACGCATATGAGATGATGAATATTGTAGCATGTAGGATATAGATGATGTATAAATGACTAATAGATGAGATATGTATAGGATAAGGTAGGATGTAGATGATGGTAATATAATGGAAGTGTGTCATACCTACAGTGCAGTGTGTGGGGTTCAGTGTAATGGTATTCACTTAATAATCGAGTGTGAATAGAAGCACAAGAGTGTGTCATTGGGTTACGATGGTGCTATGACGCGTGAGATAGAAATGACGATGATACTGATTAAGTAAATAGTGTAAGATGATAGAATTACATGAGAATAGAAAAAGGGGGGGGGTGAGTATGTGTTTTGATATGCCCGCTGGCAGTAGTGTGTGTGGGACTAGGTGAACTCATCAAGGAGATTGTCATCCTCTGGATCAAAGTCAAAGGCGTCAAAATTGGCAACTTGGTAGGCTATAGTTTGAGGTTGATCACGTAACGAGCTAGTGAGAGACATACGGTACATTCCCGTAACATATTATTCGTCGTTGAATAAGGGATGTGGGCAACCATGTGCATACCATCGAGTGCAATTAGGTGAATAACTAAGAAAGGAACTATTGCAAATGACAATACGACCAAAAGTCATAGGTAATGAAATATCAGTGTGACTGGGGTCTAAGGTACCGCCAATGTAAGTAAGCCAAGAGTCCCCTAATGTGAGTAGAGAAGCACAAGGGGTATGCGGGAGATAGACTAAAAGATCAAACACACGCAAGCCATAAGCGGCAGTGATGGTGAAAAAACCATAATATAGATGAGAAGCATGAGTATATGATTGAAGGTCCTCAAAATTAAAGCCAAGATGAGCTAGACCAGCATGAGAGAACAGATGGTTTCGTCATATGTGGGGTCGAATGGAACATGTTCCTAATAAGAATCATGAATGAAAATCATACATGTAAAAAGGGGTGTGAGCTAGTGGTGAAGACGAAGAGGGAAGGGTAATGTGTATGGATGGAACAATACAAGCGGATGTGGAATGCTAGTAGTAATAGGAGATAGTTTAGAAAGGGATAGCATCTAGTAAACAAATAATGCCTTCATGCGGAGTGGTGGTAAATGAGGCTGATCATCCATAAATTTAGGTTCATCTATAGTGTCAATTGCGAGGAATATGTATACTAGTGTGAGGGTCATGGATGCAATATTGGAATGGATCACGAATCACAGAATATAGAATACTCAATACGTTCATGCAGGAGCTTGACACAATGGTGTGTACTGTAGAAGCAACGGTTTGCATGACATGAAGCCATGGCCTTCCTAAGTAGGAAATTATATAAAACATGGGAACTCAATGAAAAATAAAACTGCAGGGGAGAATCTTAGGACCGAAAGTGAAAGGGAAGCTAACATGGCCTAGACATGGACAAACAGAACCATTATAAACACGGAGTGAAATGAAATAAGGGCTAATGTCATGAGTAGAAAAACCTAAGAATTGGAGAAAGGACATATGACACTAGATTAAGCTTATGAGCTATTATCGATAAGAGTACTCTTGATAGTAACATTGTAGATGTGAAGACGTGATGTAAAGTGGTGGGTCATTGTCAAAGGGATGAATGTCAACGGGAGGATTTCCCTGGAATGTTGTATGTTGAGAAAAGGCCTTGGAAAATGTGTCATACAGGGAATCTGGATTTATGTCAGCAGAAAACATCGGTAGTAGAAAAGAGAGTTTGAACATGAGTGAAGAAAATCAGGATGGGTAAGCAGGTATTCAGTGATGGAGATATTCATGATGGTGGAATGAAAAAATCCCTAGAAGGTTGGCAGAAAGAGACGTCGGGTTCACCAAAATGATTAACTAAAATAGAAACTATATGGAGTAGGAAAGTAGTTACCCTAGTTAATATAATTAGGAGGACTAAAACACTATAATAAAATACAGTAGAATAATATGAAGTAGATACAAATAAATTATTCTAAGTAAAATGAAACCCTAGATGTGTAAGATAAGGTAGAGAGAAATGACTTAGCTTGATTTGCTGAAGATGGTTGTACAGTTATCACAGATCTGAGACATAAAATTTGGAAGTGCAGATGAACACTCAGGGACCCTGCGAAGGGTAGAATGTAGAAGCATTATGAGTAATTTGAGGTGCATGGATTTGTATTGGAGTGTACTGGGGCACCCTATTCTACAATTTGGGCACTCTGATACACTGTAAATGCTCAAAACCTAAGTTCAACTAGTATGGTTACAAGTTGGTTCTGAAACCTTCCTTGTTTGTCATGCTAGATCTTTAGGATGAGCTGGGAAAATTATTTACAACGCAAAGAGAACTATCAAACCCTAGAAAAATAAAACATACAAATGAGTGGTTCAAATTGACCTCATCCACCAAACTAGTTGACTTATCACTGAGCGCTACACTACATTTTAGACCCAAATGTAGTTCTAGTGTGTTTGTGTATGTCATGCCTAGGTGCTCTCTCATGTTAGTCGTACTTTGTGAAGTAGCAAGAAATATTAACTATAGAAAATGTAAATATCATGTGTGCATGGAATAAAATAAAATCCCTCCCCCTATGAAGTGTGTGTGATGCATATCTCCTAGCCTTGATGCATGACACTATGTGGATGCAAGTGATGCAATGGATGCAGCCCTAGATGAAGTGATAGTAGTGTGTAATGAGCTATCACCTGATGAACCTCATTATGGTGTTTATAACTTTATATTTATAGGGCTCTCAAGCTTGATTTCATAATTAATCTTGATAAGGACAACCAGAGAAAAATATAAAGATGAACAACAACTAGAAATGACCCAAAAAGGAGACAAAAGAGGATTTACACATATCGGGGTGCCTAGAGTGGGATTTGGGACACCCCAGTACAGGCATGAGGTGCCTTGATTTATGGATAGAATGTCGGGGGAAATTGCAAAATGGACATGGATAAGTGCTAGAAAATACACGGGAACTATGAAATAAAATATAAAATAAAGATGGCCAAAATGTGGGATTAATTAGTACTTTGTACACTTGATAACCTTCTAAATAGTAGTATAAGACTAGGTCAAATTATGTGTAAAGTGCATAATTTTGTGTCTACACATCTCAATAATTCTGGTGCTAAAAAATAAAGAAGGATACGAGTAGCCAGTTGCCTTCTTCAATCAAAACTTGGAGTACTATGAGGTGAGGTACCCCTTCATTGAGAAACATGTCCTCGTAGTTGTTAGGATTTTGAAAATTTTCAAGCATTTGGTCTCAAATAATAGAATCTAGCTTCTAGTGTCCCATGTCAGGGTCAAGTATTTCCTCTTGAAAAAATATTTGAATGATAAACAAGTAGGTTGGATCACTTGTGTCATGGAGTATGACATAGAGATTAAAGTCGCCAAATTGGTCCTTGGAAATGGGTCGTGTAAGAAGTTGGCTTCTAGTCAACATGTTAAGGGAAGTGATCAAGAAGAGGATGTTTTAGTATTACAGGATGATTAGGAACAAGTAGATGATAGCATGCATACTCCTTGCTAGACTTCGGGATATAATATACTTCTTACAAAGAGGTTTGTGCCCTCCAGGGATGAGCAAGGAAAAAATAATATATTTCAAACTTCAAGTTATTCTGCATGTTCTGATTGAGGGTGTTTTGTTCAAGGACGTGAATGCAGTTCTATTAAGGTGCATTAGAACAAACCAAGTTGAAAGGTTGTTGCACAAATTTCATGATGAAGAAGTTAAAGGTCATTTTTATCCATGAGTAACAGCTCTCAAGATCACGAGAGCTGGTTATTATTGGCCTACACTCATTAACAAATGTTATGCTTGGGTCAAGAAATGTAAAAAATATGCATTCTTCACGGGCAAGGAAAAGCTAGCAGCACTGCCACTTCATCCCATTTCAGTTGACCAACCTTTCATACAATGGGGATTGGACTTCATTGGGGTCATTAATCCCAATTATATCCAAGGTCAAAAGTGGATTCTAACTGCGACAAACTATTTCACCAAGTGGACCGAGGCAACAGCACTCAAGGAAACCAATGAGTCTCGTATAGTGGAATTTTATGAAGGGATAGTGACAAGATTCAGAGTGCCTGCTACCATTATATCAGACAATTCTTTGGCATTCTTTGGTACCAAGATCACTGAGTGGGCTATTAGGAATGGAAAATACCTTAGCACCTCATCAAATTATTACCCCCAGGGTAACATGAAAGCAAAGTCCGCAAACAAGAACTTATTGAGAATCATCAGGAAGACTCTAGATGAAAATCAAAGGACTTGGCATACCAAGTTAAAATCAGCCTTGTGGGCTGATAGAATCACACCAAAATTGTCAACGAGAAACTCCCCTTACAATTTGGTCTACGGGAAGGAAGTTAGGCTTCCTATATCACTTGAGTTGCCATCATTGGAGCTCATGAAATAACTAGAGCTATCTGATTTCAATCCCATGGAAGCCAAGTATGCGGAACTCATGGAGTTGGAAGAAATAAGAGAGAATGCAATGTATGCTATGGAGAAATACCAAGCCTTGATCAAGAGGAATTTTGACAAGAAATATAAAGCGAGAACCTTCCAGGAAGGAGACTTGGTCCTGAAATGGGATGCAGATCAGGATAATTCAAGTAGGCATTCCAAATTTGACACCATATGGAGTGTCCCCTACATAGTCACAAGATGTAAAAACAACAATGCTTTCAATCCATCCAAGTTGGACGGAGAAGAACTTCCAATTCTGGTCAATGGAATCTACCTCAAGCATTGTTATTGAAAGGAATATTCTCACCCTTGTACATATTATTTTAGAATTTGTAATTCCTCCAAGTGCTTACAACACATTACTCTGTTGTAGTTTAGGATTACTTTTGTAATAAGTGCTTGTGTACACTTTGCATCTTTCCACTTGGAACATGTATGATTTTGTATCTTTGTACTTTGTTTTTGTGTCATTGTTTCTCTTGCATAGAGCATTTCAGAAGAGGCAGCATCCGTTGGAGAAATTGGAAATTTTTTCTCAGCTCTACAGTGCTTCATTGTTTTTCAAGAAATTAGTTCAATTCATATCCCTATGCTTGGAAAGAAATCAGATTTTGGGGCAGTTTTCAAAAGTGCATCTTTCAGCCCCAACAGATCAATTGTAGGTCCAGAGTTCTTTGTGCCTTTTCCTTGTTCAAATTTTTAGTTTGGAGACAATTTACAAGTTTTATCCAAAATCCCAAAATCAACTCCAAGAGCAGTCCAAGGATGTTTCAGCGCTATGTTAAGTTCACGTAAGTCTAGGGGACATGTTTTCAAAGGAAAGATTAGTTTCTTCAAGGTTAGGTTTGACTTCATGCCCAATGGATGCTTCAAGGCTACTGGTCTCTTCTTCTATCATGCAGATGTCCTTGATAAGTCGCCAAAAATTTATCCCAAATCCATCCCCCCGGGTTAATTTGGATAACTCATTATAAGTGGACTTAACCATTCAAAATTCAAAGATGCTCAGACGGCCATCAAATTTCAGTCTCGAGTATTAGAAGAGAAAGGTAGTTCAAAATGGGTTTGAGCATTAGATAGGGCTTCATGAAGCGATTTGGAAGGATACAACTGATATTTCAAGTTTGGGAAGCATTGCAAGTAATTCAAAGAAGTTTTGGAGGTTCTAGAGCCAATTCATTAAAAGTGGGCTTTTGGACCTTAAGGAGCATGCACAATGAAAGAGGACCTAAGCTTCAAAGAAATATTTTGAGAGCCATGTGAGGAATTATAAGCCCATCAAAGTGCCTATGGAAATGATTTTACATGCCCTACATGGTGGCAAAGATGATACATCTTGAAACATCATTCTTCTGTGCACAACTAGAAATACCAAGAAATAAGGGTTCATTTGGAGGTGTTAAAGTCAAATCTAAATCTTGAGATCACCACCATTGGATTCATTTGGACTTTTGTAGATGAAATCATATCAAATTTCACCCCAAACTCATCTGGGATCTCAAGATATCACCTTTGCAAGTTGGATAGTTGGGTTGGATGACCCATGGGTTGGATGGGTGTTGGACAGCCGTCTAACTCATGTTGGATAGCGTATGGAGACCCAGGTTGGATGGCTCAGTAATAGTACGGATAGGATATACAATTGTCTAACCCTTGAGGTTGGATGGCATAGGTTAGATGGCTGCGAGGATGGTCGGGTGGCACAATGTACGGCACAAGGTTGGATGGTCATCCAACCCCATCAGTTATACAATAAGAGATAGACGGTTTTCTAACCCCTCAGGTTGGATGGCCTATGGTGTAAGGATGGCGGTCGTGAGGTTAGGAGGCCGCCACAAGGATGTATGGCCTAGAAGTTAGATGGTCATCCAACCCAGATATAAAGGACAGCCCGATGAGGTTGGACGTTTGTCCAACCCCCCAGGTTGGACAACACAGGTTAGATGGTTGCGAGGATGGTCGGGTGGCACACTGTATGGCACAAGGTTGGACGGTCATCCAACCCCATCATTTGTATTGGTAGAGATAGATGGTCATCCAACCTGGATATAAAGGACAACCCGATGAGGTTTGATGTCCTTCCAACCCCCACATGTTGGGATGACCAACATGGTTGGACAAGTCACATGTCAGGTGAAGGTAGGTGGGTAAATGATAGCTCAACAACCAGATTAATGAGGTATGGCACCCATGACTGCCTGTGTAATCAAAGTACCAAATTGTATGGCACCCCATGCCTCTTTAATGTATTCTACTAGTTAGTGGCACATTTTTCCTATATATTGTAAAATATGCCCCATTTTGAGGGGAGACACTCTATAATGTAGAGGAACTCTATCAAAATTGTTCTAGAGTTGTTGTGAGCTAAAGGCCTTCGAATTTGAGCATTCTGTAAAGGATTTTTGCCTTATGCATATATTGTAATGGATTTTGCATGTTTTTAGCAATAAATTTGGTGTTTTGTGGCTTTTCTCACCCTAATTCGAGTTATGTTGCATCCTTTTCCTCCCATTATGTTTGCAGGTATATTGTGTATATCGTTATCTCTTTGTAGGACCCCTTAATTTGATGTGCTTCATGAATATAGGGAATTGAATATTGTTTTAGACTGTGGCAGTTTCATCTGCCCTCTCCCACTTTTTTTACTCCCTATTTTCACTCACTCATAGTATCCCACCCCTTTCTTGGTGCATCACCTTCACTTAGAGTAGATTTTTTTTATACAATCTTCAATCCCTGACTCCTTGGAAAGCATTAGGGTAGGATTAGATTGGTTTTCCATTCTCTGTACTTTGGAGAAGTTGACACTAGGTTGGGAGAAGAATTCGGCTTTCTCCAGAGGATTATCCTACTTACAAGGTCCCATACTGCAAGATAATCCCATGTTATGCAGATTACACTGATTGCCCCACACACAAATCATAGCAATCAGGGGTGTTGTAATTTTGTAGTAATACTTCTATTTATACAATTTGAATGAGAAAGAGAAGGAGGGAGAGAAAAGACCACCGAAATGGATCTAACGCTTCTGAAAACCACATTAAATACGTGTGGGCACCATAATTTATCTTCGGAGTTTACTTATAGTATTGGTATAGACGCTCCCAATCTCAGCAAATAACTTTAGCACAATCCTTTTAGTCTATCGCACGCCATTAGACTACTCAAAATGGTTCCATCATTCATTAAATTTGGATAGTTTATGTGGTTCTCTCTTTGGTTCTGAGTCCGATGCAGTTTTGCGATATTCTACACATTTCACTTCATTGCATGACTTTTAATACAGCCTTCTAAATTCATGATATTCACGGACTTCCATGACCTTTTCTTCCACTTGCATTGAAGAGAAACAATTCTTGCACCACTCATGAGTTTCTAACCCTTTGATCCTCGATTTTTCACTTTGACGGCTATTTTGAATGTTTTGCGGGTTTGATAAAACTCATGGGGCACTAAAATTTGGTGAGCCCACGGAACACTAAAATAGTGTTCAACAACTTTTGAACTTAGCCACTTTCTTGATTTCTCCATGGATAGCAACTTCACAGTACTCAAATTTTCTCTCCTCCACCAGGGACTTATTTCCATAGGTTGTAAGGCTGAATGAATGTCTCGCAATACTGAATTTTACCTATTCTGCCTAAAACTCTGCACCGTTGATTCCTTTGTTTTGCGGGTTTAGGAAAACCCGTGGAACATTGAGTTCTTGTATCCCACAATACACTGAATTAGTCATCCGTAGCTTTTCTGAAGTATAGAAATGGTTAAGTCCTCATGATAAGTTACTTAAAATTACATGGGGACCTGGGGTGTAATTTTAGATAACAATTTTCAATGACAATACTAGAATCTAAAGCTTTGAAAAAAAATATATATATATATATTATAGTTAATGAACCATAATACTCAAAGTCTAAGAAATAACAAGAAACTCTACTTGATCATGTTATCGAATTTAGTATTTTAGGTTTTTTTATTCATCTTATTACAAACTTAATGCCTTACCTCAAGTTGACAAGTTGAAGGAAATATTTACTACTAGAAGAACTTTTCCCACTAATGTTATTGCAATTGATATGGCCATCGGTCTAGTATGCTTATAATTCTACAAGGTTCTTTTAGTTCATAAGATTGAAATGTATGTCAACACTCTTGCAAAATTGGTACTTTACTTTTCTTAATGGTGAAACCCATGCCCCTTAAAAATATATAGCAATGAGATCTAAGGTGGCCTATCTCAGATTGATGGCCCATTTCCGGTAATGTTTCTTTGCAAGAATGATTAGACTAATTCCAATCTCAAGGCTTGAGCGCATACAATATGTCATGCAAACAAAGCTTGATATATGGTGGTAGTAATCTTCATAGGTATCAACACTTTTTCCACTACAATCATTGCATATGATACTTTTCAATGATTCCTATGGTTTTTCTCATCACATTTCAATTTTGTGTTTACAAAAATGGTTTTTTATTCATAGGATAATTTTTTTTTTCATCATATCTCCAGAAACGAGTCATGTAGCTGTCTTAAAACATGACACCTTGCATGCTCACAATCTAGGTCAATTATATCCAACTGACAATATGATTGGAATATATCCTAGTCATTTGATGACATCAATATGTTTTCATTTCACGGATTGCTCTTTCTTTTATACAAAAAGCATTCAAAAGTTTTTCCTCGTGTAGATGTGGGTACCTGCTATGACAATCTTGCTTACTTCGCACTAGCTTTGGCATGTACTAGCCACTTCATGGCCTTTTTATTAGTATAACATGTTGTTTTATAGTTTTAGTGGGATCATTAAAGCTAGGGATAAAATCATATGTGTAATTTATGAGTTTGAATACACCTTCTCCAAGTGTAATAATCAATAGAAAAACAAGAAGATTTATTTTCTAAAATAGAGTAGCCCTTTTCTAAATTTGTGTGTTTTGTAAAAACAAAAAACAAAAAAAACTATGTTGGGTGTGCAAGAAAAATGTTTTTAATGCACACATTGAAGCATTTGTGTCAATATTCTCATAGTTGTTAGAGTGATTGGTGGGAGGGAAACTCAAAACTGACTATTCCAAATGATATATAGACCAACTAACACAAGTATTGAAGTTAAATTATGCTTGATCCAGGGGATCCTCGCCAAGAAACAACGGTCTATGATATTCTCAAAATCAGATACAGTTAGTTCCATGGTGTGGAGAAAAAATTAGATGATTCCATCAATATCTCGTTTGCAGGAAACGGAGCTCATTTGCAAAATTTGTGGCTCGCTGAAATTTTCGGGCAACTGGGAAATTCAATACTATGTGCAAAGATGATGTGTGCACGTGTGGACCAATCAAAATTCACCATGTGGATTTTTTAGTATTCTTGGCATCCTTTAATTCAAATATATATTGTAAATTTTTGGTATATATTTTCTTATTTCCATGAAATGAATTCAAACCAATCACCACAAAACAAGGTGGACCAAGTCAAATGGCTATCAATAGCCAATGCACATCTCTAGGCCACCCATACTTAAACCCACTCTCCTCCAAATGCGCCATGAATGTGGGATCTTATCCCTATACAAAATTCACCCCACATGGAATGGGATTTGAACCTGGGACACTTGGGTAAAAGGATAAGGCTTTGATTGCTGCGCCATGCCATTTGGAAACATTATAAAAGGAGCTCTGTTTTACTAGTATGGACATTGAGAAGGTGACGGTGATATTGTTTTTCTCATAACTTGAGCTAGAGAAGGAATTTTGAGGTGATGTAAAAAGTGACTCTTGTTATTTTTGGTAGAGGAACGTGATGAGAAGATCATATTATTTTATAAATATTTGTAAAGATTTATTTTCAATATTTTAATAGATCGGTCCCATTCAACCGGACCCGGAGACGTAGGCCACAAGTGCCGAACTCTGTTAAAATTCTTGTGTCAATTTTTTAGTGATTCATCTCTATATTTTCTGATTTTACACAGTAATTTCATATTTTATTTCCTTTATTAAAAATACAAAAGGTTATAATAGTCAATTTTTATATCAAAAATCAATACAAAGAAAAGTTAAGTGTGTGCACAATTGCTAGTTAAAATTGATTTTTAGATCACTGGTATCAGAGCTGGTTTTGACTGATTTTTGGTTCAGATTAATGGTTTTTGGATTGCAATTTGTGTGTTGGATGTTAACAAGGTCTTGATCTAAGAAGGGTGAAGGAGAGTTAGTTGAAGGAGATCCCAAAATTGGTACCAGATGGTCTCAAAGTCCTACAATGACGGATCAAGAGGAAGAAAAATTTCGTCAATCATTCTTATAGATGAAGGAAATGTTGGAGGAAATGTACCAAGATAGACAAATAGGAAAAGGGAACTAGAGAAGGTAAAAAAGAAGATAGCTCTAGTTTTGATATTCCTAAAAGTGAACCTCTAAAATCTGATTTTCCTTCATTAAAGTTAGATATCAAGTTTGAATTTCCAATGTATACTGGAGAGCTAAATGCAGAGAAGTTGGATAACTGGGTCAAGTAGATAGAAGTATATTGCATGGTTCAGAGAATTGTTGATGATGAAGAAAATATTCATTTGAAAAATCTTCAGATGGGTGGCACAACACTCATTTGGTGGGAGAGTAAGCTTCAGGAAGTGGAAGAAACCAAAGGTATAGATCAATCACTTCTTGGTCTGAATTTGTTTCAAATCTTAGGAAACAATTTTATCCTCTTGGTTATAAGAAACAAGCTATGATGGATTGGAAAACATTAAGACAAACTAAGGGACAAAGTGTTCAAGAATACACATAGGAATTTAGGAAAAGGGCTCTAATTCTGGGAATTTCCCTAAACACAGAAGAAACACTACTTAAATATATTGGTGGATTGCATAGTTATCTAAGGCATATGATACTTGTTTTAGGTCCTACTAATCTTGATGCAGTATGTGTTCAAGAAACCCATTTGGAAGCATGAGGGAAAATGACAAAGGAGTCCTCTTCCTCTTCTTTTAAACAAAATAACAAGCAATCTGAAGGAAAAGGTTCGAAAGAACAAGGAAAAGTAAAAGGGTAAGCAAAAGACAAACTCTACTGTTAAGAAGGAAGATGAAAAACCATTTTGTAATCATTGTAAAAAGAACCATGATGAGTCTAAATGTTGGAAATTACATCCTGAAATGAAACCTAAATGGATGGTTAAGAAAGGAAAGGAAAAGAAAACAAACACTGCAGTTCATGATCTTGGGTCAGATTCAGGTGATGAAACCAAGATCACAACTATGAGTTTTCAAGGTAAATCAACTCTTTCAATTTCTAACAATAGTACTTCAAATGTTGCATCTTCTTCTAGTAAACAAACTATACATGATGATAAGAAAAGGAATGAGCTTTTCCACATTAGAGTAATTTCAAAGCATATGAAAATTGATACTCTTTTTGATAGTGGATCTCAAGCTAATATAATTTCTGAGGAGGTTGTTAAGAAATTAGGACTCAAAACTAATCCACATCCTAAGCCTTATCCTTTGGGATGGGTTTGTGATGATGTGAAACTACAGGTAACTAAAACTTGTACTTTCAGATTTTCCATTACAGACAAGTTTATAGATGAGGTTGAATTGGATGTAGTTCCTTTGGATATTTATGGGGTGGTTTTGGGAAGTCCTTATTTGTATGATCGTAAAGAAATCTTCTATAGGGAAGAAAATAAATATTTTCTTGTAAAGGATGGAATTGAGTTTATTGTTAGAGCTCACCGTGAAAAGAATAATCTATCCTTGGTAACTGCAGGTCAAATGAAAAGGCTTGTAAACTCAAGAAATTTTTTTGTGCTCATGGTGGTCAAAGCCAAAGAGAAAGAACATGAGATGGATTTTGAGAATTGTGATCCGAAACATAAGGATGAATTGGTAAAAATTGTTTCTAATTTTGATGATGTTTTTTCAGGATCCACAAGGTCTACCTCCCAAAAGAGGGGTTCAACATGAGATACAGTTGCTTCAGGATGCACCTCTTCCCAATATCAGAATGTATAGGTTGTCAGTAGTAGAGAATGAGGAAATCAAGAGACAGGTAATGGAACTTTTGGCTCAAGGTATAATCCATCCAAGTACATCCCCATGTGGTTCACCAATTATTTTGGTTCCTAAGAAGGATGGCCACTTGGAGAATGTGTGTTGATTTTCGTGCTTTAAACAAGATTACAGTAAAGAATCATTACCCTCTTCCTAGAATAGATGATTTACTGGATCAATTAAAGAATGCAATTTATTTCACTAAGTTAGATTTAAGAAGTGGTTATCACCAAGTAAGAATTGCAGAAGGTGATGTTTGGAAAACTACTTTTAAAATGAAACAAGGATTGTTTGAATGGTTAGTGATGCCTTTTGGTTTGTGCAATGCACCAAAACATTCATGAGAGTTATGAATGATATCTTTAGACCATTCATTGATAATTTCATTATTGTCTACTTAGATGATATTCTTGTTTTCAGTAAATCATGGGATGAACATGTTAAACACATCCAAAAATTCTTAGATGCATTAAGGAGAGAGAAATTTGTATTTGAAGATGTCAAAATGTGAATTTGGTAAAACATCTTTAATTTACTTGGGTTATGTTGTAGGAAATGGAGAATTGAGAATTGATCCTACAAAAATAGAGGTTATTGTAAAATGGCCTAGACCCACTAATGTGATGGAAGTTAGGAGTTTTCTAGGTGCAGTTCAGTACTGGAGGAAATTCATTTCTAACTTCTCATATATTGCATCTCCTTTGCATGCTTTGAAAGTATTAAACAAGTCTTTCAGTGGGGAGGAAAACAACATAAAGCCTTTGATACACTGAAAGAGAAGATAAGTACCACTCTAATCTTGGCACTTCTAGATTTACAACATTCATTTGAGATTGAGACAGATGCTAGTGACTATGCAATGGGGGAAGTTTTGATGCAGAACAAATGACTAGTGTGTTACCATTCAGAAACCTTTACAAGTGTGGTAAGAAACTATCCAACTTATGATAAAGAGTTGTATGCTTTGGTTCAAAGTGTTAAAAAGTGGAAGCATTATTTAATGGGAAAAGAAACAATTATACATATTGACCATCAACCGCTTCAGTACTTACAAACACAAACCAAATTACAACAGTCTAGACATTTCAGGTGGATGGGATTTTTGCAACAATTTCATCTTGTAATTAGGTATAAAAAAGGTATTCAAAACAAGGTTACTGACATGTTATCTAGACCACCAGTGGTAGTAGCATCTATTCTTTTGCAACATAGTTCTTTGGCTCATGTTAGTTACAAGGAACAATATGTTAATGATGTTGATTTTAGAGAAGTGTATGAGGATCTATTAAGTGGGAAACAAGTAGGAGAAAAATATTATCATTTGCATGAAGGATTGTTATATCATTCTGGTAAACTTTGTATTCCAGAAAATGAACGTGTGCATATGATTAGGGAAGCACATACTTCTCTTATTTTGGGGCATTTTGGTGTTAGTAAGATAGTTGCACATTTACAGAAATATTGTTATTGGCCTAGAATGCATGAACATGTAAACAAGTATATTAAGGATGTGTTCTTTGTGCCACAAGCAAGCCAAGTAACAGGAAATTAGGACTTTACACTCCTCTTCCTATTCCGACAAGGCCTTGGGAAAGTGTTTCCATGGATTTTGTAGGAGGCTTGCCCATGACACAGAAGAAACATGATTACTTATATGTGGTAGTGGATAGATTTAGCAAAATGTGTGTGTTGGTTCCATGTACTAAACAAATAACTGGTGAGGGAACTGCACATTTTTTTTTTCAGTTTGTTTGGGTTCACTTTGGATTACCTACTTCAATTATATCTGATCAGGATTCTAGATTTCTTGGGGAATTTTGGTCAACATTGTGGGGGTTAATGGACACAAAACTGAAAAAGAGCACTACTTTTCATCCACAGACCGATGGTAAAACAAAGGTTGTAAACCACACAGTAGTACATTTACTTAGGGGATATTGTGGAAAACATCCTAAGTTATGGGATGAACATATATATTATGTGCAACATGCTTATAATCGTGCCTTACATTCTTCTACTTTAAAGTCTCCATTTGAGACTTGTTATGGATATCTGCCTAATTCTCCTTTAGATGTATATTATGGACATGAAACTGTTGTTAATGGTTTAAGTGATTCTGACAAGGCTAAAATATTTGTGAAGAGAATACAATAGGTTCATCAGTATGTCTGTGAACAATTGGAGAAAATTCAGGCTAAGTACAAAGCCAAGCATGATAAACATAGAACTGATCACAAGTTCAAAGTTGGTGATTCAGTTTGGCTTCACATCAGTAAGGAAAGACTGACAGGTGAAGGTAAAAAATTGAAACCTATACGGTATGGTCCATTCCAAATATTGGAAAAAATTGGTAACAACACTTTCCAGTTAGATTTACCTCCTTATATGAAAATCTACTCAGTTGTAAATGTTGAGAATTTAAGATTGTATGAACCACCTATGATCGTTGATCATGATGATGCTAACATAATGCCTTCCATTGATGATTTTCTCCTGAGTATCTTGATGAGTTGTAGGAAGACATCATTTTGGACAGGAAGATTAAGAACTTCACGAAGGGGTGATATTGAGTATCTTCATGTTGGGTTCAAAGGCATGCATCTGAACAAGGATAAATGGATGGAAATCGGAAAGGTGAGGGAGAAATACCCTCACCTATTCACCAATTAAGTTGACTTTTGGGGTCCAAAAGTTTCTCAGTGGGGAGGAATGATCCAGAGGATCCTCACCAAGAAACAATGATCTAATATCTTCTCATAATCAGTTGCAGTTAGTTCCATGGCATGGAGAAAAATTAGACGATTCCATCGATATCTTGTTTGCAGGAAATCAGAGCTCGTATGCAAAAGTTATGGCCACACTGAAATTTTTGGGCAACTAGCAAATTCAATACTATGTGCAAGAGATGGATGCATGTGCACAAGTGGACCAATAAACATGTTCCATGTGGACAATATAGGTGAAGGAGAAAAAGTTCAATGGTGTTTAGAACATTTTGTACATGGTCTTGGACCCCCTATTTATTAGATGGGGGCTTCACCATCGACACATATTACGAAGGGGTGTTTGGCCTTCTTCATACATTTGCTTCAAGTTTGCAATTATGTATCAATGTAATTATTCTATACACATTACATGTGGGACTAATCCATTAATACAATTAAATATTGCAAATAATTCCTATTTATTTCCACTAATATAGGTTTATCTCAACACATAATACCAAATATAGGTAATAAATTTTCAGCTAAATCCTAGCATAACCATTCTATCCTTCCCATGCATTTCCATGAAATTAATTCAAACCAAGCACCCAAATCAAGGTGGACCAAGTCAAATGGCTATCAATAGCCAATGCACATCTCTAGGCTACCCATACTTAAACCCTACTCTCCTCCAAATGTGCCATGAATGTGGGATCTTATCCCTATAAAAAATGCACCCCACATGGAATGGAATTTGAACCTGGGCCACTTGGGTAAAAGGATAAGGCTTTGACCACTACACCATGCCTTTGGAAACGTTATAAAAGGAGCTCTGTTTTACTAGTATGGACATTGGAAGGTGACTGTGATATTGTTTTGCTCATAACTTGAGCTAGAGAAGGAATTTTGAGGTGATGTAAAAAGTGACTCTTGTTATTTTTGGTAGAGGAACGTGATGAGAAGATCATATTCTTGTAGAAATATTTTTAAATATTTATTTTCAATATTTTAATAGATCGGTCCCATTCAACTGGACCCAGAGACGTAGGCCACAAGTGCCAAACTCCGTTATCAATTCTTGTGTCAATTTTTGGTGATTCATCTCTATATTTTCTGATTTTACAGTAGTAATTTCAGTTTTATTTCCTTTATTAAAAATACAAAAGGTTATAATAGTCAATTTTTATATCGAAAATCAATACAAAGCAAAGTTAAGTGTGGATTCACCCAATGAGTGACACAAATAGTGTCATTACATAGAGGACATGCAGTCTAAGTCGGGAAGCACGGAAAGAAAAGTGACACTTTTTTATGACACAACTTGATCAAAATCTACTAGTGATATCGTGTAATAAAGATGAAAATCTCAATCCATGTGATTTTATGGGGCATGCAATTAAGGTTTCCTATGGGGAAAACATTTTGTAACTTGTTTTCCTTTGCCTTGTGTCGTTGTTGTAAAGGAAATATTTGATTAAACTACGGTGTCAATGAGCGGATCCATATAATTTCAAAAATGACCGGCATAAATTTCCATAACGAACAATGAAAAAATAATTTAATCCAATGACAATCGTTAAAATCTAAATAACCCAATGCTCATCAAATAATATATCTTCGATGTAGGTACAATATGTTCTCAGTTTACAAAAACAATTAGTAGTGAATGGATGATGTAGTTGCAACCAAGAACACCACCAATATGAATGGAATGGTCACATGCCCTAGAATGCATATATATTAATAATTGAACCCCGGAACATAACTAACATGCACTTCTAGCTGGTTGTGAATAGTTGTGATATTAAAGTTTGCAGAGTGACAGTCCATAAAGCAGCGTGTTATGCACAACACACAAGTTTGTTTTGTGTTGTGTTTTCAGGGTAAAGAAACCCACGGCGCTAAGTTATTAAAAAAAGAGGGGGAGGCACATGTGAGATGGAATAAAGTATGAATTTGTTAAATGCATAATGCTTTTATTGGTAAAGGTGCATTTGGAGAATCTTGGAGTGCAATGTAAGTAAATAAGTGTTACCTAAACCAATGAGAGAGGAGGGGTTATGCTTTGGCGTGAAGTGGGGCATTGCGCTGTGCTTACGCTACCTTGGGTTGGCATATGCGAGAAGAACACATGGTATGATTGTTTGGAGAGGAACATTTTTTCCATGCCAATTTAACTCAACCTCACCCACCCCCCCTTAAACAATATCAAATATACGTAACTTGCCAACCTTACCTTACTTTATTGCCACCCTTTTTTGGCCTTTTTTAAAGCTGTTTTGGTGTTGGAAAACCCGTTTTTGGCGGAAACATGGCTTGTTTGTAGGTGCATAGTAGATGGAGGTGCCGGACTAATTATTAATTAATCGATGTTCAGCCATATAAAATGCATAGATTCCAATGTTTGGATCGCCAAAGAGGGGTTACGAGGATTAATAATGTGGCCCACCTCCTAAATTTTTACTTGTTCCTCAGTTTATGGAGATATCTTGCATGATTGATGTGGCCCCCATTTCATTTCTTGTAACGTTAGGTGAACGTACTCTACCACACTCTGCCATATGCGTTCCATTTTTTAAATTATTAAATTCTCAATTGTACATAACATCTAAATCTACAATTAAGATCTTAATCTTTGAAACGGAAACGGAATTATATGGAACGGAAGACAAGCTCATTAATACATTTAGAAAATGGAATTAAAATTTGACATTAGGCTTGGTAAGGAGTTTATTGTTTTAAGAGCATATTTATATGAAATGTAGAATTCAAGAATTTTTAGAAGAGTACATAGTATTTATTATTTATTGTATTTATTGAAATAATAAGAGTTGGGACACTTGCATTACACCAAATTGCATATGGGAATATATTATGTGATGTTTTTCATAACTTATTTTTGATATGGATTTTGAATGAGACAAGTCTCCAAATCTACCCCTCTTTTTTATTAATTTATAAGGTTTAATAAATTGATCATGAGTTGGAAGAAAAAAACTTGATTCCTAAAAACTTACAACAAATTCTAAAAAAATTAATAGAATTTGAATAAAACATCAAAATCAAATTTATTAACTTTCACAAGTTCCAATGCTCAATCCTAACTTCTACAATTTTGTGTTAGTGATGTCGAATAATTCCATAACGACTTGTTCTTCCAATATGTAATAGAAGTTGAATAGAGAGTGAATCGATCTAACCTTGACCCAATTGGCAATGTGACTTATTGTTGTTGGTGTGATTATATTAAAAACCATGTTATACTTGTGTCTCATGGTTAATGCACATGGAGTGTAGGTGTCACCCCTTCAATTTCTCAAGAATGTACCCGTTTTGTACGCGCCCATCCATTACACATACTTACTAAGGGTACATACTCTACGCTTAAATGTACTAACATGTAAGTACTTAACTTTACCGTAAAGTGGTTGTATTGGTAACCTAAAGCCTCCAATAAACTTGTGAGCATAACATAATCGTGTTTCAATCGGGAGGTTTTAGGAAAAAGCCACACCATTAGGAATTTAAGACAATGAAAATATTGTTAAGGGTAAGAAGGCCAATTACAAGGGGTCCTGTGAGGAGGGGGGATGACTTAAACTCTATTTAAGAAAGTTTGGAAGACATCATATTATATGTAAAAACAATTATTTCGGATATAGAGATACAAATAAATAGATTTTAATAATTTTCTTGGTATTAAAATACTTTATGGAATAAAGTATGGTTAGATTAAAAATTCCTCTTAATTTGGATTAGAAGTGCTTTTAACAATTTCAAAGAGCTTAAGTATAAAAATTTCAATGTGAATTCTTTAGAAAAGAATTGGTTGAGTTTGATTTGACGTTTGATTATTTCCACTAATTTGAAGTATATGTTTCCTTACTAGAAATTCCAGTTTAGAAAAACAATCCTAATAAAGAAGTGCCCAATTATAAATTATGTAATATGCCAAAGACTACACCTAGATTTTTTGATATGGGTAAAATGAGGATATTTGAAAGGGCCTAACCTTTATACAATCCACATATAGAAAGATATAGAATTACATGGATCCAAACAAGACAAAATGATAGAGTAGGGTATAAAATACTACATACTGATAAAAGACACATAACCTACAACAAACTTGCATCAAATTATTGGTAGTTTTGAACAATCCTGATAAAGAACCACATAATTATAAATTATGTACAATTACCTAAGGATACAATAACCTGGCTATGTTATAGACTAATACCATATAGATTTTGTTGATATTGGGTAAAAAAAGGGTTTTTGAAAGGGTCATAACCCTTATACAATCCACATACAGAAAGATATGACATTACAATGATCTAAAGAAGACAAAACAACTCCTGATAAGTGGAGTAAGGATAAGAGATTAACACATTGGAGTCCTCCTTCAACAGGTTGGATCAAACTAAATTTTGATGGGGACTCTAAAGGCAACCCTAGAGCCGTTAGTTGCAGGTGTGTGTTTTGTAATGCTGAGTGTCAGCATGTCCTTGCTTTGGCTTTTGATTGTCGTGTAGCTTCCAATAATTTCGCAAAAAGCATGGCCTTGTGGCGGGGTTTGGCTGAAGTTAAGCGCGGGAAATGATCTAGAATCTAGGTTGAAGGTGACTCTCTGGGTATCATTATGATAGTGCTAGGAAATTCTCCTCATGCATGGCAATTACAATCCATTTGTGATAATATTCAAGCAATTTTCCTTGATTTTGAGGAGGTGATTTTTTCTCGTATTTGTCGAGAAGGCAATAAGGTAGAAGATGGTTTAGCTAATATTGATGACATGCTTTGGAATAAGGGTCAGTGACGGATCAATCATGGGAGAAGCTTTTCCCCAATGACATTCAAGGCATTTTGGTTAATGATGCGTGTTTGGCTCGTGCAAAGGGGACTTGTAATCTCTAAATTCGTAACTCTTATTTTCCCCCCTCCCAGTAATGATGGTTTTTTAAGGGATGGATTTGGTTTTGGATTTGAAGCATGGCACATACCCTGCATTCATTGGCTTTGGGGAAGGTATTTTGCTTTCAAGCCGCATTTTGGTTCTCTTTGGATTATCTTTTCAACTCCTACTTCTGCAGTTTAGCTAGTTTGCCTTCAAGGTGGGTTTGGTAAGTTGAAGTTCGTCGGTCTATTTCTCCTCCTTCTCTCATGGTGTCTGGTGGAGACTCTGCAGGTGGCTCTGGCAGGAAGCAGCATCATGCTCAAACTGGGCCTGATTTGGGTGATTCCTTTTCAGAGTGGCTCAATGGGAGAATTAAAAATGTGGCCATGAGGGGGTGATTGGAGCAGGTTTGGTCAGTGGCCAAGAGCATTGAAGATGACGAAGAAGAAGTGGTTGTCTGTAATAAATTGAGGAGGTTAATGTTGGACCTTGGTTAATATATGGGTCAAAGGAATGTGTTTGATGTGGTGCAGGGGTTGAGCACGACCAACATTATCTCTAATTCAACAGTCCAGTTTCTCCTCCACAAGGAGATGAAGGACCTAGAAGCGAGGGTGGTCAGTTTACAATTTCATATTCATGTCCTGACTCGTGGTGTGAAAGCTCTCTCTCTTGGCTTGGTGGCAGTGGTGACAAACCTGGGTCTCTGCCTCTCGGAGAAGGCAAAAGTTGATTTGTCAGATTGTTGTGTTAGCTCTTCTTTGTCCTTCATCTTCAAGTGACTCAGAGGTGGAGAATCTGGTGGAAAAACCTCCAGACTCTATCATGGAAGAGTGAATTCAGGGTTCTCTGATTTGAGCTCGTTCGGTATGGAGTGGGTATCACTCTTTTTATTTACAATCTAGGAATGTACAGTTCAGTGATATATATTGTTGTATAGAAACTAGTTTTTTTGGATTTTGTAGCATGGTAATGTGCATTTTACTCTCCCTATTAAGTCCAGTGATTTGTAGATTAATCATGGGCTGTAATAGGAACTTTTTTTAGGCTATGGCCTTCTCCTTAGGAATCTTCAGCTAAAAAAAGACAAAACAAAAAACTAGTGTATAAAATATCACACACTGATAAAAGGCATACAACCTACAACAAACTTACAGCCAACTTACAACAAATTATTAGTAGTTTTCTCATATCAAGCTTCTTTCTAGTCTTTTCTAATGAATTCCAAGGGTTTTGCAAGCATTTGCATATCAACCATATGGCCCAGAGTCAAACTCGCCTTGTTTTTTACCTATTTTCCTACTAAGGTCATCCTCTTCCCCCATCATTTTTATTTTCTTAATTAATTCTATCATCATAGAAATACTCGTGGCACTATTTGTAAAAACATTCCTACTCAACTTAACCACCTTGTTGAGTGCCACAAAGAATTTTAAGACCCCTTACCAAAATCTAACTTGGATTTTTTTGGCGAATTTGTAAAAATGGATTTCGTGTTGATGGAAAATATGAGAAAAATGTATATAGTGATGCAAGAAAAAAAAATTCAGGGAAAAGGAATGTCAGGGAAAATTGCAGGGGAGCGACTGTAAAAAGGCACAAATGCATCAGTTATACGGAAGTCCAGTAAGCAACTCCTATAATGTGCATATGTTTGTCTGCATATGCAACTGGGAGGCTGTGCATGCAAATTATCGTTTATAACTACTACCAGGCGACAATAAACACAAATAAACATGCAATTGAAGCTTCCCAAATATGAACAGGGGTAACATCCAATCACCATATCAAATGATATAAGACTTTACAGAGCAAATAAACATGAATCTGAACTATGCATGATAGATCCGACATTACATTAATATCATACTATAATAAAGATAACACAACTGAGATAAAGTGTTTTCATGAATGAAGAAAGAATGCTAACCATTTTGCTTCAGACCACGCACTTCTTTGTTTGAATGTGCTGCGTTGTAATATAGCAACTTCCCTTGCCTTCCCACTTAACAAATGAATGAGAAATTTCAATCTTCCAGCTCAAACCCTAATAAACTATGCAGTGGGGTGTTTGTACTATGTCGTCATGTGTCTGGAGTATATAGCCATGTGTCTGTAGTCAAGTGTCTAGACTATGTGGTCGAGCCCATCCGTTAGGCATCTACAGTTAGACGTTTGGACTATGTGGCCAAGCTTGTTCGTCAAGTGCCTTTTATGTAAGATCCTTTGAATTTTGGAGATGCTTAGATTTTTTATTAGTAAATATTAGTGAATGTACCCAATTGGTGTTTTGAGGTAGCGACGATATACATACATAAGTATGAAATTTATTTTAAACACTAGGCAAGCCAACCCTCAAAATTGACTTGTACCCAGAATTTTTAGGCAAAATGTTGCTCCGTACGACTCCTCAAAATCGCCAAATGAAAATTTCAAAAATTTAAATATTCATGAATTAGTGAAGATTCGCCACTAAAATTTACCCTATTGATTGCTTCTCTAATATTATTTTGTTCACTTTTTATCTTTAGAATCCTCTCTTTTACCCACTCCGGCTCGACCATTATCTCTTGGCAATAAGAACCCTTCATAGTCTACATTTTTCCTCCCTCATCTACATCATTGAGTAGTTGAAGCTTTACATTAATGTTTTTATTCTCAAGCTAGATACACTTCATGATATTATGTTGCACCTTGGCATTAATTTACAACATTCCAATCCTTTTTTTCCCAAGTATTTTAGGTACCCCTCCATATAGATTCATTTAGTCTATTAGACATTAAAATATATGATTATTGGAAGCTACCGCAATCACAACTATGTCAGTATTGCTCATGTGGCCATTCGTGTGGTAAATGATACAACCCCTGTTGTAGAGAGGGGTTTCGACATCTGCAAAAGTCGTTATTATTATAACTATTATAGATATAAGAAAGATAATATTTGCACACTCCATAATATTTAGAAAATTTTTTTTGGGAAAACTCTGATACATTTTTAACTCAAAGAAGGTTTAAAATTACACTTGATGATCTATAATCATGATGAGAATATACTAACAATAACTTACAATAGAATTAAGTTATTTTAAAAAGGCTCAACCATGAATAACTACAATGTCGGGAAGTTGCCACAAAAAGAATTAAATACTATATTTCAATTACATAATTAAAAATTCAATAATAATATAATTTATTAGTTTACTAATTAAAAAGTAGGTAACTTGTTAATAGAGAATATATATAAATTTTAATTATTATATATAGAGAGATATATTCTTAAGTCATTTTACTAATTAAAAGTATATCATTTAATTCAATATTATATTTTGCGTAGTGATTTATGGTTAAATTTTTTTATAAGATAGTTAAGTCACTATATTCCCATTAGAATAATAAAAAAATGGAGAATTGTTATGGGATTCATGTCAATTAACATCATTTTTTCTTTGGAGACAAAATTTGTAACTAGATTGAATCAATCACCCTTGTTGGGTATTTTGTTGGTGGAGTAGCCCCTGAAAGCCTGTTGAAACAATGGGTTCACAACCATTGACAAGATCATGGTGTCAAACTTGAGGGAGTGCAAAACCTCACCAAGGGTTTTTTATTATTTCATTTCAATAACGTTGAGCATTACAAATCCATCGTTAACTATGGTTGGGTTGGTTTATTCAAAACACACTCATAGGGTTTTCTCACTGGACCATGGATTTTCAAGTTTTCGAGCAAGCCAATCTCAAAATCCCAGTTTGGGTGGAATTTATCAGGCTCCCTCTCCCCTTGTGGGGATTTTTTGAACACTTGATCAAACTCTTATGTGAACTTATTTGTTTAGAACAACCCAAAATTTTCAACGCTCATGCCTCAAAAGCATGTTTGCATTAAGGTGGATTTATCTAAAGACCTAAAAAACACCATTGAAATTCATGTTGGAGAGACTCATTTTTCTCAGCGATTACTTTATATTAACTTACCTAATACTTGTTTCCGCTGCCTAACGTTTGACCACATGATTCGCGAGTGTCCTCTTATGGTCGAATCACGTCCTATGTAGCAAGAAAAGTTACAAGCGGGGCTCAAATCCCCTTCTTCTGTGGAGGGGTGGACCACGGTAACCAAAAAAAGGGGTGTCGCTTGTGGCCCTACAAAACACTCAGCTTCATCTTATCTCTCATTCAATAGTAATGGTGTAAGCTCCTCTATCACTCCTGGCAAGCAAGTTGTGCCTTAAATGCCCATGGCCGCTTCAAATCCCTCCCACTCACTGCTAGCCACATCGATTGTTATTCCCTCGAAATCCCCCACTTCCTCAGTATATTTGTTCCTCTAGTTGCCAAAGGCATCATTCATGGAAGAAAACCAAATTTCCTTTTCCCGAAAAGCTCGCCTTAGTCGTTCCTGTAGCCATGACCCCTTGGAAGACGATGAATTCATGTAAGAAAAATGCAGACCGTGGTCAGTTGCAAATGTTGCCCAGGTCACTTCATCTCATAACTAGTTTTCCACGCTCTCTAATCTTGATGATGAGGGATATACATACCTCGATTATGTGCAATGATTGTGTACTCTTGGAACTTACATAGTCTTACTGATCCCACTCAAAGATATCTGGTTAGGGATAGTTGTCTCCACTTTCATCATATGTGTGTTATGTGTCTACAAGAAGTTAAACTTGTAGGATGTTTACTTTGGTCTATTGCTCGAACCATCTTGCCCAATGTTGTTTGCCACGAATCCAATCATGAGCCTGGGCACAAAGGGGTCATGACTCTAATTGCCCTCGAGCTTGCATAACATGTGATTCTTGGGGCTCTGACCCCACTCATTGAGTGGTTTGGATTCTTTTCGATTTCGACAGGCGTATCCTTGGGCTTACCGATATTTATGCGTCTAATGATGTCATTGAGAGAGCTATGTTTTGGCGATGGCTTGCTGACTCCTTAAATAATGCTATGTGGATTATCTGTAGGGATTTTAATATGGTTGAATATCCATAAGACAAGGTTAGTTGTTTTCCCATGCACTAGTGTGTGGGAGAGTAGGAAGCCTGGTGCCATCCAAGGCATAAGCTCAGACTATTTAACCCCAATATCCCTTTTAAAGAGAGCTCTTCTTCTTCTTGGTTAACCTAGTTCAATTTTTGGCAGGGGCAAGATCGAATTTTCCAACGTCTAGATCGTCTCATGATGCTAAAGCAAGACTTCTTCTATTTTTCTCCCAATCTGGATAGACTTGTTGTTGTTGCTGAAAATGCTCTATTTTCTGATCACTCCCCCATTTTAGTTGATATTACCTAGGTTACTCCTACAAAATACACAAAGCCAATGCTCAATTCTATCTTAATACTGCACACCTGAAACGTGCTCAAAACTGTGTTGAATATTCAATGCGTTTGGAACTTAATGCCTCGCTCTGCTATTCGGGAGGGTTGTATTTCATGATGGAATGATGCCATCAAAAGGGTTAGCACCTTCCTTTGAATATATGACAAACAAGCTACTCTCTTTCAACAGGTTGTGCACATGAGGCTTCATATCATGAGTTTCAACGAATCTCACAAGAGCTTAATGCCTCCACTTTCAATCAAATTTTGCATCTCCAAGCTGCTCCATTAGAGGAACAAACCAAAAGTTGAGGAAGCTATATAAAGCTAAAGGATGCTTCTACTTTGAGCTCATCTACATTGTCTCAAAATTAGGAATAGAAATTTCAAAGAAATTTTTGTTTTGCTCCAAGCCAAGCATTCTGGCACGCAGATCAAAAGCTACCTTCCAAGAAAATGTTTGACACACTTCTTTACTGGACATCCTCCAAGCGTTTGTCCATCATTATCATGGAGTTTTTGCCTCCCAACCTACCAACCCGAGTAGAGAAGAGACTCTTCGTAAATGCATGTAAGTTGTGCCCCGTAAAGCCACTCTCTCAGCGAGTTGCGTGTGATAGACCACTGTCTCTCGCTGACCTTAAGGAGGAAACCTTTCAAATGGCCCCTGACAAAGCTTCAGGTATTGATGGCTTCCCCTCTGAATTCTATGAAACCATGTGGGATATTCTGGGAACTGATCTGCATAATGTCTACATTGAAGCCTTAGCTTCGAACTCTTTGGGTGAGCTAATCAACCACAGTAACATCAAGTTTATCCCTAAGTCTGGAGACCATGAGTAAATTTCTAATTGGAGACCTATCATGCTACTCAATATGTCTTACAAAATCATTGTTAAGGCTTTGTCTAACATGGTTTCCAATCTCCCTCCTCTTGTTGTTTGAAGTAGTCAAATTGGGTTCATTAAAAATAGGTACATCCTAGACAACATCATTGTTGCTTGGGAAGGTATGGAATGGGCCCGTCTCTCAAATCAAAAGGCCTTATTTATTAAAATTGATTATGCCAAAGCCTATGACTGTATTCAGTGTTCTTTCATTTTGGCTATGCTTCACGCTCTTGGATTTGGGCCAAGATTTGTTCTTATTGTGCAGATGTCTTTTAACAATGTTGGAGCTTGCATTACCATCAATGGAACTCAATCTTCCCGGTTTGGTTTGTTCAGATCCATTCGTCAAAGGTGTCCTTTAGCCCCCACTTTATGTGCTGGCAGTTGAAGGTTTTAGCTACCTGCTAGCCCAGAGTGCTTCTCAAGGTCTAATTAAGGGGATTTCGTTACCAACAATTGACCAACAACTCATCAATGGCCATTTTGCATATGACTCTTTTCTCACTCTCCTTGAGGAGGAACAATCTGTTTAAACTACTTTGTATTGTCTTGACACTTTCTGCTTGGCTTCTGGATCTTCCATTCAATGGGATAAAACCCAGTGTTATCGACAATCCCAATCCCCTATTTCTCTATGGCTGGAAGGTCTGCAATGGAGCTGGATCCAACTGGGCACCCAATTCAAATTCCTTGGCATTCCCTTTGCCTTCCACGCTACTTCTGCACAGCTTTGGAGCTATGTTGTTCAATGGGTGGAGCAAAAAATCTTTTATAGGATTATCAAACCACTCTCTCTAGCAGGCAAGTTTCAGATTTGTTCCAAGGTGTCAGTTGCCACTCATGTCTATTATTCCTCGTGTTGGGCTCCTTCTAATGTTGCCTACACCAAGCTAGTGAAACTTCTAAGGGATTTTCTATGTGCTAATTTTGAGGTTCACAAGGGGTTTCACAGGGTTTCCTGGGAAATCTCTTGCAGGCCCAAAGATGTTGGTGGCCTTGGGCGGCTTGAAATTAAACTTCAAGGTCAAGCTCTCTGTGTCAAATGGTTGATCTGTAGCCTGGAAGGTAATGAAGCCTAGAAGATTTTACTTTGGCATTGCATCTGTCAAGGTTCTTCTTTGGGTAGACAAGCTTGGAAAGGTCTCGACTTCATATCCCTTCTTCTCTGGCTTGTTTTTGTTAAAATTAGGGGTACTTTCATTGCTCAAAGTATTTGGAAATCCTGAGAGTTTCTTAAATCACACCTAATGTGGAAGGGGGGTGGATTCAAATCTAGCTTTATCTATTAACTCTTACTCTCTCTGGTGGTCATCTATTTTTACTTTCCATGATACCCCTCTTGCTCTAGCTCTATGGGCTAAAGCCATTCCGCTTTTCAGAAAAAGAATCAAAGTGGTGGGTGATTTATTTTGCAAGCATTCTAGATCTTGGCTTTCGTGGGGTGCCCTTGCCATTAAATTCAACCTTCAACATCAAGATGTTGAAACAATCATGAAAATCATTGCTTGCATACCTGATGAATTTATTCACAAATTGGCATCGCTTCTATGTCCCGTGGTGACGTGATTGGAATTGGCCTTCTACTACTCCGCTCTGCCACTACAAACCCTGCTTTGGTTACTCTTTGCTCGCCCCGCAATCGGTGTCCATTGACTCACTTATTAGTTGTTGGAATATTGCCTCCCAGCTTCTGTTTAGAAATGTTGGTTCCAAAGAGTTTGGGTTTTTCTTATTGAGCCCAAAAAATCTCACTTTTTGTGGTGTGTGTTACAAGGGCTCCCCAGAGGAGATCAACTTAAGCATATGGGTCTTAACCCCACCTACCTGGTCTGCCACCAAGCAGAGTCTATCAAACATATTTTTTGGTTTTGCCCTCGTGCTCAATAAGGCCTAGAGATGGATTCATTCCCTTTTTCAACCCTTCTCTCCAGATTTCTTTACCTGGAAGATGGTTCTTTTGGGGGACTCGGCCCTGCTTTGTGCAATTTACAAGTTTTGGCACATATTCAAAACTGATATTCTATTTCATCTTTGGAAAGACAGAAATAATGTCAATGTTCATATGGATAGAAGTTTCTCTATTACTAATAAAGTGGCTACTCTCTCCACTGTGATGCTCCAGATTCAAAACCAGGCCGAGAAAGTTTGACTAGAGGTCAAACACATCCAACGCCTGCTCAACCATTGGGCAACCGCTCCCTACGCAGTCAATCGGGTTCCTCCTGATGCTCCTACTCATCGTCGTTCACCATTGCGCCACTCTCCCCCTTTGCCTCAGGGTCAGGGTTTCACAGACGACACTCCCGAAGCCAGCAAAGCCCCTCTCCTCGCCGTCGGTGGTCCCCTCGTTCTCAACCCCATTCCCCTGCCCGTGGCAGTGTTTTTGGTCGCCTTGGTGATTCTGGTGGAGCAGGTTGGAATGCCCCTCAGCATGGCAAGTTTATGCAATTGGCCCTTGCCATTTCTCCCTCTCGGTTGTATTCTAATAATCCCGAGCAGTAGTAGCAACAAAGTAGAAACAATAAGATGAAAGTGGATGGGAGCCCATACCCGACTCAGCTCACCCTGGTTCTGGCTAAGGTGATAAGCCAGATAGCCCTCTACCTCCTCCCCGGCCGTCATGTTTGTCGTTGCGGCCTAGTTTCATGGCTCCTTGTTTTGTTCGCCCTTTTTTTATTGATGAACACACTTTTATTGTATTTTGATGTAATTTGTCTCCTCGAGGCCTAGCTGGCTCAATGTGATTGGCATTTTGGGGTGTGATTGTTTCCAGTTGTCTTTTGTACGATCAACGTTGTAAATCTCCTGTTTTTATTAATAAAAGTGCGATTTTCGATCAAAAAATAATTAAAAGTAAATATCTTGAAATACTCAATCTAAAAAAGACTTACCTTCTAAAAAAGACTTACCTGACCACTATTGAGCACTCCATCCACGAGCACCACCGCAGAGAACAAGAAAAGAATAACAAGGCTTAACACTGAATTTGTCTAGTCATCTCTTTTGCAAGATTTTTTTATTGTTGAACTGCAAGGCAGGAGTCTTTTCGACACTACAAACAAACAAGGCAGGAGTCTTTTCGACACTACAAACAAACATGAGCCTTTGGGATGCTACAAACTGGCATGAAATCACTGCGCTGAACAATAGCTCTGCCCTCGAACTTTCCCAAGAACTGGGACGCTTCTAACTGTAATCTCAAGTTACTAAACTCTGCCCTCGATCTGATATCACTTTTATTGCGCCACTGCTTCGTGTTTTTAGCATTAGGGTTTTTTCAATATATAAAAAAGGCTGAACCGGATCGGATTTATCCAGTTGCCTAAAAACATTCGGATTGGATCTAGTCCAAATACGACAAACCTAGTAACTATGTTAATAACGTTCTATCTTTTGGGACTCTCCCATGAACAAAACTACAATTAGAGGCCAGGATGAATCCTACACTAAGAGGGTCTAAGTAATTCCTACGAAATTAAGATGCCAAACAAAAAAGGCAATGATATGTACAATTGTGCAATAATATGGTTACCTCCATGCTACTAACACAATAATGTGAAATCTGACTCGTAAATGATCACATGACAAACTTCTAACAAAAGAGTATAAGTTGGCATGCGCATCTAACTCAAATGCTTCAACCTACCAATTCAATAAGAAAGAAAACGAGAAATTACATTAATTCCCAAAAATGACCAAAGTAGCTCAATTGAACTTGAAAATATATTAAATTATAAAAGAGCAGTAAAAGGCCAAAAGGACCCTAGGTTATTAAATCAACTATACAATGAGTCTTAAAGAACAGAGTCAACGCAAGAGAGTCCCAAAGATTAAGTGGTTGAATCCCAAACCATAGTATCCAAGTACAGCTAGAGAGAGCCATGTGAGAAAAGGGCTCCTCAATAAAGCAAACAGAAATTATGAAGATTAGAATGGACAATCTTGATTGGAAACCAGCATCATCACACCTGTAGCAAAGCTTGGGCCAATAACCAACAGCATCATCATTGACCATTGCAAAAGTGCCAATGCAAGACCTAATTATGTCCATTACCAAACGTCCAGGCTGACGAGGCCAAGCTAGACAATACTAGGAGGAAGCAGGATACTCCACCTCGGCCCTCTCCTAATATCCAAGGCCAGTGAAGATTGGTTAGAATGGTCCTTGTGTTGTAGAGAAGAAACTGGCAACCTGCAGCTGCTCTCATGATCCTAATGACAGGCCAAGGGGCTAGAAGTCATATTTTATATATAGCTTATAATTTTCGTGTAATCAATTTTATTCCTTGTAGATATTAGAATTTTGATAACAATCAATTCATTCGACAGTAATATTTTTCCCTGCAAAGGCACAAACCACTAGACGTAAATGAAAGCTCAAGGTCATTGGAAATAGAAGTTAATATCTTAGATTAAACGTTGTCAAAAAACACTGCTAAGAAAATCATTGTATCTCATTCCTTATTCTTTTAGAATTATCTTATCACCTCAAACCCTTTGAATGTCAAACAAAAACATGAAATTCATGCCAAAAATAAAAGAAAAGTCGGCATACTGTTTGATTCAGGTGACAGTGCCATTTGAAGCCAGTAAAGGTCCTCCCATTTGTCACGATATGTGTGTGGATGTTTCACTCTGTTTCTAACAGTATTCTTCACTCATCTCTTTCCTCCAAGTCTCCACATGGGCACATCCATTTTGATCAGAAAGCCAATCCAAATATCCAAACTGCCAGTAGGAAACTCTGTAAGATAAGATACAGGTCCAAAATGCTTCTCGAATATTGATTCCAACAATTATAAGCAATGGCAAAGCAGAACAGAGAAAATCATAAAGTGCCAACTACCTAGTTAGCAATGAAGACTATCTACAACTGACTAAAAAGCTCCTGGGAATTCATTACACAGTGAACCTAAAGGAAATGGCAGCAAAGTTAGACTGACTTTTCAGACAAAGGGGTCAGGAATGGGCACGGGAATGGATACAGGCATATGCTATTTTTTAAAACATGATATGGGAGCACAAAGAAACACTTTATGTGTGTGTGTGAAAAAATTAAATACAAAATTTAAAATTTTGAAATAATTTGTAAACATTAGCCTCAAAGACTCGAACAAACTCAATATCTAATCAGAAATCCTTAGTCTTTGTACAGATTGTGGAAAAATTCAGATATATATATTCCATGGTGTTAGAGATTATATATTTAGAAATGTCCAAAACAATTATTGTTCCTGCACTTTATCAGGGTAGACAGTCCTTAACCTATATTGTAGCAATTTTTTAAATAATCTTGAAGACCTTCTTGTATTTTTGAATCAGTGAATGAGTTTATTAGCACGTGCTATTAACATTCAGTACCCCTCCTTCCCATTTAAATCAACTGATAAAGGTTCTATACACAGACATCTTAACCTTTTTTATTGTTTACTTTTCGTGTTATATAAGAATATTCTCTCTTACAAGACAAACTTTCATGCAAAAATCATTAAAAAAAATTAAATTAAGAATAAATGCTTACGTTTCTTTAGCTCTTTCAACACTCTTCAACCACATATTAACACAAGAATAAACACATCCATGTAATTTATGGGACATATATGTGAAAATTCTACAGGAATCTTCTCCAGTTTCGAGGAAGGTTTCTGAGGAGCTTTTGGAGATTCTGAGAGACAACAGCTAAAGTCTCCTAATGTCTGGAGATGTCCCCCCTGTGTTATTTAGTGACAACTCTCCGATGCCGACCAGCACATGAATGCTAGACACCTTGGGATGTGTGAAACCTCAATAGGATCCTAAAGTTTGCATGATATGCAGTCTTAACTTGGATCTTAGAAGTTGCCTAGGTTTACCTGTTAGCATTATCAGTCTATTGAGTATCTAGTTAGTAGTGGAAATGAATAGATACCTATGGATCTTAAGACCATTGTCGTCACTGGTTGTGGCCTAGCCAGATAAACATTCTATCAAAGATTATCTCTGTTTTCCTGGTAAAAGGGAAGATGGGATAATAAAAGCAGTCAACATTTGACTGACCTGATAAGTACCCAAGCAATGGGTGTAATGATTAGGCCGGCCAACAGCCTCATTGCGAGCATAGAAATCTTTGACAGCTTCCATCATGTTATTCTCTGATGGAAGTAATGTCTTTCCCGACAATATACATGCTATCCACTTGGACTGTAATTCACATAACACAAAAGGTACCGTCTGCAAACAAACAAACTTGTTTTGATGAGATTAAGATAAATCTGGGAGGTTAAAACTTGAAAAAAATAATTCCGATAGTCTAGACTTTATATATCTCCAATTACACTCATCAATCACCACTGCTAGTTAGAGAAAGATATTTTACAAACCATCCACGGTAGGCCCACAAATGAAAGCGAAGGAGCTAAGAAGGGTGGAAAAACATGCTCATACAATGGCCCCACCCTGTTGTCATTAACAGTCACGATTCCCTTTGTATCCAGAAAGGGAAAATGATATGAATATCTATAAACAGAAGGAAATATCAGAATGCAGTCCAATGCATGTCACAGAAAGAGATAAATTGTTGCATGGGGATGCATAATCTTATTTATTTACAGCAGACCCTATGACATATTTCAAAGAAAAAGTAAAATAATGGCACTAAACTAGAGATGTGGATCAGAATATCCTACCCTGTGCAATGGATAATAGAATCAGCAACAATAGAGGCACCATCATGAAAATTTATAGTGCCATCCTGGCATAAAGATTCTATCTGCGTCAATGAAGTGAAATACGATATTTTCATTGCCTTTTTCAAATTTGGTTTCATTCTTGTAAAGCAACTGGCATGAAATCCATAACATTTAAGTCAAATCCACCCACCAATTTTAGAAATATTGAGAGAAATTTTAGACTTTTGAGGTTTTGTTCAGAGTGTTTGCATTTTTAGGTAAGGATTTCCAGAGACAACTGTGCAGGTTTTTAGGTAAGGTTTTCTACAAATGCTTGCAAAGGGAATTTTGTGACTGAGCAGTGTGTACTCGATCCAGGGCAGGATTTGCCCAAGTCTGCTGTAGAACTATCCAAAGAGGCCATGGGTTTGGTTGAAAATGGTGAAGGAAAAGGGGAAAACGAGATTGATGAAAGCAAGTTAGGACAATGGAAAAGGCTTCACGGCTCCGAAAACATGGAAGATGAATTGATGCATGATGCACATTCCCTTCCTGCCAGTTCGATAGTCAGTGGAGAGACGCCCACATCCACAGATACAAAAACACCTCCATTGGTTAGTTCAGGCAGCAGCGAAGATTTACCCCTCTGTGTAGGGAGCAAACCCCATGATTCTTTCTTTAATTCTCCTAACAAAAGGGTAAAAATTTGCAAAGATGATGACGACAACTCTTCTGGATGTACCACTCCATCTAGAATAAACAAAAACCTGTTTAAGAACACATATTTCAGGGGAGCAAAACTTAGAAGATCAATGTCAAAGGTCAGGCAAGCAGTTTCTGCTTCTTCCAAAAAGCGGAAGCGCTCTGACATCATGTCCAACACAGGTAATTTTTACTTTTCCACTTTTGATAGTTCAGTGTGTAGCAGCATAATTTGTCTGTTCTTTGCAAACTGACTTCAGTAGGAGGGGACAGTTCATAGCAAGATCAATCAATTGCCTTTATAAGATTTGATTTCAAGTCTATTCATAGCAAGCTAATTCAATTGCCATTATAAGATTTGATTTCAAAGTCTATTTCTCTTCAGGTTTCTTTTAAAAGTAATCTTTATCTTAACCCTTCATACAGGATTAAAGTTGTATTGGCTATAATTTGGCTGATTTCATTAGATATATTGTAGATGAACCATAATACTTATTCAATTTAAATTGTCAAGAATGTTTCAAAAAATTTCCATAATCATGCAATACATATGTTTCTCTTGTCAAGGCTTTCAATCAACTCATCTTAACGGACAGAATTTTTGGGGGTCACTTGGATTACTGAAAGTTGAAACTATGTTATTTATTTGCTTTGTTTCTTTCTGCTACAATGCTCATTATTGTTGGCTATGTTCTAACAGATAGAAATGTAAAAAATGAATCTCCTGATTCTGGCGAGGGCTTCACATGGCAAAGGAGTGTAAGGTGTTCACCTTCTAAAAGGAGAAGACTAGCTGAAGAAACATCTTCTCCTGCCTCGGATTTACATGCAAGCACTACTAGTGGTACTTGTCTAGATAGCAATGGGGCAGACGGCGATCCTCCTGTTTGTGCTTCAAAGATACGCAGAGGTAAATGTGCTTTTCGATTTTGAGACCTCTTTACATTGATAATACTTTAAAGTTTAATCCCTTCACTTGTCAATAATGCATGATAAGGGCACTGCTCCAGAATGTACATTTCCTGTTTGCAATGATGCATATTGCTCTTCACTATTTTCTTCTGCCTCCTTATCTTGTGTTGGCCTTTTTGGCTATCATGCGCCTGAGAATTGTGTTTCCTTTTCAGCAAAATCGTCAAGTGTGGCATCATCACCACAATCAGCTGCAGGTTCTTCAAAACATTCTTCCAAGAAAACAGGCGACTCACATGGTTAGAATCTTCAGCATAAGTGTAATTTTTGATTCAATATAAGCTGGCCTCTAATATATTTGGCTGGCTTCTTTAAGATATATACACGATATTCTATAAAACCCTTTGCTAGATTGTATAGCTTTTCTTGGGAGGTAACAGTTTTTGACACGAGTTTTGGATCTTCTGTGCAGTGAAGCTGAGCATCAAATCATTTACTATCCCAGAGCTTTTTATTGACATGCCAGAATCTGCAACTGCTGCAAGTTTGAAGGTCAGAATTTGTCTTCTTAAGAGATTTGTTTTAACTTTTTTTTCTTTTGATAGCTTACAGGTGTCTTAGCAAATACATGGTGAAATTTTAAAATTATATTAGCATGGGAGATATGTTTTTCAAAATTTATGTTTACTCAGTTGTTTATGGGTTGTGTTTACAGCAACCACACCGAAATTCCAATCACTGACTGATATACTTACGTTTTTTTCCTTTTCCACAATTTTGTTACATTTTAACAAACAGAGGGCAGTGATGGAAGCTGCAATGGATCTTCTCGGAGATGGATTGAGAGTCCGGGTTCTTCTTCAAGGGAAGAAGCTACCCGATGAGAGTGATACTCTATACCAATTAGGAATATCACATGGTGGGAAGCTGGATTCTGTTGGGTTTATGCTAGAACCAAATCCAACTCCAACATCGCAGGCATGTACTGAGGATCCACTTTTTGTGCTCTCTCGTGCAGCAACTCAACCTTCACCAAGGTAAAGCTTTCACCTTTATTAGAATGGAATTGATGTGTCGAATTTCTTTCATTTTGTTTTCATACTTTAAATTCTTCAAGAAGGGCTGTAGGCACTAGTATTGACCTATGCTACTATTATTTTAGTAAAAATGTTTGTCTCTTTTGGATGTCAATTTTGCAGATACCCCCCCACAGTAACTACTTCAGCACAGACAAGTGCCGCTGAAGTTAATAAAAGTGTTCTGAAAGGTCGGTCGACTAAGATAAATGGGATGTCGAGCTCAGAAGTGGCAGGTATTATTCTTATTGCCAACTTTTTTGACAGGTTTAAATGATGGATTGGAGGTCTCTTTGATTTTGATTCTCAGAATAATTTTTTTAATATTTCTGCAGCTGGTCGAACACAGTCTGATACCAACCAGTACGCAAAGAGTGAATATGAAATGATGACAGATTCCCCAACGAAATCTGGATCCATTCCTGGAGCCCTTATAGTGCATCCAAGTGTTGGATCTGAAAGTGCACAAGGATTGGCCCTGGTACCATTAAACCACATGAACCCAGGATCTGAGGTCGGTAAACGTCGGATCAGGAGACCATTCACTGTTGCCGAGGTAGAGGCTCTTGTTCATGCAGTTGAAAAGCTCGGGACTGGCAGGTATTTTGCTTTGCATGCATTTTAAAAAGCAAAAAAGTGTCACTGCTCATTGAATCCTGCTATATGCACTTAAGACAATCTGCCTTACTAAGTCTGGTTTTCTAAAGGTGGCGGGATGTTAAGCTGCGTGCGTTTGAAAATGCAAAGCACCGGACCTATGTTGATTTAAAGGTATTATCATAATTGTTCCTCTACTCCTAATTGTATGCTATTATGTCAACAGAATACACTACCTGCATAAAACCCTATCTAAATCACCAAATGCTGGAATTTACTACTTTTAGGTTGACTGTATTGTAGATTTCAGCTCAGCATATTTAATTTTAGCCTTTATATTTTGAACTCACGAGAAGAGGGTTGCATAATTGTCTTTACAATTTATAGCCGAGAGACGTAAACTCATTAGATATTTAGGGAGCATTTTTAATTTTTTTTTTGCAAACCAGGCACACAGTTCCCCTGTTTCAGCTTTTCCAGACTTTCTCATCAATTTATATTACTCTCACTGTATGTTCATACGGAAATGGTGTGGCTCACAGTTTAGTATGTCTTTGCTTTTTCCTAGTACAAGCCTCGTCTAAACCTTGGTCTGATGTTATCCACATATAGATGGCACTACCAGTATTCTCACTCCCAAATTGATGTCCTTTGTTGGGTGGGCCCTTGGGAATCATTTCCGTGGGTCCCCAGAATTCCTTTCTTGCTGTTCTTGGCCTTCAGGACCTTCCTTCGACTCTCCAGGCCCTTTGTGCCCCTCAACTCTGGTACTGTTTAACAGAGAGTGTACTCATCACCTGCCCTCTTGGTTGGCTATATAGAATCACCTAGTGGGGTTAAAAAAGGAAACAAAACATACATTTAAAGTTTCGATCAGTTTGTGTTATTAGATTGCAATGCATGTTATTTGTCATACTTGATTGAGACGTTGTTTGATTGGAGAAGTATCAAAAGATGGTCCTAGTGATTAGGAGGATTGGATAGAAAATAATAAATTTTAAATAAAATGTATGTCTATCTTTATGATTGCTATTTAAATATATTATGTTTTTGCATTGTAGGACAAATGGAAAACCCTGGTTCACACAGCTAAGATTTCTCCTCATCAGCGGAGGGGAGAGCCGGTGCCTCAGGATCTGTTAGACAGGGTCATACATGCCCATAATTATTGGACAGATGAACAGGCCAAGCAACAAGCAGAGCTCTGCCTGTAAAACAGGCAAGCACTTTCAAAACGGTTTCAGATTATGGCACTTACGTATCAGCCTGAACTGGAAACCAGACCATGTAAAGTGTAAATTCTGACCATATTCTTAGCCATCTCCGTTATTTTATGGAGCATGGCATGTACAGAATTCATCTTGTAATCTCTTGTTTATAGCTGGCTCTGGTGGTAGTGCTTCTCCATGAAATGAGAGGCAGAGGTACAGCAAGCACACCAATCAAACATGTAGATGCATTTTATGTTGCAAATTGACACTAACACAATTTGTCGAAATGGCTATTGCAAAGGCATGGTAACACACTCAACCGAGCAGGGTATATGCTAAGTGATCAGCGTCCTCTTAAGATGCTTTTCCACTGGGATTCATGTCTAGCTTTTGTGTAACATCTGTAGGTGGTGTAAATGCTCACTCATCACGGATTGATCTTTAGATTAGGTTCATATTTCAATTATTTTGCCAGACCTGCACAGCAGATTGTGGCCTCCGTGGACTTACTCTTTGTTTTCATCTTGGTTAAATCTTTTTTTTAAATTTATTGTAATGAAATGTAGATTTGAAAACTATCTGCTGGCTCATGGTTATATGTCATTCAACTGGTTGTTTCTATAATGTTTAATGAGCTTTAAACAGAGCAATGCAACAACAGATGTTCGAAATAATAAGAGAAGTGACCATCTACGAGAAAATTTGTGCCACTTCAATGCTCTATACTTCACTAATGGATTTGAGTGACGGTGGTGCAATTTTCACTCTCCAAACCCGTGGGAATGAATGGATTTTATGGTGCATTTTTAACCTTATTAATGAGGATTTTGTCGAGTTCAGATGGGGAAGGGCTTGAATTTGACTTAAGCCATTGTTTATCCACCTGAAACAGGACAGTGGTGATCCACATGAAATATAGGCCAAAAAAGTGATGACAACATTCCCCACGGATGGGAAAATAATTTTGTGTGATGGGTGGAGCCTTGGAGGGCCCATGTGTGTGTCTCTTGTAAGGCGAAAGGACGGGAAATGAAAAATTGAAAAGCTTTTCTGCTAGTGGTACACTACTCACTCACTGTCTTTGTCATGCTTGGGAAGGGAGGTTGATTATTACTATTAGGAGTGATGTGAAAGCCTCTTAACCTCCTTCATTTTCCCAAGCAAATTAGGACTGTGGCCCACACTGAAGCGTCTCTAAATCCTTCAAATGCAATGATATATCATCAGGTTTGATTCTTGAACTTGAACCTCTTATTATACTTAGATTCCATGGTATCTTTTCTGTCCGTATTAATACCATACAGAGCCACTTCTACGTTTTCTCATCTTTGTGTGAACGACTGTTTTGTTAGTTACGAAGGACCTACCGACCATGTGATATCGGCCTGGGATTTATTTGTGGCACTGCTAATATTTCCTTTAAAATACTCCCTTTATTAAAGGCACTTAATATAATCTTAATTAGAAAAAATAAGGTTAAGCGGAATATAGCTAATGGGTTAGTTTTTTTATCGACTTAGTTAAAATTTGTACCATTTTAAACATGGAGCGAATAGTTGAACAGCTTTTTCAATCCGAAAAGAGGTGGGAAGGTGACAAGTCTACATCGGTGGATTATATTTTCCTTCTCAAATTAACAAATGTTTACCATATTTGTGTGTTAAGTGGGTCTCCCTGTTTTGTGATTAGTACCAAAAAATACATGAGGAAAAATGTCACTCTTTATCATGATCCTTATCTCATTAAGGGTGATGTCAAGGGATGTGGCCCTCTTATTAACATAATGGTTAATTGATTGCAAGAGGAGTATTTTTGCTTGCTCAGTGTTCTTATCTCTTCTTTGGCTTCATGATTCACTCAAAATAAATATCATGTCAAATTGTTTAAATATGTCCTACTACCTCAAATTGATTATACCTCTTTGGTGGATCTTGGAATTACTTCTACTACTCTAAAAATATTTATTGGTTGCCTTGATTCTAGAGTAACATATAAACTCCTATGACTCTCTTACTAATATAATGGTTAATTGAGTGGGTTGATTACCTTCAAATACATACTTTAATACCACAGGTAACATATATCTATCCGATAAAAACAAATCCTACAAAAAAGAATAATCTAATCAATCAAATAGTTTATATTTAAGTTATACATAAATTTTGTTTAAGGCATATTATATTCATTAATCATTCTATTACATTCTCTTCATATTCTTGACTTGTTGGTAACAATTTTTTTTTTCAGAAAAAAAAAAAGTGTCAAATGATTAAGATATTATTATTTTTAACTGACTTTTCAAAATTAAAAAATAAATAAAAAATTAAATGCTGGTCATATTTTAATGTAGCAAATAAAAATTGAAAGTCACACTATTTAATTTCATCCTTTATTATTATTGTAACAAGTTATTACTATTTTTTGATTCATATTTCATAATTATAAATAATAATGATATTTTGTAAAATAACAATCAAATGAATGTTAAATTTAATGTAGAGAATAAAAGTTAAATACCATCACACCACTAAATTCTCCTCTGAAAAAACATAAAAAAATTTAAATAAAAAATAGCATGAAAGATAATGTAAAAATGTTGCATTGTTCATAAGTTAGTAGGTAGAAAAAATATTAAAACGTAAAATAGTACAATAATTAATGTAAATAATAAAATATAATGTAATTAATGTAAATAATAATAATAATAATAACAATTTATGTGTTTTGAAGTCAGGATTAAGTAAGTAAATTGCGAATTAATTTTGCTTCGCTGTTGTCTTCGGGTTGTATCATTAATCAAAACAAAAATTACAAAATAAAGCATTGGTGTTAAATTGACCTTATACAGGATGTAATTTGTACTTTGTTTGGTTATGTTCAAGATTTTTCTCAACAATTATTTCTTGAAATAACATCTTTGTTGAGATATAGTATTATTTTTTAACCATGATATAATATAGTGGAAAGAAAATAAGATAACATTTTTTTTAATGAAAATTTATAAAAGTGAATAATTTTAAATTTATTATTACTTAAATTTATAAAGTCTCTACATCTTTTTAAGTGTTTTTATTTTTTGTTGTTGATGTTGGAGTTATCATTCTATTTAAAATTCAAAGTTATTCATATAATTAATTAATTGTAGAAGATAGTCGCACAACCAATTAATTGTGCATTCTTGGGATAAATTTGCTCTTGCATATTGTTAAGAAAAAATTATTATATCTATATATTCTTTTGAATTCATCTATTTCCTTCAATGTAAATAATTTTTTCTCTTCATATACTGCAACCCACTTGGTTATTGATACTCAATTACAAAGTATAAAGTGCTTTGTTGTTGTTTGATCATCAAATGTTGCACAAGACACAAAATTATTCTGATAGGAAAAAAGTTCACACACACACACACACACACACACACACACACACACACACACACACACACACACACACACACACAATGACAATTTAAAAGAGATGTCGTCACAAATCAAGCCTCTCACTTACACCCTTTCCTAATAACAATCCTCCCAATTCACAAAATCTGGATCCTCTCTCCTATATTTGCGGCAAACTCTTGGATTTGTTTTGCTTGGTTTGGTATTCAATAACAAGGAAGAATTTTTTATTAATCGTATATCGAGCTCAACTATTGAACCCTTTGTATGGGAAAATTGCTTAACAAACCCTTCTAAAAATTTTATGTGCCTCTTTAAGAAAAAATCTTGTGTTTATGACACTAGATAACTTCGTCATCAACCAAAATAGATTAGAAGATGCAATATTATGTCCATGTAGTTTGTGGGGAGCTTATTTTTGAAAAAGGAAAATAGTTTCTGTCATGCTCCTCTACATTGCTATATTGTCTTCGTCTCCTTCAACAAGAGCCACACATTGAAAAATAAAATATCAAATATAGTTAAATTTTAATAATTTTTAATAAAACCACTGTCAACTTTAATGACTTCAAAATAAGTTGTTATTTTAATTATTTTACACTATATGACATAAAATGAATGTTAAACATAGAATAAATCCAAACTATAAACATGAATATTAGTAAGCACAATAACCTCGATTTTTCAAAAGGAAATAAATGAACAATAAAATAACAAGCAAGTTGTATGTGGGATAAGAGGGTCAATAGATAATCCTCTTTCTCTTGTTAATAATATATTAGGATATCAATAGAAGACCATTCCAAGGCCTACACACAAGCCAAGAATGTAACAATGTAGTCTATCAACCACAAATCTAGAAGATGATAATTTGCACTCTATCAAAGGCATAGAGTTTCAAATCCTAATTCTGAGATAGGGGATGAGGTCTTACTAGGTCATAGATTGTAAAAATAACGATGATAAGCAAGATCATATAAGATATATATAGACTAGGGTTACAAGAATAAACAAGAAGGCAAATGCATGTCAAAGATTTATACTAGAGTTGTATAAGCCAAGTGGTGGAAAAAATCCAAGGGAAAATAAGAATAATGTAATACAAAAATAATGTGATACTCTATTCTAATCTATAAACATGGCACATCAATTATAAATAAGTCAAACTAGAATATACATAAAGGACAAGGAAGGTTAGAGATACTTACCTTTGAGAAAACACCAATGAAACATTAACCCCTAGGGTTAGTAACATCTTATGAGAGAGTTGTTGTGGGGGACCATAAGATGGAAAGAAGAAGACCTACGAAAACCACAATTGAGAACTTCAAAGACTTGGTGAACCTTGTTGATGTAACTCCTATTCTTTAGTATCCTAGACCAAATCAAGTGTAAGCACAACTAGGCCTAAACCTTCGACACCTTCAAGTGTAGCTTAGTGAACACAAGTAAATGGATAAATGATGATGTGATAATTTAAGAATGACTACAATGACACCCTATTTATAGGGGGCATAAAATGAAATCACAAAGATTTCAAATTATCGATTGTGGTCGATGTAGTCAACGTTTGGAAAGTAATATCAAACAATATCCACCAGGGTTGATGTTGTCAACTTGCAATGAATAATCATGAGGTCCATAAGGGGAAATGATCAAGTAATGAAGAAAACCTTGGGAGAAGATGTAAATGTGATTAGAAGGTGTTGTAAGTAGGTGTGAAGGTGCTTATATCTCACAAATATTACTAACTAGCCCTCCTCGTAAGACATGTGCTTAGGGAGATCAATGCGAAAATGGACTGTAAAGAGAATTTGTTAGTAAGATTGAAAATTACATAGATCAACTAACTCATCTATAAGCGGTGCCGATCCAGATTGAGGTGTAACTCGGTGGACAACACACTAACGATGGTTCTTTTAATGTGTTATAATAATAAATTCACAATTAAAGAGATGTAAACACAAAATAATTTTATTTTAATTCAAAATGTATACAAATTGGAAAACTCCATAAGAGATATGTATGTTCGGAGATCTATCTCTTTATTCAAAACATGTTGCCTTATAACTATACAAGGACAATATGAAAAGAATTGCTAAAAATAGAATATTAAGGGTTTTGGATGGGAACCAAAAGGTCATCCTATATGGAGGATGCGAAAAGATGTAGAAGTGGAAAAATCTGAAATTTATCCTACTATTACTATTATTTTATTTAGTGCCCCTTTTCGGGGTTATATCTCTTAGCATGTTGACCTATTTTGTGAATTGCAAGAGCTGTTGAAAGAACACAAAACAAAGTTGATGAGGGTAATTCCAATAATGATTACACTATGTTTCATCTTTGCTATCGTCAAAACTCCAAAAATGCTTTGGAGACTCAAAATTGCAAAATACTAAAAGCTTCTAAAAACTGCTAAAAATATAATTTTAGGACTTTCCAAAAATAGCTTTTTGGAAATCTTGTTCTAGACCAGGCACAATATTAATATCTATGTTTTTCACTTGATTCTTCCTTGGAACAATAAGAAAAGGTATGAGGTGTTCCTTTCATGTTATCAACCATGGAGGAATATTATAACTAACCATAATGATAAGCCACATTGAATATATTATGGCCATGTTACCAAAGGGATTTAGTATATCCACAATTATCCCAAGCTTGACTCTATATGGGCATGAAATTTTGCAAGCCACATTCTTTCAATATAATTCATTACTTTGTAGTATTTGGTAAGAGATTTACACCCTTGGTTTTTTCCTTGTTATCACAAAGGTAACTTAATACATTGCCCATTCTTTGCACCTATACATTCATGATTCAATGCATCTATACTAGAAATGTACACGCTGAATTTTGTTAAATTTCGGTCCCTCTCACACCTTCCTAATAAATATGACACACTGTTGCATACTCATAATTTACCCTATATAAAATACTCTTATTAACACAATAATAATACTTCTTGTAGCAATCCACTAGAAGGGAGAGTCTTTTGTGCATCTCTAGAAACATAGCTAGAATCAACTTCTACATCTTTTAATATCTTCCTCAAATTTCAATTAAAATTTGAACTAGTAAATATTTTAGTGATCCATGGAATTATGTAATATAAAACAAGTATATTTATTTGGATAACATGTTGTAATTGACTAACAATAATGAATTGGGAAATTGAGTCTCAAAAACATAGTAACACTTGTCTCAGTCCATCCATAATTTGCTCTTAAGTACAAAAATGATCAAGTAACATGCAATAAAGATGGGCAACATGCTCCTAGCCGAAACAATGGAGCATTGACATCTACTTGTAAGGCCTAACATGTCATGTTGTTGAAATCATGTTTATTCACCATATTACCTTATTCTTCAACACGACTTTCCCTATTACCCATTTTCATCTCAAAATTAGTGTTATTGGCTTTGGAATAGATCATGTCATCTTGTTGTGTAATAAAGTTATTTATGAAATAATCATTCATAACGCCTTGTGATTTTCTTCTAAGTCAGGTGGGAATGTAAGATGGATTAAATGAGCAAAGTCTTATACTTATTAATTTCATTATATAATTTATTCCACCAATCGAAACCACGTGTTTTGATAAGTTTCTCTCAAAATTTCTAATTTTATCAAGTTACAATATGCTAGAAGGATGAACCTAATGTCTCCCACATAAAATAGTCACATTGTTTTTACAAACCTAAATGAATGACACACACATGGATTTAAGTCACCTCATTTTCACATATATTTACTCAAACTTGACATTGGATATTCGGTGTTGTGGATACTTACCTCATCACCCATGCCACAAACTAAATTTTATTTGGCAATACATTACCCTGCTTCTTACTAGGATAATGTCCCATATTCTTTCCATTGACCTTGGTCCACTCACCCTACATGATGCAATATCTACATAAAACATATAAGAATCACATGCAATTTTGCTTAGTAAAAAGATGTTATAGTTACTATTTCATAATTGTAAATATCCATTAACTTAAGTTGTAGTATGACAATCAAAAAAACCCTATGTGGGATTGGTATGGTTATTAGAATCACTCGTCATATTTAGAAAAGAAATGGTACATAATTAGAGCATGAGTTTGTGAAAGAAAAAATTCATGTTTTTTTCATTAAAAGTAAACTCTCAAATCCATACTTCAATTTTGCAGGGTAATATAATTTAATAATACTAAAATATTTTCTTATTTTCATTAGAAAACATGCTAAATATTAAAATTTATTGAAACTATATAAGACATAATATAAACATACATGTGATTGTTGAGATCACACATATGCTTCTCCACTTGCAATAATGAATAAAAACAATAACATTTGTTTTCTAAAAAATAGTTGCCCTTTTTTGAATACAGGCGTGTGCTTTGTTAATAACTTAAATGATACATGTTTTCAATATAATTTGGTGTTCAAGAGGGGGTTTGATGCATAAATTGGCACAATTGTTTCATTTTTTGTGTTTCGGATTAAAAGTGGATGATTGGAGGGAAATTAAAATCCCATCACTTTGTTATACTTGGTGATTTATCTTCAAAGATCTTTTTTAAGGGGCTTAATAATAATAATGAAGGGATAACATATCCCTTGAAAAATTCAACTTTTTTATTTTCATTTTTGCTTGCTCCCACATTAGGATTTTAGAGAAGGAGACCAAGTTCTCAGAGATCTACGAAAAATATAGAAAAGCAAACGATGTTAGTGGAGCGTAAGAGTAAGCAAATAAGGCCATCAAATCAAAAGCTCTATTTTTTTATAGTTTAAAACAATGTATACTATGGTTTGATCAATTGTGCGGTTTTAATTAGGAATATCTGATCACTGATTTTTCAAGTTCTTCTTTACCCTATTATCTAAGCATACATTGTGTTGTCGATTTTTGATGTTTGTCTCTAGAATTGTGAGAGCTTAGACATTCTTCTAAAATGCCCTCTTGTAAATTATTATTTTTTATTATTGGCAAATAATTTTTTGAAAGGGACTATACCCTTGTACACCAAGGCTCAGAAGCCGGAATTGAAAGTTAAAGCACAAGAGATGGATCAAAATCCAAATAGAACAATAGAGACCGACTGCAGAAAATTGTCAGCAAATTATTATTACTCCATATGCCCTCTTGTAAATTATTATTACTCCATATGTAATTAAGTTTTTAATTAAAATAAGTTTGAATTGAGAGACTATATTTATGTATTTTGTTAAGTGCAATACATTGTTAATGTAAACCCATTTTCCATATCTACACCAATTTAGTAAAAATGCATATAAATTCACTTTAAAATATATAAATTAAACACATTTTCAATAGGACAATATTGTAATCTAATAAGGTTGCTTGTCACTATTGATGAGGATTTTCCCCTCCATATAATTTCATAAAATTTTAAATGATCAGGATTACATGTGAGATATGGCGATGAAATGCATTTCAAATTGATATGGAAAGTTGATTACGTTTTATTATAAAAACATCATAATATTCGATACATCAATTATTACTGTCGTTTAGGTGCGTTATGTAATATTTTTAATTATTCACACAAATAAAATCATAGAAAACTATGATTCGAGATTATAATATTGAACATAAATCTTTGTCTCTTTTATTAATCTACTAATTATGACGCGCACATGACATGAATCTCCTTCGTAAAGCAAATGGATACTAAGATCGTAGATTTAGAAGGCTTGTTTATACTAAAAAATAATTGACTTGTTACGTAAGCAGTAGGTCCTCCTATATATTAACTAATATTTGGGAAATCCAAATTCATCCTTGCAACGAGGGGCCTACTTATCTAATATTATCATCTTCCAATGTGTATGACATTGAAGAAAATACTCCACGCTAAATCCTTTCCCCTATTCCATTATTACTTTGTCCTATTTTATTTGCCATGTTCTTGTAATCTTTGGTATGAATATTAGATAAGTGTTATCCAAATTTGTATTTATCTCAGTTGCAACTAGACTTAGATATGCAATGCATCATGTACAAAGGCATTTGAGATTTTTACAAATTCATATCACCACATTTTCTATTTGATCTCCTAAACATTTTAATGAAGTTACAAATTTGGAGACCTATAACAAATATTGTACCATATGTTGTCTAGTGATGCCCCCCTCATCCAAATGCATTTAAAACCCCAAGTTAGTGAGTATTGCACATGTGGGTTTCAAATTGGATCCTAGTATTTTTCTTGTAATTGGCCTCTAATTCTAAAACACTGAAGATGTTGAGTTACGTGTCTTTTAATTCTCAATATGTAGTGAAAGGACCATGGGTCCATCATATTGTCAAAAAAAATGTTCGTAAAAAATATAATATGTGATACATGTCCATCTTTTGAGACATGTGGGGTGAATATATTAAGTTTATATCTCAAAACAATAACAATAAAATTAATATATAACAAATGATATCTTCTAAAATATGAGATCAAAATAATGTCTAAACTAAACATGGTATCAATTAAATTTTTATTTAGCCCATCTTGGTAAGTAGCTTATCATGATAAGTAGCTTCAAAAGACATGGAAATATAACATTGGGTAAACTAGGGATATCATCATAGTTCCACACACACACACACACACACTCATGCGCGCGCGCGCACACACACACACACTCACGCGCGCGCGCACACACACACACATCTATGTATGTATGTATGTATACGTACGTATGTGTGTGTGTGTGTGTGTGTGTGTGTGTGTGTGTGTGTGTGTGTAAAACAAATAAGGTAAAGGTGATGTGAGGAGCAATGTCTGTGATGAAGTCGAAGAACGTTGCTCACCGTTGAGAAAACCAGGGTGATCGTGAAGAGATCCTTTTTGGCTAGGAAGGACTACCTATAGAAGCACAACAATACCACCAAATAGAGTTTAATAGCATATGACAATGGACTGCCTAACATATGCTAGATCCGAGAAATATTATATATATATATATATATATATATATGTATATCTATATATATATATATGTGTGTATGTGTATGTGTATGTGTATTTGTATATATATATGTATATGTACATATATATGTTTGTATATATATATGTATATATGTACATATATGTACATATATATTACACACATATATTTATGTAATATACATGTACATATATACATGTACATATATGTATATATATATGTATATGTACATATGTACATATATACATATATACATGTACATATATATATACATATATATGTACATATGTATATACATATATGTACATATATATATGTATATATATGTACATATATATATATATATATATATATATATATATATATATGTACATATATATATATATATATATATGTACATATACATATGTATATACATATATGTACATATATGTACATATATATGTGTACATATATATACATATGTACATATATATATGTACATATGTATATACATATATGTATACACACACATATTGTTTCACCACAATGTTGCGTATAAAATAAATAAGGTAAAGGTGAGGTGAGGAGGAATACTCGTGAAGTCGAAGAAGGTTACTCACCGTTGAGAAGACCAGGGTGATTGTGAAGAGATCATTTTTGGCTAGGAAGGACTACTTGTAGAAGCACAACCATACCACCAAATAGAGTTAAATAGCATACGACAGTGGACTGCCTAGCGTAAGCTAGATTCGAGAAGTGTGATACTTCCTAGAAAGGGTCGTCAATCCAGTGTTTAAAAACATACTTAATGTAAATAAATGACAGTAAAAGAAAGGTCCTATTGTAATGATACGATTTAGGTATCTCATATGCTAACAATAGACTAGATTTAAGCTAAATATTGAATATAAAACTAAATCTAGAGAAGGCATGGTGTTGTCAAGGCTGGAAGGTGTGACAAAGGTGTTTAGGAATGATTTGGGGGAGATTGGGTGGGTTTTGGGAAGGATTTGGGTCAAGTTGGGAGCTCGTTGGTTTGAGATAAATCACCAGTCACAGAGACTGGTATTGGTTGGGTGACTCAATGCCGGTACCTGGTCATAGTCGGTCTGCCGGTTGGGGTGACTGATGCCGATAGGAGAAATTGGGTGCAAAGATTAAGATGAGGTGGTTTTCAGCTCTCTTGTGATTGCATAGAGAGTTGGGGAGGCTTAGGTAAGGTGGTAGGATTTTATTAAAGACTGAGAGATGAAGAAATAGGCATTTGGGATGGGCTATAGAGATTAAATGGGCAAATGGTTGGGTGGATGTGAGACGATAAGAGATATGAAAAGGGTAGAAGATGAAAAAAAGTAGATAAACGATTAACAATCAAAATATTGAACGAAATGACAAGGTAGAAATCACTTACTTATATATTGAAAGCTGATTGTAGAAAGAATAGTTGTGGTTGAAGGAGAGACAAGTCCTGGTCTCGTGCAGCAGTAGTAGAAGGATCTAGACTTCCTTGTGAGTGATCCAATGCTCTAGAAAACATTGTTGATGCTTGGTGGAGGTTTTGAATGCTTGGAATGATCTCTGGTTCGTCGTGAGATCTCTTGGATGCTTGAGAATACCAATGCAAGAATGCTCCAAAATCTCAATATGAGCAGATTCTGAAACCGGGTGAAAGAGATTGAAATTGTCTTACTTGAACGGAATTGACAGTGAAGTTCTGCTGACCAGTCGCTGACCGAGGGAATAATCGACATCAGTTAGGGAGAGATATGGTTGTTTTTTTTCTAAAAACAGTCTGATTCTTTCCCTTTTCTAACGTGAGTTGAGAATGGTCCATGGTCAAGAAGACTTGATTCTCGCTTATAGTGGATCGGGATTTTGATAGGAGCAAGTGGTCAGTCATTAATGAAAAGTACTAGAATAAGTTTTAGTTACGTTTAGAATGAGTCTATGGCTAGTTAAGGCAAGTGATGACTTAAGTCTAGGGTTAGGTGGTTAGGGTTTAGGATTGGGTCGAAGGTGAGGTAGAAATTAATTTAATTTAGGTAATTAAATTAATAATGATGTGAGGTAATAATTAATTTAATATAAGTGATTTAAATTAATTATAATGTGTGGAAGGGGCCATGATCGGGGGATGTGTCGAATTAATTAATTAAAGGAGGATTAAGGGGTTGCAACCCAATTTTGGGTGTCTACATTTTCCCCTATCTTGTTGTGTAGCTTGTATTGATAAGAGATGATAACAAAAATAGGAGGTGATTGCCCCAGGTATGGGTAGAGGTGATCCCCCTCAAACCATGAACTAATTGAGGAGCATGCAAAATCGGTGATGGGTTTGATAAAGTTGTAGGTGATGCAAAAATGAGGTAAGGTGCGGGTATAGGAAATCGCTGATATCGGTGTGGGTAATAGGTGGGGGAATTCACGCCTCGCTGTTGATGTGCACACATGGTAGCAATGCGATGCAAGGCACTAGGATGAAGAGCTCACAAACTCTACATCATCAAAGCCTTCGATAGTTTATCCAAACAAGGTTGCTCCAAATGGTCCAGTTATGCCCCAAGGTATAGCTGAAATGCTGGACACGTGGCATCAACATAATGGGTCAAGCGTGTATGCGAATCTGTTTTTGCCTTTGACGCACTGTGTTCCAAAGCACCAAAAGGTTTGAAGTATGGTTGAGATAAACATCGCACTGAAATGACAGGCAAGGCATTAGGTTGGTAGGCTAAACGGGATTACATGGGCCAAACATTATCACACTTTGAGATTTTTAGCCAGAGAGGCTAAGTGCCAAATTTTTCCCCATGGGTCCGCCTTGGCAATTCAATTCCCTCCAAACTCCGCCGAGGGATGGTTTGGCAAAGGGTACATAGGAGTGAGGTAGGACGTGCTTTACTTTTCTGGAAAGGGGAAGAAAAATCCTATCTGATGAAGCCATTGGTGAGGAATTTTTTAGTGCTTTTGAGTTTATATATATCGGTACTGTGCAGCAAAAAGGAGGCAAGAATGTACAGTCGAGTTAACCAAAACAAGCATGGACTTATTTTGGATAGCCGTGATATAACCGATGTATTGGACATACAAACTTTCCAGTATATAGGATGATGACACTTATTCTTGGTTGAAGTGTGGTTTTTACCAACCTAGTGGCGGGTCCTGATAGTGAGATGGGAAATGTTTGAAGGAGCAAGGCATTGTTGTGGCCTATCAAATAACAAGCGTGTTTGAATGATCATAAATGTTGTTGAGGGTCTTCCTTGCTATTGAAACAATTGAACTTGGGTAAATCCCATTGCGCGAGATAAGGTTGGATAGGTATGGATGGGTGGATGGGCTCATTACAGATTTCATCATAAGTGAGGACATTACGAGATCTGAAAACAGAGGCCCTGAGTGTTTACATATTATCCATCATCATCTTGATAAGATCCATGATAGGATTATATTGAGGAGCGGCCCCTACAATATAAGGGGGTGGATGAGATGAATAGGTCATAGATGACATACCAGTGTATGGCGTTGCCGAATATGTGAAATGAGAAGCGAGTACATAGGCATGAATAGATGATGAGGGCATGTACCCTAAATACGAGGTGGACACTATAGGATGTGATTGAGGAAGGGTATAGGTGGGATGAGCTTGTGGGAAAATCCTCATGGTAACAAGTGACAGAGTAGGAGGAATCAAAACCACTGAATTTTGATAAGGCGTATAAGATGCAACTGGCGGTTGTGACGTAATAGGTACTGATGATGTGGGGATCCTTATACTAGGATCCATAAATGAGGATATGTTAGATGTCGAGGCACTGGAAGAGGTTGGGGGAGTGACATATGTCGAAGGTGTGATAGACACCGAAGGTGTGACGAGATGGATGTCAAGGGTGCAGTAGGTAGCGTTGACGCAGGAGTAGGTAATACTAAAGTAGCATTCACGGATATGGTAGGGGGTATGGAGGTAGGCAAACAAAACAGTGGCTGGCCTGATGAGTCATGCGTAGAAGAGTGGACGAGGTAATGTTGTAAGGCTATGACATTATGATCAAGGAATTTAGCGAATTCCTCTTCAAATGTAAGTATAGTTGTAGGAACGTTGGGGTCCATTGGTGAAGAAATAGACAACGACGAAGGTGAAATAGGTAATGGTATGTAACTAGTGTGAAAGAAAAAAGCTCGCACCTATTGGTGAGTCCAAACCATAAGAAAGCTAGAAGATAGGTATTCTAGGCTCTGTAGAACTGACAGAACTCAGAATTTTTTTTGGTGAAGTATGGGAGGATAGAAATATGTTGTTGTTTCTAATAAAAATAAAAAACATAGAGACCAATACCGAAAAATAAACCGATGTTGGTTAGACAGAAAGACCGATGCCGATTATTGATAAAAACTAGGGAAGTGAAGAAATTAAGATTTTTGGGTAAAGTTTTAGTCATAATAAGCTTTGAAAGAGGCTGTGTATAAAAAATCTGAAGTAACAAACTCAGGAAAAACCAAAATCAACCCGTTATGATGGTTGAGTGTGGAAAAAAGAAGAAAAAGCGGTCAATACATCCTCATAGCTCAAACTATAGAAGACAAGAAAAAAGGAGACAATTAGATACGCAAAAACTAAATAAACACGTTATCCTAGGATCTGATTTTTAGTGTTTAGTTGGATTATGCCTTAAGACTGACTGTGAATGATATAGAATGTTTGGATAATGAAGGTACCTAGAAATCAATCTATGGATGGTTTCAGGTTTTTTTTTGGCGAAGGAGCCCTCGATATACCTTGCAATACGTGAGGTCCGAGCTCTGATATGACAAACCAACCAAAACACCAGGCGTGGGCCCACCATCAATGGGTTTTTAAATCCTTGACGGCTTCTTCTTGGAAGGGAATGTTTAAGAAGTTTATAGATTGTGTTAAGTGATTTGGATAAGGAGTGTGTACACAAATGTGAACTACACTTTATTAATCAATCACAAAATGGTAATGACCTCTGTCGTATGATTGCTACTTAACTATGTGAGCTAAATATGTAGACATACAGGGATGAAATACAAGTGTTTTAAGCCCCAAATCGAAATATTATATTTGATGTAAACAAGAGTGAATAGGAAGAAGGATGAATTTCACTAATGCAAGAACATAAGATAAAAGAAGGATTCTTTTTAAATGCACCAAAAGAAGAGTTTCATTTAGAACAATTAGAAAGAAGGAGCAAATTACCAAAGAGGAGGATTTAGTGAATAACGATTTAGAAAGGAAACACACAAAATGCAACCTATATGAATAGAACAAAACCCACAAATGAGGGTCCCACTGGGCGTGCCAAAATGTTTCACCACAATGTTGTGTATAAAACAAAAAAGGTAAAGGTGAGGTGAGGAGGAATACCTGGGAAGTCGAAGAAGGTTGTGCACCATTGAGAAGACTAGGCTCATCGTGAAGAGCTCCTTTTTGGCTAGGAAGGACTACATGTAAAAGCACAACAATACCACCAAATAGAGTTAAATAGCATATGACAGTGGACTGCCTAGCGTATGCTAGATCTGATAAGTGTGATACTTCCTATAAAGGTCGTCAATCTAGTGTTTAAAAAAAAACTTAATGCAAAGAAATGACGGTAAAAGAAAGGTCCTATTGTAACAAAATGATTTAGGTATCTCATATACTAATAATAGACTAGATTTAAGCTAAATATTGAATATATAACTAAATCTAGAGAAGGCAGGGTGTTGTCAAGGTTGACGGGTGTGGTAGAGGTGTTTAGGAATGTCTAGGTGAGATTGGGTGAGGTTTTGGAAGGTTTTGGGTCAGTTAGGATCTCGCTGGTTTGAGATAAATCACCAGTCACAAAGATCGGTATCAGTTGGAAGACCGATGCCAGTACTTGGTAATAGCTGGTCTACCGGTTGGGTGACCGATGCCGATAGGGGAAATTGGGTGAAAAGATTAAAATGGGGTGGTTTGGAGCTCTTTCTGATTGCACATAGATTTGGGGAGGCTTCGGTAAGGTGGTAGGATTTTATTAAAGACTCAGATGAAGAAATAAGCATTTGGGATGGGCACAGAGGTAAAATGGGAAAGTGTTTGGGTGGAGGTGAGATGGAAGAGATTCGAGACGATAGAAGGTGAAAGAAAGTAGATAAATGATTAATAACCAAAATATTGAAAGAAATGACAAGGTAGAAATCACTTACTTGCATATTGGAAGCTGGTTGTAGAAAGAATAAATGTGGTTGAAGGAGAGACAAGTCTTGATCACGTGCAACAACAACAGAAGGCTCTAGACTTCCCTGTGATTGATCCAATGATCTGGAACACACTGTTTATGCTTGGTGGAGGTTGTGAATGCTTGGAATGATCTTTGGTTCGTCATGAGGTCACCTGGATGCTCGAGGATACCAATGCTAGAACTCCAAAAGCCAATATGGAAGAAGAAACCGGGAAAAGGATTTAAATTCATTACTTAAACGAACTGATGGCGGTTAGTTGACCGGTGCCAGCTGAGGAATAACCATCGTCAGTTAGGGAGAAAAGGTCCTATTTTTCCAAAAAAAGTCTTTTCTCTCCATTTTTGGTGTTGGTCCAGATTTGTTATGGACTAAGAGTTTGGGTTGACACTAAATGAAGTAGGAAATTGGTAGGAGGGATAATAGGTAATGAATGTTAGGGTTAGAATGAGTCTTAGTTAAGGGGAGTGGTGACTTAGTCTAGGTTAATATATAGGCTTCGAATGGGTCCATGGTGAGGTGGAGGGGTGAGGGAATTATTAACTTAATATGGGTATTTAAATTAATAATAATGTGTGGAGGGGTCATGGTAATGGGTATGTTAGTCGAAGGGGGCTTAGAAGGTTGCGACCTAATTTTAGAGAGAGAGAGAGAGAGAGAGAGATCATCCCTTGTACAAAAAAATTTGTGTCTTGGTTGGGGAAATCCCTTATGTTGACCTTAGAGTGGGAGTCATACTTCTATCTCCATCTAACAGAGAGAGAGAGAGAGAGAGAGAGAGAGAGAGAGAGAGAGAGAGAGAGAGAGAGGCTCAGGATCTATACTATATTCATGATGTAAATATTATTTTTCTTATTCATAGTGTGAGAGTGTTTTAGGAGGTGTTTAGAGTCTCTGAGAAGCCATTGAAAGCTTCAATAGTTTGTACTACCACAATTGAGTTTTCGCTCCAAAATTGTAGAATTTGAAAATTTGTAATGTTTATGAAAGGTTATAAGGATTGAATAAGTTGTATAGGGTTTATATCATGGTTAATTTTCCTAATACATCTTATCATAGTTATTTACACCTATTATGAGAGTAAAAAAAACATTACAAGTCTTAACTAGAAGACTTGTTCTACGTAGGAAGAAATAGTCTAGCTAGAGATAAGGTGTATGAGAGATTTATCGTCTAATTTTGGATTGAAGATAAAATAAAGGCCTATTATCATGTAAATATGGTTGTGAATGAGTTAAATAAGGAGAATAAGTAAGATTGAAGTTGAACTAAGAGTAGGTGTGAGTAAGAAAGGTTTGAAGAAGACCTTTAGGCTTGTATGTTGTATGAAGACTGTGTAAGGAGCAATAAAAGAATCATTTGCGGTTGAAAGGTATGTTTTATGGTGGATAAATTTTCCTAAGTTCATTTCGATAGTTATAGAATCCTTTTATATGTCGATGTTTCAGTTCATATAGGACAATGAATAATTGAGTAATCTATCATAACTGCATTATTCTTTGAGTAATATTTCATGTAGCCTGTATACCGGTTTAAAGAAAACTTGTGGTCTAGAACCATAGGAGCAGTTTGGAGGTGTGTTTATAAAAGAAGAAAGCTTCCATAGGCTGGCATAGATCTGAAATAGTAACGTTTTTACCTTGAAGTCATTTCTAAGAAGAGATACTTTAAGATAACAAAGAATATTACCCATGTTCTTATCATTTGCAAGGAAATTGTAAGCAAATCATAGTATATGAACCTATAAAATCACATGCAGGATTAAATAATTGAAATATAAACTTGTAAAAGGACCATACAGAGCTCAATAAATAAGTTTTAGACTATAGAAATGTTTCTAGACAAAGATAAATCAAAATCTCTCTTCTTAGGCTCTTGAAACCCCTGTCCTAGGGCTTGGAGAAGAATTGTCATATATTTATCGTCAAAGCGAGTCAAGGGATAAAAATAGGAACATATCATCCCCATAAGGTCCCCATTTTGATCCAAAAGGTTGTACATATTTTTAAGTCCACGCTGAGATATTTTCCCGATAGTCTTGAAGAGACACTTAAAAACCCGCAGTGAGGCCTAATTAGTCTTATATAATCATGGACTGGGAAAATTTGACATAATATTGGCTCATCGATGGCATGTAAATCGTTCATTGATCTCCACGAGGTGGTTATTGGTCTAGAGGTCGAGTTAGTACTAAATCTTGATCTTTAACTCAATATATGGCTCGTCCAGTATAGTGTGAGTTGGCACTATGACTTGGTAATGAAACATGAGGAGATGGTTAGCTTGACCCTCGGCTTGGTCCCAACTTGACAAGCTACTTGGATAATTTCGAGAAATTGGAAATTTGCAAATCTAATATGAACCAATAACTCAATGATGTTACTAGCATGACAAGGCATTTGGGTCCCCCTCCTAATAAAAAGTGGACCCCTCCGGCTACTAGGCCCCTATCCAGCACATGTTGTGGTCCCCACATACGAGTGTCAAAGATAAGGGGCGCAAACTATTAATTTTCTAGAGAAAAATATACCACTTGTCGCTCCCACATTTTTCCACTTGGCGTTATGTAACATATGCTCCATTTTTTCTAGTTGAACCTGGACTTCAACAAACAATATCTTCCTCATACAGACTCTATTTTTCCTCGTTCAAAAGGCGTCAAAAAGATATTGATGAGTAGTTATGTATGTAATTAGTTGTACAAAATTTTAGGAAAAATTAAATCATGATTATCCTCCAAATGAAACCTCCCCAATGAATAACTTTTATACCACCAAAAGTTACCCACTCTCAGAAAATGAAGGTACAAATTCCTCATTTTTGGCTATTTATTTTTTCTGTCGAACACACACTCTTCATGCACCCATATGGTAACTCAGGATAAAAATCAATAGAAGGAATTTTCTCACCTTAATCATTGATCATTGGAAAAATGTATCTATACATGAGGCTATCTCTATGCGTGTGAGGCTATCTCTCCCAACGGGGTTGTCTCTTCCATTACAAAGTTGTCTCTCCCAATAGGTTCTTTATATCAGAATGAATTGAAATTTTTTCTATCTCTCTATTTTCATGGAATCAGTGTCCCAAAATGGAAGGTGAAAAAGAAGTTTTACAAAATCCTGAACATGTCTCTTCCATTTGAACCTTTGCACTCATGGTGTCTCAGTCTCTTTTCTTACAGTTTCTATTAACCACTGCACTACTAAGGGCTAGAGAGGATACTTATTTCTCCGTACTTAACCATAAAGGAAAACAACACATGGTAATACAAGTAATTTGCTTCATGGATGTATGTTAGCATCCCTATCTTACATTGAAATCCACTTGTACAATTTCCCCCATTTTAGGTCTTATGATTTGTTACATAAATACATGGATATTCATTTACAAACATTGCCCACTATTTGGGTCTTATCAAGTGTATACAATAAATTACACATTTTACAAGTACATTTTTCAAATGCTAAGAAATGAATGCCAACGTACATTCATGAAAAAAACAATACTTGTCACCTTTGTAATGACATCATGCCACCTTGTATTTCTTGTATAAGATCACTTCGGTTCACGATTATAAAATCCTTGTTATCATGTCTTATAACTATTGCTTAGCTTCAACATTAGTCTTGGAGAACCTTGTTTTCTTAAGTTTCCTCTTGATAAAAAAAATTCTCTTTACACATATTTTCATTGATACAAGAAAGGTAAGCAAACATGCAAAATTTAATATGCATATGAGAAGGAAAATGAAGTGATACAACTTTCCATTAGTTGCTCATACTGTCTCTCCTCAACTAGATATCTGCTCCGATTTCTACCTCCACATTTAACTCAAAAAATGAGTTAGTTTCCCTCGTATATAAGATAATAAATTATGAATAGGTGGTGCCAAAAGTAAACATGCTAAATACATTTTAACTATGTAAGAATAAACTATCCATAATGGCAAAAAATGTCTTACCAACCTATTTTCATGGATGATCCTTCTGTGGGTTTCATTGGATAGACTAGTTTTCTACATGGGATTGGCTGGTTAACTTCTATTCCACTTTCTTCTTACAAAGTTGCGGGTGGATTTTCCAACATTTCTCAATCCTGTTTCCACTCATGACAATGAGTACAATTTTTTGCTATTCTTCATATCCTGTTTAGTAGAGTAGTCTTTGTTAATCCTTCTTTATAAGGATTTCCTCTTCCAACACATGGTCACATAGTGGTTACGTAGTCCAAAAAATGTACATCAAAATAACTACCACAAATTTGGTGTTACTTGACCATTCTTTGTATTTGAAGTGCACGTTGGAGTATTTACCTTACCCATACTTTTTAGGACTTTTACTTGTGCAATATTGGAGAGGTGAAAATATTTTCTTTCCTCTTTTTTACTCCCTTACATACTTTGTGAGTCCTACCCAAAATTCAAAGAAACAACATCCTAATTAGTAATATTATCAATACAAATATTGTTTTTGCCTTGAATAGGCTGATTTTGGAGTTTTAGTGGTATAGGCTCTTCTATTGTTTTGGAGCATTCCCCAATTTATCTCTTACCAAGTTGTCATATCCCAAACTTGTATAGAAAGGTCTTTCCTCTACTTGTACATGGGATTAACAATAACTTCTCCATTTATTCTAAGGACCTTTCCATCAAAACCCATCATATTTAATAATTTAGCTACAATACCTTTAGTATGATTCTCAAATTTACCATAATCAACACTTAATTCATGATGTGAGGAAAATAAACATGGTGATTCACTTACAGTGCATACATCTATGGTAGAGGGTCATGTTTGTTTGATAGAATTGTCCATCTCCTCCACTTCATCACTAATACGATATCTTACCTAGATCTTATCTTTGGTTTGTAATTCAAATTGCAATGTTTCAATGACACCCAAGAATATTTCTCTATTTCTAGTCAATTTCTCTTGAAGTTCCAACTTTTCAATATCTAAGGAATGCCATCTCTTCCTCACCTCGAGTTCTCCTCCTAAATTTGGAGGTTAATATTTTTTAGATCCTCAAATTTCATAGCCTTACCCATCGTTAACCTGTTTCAAACTGTATCCAACTGTAAACTGAACCCAAGCAATAATGTGAACTGGAAAACTATTAGCAATGCTTTAGAAATCCTGCTCTGATACCAAAAGTGATTCAAAAATGATGTAAATGCAACTTAATTAGTTAACCATTTTTATGGATACTTACTAAAATTTCTCAATTTAACATATTACATTAAATTTGACCTTAAATTCTCTAAAATTTTAGTGTAAACATAAAATTTAATCCATACACCCAATTTGTAGTTATTCTTTTCACTTCCCAATTTCCCGTAAAATGTGAAAAGTACATTAAATTGGTTTATAAATTTAAAGTTCAGATCATAACTGAATAAAGCAATATAAATTAAGGAAAAATTAGAGACATAAAACTCCCAAAGTTGATAATGGATTTCGTTCGTGAGGGACTATGTCTCTAGGTTTGCATAATGACGAATCAATCCTATTAATGATGAAAAATATTTATAAAAAACTTACAAAACTTATTCACTAACAATAAATAGGGTATGCAAGCACTTCTATCTCATCTTCTAGGAAGTTTCCAATAAAGCTTCCTACAAAAATCACCCAAGCACCTACTCTTCCTTCTCCGAAATGGAATTTCTCTCTCTTCCTAAGGTTATTTTCTCTCTCCAAAATGGGAAACAATTCTCTGAATTGGGAAAATATATCTGTGTTATATATTTTTTACATCGTGCCTATAATGAAAATTACATAAATGGGCTCTCTCTCCAATAAAAATGGGCCAAGTCTTCTTAACATAAGTATAGAACTATACACATTCCTCTAACATTACCACTTCATATACAAAAATATGCCTTATTTAATGTTTCATCACAGTGGGTGTATTGGTTAAGGCTTATCTTTTTGGTAAAACTAATTCAAGTTTGAGTCCCACTCCACCTATTTCACGTTGCATAATGTAGGGCAAGTTAGTCCTACATTCAATGGGTGGTGGATAAGGTAAGGCTTTGTTAACCCTTACCATTGGAGAATTGAACATGGATATGGCCACACATTACATTATTTTGTTGGTTAATCCAACTTGTCGCTTATATCAACACGTGGCTTTCTTCCTAGAAGTTGTCTCACCCTTAATTGGTTAGAATATTACATTGATATGTGGGTTAAATAATCTTCCCCATCTCACCCATCGAGTTAGAATGTTGAGTTGTCGAGTTAGTTGCATGTGGTTCAGCCGCGAGGAGGTTAATGGGATAAGGTGGTTTGGTCAGTTAGCTCATCGGTGGCATGTAACTTAGTCCTTGATCTCCATGAGGTGGCTTTTGGTGTCGAGCTTGACTCGACACTACATCTTGATCTTCAAATCACTATCTCGCTCGACCAATATAGTGTGAATTGGAAATGTGACTTGGAAATGAAACATGAGGAGCTTGGTCATCTCGGTCCCATCTTGACGAGCTACTTGGAGAATTATGAGAACTTGAAAATGTGTAAATAATATGAACCACCAATTTGATGATGTCATTAGGGTGAGAAGGTAGTCAGGTTACTGGGCCTCCAACTAGCAGATGTTGTGGGCCCTATATACGAGTGTTGAAGATCGGAGGGGTAAAACATTATTTTTCTCGCTCCCACATTCTGCCACTTAGCGTTGTGCAACATATGCTCCATTTTTTTCCAATTGAACCTGAAATTTAGTGGACATTATCTTCCTCATTTTCCTCGTTCAAAAGGCATTGTGAAGCTCTTGATGAGTACTTCCGTATGAAACTAGTTTTAGGAAATTTAGGGAACATTAGACCATGATTATCCTCCAAATCATAAATTATACTATTCAAATTTTTATTTGAGAAATTGGAACATTTGATTTAGGAGCATATCCCAAATCATTTTTTAAGGAAGTATTTTTTTTAATCTATTTTAATAATCCTATAACAAAATGCCTAATGTTTAGAATAATAAATATGAATTTTAAATTTGTAAACTCTAGTTATGTAATACATAAAAATCATATATAGCGTATGGAAAAAAATTACAAAATTTTATGAAACAAAACACACACACACACACACACACACACACACACACACACACACGCGCGCACAGCGCGCAGCGTGCGCGCGCACGCACGCGCACACACACACACACACACACACACACACACACACACACACACACACACACACACACACACACACACACACACACACACACACACACACACACACACACAATAGAGTCTCAAAATTATTCAAATTTCGATTCATGTACATGGAAAGATATAGACCATATGAATTTAAGCACACTTGAGCATTTTAGGAATTTTTGAGAATTTTGAATGACTTAGGGTTTGATATCAAGCACATCAAGCATAAAATAGAGAGAGGAATTCAAATTTAGAAGCATATTTATGGAATTAAAAATGGGGATTCACCTTAAGATGGAACCTTAGAAAACACAAAAAAGTTCCCCAAAATATAATGCAAATAACTAAAATATATTTAATTGAAAATCATAAAACATGTAAAATATAATAATAATCCCCAATTAATATAGATATTCAATATCAAAAGAAATATAAAGGCATATAAATGGTATACCTTGTGTGGAACATTGTAGAAGTATATTAGAAAATAGTTTTTGTAAAATATGAACGTAGAAGGGCACATTCAATAGTATTATGACAATAGTTCACTAAAATTTAGATTTAATTGGAGAAGGTTTTTAGGATCATTTTTTTTTTGGTTATGGTAGGAGTCATGGGAAGAAATCTTAGCTATGGTAAAGTGTTTGGAAACTGAAATCTAACTTTTTGGTTTTGTTTACTTGCTTCTAACTTCGCTTCACAATCCTCAATTTTCATGCTATCACTCATGTGCTCCTTCACAATAAGTTCATTTTTTAACTTAAGAGTGTTAAGGGGAAAAGGGACCATGAATTAGGATTTGGGTGACTATTATCCACTAACTAGTTCTTTAACAGTTAGGCCCCACATATTAAACAATGAAATCATTGGGAACCTTAGAACAATAGAATACAATATTCATATAACAAGAATATGTCCAATGCTAAATGTGTAATTAATCCATAACCATATAAACTACAACACATGTCTATTCATATGCGAAGGCTACCTTAGAGAATTAAGAAAGGGGTTTCAAGTTTTAAAAGTCAATCTTAGAGTTCATTAATATTACTTGATTTGAATATTACATAAAATTGATACAAACACAACTATTTTAAATTTCCTTCACAAATCATAACTAGACACGATATATAAAATATGAGAACATGTATGTAATTTTTGAATAATATTTCTCCAACATGTATTGAGTGAAACCTATCTCTATTAATCAAACATTGACTATGTAAAACGCTGAACTGATGCATGTGAAACTCAAAACACCTCTCTTTCAAACACTTAACAAAAGAATATGTTTGTTGGATTAATTGTGAAATATATATATTTTGAAATTGGAAAATATCTATAGAAACTAAAAATATAAAAAAATAATAATAAATCGAACATTATAATATAAAGAAAGAAGAAAAGTTATTCAAAACTAACCTCCTCTCTCTTATTTCAAATATCTTTCAAGATTGTAAAATAAGGAGATATTATCATGTGACCAATGAATCCAAAAGGAGAAGAAAACACGATTTGTTAAGATTAAAGAAATAAAGATCTCAGATACATATTAATCACAACTTCCATTGTAAACAAGAGATATTCCAAGTAAGATCATCTACGCGGGATTTCTCGTGAGAATAATCACGATATACTTGTTTTTGTGCCTTTATTTTTATTATTAATTAAATTTATGGTATAAAAAAAAGGTTTGCGGCGGCCACAAGGAAGCGGTGACTAAATGTTGGATGAAAATACAAAATCTTAATGAATGGCACGAAATACCATTGAATTTGACCGTTGAGAATACGAAAGTAGAGACGCTTTGACCTGCTGACGTCATCCAAAGGGCGGTTAGATGTAACATATATTCTGGAAGGTGACGTGCTAACTGTTAATATCCAGTTGCCACGAAAGAAAAAGAAAATAAAGACAGTTAATTGCTACGTAAACACCAAGTATTTTGTTTGACACGGCTTCGTCCAAAGAAACGGTTGAATTCCACGAGTTCCATAATTTTATCTTTTCCTTTGGCAGTTAAAAGGGTGGTTCCGTGCGGAATATGTGCGTTGCTTTGCCGCTTTTGTAATGTTGGAGGGTTTTAAGTGGGTACCGACTCGAGACCTTTCTTTCTTTAAGTTAGTTGCAGTGACAAGAAAAAGATTTGATATCAAATGCAAATATCTCCCCACCTCGGAGGGAGATATTATGCATTTTAATTTGGACCGAGTAAAAGGTTTTGCCGCCCTCTTGAGCTGGTTTTGTCATACCCTACACGCAATAAAGATGCTCTTTTTTCATATCTTCTGCTACGTCAATAATGAAATCTTGGGTGGATTATATATATTTTTTACTCTATGGTTGATGTATTGAGAGTAAAAGATGTAAGGTGGAGTTTACGGTCTCTCGATGCATCTACAAAAATCTAATGCTGTATTTTAATTGAATGGTTAAATAGAACCAACGAGGTATATATTTGTATGTTATAATTTGTGTCACAAGACAAATTTTTGTGTGATCTTCATGCACTTGTGTGGCGGTGGGGTTCATGGCTAGGTTGATGTGTGTGAGGTCTAATGGTACGGTAGTACATGAGTGAAATGTAGAAGAAGATGACTATGGACTTGGTTAGTCAATATTGTACAACACCTAAGATAATAGGAAATAGTAGATTATTTTGCATGACACTTAACTTGTTTCCTATTTTATCAATTACAAGGTTGGGTATTTAAATGCACTTAGTCATGTGAGGATGCAATTTGATGTGTTATTTAAATGCAACTTTATCAATCTCATAAAAAATAGAACATGTGCATTATCACTATTAACATTAATTGCATTCATAACATTTTATGTAAATGTAGAAGAATCATTGACACTTTTATTAGTGTTTTGTATCCTTTAGGCATTATCTATATTTGCATAAACAAGAGAATCAGAATTGATGTAAGGAATATGAACATAATTAGAAATATCACCCCTTAGCCTATAACTTACCTAGTAGACGCAATTGACATTACTTTCTTTGATGTCATAAGATGTATGTGTCATGAACAAACCAATAAAGCTAGACATGATGATACACAACAAAATCACACAATATGGAAAAACTATAAATGTAACTCTAAGATGGGAAAATAAGAAACCATAAAAGGAAAATGAACCTAAGGTTTTTGTTCAATCAATATGTGAATTCACCAAATCTTCTCATTATTGTAAACCTAAAAGTTGAAAATTCTTATAATTTGAATTTATAGTAAGATTTTGATGATAAAAAATTACGGATTGTAATATGAACTTTAATTATCATGATTAGGGTAGTCCGAAGAGAGAAAATAGAGAGAGATGATAAAACACGAGCATAGGAATGGATTCAACCTAAATGGTGTCTACACAGATTTATAAAATGAAATCTCTCTCAAATTTATACGTCATTAGTAGATCCTAAAAATTTGGCCTTCTAAAATTTTGTTTGGGCCAAGTTTGATACAAAAGTCTAGAATAGATATCAACCATGTTTAAGAGTGTTGTTCACCCATCTTGGATAGATTTATTCCATATGATTTTTATGGCATGAATTTACAAGTACCTTTCATCTAATGTAATCTTACAAAAAAAAAAATGATGTTATTAGACAATCCCATATAGATCTTCTCATTTTCCTAAACCCTAATATAACTTGAAATGATAGAGAACAACGAGTCATATACTAAGCCCATTCTGACCTCACATGCCACCTAACTTGTTAATGTTGTGCACTATATATTGTAGATCAAGAGTCATGTAATTATCCCAAATTAAGTGAATTATTTGTGGTTCACACACATTTCTATGGTAAATAAATGTAATTACGAAACCAATGTGAAACTAAAATGATACCTCATTCAACATGAGTCACTTGACATGTATTTGAATTTGGTTTGGGAGTGCAACAATATTTACAATTTTTGTACTAAAATTCTCTTCAGAGATTTAGTATGTGTATAAGTCATTTTATAATTGTATCCTGGTGTAGACATGAAAATATGCACTTATTACTATTACATCATGCATCCAGTATGTTGTTGTATACATGATTTCTAAATACAAAGATTAGACACTGGTGACGCCTTTTCCTAATCCTTGTATTTTCTTTTGATTGATTTTTATTGTGACATTGTCTTATACTTCTTAGATTTACATGATCTTTTGGTCGAGTCATAGGGATCCATGTCCCCTTTCTTCCAGTCTTGTTTTTGTTTCTTGGATTTGGGATAGTAATGCCCATTATAGACACTACTGCCCGTGCGCTAATGCCCCTTATGGGCGCTTTTGTCCATTTTCTTTGGGTTTTTACCGAAACTGTGACTAAAACTACTAAAAATGTGACCTGAGAAGCTACTAGAACTATGACCTGAGCAGTTGCCTCACCCAAAACGTATGGCACGACCAAAACATACCCCTGATATGGTCCATTTTTGTATGCTTTGGTCCCTCTATTCTTTCATCCTATGCAATTTTTTGTGCATGTTTGATGCTTCCTATTATGTTCCTATTTAGAATTTGGACCTTCAATACAGTGTAATGATCACTATGCAGTTGACTCGATTTTCAAAACCCTAGATGGTGAAAGAGAGTCATGCAAAATAAAAAAATTGATAACCACATACTCTGAAGAGGGATCAAATCACATGTCGTTCTTTGCTAGCATGTAATCTCTACAATGTATGCAACTAAATTGATAACCATGACCTTGTAATAAAGAGATTGTACTTGATACTTACCCTAGCTTGATTTGAATTTGGTAATGTGCCTTTTGTACTTGCATATCTAAGTAGATGAATTCCCTAGAATGAGTACATGCAGAGCATGCGGAGGTCAATGGAGTCTTGGAGTAGCTTTTCTTGAGATTGCTCTTAGTGTTTGCTCATTAGAATGGTAGGAGCTAAGTAGAATCAAATGCCCTCCTGAAATGAGAGATGAATAACTTACTAATATATGTATTATAAATATGGAAATATCGTAAAACGATGAATAGATGTGTGTCGAAGAGATCGAAATCATAAAATTTTCCATTGGAGGGAAAGGGACCAAAACGGCTAGGTGGGTCCATAATGTATGAATGTTATGGCCCATTCTAGGTGCTTTGGTCCGAGATGCATGTGCGAATGATATGGGAATTAGAACTGTGATATGTGAGTGTATAGCCTAATTTGAAGGATTACTATGACCATTATTCGAACAAGTAGGTTGTGTATGCAAGAAAGAGTGAGTGAGATATAACTAGGGATATGATAATTGGTCAAATTGAGAAATTTTGGACTAGTGCAAGAGTGTTGTACAATTTGTGTTGTTGCAAGTCATGAATCACCAAAACGAGTGTCTTCATTTCCCCCCTTCAAGTATGGAATTAAAAATTGTGTGCTTAAAGGAAAAGTCACCCGAGTGTGTAAACACTCTTGGTCTTCGCTTAGAGTGCCTTGTGCTTGTGCTAGGACTTTTTATTTGATCCGGTTGTGTTTGAATGATTCTCTAGAAAAATAACTCGATGTTGTATTTGATTCAAAACCAACCTGTTTCAGAAATTTTGAAAAGGATGAGTCCTGGAGAAAATCCATGAGAGACAAGTATGAGGAGTTGATGAAAAATGGGACTTGGAAGCTGGTTTATCTTCCACTCAGCTATAAATCGTTTGGATGCAAGTGGGTCTCTCGTAACAAACAAAAAGCTAATGGACCACTTGAAAAACATAAATCAAGGTTTGTTGTAAAGGTCTATGCTCAAAAGGAAGACATAAAATATAATGAAACATGTGCACCAACATTGAAGTGGACTACCAATCAAGCTTTTTTGGATTTAGTAGCATAAAGCAAACAAAAAGTTCATTAGATGGATGTGAAAACTCCTTTAATGAATGATGATCTTCAAGAAACAATGTACATGTCTCAACCTGAAGGATTTGTAGTTGACGGTCACGAGAACAAAGTGTGGAAACTTGAAAAATTGATGTATGGTTTGAAACAAGCCCCTCGAGCATGGTACAAAAAACTAGTTGAGCATCTATAAAGCATGAACTTAAAATGTTTTGAGTTTGAAAACGCAACACTTTTTGACAAAATAATTGTATTTGAAGTGGTGTATGTTGATGATCTACTTATCACAGGAAACAATGAAAGAAACACATAAAAATTCAAACAAGATTCGATGAAAATATTTGAAATGAACGATTTGTGTTATCTTCATTACTATTTGGGTACTGAAGTAATTTTAAAACCAAATAATATATTCATCAATCAACAAAAGTACATTGGTGAGATTATGAGCATGTTTAGAATGGAAGATTGTAAGCCTCTTCATACTCCCATGGAGCAAAAATTGAAATTGATCATAAAAGATACCGCATATTTTGTAGATGCTACTAAATATAGACTGCTCACTAGAAGTTTGATCTATGTGATAACAACTAGATAAGATATTTCTTTTTTTTTGTTCATGTTCTTTGTTAATTCATGCAACAACCTAAAGAATTTCATTGGGTAGCAAGAAAGAGATTCCTCCGATATTTCAAAGGAAAACAAAATTTTGGTCTAAAATACTCTAGGGAAACAAACTTCAAATTGGATGGATATTCAGGGTTTGACTATGCTTGTGATTTTGAAGATGGGAAACCCACTTCGGGATTTCTAATGAATTTGGGAACAAAAATGATCAATTGGTAGTCCAAAAAGTAATTAGTGCTAGTGATTTCTTCAACAGAAGCAGTGGCAGCGTTAGAGGAAACCTGAGAAATTCAATGGTTCAGAAGGGTTCTTTCAGATTTACAAGAACAATAGGTTTCTTCACTAATTCTCATGGTTGACAACACTTATGCATTTCAAATGGAAAAGAATCCAATCTTTCACAACTGAACCAAGCATATGATCTATACTATATTTCATCAAATTCAACACTTTGTGAAAGATTATAACGTAAAGTAGCAACATGGCCCTACAACAAAGAAACCATCAAACATCTTGACAAAGAACACATGAGAAAATTTTGAAAGATTCAAGAGACTACTTAATCTCACTATAACCCCTATAGATTTAAGGAGAAATATAACATTATTGTAATATATATTAAAGAAGGCGTTCCCCCTATGGGAAAGGCCCTTGCGGACGTTTCTACAACTGTGTCAAATTTGACAGCCGTTTGGACGTTTTTTACATTGCAATTAATGTTGACAGCTGAAATGACGGTTAAGACGGGCACTATGACGGTTTAGATTTTCCTGCCTATTTTTCCGCTTTTAAGTGCAGACAGACTTCATATTCAGAGGTCAAAGAGTATGTTTTGTTATGAATAAAAGTATAACCATGCTATATACAAATCTTTTCCAAAATATTGTTTTTCGCTCGACAGAAAAATTCCTCACACAGCATTTCAAAGAAACTCAGGGTTTACAAAGAAAACTTCAAAAATATTACAGAGTTTTCAGACTGGCTCTCTTCCAACTGTAACTTGAGTCCAGACGTTTACAGCATTTGAATTACAAACGTTGTTCATCCGATTGCATGAATTTAATTGCTGAAGAGTTTATTTGGCCGCAAATAATTTTTAAAAAGCATGCATTTAACCAGAATTCAACTGTTTGCTTCAATTTCTGTATCTGGTAATTGTAAAGTCCTCCTTCACCGTGCTTTTTTCTCTATTTCTCTGAATTTTTTTGCAGTCGAATTTTGTTTGATGTAGAGTTTTTGGAAGGTTCTTTGCAAGGCAGGAACTACAGTCCAGTGTCAGATTGATGTCTAATTTTTTATCCTTATTTGTTTACCTAGCTTGATTGCTACCGAAAAGGAAAATACAGTCCAGTGATCTTAACTGGGGTAGTTAAGCTCCCACACGGACAGTCGTTACTTGCTGTGTATTTTTTATTGTTATTACAATAGGTGCACAACATTATCATTTGAAACCAGTCTTATGACTTGAGGTCTTGATGTGGTATTTTCAATTTTCTGTTTGTAACCTGGAATTAATGATCCTTTGTCATTATTTATATATATAGACTTTGTTATAGCAATGGAAAATATGAGTTCTGGCCTATCTTTTATGTTTTGATTTAAAATTGTATGTATGGTTTTTTGTGCAGTGCTTGTATGTCAATATTTCTCTTAACAAATCAATTTCAGTTATTTCTGCTCTTTAATATCTTAGAATTATCTATATTAAAGATGCAGAGATGTTTTTGAGGCGTTTTGAGAATGTGAAAGATATTTCTAGACATTGTTTATATAGTTTTTATTTGTATTGTGTTTTGTAACACATAATACAGAGAATTTAAATGTGTGATATTTACATCACTATTAATCAAGCAAAAGCCTTGTGAATGATCTGCAATCGTTCGGATTTTGGAGAGAAAAATTGGGGATGTTCCCCAATGAGGCCATTTCAAAGCGTCCCAAGTTGGACATTAGATTGATCAGTGACAAGGCTTTTAAATCTGCCCGTCATACCTAAGAACATCTTGGTGGACTAACATACTTATTTTCCCTCTCCAGTTTAATATGATGCAGACTAGAAACACAATTCTCCTCACCACAATGGGATTGACATTAACTACGCCTCACTTGCAGAGGGAGGAAAATTTTAAGCGTATTCAATGTGTTTTTAATGTTTTGCATTGTAGGCAACTGAAACCACCTAAAACAGTGATAGCTGAAATGATCAGAGATCGCCTCCACCTGATGCCAACATCCCCAATTTTTCCTCTCAAAATCCGAACGATTTACAGATCATTCACGAGGCTTTTGCTTGATTTATGATTCGAAGAAAGATGCACTGAAATATGAACCACCCCACAAATTGAGGAGAATAACAAAGAGAATAAAAAATATCACACATCATAATAAATGACACAGTTTGAAATAATTCGATTGTGTAAATAAAAAATAAAAACTAAATTAATGTTTATAAAAATGTGATACGTGCAATATACCATAAAATGAAAAATAGAGAATCATTTGATATTTATCAAAAGCGTGACATACATATATCACAAAAAATGTCAAATAATGAATAATTTCATATTCATATAAAGAAATTTGTAACAAATACATTATTTATATTTGAAGGATTTCAGTATTTTTTTCTTAGTCTTCTATTTGTAAAGTTATTTTTTTGTTCAATTTTTCATAACATTTACGTGTAGATAGCGGCAATATTAGTCTTCCCAAGGATTTTACATGAGAGACAACAACAATAGGGTCAATGCATTCATTAGGCGTCACTTGCTCTTCTCTCCTGTCGAACAAAGAGTTTCACAATATAGGTTCAATGCATTCATTAGGCGTCACTTTCTCTTCTCTTCTTTCATGTGATTTATCACCCTCGCCGTGATCATCTTATGCTCATGGTCATTTTGGTTTTCGTTTCATCCATTTTGAATAGGCCCTTCTCCGCTACGACATAAACTGTGTTTTAATTATTTAAGTAATATTTACCTTGTTATTACACCGAAGGAATTTCCCCTTTGGGAAAGGCCCTTGCAGACTTTTTTGCGACTGTGTCAAATTTGACAGCCATTTGGACATTTTTGCATTGCAATTAATGTTGACGACCGAAATTGACGGTTAAGAAAATTTTGTATCTGGTAATTGTAAAGCCCTTCTTCACCATGTTTTTATCTCGATTTCTCTGACTATTTTTGCAGTTAGATTATGTTTGATGTGGGGTTTTTTTGCATGCTACAACAGGTGGGCAGGAGATGAATGAGGATGAAGGTTTAGAATATACAGTGGTTATGAATTAGTGGCATGTGGAGATCAGTAGACAATCGAAGACAAACATGAGTTAGTAAACACATCAGAACTATCCACTGGGCTGAAAGAAAAATTCTTAAAGTCGTATGTAGAGCAGAAGCAAAGGAGTCTCTAATCCCAACCAGGAAACGACAATCCCCAATTGAGGGATCCAAAAAATTTATCATTCCCAACCCATTAAAATAAAAACTTCCTTTTGTTTGATTCTGTTGTTGATAGTAGTTGTTGAAAGCATAAGAAACATTACCTACTTCTCCAACGTCATTGCAAGATCCTCCATAAAGAAGTTTTTGGCAATCAACACTTGAGCATGCAAGTTGTGCATAGTTCGAAGCACTGGACAGATCACAGTTGGAATTTGCAACACACCATCTCGAAGGAAGATATGGGACATTTGCAGCATTCACCAAACCTTTAAATCTTTTTCCCAAGTCAAGGCGGTGGCCGTCAAAGGTATAGATACCCCAATGTCTTTCAAAGTTTGTAGGCATGACACTCTTTTGGCCCTCATCCAGTAGACCAAAATAGGTATACTTCCATAGGGTGGAACACCAGGTCTGAGGGGTATTCCCTTGTTGCTCAGTACATGGTTCACCAATCCTTGGTTGAATCTTTTTTCATTGCTGATATTTGCAACAATGGCCCCATCACTTGGGCACCCAATTTCTCCAATAATGATTGGAGATTGGCCAAAGCCAATTCTAATCATGGCTGCCACAAGGGTATCAAAATTTCCATCAAAAGCATTGGTATAAAGATTTCACCCATCAACCACTGGATGAGTGTTATTCTCGAAGAAAGCATAATCTGTTGGAAATCTATATTGATATTGATATCTTTAATCTGTAGAGGAATTGATGTTTTTGCTATACAAAGCTCAATTTTGAAAGCAATTTAGATTTTAAAATGCTATTAAAAATTATCAATGTTTTGTTGTTAGTAGCTTGGGAGATTCAAGGGTCGGGAAATTTGCTCGACCTATTCTATTTTGTAAGACAAACAGATTTTGTGTCAAACTTGTACAACTCAAAGACAAAACCTGTAGATAACCATCTTGGAGTGGGTCCATGGGTGCCATCTCAATTTACCACATGTGTGCAGGAGTTGGCATCAAATCAGAAGTCTGGTTATGATAACGTCACTGAGAATGAGGATGAAATGATAATGGATGATGACAATGAGATTCTGATGGAGGAAGATCCAATCCAACCACCGCAAATGACCATGGTGTGTAACAATGTAGTAAATGAAAGTATCCTCGATAGATTACAGTGGCATCATTGTATGAGCCCTCAGCCTCCACTCAACCCACTAGTAATGTGGTCATGTTAATGACTATTGATTCCTCTTTTCACGATGAAAGTTAATCTAATTAGTTTAATCCTTGATGGAGAGATTGAACTTTATATATAAAACAAAAAGGATTTCTTTGATGGATTTGGCGGCAGAGTCCTTGTTCATTATGGGGAATATACATATACAACACAGAGTGCTCTATATGATTCAAATCTTCCATTTTCCATGGATGCTTTCTTGTTCAAGCACCTATCTTGTATTTCTGTTGGAAGATCCACAATTGGATAAACAAGAAGACAAGAAGTCACCTTAACATAACATAAATTCTTACCTGGTATTTTAGGTCATATATATAGAGGGGGGGCCATAGAATATATAGAGATTTAGATGGGCATATAATATGACAAAAAGAATTCCCTTCAAGGGTTAGGCATATATTGGTCTTGTAGAAAGCCCCATTATCTGCATGGAAAGCTAGGCAAGAGATGGTGACAGTGTTTAGTGCACATTACACAAAAAAATGAGTTTGTTCTCTCTGTGTTCAGATTTGGGAATTTAGACAAAAATTAATCCTGTAGAAAGCCTCAATGGCAAGACTATTATCTGCAATGAAAGCCAACTAGGTAATGGTGCCAATGTTTAATAGACATAATACAACAACATTGGTTTTCTTCTTTATCAGTTTCCAACATGCATAGTTTCAATACATGGGTTGTGAAATTCTCAAGGCTCTGGCAGAAGTTGAAGACCATGGATCACATTTGGAAGTTGGGTTAAGTCTTTAGTGTGACAAACTTCTTTGTAAATGTGGAAACTTATGGGCAATGTTTCCCTTAAATTGTTTTCAAGATAATACTTACTCTGTAAAACCACACAGCTTATTCTGTGTATTGGCCTAGACCTTTTTTTATCTTTGTTGGGAGATGTCAACTGAATAAAAAATATTTGGGTTGATTCTTCTCAGATAGTAATGTCCTTTCCAGAAGCAGTAATTTATAATTATGGAGATGATGCTAATGTAAGTTCATCAATCTTTCTTTTCACCGGGCATAGTTTGGGTTTTCCTTGCATTGTTTGAAATGTTTGTTTGGGCATGGAGAAATTATTGAGTGATACACCTTCTTTCCAAATCATCTTCCCCATGACACTCTAACCAGTAGGGACACCTTTGACTTGGGTGATAATGAAGAATTTGGCAAGCTGAGACATTGGTATCAATTTGGTGCTTTGATTAATGTTTAATTTCATTAATGCTTGTTGTCTTTGTTAGTTCCAATCTAGCCACATAATATTTGGAAGAGTTTAGGATGCTTTTAAAGGATAAAAGAATGTCTTGAATTTTTGGTTGCTAAGGTTGTCAAAACCATAGATTAAGAACTTTGGTTGAAGGTAAGAAAAGTTTGTACTGGGACCAAACATGGAAGTGTGAATAGCTTGTATTTTACTTTGGAACAATTTACAAATTTGTATAGTGTGGCAGTTACTACCCATGTTAGTACTAAAAATGTATGGTCCATTCATAAATCTCAGCTTCGTAATTGTTCTCAAGAAATATTTACTTTGGAACAATTTACAAATTTGTATAGTGTGGCAGTTATGCCCATGTTAGCACTAAAAATGTATGGTCCATTCATAACTCTCAGCTTCGTAATTGTTCTCAAGAAATTTCGAAATATCAAGGAATGAGTTCAATATATTTTATGACACATTTTTACTTTCAAAATGATATTATCAATATAATCTAAAGGAATGGATTGCAGTATATTTTAGGAGGCTTTGTTTACAGATATCTAAACGGATGTCTTACCAAAGTAAGAAGAAATAAGCAACTTCACTCAAATCTAGATGTTTGGTAGTTTCTTTTTGTATGCAATAAAATTGAAGTATCGAGTAATCTTGAGATAAAGCCTCACACTATGGAAACTTTGATCTGTTTTCAAAAGAGAGATTTGTATTTGGAAAATTTAATTTCAAACAAAATCAATATCACCCCTTATCAACATCAACTACAAAAGTAAAAACTATCCCTCTAAATCAAATAACATATACCGTTCGGCGTTCACATCAGACCTTTTTCGTACCCAAGAATAAGAATAATAGAAGGTGAAATGAACCGCTAAATCTTAGCTCAATGTATTGTGATATTCTTTTCTTTATTTAAATATGTGATGTAGTCAATTCGTTTATTCTTTTGGAGTTTTGACTATGAATTGAATTTTGTACAGTGTAGACGCGCGTTTGACAAGTCAGCCGTCAACATGCAACTGCAACTTCCGTTAGGTAACGGGCAGATGCCAAATTGTTTGATAAATTAAGAATTGTAGAAGCAAAATAAATAAATTGCTGCTCTTGCAATCTAACGGCACGTTGACTGGATAAACCTGCAAATGCCAACTATTTATCTACCAAATACCTACCTACCTAAACACGCTATTTATAAGTAAACATCTGCTCTCAACACTGAATGAATTTCATATATTTGAATTACCATTCATTGTCGCACGTGTGTTCTTCGCTGTAACTGACTTGCAATTAGTACATAATGACACCTAAATTTGGTTAAATGCTTTGGTGTTAGTGCATTTATGTGGTAATTGATTATTAATTTAAGTTTGGTTTATTTGGTACCTTTCTTTTTTTGGATTTTTGATATTTTTATATATACTTTAAAAGATTTTGTCCACGTGTATGGATTTTTTTCTTCTTTCTTATGATTTATATTATTGGATAGCGATTATTTATGTAGAGTATAGAACTAGGCACACAAATGGTCATCGTCCTTTGGGCCTTCACATCTCTTGATTTTAAGTTCTTAAGTTTTGTAATTTTTTATTTTTATTTTTTTTGACTTTCTCACTCGTTGTGAGCTGGTTTGTGTATCAATAATTTGAATCCAAAATTCTATAAATATAGACCTTAACACAATTCAGATACAAATGAATGAGAGAATGAATTATTCTTTCAATCAAAAGTAATATTGATGTTTTAAGAGCATAATCTATTGTTTTCAAGAGCATCCTTATGCCATTTTTTTTCAAACACTTCAAGAACATTTTAGCATCCACTAGTTGTTATTGCACACATTCAAAGATAAGGGTTGGGACACTTGCATCCTCTAGATTGTTTGTTAACTTGCATCAATTGTTAATTACAATTTTGTTCAAGGCATGAGAGTCTCAATAAGAATGAAGAAATAAAACAAGACCCCATCAACATCCCCTGTTTTCAATGGGTATTGCAAGGTATTGAGGTTGAATTAGGATTTTAAATAAGAAAAGCAAATTTCTATTGATCCAACCAAGAACTAGAGAAACCGATTTCAACGTTTTTTGAGACGAAAACTAAGTCATCACATTTGTAGATTGATTTTAACATCTCGCAATCAAACTTTTTTCATACCGAATTTTAGAAGTGTTAATCATAGTTACATTCACAAGTAGCTTGGTACATCTCTATTATATTTCCTATATGTCCCAGGATCCACATAGCCCTCAATTTATGTGTTATTCATCCATTCCCATTTTCTTCATGCTCATGTTGGTTACCAGGGAAAACCTGCTTCAATTATTCCTATGATGGGAGTGACTAGGTCTCACTTCCCATTTGCTAATCAATTTTTGGTTCACACAACTTCATGCGGATAAAGAAGCTATCAAAGCTATGCTTGTCAATCGAGTAGGTGATTTTGGATTAGCTCTCAAGATTTTGGGTCATTTCACCCCCTCAAATTGTAGAATCCTTGACTGGTTTTGCTTGTGCTAGTGCCTTTTCCAATCCCACATAACATTCATTTTCTACAATGTGAGATTTCATGTCATAACTGTGATTCATATCTCACCCCCTATTGGTTTTAGAAAATTCATACACCTACCAGCTCAACATTGTCATTTCAGACAACTAAAATTGGTTGCACTCAATCGAATCAGAAGGGGGCGCTTGGTCGATTCGGTAGGTTCAATGGATAGTATAATTCAGTGTATCGAAAAGAATATCACCCGACCATTGTTCGATTATTTCAAAATGGTTAGTGTGGATTTTTCATTATTGTCTTATGAGTTCAATTTCTCTCACTGTATGGACCTATCCTCTACCACATCTCACTGACGATTTCCTTCAAATTCATGGGATACAGTAAAGCACATAAGTGTGTTCCACTTTTTTGCATTTTTTGTACCCCTATACACATCAATTTTTGACATTGTTGAAATTATAGAGGTAATTGCCACAAAACTGCAATAGAATTCGAAAATGTTGTAAACTAATGAAATCTTGCATTTTGAATGTATAATGTATTTGGATTTTTTATGTTGAAAAAAATTTATTTTTTTGGTTTTTTAGTTATTTATTTCAAAGGTTGTTTCTTATTTTAAATAGTAGAGCTACATTGTGCCAACATCTTGTAATGAGGTCAAAACATATTTTTTTCTACCAAATTTTAGATATATATTCTAAACTTAATTATCTACTAAATGAATATTTCTTTGGATTTTTTAGATATATATTGTATTAGTTTATTAAATTTTTAGTGAATATATTAGTTGATTTAGATATGTATAGATGTTTATGGTGATATATCTCTTTATTTATTTCAAAATTGTTTTTTTTTTTCATGAGTGCAACGATAACATTAGAATTTAGTAAAATATATTTTTTCAATTTTTTTGGGGAATGATTTACTATTTTTCATAGTGTCTTGAATGGGACGTGCCAAATTTCCTAAAATACCATAGTTTAGAAATACTTTAAAAAAATAGAAAAACCCATTTTAAAAATTCAAAAATTATTTTTTTGGAAAGATCGTAAAAAATTGAATTTATGGGTAATTTTTCATAATTTAATTCACTATTTAGACCTAAACATGTGGCATCTGAAGTGACATATTTTGGCTTAGAATTGCCCTCGAAATGGATTAAGGGAAAAATAGGCCACATAGGTACTACCTAGGCTCCACATAAGGGGGTTCACTCAAACCTCCTTAAGCCTAATTCCGTTGATTCGCTATAAGAAAAATATGCCCAGCCCGAAGGTTGTGGGGGGGGGGGGGGGGTTTAGGCGAACCCCCTTTTTTTGATTACATGGTACATTGAGACAAGGGGGTTCGTATGAAAGGGGGTGTTTCCCTGAGCACCCCTCAAACTATTGACATGAAATTTCATGGGTTGCATTTATGACCCACCAAGTGGGACACACTATTGTGCATTTACTAATTATAAAGACATCATAATTATCTAGTATTTTTAATATTAAATAGCCCATTATTTTTTTGTAATTAGGTCGTATTTCCTTTTTTTATTTAAATTAAAATTAATTTTCAACCCTCCATATGGTTAGTGTAGTATAATTGTTAGTGCAAAACCACTTTCCATATCTACATTTTAGTGAACCCATATTCTTATTGAATATCCAAGCTCAGGTTTTCCTTTTTGCAAAAAACCAACTTAGATGTATATGGATTTCATTTTTGTTAAACCAAATTGATTTTTACATTATGAGGAATCCTTATTACATCATGTTGATTTATGTAGGGTGTATTTTATTTATTTCCATTTTCCATCCCTACCTCTTGTGTGTGTCATATTGGTATGTATTTTTCTTTTACATGTTATATATTTTATGTCATCCTAACTCCTTAGATCCAAGTATTGAACCATATGAACTACTAGATTAGATTCAAATCTAGTTGATATTGTATAAACTAGGTTTTAAGTCCTCCTAGGATTTACATAACAATGAAAAAAGTTATCGTCAATGAGGCCTAGGCTCTCCCAATAATTATACTATCTCCTACTGACACTCCTATGGATGAAAATGCTTTGAATGTTTATCATGTTCCTATAGAATGTCAAAGTCGTAAATGAAAATAGGTTTTTCTAGAGAATCAAACTCAAATTTAATATTTATTTAGTCTTGGATAACACCTCTTGAAACATCCTTATGAAATGATTAATATATTGAGTGTAATAATGAAAATCCAATCTAAAACCCAAGGTCAAGAAAATACCAATGTCCCATTGTTTAAGATCAAATTTATAAGGTGAATCACAAATGCTTATTAATCCATACAACCCCAAGCGTTTACCTTGAATTCCTTGGTAAATTTTGCATCACCTTGAAACCACTCACATTGTGTGCATCCCCGTGAAACCCATTGCATCATGTGCATCACCAAGGAACATAAAATGTATACTTTTTTCATCAACTCCCAATCCCTTTCATCATGCACCACTTGCACAATGCTAAGGAACCTACTGTCTAACATTTATACTTCTAGTGCACTCACACAACCCCTTATATCATGTGACTCATGTGCAACATAGTGGAACATTCCAAATATTATCTCATAACATCTAATAACATTTCACAATTGGATCATGTGACTTTTTGCTCCTCATTCTCACGAGATCTCATGCCACACACATGGAATAATGTTACTCTTCGGCATTGGTACAATTCCTCATAACATACTTTGTAGCTTCATAATGACTCACATCGTATCCTTCACTTTACATCATGGAAAAAGCCTCGTGCTACATCTTGTTATCCTAAATGTACATCGAATAACACTCGCAACTTCTCACAACACCACACAACACTTCGTTCTTACATTGGAATTCAAAACTTTGAAATGACACACAAAAAAATTGTTTGCATGTCAACTAGCACTTCAAGGGATTCTAAAGCATTTAACAACATATCATGCATATAACATCCAAGATGCATATTGATCAAAAGGTGAAGATTCACACATGGAAAATTTATTATATTGATTTCCATCGTAGATATTTATCCCTTCACATATTCTTAATGAATGTATACATATTTATAGTATTATATAGCAAGAATGTAGGTAGAAGATAAGAAAATATACATCTCCCTTGGGAATATGCCATATACAAAATGCCCATAATAATATAATTTATGTTCCAAGTAACTACTGCTAACATTGTTTGATTCATGATCATGTTATTTTGTTAGTCATTTATTTATTAAGGTGGGACAAACATGTTATGTATTTTCATGTCTTTTTGCGAGTCCCAATGGATCCATCAATGTCGAGTCGTGTGATTACTAACATACTACTTTATATTTCATTGTTATGCTCTTGGCTATTGATTTTTGTGGATTACTAGACATGTTTACTATATTATTTCCCATAAATTACATCTATTAATTTTGTTATAGATGATAATATCTAATGCAAATTATTTTTGTAACAATGTTTAATACATATGTTTTATATGGCTGATAGCATAGATACTTTGGTTATACCTAATAAAAGTAACCACTTTTTTATTTTGAGCTAAATGGCACAAGGAAACGTACCTAATCTCAAAAGGGAGGAATGTTTTTGTCCCTTTTAGGATTTCACATAGATCTTGGCCAAGTGCCATGGGGTGGAAAAAGGTGATATAAGTATCTCATACAGGTAAGACATATGTATTAAAGATAGATGTAGGGTTGAATCAGATTCTACGTGGACTTGGGACATGTCCATCATTAAAATTATAGTTCTAGTTATGGAATTATCAAATTTGTATGGATGCGATACAAGTCTATCATTGAAGCTTAATATACATTTATAAAACTTATTTATATGACATTCACATGATTTTTGTACAAAATCACTCATCTTAAAGATTCTGTCACACCTTAGGCTTTTTTGAGTTCATATTGGCATGGATTATGCAAATATCCATCGTTTATAATCAAATTACATATGGCTCATTTAGTTTCTGAATGGTTGATACATTTAGCTATTTGTGCATAGCTCAATGGATGATACACCTGTAGACACTTGTAGTTTGATCAAAGCACTATTATTCCTAATATTGCACTAACTATTCTCCTTCTTACAAATTGACGATACCTCGTCAACTTGACTCCTCTAACTCATCATTTACAACATTTTTTTGGTCGTATTTCTCCTATAAATCAATTAAACTTATTTGCTAAAACATCTTCTCATCCTCTTCTATACCACTTTTACTAACTTCCTAGTCTATCAATCCATTTCATTGAATTGATTAGACCTCTCAAAACTCTCTCAAAACCCTAATTCCTCTTTAAATAGGATTAACTAGCCTAACCTAGGTTAACTAGTCCTAACCTTGATTAACCTCTTCTAAACCTAGTCAAAACTTACTTTAACTCACTAATCAACTTGTTGAATCCATTTTAGTCCCACATGCACCGAAATTCCTCCGCTTTCCCAAATGGAAAACTATAAATAGGACTAGACCCCCTCTCATTTCTAAGAATTCTCCTTCTTTCTAGCATAAACTATAGCATTTTGCTTAGGGTTTAGAGCTTATTTCATTTATTTTATTAATCTATTGATTTTTCCATTGCACTACACACCAAGAATTGAGTAAATAGGAAGAACCATTGGCCTTGAAGCCATAAATGATGAGCTCCCATTCTCATAATCACAAACTGATTGCTTAGAATCCTTACTAGGTTCATTTGTTAAAGCTTTCAAGAATAGATGACTACTAAATATGTTAGGTTTCTTGTTTCTTTCAAGTTTTAGGTGACCTTCCATTTTCTCTATTCCTCTAACCAATCAAAAATTTAAAAATTATAAAACCATTCAAAAATCCAAAAAAAAATCTCAAAACTTTGAAAATGGACTAAAATTGGTAAAAAGATCATTTGCAGCTAAAATCCGTGTCTCTCACATGGCACTCATCTCGTATATTTCTAATGTTTTCACATGTTTTGAAACAACAACTCGCAGATCACCCAAATCTACAATCATTTGCAAAAGCTACGTTGCTTACTTCATCTGTACTCTACGGCACAATTAGTTGCCTAGTACTATTTTCGTCGTGCACATTGCTTTTCCATTGGACCCAAATGTCCTCCATCCTTTCCCTTGCATATACAAATTTCTTGGGGCATCATTTTAACCCCTTTTCGTTTATCAAAACATTTGGGGACTACATCTCGATAACAAATTATTTGTGCAACCGTCTTAAGTGTTGTTGGTTTAGGTGTGTGTGATTGTACTTATTTCCCTGTTAGGTGAGTTTGTTTAGTTCTCGTATTGCATTGCATGTTTTTGTGTTGCATGGAGCTATTATTTTAGCAATTGGAAATTTATTTGTATCTTGGCTTTTCATGTCATTTTATGCTTCCATCGTATGTTTACGTTTTAATAAGGACCGATGATAAGGATTCTAAGCAAAATGATGATTAAAAAATTATTTGCACTGGTTTGCGGATAGCTCAATATCCCCTTTTCATGTTGTTGTCTCGTCTTCTCTTTTGTTCTCTTTTCGATCGTCGACTGAGTTTCTTCCATCAACCCATCGACACTCGAGGGGGCATCCCTTTAGCTGACTAAATTTTCTTCTACCCCTTTAAAAATTTTCATTTGCTTATGTTTGTCTACTTTCTTTGAAGTGGCGTAGTGTACGTCACCCCAAAGAGGGGAAAATATAGACACCTATAGTTTGATCAAAGCATTATTATTCCTAATATTGCACTAACTATTCTCCTTCTTACAAATTGACGATACCTCGTCAAATTGACTGCTCTAACTCATCATTTACGACATTCTTTTGGTCGTATTTCTCCTATAAATCATTTAAACATTCTACGATAGCCTCTTATTTGTTAAACCATATTCGCATCCTCCTCTATACCACTTTTACTAACTTTCTAGTCTATCAATCCATTTCATTGAATTGATTAGACCTCTTAAAACCCTAATTCCTCTATAAATAGGATTAACTAGCCTAACCTAGTTTAACTAGTCCCAACCATGATTAACCTCTTCTAAACCTAGTCAAAACTTACTTTGACTCACTAATCAACTTGTTGACTCCATTTTAGTCCTACATGCACCAAAATTCCTCCACTTTCCCAAATAAAAAACTATAAATAAGACTAGAACCCCCTCTCATTTCTAAGAACTCTCCTTCTTCCTAACATAAACTATAGCATTTTGCTTAGGGTTTAGATCTTATTTCATTTCTTTTATTAAGCTATTGATTTTTCCATTGCACTACACACCAAGCATTGAGTAAATGTGAAGAACAATTGGACTTGTAGCCATTAATGGTGAGCTTCCATTCTCAGAATCACAAACTGATTGCTTAGAATCCTTACTAGGTTCATTTGTTAAAGCTTTCAAGAATAGAGGATTACTAAATATGTTAGGTTGCTTGTTTATTTCAAGTTTAATATATGCAAAGTGATGAATCCTTGTTTATTTCTTATCTAATGGTCCATTGAATAGTTTGTTAAGAGCCTTTGGGGTTTATTTAGAGATTCTTACCACATGTCCATGGCTTTTGCAACTTTTCATTGAACACAACACCCAACTCTCTCAGTATCCCAATGGATGATACACATGGCTCTCTCAGTGGTCCAATATTGATACAATGGTGCCAGTATCCCAATTTTAGCCTCACATAAGATAGTTATGCACTTTTCATACAACACATTGGGGTCATGTTTCGAAAAAACCAATCGACTGTAGTTGTTCTATGGTTTATTTCACTTTACATATTTTGTTTTTTCATACATACTAATTTATTTATATATCTATTGAGGATTAATGCATTTATTTTCCATGTGGTTGCATATTTCATATTGGATTAACATGGATTAACACTAATAAATTAAAAATACACATCGTCATCCTATGGGTGTCATATGATTGCTATCTAATGTTTGTGTTCACTTGGTCTTTTCGGTTAATCAAGTATTTCAATATCGTACAAAAAGGATGGAAATTGTAGTGTCTGAAATTTGGTTTCTTGAACTTACCTATATTACTTTTGCATTTATCATAGTATTATCCCATTTATATACTTATTGACCAACTTGAATCTTCTTATTATACCATATACGCTAAATCCATTAGGTTGTGACTTCTTCTCTAGATTAACACTTTAGGAATTTGTAAACACTCAAAATTTACACCGCTAATTTCCTCCATCATTTACACTATCTTCAAAATTATATTAATAAAGATCACTACTTAATTCATACATCCCGTATCCTAAGTCTAAAACCCCCACCATGTTTACTGCATATAAATATTCTTCACAACTGTAAAATCTCATCTTTTCCTCTCCCAAAACCACTTAGAAACTAAAAATAAATAAGAAAAAACTAAATAAAAACAATCCTATAACCATCTCAACCTCTTTAAATCATCCTCAAACATCCCCTTAGCCATTTAATCACATATTTAATCAAAAATCCATGATTAGAAGTGGGTTTAACCACTCTTGTAGTTGTTTCCCTGTAAAAATCAGATCGCCGATGATTCCATTGAATCGCCAGTGATTATAAATAACACTTTGGTGCTCTCCCTTAGGGATCTTCAATTGTGAATATCCTACCTTCTTGTTGCTCTTGTACTTTAATGTTTGACATCAAAACATCCAAGACATCACAAAACATTATCAGGCATCAACAATAATCATTTTCAAGCATTTTTGGTGATCATTTTCATTAGTCATACTTCAAGAAGCATCCCGACACAACTTATCCACTCAGATCTTTCCTATCAAATATTTGAGGCATCATTTAGCTCCAAATTCATTTCAAATGTATTCTTCGATCTCTCTTTGTCCTTTTCAAGTCATATCAAACTCTTAAATCAATTAAAATTTCATTTTAGAGTTTCAAACTCTCGTTTTTGTCTAAACTATCAAAAATCACAGCAATCTCTAACGATTCACCCTAATCGCCAGTGATTGGCCTAAATCATCAGTAATTCCTGTCAAAATTTATCTTTTTATCAATTTATCAGATCTTGATCACATTTTATTAAATACTCTACATTTAACATTGTTATTTCCAAGTATGGCTCTCTATTAGATGGCAGTTCCTAGCCGTTCTCATCCAATTACCAACATTTATAGCCTTCCAATAGTTCAACGAGAATAATACAATATTTTACATGAACTCTACCTCTGCACAATCCATTTTATTGACATCGATCAAGACGTTGAAGATCAATTTGAATTCCTGTTGTTGCAAATCAGCAGCACCCCTGGATGCAAATCAGGTTTCTAAGTTGATGTTTCAGGCATCCAGTGTGATTGCACAACATTGAAACCTCTCTCTAAGTGTGGGACTTGTAAAATGAGAGAGGAATCTCTAGATTAGAGGCTGGTTCCTTAAACTCCTCTGATTAGATCTGTTATTTGCACAATTGCAGAGGTTTGAATCCTAATCCTACTCTAGATTCCAAGGAGACAAAGATAGAGAGAGTAAAAGAAACTAAAACTAATGCTAAGGTGATGCACCAAAGGAGTTGTAGACACCTGACTGCATGAAATACACAATCCACAAGGAAACACAGCACAAAACATGCACAAAATGCTCAAAATGTAATGAAAGATCAAGAAATCAATGATAGATATATGAAAGGATTGAGGAATTTAATCACAGAACATATATCAACATTCAGATCCAATACAGTGCATTACAGTGATCCAGAGGCAAGAAAAAGTGCTATATTACATGGAAAGGTAAAAATTTCTTCACAAATTCTGCCAAAGAAGGAAGAAAAGGAAGTTGCAGAGCTGAAAAGATGTCTCTCCTTGCAAAATGAACTCATTCTGGCTTTTACAGTGCAAGCCACGACCCCCAGGAGAGAGAAACGCGGGAAAACGTGCAAGCCATTCAACCATTGACCAAATTACATTCAAAACAGCATGGGCGACCTGAAAAACCCATTCCCAGGCATTTTTAACCATGCTGGGAGAGAATGTGAGCCATTCTTCATTAAAACGGTGGTTGAAACGTCAGTTCTGTTCATGGCCACGTACCAGAGGTGTTTCTTGATTTTCTCTCTCAAAACTCAACTAAAATGCAAAATTAACCTTGGAATCATGTAGATAATTTCACCAGATTTCCATTGATATAAAGAACGTGAAAAACTGAGCTCTGGATTGAAAGATATGGTGATTTGAAGTTTTAGGGCAAAAACATGCCAAAATCGGATCGGCAGGCAAAAAGTTTGAATTTTTACCCGTTTGGTCTTTGGAACATTTTTCAAATTTTCCCCATGCTTCGCCACTCCAGGTGCCACATGGCACATTTTGATTGGGTGTGGGCCCTTCCTGACCATTTTTTCCTTCGGGTCGCTTGGTGTTTTTTCGCCCTTGGACACGTGGAAGCTCCTGATTGGCTGCTGGCCTTCTAGGGAAAAATTTCCCACCAAAACTTCGCTGAGCCATAACTTGAAAAATACGTGGAGTTAGGAGGAAAAATTTACCTTTCTGGAAAGCTGAGAAAGAGCTCTATCCAATGGTGCCATTTCTAGAAGGTTTTTGAGTGCCTGGAAAACAAAATATTCTGACTGAGGCACAAGAGAAGGAAAGATGTAAAGGAGTTAGCCACAAAATGAGCAGGGGGCACATTTGGGATAACAATTTTGGTGACTCAGAGGGTCATCTACCTGCTGGATGAAGTTACCAGTTGCCTAAAGCAATCCATTGGGTATTGAGTCACTTGATTATCTGTTTAATACCCCAACTAACTAGAACGTTGCAAAGAGGAACATGGAAAATCACCTGATGGAGCAAGGCCTGCAAACACATTCCCAGGAACAGCACGCTGTGCCAAAGCACTTAGGGAAAGCAAAACAACCTACAGCAAAACAATGTGCACAAGCACTTGGAGGAATGAAAACCTAAGCTAATATTTACAAGGTGGAGAATTTCCCTCTAGTAGCAATGCTTTAGATAGATTCCATTGACTGGAATCTGTAGTTCTTCGCCATCCAATGAAGACAATTGGAAGGCATTGCTGTCCTTACACTTTGTGAACATGTATGGGCCACTCCAAATGGCATCAAATTTTGAATGCCTTTCTAGTTTTTCTCTATCTGCATCCCATTTTAACACTAGATCTCCAACTTGGAAAGATCTACTCTTGGCCTTCCTATCAAAGGTCTTCTTGATTAAAGCTTGATCCTTCTCCATTGCTTGGGATGCCTGATCTCTAATCTCTTGGAGCTCCATCAACTTTGCATATCTCACCTCCATGGGCCCAAACTCTAGTAACTCTAACTGCTTCATGAGTTCCAATGTTGGCAACTCAAGTGACATGGGCAAGATTGCCTCTCTTCCATAAACAAGCCTAAATGGAGAGTTACCTGTGGATCTCTTGGGAGTTATCCTATTAGCCCATAAGGCTGATTTCAGTTTGGTATGCCCAGAACTCTGATTCTCATCAAGAGTCCTCCTAATGATCCTCAACAAGTTCTTGTTTGTAGATTCAGCCTGGCCATTGCCCTGAGAGTAGTAGTTTGATGAAGTACTTAGGTAGATCCCGTTCTTGACATCCCACTCAGTCACCTTGGATCCAATGAATGCTAATGCATTATCTGAGATTATTGTAGCAGGTATGCCAAATCTGGTTACTATCCCCTCATAGAAGTCTAAGATGCTAGACTCATTTTCTTCCTTGAGTGCTACTGCTTCAGTCCACTTGGTGAAGTAGTCTGTGGCTGTCAAAATCCACTTATGCCCTTGGCTTGAATTGGGATTAATGAATCCAATGAAGTCCAAACCCCATTGCATGAATGGCTGGTCAACTGAAATTGGATGCAATGGAAGGGCAGCAAGCCTCTCTTTACCTGTGAAGAATACACAATTCTTGCACCTTTTGATCCACGCAAAGCAATCACTGAAAATCTTGGGCCAATAATAACCAGCCTTCATAATTTTTAGAGCTGTCACTCTTGGTGCAAAATGACCACCAGCTGGTCCACCATGGAACTCTTCCAACACCCTATGAATCTAATTTGTGCTAATGCATCTCAGCAACACTCCATTCACATCTTTCTTGAACAAAACATCGTCCACTATGGCATATGGGACAGCCTGCAATCTGAAGTGTCTTCTTTGGGTTTTGTTCATCTCTGGAGGGCATAGGCCTGTGCTTAGGAAATGCATTATACCTTGGGTCTAGCAAGGAGTGGGGACAACATTATCCTCTTCTTGAGTGCTACCTTGCACATGGCTGTCTTGAACTATCAAAACAACCTCTTCTTTATTACATACTCCTTTTTACTTTCCCAGAATCAGCTGCTCACATAATCCTTTTCCTCTTACCAGCTTGGTGACCTTGATCTCAATGTCATACTGTTTCGCACAGAATGTTTCCGTTCTTAGAATAGAGTTTCTTCTATCCTTTCATTCTCTTGAGAAACAGATAAGGGTTAGGGCTAGGAGGAATACCTGTTGGGTGTTGGGAGGGTGTGCGCGTACCGTAGAGAGAAATCAGATCGATTACAGAGAACTCCTTTTTGTCTGGGAAGGACTACCTGTGAATAAGAATGCAAGACCACCAGATTATAGTTAGACAATAAATGAGGGAACTGCCTTGGGCCCAGGAAATATTAGACTTCCTTTCGAAAGTGGTCAGTTCCCCTTTTAATATGAATTAACACAAATGCTAACAAAGAAATTATTGCGAAATCACAATTTAGTTACCTCGTTAAAAGGCAATTGAGGAAAGGCTGGTTTTGGTTTGAGTCACAGTGACCGATACCGGTCAATGTATAACCGGTACCGGTTGCTGATAACCGATATCGGTAGGGGCAGTGATTTAGGGGCTTTCAATGAAGGTTGGCTGTAAGGCAGTTATGGTGTTTATAAGGTTGGTAAATGATTAGGGGTAGGCAATAGGGTGATGGAGAAGACTCAGAGAGTGTGGGAGCTGTTCTTGGGGCAATGTAAGGGTAGAGGAATGAAAGTTAGATGTAGGGTGCTATTGGGTAGTAGATCTAGGAGTGAGCTTATAATTACTATGAATCAGAAGTTCAAGAAATGGTATTTGAAAACGTACAAGACACCACTTACTAGTTCCTGATGAAGATACATGTTCAAGGACTATGATGACGAAGGCAAGGCTCAGGTGGGATGATCCGACAATTAAAAGTGAGCTATCTTCTCTCCCAATGCTTAGACGAGTGTCACTATGCTCTAGTTACTTGGTTGCAGTCTTGGGCTCGATGTCCTTCTCTGTAAACTCTTCTCTTTCCTTCACTTGTCTCTGCTCTACCAAGTGAATTCCGGATCTTTCAAATGAATTCGGATCCTTTGTTTTTGGTTGGGGGAGGTCATTTACAGGGAACCGATGGCGGTTACGTAACCGACGACGGTCGAGTAGGAACTGATGTCGGTTAAGTCAAAGTGGGCTATTTTTAGTAAAATAGCCAACTTTCCCTCCTTTTCTCCCGAGGGATTAGTTGTGGGCTTGGTCAAGTCATTATTAGGTTGGTTTTGGTGCGGGTGAGGAGTAATTAGTCATGGGTGTGGATGTAGACCAAGTTATAGGTCTTAATTAGGTTAGTTTAGGGTTAGGGCTAGGTCATGATGAGGTGGCAAAATGAGGTGGCAGGGTTGGAGATGTGGATTTATTAATTATAAGGTAATTAATAAATAATTGTGTAATGTTTAGGTGGTGAGGTTAGGTTGCAAAATGAGATGCGGGGCACAGGGTGTCGTAAGACACAAATTTGGTGTCTACATTAGCTCATTGTTGTCATGTAGCTTTTCTTGTAAAGCTGCACTGACAATAATAAGAAGTGGTTACTCCCGTTAAGGGTATAGGTAATCCCCCTCAAATCTATCACAGATTGAGGCGACATGAAATCAGGGATAGGGTTGATAAAGGGTGAATGATGATGAGATGATGGTAAGATGGGTGGGGTAAGTTCAAGGAAGCAGACACACGTTGAAATGTAGTAGTGCGACCAGGGTACACGATTTGAAGAGCAAACAAGCATTACATAGGCAAAGGTTGATAGTTTATCCAAACAAGGTTGATATAATCCTGGTATCCAAGGCATATGAAGTAGCTCCAGGGGATATAATGGGTAAGGTACAAGAACGTTTAGGTGTGTTCGGCAGTACCAAATGGTTGGTTTGGTTGAGATAAATGTCACGGTCTCGGTCTAGGAAAAGTTAGTCGACTGATCAAGTCAAGTATCCTAATCATGCTAAAACACGAACATGTGAGCTCGATTGAACAAAAGGCTACATGATGGGTGGATAAAATTGTAATTTACGGGTCTTGGTCGAGGTACTTAATTGGTGCGGCCTTGGGTCGGGCCTGGTTGGTTGGTTGCGGCCGTGGGTCGGGCCGGATTGGTTGGTTGCGGGCTTGGGGCAAGCCTGATTGGTTGGTTGCAACCGTGGGTCGGGCTGGATTGGTTGGTTGTGGCCGTGGGTCGGGCCGGATTGGTTGGTTGCGGCCGTGGGTCAGGTCGGATTGGTTGGTTGCGGGCTTGGGTTGGGCCGATTGAAGTCAAAATAAGGCTAGTCAGCAAAGCAGGGGGTAGGTGATGCAGGAAAAAGTGGAGATTGCTGGATAAAGGCGGGAGTTAGGTGAAGGAAGTAGGTAACCGATATCGGTTATGTGTGACCGATATCGGTTACAAGACCGATACTAGTATTCTAGGGCGTGAAATAATCGGTATCGGTTATAGGTCAAAACCTATAAAAAGAAAAATATGGCATGTCATTGTCACTTTGTGAATTTGAGCGCCTAATTTTGTCTTGTCTGAGGTGTGAAGTGATTTTGTTGAGTTTGTGGGCTGAGTTGGCACTAGTTGAGTGGAGGAGTGAGTGATTGGTAGACGCCAGTGATCAGGAGGTAGAGGTTGATTGGTTGAGGATCCAGCTGAGGAGATTTGGAGCCATGGCACAGCCCAGAGGAGCAGGAGGTGCTGGAGGAGCTGGACCACTGCCACCTATCCCACCACGACGACGTGTAGTCATACCGGTAGGCTCTGAACCCCTACTTATGTGAAGTTAATGAATTTAACTAGAATGTGGGTTTTGGGGTAGGAATCAGAAATTTAATAAAATAATGAATAAATGAAGGTAATTTGTAAAATGGAGTGGGTAGGTATGCTAGTTAGGCCAAAACGGCAGGGTGGGTAAGTTTTTAGGTCTTTCTTGTGGGCAAATGGGTAGAAATAGCTAAAAAGAGGTTTTGCGGGCCGTTTTGGGTTCGGCCCCAGAATTGGACAGTGATCGATGTCGGTCACTAGGCGACCGACGTCGGTCACAGAACAGTTTGTACAAATAGCTGTGTTTATAGACCGGCATCGGTCAAATGTCGACCGGCGTCGGTACATATATTGCGATTGGGGGACCAATGGCGGTCGAGGGTGACCGGTACAAGTCATCATGGGTAGGAGTTAGGTTTTTTGTTTGTTATTAGAGTTTTGTTTTTTTTGTTTTTTTTTTTTTGGGGTGAAAGGGGAGGAGGTAGAGGTGATAAGAAAGGTGATTGGGGTGGGGGGGGGGGAATGGGGTTGTTGGGGGCTGGTTCGGGTAGGATAGATTATGTGTTGTTTATGGAGTAGGAGGTGTTAAATTGGCGGGGGTATAGTTAGATGGCTAGAGTAGATCGGGGTGGTTGGTAGGGTGTGAGATAAGTAAATGGGATATCGTAGATGTATAGGGTAAGATAGGTGGGTGTAGATGTGTGTTATAGAGTCGGGTTGTGGTTGGGTGGGTAAGTGGGTATAGAGGGTTAAGGTAGTTGGTTTTGTAAATGGTAGGCCTGATGAAGTGGGTTGTTTTTGCAGGCACGCCAGCAGCTCACGATGCGGGATCGGATGCCCCCTTTATTAGGGCGGATGCGACCACATGTGACTGCAGCGTAGTGGGATGTTATGCGAGAGGTTGGACTCGGCGAAGTCCAGAGGTATAGGGCTGTGGATAGGGACCACAGCCTGATAGTTTCCCTCATCGAGAGATGGGATCCAACAACCAATGTCTTCCATCGCCCTACTGGAGAGATGACTATCACATTAGAGGATGTGTATCGCATCCTGAGACTGCCGATCGTAGGTGAGGTAGTGTTCCAGGTGGATGCAGAGACAATGATGGACAACATCCTACATGTATTCGGGGATGCAACCCCATTGTTTACCTATCACAGTGCGAGCATTGCCTACGGTGATATGTATCGCGCACACCAACAGGAGACACGACTTGCCGTGTTGATTATGATTGGTATGACCTCTTTCACCCTCCCGGACTCAGAGGGAGGCCGCTTCCCACGAGCTTTGATGGGAGTTTTACATGAGATGGTGGAGGAGCATACCTGCTATACCTGGGCACCAGTGTATCTGGTGCAGCTATACAGAGAGCTCTGGGGTTATTGCCGTATGAGGCAATTTGGTATCTGTTTGACATTTTTGTTACACTGCTGGGCTTACGAGCATATCATCTGTATATGACTAGTAGGTTTGCCCCAGTAGCCAGGGCCACAGATAGTGTACAGGTATGGATTTCAGAGGTGGTTGGGGGTCGTGGGCCAGCCACGAGCGGTGATTGCTTGGTGAGATGTGGCATACTACCGGCACATGTTAGAGGTCCTGACGGAACTCGATATTATTTGGAGGCCCTACAGAGGCCATCAGCCTCGAGGAGGAGCCCGAGCACAGCTGCGCTGGATCCAGTATAGCTTCTGGATAGCTGGACGGAGGCCCGGGGAGTATGAGCGGATACCCCTGGAGAGGGTACGAAATCAGTTGGGCTTACGACAGGACGAGCCACCTCCCTTCCCACAGTACCGGAGGGATGATGTAGAGGCACCACTGCCTGCTCCGCAGCCATTGGACCCAGTCTGGGTCACAGAGAGACCGGCGGATGATACAGTGGATGATGTCGGAGTGACAGGTGCATTTTTGGTGTGGTGGGCAAGTCAAAGAGCAGCCAGGAGAGCACAACCTGCAAAGCCAAATTTGGTGGCTGTTATAGCAGAGAGGGACCATCTCTTGGGCCAGGTGCAGCTATTACAGGGGTAGCTTGTTGCTGCACAGGCACAGATTGGGGTGCTACAAGGGTAGTTAGCCCAGGCACAGGGACAGGCTCAGGCACAACCGAGGGCACCACCACAGGCACAGGCACCGCCGCAAGCACAGGCGTAGGTACAGGCACTGCCATAGGCACAGGGTGTACCGGCACGGCAGGGGCCACTTCTATTAGGAGTCGGGGGATCAGCCCCACCAGCCATGGTGGCATGGGCCCGCTATATGGAGGTGAGAGCGGAGGCCCGGTATTATCAGGACGTGCTCGATGGTACCGGGGCCGACTATCAGCCATATACAACACATAGAGCCGAGACATCCCAGAGTCAGAGATCACAGGGGGCCGCAGCCACAGCCGGTGGGTCGGTTACAGGGAGGAGGCGAGAGCCAACACAGAGACCAGCAGGGGGACGGGCCGAGGGTGGTGGAGAGAGTTGAGACATCCTGGGAGTGGATATGGGTTTTTGTTATTGGATATAGACACCAGTCTGCGAACTGAGTATGTATATAGAGGCCTGCGTGCCCACATAGGATTTATTTATTCATTTTTGTTGTATATACTGGCCTGCGAGCTGAGTACATTTTGTATAGTTGATACCGGCCTGCGAGCTGAGTATATTTTGTATAGTTGATACCGGCCTGCGAGCCGAGTATATTTTTGACATGAGAGACCGGCTTGCGAGCCGAGTCGAGATTTTGACAGAGACAATGGCCTGCGTGCTAGCTTTGTACTTTTTAGATCACAGAGGCCCCATGCAGGGCAAGTTGTATATTTTGACATTGATATATATATATATATATATATATATATATATATATATATATATATATATATATATATATATATATAGATGATGAGTTTGATCCACATGGTGTGTATAATGGTTGATTTGATGTATATATTAAAATGTCTCATGTGTTTTGTCGATGGTATTGAAATTTAATGTATATAAATAATGTTTGATGAAAATTTGATGATATGTATATGTGTTGATGGGATTCTGATGACAAATATTGATAACGATGTCGTGATGCAGGGAAAAAAGGCGGGCGCCACCAAAAATTTGCAAAAAACAAAGAAAAGGCCTAGGTTTAAGCAAAAGGAGACATGTGACCGATATTGGTTAGCTAACCGATGTCGGTAGCTATATGACCGATATCGGTTATGTAACCGATATCGGTTATGCCAAAACGATTTTTTCTAAAAATAGAAAAGCTTGGGAGGCAACTTAAGTTCTTATTTTTAGAGTCATGCAACAAGTTAAATACGAGAATGCGACGCTGTTGACGACTTATATAGGTAATTGCATGGTAGAATTGAGTGATAAGGAGGAAAGAGACAGGTAAAGGGATTATGGGCTGAGATTAAGAAGGGAGAAAGGTAAGTTATATTGAAGAGGGTGGTGAACATGGCTGAACAAAGAGAAGCATTTAGCGGGTAGAGAGGAGATAGACAGGTTCCACCTCAAGCTGCTGGATCCCCGGAGGTATAATTTGTTTTTGGTTAGAATTAGATTTTGCATGGTTAAAAATAGAATGTGGTAAGGTAAATAGGCAAAAAGGTGAGTAGGCAAGAGTTTGGTGTGGGATGAGTGTTATGTGGTAGGTAAGCAGGGATTTTGGGTATGTGTGTAGGTATAGAGAGGGGTAAACGAGTAAATAAGTATCGTAGGTGGTGTTTTTAAGCAGGCTGTGTAGTATTGACAGTTACCGATATCGTTTAGAGATAACCGATATCGGTTATCTATAACCGATATCGGTTACTGTATGAAATTCCAGAATGTGAGAGAAAACACTTGGGGATTTGATTTATTGAATGGTTGTTTGTTGATTTGATGTATGCAGGCAGAGGCAAGGTTGAGGATGAATGATAGGGTGCCAGCTTTGTTATCACGAGTCCGAGCGGATGTAACACCCGCTGAGTGGACATTGATAAACCATGTGGGGTTAAGTGGAATCCACTATTATTCACGAATCGCATGCAATCATGCTATGTTGCAGGCGTTGATTGAGAGATGGAATCCAGAAAAGAATACCTTCTATCTGCCAACAGGGGAGATGACAGTGACGTTGGAAGATGTGTTTCGAATTTTGAGGCTCCCAATTACAGGAAGACCAGTTTATCAGGCAGGGCCTAGCGTGGCGCAGGGAGTGATAACAGTAGTATTTGGTCCAGCTGCATGAGATTTGACATTCACTTATGGTATAATGTTTGCAGCACACCCTGAGGCAACAAGGTTAGCAGTGGTATTAATGATAGCGGTGGGGTATTATGCATTTCTGAGGATGGATGGGGGAAGATTTCCAAAAGCATTGATGTGTATTATTTCGGAAATGATAGAAAGGAGCGTGAATTTTACATGGGCACCTGCATATCTGGCGGAGCTATACAAGGGTTTATGGGCCTGCAGGTGAAATCACAGGACGACACTGGATTGTGCATACTTATTACATTGTTGGGCCTATGAGCACATTGTTTGTGTGTGACCAATAGGCCGACCCATCTAGTCCGGAGAGACAGGAGTGTAGAGGTTGGGATTCAGGCGATGGGTCCAAACAAAGCAAGAGGTAAGATCCTAGGCTGTGACAGATGACGTTGAGTATTATAGGCAGGTGTGGGAGATGGTGAAGATTGTGGATATCCGTTGGAGGCCTTACGGGAACTATATGGTGACATAGAACATAGTTGAGGATTTGAGGGGTGTAAAGCGATTAAGGTGGATCGCGAGGCACAGGCCAGGTGAGTACGAGAGGATTCCTCTAGATCGTGTGCGGTGACAATTTGGATTTGTTCAGGATATACCCATGGCTTATAGACCATACATGAGGATCGATGGCCGACACCTCCAGAAGGACCAGAAGAGATAGCAGCCGATCGTAGGGTAATGGATGCAGGAGCGACAGAGGCTTATAGATTATGGTGGGTAGTAGAGCTGCGAGGTTCATGTGAGAGGGCCGATCATCCTGACATAACTTTGATTACAACGGAGAGAGATTACCTGCAGGGTTTAGTTCACCAGCTTCAAACGTGGGTGAATGAGACAACGAGATTGTTAGCGATTGCGGAGTCACGAGTGGAGAGACTTGAGGCGAGATTCATCCATGCGAGAGGGTGTATTCATATGTTACAGGAGAGATTGGCAGATCAGTGGGAGGAACCAAGGGCATTGGCACCTTTGAGGATGGAGAGGCCAGGCGAGCGGCGTCGACGATCATGATCATCACCTAGTTTGGGATGAGGCGCAAGGGTCAACGTGAATTTCATAGGGGTAGAAGAATAAATAAGGATGTCGACCTGCGCGTCGATGATAGAGAAGATGTATTTGTTTAACATCTAAATAAAACTGAATATGTATGTTGATTTGAGTTATGATAATAATAAGAATGGTTGTGTTTTGAATGTTTGTTTTGAAAAAGGATAAAGATGAATGTTATCAAATAGAAATACACAAAAATATTTATATTTACAACACATGATAGGTTATGGTAGGGGATGGTCAAGCTAACCTTGGGAGACCCCATGTCTCCTAAGTGCTGCCTACATAGCCCATTGCTCAAAGCAAGGAGGGGCCTCAGACCGATGTAGTTCTCCCTTAGGACCAGGGAGAGGTGAATTCAGGTAACTTGGTTGTGATTAGGTAATTTGTTGGTTGGTAAAAATATTGATATTGGTAGGGAAATGTTGTTGGTGTTGGTAAGGTATTGGCGGTATTAGTGTAGGTATAGGTGAAGCGAAGGTTAGCTTACCTAAGTATTAGGGAACCGTGTCCTGATTAAGGTCAACACATAATCCTAGATTTGGGTAAAAGAGGGAAAAGTGTCCCATAGTTGGAAAGAGCTAAACAAACCATGTATTATCGGAGGATGAACTTGAATCCCTAGGTACCTTTCATAGGTGAGAAGTCGATAGGTGAAAAGAGTTGTATAATCACAATATATTGGATATATGTCACGTCCCTTGAGTTTTGTGGTTTTGAAGAATGGTGAGATGAGGTGGATGGTATAGCTGGGGTGCAGAGAACTTGTTATAAAGTGATTATTCTGACGAAAGAGAACCAAACCAAAATAGACAAGTCCATGACTCAAAAGTGATTTTGAATACTGCTTTTATTTTTCTGGATATAGACTGATCGATGCGGGAAGTCCATATGGGATATGCATTTTGTTGTTCTTGAGCTCTTCACGAAGCTGATCAATGCGAGAAGCTTCTGATAAAGGCTGACTTTGTATAGCTGTCCTTCAAGGGAGCAGTCTATTTATAGTAGCAGATGCAGCTTTTGTGTATAGCTATCCTTCGGGGGAGCAGTCTACTTATAATAGCAGATGTGGCTTTGCAAATAGTTGTCCTTCAAGGGAGCAGTCTATGTATAACTTTGAGGTCTAGATGTCCATTTGGTATGAAGCATCTAGTTTTGTAGGAAGTTTGACTCAAGAATATCCCATAATTGTATAATTTAGAACGTGTTATTTTGATACTTTTAAGTCATGGACCAGACTAAAAAGGGGGAGGCATCTTTAAGAGGAGGTGATGACCAAACCACATGATGTAACATCCTCATTTTAGACAATAGAACAAGTCAATTTTTTTTTTTAATAAATGCTTCTTGGTTCTAAATACATAATTTATAACTCACAAATCAAATAACCATTCATATAACAGATAACCATATGCAGCTGTAATGACTCGGAGTACCTCCGATCTATTCATTCCATGACTTGGCAATCTACCGATCTATTCATGTGTGATAAGAGTTGGCATTTTTATTTAACACCCCACTCTTGTGGTTCTCTTCCCTATTCTGGGATTCAGAATGCTCTGTCCAAGGAACCTAACTGAGTAACTGTTACCATTATTCATCGACATCTCATTCCTTAGACCGGGTGAACTCAAGACAACACAATCAGCAGCTTGCGATACTTTGGCCAAAGATTTGAAACATACTGCTTATGTCTTGTATTCCTTAATGGCATACTCGTCAATCTAGAATATGTCCTTCACCCCATTCTTATGTTATGTAGAATGTCTTATACCGACTTCTATCAGTCCCTCCTATCCCAGCTTATTCACTCGGAAATGGATTAGTAAGGTAATAACATTATATGGATGCTCCACGCAGACTAGGGATACAGATGACATACTAGTTCAACCCTAGTTAAACCAGTGTGTCAAGATACCTCCGAATCTCCTAGGAAGCCTTATAACGTGACCACATTCCTAATCGGTCCATGAGTAACTCATGTGCGAGATCAAGATGTAAATCTTAGCGATCAATGCAAAGGGTGTCATCATAAGTCACCTGCATTGTTGTAACTTCGAGAAGATCCTAATATTCTTGGAAGTACAACCCCGCAGTTGACTTGTGTCGTCAACCTTTAAATCTGCCTCGAAAATATCTACTTATTGATAATGTGTTACGCACACTAAGTTTAAATTACATTAAAGACATTCCCCTTAAGGTTAGCCTTTTCTGAATCCCGGGATTCCTCATCTTAGGATGATCCTTCTCAATAAAACCAATTACACAGAGGATTTTTTAAGGTCAAGGTCTCATCAAGGAGTTCATAGAATATACATAATTCTAAAATAACGGAATTGGACAATATCTCGTAAACTTCACATGAGATTTCCATCAGAACCCCATTAGGTTTATATCAGTTCTCATAACTGAATTTATATCATACTTATTAGTATCAAGATAAAAATGATTCAGAATCCATTTAAATGTTGTCCTGTCATAACCAGGTCTAGGGATTAATGATTTAATTCAGCTTGTTTAGCGTTCTGCTTAGGTATATTTTAACCCTATCTTCCAAAAAGACAGTGATCTAAATTTTAATTTAGCCTTATGATAGAACATACAAGAACTGCTAAACACTCATAAGAATTCAGTCTCATTTTCTTGCAAAGCTTACATTGATAATCACCAAAGTTTCCAAATATATACAATAATAATAATGCTCTCAAGATCATTTGAACTGAAGAAGGTCAAACTATCAAGATAAGAATATAAACACATAATTAACAAATATCACTTTCCATCCCTTTCAGAATTAATCAAATACATTTTATGCATTCCACATACTTGATACAATACTCAACTGGAAGAAGGAACATCTTTCCTCAAATAGTACATTTAGAGAACCAAGACTGTAATTCACTCATAAATCCAAGTTAAACAATCTGATCATCCTATCAGATCTGCATGCTTTTACCACTTACGGCGACCATCTGCAAAAATTTTTCAACATGGGTCAGTTCGATGAACTGAGCATGATAAGCACTAACTCTTAAAACAATTGCAATCCACCAACTGTTTTCATTATACAACCTGTTTAAATGAGATCATTTCTCCAAACTAGTATACATATTTAAGACTATGCCTGATGTAATACAAAAGTGACCACAAACATGTAACTCTATTATCATTACAGAATAGTCCTAAACGCTTCCCAAATATTTCATCACACATATTAGAAATCAAGAAGAACATAAGTATCCATAAGAAATCTATCCATCTGTAATTCCAAAAATAGCACAACCTTCAGACAGTTCATTATCATTCAACTTAGTAAAGAGGAATATCATAATAAATCATGATTCCGTAAATAGGTTCAAAACAGATTCCAGACAGTTAGATAAACAATTATCATCAACTTATATTTTCATAACAGAAGAGAAAGAAAACAAGTCATGTACAAATTTCCCTCTCAACAAGTTCATGACTGTACCATCTCCTTCCAAATGTAAAAAATTCACCTTACATGCATACGCAAATAAGTCAGACGAGTCACATCAGAAGAACCACTGTTTTGTTAACATACAACATATAACAAAACTTCTCTACAGTAGCTATCACGCCAAACAACGTGATGACTATCTACCAAACAGATTCCAGAATGACCTTCCACATGAAACAGCCAACAAGCAAGATATTCAACCACATGCCGTCACCTGTCGAGGTGCAGTCGACGTCTCATAAGTTCAGTCATAGCTCAAGGCATGGATAGTCATGCAAGCAAGGAATATGTAAACACGACTACAATCCCAATACATCAACCTATAGTCCCCTTCAATAGTTCATAATAAACACTACGTAAGGCTTTCGATACCCAAGGTCGAATTCAAAGGAACTCAATTGTTGCCACAGCCAACAAGAAACTCAAACTCCTTTGAGCAATGACATCTCCCTATGACTTAAGCAGAGAGAATTTTAAACAGAAAACCACGCATCACGCACAGCCACATCAACTGGCATGTAATCTTAAAGAAAACACAAAATAGAATATCGTAGTTACTTCTGAATGAAAACATAGTAGAAAGTATGGTATCCATGACCTACTTCATAAAAGCCATTATACAAGATGTCAAGCTATTCACAGAAATCCAACAAGGCCAAATAAACATCACATGTTCAATCTCAGGCTTATACAGAAACAGTGACACAGATTACCACTCAAGGACTTTAAACTAAATCCGCAAACAGTATTCGCAGTATAGCTTATACAGAAGCCAAAAAAAACAAGATATCATCCCATATTCAAGGAATCCACAGGGTCAAATAATAGAGTAAACCCAACAGTCACAATTGAAGCAGTTACACTGTTTATCTGTCAAGAATTGAACTGAATCCCAACAACAGTATAAGATAAAAATAGTTAATGCTTCTATCTATGCCAACTATAGTAAGCATTCAAAATCAGGTGTAAGCAAATCAAATACCGATTTCATAACAAGGAATTCAACTGAACCTTGTCAAAATTCTTGAACAAGCTTACACATAAGGAAACGTAAATGCATACCTCAGGGGGTCTGTACCAAAATTTATTACAAATAACAGAGGTCATATGACCTGTTACTTCTACAAGACTCCCACGGAATTCAATTTATCAATATTCAAGATGTATCTAATTCCTCAACAACGGATCATAATATACGATTCTTTCAGAGGATGCAAAGAGTCGTTTCAATACAATAATCATATGTATTTATATATCAATACTATCAATGGGTTGAATCCCCATAACCTCCACGCAAGGGGAAAAACAACTCCAGCAAGGTCGTAAATGAATACTGTAACACAGTGAGTTACCTTTCACAATAACTATAAAATTTTATAATGAAACCAAACCAGAATCATTATCACCACTAGATAACAACCACAATAGAGCTTATAAAAGAAAAAGGTCAATTAACTGAACAATCAAACAATGTCCAACAGTATCTCTTCCGACAGTTTCCACAACAAGCATTGACGACAAAAATCGACAAGCATAACAGTGGCCTGTACCCCTCACAAGAACAATTTATGGGCTCTCGCCGAGCAGGCCGAGCATACATTCTTTTCATATATTTCGCATATTTAAACCAGAATGCAAACACAAAGAAATAAAGCCACAGTTCGAATTTAATAAACACCCATCAAAGGATAAATGAAAAAAATCGAACCATCATGAAGATACAGTGCCAAAATCACACAATGACATCCATAGAAAATCATCTATTTCCATAAATCATTTGAACAGAGTTGTTCTAATGAAATCACTTGAAAGACAGCAAGATTTTTAAAGGTTAGGGCCTAACATGCCTGGATATTTGCTCAAAATTCCGAAGCAGACCACTGAAAGAGCTCGGACTTCCTTTTCCTTTTCCAAGTTAGAGCGACCAACAAAATTTTGCTTTCCCCATGACATATATATTTTCCTTGCCAGAGAAAAGAGTTAGATAAGCTCATACTTGCCATGCAACACAAAGAAGGACTGGTGCGAAGAACCAGTGAACAGGCAGAAGAAAAACTGAAATTCGCGATAAGCCAAACAAAACAACAACTTTCCACATTGCATGCCTTCTCGCGAATTCCGAGCTCGACTACCAAGCTCATTAATTGCATTTACTCCAAGTTTCCCACTCAAACTCAACTGCCACCGACCGCCAAAGTTGGTGATAGACATATAAAATCTCAAGACCATTTTCAGTTTTGGCGACCTGCCACGTCGGCTTAGGTTAGCCGTTTCTAAAACCTCCGCCAATACCTGTCCTTCATACTTATCCATTGTATTTAATGACATAGAAAATGCCGCCCATGGTTTGCACCCCTCCATAGGTCCCCAAAATCCTTGTTCAATAGTTAGGTTAGTAACTTAGGTTAGAATTTAGGATAATACTTAGTCTAACCACTTTACACATAGATACTAACTTAGAACATTAGCTCTTAGCCTAGGTCTAGGTTAGATTAACACTAATCTAACCCCTAGATTAAGTTTAGTTTTAGGTTACTAACATTAATAATTCCAGTCAGGTCTAGATTCCGCACGCTCAGAAAAAGACTTACAACATGCATTCTTGAACAGGGTTAGCTCCTGTTCTGCCTTAGGATACAGAATCTTATGTAACTGAATTATTACCTGGCCCACGATCGAGACCTTCCAAATATACTTCGATATCGGGTACCAATCCATTTCACATGATCAACCTGAGTTATACTCCGGACTAGTTTATTCAACGAATTCAGACCTTACAACCTGTGAAAGGTTTATAATTTTCTTTTAATTCATCACGAATAACTTAAAGCAATACTTGGATCAATTCCACTGATCCAAGGCTAGATCTTATAGATGGATAACTCTATAATTCATTCCGAGATCAGATTAAACTCAGATGCAAAATGAAATAAATAAAAGAGTCTAATCATATTCAGACTCAGTCAAAGATCTGCAATCTGCAAAGAAGATACAGTACATATCAAGCATGACTTCTCAACCAAAGGAACACATCCTTTTTACAAAAGAAATCACATATCAACACTTGTATGCATAGGAGGAAGTAACACAGTTCAGGGTGTTACATGCTTCCCTCCTAAAAAGATTCATCGTCCCGATGATCACATATTCAATTAACCTTCAGGTCAACTAATTTATTAGTTCTCAAATCAATGCGACTATTTTCCAACTTGAATAGTTCCAGAAATCAATGTCACAACACATTTTATTCAACCTGAATAATGTTTGCCTTCATCTGGCTTTCATAAATACTTAAAAAAAAAAAGTTCATAAAAGAATGTTTTGTCAACAGATTTCATTCTGTTGAAAAAGAGAAGGAAAAGCAATTTTCATCTCTTCCAGATTTTCCCAAGTTGCACTTTCTTCGTTAAACTGGTCCCACTGGACCTTACATTGCTGTATTTCACGATTTCTTAAATGCAATTGGTGAGTTTCCAGCACTCGTGTGGGTTTAACCACGATTATTCCTGGGTCTTGGACCTGCAAGGAATTCCAATTTAAAACATGTGACAGATCTGAAACGTATTTCTTAAGCAAATAAATATGGAAAACATCATGCATGCGAGATAAAGCAGGTGGCAAAGCTAAAACGATAAGCTACATGATTGATTATTTCGACAATTTCGAAAGGTCCCACGAATCGAGGTGACAATTTGGCAGCCTTGCCAAAAGTTATAGAACTCTTTCTGGGTTTAACACGAAGAAAAACCTTATCACCAAGCTCAAACCTTCTATCAACCCACTTAAGGTCAGCATAGCTCTTCTGTCTATCCGCTGCTTCCTTTAATCGTTCACGAATCAGCTTAACTTGCTGTTCCATTTCTGTGAGAATTTCTGGTCCAATTACCACTCTATCCTTGACACTGTCCCAACTAACAGGGGTTCTGCACTTTCTTCCATAAAGTGCTTCAAATGGTGCCATTTTAAGAGATGAGTGATAAGTATTGTTGTAGGCAAACTCAACTAATGGAAGGTACTCCTCCCATTTATATTGTTGATCCATGCAATACATACGCAACATGTCCTCCAACACTTGATTTACCCTCTCAGTTTGTCCATACCCGTTTCCGGATGATATGCAGAACTGAAGTTTAGTTTTGTTCCAAGAGCTGTATTAAGTGTTTGCCAAAACCTTGACGTCATTCTTGGATCTCTGTCAGATATAATCAATTCTGGTACACCATGCAATCTGAAAATTTCGTGTACGAATCTTTTGGCCAGCACTGGTGAATCATCCTTTAGATTTCCAGTGATGAAATGAGCTACCTTAGTCAGTTTATCTACAACTACCAGGATAACATCATGTTTATTCCTAGACATGGGTAGTCCTTGTACAAAATCCATGGTTATTACTTGCCATTTGTACTGCGGTATGCTATGAGGATATAACAGTCCAGCAGGGTGCATATGTTCTGCCTTCACCCGCTGACATTCCAGACAATGAGTCACAAAATTAATTACATCCTTTTTCATACCTTTCCAAAAGTATTGCTGTTTCAAATCAGCAAGCATCTTTGTGATACCCGGGTGTCCAGAGAAAGGTGAATTATGAAATTCAACTAACAACTTCTTTCTCAAATCATTCAGCATAGGTACATATACCCTGTTTTCATAATGCAAGATTCCTTCATTATCAAAATGAAAACCTTTATACCTTATATCCTTAGGTTCTGCAGCGAGCGCTGCTTTTACTTGTTGAAAGTATGCATCAGATTCTGAGGCATTTTTTTACCTCGTCTTTAAACTGAGTTCTTAATGTTATAAGAGCAGAAATGTGCCTCCTACGACTTAGAGCATCAGCTACTCTATTCTCCTTCCCTTTGATATAGCTAATATCAAAGTCATATTGTGATAAAAATTCTAACCACCTTCTCTGTCTGGCATTCAGATTGGGCTGAGTAAAAATATATTTCAGTCCCAAGTGATCAGTTTTCAACTCAAAAGGTTTCCCAAGTAAGTAGTGTCTCCAGACTTGAAGTGCATGAATAATAGCAGCAAGTTCCAAATCATGAGGGGCATAATTCAGCTCATGTATCTTAAGTTTTCTACTTTCATACGCTAGGACCTGATCATTTTGTAGCAAAACACCTCCAAGGCCTTCCCCAGAAGCATCCGTTACAACAGTAAAATTCCCATTAGGGTCTGGTACAGCTAATATAGGTGCAGAAGTCAACTGGTCTTTCAGACTTTTGAAAGCCGCTTCGCACTTGTCGTTCCATAAGAATTTCTTATCCTTTTACTGCAATGAGGTTATTGGTGCAGCTACCTTAGAAAAATCCTTTACAAATTTTCTATAGTAACCTGCAAGACCCACGAAGCTTCTTACTTCATGCACATTCTTTGGCACAGGCCACTCAGTTATTGCCACTATTTTTGAAGGATCTACAACAATTCCTTCTTTGCTTATGACATGACCCAAATAGTGAACTTCTGAATCAAAGAAAGAACATTTGGATAACTTACCATACAACTTTCTTTTTCTCAGAATTCCCAAAACTATCCTCAAATGCTCATTGTGCTCCTCAACGCCTTTAGAATAAATGAGAATATCGTCCAAGAATACAAGTACAAACTTGTCCAGATATTCTTGAAAAATATTATTCATTAAGTTCATAAAGGTTGCGGGTGCATTAGTTAATCCAAAGGGTAGAACCATGAATTCATAATGTCTGTACCTTGTTCGGAAAGCTGTTTTATGAATGTCTTCTTCTTTAATCCTTAACTGATGATAACCAGATCGAAGATCTATCTTAGAATAAACCGCTGCTCCACGCATCTGATCAAATAGATCATTGATCCTTGGAAGTGGATATCGGTTCTTGATTGTTGCTTTGTTCAACATCCGATAATCAATACACAGCCTAAGTGTTCCATCCTTATTTTTCACAAATATCACAGGCGCACCCTAAGCTGAAACACTTGGTCTGATCAAACCTTTTTGTCAAAAGTTCTTGCAACTGTGCCTTAAGCTCGACTAACTCTGTAGTAGTCATTATATAAGGTGCTTTGGAAATAGGTTTAGTTCCCGGTTTGATTTCAATGGTGAAGTCAAATTCTCTCTTGGGTGGTAACCCTGGTAATTCTTCAGGAAAAACATCCCTGAAACTTTGTATCAGAGGAATTTGCTTCATGTAATCACCATCTTCTTCTGAAGATTCAAATATCTTTACCGCATAAAGAGTACATCCTTTATTTTTAGCCTTTTTAAGCTGCATAGCTGACAGTTTTCTAACTGAAAATTTCCTGTTTCACCCCTTGAATCTCTGTTGCTTCCAGCTGATCATCTAAACACTTTATGTTCTTTTCATAGCAATCTACCTTTGCCTTATGGTCAACTAACCAATTGACACCAATGATAATTTCATATGATCCTAAAGGTGTAACATAGAGATCAACTTCCGTGGAAAAGTTAGGTAAGTCAAGGACTGCCCCAAAAAGACACATACTCACTGTATGAACAGAGTTATTACCATATTGTACAGTCCAAGATTTATCTATTTTTTCAGCTTTTCTTTTAAGTTTAGAAGCAAGTTTATTAGATATAAAACATTCAGTAGCTCCTGTATCAAAAAGAATAGTGACAGGTATGCCGAATAACTTACCCGAAACTTCTATAGGTGTCACTTGCTTTTCAGCTTGCTTGTCTGCTACTGCAACATGTATCTTATGCTGCTGATTACGATCATCCTTCTTCAAAGGGCACTGATTTGCGTAGTGATCTTTGCCACAATTGTAGTAGCCTCCTACAGGTCCCTTTTTAGGCTCAGAATTGCCTCCAGCCTTGTAATTGTCACGTTGTCCTCCATAGGGCTTCTACCCATTGTTATAATTTTTAGCAAAATTATCCCTTACGTTTCCAGTAGGCTTATTTACTGCTCGCTTTCTTATTGTTATCTCCTGGAAACTTACTCTTGTTTCCAAACTTTTTCCATGGTCCTTTTCTGGGTGCAAGAGAGGTTGAAGAAGGGTTTGCAGTCTTCTTCCGCACTTCCTCCTTATGAGCAGAAATAGCCTTTAATTTATGTTCTTGCCTTATGGCCTTTTCAACAACTCCTTCCATAGTGGTTGGACTGTGAACATCGACCTCTCCCCCTATTACGGGATTCAATCCCATGATGAATTTCCATATTCTAAACTTCTCGTCAGTTTGATACTGCGGTACATACTTGAGGAGTTTTGTAAACCGCTCCCAGAATTTAGTTACCGTTAGCTTCCCTTGAGCTAAGTTCTGAAATTCTGTCATTTTCTGATCATAGAAAAGTTGTGGCAGCCAACGTTGCCTAAAATAGCCTTTAAATTGATCCCAAGTAATATTGGTCTCATCAATGTTTAGTTCAGCTTTACGGATATCCCACCAGGAAGATGCTTCGTGGGAAAGCTGATAGGCTCCCCAAATAGCTTTGGTTTCCTCTGAGAAGTTCCTTATTGCAAAGTACTTCTCCATTTCGCTGAGCCAGTTCTCAGCTCCATCTCCTAATGTGGTGCCATCATACTTAGGTGGACTTATCCTTTTTATATCATTAGTGAGTTCTGCTGCCAATCTGGCCTTTTTGTTTTCTGGTTGGACAGGTGCATTCACAGCATTAACATCAACACCCATATTGGGGTTGTCCTCAGGAGGTGGCTGATTATTATTATCAGCTTCTTCATCCTCCTCATTTCCCATCACCTGCTATTCCAGTATAGCTAAGCGATCTCTTGTGTCCAACAGGGCAGCAAGGATCTCATCAAGTTTCTGGGTTGTTGCCACTCCTCCTTCAGGTGGAGCATTATTCGCAACGTTCCCCCCTTGTTCTAACCATTTTCTGTTACAAGAAAATTCAGGTTTTTATCAGATTATGGACACAATAGGTCCAAGAGCTGCAACCTTCAGCTCTGATACCAAGATGTAACATCCTCATTTTAGACAATAGAACAAGTCAATTTTTTTTTTTTTTTGATAATTGCATCCTGGTTCTAAATACATAATTTAGAACTCACAATTCAAATAACCATTCATATAACAGATAACCATATGCAGCTGTAATGACTCGGAGTACCTCCGATCTATTCATTCCATGACTCGGTAATCTACCGATCTATTCATGAGAAATAAGAGTTGGCGTTTTTATTTAACACATCACTCTTGCGGTTCTCTTCCCTATTCTGGGATTCAGAATGCTCTGTCCAAGGAACCTAACTGAATAATTGTTACCATTATTCATCGGCATCTCATCCCTTAGACTAGGTGAATTAGGACAACGCAATCAGCAGCTTGCGATACTTTGGCCAAAGATTTGAAACATACTGCTTATGTCTCGTATTCCTTAACGAGCATACTCGTCAATCTGGAATACGTCCTTCACCCCATTCCCATGTTATGTAGAATGTCTTATACCGACTTCTGTCAGTCCCTTTTATCCCAGTTAATCACTCGGGAGCGGATTAGTAAGGTAACCACATTATATGGATGCTCCCGAAGACTAGGGATAAGATGACATACTGGGTCAATCCTAATTAAACCAGTGTGTCAAGATACTCCGAGTCTCCTAGGCAGCCATATAATGTGACCACATACCTAATCGGTCCAAAAGTAACTTGTACGAGATCAAGTGTAAATCTTAGCGATCAATGCAAAGGGTGTCGTCATAAGTCACCTGCATTGTTGTAACTTCGAGAAGATCCTAATCTTCTCAGAGGTACAACCCTGCAGTTGACTTGTGCCGTCAACCTTTAAATCCACCTCGAAAAGATCTACTTAATACAATGCGTTACGCACGTTGAGTTTAAATTACAATAAAGACGTTCCCTTAAGGTTAGCCTTTCCCAAACCCGGGATTCCTCATCAAAGTATGATCTTTCTCAATTAAACCCACTACACAGATGAGTTATTAAGACCAAGGTCTCATCACGGAGCTCTTAGAATATATATGATTCTAAAACAACGGAATTGGTCGATATCTCATAAATTTCTCATGAGATAGCCATCTGAACCCCATTAGATTTATATCAGTTCTCATAATTGAATTTATATCATACTTATTAGCATCAAATATAAATGATTCAGAATCCAATTAAATGTTGTCCTGTCATAATCAGGACTAGGGATTAATAATTTAATTCAGTTTGTTTAGCGTTCTGTTTAGGTATATTTTAATCCTATCTTCCAAAGACAGTTACCTAAATTTCAATTTAGCTTATGATAGAACATACCAGAACTGCTAAACAATCATAAGAATTCAGTCTTATATTCTTGCAAAGCTTACATTGATAATCACAAAAGTCTCCAAATTATATAATAATAACAATGCTCTTTAGATCATTTGAACCGAAGAAGGTCAAACTATCAAGATAAGAATATAGACACATAAGTAACAATATCAATTTCCATTCCTTCAGAACTAATCAAATACATTGTATGCATTCCGCATACTTGATACATTACTCAACTGAAAAAGGAACATCTTTCCTTATATGGTACATTTAGAAAATCAAGATGTAATTCACTTATAAATCAAATTTAATCAATCTGATTATCCTATCAGATCTGCATGCTTTTACCACTTACGGCAACCATCTGCAAAAATAGTCAACATGAGTCAGTTCGATGAACTGAGCATGATAAGCACTAACTCTTAAAACAATTGCAATCCATCAATTGTTTTCATTAAACACCCTGTTTAAATGAGATCAATTCACCAAACAAGTAAACATATTCAGACTATGCCTTTGTAATACAAAAATGACTACAAAGGTGTAACTTTATCATCGTTACAGAATAGTCCTAAACACTTCTCAAATATTTCATCAACATATTAGAAATCAAGAAGAACAAAAGTGTCCTAAGCAATTATTCATTGTAAATCCCAAGATGCACAAACATCAGGCAGTCATTATATTCAACTTAAAAAGAGGAATATCATATCAATCCTGAAACCGTCATTATGTAAAAATGATTACAGATGTTAGTTAAACAATTATATCAACTTATAATTTACAACAGAAGAGAAATAAACAATTGTACATATTTCCCTCTGAACTAGCTCATGACTGTACCGTCTTTCCAAAAGCAAGGCATTCACTTAATACACATGCAAATAAATCAGTCGAGTCCATCATCAGCACCACTGTTTTAAAACTTACAACAATGCAACTACAGTACAGTAGCTCCCATGCCAAACAACGGTGTCTATCTACCAAGCAGACTCAGAACGACCTCACGCAAGAAGCGACAGGCAAGAAGACAACTACTGCCGTTACCTGTTTAGGTACAGTTAACTCCTAAATTCATTCATACTCAAAAATGGATATCAAAGCAAGGAAGGCATAACACGCCTACAATCCCAATAACAATCTACAGCCCCTTCAATCCTTTTCAACACTGTAAGGCTTTTATACCCAAGGTCGAATTCAAAGGAACTCAATTGTTGCCACAGCCAACAAGAAACTCGAACTCCTTTGAGCAATGACATCTCCCTACGACTTAAGCAGAGAGAATTTTAAACGAAAACCACGCATCACGCACAGCCACATCAACTGGCATGTAATCTTAAAGAAAACACAACATAGAATATCGTAGTTACTTCTGAATGAAATCAGAGTAGAAAGTATGGTATCCATGACCTACTTCATAAAAGCCATTATACAAGATGTCAAGCTATTCACAGAAATCCAACAAGGCCAAATAAACATCACATGTTCAATCTCAGGCTTATACAGAAACAGTGACACAGATTACCACTCAAGGACTTTAAACTAAATCCGCAAACAGTATTCGCAGTATAGCTTATACAGAAGCCAAAAAAAAACAAGATATCATCCCATATTCAAGGAATCCACAGGGTCAAATAATAGAGTAAACCCAACAGTCATAATTGAAGCAGTTACACTGTTTATCTGTCAAGAATTCAACTGAGTCCCAACAACAGTATAAGATAAAAATAGTTAATGATTCTATCTATGCCAACTATAGTAAGCATTCAAAATCAGGTGTAAGCAAATCAAATACCGATTTCATAACAAGGAATTCAACTGAACCTCGTCAAAATTCTCGAACAAGCTTACACATAAGGAAACGTAAATGCATACCCAGGGGGTCTGTACCAAAATTTATTACAAATAACAGAGGTCGTATGACCTGTTACTTCTACAAGACTCCCACGGAATTCAATTTATCAATATTCAAGATGTATCTAATTCCTCAACAACGGATCATAATATACGATTCTTTCAGAGGACTGCAAAGAGTCGTTTCAATACAATAATCATATGTATTTATATATCAATACTATCAATGGGTTGAATCCCCATAACCTCCACGCAAGGGGAAAAACAACTCCAGCAAGGTCGTAAATGAATACTGTAACACAGTGAGTTACCTTTCACAATAACTATAAAATTTTATAACGAAACCAAACCAGAATCATTATCACCACTAGATAACAACCACGACAGAGCTTATAAAAGAAAAAGGTCAATTAACTGAACAATCAAACAATGTCCAACAGTATCTCTTCCGACAGTTTCCACAACAAGCATTGACGACAAAAATCGACAAGCATAACAGTGGCCTGTACCCCTCACAAGAACAATTTATGGGCTCTCGCCGAGCAGGCCGAGCATACATTCTTTTCATATATTTCACATATTTAAACCAGAATGCAAACACAAAGAAATAAAGCCACAGTTCGAATTTAATAAACACCCATCAAAGGATAAATGAAAAAAATCGAACCATCATGAAGATACAGTGCCAAAATCACACAATGACATCCATAGAAAATCATCTATTTCCATAAATCATTTGAACAGAGTTGTTCTAATGAAATCACTTGAAAGACAGCAAGATTTTTAAAGGTTAGGGCCTAACATGCCTGGATATTTGCTCAAAATTCCGAAGCAGACCACTGAAAGAGCTCGGACTTCCTTTTCCTTTTCCAAGTTAGAGCGACCAACAAAATTTTGCTTTCCCCATGACATATATATTTTCCTTGCCAGAGAAAAGAGTTAGATAAGCTCATACTTGCCATGCAACACAAAGAAGACTGGTGCGAAGAACCAGTGAACAGGCAGAAGAAAAACTGAAATTCGCGATAAGCCAAACAAAACAACAACTTTCCACATTGCATGCCTTCTCGCGAATTCCGAGCTCGACTACCAAGCTCATTAATTGCATTTACTCCAAGTTTCCCGCTCAAACTCAACTGCCACCGACCGCCAAAGTTGGCGATAGACATATAAAATCTCAAGACCATTTTCAGTTTTGGCGACCTGCCACGTCGGCTTAGGTTAGCCGTTTCTAAAACCTCCGCCAATACCTGTCCTTCATACTTATCCATTGTATTTAATGACATAGAAAATGCCGCCCATGGTTCGCACCCCTCCATAGGTCCCCAAAATCCTTGTTCAATAGTTAGGTTAGTAACTTAGGTTAGAATTTAGGATAATACTTAGTCTAACCACTTTACACATAGATACTAACTTAGAACATTAGCTCTTAGCCTAGGTCTAGGTTAGATTAACACTAATCTAACCCCTAGATTAAGTTTAGTTTTAGGTTACTAACATTAATAATTCCAGTCAGGTCTAGATTCCGCACGCTCAGAAAAAGACTTACAACATGCATTCTTGAACAGGGTTAGCTCCTGTTCTGCCTTAGGATACAGAATCTTATGTAACTGAATTATTACCTGGCCCACGATCGAGACCTTCCAGATATACTTCGATATCGGGTACCAATCCATTTCACATGATCAACCTGAGTTATACTCCGGACTAGTTTATTCAACGAATTCAGACCTTACAACCTGTGAAAGGTTTATAATTTTCTTTTAATTCATCACGAATAACTTAAAGCAATACTTGGATCAATTCCACTGATCCAAGGCTAGATCTTATAGATGGATAACTCTATAATTCATTCCGAGATCAGATTAAACTCAGATGCAAAATGAAATAAATAAAAGAGTCTAATCATATTCAGACTCAGTCAAAGATCTGCAATCTGCAAAGAAGATACAGTACATATCAAGCATGACTTCTCAACCAAAGGAACACATCCTTTTTACAAAAGAAATCACATATCAACACTTGTATGCATAGGAGGAAGTAACACAGTTCAGGGTGTTACACAAGCTTGATTCTATTTTAAGATGCATGAAACAAAGTGTATGAGGTGATAAATGAGCTCAAGGGACGAGTGCAAGGTAGATAAAAAGTGATATAACACTAAATTCAACAGTAGAATGGTCGGAGATGCAAGGCATTAAGGGGTTCAAGCTCAGGCTTACCATTAAGCGAAGCTAAACGATAAGTGCCTGATCCGTAAGTGTGAGTGATAATATAAGGCCCAATCCAATTTGGAGCAAATTTTCCACGTTTTCTCTTCTCTAGTTTGGTTACATGTTGATTCTCTTTGAGGACAAGATCACCAACCTTAAAGGTACACTCATGAAGTCGCTTATCATAAGCATGCTTGATGCGCTTTTGATAGATTTGAAGGTGGTCAAGAGCTGTAAGACGACGCTCGTCAAGAAGCTCCAATTGGGCTAATCGCTCTTGGCGGAAATCGTCATTAGTGAGAATATCCTGGAGAGATATTCTTAGGGAGGGTATTTGTATTTCGAGAGGCAAGACAACCTCGGTACCATATACTAGAGAAAATGGTGTGGCATTAGTGGAGGTACGAATGCTGGTATGATAAGCCCAAAGGGCAAAGGGGATGTGATCAGGCCAATTGCTTCCAGAATCGTTAACGACTTTCATGAGAATTTTGGTTAGGGTTTTGTTGGAAGATTCGGCTTGACCATTTGCTTGTGGATAGTAAGGTGATGAGAAACTAAGTTTGATACCAAAGTTGTCACAAAGGTCTTGTAACAACTTATTTTTGAAAGATTTTCCATTATTTGTTATCAGGAGATGAGGAACACCAAAACGACAGATAATGTGATGGTTAATGAATTCTACGATTTTTTCTTTTTTGGTTGAAATGAGTGGAATGGCCTCCACCCATTTAGTGTAATATTCGGTTGCTATGATTATCCAACGGTGACGTTGCGAAGAGGGCGGGTGAATCTCACCAATAAGGTCTAAACCCCATTGTGAGAAAGGCCAAAGATCTTGTGCGACCTGTAGCGGATGGATAGGAGTATGTTGAAGGTTGGCATGTTGTTGACACATAATACAACGCTTAACATATTCGTAGTAGTCGTTATTAAGAGTAGGCCAATAATAGCCTAGGCGAAGGATCCATTTGGCCACGGCAAGGCCACTAAAATGTCCACCACAAATGCCATCATGGACTTGTTGGATGGTATAGGTGACCTCCGCGCCGGTTAGACATAGAAGGAGGATGCCGTCAAAGCCATGTTTATAGAGGAGTCCCCCCATGATGACATAACGAGAAACACTTTTAAGAAAAGCACCTTTGCCATTACTAGTAAGGTCAGGTGGGAGAATAGAGGTTGTAAGGTAGTCGTGAAATTGGTGATACCAGGTATCCTGTGAATTAGCAGATACATTATTTAACATACAAACAGCCGGGACTGAGTAAGATGGGGCAAAGAGTTGTTGGACCAAGACAACTATGTCAGAGTTAGTTGGTGAGGCAGGAATTTGTAAGGCCAAGCAAGCCATAGTATCCGTAAATTTATTAGTTGAGCGGGGAATGGTTTGGATAGAATAATGAGTAAATAAGGTCAAAAGTGAGTCCACGTAATGTTTGTACTTTTGAAGTTCCTCATTTTTACATTGGTAGATGCCCGTAACTTGATTGAATACCAGTTGAGAGTCACCGAAAATGTTAATAGATTTTACACCTAAGTGTAACACAACCTGGAGACCCAAAATAAGGGCCTCATAGTCCACTGTATTATTAGTGCAGGGGAAATCGAGATGGAATGAAAGAGGCATAGGTTCAGCGTCCAGAGGAATGAGAACAACGCCGGCCCCTCTGCCATGCTGGCATTTGGATCCATCGAAGAAGAGGGTCATTGGATATGACACCTCATTGAGTGAAAGAGTGGCGATGAGTTTGTCAGGGAAAGTAAAATTGGTAAATTGTTCCCCAGGTAAAGGGGCTTCCGTGAGTTGGTCTGTGATAGTTTGTCCTTTGACTGATTTCTGGTGTACAAACTCAAGGTCGAGGTCGGCGAGGAGCATAAGCCATCGGGCGATGCGTTGGTTTAGATGAGGTTTGGTGTACATATAATGGATGGGGTCCGCGTTGGTGATGAAAAAAGTTTTGTGATTCAGGAGGTAGTGTCGGAGTTTGGTGGCCACGAATGATAGGGCTAGGCACAACCTTTCTACATGTGTATACTTAGTCTCGTAATCCACAAGAGTACGAATTATGTAATAAATGGCCTGTTCTCGATGCTCGGAGTCACGATGTGCGAGCATGGCTCCTACAACATGGTCGGTGGCAAAAAGGTAAAGGTAGAAAGGGTGATCGTCCTGAGGTGGGATAAGCACGGGTGGCTGCAAGAGATAGGCTTTAAGAGCCTCAAAGGCTTGGTGGCACTCTTCGCTCCATTGAAAGACAATGTCCTTTTTAAGGAGATGATGGAAAGGTTAACATCGATCTGAGAGTTGTGACATGAAACGCTGGATAGATTGGAGTTTTCCCTGCAAACTACGTAATTGTTTGAGGTTAGTGGGTGGGGGCATTTCTAGGATAGCTTTGACTTTAGCTGGATCGACCTCGATGCCACGCAAAGAGACAATAAAACCAAGGAGTTTTCCCGAAAGGACACCAAAGACACATTTCTTTGGTTGAAGATGAACACAGTATTGTAATAGGCGATTGAAAATAATGGTTAAAACATCGAGATGTTCACTGCGATGTTTAGATTTGCCAAGAAGATTATTGACATAATCCTAAAGGATAGTGTGCATAATGTCATGAAAAATGTAAGTCATAGCCCGCTGATAGGGTCGCACTAGCATTCTTAAGGCCAAACAACATGACACGATTGCAGAAGGTTCCCCAAGGAGTTATGAAGGTGGTTTTATGTTGATCGGCCAGGGCTACCAAAATTTGATTGTATCTCGAGAAGCCATCCATGAGAGAAAGCATCTCATGGCCCGCAGTGAGATCAACAAGTTGATCAATACTTGGTAGGGGGAAGTCATCCTTTGGGTAAGCGAGGTTAAGGTCCCATAAATCTGTACATATCCGAAGTCCCCCCGTTGCTTTAGTAACAGGTACGATGTTAGAAATCCATTGAGGATAGTCAATAGGTAAGATGAAGGAAACAGAAAGGAGTCGTTGAAGCTCTTCTTTGACCAAGAGGGCCATGCATGGATGTATTTTTCTTAGTTTCTGTTTAACTGGTTTGGAGTTAGGTTTTAGGGTAATGTTATGGACAACAATGTCAGGATTGATTCCTGGCATGTCAGCATAGGACCAAGCGAAAGCTTGGTTGCGGGCATGGAGGAAGGTAGTGAAGGCAGTTTGTTCTGATGCGTTAAGAGATTGTTCGATCTTCACAATGTGAGGATCATCCTCTGTGTGGATGTTGATTTCTATAGTCGACTCATTCAACATGGTTTGAGTTTCAGATGGTAAGGCGCGTTGAATATAAGAGTCATCCGCACCAAGATAAGTGAGGATGGAGTCATCATCATGGCACTGAACAACATTAATTGAAGGCGAGTCTTCTTCAATCATGTCTAGATACAGAAGGGGAAGAGAACATGGGTCTTCATTATCGTGTTGATAAGTGAGAGGACCCAGGAAGATAGCGTTTATGAAAAAAAAAGTTAGGAGGGATAGATTCCGGGTCTATCGACTCTGTGGGTGACGATGACAAAACGGGTGATGATGGTTCGAAAGGGGTGACTTCGTCATCTTCCTGGATACAACGGCTATGCGGTGTCATCAGTGTAGGTGGTTCAGAGAATCCAAGACCACGACGATCTTTGTGTTTACGTGTAGTCACGAGAATGATCGTATGTTGGCCTTGTTCATAAAGACCGAAACCGAAGCCCTTCCAAGCACAACGCGTCAGGAAGGTGAGGGCGAAACGACGATTAGTTAGATATTGAAAATCAGATTGGAAAGGAACCACACCAAGGGGAGGTTCAAGGGTGACAGAGGATGTATCGACACCCCCATACGTTAGGTTGGTGCGGCAATTAGGTGGTCCGTAGGGGATTACTTCCCCCACATGACGGTCGTAGGTAGGATGCACATGTAACTGTCCGTACTCCTATGGGGTATGGAAAGTGATAATGTTATATAGGCAATACTCCCCCAGCGTAAGGCGTTGAAAAACATCTACCAAAGGATTTGAGGTTGGGATGTTGTTCGCGGGGAAGGAAGTGGTATTTGTGGCTGCGGTTTCATTGGTTGAAGGTGTAGGTGTGGCTAAGGTGGATGGTGGAGGTGTGGTCGAAGTAGATGGTTGGGTTAGATGAATGGGTGCCTTGACTGGTACAAGCACATCATTAGGGTGATATAACATATTGCAGGTTTGAAGGGGGGAGCATCAGCTTTTACAGTGTAGGACTTCCCCTCATACTCGAATTTTATACATCTATGTAAGGTGGAGGGAACGCATCCCATAGCCCAGATCCAAGGGCGGCCTAACAACATGTTGTATTGGAATTCTCCCTCAAGGACATAGAAGAGTTCAGGTATAATACGTGGCCCTACACGAATGTTAAGGATCACGGTGCTTAAGGTAGAAGTAATAGCATCATTGAATGAACGCAACATGGTGGGGTTGGCACACATGAAGATAGAAGGAATATTCATTTGTTGGAAGGCTTTGAAAGAGATGATGTTTAAGCTAGCACCCTCGTCGATCATAACACGACGTACGTGGATGTCCCAGACGTAAACTGAGATGAAAAGAGCGGGGTCAGGATCTTCTGCACCAAAGTCGACAATTTCGTCTTCGGAGAAACTGACAGCAGTGGCTTGCTGTACGGGGACGGCAGTGGTAGATTTTTTGGTGAGAGGAGCAACATGGTTGGGTGTTAAGATGGAGGCAATGGGAAAGGTTTCGTTAGGTAGGACCTCTATCCCTTGAAGGATTTCAACGAGAGCTTGTCGATGAGATTCAGACGTTTGAATGAGATCATACAGTGTCATTTTTACAGGTGATTGGTGAAGCTGTTTGATCATAGTACAATGGGCAACTCCATCAGAGATGGGGTAGGTAGGTCCACGAATAATCACTTTAGGTGGTGGTGTGATCAGGATGGCGGACGGAGGAAGAGAGGCCGCATGTGTGCTTTCTTTATCTTTCCCATTATTTTTTTGCCCTCGAGTAGCAATACTAATCATGTTGATCTTGTGAACACCAGAGGAGGAAGATGGTAGGGATAAGTCATTGTCTTAGAGAGGTGGGGTTGCAATAATGATAGATCTTGGTGAGGTGGGGACAGGTGGTATAGGAGAGGGGATTGAAGCTACAAGTTTCTCCCTTCGTAAGTATTCTTTCTTAACCTTTCTATTCGAGAGAGGTGACTTGATGAAGGATGGCTTTCAAAGCTTTGCATCCCTCTACATCATGTCCTGGTGTGCGGTGGTAAGCACAGATTTTAGACTCATCATAACCTATAGGTTGAGGTTTAGATGGATCATAGGGTCTAAGTGGGGGTAAGGAAATGGTCGCATTCTCTACCAACATATCAAGGATCTTGGCGTAAGATCCTTTGAGCGGGTCAAAGTCAGACAAAGATGAGGCTATTGATTGGGTGGGTTTTGGTAATGGTTAGGTATGGTTGGTTCGAACGGGTGGTGGTTTAGACAAGGGGTTTCGATAATTGGATTTAACTAAACATGGCTTCGTCGGCGCAGAAGTTATGTTTAGCTGGTTAGATGATGAGGCCACAGATGGCGTGGTGTCAGGAAACAACCATGGAGAAAGAAGAGTGTCAGCAAACAAATCCTTTGATGATAGAGTTTGTTTAGGGTTGATAGGTGGACAGGATACTTGGGGTGATAGTGTTGATACACCCATGGATCTCTGTATGGGTGCAGAGGGTGCAGGTCGTTTTAAAGAAAACGCAGGAGGTATGATGAATTGAGGTAAGGTGGAGGGGTGAGGTCCCAATATAGAAGGTAGGTGTGATGGCGAGGGTTTTAGTTGTGACAGAGGCATAGATTGAACTTGGGGAGATTGGGTTTGTCTCCTAGGTGGATGGACGGCTTTATTTTTGGATAAATCTAACCGTTTAGGTGGGTGTGTTAGGATGGGTATTGGTGAAGTTCCAAGCGTAGGGGAAGGTTTGGTTAGGTTAATAGAGGTGGATGAGGTATTCGGTAGAGATGAGGGGGGTGAAGATGAGGACATAGGCATTTTGAGCTTTTGTAAACACCTCAGGTATATGGTAGAGGTGTCTGGATCGGTCATCTGCATTTGAGTAGAGCATGGTGTACTCAAATGCTCCCATAGGACTCATCTATCTTCTGAGGGATGATAATCTTCACGTGTGAATAGGAACTTTGATATGGAAGAGAGGTGGGTTGTGATTCCGGTCCACTATGGGTGTGATACAGGGGGTAAATGAGGCACTGTATCAATGGGCGTTAAGAGGTCAACCAGTCACTGAAAATATTTAGGTGATGAAGAACTAATAGGTAGGAGGGCATGTTTGAGGGGATCCGTCATGATTAAATAATTTGGTGATGTCGGTTCGAGAGGTTTCTCTTCTAAGGATGACAGAAACAGTGGTGAGCCTTCTTCTTTTACAGCCAGAGTGACGGAAGGAGATGTTTGGGAAATAGATAAGTTAGATAACATCCGCTCACAATCTTGCAGGGATGTGGTGTAAGAAGACTCATTCGTGAGAAGAGAAATCTGGGCGGTTAATTCCTTTATGGGTAAAGGGATGGCAAGATTATCGTTTTGTCTTGATGGTGGTGAAGGGGGTGCGGCTCCCTGCGTTAGTGAAGAGGCTTGATTCAGAATTTCCTTGATAGAAGCTTTTGTTTGGGAGTTGAAAACTGCATGAATTTCATGAACACTCTCCTTGGCTAAGATATCTTGGTTTATGTTACTGTTAGATGAGTGATTTGGGAATGGTTTGTTGAAGATTTTCAAATTTCGGTTAGCAGGGGCATTAGGATTATCGAGGGTTATATCCCCTGCATCAACCATTTCCTGCACTATGTTTTTCAACATCTTGCAGTTTTCGTGACTGTGTCCCTTCACGCGGGGGAAGTTACAGAAGTCATTTTCTTTGTAGAAGAAGGTATAGCGCGGGTGGAATCAAACTCGAAGTGAGGTTTAACAGGAGGTAAGGTGATAGCTCCTGCTTTGAGTAATTTTTCCAAAATCATACCATAAGTTTCTCCCAAGAGAGTGTAATTGATGGGCTCGGCTTTATACTTATAGGTGGTTTTTGGCGGGGTACTAGACGGTGCTTGGGATTTGACCATTACCGCGTGTACAACTCCTTTTGATTTCGAAGCAGTTGATGCGTGAGAATTGGTGGTGTTGGGTTTGTTGGTGGAGTCTTGGGTTCAGAAATTAGGGTTTTTGTTGCGCAACCGCAATTTCTCTTCTTCTAAGGCTCGAATCTCTAGTTTCCAAGCCATAGTAAAGGCCTCATCAAAGGTGTGGAAAGTTTGAATTTGGAGGGTGGGAGAAATGTGCTTAGCGCAGGCTCGTGTAAAGAGTTCAATGAGTTCAGCCTGAGGTAAGGCATAAGTGAGTTGGTTGATGAGGCCTCGCCATCGTCCAATGAAATCTGCGATAGATTCGTCTTCAAATTGTTGGATGGCATAGAGGTCGGTGATGGATACTTTCTTGGAAATATTAATGGAGAAATGATCCAAGAAAGATTGGACTAATTGATTAAAAGAGAAGATTGAGTGCTGGGTTAAAGCACTGTACCACTCCAAGGTGGGTCCTGATAAGGACATGGGAAAGGTGCAGAGTAGTAAGGCATCATCATGAGCAATCAGATAGCAGGCATGTCTAAATGATTGCAAGTGTTGTTGAGGATTCTCCTTACTATTAAAACGAGTAAATTTTGGTAATTCCCATTGAGGAGGATATGAATGAAGGGGGACAGAAGGATGAATAGGCTCCCGAAAAACTTTCTCGTTGTTGGTCCGAAAATCTGTCGCTTGGGCAAATCTATGGATAGACGAGCCAACAGTGTGCAGGGCATAGCCCCTCTTTGAGTCAGCAAAGTGAAACTGGTTTATTGCTATTCTCCCAGCAGGAATCTGTGCAAGTCTCACAATATTCCACCTTCGGGGGTTTGGGATCTCATCCAGTAGGGTGTTTCCAACTCCGAAAAGAAAGGAATGAAAGAGAGGACGAAGGAAGAGCAGGCCCAAAGGGAGAAAAGAAATGAATTCCAAAGCAGAAAGGTCAGAGGGTTTATGTTTTGGGATTGGTAGTAAACAAAGCCAAACCTACTTATATAAATGAGAAAAGCAATATTGATGAATAAATGACAATAAAACAGAAGTAAATTCAACAAAACAAACACACAGATCTAACGTAAGAAAGATCCAATGCAAATAACACATGTATTCAGCACAAAGTCTAAATATTGTATTAATAATTCTTTCTGTTACAAAAAGCTCAAAGTCTTTTCTCCTTCTATTTTTTCATCTGAAAGATATTCACTCATGCACACCACAACAAGTATTGGGGTATTTATAGAAGAAGGAGAGAAAAGAAGGCAAAAAGGAGCCAACCACCTATTTACAAAGATATTTACAAAATATCTACAAGGAGATACAAAATATCTTAAAGTCGTGTTGACTTTTGACAACTTGATGGATGACATCATCCCATGGTACAACATGGACGATGTCGTTGTTTGTGCCAACATACTCCAGATATTTAAAAGAAAGGAAGTTGAAGAAGAGAGAAGAAGAAGCCACTATTCATCATCGTCATCCTGCGGCCGAAAGGGAGTAGCCTGCTTTTGCTGCTCAGGTGACGAGATTTGGAATTGAGCGCGGTATTCCATGAACTTGCTGATCATGGGCCCTAGTTGATCCTGGGAAGGATCCTTGTGTCACTCACTGATCACCTCGCAAGTCTCCCGCTCGTCTATGAGCTTCTCTGGGAGTTTGGAATAGTCTTTCTCTGCTTCTATGAGGAACCCGATGAAATCCCGACAGGCCAACAGGTTATTGATGGACTCTGCTCAAAAGTGACCTCTGGCCCTCTGATACTTATATTTCATTCTTCCTCTGTAAGCTTGGCCTGCCTTTGGATTTGGTGGGTCTCTTGCTTGATGTTGACATATGTTCTTCTGAGCTTAATTGCTGATATGCAAGAATAAGACGTGAAACCCAATCGAAGAAAGCCATGTCAGCTGTTTGATTTTCCATTGAAAATGTTGACAGAAAGAAAGAGTTAGCATTTTGAGGCCTCGGGATGCATGGCGCATGAATATTACAGATTGCAGAGAGCTAAATAGGCAAGGCGCACAGGAAAAAGGGTGTTGCAGGAGATAAATCAGCACCAAAGGGCGCATGTGCATAGACACTGCAGGGTAACATTCTGTGTTGCTGTACAGGACAAGTGCGCTTGCGCCATGTGGATGTATTTTGTAAAGGCGCATGTATCTTTCATGTTGCATGGAATTCGGTGCGCCAAAGGCCATATATGGTTTGTGTAACATGTGCTTTTGGTGCTTAAGGGAACTTGGCGCGGCGCATGGAGGGTCTGCACAACATGATGTTGCTGCGATGAGGAACGCGCCTGTGTCTTTATAGCTTAACACTTGGCGCATATGAAAGAGCTGTTACATGGGCGCAGGGTGCACCAAAGGGGCGCAAGAATTATTTATGTTGCATACAAGTTTGATGCACCAAGGGGCAGCAATGGGAAGAATTTGCAGCATGCGAGGGAAAGTGCGCCATGAGGGCACATCTTTTTAATGATGTAGCAGGCGGGGAAAGTGCGCCAGTGGTGCATGTATCTTTCATGTTGCAGGGGCGACAGATGCGCCGAGGGCACAACTGTTTTTAATGTTTGCATGGCGAGCTCATGCGCCAAAGGAGAAAACAAATTTTCTTTTTAGTTTTGATCTTTCTCTTTCTCAGAGGTGTTTCCACCTATGGCTTAGCTTTTATAACAAGGGTTCATTATAGGATATGAAGAGGTTTATACCAAAGGGGTTTTCAAGCTATCATTTTTAGGATAGAGCTTCCTCTTCCCAGCAGATCTGGAAATAGGAGGAATGTGGAAAGGCAGCAAGGGGGGGGGAGCAAATTCATAATCTATATTCTTTTCATCCATACTGAAACCAACCTAGACAGCCAAAAACTACAAAAACAAAACGCATGAAAGACAGAATGCCACTTACCCGGATATAAACGATGAAAAAGCGTGAGAACGGGTCCACAATCAATTCGAAACCAACGAGGCTGGTGCGCTGACAACTCAGAGAAAAATCATGTGTTTTGCATTGGTGACAATGACAGTGCAGACGCACCTATTTATAGGCGAGGTAGCAATAAATGCGCCACCACTTTTTAAAGGGGTGCAACCAAATGAGCTGTCGACATGAGAAAAACATCGCCCTTTGGCATACCGAAAGACTTGTCAACATGAAGATATGTGTGCCTATGGCGCATCGGAAGTGGTGTTGACAGAGGAAAATGTGCGCCTTTGGCGCACCAAAAAGAAGGCGCAACAAATGATCTGTCGACAGGAAGGTGCATGCGCCTCGGCACACGCAGGGAAGCCTTAACAGGCAGAGGCGCACCAAAAACACCTGCTGACAACAAGAAGACATGCGCCAAGGCTTTAAAGGGGGTACATCAAAAAGTTAATGTTACATAGTCATTCCATGCGCCCGGCCAAAAGACCAAAAACGACCAAGTTCGGAAAACCAGATTTCCCAGAAAGGGATTTTGCAAACGTTTCCGAACGCAAGGAGTGCCCTAACGAGGGATCGGATACAAAATTTTGGTATGGTTAGCTGTAAAATTGCCCTTTCCAATTTTACGGGATACACTCGTATGTCATGGTTGCTACGACTTCCTGAAATAGAAGCCTCCGATTTTGGCATCTTGTCCATCATTTTGTTTTGATTAAATCAGTGGTTGGTAAGATGATGGTGCGGTTTATTGTAACGGAGGCGGATTGGGCCAAGAGCCACTACTAGACAATGGTGGGGTTAATGTTGATAAGGTATTGATGACGATATGTTGAGGTGACCGATAGGGATGTCCTATTAAGAGAATGTTGAAGCCACCGGATAAGTGTGTTGAAATGAAAAGGGTGGGCGAGCTTGAGAAGGAAAGCTCATGTGTGATAGGTGGCAGAGAGCAAGTTATGAAAAGGGGCAGTCTGTGAGAGAGACGAGGTAGGAGTAGTCGGCGGTAATGATATGTGGGGGCCCCAGATTAACCAAAGGAAAGCCAATTTGTGTGCCGAGGAACCCCTGAGAGCCACTGAGTTGGGAGACGGGGCTAAGGATGAAGAAGGTAAGGCAAAGTTATTAGGTGGGGAAGGAGCTAAGTGAGCAGCTATACTAATAGGCATACCAACGAGAAGTTGACCATTAGGCGTACGGTCAGGGGTATGGGACAAATAGTTACTGTACGGTTCTAGGATTAGCATCCAAAAATTTGGGCAAAGTCCTTATCTCCTATAGGGATCTTGGGAACATCACTGGTGTTGGTAGGATTCCCCATAGGATGTGAAGGGGGTGATTCAGGAAAAGGCAACGGAACAAGGCATGTGAAACCATGGCTGTGGCTTGTTTCCTCCGAGTGATAACAACCATGGACAAGAGTACACAGCAAGGATTCAATCTATTAGGAACAGAAACAACAACAAAATGTTAGAATTGGTAGGTTGTTGGTTGTCGAGAACTATGAAAAACAGTAACCGACATCGATCGAATAAACCGATGTCGGTCAAACTGTAGCCGGCGTCGGTTAGTTAACCGATGTCGGTAGAATAGGAACAGTGTCGGTCACTGTGAAAGCAAAGAGAAGATGTAAGAAGCTGCTGGTTTGGGATTAACAATGCTTAGTATATACCCACAAAAACTATTCTGAAGTGATCACTGAAACAGTGTATGACGAGAAACAAAACTAAAAACAAACAAGATGCATAAGAAAATCAAGAGACTAACCCTAGGATTAGTTTTTAATTATTGTGGGTTTATGCTTTAGACGCAAGATGATGTCAATCCTAAACAAAGACCTAAGGGAATGTCAAGTTTGTTTTGGTCTTATAAGGTTACCTTAAATCGGTGCGGAGGAATACCGCGGAAAAGGGGGGGGATGTTTGAGCTGTTGTGTTGATTATGATGTGATTTGGTATGTGTTGTGCAGTGAAAGTAAGATTAATTTATCGTCAATACCATGGATATCACCACCACATGTATGACCTGTTACTTAATCTACGTTCACTAGAATTAAAAACAACAAGCAAACAAGTGATCGCACGTGTTTTTAAACCCAAATCGAAAATGATATTCGATGAAGCAAAGGAGATGACTTTCACTAAAGCAAAGATGAGGAAGAAAGACAAATTCTTTTACCAAAATAAAAAAAATATCTTGTGAATATTTAGAAGAAGAAAAATAGCAAGTGTGCTCCCTATATGAAAGCAAGCAAGAAGAAAGAAACCTGAGAAGGTCCCACTAGGCGTGCCAAAATGTTTCTCACAAAATGTTTCTGTTCTTAGAATAGAGTTTCTTGTATCCTTTCATTCTCTTGAGAAATAAATAAGGGTTAGGGGCTAGGATGAATGCCTGTTGGGTGTGGGAGGGTTGTCACGTACCGTAGAGAGAGATCAGATCGAATTGTGAAGAACTCATTGTTTTGTCTGAGAAGGACGACCTGTGAATAAGAATGCAAGACCCACCAGATTATAGTTAGACAATAAATGAGGGAACTGCCTTGGGCCAGGAAATATTAGACTTCCTTTCGAAGGTGGTCAGTTCCCCTTTTAATACAAATTAACACAAATGCTAACAAAGAAAGTATTACAAAATCACAATTTAGTTACCATCGTTAAAAGGCAATTGAGGAAAGGCGGTTTTGGTTTGAGTCACGTGACCGATGCCGGTCAATGTATAACCGGTACTGGTTTGCTGATAACCGATATCGGTAGGGGGCAGTGATTTAGGGGCTTTCATGAAGGTTGGCTGTAAGGCAGTTATGGTGTTTTAAGGTTGGTAATGATTAGGGGTAGGAAATAGGGTGATGGAGAAGACTCAGAGAGTGTGGGAGGCTGTTCTTGGGGCAATGTAAGGGTAGAGGAATGAAAAGTTATATGTAGGGTGTTATCGGGTAGTAGATCTAGGAGTGAGCTTATAATTACTATGAATCAGAAGTTCAAGAAATGGTATTTAAAAAACATATAAGACACCACTTACTAGTTCCTAATGAAGATACAAGGTTCAAGGACTGTGATGACGAAGGCAAGGCTCAGGTGGGATGATTTCGACAATCAAAAAGTGAGCTTATCTTCTCTCCCAATGCTTGGACGAGTTTCATTGTGCTCTAGTTACTCCAGTTGCAGTCTTGGGCTCGATGTCCTTCTCTACAAACTCTTCTCTTTCCTTCACTTGTCTCTCTGCTCTGCCAAGTGAATTCCGGATCTTTCAAATGAATTCCGATCCTTTGTTTTGGTTGGGGTAGGTCATTTACAAGGAACCGATGGCAGTTACGTACCAATAGCGGTCGAGTAGGAACCGATGTCAGTTAAGTCAAAGTGGGCTTTTTTTAGTAAAATAGCCAACTTTCCCTCCTTTTCTCTCCCGAGGGATTAGTTGTGGGCTTGGTCAAGTCATTATTAGGTTTGGTTTTGGTGTGGGTGAGGCGTAATTAGTCATGGGTGTGGATGTAACCAAGTTATAGGTCTTAATTAGGTTAATTTAGGGTTAGGGTTAGGTCATGATGAGGTGGCAAAATGAGGTGGCAGGTTTGGAGATGTGGATTTATTAATTAAAAGGTAATTAATAAATAATTGTGTAAGGTTTAGGTGGTGAGGTTAGGTTGCGAAATGAGATGCGGGCACAGGGTGTCGTAAGACACAAATTTGGGTGTCTACACATACTCCATGACAAGAGTGATCCAACCTGCCCTTTTCTCATTCAAATCCTTGTTGAGGAGGAAGTCCTTTACCTCCCGCATAGAGACCAACAACTGAACCTTGTTGTTTGAGACTAGATGCTTGAATTTCTTCAGCTTCTAATTACTACTGCAAGTACATGCTTCTCAATAAAAGAATATCTCACCTCATAGTCATCTAGGATTTGGCTAAAGAAAGCAATTTGGCTACTCATCATTGTCCTTGTTTTGCTGTACCAAAATGGCAGAAATAGTATCATTACCCTCCAAATGCATAGAGGATGAAATCCTTGGAGAAATCCGGGGTGATGAGAGTTGGTGCTTGGGAGATGGATTCTTTGATTGCTTCAAAACTCTCCTTGCCTTCTGCTGTCCACTTGAAAGCCATGTTTTTCTTAACATTTGGTGATAGGTTTGACAAGGGTTGCAAAATCTGGGACAACCTCCGAACAAAGTTTATTCTCCCCAAGAAACTCTGAAGGGCCTTCTTGTGGCTTGGCAATGGTAGTGATCTTATGGCTTCAACCCTCTCCTGGATTCAATTCTAAAAATACAAGGGTAGGAGGGGGGAGTGCCTTCTTTTTTCCCCTCTGTCCTCAGAGCTTTCTTCAGGTGCAGGAAATACACTTCTTAGGATTCAAGACACTCACTTCCACATCTCCTGCACCTTGGAAGACTGTCTCAAGAGATAGGTGATCTGCTTGGCATGCTTTGATTTAAAAAATAGTGATAATCATCAGGGTATTCATCACCACGTTGGCTATCAATCAAACCTTTGAACGGCCATGTCCATTCCTCGTTGGAGTAGCTCAGCGTTGGACATCCCCAGCAAATGGCATTTTCCTATATGCAATAATTTTCCCCATTTGGTGTGAAGGCTTGTCTTGAACTGATCTTCGTTCCTTCACCATAATCTGATTGTAGCCCCGAGAGCCACAGTATGAACCTCTTGGAGCCAACCACACTTGCAAAATTTTCTGCATAGACAGGGAGTGGTTAATGTCCTTGAGAGATGCTCTATTCAGTCCTAGAGTCAACACACAATCTGATCTCTCCACTCTTCTTTCTGACTGGAACTAGTTTGGCAACCCAACTAGAATGCTTGATTGGGAATATGATTCTTGACTCAATCAACTTGTTCAATTCCTTCCTCATGAGAGGTTCCCATGTGTGGATTGACTGGCCTTTGTTCTTCTGCCTGATGGCTTAGTATTTGGGTCCAACTCAATGGTGTGCTGAGCTAACTTGGGATTGAAACCTTTCAAATCTTCGTAGCTCTAAGCAAACACATCAGGGAACTCTTGAACACAAGCTGTATGAACACATACCTTTCTTGTTTAGATTGTCATATTTCCAATTTGCAATGGTTGTTCTCTTCCACCAAGATGGATACTGAATCTTCTCTCTTGACTTGAATGTTTGTTTCTTTCTCTTTCCTAACTGATCATTGGGAATTGAAACTGAGTGAGGTTTACAACGGAGGTAAGGTGATAGCTCCTGCTTTGATTAATTTTTTCCAAATCATAACCCTATTAAAACAGTTTCTCCAAGAGAGTGTATTGATGGGCTCGGCTTGATACTACTTATAGGTTGTTTTTGGCGGGTAATCAGCGGGTGCTTGGGATTTGAACCATTACCGCGTGTACAACTCCTTTTGATTTCGAAGCAGTTGATGCGTGAGAATTGGTGGTGTTGGGTTTGTTGGTGGAGTCTGGGTTCAGAAATTAGGGTTTTTGTTGCGCAACCGCAATTTCTCTTCTTCTAAGGCTCGAATCTCTAGTTTTCCAAGCCATAGTAAAGGCCTCATCAAAGGTGTGGAAAGTTTTGAATTTGGAGGGTGGGAGAAATGTGCTTAGCGCAGGCTCGTGTAAAGAGTTCAATGAGTTCAGCCTGAGGTAAGGCATAAGTGAGTTGGTTGATGAGGCCTCGCCATCGTCCAATGAAATCTGCGATAGATTCGTCTTCAAATGTTGGATGGCATAGAGGTCGGTGATGGATACTTTCTTGGAAATATAATGGAGAAATGATCCAAGAAAGATTGGACTAATGATTAAAAGAGAAGATTGAGTGCTGGGTTTTGTTAATGTTAAGCACTGTACCACTCAAGGTGGGTCCTGATAAGGACATGGGAAATGGTGCAGAGTAGTAAGGCATCATCATGAGCAATCAGATAGCAGGCATTTGTCTAAATGATTTGCAAGTTGTTGTTGCGGCTTCCTCCTCTACTATTTAAAACGAGTAAATTTTGGTAATTCCCATTGAGGAGGATATGAATGAAGGGGGACAGAAGGATGATAGGCTCCCGAAAAAAACTTTCTCGTTGTTGGTCCGAAAATCTGTCGCTGGGCAAATCCTATGGATAGACGAGCACAACAGTGTGCAGGGCATAGCCCTCTTTGAGTCAGCAAAGTGAAACTGGTGTCGTGCTATTCTCCCAGCAGGAATCTGTGCAAGTCTCACCAATATTCCACCTTCGGGGGGTTTGGGATCTCATCCAGTAGGGTGTTTCCAACTCCGAAAAGAAAGGAATGAAGAAGAGGACGAAGGAAGAGCAGGCCCAAAGGAGACAAAGAAATGAATTCCAAGCAGAAGAAGGTCAGAGGGTTTATGTTTTGGGATTGGTAGTAGTAAACAAAGCCAAACCTACTTATTATAATGAGAAAAGCAATATTGATGAATAAATACAATAAAACAGAAGTAAATTCAACAAACAAACACACAGATCTAACGTAAGAAAGATCCAATTGCAAATAACACATGTATTCAGCACAAAGTCTAAATATTGTATTAATATTCTTTCTGTTACAAAAAGCTCAAAGTCTTTCTCTCCTTCTATTTTTTCATCTGAAAGATATATTCACATGCACACCCAACCAGTATTGGGTATTTATAGAAGAAGGAGAGAAAAGAAGGCAAAAAGGAGCCAACCACATATTTACAAGATATTTACAAAATATCTACAAGGAGATACAAAATATCTTAAAGTCGTGTTGACTTTTGACCACTTGATGGATGACATTCATCCCCATGGTACAACATGGACGATGTCGTTGTTTGTGCCAACATACTCCCAGATATTAAAAGAAAGGAAGTTGAAGAAGAGAGAAGAAGAAGCCACTATTCATCATCGTCATCCTGCGGCCGAAATGGAGTAGCCTGCTTTGCTGCTCAGGTGACGAGATTTGGAATTGAGCGCGGTATCCATGAACTTGCTGATCATGGGCCCCTAGTTGATCCTGGGAAGGATCCTTGTCGTCACTCACTGATCACCTCGCAAGGTCTCCGCTCGTCTATGAGCTTCTCTGGGAGTTTGGAAATAGCTTTTCTCTGCTTCTATGAGGAACCCGATGTAAATCCCCGACAGGCCAACAGGTATTGATGGACTCTGCGTCAAAAGTGACCTCTGGCCCTCTGATACTTATATTTCATTTCTTCCTCTGTAAGCTTGGCCTTGCCTTTGGATTTGGTGGGTCTCTTGCTTGATGTTGACATATGTTCTTCTGAGCTTAATTGCTGATATGCAAGAATAAGACGTGAAACCCAATCGAAGAAAGCCATGTCAGCTGTTTGATTTTCCATTGAAATGTTGACAGAAGAAAGAGTTAGCAATTTTGAGGCCTCGGGATGCATGGCGCATGAATATTACAGATTGCAGAGCTAAATAGGCAAGGCGCACAGGAAAAGGGTGTTGCAGGAGATAAATCAGCACCAAAGGGCGCATGGTGCATAGACACTGCAGGGTACATTCTGTGTTGCTGTAAGGACAAGTGCGCTTGCGCCATGTGGATGTATTTTGTAAAAGGCGCATGTATCTTTCATGTTGCATGGAATTTCGGTGCGCCAAAGGCGCATATATGGTTTGTGTAACATGTGCTTTTGGTGCGCTTAAGGGAACTTGGCGCGGCGCATGGAGGGTCTGCACAACATGATGTTGCTGCGATGAGGAACGCGCCTGTGTCTTTATAGCTTACACTTGGCGCATATGAAAGAGCTGTTACATGGGCGCAGGGTGCACCAAAGGGCGCAGAATTATTTATGTTGCATACAAGTTTGATGCAACCAAGGGGCACATGGGAAGAATTTGCAGCATGCGAGGGAAGTGCGCCATGAGGGCACATCTTTTTATGATGTAGCAGGCGGGAAAGTGCGCCATTGGTGCATGTATCTTTCATGTTGCAGGGGCGACAGATGCGCCGAGGGCACAAACTGTGTTTTAATGTTGCATGGCGAGCTCATGCGCCAAGGAGAAAACAATTTTTCTTTTTAGTTTTGATCTTTCTCTCAGAGGTGTTTTCCACATATGGCTTAGCTTTTATAACAAGGTTCATTATAGGATATGAAGAGGTGTTATAACCAAAAGGGTTTTCAAGCTATCATTTTTTAGGATAGAGCTTCCTCTTCCAGCAGATCTGGAAAGAGGAGGAAATGTGGAAAGGCAGCAAGGGGGGGGAGCAAATTCATAATCTATTCTTTTCAATCCATACTGAACCAACCTAGCAGCCAAAAACTACAAAAACAAAACGCATGAAAGACAGAATGCCACTTACCCGGATATAAACGATGAAAAAGCGTGAGAACGGGTCCACAAATCAATTCGAAACCAACGAGGCTGGTGCGCTGACAAGCTCAGAGAAAAATCATGTGTTTTGCATTGGTGACAATGACAGTGCAGACGCACCTATTTATAGGCGAGGTAGCAATAAATGCGCCACCAACTTTTTAAAGGGGTGCACCAAATGAGCTGTCGACATGAGAAAACATGCGCCCTTTGGCATACCGAAAGACTTGTCAACATGAAGATATGTGTGCCTATGGCGCATCGGAAGTGGTGTTGGACAGAGGAAATGTGCGCCTTTGGCGCACCAAAAAGAGGCGCAACAAATGATCTGTCGACAGGAAGGTGCATGCGCCTCGGCACACGCAGGGAAGCCTTAACAGGCAGAGGCGCACCAAAACACCTGCTGACACAAGAAGACATGCGCCAAAGGCTTTAAAGGGGGTACATCAAAAGTTAATGTTACATAGTCATTCCATGCGCCCGGCCAAAAGACCAAAAACGACCAAGTTCGGAAAACCAGATTTCCCAGAAAGGGATTTTGCAACGTTCCGAACGCAAGGAGTCCCTAACGAGGGATCGGAACAAAATTTTGGTATGGTTATCTGTAAAATTGCCCTTTCCAATTTTACGGGATAACACTCGTATGTCATGGTGCTACGACTTCCTGAAATAGAAGCCTCCAGATTTTGCATCTTGTCCATCATTTGTTTGATTAAATCAGTGGTTGGGTAAGATGATGGTGCGGTTATTGTAAACGGAGGCGGATTGGGCCAAGAGCCACTACTAGACAATGGTGGGGTTAAATGTTGATAAGGTATTGATGACGAATATGTTGAGGTGACCGAATAGGGATGTCCTATATAAGATGTTGAAGCCACCGGATTAAGTGTGTGGAAATGAAAAGGTGGGCGGAGCTTGAGAAGGAAAGCTCATGTGGTAGGTGGCAGAGAGCAAGTTATGAAAGGGGCAGTCTTGTGAGAGGGACGAGGTAGGAGTAGTCGGGGGGTAATGAATATGTGTGGGGGCCCCAGATTAAACCAACGGAAAGCCAATTTGTGCCGTATGAACCCTGAAGCCACTGAGTTGGGAGACGGGGCTAAGGATGAAGAAGGTAAGGCAAAGTTATTAGGTGGGGAAGGAGCTAAGGTGAGCAGCTATACTATAGGCATACCAACGAGAAGTTGACCATTAGGCGTACGGTCAGGGGTATGGGACAAATAGTTACTTGTACGGTTCTAGGATTAGCATCCAAAATTTGGCAAAGTCCTTATCTCCTATAGGGATCTTGGGAACATCACTGGTGTTGGTAGGATTCCCCATAGGATGTGAAGGGGGTGATTCAGGAAAAGGCACGGAACAGGCATGTGAAACCATGGCTGTGGCTTGTTTCCGAGTGATAACAACCATGGACAAGAGTACACAGCAAGGATTCAATCTATTAGGAACAGAAACAACAACAAAATGTTAGAATTGGTAGGTTGTTGGTTTGTCGAGAACTATGAAAAACAGTAACCGACATCGATCGAATAACCGATGTCGGTCAAACTGTAGCCGGCGTCGGTTAGTTAACCGATGTCGGTAGAATAGGAACAGTGTCGGTCACTGTGAAAGCAAAGAGAAGATGTAAGAAGCTGCTGGTTTGGGATTAACAATGCTTAGTATACCCACAAAACTATTCTAAAGTGATCACTGAAACAGTGTATGACAGAGAAACAAAACTAAAAACAAATAAGATGCACAAGAAAATCAAGAGACTAACCCTAGGATTAGTTTTAATTATTGTGGTTTATGCTTTAGACGCAAGATGATGTCAATCCTAAACAAAAGACCTAAGGGAAATGTCAAGTTTGTTTTGGCTTATAAGGTTACCTTAATCGGGCGGAGGAATACCGCGGAAAAGGGGGGGATGTTTGAGCTGTTGTGTTGATTATGATGTGATTTGGTATGTGTTGTGCAGTGAAAGTAAGATTAATTTATCGTCAATACCATGGATATCACCACCACATGTATGACCTGTTACTTAATCTACGTTCACTAGAATTAAAAACAACAAGCAAACAAGTGATGCACGTGTTTTAAACCCAAATCGAAAATGATATTCGATGAAGCAAAGGAGATGACTTTCACTAAAGCAAAGATGAGGAAGAAAGACAAATTCTTTTACCAAAATAAAAAAATATCTTGTGAATATTTAGAAGAAGAAAAATAGCAAGTGTGCTCCCTATATGAAAGCAAGCAAGAAAGAAAGAAACCTGAGAAGGGTCCCACTAGGCATGCCAAAATGTTTCTCACAAAATGTTTCTGTTCTTAGAATAGAGTTTCTTGTATCCTTTCATTCTCTTGAGAAATAAATAAGGGTTAGGGCTAGGAGGAATGCCTGTTGGGTGTGGGAGGGTGTGCACGTACCGTAGAGAGAGATCAGATTGATTGTGAAGAACTCATTTTTGTCTGAGAAGGACGACCTGGTGAATAAGAATGCAAGACCACCAGATTATAGTTAGACAATAAATGAGGGAACTGCCTTGGGCCCAGGAAATATTAGACTTCCTTTCGAAGGTGGTCAGTTCCCCTTTTAATACAAATTAACACAAATGCTAACAAAGAAATTATTGCAAAATCACAATTTAGTTACCTCGTTAAAAGGCAATTGAGGAAAGGCTGGTTTTGGTTTGAGTCACAGTGACCGATGCCGGTCAATGTATAACCGGTACTGGTTGCTGATAACCGATATCGGTAGGGGCAGTGATTTAGGGGCTTTCAATGAAGGTTGGCTGTAAGGCAGTTATGGTGTTTATAAGGTTGGTAAATGATTAGGGGTAGGAAATAGGGTGATGGAGAAGACTCAGAGAGTGTGGGAGCTGTTCTTGGGGCAATGTAAGGGTAGAGGAATGAAAGTTAGATGTAGGGTGTTATCGGGTAGTAGATCTAGGAGTGAGCTTATAATTACTATGAATCAGAAGTTCAAGAAATGGTATTTAAAAACATATAAGACACCACTTACTAGTTCCTAATGAAGATACAGGTTCAAGGACTGTGATGACGAAGGCAAGGCTCAGGTGGGATGATTCGACAATCAAAAGTGAGCTATCTTCTCTCCCAATGCTTGGACGAGTTTCATTGTGCTCTAGTTACTCAGTTGCAGTCTTGGGCTCGATGTCCTTCTCTACAAACTCTTCTCTTTCCTTCACTTGTCTCTGCTCTGCCAAGTGAATTCCGGATCTTTCAAATGAATTCCGATCCTTTGTTTTTGGGTTGGGGCAGGGTCATTTACAGGGAACCGATGGCGGTTACGTAACCAATAGCGGTCGAGTAGGAACCGATGTCAGTTAAGTCAAAGTGGGCTTTTTTTAGTAAAATAGCCAACTTTCCCTCCTTTTCTCCCGAGGGATTAGTTGTGGGCTTGGTCAAGTCATTATTAGGTTGGTTTTGGTGCGGGTGAGGCGTAATTAGTCATGGGTGTGGATGTAGACCAAGTTATAGGTCTTAATTAGGTTAATTTAGGGTTAGGGTTAGGTCATGATGAGGTGGCAAAATGAGGGTGGCAGGTTTGGAGATGTGGATTTATTAATTAAAAGGTAATTAATAAATAATTGTGTAAGGTTTAGGTGGTGAGGTTAGGTTGCGAAATGAGATGCGGGGCACAGGGTGTCGTAAGACACAAATTTGGTGTCTACACATACTCCATGACAAGAGTGATCCAACCTGCCCTTTTCTCATTCAAATCCTTGTTGAGGAGGAAGTCCTTTACTCCCGCATGAGAGACCAACAACTGAACCTTGTTGTTTGAGACTAGATGCTTGAATTTCTTCAAGCTTCTAATTACTGCAAGTACATGCTTCTCAATAAAAGAATATCTCACCTCATAGTCATCTAGGATTTGGCTAAAGAAAGCAATTGGCTACTCATCATTGTCCTTGTTTTGCTGTACCAAAATGGCAGAAATAGTATCATTACCTCCAAATGCATAGAGGATGAAATCCTTGGAGAAATCCGGGTTGATGAGAGTTGGTGCTTGGGAGATGGATTCTTTGATTGCTTCAAAACTCTCCTTGCCTTCTGCTGTCCACTTGAAAGCCATGTTTTTCTTTAACATTTTGGTGATAGGTTTGACAAGGGTTGCAAAATCTGGGACAAACCTCCGAACAAAGTTTATTCTCCCCAAGAAACTCTGAAGGGCCTTCTTGTGGCTTGGCAATGGTAGTGATCTTATGGCTTCAACCCTCTCTGGATCAATTACTAATCCTTCTTTGGTGACAATATGGCCAAGGAGCTTTCCTTCATGTGCTAGGAAGATACACTTCTTAGGATTCAAAGACACTCCAAATCTCCTGCACCTTTGGAAGACTTGTCTCAAATGAGAGAGGTGATCTGCTGCATGCTTTGAAAAAATAGTGATATCATCAAGGTATATCAGCACCACGTTGCTAATCAAACCTTTGAACGCCATGTCCATTGCTCTTTGGAAGGTAGCTCCAGCGTTGGACAACCCAAATGGCATTTTCCTATATGCATAATTTCCCCATTTGGTTGTGAAGGCTGTCTTGAACTGATCTTCTTCCTTCACCATAATCTGATTATAGCCCGAGTAGCCATCAAGTAGTGAAAACCTCTTGGAGCCAACCACAACTTGCAAAATTTTCTGCATAGAAGGGAGTGGGTAATGGTCCTTGAGAGATGCTCTATTCAAGTCTCTAGAGTCAACACACAATCTGATCTCTCCACTCTTCTTTCTGACTGGAACTAAGTTGGCAACCCAACTAGAATGCTTGATTGGGAATATGATTCTTGACTCAATCAACTTGTTCAATTCCTTCCTCATGAGAGGTTCCATGTGTGGATTGACTGGCCTTTGTTTCTGCCTGATGGGCTTAGTATTTGGGTCCAACTCAATGGTGTGCTGAGCTAACTTGGGATTGAAACCTTTCAAATCTTCGTAGCTCTAAGCAAACACATCAGGGAACTCTTGACACAGCTGTATGAACACATACCTTTCTTGTTTAGTTGTCATATTTCCAATTTGCAATGGTTTGTTCTCTTCCACCAAGATGGATACTGAATCTTCTCTCTTGACTTGAATGTTTGCTTTCTCTTTCCTAAACTGATCATTGGGATTGAAAATGGACTCCAAAGTGATAATTCCCTTGGGCAACTTGTTAGTTCTTAGCTGTACCACTTGGTCACCATACTGCTGTTCTAATTTTTCCTGATTTTTAGCTGAGAACTCAGCTTCTTCTTGTAAGAAATGGATGATTTGCTGGTCATTCTCAAACACTTGCCAACTTACATTGTTATCCGGCACTGAAGGCCTCACAATCACATGGATGTTTGGCTATACCTTATCTTTTTGAATGCTCTCCACAATGTCAAAGGCTGCCCCAACTGCTGCAAGCTTGTCAGCAGCTTGGTTCTCTTTCCTAGGAATTGATTTGATGCCAAAACCCTCAAAATCTTCAATGAGGTCCCACACCCTGTTCTTGTAGCACTTGAGTAGATCATTCTTGATAGCATGCTACCCCTTGAACTGGTTGACAATCAACTCACTGTCACCGAAAACTTGCAGGTTCTATATTCCTCTCTTTATTGCCCAATGCATCCCTTGCACCAAGGCTTCATATTCAGCAGTGTTATTGGAGCATGCAAACTGAAATCTAAAAGCTGAATAGTACTTTACTCCTTGAGGTGAAATAAGCATAGCTCCACCTCCTGCACCTTGTCTACTCCTTGATCCATCAAAAAACAGCTGCCATACCTCATTGTCATCCTTGTGGTTTGGCTTGGTGATGCTAGGAATGGGCTGATCTTCTTGATGTATGCAATAGACCCCTAGCTCAGATTCTTCTACTTCTTGATAAGGATCAACAACATGCACCTTGTTTTCCCATTCATCAAGAGTTAGATCCGGGATGCTTCCAACCTTCGTGTCAGCTTCATCAGTGCTTGGGTGATCTTCTTGATCAAATGCCGAACAGTTGGCATTGATCTGACTCAGAGTGTAGGGCTCAATGTGGAAGTTTGCAATAGGTTCAGACCTGATTGTAGCTTTGGTTCCATACCTCGTTCTGAACAGCATGTGTGACCAATCAGCAGACAAATATCCTCCAATCTTGGCTGTGAAATCTCTTGACAAACATAGGGCAAAGAGTGGTGGAAGGTCTATAACTGATACATCTTGTAAAACAACAACATTTGGACATGCATGCAAGGTAAGACTCAAGTTTCTAATCACCCCAACTATTGTTACTGCTGTCCCATCCAACTGCACTACTCCTTTGGGTATGGTTTCATATTGAAGTCCTAGCTGATCAGCTATTTGCTTGGGCATCACTGAGCTACTTGCCCCGGAATCAATCATGCAATTGTGCACCAATTGGTTTCCAATGATTAATGAGACATAAAAGGAGGGGGCTTCAACATTTTACCTTGCTGTCCTCCATGATTCCCTTCAGGCTGGGAAGCATTTGTGAGCACTTTCTCTTGCATTTGGACTTGCTGATTCGAAGTTGGCCAGTCCTTCATGGCAGCTTGTAGCAAATCTCTCTGGCCTGGGATAGATAGGGATTCCCACATTGATATATTTACATTTGTCTTCTTCATCTGATCAATGATACTAAATGGTGATGAAGGATCTCTTTTCTGTCCCTTGGTTTACATATTCATCCTTTGCATGTGGGCAGCAACAACTGGTATTTGAGTTGGTCTAGGAGTTGTTCTTGGCTGCCCTTGTGCATTTACAACTGGATTTTGTTTGCCAACCATTTGTGGAGCCATAAAAGGTTGTGGATTGGTTGGAGCTAATGGTTGTTCTTCACCCAAATTCCTTCTTTTTGACCTTGTGTTGGCTGCAACACCTTGAGAGACTGTTTGATTTATGCCACAAAAATCCTCTGCCTGCCAGTTCACAAGTGTGGTGTCATTTGGAGCTGATTGCTGCTGGAATGTTTCTTGTTGTTGGTTGTTTCCTTGATTGCCCTCACCCTCCACACCAATAGTTTTCACCATTAATGCTTGATTCAAGGCACCGTTGAAATACATAGATTGGTTGTGAGGTTCATTGCACGGAAAACACCAATCATACTCTTGAGCAACGTTGGTTTGTGTTGGCACTAATGCCTTAGAGGCAGATATAGCATTTGGATTATAGGGCTGAAATGGTCTGTTGGCAGGAGGCCTTGCTTGATTTAGATTTGCAGCTGGATTGGGTGGTCTAAGAGGTTGATATGGTTGCCTGTTAGGCTGAGCTTGAGGCTGGAAGGAAGGTCTAAAACTTTGGGCTTGTTGCCTCTTGAGAGTAACCAGCTCATTACCTAAATTTTGCAATTGCTTCATGACTTCTTGAAGTTCATTTGAGGCACTAGAAGATGAAGTGGAAGCTTCACTTGAATTCTGATTTCTAGGAGTGGGAGAAGGAGCCAAATTAGGTGCTTGATTAGTGTTTGGGCTCTCTAAACTTGAAAACAATGGCATGGGAGGTCTAGGGGCTAGTTTGCCAACTTGGATCAAACAATTTTCAGCTCTAATGGCAATGCTATAAGCAATGGGGATAGTTGTGCCTCCCATGGACTGAATTAACATAGAAATATCATAATTTAGAGCTTTGAGATAGTAAAGAAAAGCACCTTCTGCTGTTGGCTTGATTGCCACTGGAATTCTCTCCCAAGTCCTTTGAAATCTGAAGTTGAAATTAGTCAGCTGCTCATTGGGAGCTCTCTTGATGGTTGTCAGCTGCTCCAAAAGAGACAAGTTGTCTCCCTTCTCTCCAAATTGCTCATGAAGTGCTACACATAGATGGTTCCAATTTTGAATAGAACCTGAGGCAAGGCTTCTAAACCATTGCAAAGCCTTCCCCTTGAATGAAGATGCCAGCAATTTGACAACAACTTGCATCTCATTGATTTCATGAATTGCACAAAGGTTGGCAATGTCTTTAACATGATCATCAGGAGTAGTTTGATTCTCTCCAGTGAAGTATGGAATGTTCTTCAAGGCTGCAATTGGAATTGGATTTTGTGCATTGAGAGCAAGTGGGCTGCTGCCAGTGAAATTGACATAGGGGTTGTTTTGTGCCATTCTAATTGGCCTTAGAACCCTTGTTGATTGAATGAAAGGCCTACCAGGTGGAGGAGTTGAGAGAGTTCTATTTGGTGGAGATGGAGAACTTTGGATTCTCCTCCCACTTTGCCTTATTCTTGGAGATAACTGCAGATATTCAAACAACACCTCTTCTTCTCCAGCTCTTGACCTTGTAGTGATTCTTCTCATGAGTTTTCATGTCTGCATTGCTAAAACCAGTTGATTCTTATTCCTTGGAGTCGCCAGATGTGTAACTTATAGCTCTTTTAAGTAAGAAAATTGCAGTAGATGCACATCAACTTTGCTGCAATGAAAATGAGACCTCTAAGGTCCCACCAGGCATTCCAAAACTGTTGCTGCAAATCAGCAGCACCCCTAGATGCAAATCAGGTTTCTAAGTTGATGTTTCAGGCATCCAGTGTGATTGCACAACATTGAAACCTTTCTCCAAGTGTGGGACTTGTAAAATGATAGAGGAATCTCCAGATTAGAGGCTGGTTCCTCAAAATCCTCTGATCAGATCTGTTATTTGCACAATTGAAGAGGTTTGAATCCTAATCCTACTCTAGATTCTAAGGAGACAAAGATAGAGAGAGTAAAAGAAACTAAAACTAATGCTAAGGTGATGCACCAAAGGAGTTGTAGACACCTGACTGCATGAAATACACAATCCACAAGGAAACACAGCACAAAACATGCACAAAATTCTCAAAATGTAATGAAAGATCAAGAAATCAATGATAGATATATGAAAGGATTGAGGAATTTAATCACAGAACATATATCAACATTCAGATCCAATACAATGCATTACAGTGATCTAGAGGCAAGAAAAAGTGTTGTATTACATGGAAAGGTAAAAAATTCTTCACAAATTCTGCCAAAGAAGGAAGAAAAGGAAGTTTCAGAGCTGAAAAGGTGTCTCTCCTTGCAAAATGAACTCATTCTGGCTTTTACAGTGCAAGCCTTGACCCCCAGGAGAGAGAAATGTGGGAAAACATGCAAGCCATTCAACCATTGACCAAATTGCATTCAAAACAGCATGGATGACCTGAAAAACCCATTCCCAGGCATTTTTAACCATGCTGGGAGAGAATGCGAGCCATTCTTCATTAAAACGGTGGTTGAAACGTCAGTTTTGTTCATGGCCACGTACCAGAGGTGTTTCTTGATTTTCTCTCTCAAAACTCAACCAAAATGCAAAATTGACCTCGGAATCATGTAGAGAATTTCACTATATTTCCATTGATATAAAGAACGTGAAAAACTGAGCTTTGGATCGAAACATATGGTGATTTGAAGTTTTAGGGCAAAAACAGGCCAAAATTGGATCGGCGGGCAAAAGGTTTGAATTTTTACTCGTTTGGTCTTTGGAACATTTTTCAAATTTTCCCCGCGCTCCACCACTCCAGGTGCCACATGGCATGTTTTGATTGGGCGCAGGCCCTTCTTGACCATTTTTTCCTTCGGGTCGCTTGGTGTTTTTTCGCCCTTGGACACGTGGCAGCTCCTGATTGGCTGTGGGCCTTCTAGGGAAAAATTTCCCACCAAAACTCCGCTGAGCCATAACTTGAAAAATACGTGGAGTTAGGAGGAAAAATTTACCTTTCTGGAAAGCTGAGAAAGATCTCTATCCAATGGTGCCATTCCAGAAGGTTTTGAGTGCCTGGAAAACAAAATATTCTGACTGAGGCACAAGAGAAGGAAAGATGTAAAGGAGTTAGCCACAAAATGAGCAGGGGGCACATTTGGGATAACAATTCCTTCACGAAAGTGAGCAACAAATTGACGACTTCTAGTACGAATACTTTGAACGTGTTTAGATTGCATCTACTCTCACTTAGGACACTTTTGAAGCCGCTTGGGACTTACCTATTCATCTCGAGTTCTAGAGACATTATCTCGTTTTTGCTTGTCATTTATTTATCACATATCATTATCGTATTTTTATCAATCTACTTAATTGTTATAAAATGAGCTGACATCCTCCAAGGAAGTCCCTTTGGACTCTTGGAATTGGCCCTTGCTTATAAAATTGTCTATCCATTTGTCTAATCCTTTCTATTTAATGTTTGTGAGCGCAGGTTTCTTCGTAGGACAAGAGGACTTATACATTCATTTAGACACGACAACTTCAATCGATATCAACTTCATCACACATCATTGCGAGTATTGGTAAACCCCGCTATTTTTCGATGTCAGTTTTTTTATTGTTTCACTTCATTAATTTAGATAGAAAGGTAAAAACATATTTGAACATTCTGGCACACCTGGTGTGACCATTTTCCCTTTTCTTTCATTTCAATTTTTATCAAAAATTCATTTTTTAGATTTTTTCTTTATAATCACCAGCGATCCAGTCAAATCACCAATGATTGTGTGAATTTCCAACGATTCTATCAATCACCGACCATCTCTGTGACTACTTCTGATTACTCAGTCAGACAGTCCCTAACACCATTTTATTTTATTGTTTTGTCTTATGCTAACCTTTCTACAGGTTTCTACTCTAGTAGCTTTTGGTTTGCTACACTTTTGCTTTGCTAAAAAACATCAATCAATATTTTTGAAAAACTAAAAAAGGAAGCTTTTTCATAGGGGTGTTTTCTCCTTTCTTGTTGTTTTTAAAGGGTTGCATTTTTTTGTTTTCCGCCATCAAAATCAATCATTCTTTTGGATTTAAAATGAACCTTGCATCCTGCTTGATCACATAGATTAATTTAAGGGTTAATTTATTGCATTCACATTACCTTCCCTCACACATAGCTGAACCACATCAAAAATCAAACTTGCATCAAATACTCCTACCCAAGTGATAAGTATTGGGATTTCATCACCCAATAGGGAAACTGACTTGGTTTTCTGGCCGAGTGTACACAATTGGTTGTTGGTATATTGACTAAGCACCTAAATCCCTTATTATTGCAGGACCGTTAAGTGAGGGGGTAGGCCCCAATACCAGGCCTCGTATCGACACGAAAACAGATTTGGGCCTCATGTACCTTCAGGTATATCGAGGAATCCAACCTTAAAAATTCTTGAAACCATCCATAGATGGCCATTTCCGAGGACCTTATCATCCATTTTTCATCTTTCTAAATTAATCAAGACAATTAATTTTTTTTTTGTGTGACTTTCTTGCTACTTGTAATAAACCCATCTAGATTTCTTTTTATTTTTTTAGGCGATTGTTTGTTTTTTAATATGGTACTTACAAGACAACAATACCATATCCAAACTTCTAAAAACATGTATAGTCCATTACAACAATTCACACAACACTATCAATAACTCTTACAACATGCCCATACCCGTATAGAAGATGCTCAATGACTCATTGATCAACATGAAACTTTCCTATCAACACCCAACCAGAAGATCAATAGAAAATACATTCTCTTAGTAGCTAGTCTACTTCATCTAAGATACCAGAGCCTTTCAGTCCCCATTTCTTTGATAGTGGGGATCCCATGTTTTCAGAGATCTTAGATTCAAACCCCATTGCCCTTAATGCCTACCTTGCAGCTAAGGGTGTTCATCTTCGATCACCATTACCCGAACCACAACCTTATGTACCTGACCCCTCTTACGGTTTTTCCCATCTGATTGATATGAACCACGAACCAATCATTCAATAGATCTATTCTTATTCTCCTAGTAGTCAGGGAAAAATTTAGTGGCGAATATTCGTAATATGGCGAATATTCCATTTTTGAAAATTTTGAAAAGGTGAATTTTTTGGCACGGGTCAGTGACCTGTTCGCCTAAAAAATTACGCTTTAATTTTTTTAGGGGTCGGCTTCGCCTACCCTTGAAAAATATCCCCTATATAAACCTAGATTATTCACCAGGTAGAACACTTCTACTTCACATTTTTCAACAATATGATATATCTCATATTATAGACACGCGACAAGGGGGTAAGTTATTGACCCGCGATAAGGAGGTTTTGCAGACAAGGAGATACTGCAGATATTGACGCATGGTAGACGCATGATAAAGAGTTTGTTGACGAGCGACATGGAGATTTTTTTGATGAGCAAGAAGAGGGCAGAGGCTGCAGACACGCGACAGGATATTTGCTGTCACGCGTCAAAAAAATGCATTGACGCGCGTCAACAGACCTCATTGACGCGCGTCAACAGACCTCATTGACGCGTGTCAAAAACCTTGTTGACGCACGTCAAAGAGGTCTATTGACGCGCATCAATGAGGGTTATTTGTTGATGCGTGACCTTGAAAAATAGTTGACGTGTGACAAGGACATACAACAAATATTGACGCATAGCAGACACATGACAAAGAGTTTGTTAATGCGCGACACAGAGATTTTTTGATGAGAAAGCAAAGGTCGTAGGCTACAGATGCGTGACAAGAGATTTTACTGTCACGCGTCAAAAAAATGCATTGAAACACGTCAACAGACCTCAGTGATGCGCGTCAACAACTGCAATGACGCGTGTCACTGAGGTCTGTTGACGCGCGTCACTGAGGATGCTGACGGAGATTTTTTGATGAGAAAGCAGAGGTCGGAGGCTACAGACGCGCGACGGGAGATTTTGCTGTTGCGCGTCAAAAAAATACATTGACGCTTGTCAACAAACCTCAGTGACGCGTGTCACTGAGGATGTTGATGGAGATTTTTTGATGAGAAAGTAGAGGTTGGAGGTTGCAGACGCGTGACAGGAGATTTTGCTGTCGCGCGTCAAAAAAATGCATTGACTCGCGTCAGCAGACCTCAGTGACACGCGTCAACAACCGTAATGACACGTGTCACTGAGGTCTGTTGACATGTGTCACTGAGGATGCTGATGGAGATTTTTTGATGAGAAAGCAGAGGTCGGAGGCTGTAGACACGCGACGGGAGATTTTATTGTCGTGCGTCAAAAAAATGCATTGACGAGTGTCAACAGACCTCAGTGACACGCTCAGACAACACCCTCAGTGACGCGCGTCAACAGACCTCAATGACACGTGTCATTACGGTTGTTGACGCACGTCACTGAGGTCTATTGACACTTGTCAATGCATTTTTTTGATGCGCGACAGCAAAATCTCCCGTCGCGCGTCTACAGCCTTCTGTCGCAGCACTTGACAATCAGGTGAAATTTTTTCATACAACCCCCAAAAAATTTTCCTTTCCGCGAAACCAGTTTCGAGGATATTCACCAGGTATTCTCTACCTCTGATTTCCAAGAAGTCTCTTAAAATGAACCCTGCTAGTAGTTGACCAGAAACGTCTAATGTTGTGTTTTAGTTCCCATTTTTGATTTTAATGTAATATCTTCACAAGACAAAACTACCCAACAACCGACATCTTCACCAGACCTATCCATTGGCTCTATACCAATTCAAAACAACATGAGTAATTCTTCATCCTCATACACCCCTCTAGCTTCCTTTGCCATTCAAATACCCCTGATAAGTTCTGCCGCTATTTCTATCAACATATCTCAATCATTGTTCTCCCAAAAAACCATGAAACCTATTCAAAATATTATCATGTTTATCCCCACATCCACACCCTTAATCAATACCAATGTCATTTCTAGTACTCACCCTATTTCACTACAATCATCCACACCCCTCATTTCCCAATACACACCTCAACCATCACAACCACTTGCTTCTTCCCAATACATACCTCAACAATCACAACCTTTTCCTTTCCAAATCATTCGACAATAATCACACCCCTTCGTTGTCACCTCCATTCCTTTGCAACAACCACCCTCGTATTCATATCCCCTTATCCACACATAAATTAATTTTCAACACGTCCCTTAATGATCACAAAATTTACTAAACACATCTATCCCTATCTCGTATTAGTAAATCCAACCATATCAGCCCTTAGTATCACAACCTATGAACATTCCTCAACAAAATATCCCCTTCCAGCAAAATATCTCTTAACAATATTAAACTAATAATATTCATTCAATCAACCTGGATCTTCTTCGTGTAACACACAATAATCACCACAAATGGACTCTCTTCAGGATTTGATGAACATGATATCCAAACTTGAATCTACTTCCATGGGCCCTAAGAACACACTTTCATATGAGAAAATCTGTAATGAACCTATCCATCCATCTGTGCCTTACAAATATTATTCACTTCACTGGGAGCTTCCAAAATTTCTCAAGTTCTATAGCAAAGAAGGCCCCTAGAAACATATCCGAGCCTTCTGTCATGCATGTTATCTTATAACTCACAACCAAGACTTGATGCTTAGGACATTCACTACATCTCTATCTGGTCTTGCCTTAGACTGGTACAACAACATCCCATAGTAATCTCTCTTCTCATTTTCACAACTCGCCCAAATCTTTATGGAACAATTTTCAATCAACATTTCTCACAAAATAACCATTATAAACCTTTATGCAATTAAATAATTCAAGAATGAGTCCATTGCAAAACATTGCCCACTGGAGGGGTATAATTAATCAAATATCATTCTTAGTCCCAGAAACATAACTAATCGAATTATTTTTCCGTTCATGCATCTAAAATATTTCATCTACTCTCTAAATTCAATCTTTTCAAATGTTTGATGAAGCTTTTACCATGGCCCGTAAGCTTGAATTTTGAGCCCTTAAAGAAGGAAAAGTTAAACTTAGACCAAAGAAACCTAAATCAGAATTTTCATCTAAGCCATCCTCTAATCTAGATAAATCTAAATCATTAGCCAATGTTGTAGTTTTCAAATCCACCTCTAAGGAATGTTTGACCACCAAATTCTCTTGGCGTCAATGTAGTTATACCCCTATTAGAGAGACTTACAATGCGGTTTTTGAAAAACGTATTACTGCTAACATGATCTCTCTTCCACCCATTGTCCAATAAACACATCTGTTTCTAAGCCCTCTTTGTATAGGGATAAAAATTATTACAAATACCAAAGAGTTAAGGGCCATGACATTGAACGGTGTCATTCCTTCCACAATGTCCTTCTACATCTGATTGATAAAGGTGAAATACATTTAGATAATCCTAATGTGCCCCAAAATTAGAACCTCAATGTCTTCAAGCAACCGTTCTTGAATCATTCCCCATTAAATAGTCAACCAAAATATGACAACGTACAAGCCCACCACACCATAAACACCATTAATAAGACATTTCCTATCACTGAATCTACACCCGAAGCTTCTAGTAACGCCCCTGAATCAACATCCGACAAGCAATTAGAAATATCCCCACAACCCAATATCAAAAATGAATCTTCTACATCAAAAGTTACTACCTCTTCACCTAGCCCTTCTTATAACTCTTTGCAAACATCTCATAAGCAACCAGTCATCCAAATCATGAAAATTTCCTATGATGAATTTGTATCCCACTATCACCCACATAACATTCAAAAATTCATTCCACCCTCATCTAAAAAGGTTATGGTCATATATTGAAATCATCCCATGAAAAAATCAAAACATCAACCATCTCCACATGCTTCGTCTAGATCACCTATTATCAACACATCTTCGAAAACCATGCATTTACAAAAGACTAAACAACACGCATCCAAACTAGTGTCTCCTATGAACACCAAACTAAGTGTGACACCTTCACCTTTGACATCTGCATTAAAAGGTCACTATGCAACAATCCTAGAAAAATTGCTTCACCAAACACTCGTAGTGTTACCTCCTTTTAAATCATCTAAATCTCGAGGCTAGAAACCATCCTGGTATAACTTCGAAGATTTCTATGATTACCATTAGACACCAGGGAACTCTATAGAAGATTGTAAAGCCTTTCACACAATCATTAAGAAACTCAAAAGTAAAGGCCTTCTTCCTCCAGAGTCACACAAATCCATGAAACGTCACACTACATCTACACCTGCATCCTCATCCACATCGAAGACATCATATAATAAGGTTCTTCCTCATCAAGTAGATGTTGTCCATATCACCACATGCTCACATGATCACAATCCCAATCCATCAGAATATAATAGATCTAAGACTTTTGTCGCCATCCCTCCACCTCTGGATCTTTTTTCCTCTTCTGATAAATCCAAGGTTTCTATTGATCTCACCCTTGACACATCTAATCAGAAAACTAAAATATTCGTTCTTACCGCTCCACCTTCTTTCTCTACAATATTAAAAGTCATCATCAAACAAGTACATTAACCTATTGTTAAACTGTCACTATACGAACTCGTTCAAACATCATCTTCACAAAAGCAAGCTATGATTGAATCCCTTCAATCCATATCAGTACCCATAGATGACCTAAATTATTTCAAATTTTTTTGGGTGCTCTCAAAACATCTTCCACCATCTCCTTTGAATCTTCCAAAATACCATCACTTTGGCCTGAGGTCATGATCTGCCTCTCTTCATCACCGCTCAAATCAATGATGTCCTTGTCAAAAGGGTAATGATTGATGGGGGCAACGCTATCAACATTATATCATCTATAGCCTTTAATCAAATTAGACTACCAAACATTTTCGTCGCTCAGACATCAATCTTACTCTGATCCATCAACGAAACCATCACGCTCACATTAGGTACCATCATTTTACCACTCAAAGCAGGTGTCAAAACCCTTCACAAAATATTCTACATCATAGAGGGAGAGTTACAGTATAATATTCTGTTAGGAAGACCTTGGATAATGTATGGATGAAAATTGATATGTAACCTTCAACCGCACTCGACTCCCCAAGGTCATGCCGAAGAATTCGGTGTTGAATGTGTGTGGATGACTATCTCTAGGAGGATCAGTGACTAAGATCTGGTAGTGTGATCTCCTAGTAACTGAGTTGGCAAAGGGGATATTTAAAGGCTATGAACGGGTAACGTAAATTCCCTATGGTTTTTTCCCTAACTTGGATCTAAGTGTTGATCTAGTTTGAAGTTTCCAAATTAACTAAGATGAAACTAACAATCTATGCTATTTCTGAAAGGGAAACTAATCTAAACAAATCAAAAAACTGAAATATTACAATCACAAACAAAAATTTGCTTCTATTCTAAATAATTAAAATATTTCTACACTAAAACTAAACAAACGAGATAACCCGGTGTGGTTATTCACCTGTGCTGAGTGTATTGAAACTAAACTAACTTAAAAAAAGAACTTTTCCAAATGATCTATGATATGTAGACAACCTCCTACAAATATTCTCTCCTTTAGATCCAACAGGGATGGGAAGAAGAGGATCCGTCATCATTGGGAGTTGCTATTAATGATTTAAACCCTCTTGGAAATTAACTAATTACTTGCAAATGAAAGGAAATTGATTTCTACTCTATTTGATATGATGTAACAATGATAAATTGTAGAAATGAAGGAAATCAAACAACAAATCCAACCTGGAATTCACAAAACAGAGGTAAATCCAGCTGTGTGATGAATTTTCCCCTCAGTTTATCTTTCTTTCTCTGTGTCCATATGAGTCCAAGGAATTGGGAATGCAAAGGAAACAATAGGAGAAGGTGCTTGAGAAATGGTAGCTTGAAGGAAGTTCTGGTTGCAATGCATAGGTGGAAGAGAGATAACACAAGTGAACAGAGCTTGGCTATGTAATTTCCAAGTAGGATTGTGGCAGTAATACTATGCAAGATACACAAAATTCTCAGGCCATTTGCTTGAATACAAGCATTGATTATATAGGAATTGGTTGGGATGTGCCTTCATGCACAAGGAAGCCTTGGAGTGCCAAATCATTGGGTGAAGAGGCAGTTCAAACTAATTAAATCTATTTAAAAATAGAAGAGGGAAGGAATACCATGCAATCAAAGACTATTTTTAGGAAATTTGGTTCACAAACGCACCCTAGAAGTCAAGTTAAGTGAAATCACGCGTGTTAAAATCATGCATGAAGAGTTCTGGAAAAAGCATGCAGGACTGCCACCCTGCTTGGGTAGCAGTTTTAGAACTGCCACCCAAGCAGGGTGGCAGGTCTAACACTAAAGGCCAAAACATGCACAGAAAATGAGCGGGAAGCTGGAAGAAAGCATGGAAAAGCTAAGGATGTCTAGGCTACAAATATGTACTGCAAATGGGTTTAGGAACTCAAACACCTTCTGAAAGGACATGAATCATCATTGGGGACTTTTGTAACCATTTTCTGACAATGTAGCACATGTAATTTTGGGTGCGTACATATTTCCCCCTAGGAGAAGCATCTTAGCCATGAAAAGGTGTAAAACGTAGAGTCCAAGTATGGTGTTCCTGAAATGGGGAGTTAGAAGCTATACCTTGACACGCCTGTGTGTTGAAATGTTGTCATCCAAACTCTCGCTACCTAAAAAATGAAAAAGAAGAATTCAAGTGCAGATAGATGAAATATATAAAAAATACTAAATTAAAACAACAAGAGGACTTACCATTTGTGCGGGGATATAGAAATATACCTGCGCCAGTGCTCTAACCCTGCGAACATTATGCACTCAAAATGAAGTTATAACAACATATATATATCAAAACAAACTCATTTTCAAATTCATTTGTGCGTATTGATTTGGTGATTTTTGAGCTCTGGGCCCATGGTGACCATTTTCATCGAAAGAATAGTCAAAATGTTCATTGCGAGATCGTGATCATGCCTCAGTGAGCGGGAGATTAACCACCATGGTATGTAGGTTAGTTTTCCTCACTTGTGTGTTTTTAAACCTAAAATGTAAAAAAATGTCAAAATATTTACCTAGGGGGGATCATTTTTGAAATTTCTTGTTTTAAATGAGTCTCTAGGGGGGTGCCTACAGGGTAGTCTTTTATTTCGTTAAAAAATGTTTTTTTCATTTTTGAGAATTTTTAGGGTAACAAATCCATACGATGAATCGGTACATGAGCGCCACCACTGAGCACGGCGATGGTCACAGAACTGCTGCCCTAGGTCGGCAGTCTTGAATCCGCTGCCTTGTAGCAGGGTGGTTCTGAACAAAATGACCAAAACTTCATGCTAACTTAATTTTTTTTGGATTTTTAATGTTTTGCTATGTTTTTAATGAGCTTGTTTCTTGAAATATGTCACTAAATTGCTCTTTTTCTATGTTTTGGTGGATGCAGAAAGAAGGAAGAGTATATTTGTTGGAGTCGCAAGAGCGAGTGTGACTTGCTCCCAATGATATTAGATCAGCTAACTCAGGATGAGATCTATACTCTTCAGAGAGCAGGCACATGGAGGATTGCACGAGTGCCCCATGTTACTCCTGCCAGTCACATACTATGTGACCTATTCTCTTATTGGGATGTAGACCGGAATACCTTCTGAGTTCATAAACCCATTCGTAGTGCTAGGGGTGAGTGGAAGATCACCCTAGAGGATGTGTACCATATTCTTGGGGTTCGACCCGATACTGGGAAGACAGTTGACTTTAGAGAAAATAGAATTTAGAGCCATTATGACTCTATGGGCCGCTTATATCCGGGGATCACGGTTTCCTTTGGTTTGAAGAAGGGGATGAAGGTATTGATCCATTCCTATTGCTCCCATCCCTACTATCATGCAAGGCCATCATGGGTATATTTTCCTCACGAGTTGATCAGGGACAAGGGAGTGTGATACACTACTTTATTGTTGGGCTCCCATCAATATGTAGATTGAGGCACATGGTTGTATCTATGTCTGGGGAGTACAGATATACTTGGCAGTACTTATCATGACCTGTATCACCTATTTTCAAATTACAGGGGTAGTCTTTGAGCCACCCCACATTGGTTATGAGTTGGGTGTATGAGTTGGATCATCCCCTATGAGAGGGGAGTGCCAGTATAGGACCCAGGGGTTGTTCTAGGATGTAGCTAGATAGATGACGATGACAGTTCTCAGAGTGCCACATCAACCAGTGGCTTCCTTGACCATAGTAGACATGGTGGCCACTCCATACCAGGACATGACAGGATTATGGGGACAAGATGGGACCACTAATGGTGGCTTGTTCCACTACTGGTCAGTTGCATTGATAGGATGGGGAAGCTTGAGACTCACCCATTTGGCCGAGTTCCTCAGCAGTTTGGCCTTCCTTACATTGATATGCTTCCCCTAGTGTCACCTGTGTATAGGACCGTGAAGGAGGCCCAAAAGGGGTCTCGTGGAAATCCAAGTTGGACAGTGGAGGTTCCAGGAATGCCTATCACAGTTAGGTGAGTTGTTTGTTCCTGATGGGGAAGTTGGTGTCACTCCTTACACCCTTACTATAGATTGTGGCCGCACCTACTCACAGTGGAGAGGAGGATGAGCCCATAGATGTGGACTCTAAATTTGGGGAGTATACAATGGGGGATGAGACTGGAGAGGAGTCTTGTCTTGGAGAGGATACTGATGGAGAGGAGATAAGTGAAGAGGGATAATGATGATGAGGGGTTAGGTGGTGAGGATCATGGGGTAACTCACATGGAGGAGGAGAGTGATCCTGAGTGATATGATACTCAGGATGTTCTGAGAGTGGAGCAGAGGAGGAAGGTGACCGTAGAGGAGGAGACACTTATCTCTGAGGGACCACTTCCTCACGATGGAGAGGGGGATGATGATTCTGTGATGGGACATCATCTTGCCTTTAGTTTTGGGAGAGGCCCTGTAGCCATCAATATCAACAACATAAACCATTGACCCTACATGGATGCCTAGAGATCCAAGTATGTTGATCCTCTTCTCTTGACCTTGTCAGTCGGAAATGTTAGTTGGTATTTATTTTTGTTTTGAACTTTCTAACTCATCGTTTCTTCTTTATTTTTGTTTGTATCGACTGCACAAGAGTGGTGAGAGATCTTATTACCATCAGGTATGTGTGGACACCTTACTGATCCCTTGGGGAAGACCCAAGTCTGTCTAACTGAGGATGACAGGACAACCACTTGTAAGTTATAGACACACTGATGTGTTTATAACCATCTGGAGGGTAACGGAGGTCATGAATTCTCTCCATACTTAGGTGACCACATATGAGATAGCTGAGAGCATTGATGAGGCAGAGTCACTCTTGTAGTGAGACCACAGACCAATGGCCACCACCATGAGCACTCCCACCATTTAGTACATTCTCATCGTCGTAGCCACAGTAGGAGTCCTGGACTGCAGTTGTGCACCATCTCAGGGATCCCACAGGGATTGATAGGCCATTGGGCCTTTTATTGCTTAGTTTCTATTTTGTCGGACATTATATGATTTTTTGTATATTTCAGGCTCATTGTGAGCATTTTGACCATGCCTAGTGTGTGATGGCATTGTACACAAACTTGATTTATTATGATATATACGTACTATTCTTTTTGGTTCGGTAATTCATTGTATCTGAGTTGACTTCCTCTTGGCTCACTTCACATGTGTACTCTAGATGTTTAGAACTTCCATTTTTATATGCTTTTCAGAATGTATGCAGTGGATATGAATGCTAACATAATGATTTCTTTTTTTTGTTTTTGTAATGTTGATATATGATAATGCAATCACATTGTAATGTTGAACTTTAGTTTCTCTAAGCAACTTATGGTACTTTTTATTGTTTTGGAAAAATGTGGCGAAAGAGTGATATGATAAGTGAACAAACTTTCCCCACTCCTAACTCCACACAACCAATAAGATGTGAGGGCTCAACACCAAGAGCAGAAAGGGGCACAAGTTATAGAAATTTTTTGAATGGTAATGATGAGAGAAAGACAAGGATTTGACCAAAACCAAATTGAGACCCTACAACCTCATTCTACTCAAGTTTTCTTCATAGTTTAAAATGTGAATTGCTTTCCAGTTTATCTAGACTTAGATCCGTAGATGGCCACTTGGTTGACAAAATATGGTTTTGAGGTTTTAAAATCTTTTTGGAATTTTGGACATCTAACTCACTTTGTTCTGATTTATGATTTCACAGCATTTGAATGAACTGTTTCTAACTTTCAAATTTGTCAAAGATACCCCCTACACCTTGCCCCATGCTACCAGTAGGAAGTATGGGCTCATCACCATGGACAAGGCATAGGTGAGTAAGGTAACTTCTCTCCTTTCCCAACCCTACATCACTAGTAAGAGACGCAGGCTCAACACCAAAGGTTGGTAGGGAAAGAAATGTGTAAAATAAAAATTTTCTGTGGATTTGCATTTGACTTATTTATCTAGGAAAAATGTTAGAATGTTCTTATTTCCAAAGAGATGTATATGGGATAGATGCGACACCATGAAGCTTCTAGAACAGACTATAGGAAAAGACACCTAATCTAGAAGAAACTATGAGTAGAACCAAGTATGCAGCCTTGGTATGGTTACTGTCAAATATTTGTCTTATCTTGCTTGAATTGATGAAATGATTCATGGAAACAATTGATGATACCATGAGGATTTGAAGAGATATGATTTGAATGTTTTGCCAATGTTTTCAGAATTTTTTAGGAATTGCTATAAGAATAAGTCCCTTGATCAAAAATTTTATGAAATGAACTGACAGATGAAAATGCAATGCTGGATGCAATAATATACATATGGAAATATAGGTGAAACTACATGTCATGATGTCTAAGGTGAAGAAAGTTGATGAATATTGAATTCTTCACCCCTAAAAGTACACAATGGAGAACCATGATCCTTAAATTTCCTGTTCTCTTGACAAGGGCCTACCATTCTGGGTTTAAACTTACAACCCTTTCCCAGAAGTGTATATGTCCAATCATTAAAATCATTTGTTTGAAAGAGGCATTCGTGAACCTCTTTGTCATGTTCTTGAGACATGGTGTGTGGGTGAGCATGACTATGCTGCTCGACCTTGTTTCCTATGTAGAGCGTTGTGTTTACTTGTGACCCTTGTTGAATGATGAGGCCTTGCCCCATAGATATGGACAAGCTTAGTTTCAAATGCACATGGGTTGAAACCAGGGTTTAGAATAGAACAACCCTCAGAGATGGTTTTGATGGGCATCATTTCAATCTCAAATTTCCCTTCTTTGTTTGTTAATTCTATCATGTTTACACCTAGACCTAGGTCATCGGAGGGAAGAGATGCTAAACCGAGAAGACTACCCATCCCCTGTGGTTCAAATGGGAGGAAGATCAGATCATCACTCTCTAAGAGTTTCATAATTTATGTTTTGGTTTTAGTGGACACTGTTTCCACAGATATTGATTTAAATTTATCTATTTTTTCCACCTCAAATGTTTTTGGGTCAACGACTTCAGCCTTTGGCACACATAGGGTGATCGGGACTAACTCTTTTGATGGAGGTGGTTTGTTCAATTGATTCGTAGGAAGTTCATACTCCTGTATGGAATCCTTTCTTCTTCTTGAGGTTTTCTAAGTGTATATTGAAGGGCTTATGATCCCCTTGAGTGATGAAGACCTTCCCCAAATGGAGGAATCTAATCTCCTGGAACATGGTAGAGGGGATAGCCTTCATTCGATGAATCCAGGGTCTCCCAAGGATCATGTTATAACTTGTTTCCCTGTCGATAATGTAAAAACTTTTTCAAGATGGTTTTTGGACCAAGCGTGACTGGAAGAACTATGGTTCCAATCGAGGTCGTTTTAAGACTGTCGTACCCCTGTAACATGTTTCTTGTAGAGGAACAATTTGTCTCTCCATATCCCAACTTCTGTAAGAAAGAGAAGGGAACCACATTTACAACCCCCTTGTCATCAATCATGGCTCTCTTAATGCAATTTTTATAAACCCAGTATTTGTAAAAATAAGGCAGGATCACTTCTTCGGGTAATTTCAGCGTCAAGATGGCATCTTGTCTATATCGAAAACAAACCCAGTATCCCTATCATTATGTCCTGGAGGATGTATGTCAAAGTCAATATGATTTATTTGAGCGCTAGTGAGGTGACGTAACATGGATTAGATGGCCAAGACCTAGTGCTATTGAGCAAATGCAGAATGATGTGCAGGTGAATTCTTCAACAAATCTAGAAACAAAATGTGAGAAAAGGTCTTGTTCAAATTCGATATTAAATCATAGGATCCTACTGGTTTTGAGATTGTAGGAATGTCATCCTGTGGGAAGGAAAGAGTGGGTAGGGTTTGTGAAACATACTCCTTTGTTCAAGTTGTTGCATTAATTTCTGGCTCAACCTCTAGCTCAACTAATCCCATAATTTTTGTATTATCATTTGAACCAAGGTTAGGAGTAACCCGAGAGTTTTCAAAAGTTGAGGCTTCATGGTCATTGTTTCCTATAGGAATTCCCTTGTTTATATTTTGAGGATTCACTTGGGAATCCCCATGATGTTTAGGGTTTGCATTTTGAGGTGTGATAGATCTGGTATGACTACTGCTATGGATTTGTTTCAAGATTTACTAGGAACATGTCTACAAAGAGATGCCTTTGGTTTTTGGGAAGTCTTTGGAGAAACTTGTTGCAATCACTGAAAGTCCTATCATCATGACCTCGAACCTTATGAAAACCAAAGTATAGGTTCGGGTCATAATCTCTTGGCCTTTGATAAGCATCTTGTTGTTGTTGATTATAACCTCGGTTGTAGTTTTAAAATTGGTTATTATAACCATGATTCTTTTCCCCTTGGCTAGAGTTTTTATACTGGTTTGGGCCTTGGGTTTGATTTTGCTTTTTTGGTAGATGATTTATATCAACTATGTTAACAGATGACATAATGTTAGGACCTCTTTGATTTCCTGAGTTATTATTATTGTTGTTGGTGTTACTATTGCTCGTAAAACTAATGTTTTTAAACATCATTCATGGTAGCACCTTGATTGAAATTCAACACCCTTAGGTCCTTTGTTGTTGGCACCATTGTTTTGATAATTTGCATTATTATGATTTGGGGATACCAGTTTCCCATTGAGACCATAGATCTTATGCCCACTATTAATAGTGGCTTGGTCAACCCGAAGCACACCTTCTAAAACCTCCTCCTAACTACGGAAAGGAAAATTTTTTGACCTCTTCCTTAGTCTCTCGATTGAGCGAGTGAAGGAAAAGCTCACAAAGTTTCATCTGGTCCATGTTGGGATGCACTTGCATAGGAATAGAGAACTTGGCACCATTTCTGGATGAAATGTGTAGAAGATTCATTTTGCTCCTATCTAATATGTAGGAACTCCCTAATTTGTGTACGCAACAACTTGTTCATGTCAAATGATTTGATTAAATCAGAAACAAGATGTTTAAAGGAATGTATTGAATCTTCCAGAATACAGTAATACCAATCCAGTGTGATTCCTTTAAGAGTCTTTGGAAATATCTTAGCCACTATAACATCCCAAGGAAGCAACTCCCTGATAGCAGTAGCGTAGGCCTTGATATGAGTGTTCGGGTCTCCTTTTCCCTTAAATTTTGGAATATTCGACAATGGGCATGGAAGCATGACACCACTTATGGTGAAGTCAAGAGGCTCCTTTAAGTACTCAATGCATGTAGCCATTGCGTAAGATTCCACCATATAAGATCCTTGATGAGAAGGTGGAGGAGGAGGAGTTGGATAAGTTACATTATAAGCATTGACAGAAAATGTATGGGGTCCCTTGGTATGGCATGTAGATAGCAGGAATGGCATATGGGTCCATCTGGGGAGTTTTTGAATACATTTGCATGTAAGGTGGGATAGTCCTAGGATATGGACTAGCGGGCGTAAAACTAGGGAACGTCGCATTGCTCATTGTGGCGATATTCAAGAATACACTTTCGGCCAGCCCTTACGTAGGATAAGCTTTAGAAGGATGAGGACCCATCCCTAATGTGTCTAACTGTGTGAGAAGATCACCTAGATTTGAATGACTAGATAACCTTCTTATAGAGGATATTGCGTTGGTTTCTCATTGGAAGGGATGTATCCTTTGCTATCAACTGGATACCTCATGTTCTACCCTACTACATGTGTTGGTTGTGAAGTCTGGGCACTTTCTAGTTCTCTAATACTTCCTACTAAAGTAGAAATACGATCGTTGGGAGAGGATTAAGTCCCATGTTGGGGTGCCTATGGCATAGGGTTTGATTAAGCAGGCTCATAATACCTTGTCATGAATTGTTTAGTGTTATAATTCTTGTGTTCCTCAGAAGTAAGAATCTTAGGATAGGCATTCAAAATCTCAGAGGATGTAGCCTTCATTCTACCGAAAGACTCATCTATCTAACAAAGAGGATTAACTATTCATGCAAATAGTATCATCTTCTGTTGATTTCATGACAATGTGAGGTCTTGACAAGACTATATGGTAAGAACCTATTCCGTTTGTGATTACAACGTGGTTTGCATTGGGTTGACCGTATTGCATGTTTAACGGTTGATCAACCTCCTCCATCCTTACATAACCAATGGGGTTTGAAGTGTAACTAGGGGAGGTTTGGAGGTTGCTTGTGTAATTGTCGCCCCATCTCGAAAGAGAAGGGAAATGTTGTGGTTGAATGTTGGTGTAATATCTATCAGAGCACCTTGGGAGTGCCAAATAATTGGGTGAAGAGGTAGTTCAAACTAATTAAATCTATTTAAAAATAAAAGAGGGAAGGAATACCATGCAATCAAGACTATTTTAGGTAATTTGGTTCACAAACGCACCCTAGAAGTCAAGTTAAGTGAAATCACATGTGTTAAAATCATGCATGAAGAGTTCTAGAAAAAGCATGCAGGACCACCGCCCTGCCTAGGCAAGTCATGCACGGTTTCAGAACTACCACCTAGGTTGGGTGGTGGTCCTAAAACTGAAGGCCAAAACATGCACAGAAATGAATAGGAGGCTGGAAGAAAGCATGGAAAATATAAGTAAGGATGTTTAGGCTACAAATATGTACTGTGAATGGGTTTAGGAACTCGAACATCTTATGAAAGGACATGAATCATCATTGGGGAATTTTGTAACCATTTTCCAACAATGTAGCACATGTAATTTTGGGTGTGTACAGATACACACCATGCATTGTGTCTTCCTAAACCCTTCATCGATGTGTTAAATATGAACATGAGGGTCAAACATTCATAGTCCCTGCAGATCCTAATCCCTTCGCCGACTGCAGTATGACTTACCATCCAAACGAAATCCTCATACCAATATCATAATCATATGACTAAGCATCCACTAGCATGTCCATCCCATTATCCAAATTACTAGATGATTCTTCCCTCAGAGACGTCATAGAGCATCTTACGCTAGGGGAGTATAGCCTCCTCATGCTTAACTCACTACTTACACCTAAAATGTATGGTAGACTAGATAAAAAACCTATGTATGAGCCCAATATTAAAGACATCATATCTTATGGTCTAGCGTATTTGAAAACCAACCTCGTTTATGGAGGGTTTGACCAACCTTCATCACAATCCATCATACAATCTCATGTTATGCCCTTATCATTAGATTTCCAATATTTATATAAGAAAACCTTCACTCAAATGTACCTTCATCGATGTGCATGGAAAGGATTTGGTTTTGGATGTTATGAGAAGGGAATACATGACTTAATCATCCAACACTCCTTTAAATCATACAAGAAGTTTAGTTTAGGATATGAAAAACCCACTACCGAATCATCCACATGCACTGCATCTTTACATATCGCAGAATTAGAACCATCATCACTACCCATCAAATTTGATGACCCCATGGACATTGATGATACCAACTAAATCCCACCTAATTTTTTTTAGTCAATACTATTTCCTTAGGTCCATTAACTTATCAATCCAATCACGACACCAAACAAATTCCTCTCATTTAGCCAGAAATGATCAAAGAAGATTCACCCACTATTGACATCCTTCTATGTCACGACAATCAAGAAATCCTCTCCCATATGGGAGAAGATGATCATTTAATTCAAAAAGCTTTACCACCTGACACATCAACCCTTCTTAACGAATGCATCATCGACATTAACCTAGGGACCACTCAGGAACCCCACATAGTTGAGGTCGGTCAGTCACTAAATACACAATAATTAAATCAATTCACTAAATTCTTATCAAAATATAGCCAAGCCTTTGTGTGGTCATATAGTGATATGTCAGGTATTCGATTTGAATATCGTCGTAGATAATATTGTCACTTATCACAATGTTAAACTCATTAAATAATAACTCTATAGGATGCATCCCCATGTGGGTCTCCTTATCAAGGAAGAGTTACAATGCTTTCTTTCCACAAATTTCATCATACCCATTAACTATCCACAATGGGTTTATAATATCTTACATGTAACCAAAGCCTTAGACAAGCTACGCATTTGTATTGACTTCCGAGATCTCAATCTTGCCTTACCTAAAGATGATTTCCCTCTTCCAAACATCGATAAACTTGTTGATCTAACAGTTGGCCATGAAATTATATCCTTTATGGATGGATTTTTTGGTTACAATCAAATCCTTATTGCCACTGACGATTAACACAAGACATCCTTCATTACCCATTGGGGGACCTTCTGCTACCTGCGTCATGCCTTTTGGACTTAAAAATGTAGGAAACACCTATTAACACGCCATGCCATACATCTTTCACGATATTATTCACAAAACTGTAGAGGATTACGTTGATGATATTTTAGGGAAATCTAAACAACGCAAAGATCATCTAGGTTTCCTTGACTCAATCTTCATCCATCTTATCTAGTATTTCCTTTGCCTTAACCCTACCAAGTGTGTTTTCAATGTTCTCATCAGTAAACTCCTAGGGTTCATCGTGTTTATCTGAGGTATAGAAGTAGATCAAACTAAAATTAAAGCTATTATTGAAATGCGTCCTCCATCAATCTCAAACAACTGTGTAGCCTTCAAGGTAAAATATAGTTTATCCAATGTTTGATATCTTAATTATCTGACCGTTGTCAATCGTTTCACCACCTTCTCCGCAAAGATGTAAATTTTAGATGGGATATCAATTGTAAAAAGGCTTTTGATGAGATCAAAAACTATCTCCTATCACCTCTTGTGTTTATACCACCTGTAGACACCTATAATTATGCCTAAGCAATTTAAATACTTAAATTGTGCTAATTATCTCCTTTCCCACAAATTGACGACATATTGTCAATGGCGCTCATCTTCTCTTCCATTATTGTTAATTGATTGCCTTATGCTAATTAATTAAGTCCCCTATCCAACACATACCCTAATTAACGACCTTTCGTTAATTGACACCTTCTATCTAGTCTAATTAATTATTATTAATTGTAATTAGCCTCCCTTCTCATTAAATCAATAAATCTTTATTTAATTGGTTTAATTCCTTCCTAATGGTCTAAATCACACTAAAATCCATCTAAAATCTTATAAAAGCTTGTACATGTATTTATTAATCATCTTGATAAATTCATGCACCCCCTTTATCCACATGAGCCACTTGAGGACAAACTAAACCCTCCTAAAGCTAACTCAACCCCATCTAAACCCCCCTTATCCATAACTAACTCTACATCTCCATTAGTCCCACATTCATGAGGATGTGTTGAATCCTTTATCCTTTGGGCTATATAAACAACCCTCCCTCTACTTCTACACCTACACCTAAATCTCTTAAGAGACAAAAGTAAGCACATAGTTTTATACTAATAGACTTTTGTAATTCTTGAGCCCTCCATCCTCCATTCTTGAAGAGCTAAGCCTCACACCCAAGCATCCATTGAAGGATCAAAGCAAGCAATTATAATTTTATTGCCATTGGACTACTTAGGTCAATTTCGATGTTAAATTAGGCAATTAAGGGGAATAGAGTTCATGCATTTACATTGTGTTTTGATTAGATTCAAAGTTATTAATGTTTAAAGGGTAGGACTTGCTCATTTCTTCATCATGATGGTGCACATTTCCCATTTTTAACTAGGTTAGGAAGCTATTTTTAGGTGGTAGCTTTCTTGCTTTAAGTTGGGTTAAATTTGTAGAAACACTTGCACACATTTGGCACGCCCGGTGGGACCCTTAGTCCAATGGCATTTTAGTTTAAGTTTTTTTGTTTTGACTATCTTTTGATATGCACATGTAGTAATTAATGTCCATTTTCTTGGAATTTTTTCTCATTTGATATGTATAACTTCATGTTCATAGCCATAATTGTAATGGGTTATTGCCATTCTTAAGCTAACTTGTCAAAATTTGAGATATTGTGAGTTTTCTTCTGTTTGCTGCTGTATTTTTGTTATAGGTCTAGCACAGGCACAATTTTAGGGGCACAGGCATGATTTTCATGGCACAAGAATGGTTTTTGGGGTGCACACGTCTCTCTGGTGGCACAAGCGTACTGTTAAAATCTGTCATTCTGTCTGCCGACCCTTGGCGCATGTGCACTAACCATGGCGCACATACCCTAACTAGCGTGCTAGTGCACTAACCCAGGTGCACACGTCGTTTCATATTGTACCTTCACTACATACTAAAACTTGTTAGAATGGCACACATGCCCTAACCAGGGTGCACATGCGGTTTTAGTGGTGCAAGTATATTTTTCTGGTAATGTGGTTATTCTGTCTATTTTTCTTTGAGTAGCACATATGTTGTTTTTGTGGCGCACACACCTCTCTAGTGGCACAGGAATTTAATAGATCTAAAAATTCCACAGAGTGACATAGGTATTATTTTAGGGGCGCAGACACTATTTTCGTAGCGCACACATCTCTCGGGTGGCGTAGGTACACTGTGTGCCGAAAACAACCTTTGGTGGCACATATACCCTAACCCATGCACAGGCGCTGAAAAAGGGGCGCATGCATCCTTTTACTTTTTTTGACATTAACGTGTTGATGTGCTAACATTCTTGCAGGTTTATCTAATCATATATTTGTCTTTGCAGGATGTTTTTACATGTTTGTATTTGATTAGGTAATATTTTGCATTATTTACTTATAGGATTAAGATCGCTTATGCTCTTCCCTCACATCCCTTGGGGCGATCTTGGGAATCAGAAATGATTCTTAAGTCCTTTTGATGCTTTGAGATTGCTAAGAATATTTGATTTGGAATTGGTTAATTTGGCATAGTTGAATTAAAAGTGTTTTTCCATTTGATATCTTTTTGGATTTTGGAAGACAATCATATATGCTCTTCTCTTGCGTCCTTGGATGATTTGGAGAATCAGAAATGATGTCTTCTCTTTTGATGGAAAACTACTAAATGTCATCATACATGATTAAAACGCTTGTCAAAGAATGGAGGAATTGAAACAAAAGTTAGAAAACTACTAATACAGTTGTTATACAGGTTGCCAAACAGTGTTTGAGCAAACCACATCTAATTAAAAAATATAAAAAGAACAAAATATTCAAAATACTGTATTGCAGGTTTCATAAAAGGGTACGTCCCTCTCCGCTCAACTGGAACATAACCCCTTTGGAATAACACCTTAAAATACAACAATGGGGGTGGTTCCAGGAACCCCAAAGTAGTCCACGCAAGAGGGAACCTTGTGGATGAAACGGGAAGTGCTCCGCACTACCTATCTGACTAGTAAATCCTTTGTGAGATAGAGTTGCAAGTTATCCCTACGTGACCCTTTTAAGTACAAATTTGGACACATTTATTGCCCACTGTGCTTGAAGGGGGAAAAGTCGAGATACTCCCAAATTAGTCATTGCGACTTTTTGGGTAGATCGTCCTGCTCGTGGATAATCTTTGTAGCACCTAGGATGAGAGAACCACCTAGGAGGATATACTTTGGCCAGGAACCCACTTTGACCATTCTAAAACAATGTTGAGTTATGAACCATATTTTCATTGAGAAACGTGTGACGTGTTACTTTCGCCTAGTTTTCACTTGCCTTAGGGCGAGGTGAAACTCTGCTGAAGTGAAGCCAATATTTTCATCCTTTTTTGATTTGCTTTCTTCACATTATTTTGACACTTTGTTGATCAGAAGAAGTGTGATTACCTTTGTGTTACCAATCGACTGTTTCTGTCACTTTTATGTCTGTTTACGCCCATCCATGTTTGCGGCTGGGTAAGTTAAAATGTCTAAAGTGTGCGGAGGCGTATTCACATCATAGGTAGCCATTGCTATCTTGATACCCATGTCAAGATCGTCATTGTAGTTAGGCGAGGTTCATCGCCGCAGACTTCCTTAGAAGATTTAGCTTATTTGTATCGTATCACTACAATTTTAATATTTACGTCTTGTTTCTTGTAAACTCGACATAAATACCTATATTGTAAGGTTATGCTGCACACATTTAAAACTATTCCTAGCTATACTTTGAGCTTTTTAGTTCGGTTCTATTATTACCTTGATTTCAAAGAGTACTAGGTGTTACCATTTGTGCATGTTATATCAATAACACCTTGATATCAATACTTCACTTTCTCGCAAAGTGGGTTAACATATCTTGGTGATATTGTTGTGTCATTCATGAATTGTAATTGGCACTTTTTGAGATATAGGTCTCAATCAGGATTGAGCTCACTCATCGTATATCTTGGTTGGGAGGTCACTTTGACTTCGTGTATTTACTTACATTTTGTTCATCTCCTTGAACTTGGCATAAGTGAAAACATCTTGTTAATCATCTTGTGACGTGAACTACTTTTTGAAACATGGTCTAGGAGGTACTTCATTTAGCAGGTTTCCATACCAAACGACTTGTATCACTGGTGATTTATCACTCACTCACATTGGTATTTTCACATTGTTGACTTATTCATTACTCTTAACAAATACATCTTGCATTTCACTTAGAGGTGATCACTAAGTTTTAAGCACATTTACAATTTACCCTTGTGAAACTATCATGAAAACATGGCTCCTAAAACACGTCTAGGGTTAAAGAAACAGACATATGAGGAACAACAAGCGTAAGCTTGGGAAACCTCTAATAGACAAGGGTCAAACCCCTTCATTGGACATGACCTAGGACCACTTTTTTCTGCAGAAAAGGAAATAGAAGAGATGGTCGATCATAGTGGAAATGAGTTAGAATCACCACATGCAGACTTTGATTTTGACCCCACTCTACTAGACGAGTTTCTCCTTAGAAACAAAGATAGAGTATTGGCACGGGTCGTGGAATTAGGGGCCAAATTACCCACTGAGAATGAACCAATAATACCTGCAAATGACACTACTGAGGAAGAACATCCCCTTATCAATATGGAAGATATTTTAACAGGCAGACATGCTTCCACTTCTTACGTAGGGAATGATAAAGTGGTAGGACATAGAATACCCTTTATCAAAGTGCCACATAGAAACAAGATAGAACACGAGATGGGTGAAGAACCTCCACAGTACGAAGAGGAGGAACCTTTAGAAGAAGAAGCTACAAACCAAGCCACAATCCAACAACAAATCAGTAACCTAAGCTGACAACTAGCTTTGCTTACTTCCCATGTACAGAAAGACACAAACAAGAATGTTCAAAAGTTAAGGCCTAAGGTTAAGATCAATGACCTCCATCGGGAAAACCAAGGAGAAGAAGACACAGGGTATCATCGTGTTTACATCCCTGCTTCTCCCACTAAAGAACAATTACTCGCATAAGAAGTGTAGTCCATGAAAGCAACGCTCGTGAGCTTACAAGAGAGCAATATAGGGAGCATCAGGAAATATCAATATGAATAATTATGCCCCTATCCTTTTGACAAGACAATGACCCTTCAACCCTTTCCAAAGAAATTTGATATACCAAAGTTTGAAAAATACAAAGGAAAAGGAGACCCAAGGGATCATGTTAAAGATTTTGACATGGCATGTCAAGAGGTGTCTTATAGTGACAATTACCTCATCAGACTTTTTCCCAAGAGTCTCGGAGGTCAAACATTGGAGTGGTTTACACGCTTACCACGAGGATCAATTTTCACCTGGCCAGAATTGGTAGAAAGATTCATGCGTCACTTCTCATATAACATAGAGAGTGATGTCACCATGGCAGACTTGTGTGGGCCAAGCAACACCCAAATGAGACCTTCACAGCTTCCTCCAATGGTGGAGAGGGATAGCTAGTTGCTTCCCTTGCGCTTTCCCTGAAAAGTAGCTGGTCAGTATTTTCGTTCCCAATCTCAACCCAGATATAGCTTTCCACCTCCAAATGCATTGTGTCTGTACTTTTGAGGAGGTTATCAAGAAAGGGATTCAGATACAAAAGGCTCTCATTGCCAAAGGCACCCTCAAAACCCAATCTAAAGACAACCAAAGTGTCAAACCCATGGAAAAACCGAAGATCTTTAACAAAAACAAAAATGTGGTGGGAGACGGAATCACTGATTCCAAACATGTTCAAATGGTCCAAACTGGTCAACCTTTTAAACTGACCAAGGGCCCAATTCAACCACCACCAAAGCGAAGAACATTCACCTCTCTCAATGAACCGTTGTCAGTCATACTAAAATAGTTGGATGCGGCCCACATGATGACCTATCCTACCATGCAACCATTTGACGACAATGCTCTGAAACCTTCATGGTATAAGGAGCATGAATATTGCAAAATGCATCGCGTTAAAGGACATAAGACAAAAAAATGTCTATGGCTTCGCCACTATATTCAGGACCTCATTGACAACAGGGAGATAGAGGTGGATAACCCTGGAAAAACACAAACACCTAACGAGAAAATGGGGATATACAAAGAACCATTCCCCAAGCATGATAAGTCGGAAAAGACAAAGCCAGATTGGGGAGAGTCATCCCAAACCTATAAAGCCGTGAATTACTTGTATACCAAAAGAGATAACAATCATTACGATTCACTTATCAGATGTATTTTCTCTCCTGCTAACCATGTCAATACCATCCGGATCAAGGGAAAGGACTGCACTTACGGTAACAAGGCATGCCCGCCTCGTGATTCTAGAACCCTCTCTGTTGACCCCACAAACCGGTAAATATAACCTTTTAGAACAACTTGAGAAGACGTCTGCTAATATTTTAATCTTAGATCTTCTCAAGATATCCAATGTGCATAAGGAAATTCTGTACCAAACTCTTCAGGGGTCGGGAGTGCCTTTAGAAGTTGATCCTACACACCTTCAAGCTGCGGTGGCAAACATTGCACCAAGTGAGCATCTCACTTTCAACCATAGGGAGATCCCTACCGAGAATCCTACACATAATCTTCCCTTATACATTGAGGTAGTTATCACCCGCAGGAAAATCAAATGGATGCTTGTGGATAATGGTTCTGGGTTGAACATCTACACACTTAAGTTGGTCAAACAATTGGGACATATGAAGGAAGATCTTGAGTCCCATATTATCACTATCACCACATACGACAACATGGAAAGAGAGTCAGCATGCACCATCACGCTACCCATGGAGGTGGGCCCCACTTGTCATCAGACAAAGTTTCATGTCCTCGACTTGGAACTTCCATATAACATGCTTCTAGGCTCGACCATGGATTCATGCCATGCAGGCTGTGCCATCAACGTTTCATCAATGCATCAAGTTGAAGCATGAGGGACACACGGTTATAATACCAGGAGATTCCGAGCCCTTTGCTCATTGTAGAGCTCTCAATAGCTTTACACGAAAGGGTACATACGCATGTCCCTCCGTAGATATAGTTGTCCCTCTCCAGTTTGAGGCCATGGAATCCCAGGTGGATTCAGATTCTCTTAGTTCTTGCACTCATGGGGAGTCTACTTCAACATCTCCATTTGATTCATGGGAGATGAAAATCTTGGAATATGGCTGTGGGGAGTATAATGTACAACAAGTGCTCTTGGTTTCAGACCTCTCATTGTCACCCAAGACTAGAGGTCAACCCAACTACCACTTCAGGAGACCTAGAGAGGAACACACTATTGGGTCGTTCCTACCTGGAGGCTTGTTAGTTGAGGAAAAATTTCTTGATCCACCTACAACTTGGGTCCCTGAGGACACTCAGCCATCCTGTTATCAAACCTCATAATATGAAAAATCTAGCAGAATGATGTACTCCATGGGCTACAAAGGCCTAGGATGTGGAGGAATGAACAAGGACAAAGAGAACCAGTCCCTCTTCCACATTTCAAAATAGAAAGATATGGCATTGGGATTCACCCTTATGGAGCACACCCAATGATCAAGATGCAACTTGTTCTGAGTGTGAGGATAGTTCTAATTATCTAGATAGTGATACAGATTCCCATTGTAGCCAATATGAGGATCTGGCCTCCACAAACCTTTTCATGAACAACGTTGTCCTAACCTTAACCCCCATAGAACCAACCCTTGACCTTGTATACCCTTCCCTTGTTGAATGGGACCAAACAATGTCACATGCCACTAGATTTATTCGAGAACAACGAGGCTATTGCAGAGTTCATGGGAATAAGGGATACAATTCCCATTGGAGATCACAAGAAAGGTTTCTTTATCGACTTAGACACTTGTGCCTACTTCGGCGAGGAGGCTGAACTTCATGGTTAGAAAAATTTAAAGAAAACCAAGGGAAAAAGTTCTAAAGAAAAGCCTTGCAAAAACTAAAGTCCAAGTCACACAGTGAAAACCTCTTTGAGGCACTGGCTGACAAACAAATAAGAAAATCAAAGGACAAACAAAGTGACCACGCCAAGGATGAAAATCTCATGGAGACATCCTTGGATGAAGATCTCAACCTTACCTCCTGATCCTACGCGTATGGAGGATTTATCAAAATTGTTAGTTAAAGAAACCATTGATGTCAATATTGGTACCAGAAGAAGATCCCAAGATAGTAAAATTGGGAGCATCACTCTCAGCTAGAGAGAAAAAGACATTCACTATGCTGCTGCGAGAGTTTATTGATGTGTTCGCATGGTCTTACAAAGACATGCCCGGCTTAGATCCAACTTTGGTCATGCACAACCTAGTTGTGCACGCAGATGCTAAGCCTATCAAACAGAAGCTCATGAAAGATGCACCCAAGAGTGGCCTTGTTGGTTAAGGAAGAGTTGGAAAGATTGCTTACAGTGAGATTCATCAGACCAATTGATTATTCTGAATGGATATCGAACATTGTTCCTGTCTAGAAGAAACCTATCGGTATCTGAATCTGCACGGATTTTAGGGACATCAATAAGGCTTGCCCTAAAGATGATTTTCCACTACCCAACATTGATATGATTGTTGACTCAATAGCAGGGTACGAAATGCTATCACTCATGGATGGATTTTCGGGTTATAATCAAATTAAGATCACCGAGGAGGACCAACATAAAAATATTTTACAACTCCTTGGGGCACCTTCTACTATCAGGTGATGCCATTTGGCCTTAAGAATGTAGGAGCTACCTACCAGTGGGCCATGACAGTGATTTTTCATGATATGATTCATGATATCATGGAGGACTACGTAGATGACATCCTGGGAAAGTCCAAAACAAGAGAGGATCATCCTGTCATTTTATGGCATATCTTTGAATGCCTTGCGTGAATACAAAGTCAGGCTGAATCTAAAGAAGTGTGTCTTCGGTGTGCTATCTGGGAAACTATTGGGCTTCATTGTGTCAAGACGAGGTATTGAGGTAGACCCTGCTAAAGTGTCTGCTATCACTGAAATGCCTCCACCTGAGAATATCAAGCAACTGTGTAGCTTGCAGGGGAAAATTCAAGCCATTCACCACTTCATCTCCCAGCTTGTAGATAAATGTCACTCATTCACCCATTTGCTTAAAAAGGATGTCACTTTCCTCTGGGGACCCAAGTAACAACAAGCCTTTGCTTTGCTTAAATAGTACCTGGCTAATCCACCTGTCCTCATGCCTCCCACTCTAGGAGAACCACTTTTTCTCTATATTTCCACTACACAATTTGCTATTGGTGCGCTGCTCACCCAATACGACCTTAGCCATAAGGAGAAAGTGGTGTACTATCTGAGTCACACCCTCATTGCCTATGAACTCAATTATCCTCAAATTGAAAAGGCTTGCTTGGCCGTTGTTTTTACCTTTCAAAAACTTTTCCATTACCTACTGAATACTAAGACCAAGCTCATATCCAAGGTCGACCCACTCAAGTATTTGTTGTCCAAACCTACCCTCACGGGAAGAATGGCTAATTGGATCATTCTACTCAGTGAGTTTGACATAGAATTTGTCCATCAAAAATCAGTTAAAGGACAAGTACTTGCAGACCAGCTAGTGGAAGCACCCTTGCAAAGCATGAAACCTTTGAGTCTGGATCTGCTAGATGCCTCCTTGCTCTACATTGAAGAATCTGTCATGTGGCAGATACATTTTGATGGATCATTTACGTTTCATGGTTCAGGTGCAGGAGTGGTCCTTATTACTCCTTTGGGTGATCCTATACCACAGGCTTTTCGCCTGGGCTTCCCTTGCATGAACAACATTACAGAATATGAGGCACTCATTGTAGGGATGAAGCTAGCCATCAAGTGGAATGTTCATCATGTTAAGGTTGTAGGTGATTCGCAGTTAATCATCAAACAGGTTAATGATGAATATAAGGTTAAGGATGACAAGCTCATACCTTACAAAAAGTTAGTGGAAACTCTAAAGGAGTATTTTGTGCACATTACCTTTGAGCAAATCCCAAGAGCGCAGAACAGATCAGCGGATGCCATGGTAACTGGTGGGATCTATGCTTCGTATTCTGCTAGGGAACAATGATATGCCATTCTTCGTAGAAAATCTATGCCAGCCCGCGTATGACATGCCAGAATCTTTCCTGGCTTGTGAGGTTGTTGGTCCCCATTCCCCATGGTATGAACCCATCTTCACCTATCTTAAGGACAACACATTCCCTCCCGATATCTCCCATTCTGAAAAGCAAAGCCTGATTCTCCAGATAGCCCGTTACACCCTTTTAGGAGGTACACTTTATCATCATGGCTATGATGGGAATCTATTACGTTGTCTGGATGTGACGGAGTCAATCCAGACAATCAAAGAAGTGCACGAAGGGGTATGCAGAGCACATACAAATGGAATGGTCTTGGCTAAGAAACTGTTGAGAGTAGGTTACTATTGGCCTACCATGGAAACTGATTGTTGCAATTATGTTAGAAAATGTGTACTTTGCCAAAAGTATGGAAATTTCATCCATGCTCCATCGCAACCATTGCAACCTATCACTACCCCATGGCCATTCTCCAAGTGGGGACTTGATCTAATAGGAAAACTTACTCCTACCTCATCTGATGGTCATACACATATCATCACAGCCACATAATATTTTACAAAATGGGTAGAGGCTGTCCCTTTAACCTATGTCATAGGAGCACATATTTCTAAATTCATCATGAATCACATTATTTACCGATATGGTATTCTTGCAACCATTGTTACAGATAATGGGAAGTCATTTAAGAACAAAACTGTGAAAGGTCTTTGCCAATGGTTCCAAATCAGATTAAAATGGTCCACACCATATTACCCTCAGGGTAATGGACAAGCTGAGGCAACAAACAAGACTTTGGTAAGGATTATGGAGAAGATGGTCAGCAAGACAGGTCGAAACTGGCACCTGTAAATCCATCTAGCCCTTTGGGCTTACCGAACATCCATTCACACTCCTACGGGTGCAACACCATATTCCCTAGTGTTCGGGATAGAATCTATCATCCCTTTAGAGATCGAACTTCCATCCCTGAGAATTTCTCTTCAGGATTATCTGGATAAGGATGAAGATTATCGAGTGGCAAGACTGGCTGAGTTAGAGCTCCTGGATGAGAGGTGCATTCGCGCTCTTAATCACCTGAAAGTATATCAACATAGAGTCTCTAGAAACTACAACAAGAGAATCATCCCTCGTCAGTTTGAGGTTGGTGATTTAGTTATGAAGGAGAACCAGTTCAACACCAGAGCAGAGTGAGAAAAGAAAGGGAAGTTCGAACCACATTGGTTAGGACCCTATGTCATAGTTTCCAAGTACGGCACAGGGGCATACAAACTGGCTCACCCCAATGGTGATGAGCTCCGGGAGCCCATGAACGCCATGCATCTTAAGAGGTTCTATGCTTGAACATGGCACAAGGAAGTTAAAAATTACAAAAAAATCAAAAAGTCAGAAAAAGAAAAGAGAAAACAGGTCATCCACTAGTGAAAACCATGCAATTGTGGCACTTTGGACAAGTCCTTGGGTGAAAACTGGTTTCTGGTGCCTCAGGAGGATTCGTTGTTCACAAGCATTCTGTATTAGGAGGGTAGTTGTCTTTGGCCTAGACCTGGTTCTACCTTCGAGATTCCTTGTGCACACCATCCTGTCCAGCCTTGATCTGGCTTTGCCTTCTTCTATTCATCTGTGAGGGGCATGGTCTTTCATTATTTCCATCTTACGCTGGGGGCAACTCAACAACTTCACCTTCCTGTTCATAAAATGCATGGCTTCTGCCCTTGTATATTCCCCATCTAACGCTGGGGGCATCCACGCTTTCTTGGTTACCTGCACATAGCTTTGGAAAACCATTAGAAAAACCAATAGAAAATTGTTTAAAAAACACAAAAACAATAGAAAATTGTTTTTCAAAAACAGTAGAAAAACAAAAACCAAAAACAATAGAAAATTGTTTCACAAAAACCTAAACAATAGAAAATTGGTGCATGAAAACATATCTTACAAAAAACATTTGCTTGCATTGTCTTGTTTCCTTGCTTTGCTTGTTGCTTGTATAGTGTTTTGCATTCTTGCTTTTTGGGTTGTTTGTTGCTTGGGCGTACTTTGTTAGGATTCATCTTTTCTTGCTTAGATTAGATTTATTCTTGCTTGTGCATATTGCGGTATGTTTTTTGCATGCTCAGTAAAATCTTGGGAGATCATGATGTAATGTGTTAATTCATTATGTTCTTTCTTAAGCATTTGGTTGTGTTTGTTACTTGTTAATAAAGCATGGTGAATCATGGTATATTGCATTAATTCCTGGTGTTCTTTGTTAGCATTTGGTTGTGTTTATTGCATGTGCTCTATTTTGTTATCATTCACATCACATTACCATCATTATCATCACATCTAACATCATCTATACATCATATATAAACAAAAATGCTAAGTTTTACATCATGCATGTATGCTAAGCTAATCATCACATATCGTATCATCAATGGGGGCAAGAGGGGTTGTGCATGATCAAAAATCTATCCCCCCCGCACCAATATCATCATATCATCTTGTCCATATACATCAAAGTAACACATGAGAAATACATTTGATATCATCTACAGATCTATCATCTAACACCCACAACACATGTATACATCAAACATCAAAACAGATACATACAATGTATGAAATCAGATAACATCATCACATCGTCCATGAGTGCTGAATCAAAAAACATAGCACATAAGGAGAATAACATATAGTAATTTCTGAAAAGGGGTATTTTACATCATAGAATTATTCCCACTTATGTATCACATAAATCAGGACACAAAAACAATCAGTGCTAAATCAAAACACGCAGCATGCAATGTGAATCAATGTATGCCCACTCGTGTCACAACGCATCCATAAGTGCTGAATTAAACAAACGCAACATGCAATGAGAATCAACATATAGTAATTTCTGAAAAGGGGTATTTCACATCATAGAATTATGCCCACTCGTGTCACATGCATCAGAGTACAACAACAATAAAATACATCATCTCATAACCATGTGTATCTGAGCCAAAACAAAGTAATCCTCATATATATATATATACATGTGTGTCAAATATACATCTATATCAAAAATGGATACAAATCTGTGCTCTATATCAAAAATGCCTTCAACTGAGGCGTACAAAGATGATACATCAACAATGTCTGTGTACATACATACAATGTCCAGATAGGTACTCAATACAATACATCATCGATACACAATGCCATAAAAAAGGGGCATGTATCTGAAAGAATCAAGCCTTCATCATGAGGCATCATCAAAAATACATGTATAACATAACTGTACATCAAAATCAGCCTTCATAAGAGGCATACATATCAAAGAATCTATACACCAAAAATGTGGCTCTCAACCATAGCTCTCGCCCTCGTCGGGGCTCCCAGATCTGTCCTCTGGACGTCAGAACACTGGAGGCTGGGATGGCGCTGGTCTCACCGGCTGCTCTGGTAGAGGCTATCTAACTGATCTGGTGGAATGGCTGGATCTCCGTGATCAAGAGCCTGATGCACTCGACCCTGATAGCTGTGGCAGTGCCACTCGCTGCTCTGGCAGAACCACTCTGTAATATGCAGTCCTGTAAAAGAGGGCCTCACCACCAAGCCTGGTGGCATCACGTATCAGATCCGCATCTCCAGAGGTGAGCACTACCTAAAGGGTAGTATCTCGCTCACCTGTAACTCAGCCCAGGTCTTCCTTGGCCTGTCTAGAGGCAGCAGCCTCTCGATCTCTCTCTGTGGTCATCACCTGCAGCTCGGTGTGGGCCTGGTCCCTCTGTGCTAATAATGCCTGTGATCGTGCATACACATGATCTCTCTGTGCCAATGACCATGCACACCTGTGACTGGGACTGATGAAGGAGGCTCAATATCTGTGCCCCCTGTGCTGCTGTCTCTCGGATCTGGCTCCGCCATGCTACTCTGTCATCTCCTGGGCTAGCCTGGGCCTGAGCCTGATCCCACTCTGATAGTAAAGTCACAATGTGAGCTCGGGCCTCATCACGCTCTGCTACAGCTGTCACGCACCAGCCTCGAGCCTCGTCTCTCTCCACTCTGGCTGTGTCTCTCTCAGCTATGAGCTGTTGTACCTACACCTGTACTGTGGCTATCTGTGCCACTGGCTGGGAGGCTGTGTGTGCCTCAGGGGCTGGTCCCTGAGGTGCTCTAGAAGACTATCCCTGCTCAAAAACCCTACCTCTGGGTGGCTACATGGCTACCTGTACTGGGCCCTGTGGCCTCGGTCCCTGTGCCTATGGGGCACCCTGTCCATCATGTGGGATACCATCAAAGGGATCCTCTGGGTCTGGCCCCAGTGCCACTGCTCTAGCCCTATGCTCTGCCCCATGCCATACCTCTATGGGCGGGTGAATGCCTGCTACCCAAGCTGCCTCTAGAATAGTGAGACACCGGGGTAATATTGTCGCATACCATGCTGCATAATCAGTTGTGGTCCCCTGGGTCTCTCACCTGTCGTAATGGGTCCCATACCTGGGGGACCACCTATGTGAAACTAGCCCTAGCTCGGGCCACTGGTATACGAGGCCCCATGGTCTGCCTCTCTGAGTCCCTGCGAGCATGCCAGATATCTGGCTGGGGGACCCCCTGTACTCTGCCAAGCTGCCATTGGCACCTGTCTACATGATACAACTCCATGATATAGCTGCGGCTGCCAATAAGAAAGTGCTCCACCAAGCACACGCTGAGCTCTGTGGCATCCTCTGGCCACTGGAAGTGCCTGTATGGATGCCAAATGACGTCTATCACTACTAGCTCATCGAACTCCCACCTATATCTGAATAGGCTGCCAAGATGGCCATGTACATCTCCGCCAGTTGCTACCCAAGCCATGTATGATGGCTCCTCGGGATCTCAAACTCAAAAAGGGCCCACAGGGTGCCTGATAGCAATATGATCCCATGACCATATCTGTAATAATGATGCTAGCCCCATGGTCTTCTGACCGTGGTATGTAATCAGGTACAAATCCTAGTATAAATGGGCCAGTATACACTACCCCCAGCAATATCTCTCACCACTGTAAATGCCATGAACCAATGGTAGTAATCCTCTTGGGAATGAAGTCCCTGTCTTATCAGTGAGTAGGAACCCACTGATAAGAAGCCATGATATAGAGAGGTCCCTGATGCAATGTAGGGTCAGAGATGCACTCATGTAAAGCTATAGTCATCCCGTCATGTGGGATATCGTCAACACCAAATAGGCACTGCAGGCTACTCTAATCAACCCTGCATCGAAACTGTACTCGATCAATGTGCCCATCATGGGCACGCAAAGGATCTGCCAAACATCCTCAATAGTCACTATCATCTCCCCTGTGGGCAGTCTGAAACACTGACTCTCGCTATGCCATCGCTCGCTAGCGCAGTCAAGAGGCCGTGATCTAGTACAATAGAGGGCATCCGAGCCATGGGGCCTAGCCCCACTGCCTCCAGTAATATCGCCATGGCTCGGCAGTCATGCCGGCGCATACTACCCTCTAACTCAGCAATCTGAGAATGACGCTCCCACGTCTGTAAAACTGGTAGTCGTCTCTACAAAATAACATGCAGCTCATCAGTTCCTAGCATTTCTTCTAAAAATCTATCTCATCTTTTAGGGTTAACCCAAAAATCCTAAAAATTCTTCTAAGTGTCATGTTTTTGGACACTTTCCTATCTTTTTCTGCCTATCTAGGGTGCCTGCGTGCCCTTTTGGGCATGTGTGCCATGTTTCTGGCACCTGCGCTTGCTATGCATGTGTCTTCTGGCATGTGCGCCCTCTTTCGGGTGCTTGTGCGCCCTTTTTGGCATGTGTGCCACCAATTTGGTGCCTGCGCTTGGGCATGTGCACCCCATTGTGTGTGTGCCACCTCTCCATGCTTGCACCACACTTTTTGCGTGTGCGCCCCATTTCCTGCGTGTGCGTGCATGCGCACATGTGCTCATGTGTGCATGTGTGTGTGTGTGTGCGTGATTTGTGTCTACGCATGTGCATGTCTATCGACTTGGTGCATGCACCCTCAAAAGGACACCTGCGCCCCCAAAATGGTGCCTGCGTGCCCTATCCCATGCCTGCGCCTACGCACGTAGGTGCGCCTACACGTTTTTCTATGCCTAAAGACCTAATTTAGGGCATTAATGACACAAATTAATGAGCAAGTTTTCGATACTCACAAAGGGGACCATCGTCGTCCGCATGCCGCTTGGTACCCCCGGACTGCATCCGCGCGCCTCAAATGGTCTCGTGTGATCACCATGGTTCTCCTGAGTGTCAGAGCCTCACAGTAAAATTTTCTCAACTGCTCAGTTAAAATGAATTGGTCGTGATGTTTTTACCCCCCCTGGGGGGTATATTAACCTATTTTTCACCGTTCGGAAGGCCGGGAGACCCGTTTCAATCACCGTTTTCTCCTCTGTTCACTGTGGAATAATTATTTTTATTAAATAATTATTTTTCTCTTATTTTTCACTGTATTGGGGCATTTTTGTTGTCTGATACCCCTTTCTTCTCCCTAGGGAAATTTTATTGCTCCCTGGTGATTTTTATTCTTCTTCACACTCTCGTAAATAATTATTTTTCAAATATTTTTATTTTTTCTTAATTTTTCCATTAAACAAGGACATTATTTGTCCTTTGTTTCTCCTTTCTTCCACCTAGGGCACTTTCTGTCGCCCCTAGGCCCTTCACTTTCTTCTTCTACTTTCTTCTACTGTTCACCATGGTTTGGAAAGCAAAAACAATAAAAACAATATATATCTCCAAAATCCAAAAATAGGGCAAAATTTTTCAAAAATCCTAAAAAGTAAAAAAACCCTACAAAAAATGGTAACTTGCTTATTACAGCTGAAACTTGTGTCTTGCACATGGTATTTTCTCCATATCCTGTTGGTTTGTCTCACATCTTCCCTGATTAATACGACTCGCGGATCACCGGATTCACAACCATTCACAAAGCTAGTTGCTTGCTTCATCTGTACTCTGGGGCACTTTTGTTGCCTGGTGTTGTTTCGTTGTGCACAAACACTTTTTCATGGACCCCATGTCCATTGTCATTTCCCCTTGCATGTATCCTTGCTCGGGGCATCATTTTTAACCCTTGTCGTCAATCACGAACTTGTGGATCTCTTCAACACTGATAACAAAACATTTGTACAACTGTCTTGACCATTGTTGGGTTGGATATGTGCATTCGTACTTGTTTTCCCTGTTACATGAGCTTGTTTCCTTCTCGTATTGCATTGCATTATTGTATGTTGCGTGGAGTTGGTACTTTCAGCAATGGACAATTGTTCATAGTATGGCTTTTCATGTCATTCTACCTTTGTCGTATGCTTATATTTTTCATAAGGACCGATGATGTAGTTCCTATGGCAATATGATGACATCAAATTGTTCCAAATAAATAGTGGCTAGAGGCTAAGCTCTTCTCTCCCCTCTTCCATATTTCTTCTACATCACTTCCCTTTCACCCCTAATTTTCTCTCTCATCAGGGCATCCTGCCTCTTCCCCATTCTTCTGCCTATCTCTCATCTTTTTCGATCATCGATCGACTTCTTCCATCACCCCATCGACACTCGAGGGGGCATCTCTCCCTCCTACTAATTTTTCTTCTATCCCTTCAAAATTTTCTTCCATCTACTATCTTTGAAGTGGCGTCACTTACGCCACCCCAAAGAGGGGCAAATGTAGACACCTATAATTACACCTAAGCAATTTAAATACTTAAATTGCGCTAATTATCTCCTTTCCCGCAAATTGATGACATATTGTCAATAACACTCATCTTCTCTTCCATTGTCGTTAATTGATTACATTACGCTAATTAATTAAGTCCCTTATCCAACACATACCCTAATTAATGACCTTTCGTTAATTGACACCTTCTATCTAGTCTAATTAATTATTATTAATTAATTAGCCTCCCTTCTCATTAAATCAATAAATCTCTATTTAATTGGTTTAATCTCCTTCCTAATGGTCTAAATCACACTAAAATCCATCTAAAAGCTTATAAAAGCTTGCACATGTATTTATTAATCATCTTGATTAATTAATGCACCCCCTTTATCCACATGAGCCACTTGAGGACAAACTAAACCCTCCTAAAGCTAACTCAACCCCATCTAAACCCCCCTTATCCATAACTAACTCTACATCTCCATTTAGTCCCACATTCATGAGGATGTGTTGAATCCTTTATCCTTTGGGCTATATAAACAACCCTCCCTCTACTTCTATACCTACACCTAAATCTCTCAAGAGACAAAAGTAAGCACATAGTTTGCATACTAATAGCCTTTTGTCATTCTTGAGCCCTCCATCCTCCATTCTTGAAGAGCTAAGCCTCACACCCAAGCATCCATTGAAGGATCAAAGCAAACAATTATAATTTGATTTCCATTGGACTACTTAGGTCCATTTTAATGTTAAATTAGGCAATTAAGGGGAATAGAGTTCATGCATTTACATTGTGTTTTGATTAGATTCAAAGTTATTAATGTTTAAAGGGTAGGACTTGCTCATTTCTTCATCATGATGGTGTACATTTCCCATTTTTAGCTAGGTTAGGAAGCTATTTCTAGGTGGTAGATTTCTTGCTTTAAGTTGGGTTAAATTTGTAGAAACACTTGCACACACCACCTCATGAGGGGGAGCCTTTCTACCTTTACATATCAGCCAAAGACCATGCTTTAGGAGCCATGCTCGCACATCGTGATGACCTAAGCCGTGAGAAAATCATATATTACATAAGTCACAAACCTCCACGAATATGAAATCCATTATAATGAAGCTGAAAAATTATGTTGTGCTTTATATTTTGTAGCCTCTAAACTACACCATTACCTTCTCAATAAAAAAACATATGTGGTCACCAACTTCAACCCACTCAAAACCATGGATTCAAAACCATATCACAGTGACCGCATAACTCGGTGACTCATGATTATGACCAAGTTTGACCTCGAATTCATATCACAAAAGTCCATTAAGGGCTCAGGACATCATGGACCAGCTTGTTGAAGCACCCATTCTTGATACTCATCTTCCTCTTGAACAATTTCCTGATGAATCTATCAACCCTATCGATGAACATGAATTCAACCTTATCAAAATGGTCCTCTTCTTCGAAGAATCTAAATGCCATTAAGGGGGAGGGAATGGTATCGTCATCATACCTCCATGGGGGATTCCTATTTCACTATCATTTAAAATTAATTTTGAAATGTACTAATAACATGGTAGAATACGAAGCTTTAATTATGGGTCTTACAACTGCTATTCTTTTAGGTTTTCATATCTTTGAAATCTACGGAGACTCATAACTTGTTATCAATCAAATCAAAAGGGAATATTAGTGTAAAAAATGAAATATTAAAAAAATATTAAGCCAATGTTGATTTTCTCCTTGGAGCCTTTGATCATTACACCATTCAAACAATTTCACGATCTTCCAACAAGTTTATAGATACTATGGCCTCTTTAGGAGCACTTATTCCCTTATCAACTAAAGAATCAACCGATAACCCCATAATATTTGTATTCGTTCAAACATTGGATAACTCCTCACATCAAAATCAACTCCTTCCTATCGATACCATAGATAAGCATCCGAATAATTTATGGTATTATCAAATATTTGAATATCTTTTGGAATCTAAAATTCCCTAGGACGTATCACGAAATGCTGAATGATCATTTATTCAACGTGTCACTTGCTATGTCATCATATGTGGTATCTTATATAAATGCAACTTTGATGGCCTCCTATTAATATGTCTTAATTCTCATGCATCTATCAAAGTAATATGAGAAGTCCATGACATCATATGTAGTGGACATTTCAATGGTAACAACATTGCTAAATGTGTCTTACGATTCAGATATTACTGGCCTACTATCAATCAATATTTTTACGTGTTCCTCAAGAAGCGCGTCAAATGTCAACAACATTATGACCTCATCCATGTTCCCAGTCAAGCTTTGCAACCCACTCATGATCTATGGCCTTTCTCATGATGGGGATTAGACCTCATTGACACTATTAATCCCTAAATCATCCCAAAAACATCATTTAATCATCACATCTATTGAATACTTTACACAATGGGTTAAGGCCATCCCCTTAACTTTAACTAAAGTAAATCAAATCGTCAATTTCATCTATCAAAAAATCATATGTCACTTCGGTGTTCCTCACAAACTTGTTATAGATAATAGAAAGTCCTTCAAAAATAATGATGTTAGGAAACTCTGTGACACCTTCAATATCAAACTTATTTTTTCATCACCATACTATCCCGAAGAAAATGGATAGGCTAGATCCTATAACAAGACAATTACTAAGATCCTCTTGAAAACAATAGACAACACAGGTAGGAATTGGCATCTCCAAATCCTGTTTCCTCTCTGGGATTATCGAACTAGTATCTGCACCCCTACAGGTGCTACAACCCTTTTCACTAGTCTAAGGCTCCAAGGCGGCCCTACCCCTTGAAGTTAAAATTCCATCACTCGGTGTATCGCTCAAAGACTTTATCCCCGAAGAAGGAATTTCGACAAGACCATTTCGCATAGTTAGAATTATTAGATGAAAAACAGTTAACAACCCTTGAACACCATCAAGTCTATCAAGAACACATCAAATGCACATACAATAAACATGTAAAAGAACATGACTTCAAAATTGGTGATCTTGTTCTCAAATAAAATCAAAATTTCACTACTTTAGAATGGAGTAAATGTGGAAAGTTTTCCCCTAACTGGATCGGTCCATACATCAACACTCACCAGTATGGGTTGGGAGTGTATCGCTTAGCCTCCCTTGATGGTGAACCTGAAAAGGATCCTTTGTATGCCTTGCACTTAAGGACTTTCTACTGTTAACCTTTGACCATCATGACTATAGTTTCATCTAAGATCTCTTACCTCACCATCAACTATGAATTTTATCATCGTAATGATTTGAAAGTATGTGGTCTCCCATCACATCCTTAAAAAACTTAAAGATACAAATCTATTCATCACATATTTCACATGGATAAGTTCCTCCTTAGTAAGATCGTTGTAATCATTACATACACCTACCTTGTACCAACTGAAAGCATGTCATGGGGCACATATGTGTAGGTAATATACACATCTCTTTCCCCTCCTCGAAAAAAGTCTATTAGGGTCTTGCCCTCAACTAAAATTAAAAGTAAAAATATCTATGGATATGTATTATAAAAATCAAAATAATAGATTGATCCCTCTAAGGAAAGCTATTTCAAAATATCAAAATCATATTGTCAAAAATAAAAAGTATATTGATCCCTTGAAGGATAGATACCAGTCAAAATATAGACTGATCCCTCGAAGGACGACTATTTCTCAAAAGTCAAAAGTCAAAATTGTAGACCACTCCCTCGAAGGATGGTTACCCATGTAAAAAGGATTCCCACATCAACCAACCTTCAAAAAGTTCAAATATTAAAAACTTCCTAAGAAATCTTCCCACAGTCGATCAACTTTCCCAAGTCAAAACAAACTTTCCGTATCGATCAAGTTTGTATCAAAAATCAAAATACCTATACCTAGGGAACTTCTCTAAGAAAATTGTTAAAAAGGAGAACCCTCTTTCCTACATTATCTACATATGTCAAACCATTTTCATATCCTAGGAAGCTATTTATCTCATTACTATCATCTCTAGTAGTCTAAGATCCTACATGTTTCAATACCCAATGATAGTCTCGTGTTAACATTGTTCAAAGGCTAAAAGCGCAAGGTGCTTTTCACATTTCTATACCCATCACGTATGTATCAAATAAAACATATCAAAAAAATCATTCCATTTTTTACACCTATATCTACCAAGCTAGAATACATTTTGATAAAATTTTGGATCACATTTACGTCACATCAATCATTATACATCACTATCTATATCATATTAAAAACTTAAATCGTATAAATCATAAATTTTCAAACTCCCATAAACATCAATTAAAAAACAATAGGGAAACATCTAAACACATGTCGTTAACCATAATCAAATGTATAAATCATAATCCAAATCACATAATCATGACACACACATATGATACAAATCTCAAGTACATTATCAAAGGAGTTCCCCACTCTTTATATCACAAAATATATATCAAAGGCTACATAAACAGAGTCGTATACATATCAAGACATAATCCATATCATACGAACTATCCAATAAAATGAATATCACTAAGAAAACCACTAACACGAGCATCACTCCCATCACCCTCCTATATAACTCCATCACCACCGTCTCCTCTAATAGCCCCTCGAGGTGGCTAACCCACACTCACCACAATAGCATTAAGAGTTTCCCCCTATCGTGATAAATGATCAGCATATAGAATCACATTGGGAAAATGTCGTATCACCATATCCTTATAGTAAGCTATAACTTTTCCCTGCAAAGATTGATAATGAGTCCTAACTAATCATGCCTAGGACACCTATTTGACCACTAGCCTATGCATGAGCTGTCAACTCTGCACCCGATATCAAAGTTCATGTAATTCTGAGATCCCTTTATCAGGGACTCTCTGTTACTTTCTATACCTATCTCGATCAGTTCATGGCTTGTGCCAACTATGCACTCTAAGACCATATCCCGCTCAATAATAACAATCATCTCTCTCCCCAATCAAGGTATCTCTCAATCCAACCAAATCATCTCTCTCCCTCTATAAACTATCCCTCTCGGCCTCCACTATGGCCTTCTCAGCCATCAATTGTGTAACTATGGCCTCTAGATCCTCTTCATCACCATCACCCTCCTCATCATCAATAACATCAACAATCTCTTATGCCTCATCTACTCAAGTACACACCCTCTTCCCTCTCCTAAGAAAGCCATGCTCTCTCAAACTCTACATATGCACCAGTCCTTACCACTACCTACAATCGGAATAGTCACTCCTAGAATCATCAATTCAGGTACTGAAATCTCCATGTTCATCTAAAACCCATGGCTCCCCTACTCATAAACTATGATAGGATTCCATCCCTACAACTTCTTTGGGAGGATCATCCATCTCCCTCAATCTTGTCTATAAAGCACTGGAAGTCTCGAGCACATCCTGAATCAAACCAAATTTCCATCTAACACAACTAAATATTAGATGAGCTCCCACTCTCCCCCTTGTATCTCCTCAACACCTAATAATCATGTTATGCAACCAATAAATCTCACGCTCACAACCTGACCACAATAGAAAATCTACATATGGTCATCCACACACACATCTCCAACATGTAATCCTGGTCACAGGAGATATCTGTAATAAGCCATCCTTCCGTCTTCCCCCTTGACCTGACCCACATCTCCTTGCACTACCTCATAAATCCAACTATATCTCCCAATCAAATCTATACCTCCCCATGGAAAACCATGTGGATGAGCTATAGCTAATGTGCCTCAAATGGTCAAGACTGTAGACAAAAATACCACATACCTATACCAAATCTCTTGTGGACTCTCCAAGTCCACAACTCCATGTATGGTCTGTGCTAGTAATGTAGTAACCCAAGAAAACACAATATGGATGCTCCATAATCTCTAACAACCACCCCTGTCATCATCCATGGGAATCGTCCCTCATCCAAAATAAGGAAAATCAAAACATGAAATAACCATCATCAACATTAGTCATTCGTGTGCATCCCTCCCTGTGTGTGCAGAATATAGAGACCAATAATAAAATCCCCCTAGAATTATATCCGCACATCATTTGCATCATCTCCATATAATATCCTCATCATATCCTCCCTCTCTAGTCTCATCAATATGATAGATACCCTCTCCACCATGGACCGACAAATCTAGTAATTCTAGTGTAGCATCCTCCACAGTGATGGTAATCTCCCCTGTCGGTAACTCGAAACATACAGGTGGTTGGATACCATATTTCCATCAAATCTAACAATAACCCTTGACCTGTGTGAATGACACCTATAGTCATCGCATCCTTATAAACCCCATGTTGCCTTCACACATGACTCCATTCATCCTCTGTCATATCATCTCGTACATCCTCTAGTAAGTATCACTGAAATCCTATCTCAAATATTCAACTTCACCATCCACCTGCAACCATCATAAACATACCACAACCACAAATTATGATCCATCGTTATTGTAAAAAATCATCAAAAAATTTATCAAATACATGGGTCAGCTAACTAATCAAACCTAGTCGTAGTAAACTCAGAAAAATCACCAACGATCCATACTGAACCGCTGGTGATCTGACCTGAATCACTGACAATGTTTTTGGTGATTTTAAAATCAAGCCCTTCTGTACATATGAAAATGGAAAATAACAATCAAAAATAGCTAAAAATAAACCAAATCAACAAGCTTAGGCACTCATCTCTTCTTGTGTGGGATTCCTCTGCCTTGTCATTGACACCATTGCTCCAAACTCATGGGTTTGTCCTCGCTCAAGCTCTCCCAATCGTAATGACAAGTCGTACAAAAATTCACTGTCCACCACTGACCTAGGGATTTTATAGCCTCCCCCAAACTTTTAAAGAAATTTTTGACGATTCCTTGAATCACTAGTGATTTATCCTAATTACCAGTGATTGCTACAAATCACTAGTGATTTATCTCATTTATAGTCTAAAATAAAATATTTTCCACAAACACATAACTTTATCACATTTGTTAAAAAAAATGTCCCATTTCAAGGACCCCAATCCTTCAAGTAATTAAAAAATCAAAAAATCAAATCACTTTCAGGATATGTCATATGTCTATGGGATATGAGCCCTTTGTCCCACCATCAATTGACTTTCCCTATCCTTACAACCTACTTTTATGAATCATATGTCCATAGGCAACGAACACTTTGGTTCCTCCTATCACTTGATTCCACGGTAGCAATTATTATTTTGATACACTGTCTTGGCGGTAGTTACAACAAATTAAACATGTCTCAAACCTATCCAATCAAATAAACTTTCGTCAAACTGGTGTTCCTTACATTGCGCTATAGCATCCCCATTTTGAGGGGGGATCACCCATACAAATCAAATTTATCATCATTTTTGTCTAGCACTTTGCCTACACCAAACCACTCGACAAAAATGGGAAAATGTAGACACTCAAAATTCGCACCACTCAATTTCCTTCATCATTTACACTATCTTCACAACTATATTAATCAAGATCATTACTTAATTCATACGCCCCCTATCCTAAGTCTAAAACCCCCACCATGTTTACTCCATGTAAATATTCTTCACAAGTGTAAAATCTCATCTTTTCCTCTCCTAAAACCTCCCAAAACCACTTAGAAAACAAAAAAACAAAAAAGAAAAAACTAAATCAAAAAAATCCTATAACCATCTTAACCTCTTTATCTCATCCTCAAACATCCCCTTAACCATTTACTTGCATATTTAATTAAACATCCATGATTAGATGTGGTTTTAACCACTCTTGCAGTTGTTTCCATGCAAAAATGTGATCGTCGATGATTTTGTTGAATCGCCAACGATTATAAATAACACTTTGGTGCTCTCCCTTAGGGATTCTTCAATCACGAATCTCCTACCTTCTTGTTTCTCTTGCACTTCATTTTTTGACATGACAACATCCAGGACATCACCAAGCATTATCAGGCATCAACAATAATCATTTTCAAGAATTTTTTGGTGATCATTTTCTTCAGTCAGACTTCAAGCAACATTCTAGCACAACTTATCCACTCAGATCTTTCCTATCAAATATTTGAGGCATCATTTAGCTCCAAATTCATTTCAAAGGTATTCCTTAATCTCTTTGTCTTTTTCAAGTCATATCAAACTCTTAAATCAATTAAAATATAATTTTAGATCTTTAAACTCTCATTTTTGTCTAAACTGTCATAAATCATAGCAATCGCCAGCGATTCACCCTAATCGCCAGTGATTGGCCTAAATCACCAGTGGTTCCTATCAAAATTTATCTTTTTATCAGTTTATCAGCTCTTTATCACATTTTATCAAATCCTCTGCATTTAACATTGTTGTTTACAAGTATGGCTCTCTATTAGATGGAATTTCCTGGTTGTTCTCATATGATTACCAACATTTACAACCTTCTAATAGTTCGATATCTATTATTTTGGGAACAATACATTATTTTACAGGAATTCACCCTATATGTAATCCATTTTGGTTACATCAATCAAGACGTTGAAGATAAATTTGAATTCCTTTACAAAATCGAGCAAGAAACTGACAAATTATGGTATGACAACTTTGAACTTGTCTAGATTTCATCTACCCTTGCTTGGGCCACTTTCGAATCTATTCAAGACTTCCCTATTCATCTTGAGTTCTAGAGCCATTATCTCATATTTGCTTATCATTTATTTATCACATATCCTTATCGTTGTTTTATCAATATACTTAATTGTTATAAAATGAGCTAACACCCTCCAAGGAAGTCCCTTTGGATTTTGGGAAATCAGCCATTTGCTCATCTATCCATTTGTCTAATACTTTTCGTTTAGTGTTTGTGAGCGCAGGCTTCTTCGTAGGACAGGAGGACTTGTACATTCATTTAGACATGACAACTTCAATCAACATCAACTTCAACACACATCATTGCGGGGTATCGGTAAACCTCACGGTATTCCGAGGTTGGTTTTGTTTTTATTGTTTCAGTTCATTTATTTAGGTAGAAAGGTAAAAAACATCTATGAATAGAATCACTACACATTCTACTGAATACATCCTTAGACTATTTATAAACTCCTTCCTATTTCATATATGATTATATGTTTATCCTAGATAGGTTCATATGAATAGGATAGGTTCATATTATTAATGTTTCCTTGAGTAGATGAACTTGTCCCTTGTACTTATAATGGTCATATTTGTGAATGCACAAGTGACCTTGGTTGACATAGGGTTGGGTTGAGTAGGAAATCATTTGAACAAGTCATCTATATAAATATATACACCCTTATTCATTAGTGGAATATAAGATCCCACATCAAAAGGAACACTCTAGGAAGGGTCATTAAGAAAATCATTGAAGGACTATTCTCTTTGAGCACCCCACAAAAAAATACTCAAATTTGAATACATCTCTATTGTTTCCCTAGATCACAATTTCATGCACTACAATCATGTGAATTGTTTGTTTCCAAGTGTTATGGTAAAAAATTGAGGGCTACATATTATTTACTTTTTTCAATAACCACCTCATCATTAGATTGGGAAAACTATGTGTGGATTGATACCTCTTCATAGTATTTGTATGTAGTGCACCAGTCATGACATAATTGGAGTGGGGTGATGTCGGTCCAACTCAAATCAAACTAACCCCTGCGTAAGTCCAAACAAAGAGAAGACATATATAGGGTACAAAAGTGTCATCACAAAGATCCATATACATATTTTGATTTAAAAATAGACATGTGAAGTAGGTACTAGGTCCAAACTGCACGTCAAAATGTCTTATGACACATTTAAAGATCCCCAAACAAGTTCAACGATGGACTTTTCCATTTCTAAAGGAACCTATATTACTGTCAGTTATAGATCCCCAAATTTTATATACAACTTGAGGACACTATGTAAAACTCCATCAACTAGTTTAGTTCATTGTCACATAGCCTGACCGTGAATAACAATGAATTCTTTCTAAAACATAATCCTAATTATAGAACTTCACTCTTATATTTTTGGATATTGTGTGATCTAATATCCTTACAGAATTTAGGACTACGTGATTTGTATCTTGTTGTTTTAAATGATAGTGTATATTCAATAAGGTCCAAATATAAAAGTAAACCCCATTTTTATAATACACCATGTTCATCACCAAGGAAGAAAACAAAACATACACACTAGACCGTAATGATGTAAGAATAAACATGCACAACTTAATCATACTTTCAATCTAGTGTGCCAATATCGACTGTCAGCCAATTATATAAAGTCATGTTGTGTTGAATTATATAAAGACGTATGCATCAAAGGCATAAAATATTATAAACCTATGAGCATTTGTTGAAAAAAATATCAAATATATTTAAATTACAATCCATGCAAAGGTTTCATATAGTAATTTCCTAGTAAAAACTATTGTTTATAATGATATTTATACACAATAGATATGCCACACATTGTTAAAATCCCTTTGTAAGTATGTAGCCGCACATTTGTTACCCTTTTTTAGGGTAAGAAAGTATTTAAGTGCATGACGGAAAACATAATAGAGACATTCCAAATACCTAGATCCATATATACATATATGAAACAAACATATTTTTATAAACAATTCCCCTCATTAAGGACATAAGAAGATGGTCTTTCAATAGTCAAAGAAAAGGAGAATGGTAAAGAGAAATGAAGGCTCATGAAATCATTTGTATCATCTCGTGTTTCTTTTTTATAGCTACTATTGAATCAATTTCATATGAAGTATTTTTTGGTCATGTATTTTACATTACAAACCATTCTAACACATATACATGGAAATTGATGTAAATAATAAATTGGTGTGCACTGGGAATAAATAAAAAAATCTACTATAGATGGCATATAGAGAGAATGAATGCATATGATAAAAGCGTTGTTGAAACAAATAGTAGGGACAACGAAACACAAGAATAATTCCAATTGGAAATGGAACTACGAGAATTGAAACTATTGTCTCCCATGTATCTACAAAGCAAAAGAATAATGAATACCGTAGATATGTTAGGATTATGTGACTTTGACAACACCCATGATTGGGTACAATAAGAGGTGTCATTCAACTTCCACAATAAATCAATGCTTTAGTCTGAAAACCAAAAAGTGTCCTATAGAATTATTTTTGTACATGCTAGGAAAAAAAGACAACTCTCACCATTAAAAATGATTATTCAAGGTACAAGTGATACAAGATACTCATACTTGATTGGTTTTATCAAGCACAAATTATAAAAAATCACAAGTACAGGTAAGTCTCCCTTCTTTCTCCTCACTCCAAAAAGTGTATCACGTTATTCAACATAAACACATTAGCTCTACATTCTGACATTCAAATTACTAAATAGGAAATAAAGGACCTTGAGGAACAAGCACTAACAATTTTTCAAGAAAAGATCAGGCAAATAGAATATGTTCTCATGAATGAGATAAGGTTCATAGGCCTAGAAATGATAAGCAATATAAATTCAAAGTTGTGTGAGGTCTTCACTTAGCAGAACAACAAATATTTTAAAGGTTTCTCAATTATACTAGTATGAAAATCAAGGAAACTCTCCCTAGTTAAGGACATATTAATTTATGTAAGAAAGTCAATTGGCCACAGGGCATGAGAAAAATTTGACACATTTAAATAATTCCAGACACCAATTTTTTTCAGTAGATATGGAGCACACAATAATTACAATTCGGAAATTTATTGACCAACATTGGAAATAAATAACCAACGATAGAGGACTAGAACCTTCCCATGTCAATAATAGACTTAATCATATCTCTAGAAGAACTAACAACCTTTAAAGGCTTAAAATTTTTTTTGCAATAAATAATTTAACAACATTTCATAATAAGAAAATGATGATATCATTACAAATTCCAACTGTTTTAAGCAAAGTAGAACAACTTTGAGAACATGTCTTACCAAGCCTCAATGATACGAAACTAGACGCAATCATGATTTTGTGCAAAGGACAATAAGCTATGTTGACATCTAATTTATGGGTGAAAACAAAGTTAGTTAATGGACTGCTTAGAAATATTGTTCACACAATGTCTACAACCCAAAATCAAAACCCCTTGACTTGTTAAATTTTTTAGTTGTTGAATTGAAAAAATATTCTGGACCACCACGGGACATCGCAAACCCCACATATGTGTCAATTCTTCATGTAGTACAATGAAATCATTGACAAATTCCTCTTAAAATGGCATGGGCATTTGCAATACATAAATAGTAGGGTATGCCACTAAATAAGGGAACAATAGATATTGACAAGGATTATCATTCATCATAGCCATAAGAGTCTGAGTGTTGTTAGAATTTCATGTCTTGTCTAAATTTACATTTTGAACATTATGCAGGAATGAAGGATACTAAATATGTAAATGCTAGAATAATAGAGGAGACGAGACTTACTTTCAAACAACTTGCTCTTGATTTCCAAAATCCAAAATATAAACATAATTCCAATCTATATTGTTGTTGACATTCTCGTCATATAAGTTCTTCTCAACACATCAATCTTTAATCATCTTCATTGCAGTTCATAAAATATTAAATTACATCAGCAAACATATTACACAAAAAATATCACATCATAATGATCAAAATGACACGTCTACGCCAAGCAAGCTTAAACCTCTATTTGAGAAAGGTTATACTAAGTCAAACTTTTGTAAGTATCTTACTAAAGACTTTGATTTATTGTTTTTATATAGACTTACTTTCACAAATTAATTGACTCGAGATCAAATTAATTTTAAATTTACATCCCTTCAAGCACAATTTATAGTTGATGTATCATTACTAATTACTTGTTAAATCCATAGGGATTTTGTAATGGCAACAAGGGGTGAGATCTAATGGTGTGATTGTGAAAAAAAAATAGATTAAAATTGACATCCATTTGATGGTTACATAGTTTTTGTGAATTATTTTGAGAAGTTCATAAAAAATAGTAATATCTTGAATATATGGTAGAGTTTCAGAACTTTTTTTTTTTTTCTGGAAAGCTTTCTTTATTGCTAATAAAAAATATGAAAAAAATATAATAATTTTTTAATGAATACAATATATATGATAAAAATCTTAAAATTGATATCTATTGACATTTTACAAGTATATATCTTTAAAATATTTATATTAATGCCCACTATTTTATAAGTAAAGACACTCTAACACCAATTTTCTTATTTTTATATTATAAAAGTCCATCATTGAAATCAATGTGAATCTAGAATAATCTAAATAAGAAGAAAACATGTTTCTTAAGAAACAACATAAAAGTTCAACCGCTTTGACCATGGAAAAGATCAATTTCCATTCCAATTTTAATTATTAAATACATACATTTTATGACAAATGAAGATAATGAAAAATGTAGATGAACAAAGGACTTATCTTTAAATATATATTTTAGTATTTGGATATGTTTCTTGAGTGGATTTTGAATTTGCTTTTGTCATCCTAATTAATCTTTTTAAATCTTAAAAGATGGTAATTTACAATTATAATCCTTAATATATTATAATTTTTATATCTATAAAAACTGACATTACAATAAAAATATTTTCTTACTACCATAAAATTGACTGATCCTCAAATATTTTTTTTATTTTAAACAAATAAATAAAATAATATTCATGTAAAGACTAAATCACGTATTTTTTTAAAAAACAAATAATAATAAACATTCTCATCTAAATAAACAGTAGTTCTTCCAGATAAGGTGTTTGCGTTTGTAGATTTGTAAAGAGGCTTTTCCCAGTCTATATATATATAAATAAAGGATAATACAAATTCTCAATCAATTAAAATTTGCCGGTGACAGGTCATATCTACGTAGGAGAAGACGGATTAATTCCGACATCCCCATTTCCAAACAAAACAATTATTTGAAATACTTATCCTTATCCAAAAGGAATAGCATCTAATTCTTTCCATTATAAAATTGAAAGAGTGGGTCAACACATATTAATGGAGTCAGTGAATTAGGTGTGGAAGAGTATTCTGGTTTCCTCAATCAAACCCATAACAGCACGTGGTATTCTGTTGTCATCCCATATTTTTGTTAAATCCGATTAAACAATAATACTCTGGTTGTTTTATAGTTAATGAGATTTGTTAAAATTAAGTTAAATGTTTAGGATTTGAAGATGGCACGAGTTTAATTAGTTGTGGAAGATTCATGCACATGCAATTTCCATGGATTCTTTTTCATAGAATGCATGTGGATCATGGTTTTAGAAAATTATTTGATAGAGGGTTGTTTGTTTGGAATTGGAATGCTCTTATGGATTAATGTTTGACTTCTTGGGTTGAGATTTTTTATTGATCGGTCAAAAATGACAACATATCCGATCTTTTAAATAATTGTATTTAGGAGTAGTTAAAAGCCTCTATGTCTCGACTCCTTGAGGAAGTTAAAAAGTATCTTATTTTTTTTACTACAAACACTTGATGTTAATGGTGGAAATTGAAGATAGCAATTGCCATGTAAAGATAATAGAAGCCATTTTGGATTCAAAAGTTTTCAAGAAGACTAAAGGTAAAGGTTGTATATGTACTATTTGGTTAAGAGAAAGGCTGATTTTAAGATGTGGAAGACTTGATTTGGGTGAATGTATTTGACATTGAAAAATATAATGAACCCTTATTAACCATTAAGTTTGTTTAAATATATGTTAGCTAATCATAAATATTTCTATCTAATAAGATATTAATATTGCATAACTTTTATTAACCATTAATTGAGTTCTAATATATGCCATCCCAAATATATGTTAGCTCATCACTCTTATTAGTTATTATATAAGTCCAAATAAATGTTAGCTCATCATGATTTCTATACTTTGTCTCAGGGAAATCCATACCCAAAGATCCTTCATTTCCATGGTTGTCACTAAAACCATATTAGAACCATATTCAAGTATATAAAATCTTGAAATAAATGATAAATAGCTATGTTGGCCTCTTATATATATATCAAAGCTAATTACAAAAGAAAGTATCCCAAAAAGAGTTGTGAAGAATGATCAGAAAAGAAGCACACAAGATAATGCAATAATAACATGCACATTTGTAGAGACAACCCACCACATACAAAAAGCAAGATTACATAAAGAACTCTTGTAAGAACAACCAACTAAGAACAAACCCAGACCCAATTACAATATTATCTCATGTATTTCAACAATGCTTGAATTTGTAATTACAATATTGTCACCTTTTCTTTCCTTTGATAGGGTTGGAGCTAAATGATTTGAGATTTTATTTGTTTTAGTTGAAATGTTGCCTCTTTATTCTTTCTTTACAATCCCTGTGTTTGAGATGATAAAGATGCAATTTGGAAAAATATGTTATAGTAAAGCCTTGATATTACAACTACTTAATGAAAATTGTAGCTCAAAAAACACTGCTAAACATCCAACTTTCCATAAATTCCACAATATAACATGTATGATAGAATCAACAATCACATTATTTTCAAGGCCTATTCCAAATAAATTATCTTTCCAGTTCAAATGTTGATAGAATATTGTAGGAAGATCTCTAAAAACAATTGGCCATTGACTCTTAACATAAGTGCAATTCCAAAAAAAATGCATCAAATTTTCATTTCCCTGACAAAAAGGGTATTTGTTAGGCTGGATAGACATATGTTTCAATCTGTCACCAACATGAAGCTTCTAATGTAAAATTTTCCATGTCAATACTTGTGCATCTGAATCAACTTTAGATTTCCAAATTTGAGTACTTAATGACCAAACATGTATTTTTAAGAGTTTGAATATACCAAGACATAGGGAATCCATAATTAATCCGATTCTTTTATAGTTTTAATAGTATTTTTAAATATTTATTTGCTAGTCAGATTTTTCAATATTTTTGGCCACATATTGGGACACACTTATATGTTTTGATGGCCATCTCAAAACATATAAGTGTGTCCCACTTGGTGACCAAAAATATTTTAAAAGTTGGCTAGTAAATAAATATTTAAAAATATTATACGACTTACAAAAATCAAGTAACTTCTGGATTCTCTGCACCTTGGTATATTTAAGCTCTTAAAAAAACTTGTTTGGCCATTTTATATTTGTTTGGTCATGTTTTGGTTATGGGACATATTTTGTTGAAGGTGCAAAAAATGCAATAAAATGGGACACAATTATAGGCTTTGGGAAGACAGACATATATTTACTTCAAGGGAAGGAATGAAAAGGGATGGAAGGACAACTAATGCCAATCTTTGAAAAAGTTACATTGAGTTGGAGTGCACAATTTTATTGTTAACTCAACGAGAAGTAGGGATTCCACAAAAAACACGAACCGATGCAATTTATTGGTAAAGTAAAAATTATCTTTGGTGACTTGCCAAGGAAGCCAATGTAAGGTAGAGAAATTCCATATATCACTAAATTGTCGAATGCCTTTTTTGAACAGATAATAAGATTTCTTGGGAAAATTGATAGCAAGAGGTTGCCCTTGGTACTGTATACATTTGTTCCACCAGATGGAAGAGGATGTAAAACTAAAACCATGTTTTAATGAAGAGTCTTTCCATTTTAAAAGTTGACATACACGCTGCCACACTTTTGAAATGGATTGAATAGGAAATGGGGCTTTAATATGAAAGAAAGGAGCAAGAAGAATCTCATATAACTAGCTCACATTTTTCCATTTTTTAGCTGACGTTGTAATAATTATGTGACACACTTTTTTCCATTTTTAGCTGACATTGTAATAATTCTGTGACACACTAGTATTTTCCATGGTTCATCACATTGGACAACCCTCATGAACTATTTACCAACAAGACAAAAATAATGTGTTTTAGGATCTATAATTCTCAATCCTCCTTTGAACTTGGGTTCGATGCAAAGAGCCCAGACACTAGCTCTAAAACCATCAAACCCATCCATTTTAGTACATAAAAATTGACAGATTAATTTGTTTAAATCTTCATACCCTTCATTGGACGACATCCAACAACAATAATAATACATTTGTGTGGCAATAATAACTTGGATGTTCCAGTGAAAAATAAAGACTTGTTATCTCAATTAAATAATTTATTCCTTAATCTTTTGAGATATCAATTCCACATCTCTAAAAGAGAAACTCCCAAACCAAATATAATACCAAGATATCAAATTATGGCAAGGGCATAAGTGTTCCCATTGTTACAACAGATTGTGATTTATTAACATGATAAGAATCAAACTTGTTGCCACACTAGGATATGTCTCTCTTACCCTTCGGTCAACTCCATGCCTTTGAATACTAAAGCATTTTAGATTGTCTTGATCAAAGGGATTAACATGAAATATTCACAATTTTCTTTCATTCTAGCACTTACAATAAATTAACCTTCTTTAAAAACTACTAGCTTCTATTCTCCTTAATTTCTCTTCCTCCGTGAAACCTAAATGGAATTGCAGAGATGTTCAACAAATATTGTATGTTGCCATACCATGTCCCATCTCCGATGAGATCCTCAGAAGGTGTTGGAGCAATCAAGCTTCAAATTGGCATTTGGGTGGATGACATTTACCTCAGAGATATAAATATTTTCTCCACCACTTTTAATCATGTCCTTAGAATGTCCAAGAAGCCATAATTTTCCCTCTTTATCAATCCACCCTACATCCCCTATATTTAGCCATCCATTTTCACTCAATGATGCTGCGGTGGCTTCCTTTTGGCCCCAATACTTTGGCATCACATGGGGGCCTCTTGTTAATATATTCCCCACATCACATGCCTTGTCCCCATTGATACACTCAGTTCTTGGGTCAATCTGTATTTCCACATGAGGAGCTGGCTTTCCCACATAAACTCCTATCCTTTGATATTGAAAATTATTCTTATTGGGTGGTGTCATGGAAAAATCATAAATGGTGTTACAAGTGTCTTCTTCAATCATTGGATCATGAGCAAGAGTGAAAGTCATTGAAGAGCAAGCCACTGTCATACCTTCAAACATCAATCAAAATTGTGGACCAATGCAATGAACAACATCCATCTCAAAACCGACAATTGTTTTCATTTGTTTGGGTTTAGTAATACTATTGTGCACAATTATAGCTCTGTACCGTTCAAATCATCCAAAGGCATTTACAAAAGGCTTTGCAAACAAAATGGAGCAAGGTGATTTAACTAACATGGCTAGACATGGTTTCATATTGTATAGATTATCAGACAACAAATCAGAAAGTGATATCTTATTAGAATTTCTTTATTGACACATCTATTTGTTACATTTAGGTTCTCCAAGGTTGGTCATACGTGCACATAGACATGACTCTTAACATGTACGATGACATAATGAGAATCACATAAAATCTACATGAGAAATATATAATTGACTTTGGTGTAACAAGTAGTGTTTGTAAATGTTGTCTAAAGAATTGTAAGCCAATTGTTATAAAGAGACTGTATAGTCACTACCCACAAAACTTGCGTGAATTTGAAATTGAGTTGGAAATAGTCCGAAACATGAATCATCATAAACTTGTGAGTCTGCATGGATATTCGCTTTCTCCACAAGGAAATCTGTTGTTTTATGAGATTACGCATAGTTTACAAGAGACGTGGGAAATTACTTTCAAATTTCAAAGAGGGTGTCTGTTAAAGAGTTTGACCAATTGAAAGAGACGGTTCCGTGCTTGCCTGGCTCTGCTGATATCATCCAAACTGAGGTTAGCTGTTCAAACTGTGCAACACATATTCTACGAAAAAGATGACGTGCAAATTATTTATATCCAGTTGCCAATTTCGCCGCCCCGAAAAAGCAAAAAAAAAATAAAAAAATAAAAAAATGACATGAGCGGTTAATTGTTATACACCAATTCCTAAGGATTTGTTTCACACACGGTCGAAAGAAACCTAATGGTTTATTGCATTCCTTTTATAGCAACCAAAAGACCTTGTGGGGATTTAGATATCTGATTCTCTTCAAACCCAATTTATTATATTGCCGAAGGCAGACTATATAGGCTTCAACTTGTAAAAAACATTTAAGTTGAAAACCAATAAAATTATTCCAAGTGTCACTTCTGAGTTTTAACTTAAAGTTTTTTGGAACATAAATATTTATTTCTTTTAAAAAAAGACTTATTCTTATTTTTCCATTGGCCAACAAAAATTTATAGTCTTATTTTGCATTTTACAATTAATTTAAATTAGCATTTTTCCTTGGGACTAATAAATTGATGACACATAACAAATATTTGTTTTTCTATTATTGAAACATTACAAATTTTAATATCCATACATAAATAATTACTGCCAATTCCTAAATCTGTACTATTTGCATTTATAGTTGTCATTACACCTCTCGTGAAATATACTCCTTTTTTGCATTAATTGTTGCATATTACAGTGGCCTTGGTATTTGCAATGTCCAGGTGTGTTCTGGTGGGGATATGTTTGTACAAGCGGATTCCATAGCCGCATCCAAATCATAGAGAAAACCAATTTTAGTCCGTTTCAAAATTGACTCAAGCCTCAGACGGGGAAGAATTAGATCCAGATTCCACAGTGCATTCGTAGAACTAGAGGCACACCGCGGGCTGCTCCGTAGCACGCTATATATACCAGGCGGCTATGTATGTTTTGGGGGCACAATCACGTCATGGACGTGTGTCAAGCTCGAGTCATGTCAGATCACTTTCTTCAAGCCTTGAAGAGCATGTACAGAAAATATGGCTAGTATTGTAGCGTAATGAGGACAGAACAAGACATTCGGCTTTCCGTAGACATGTGCCTAGCACAGACTGGAAAAAAAATTTACAAAGTCCGGGTGGAGTTGATCCTTGAACCTCCACCTGCACATGAAGATCAGGAAGCAAACATTATCATCCATCAGATCTCGTTCTAAGCCCATGAAAAATCAAAGGGTGTCTCGTAATCTGCTCGACAGGCTGAGGGCAACTGCTCTCAAACCCAAAAAATGGTCATGCTAATGTGAATGCAAATGTAGTCGAGAGGAGGGTGAGAGCATTGTAGAGGCTAGTTCCAGGTGGCAGGGACATGAAAAATATGGATATTATTTTCCATGAAATTGTGGATTACATTGTGAACCTGCAAATACAAGTGCATACCATGAAATCTCTCGCATATTTTTTTCTACATCATGCCTTGTGCATGTTGGTGTGCTTGTTGCATCTGATCACCCATTTTTCAAAAAACACCCACACAACAATATGTTTATATATCTGTAAACTTCAAAATCTTGTCCCTGCGCATATATTGTTTTGCTTTTGCTTCACTTGAATACATGGTAGAGCAGTATAAGACGCTCAATTATATATATAAAAAATCAGGCAGGATTGTTACTGCCCTCTTCGATTTTCAAGTCTATCGATGCAAAAAATAATAATCTGTGTCAAAGGTGTATGAATCTTGTCATGACAAGTGCACAGAGCACTAACATCTGTACCGTATTTAGATAAAAGAAAAACAAATATGCATAGACCTTAAAGGTCGTCTCTACATAAACTGCATGCACAACAGATTGTGAACAGTGGACACCTGTTGCTATAACATGTAGACTGCCATACCGATCTGTGCTATCATGCAGTTCAACACTTGGTTTGGCAGTATATGCCATCAATGGCCTTGTTCAACATTATCTCCTTGAAAAGTTACATAATCACCTTGGAGACTTTACTTTTTCACTCACATAAGATTATAAAAAATACTTTTTATGTGGAGGGATCTCTTCATTATGAATATTTCTTCAGTTTCATGTTTATTGATGTGATGTACTAATGTAACAATTTCTTTGCTATCAATAGGTGCTTGTGGGAATTTAAATGCTTTATGCCTTTTCTTCACACTTGAAACATATACCTGGAATCTGTACTCACGACCTCAACCTCAACCATGTTCAAACTCTTCCTTTGAAATTGCCTATACCTCTTTGTGTGTTATCACTACACTATTGATGTTTTTACATCACATTCATGCGTAGATTTTTCCTTTGTTGCTCCTTTGTCCATGACCACGCATGAACTTTACTTTCCCTTATGTTACTCCTTATTGCTTCCATGCTAGTTTTTCCTCTGCCTTTCCTCTGCCTCTAAGGCATATTAGTGTGCTTCCTCAACAAAATCTAATCTAATAATGTCAAACTCATCTAGAAATTCCATGTGTAATCCATTCACATATATTACGAGATATATTTGATGTCATATTCAAATGACCAACTTTGATGGTTAGCTTATAGAATCCCTCTATGTAATCTTTTACACTCAAATCCCTTTGTTGCAAGTTTTGAAGATTATTGAATAAACTCATTTGATAATCCTATGTAATGAACTTAACTTTTAGTTTCAGGAAAAATCTATTCCTAGTCATGATTTTCTATTTTCCCGTATGAAATCTTTTAGTTTGTACATGTTCCCACCATAGAAATAGATTTTATATCAATTTTTTATCGATGAACTTAAATCTTTTGAGATCTTCCACATTTCCATTTAATCAAAATAGTTCTCTAACTTAATGATGTAGTTATTAAGTTACATGCTAAACTATGACTTTGCATTTAAGACTGCACAATGGCCTATTAAATGAATCCTCACGTGTTATCTTACATCAAATCCAATGACTTTGTTGTTTCAATGATATACGCATATTGCTAAGATGAACTTATGCTAGTAAAGCAAGCCTTGGGAAATAATCCTAGTGATACCGTACACAAAATAGTGATTATTTGAAGGACTATTTTTGTTTTCCAAATATACTTTTGCATTTTTCTATTGAAATATATGTTTGCGCTATCTCCTAAAACATGTTCTAGAATTTAGAAGATACCAAAAACCTTGTTAAGTTCCTTTAGACACACTACAACCACAAAAAACTATGAAGTATTACAGACACTTGCACTAGTTCATTAAGAAACTACAAAGACATTACAAAACACATAGGTGCAAAAAAACAATATGATTCTTGCGTGCTTGTAGGCTATAAAAATCACTTACAAAGCTATTGGAATAAAACCAACTTGGAGCAAATTACCAATAAAAGATGAAGTAAAAAAAATAAAAATATGCATTGCTCGACTTTATTTACTTTCTAACCTATTGTATCTTTAGTGATGCAAGATTGGAAGTGAATCTAGATGCTAGATGCATTAATTCGTTACCACATAGAATGACAAGTGTTACAGTCCACACATGTTCCATGTTAGAGTATCTTATTAACATGTCACATGTTGGATCATAATTGACGCTTGGTCAGAAAAGATGAAGTGTTACCACTATTTTTCCATCTAAACCCTAACCATGCAAATGCCTAGAAGTGGATTAGAAATCTTGATCCAAGTGCTAAGATCTCCCATGGGGCGATAAAAAGATATCATAGGGTATAACTTTACAAACATAAATCATAAGCAAGATGACATTTCTAGCCATACAAGCATGGACGTCTCACCTAAAGTGCATTGAGAGCACCAAAACCCCCATTATGTGATAACATGATGATATCATATGCAAAAAGACTTAGATCAAATAAAAAATTCACCACTAAGATGTGATTTAATGCATAAATATCTTGTAGAATGACTACAAACACACCGGATCTACCACAAAATTATTAAATCTAACTAATGATCAACACAACAACAATATGAGCTCTTGAATATTGTAGCAATCACTCATAATTCAAGAAATTCATAGATGATCAAGAATGCTTCCATTATTTTCATCAAAATATTCAAGTACAATACTTGACTATGCACAAAATAATGCAACATTATACAAAAAAACTTGGCTCATGTGCATGTACAAAAGTCTATAGATAATATATTAAAAACAACTTTAAACCTTGGCTGAAAATCTCAAATATTCATAGTATCAGAAAATATAATTAAAACAAATAACATATATCTAGTCTCGACTAGAAAATGAGAATTAACAAGTATTAAAAAGTTCGATAAAGTCCAAAATTCCAAAAAGTATCTAAGGAGAGATCAAGGGAAGTATTTATAGGATTTTGAAAATCTTTTGGGCCAATGATTTTGTTAAAAATATATTCTTAAATGTATTTTGGATAGCTTGGAGGATGTAGAGTTGGCATACACTCTAGGTTATCAATAAGCTTCTCCCTTATGCTTCTTAATAAAGCTATTTCAATCCTTAATTTCATGCCATATGTTAGCTCTATTGCAATTGATGACACTTGTAAACTAGTACATGTTGATATGTGACCTTGTATTCCTTACTCAAGTGCATTATAATACGATAAGTTTTGTGTTATTCCTATACAAAACTGACATTCCTTATATTTGTGTGCATGGACAAGTTGACAAATCTTCGCATCTCATTTTTCATGGCTTGGTTGCTCAAACCTTTGCATCGATTAAAACTTAACCATTTCCCGGGGTCAACATGAATTGACTTTGTAACAATTTCTCTTACAATCATCAACCGCTGTGATTATACATAGATATTCAAGGTCATTTATCATTCACCCACGGGAGAATACACACATAGATAAGATATGAGATAGTTAACATGTCTTGATTATCTAACTTCCAAATGGATGTGTAGCTTTTGATTCTTTCATACAGTCTATATGAATGAATAAGGAAGCATTCCCCTTCTGAGTATAATAATATGTATGTATATTCTCCCACATATACACCTCAGTGTTTCCCCTATTCTACATATTAAATAAAAATTGCATTTCTTACAATAAATCTTGCGAGTGTTTTAAACATATTTAATAGATTAATTCATTTAGTCTTTATTGTATATTTTACAACACCCAATTATATATAAGTGAAACCTTATTATCCACACATGGTGTTGGCCCGTGATGTGGATCAGAGTTACCATACTCTTTTGTAATGTAGAGGGTGGTAGTGTTGTCATCTGCTATACCATCACTATTGTATGGCCCAAATATGTGGTAGATGATCATAAGACTTCTCAAATAAAACCATTCTCTACAATTGAGGAGAAATAGAAAGAGAGTTCCGTACCTGGCTGGCTCTGATGATGTCATCTAAACCGAGGTTTGTTGTTCAAACTGTGAAAAAGATATAGTGGAATATACTTGTAAGATATGACATGCGAACTCCCATCACTAACAGTAACGTTAATATCCAGCCAAATTTGAAAAAGGAAACGGTAGTTGCATGGAAGGTGGTTCAACTCCACAGGTTTCATTTTTGGCAGTTAATAAGGTTTGGGTGGCTACTGGAAATCTGTTACACGTAAAAGCAACAGAGTGTCTCACTGGTTTTGGAATCCAAGTAACGTACAATATTTGGGGAATGGAGTGGCAATCATCATCAGTTTTCTTTAACGCTTTCGTTTACTTGTCTACACGCAACCACAAGCATCTAAGTATTCTCACTCCTCTATGCAATCTTTTTTCTTACACTCAACATCAGTTATTGCTTGGAAGTTTACGCTCACGACGATGGGTTTTCGCTTTGTTACATACTTAGACACCTAATTTTGCTAACCGACTAGTCAATTGCTATGGTGACAAGTGTATTCATATGTTTATTGACTAACCATTGCACCCGAGCGGAATAATGGAGATGTCGATAGGGAGGTGTGAATAAGTAAGTTATACTTGAAACAATGAACGAGTTCAACATTGGAGTGAGGATGAGTTATGATAAGGAAGGGAAGGGATCAAAGGAGGAAAATTTCTTGGGTTTAGGAATCTAGTAGAGCGAACGTAGGTGATCCTCTTTTTTCTTCTGAAAAGTCATATGTGGACCACATTACTTTTTTGTACAATCACGACATCATCTATTTTGTTTTGATCGGTGAAAGAGGGTTGGAGGGTCCCTCACCCTTTTATTAATATCATAAAAAAGTTACAAATATTTCATTGACTATAAATAAGCTGCCTTCATAGCATCCAACTAGGAGTTCAAAGCAACAAATAAAAAATAAGCGACAAAGTTTTAAAACATAGGGTCATGCTACCTAATATCCAAAAAATGCTACTAAAGAATAAGTTATGCCCATACTAAAGACAATCCCATACGTAGCAATAACAACTTGCGCGAAATTTACAACTAAAGATCAACTATACAAATAGTCCAACCTCTTTAGTGCCAACCATCCCACCCAAGACACCACCAATATGAGTGTAAGTTTTGTAGCATTGATAGCCACATCTAATGTTTCTAGCAATATGATCTTACTTCAACCTATAAAAGATCCTTGAGTCATGACCATTTTGTTTGGTTTGCGTTAATATTAGAGGATAGAGGATCAAACCCTGTTCTAACACTCACAAGAATGTCTACAACCCCATTGAATTCATGAATGACATGTTGAAAGGTAATGAAATGGAAGCCTATGACAAGGAGACGAGCCCCAAAGTGTATCTAATTCAATTTCTAATTAGGTGTTTTCCCTTTGAGCATAAATAACCATGATTATAATCAAGGAATATCCTTTTACCCGTATATCCATATACCCCTTTTCCTTAGCCAACTACAACCCTTCCAAAAGTCTTGTAGCTTCTACTTCATTATTCATTACTTATGGGATAAAAAATGAACCTGTCCATAACATTTGAACATTATGGTTATAAAGAATGCATCTCGCACCCTTGATTATAACATTACCTTTGGATACACCATCAAAATTTAGCTTGATCATCCCTCTTTGTGGTGGTTTCCAAATGATCTCGTATCTCTTAATTTTTCCAGAATGAGATACCTTATTCTGTAATGAACTGTCACATGAAAACCTAGACGCATTAATGAATCCACACACCAGGATCATAACATCCCACCATGCTTCCGAATAGCCCAACCTCGAGTTTGGTTTGCACTTGTTGTTGACCAAGTTTCTTTGTTCCTGTTCAGATTAGTGAACTACTAATAAAGGAAACAAGTAACTCCAAAATATGAAGGGTTTATGGTACCTTGGGATGATATGGATGGATATAGGCGCAATATGAACTCCTCCCTATGAGCTAAGTAGCCCACACAACAAAGAAGATTAGGAGGGAAAGTGGAGTAGTAGATATATGGAGGGTTACACGACAAAGACGGTCCTGAGAAGTGTGAGATTCCTAGGATGGATGTTAACCCTCTTGTAAACAAGATAAGATAAAAACTGGATTTGATAAATCTAATGTAGTGTCTATGCAGAATCTAAATCAAAGCATAAATTGAAAGTTGAATCTCAGATGATAAAAGCAAATCTGTTCTAAATACGACAAAATAAACCAAACCTGACAGGGGTCGACGGTGACTAGAGACTATAGGGGGCTAGTCGATGGTGACTGGGGATGGATGAGAAGGAATTGCACCAATAAAAGCCTGCAAGATATTTTGTAGTTGGATCTGAACCTGGAAATAGATTTGGATTGAAGACAAAAGCCTGCAAGAATGACTGAAACAAGAGGAAATAGAAAAGATGCAAGAAAATTAGGAAAGAAGATGGTAAATTATATGAAGACAAACTGTGTCGACGATAACTAGGCTAGATGCGACTAGGGGCTGGTAGAATGGATATGAGAAGGTAGATTAGGCAGCATAACTAGATCTGAAAGTTGAATGAATGAGATCAAACAAGTGATGGAGCAGATGATAGGAAAACATAAATAGAGGGATGTCAACAGTGACCAGAGTGGATCGACGGTGATCGGGACTGAATTAGACTTGGATAGATGAAATGGGAAAAATGACAACCTGCAGATGAAGATGAAGGTGGTTGGATGCAAGAATGAAGCACTAGGAGGATTGCAGAACCTGTAAACACAATGAAGATGTCTACAACAAGATGATGATGATGGATCTAAGCACGTAATGTTAAGAGGACTCCAAAGCTCCCAAAAATGAACACAATATCTCCAAGATGGCTTCTAAATGGCTTGGCAGCTGCAAAAAGAGGCCGCAAGATGAAGGCAAGATCACAAGAGCTTAGAAAATATCAAAATTTCATCCTTGAATAATGAGGGGTGAATGTAGCTTTATAGGGTTGACGACAACCTGGATAAGTCACCGGTGACTATGGAGAGATGTCCATCTGGGCGGTGGAATAATGTCTAACTCAAGGCAAAGAGGCTTAAATGAAGTGGGATCAGGGTTTAGATGGATATGGACAAGCTAGGGTTGCATAGGGAAGATAAATGAGTAGGTGGATGGTTGAAGTGAGTAAATAAAGGGCATAGATAGGTAAAATCATTAAATGATGGCCTAGAGATAACAAATTGGAATATTTAGGGATGAGAAATGGGATTAAATGATAATTGAAGATGATTAGGATTAATTAATAGTAATTAGGGAGAATAAAATAATGAGATGAGGATTAGAGATAATTAAGGATAATTAACGTAAATTAAATGGTTAAAGGTGGGAAATTATAAATTTAATTTAGGAGGGAATATGAAATTCAAATGGATGACCATGAAGAAAAGAGAATGAACACGTGGTGGAGGGTGGTGATATAATTTTGGTTTCTAAATTTTCCCCTTTTTGATGAGTGTTTTGTGTTGGGCAAGCCACAAGAAAAAAACGAGAAGGATGGAAAAAAATAATTGATTGGGTGCTCCCCCTCAAACTAGGTGTTAGTGACACAAAGGAATTCAATCATGAGTTTGAAAGAGATAGATGAATAAGGGTGGGAAGGATGAGAAAAGAAGATGAGGGATAAGATATATTAAATGAGGATTGAACAAAAAAGTAAAAAGCATAAGAAAATATGGTGATGATTTCAGAGTCACTCTGGTAGGGAACAAAGGACGGTCTTCAGGGAGACGACGATAATGTCCTACAGACTTGTGAGTTGGTAAAAAACCACTACAAAATGGAGGGAAACCAAGGGGAATCCACTCGAAAGGATACACAATCCTTGAGACCAATGGGTTGGAGGACGACATCAAGTATGCAAAAACAAATGCAAAAAATGGTTGAGACAAAGGTCTCGACAAGAGGATAGGGGTGGGATAAAAAAATATGTGTCTGGGGTGGGACAAAAAGGTGATGTAAAATAATGGTGCCCCAAGAGGGAAAACAAGGATGAAAATAAAGATGCAATGGATAACTAAACCCGATTGCAACATAAAAGGATGCAAAGGGAAGATTACTTTAGGAAAAAGTGGAAAAAAGACAATTTTAAAAGGAAGGATTGATTGAAGAGGGGAAAAAGGAAGATTGTTGAAAAAGGTAGGGTTGGGTCAACGGTAACTAGGGGCGGTCAACAATGACTAGGGAAAACCAAAGGAGACCTAAGAGGGGTCAACGACAACCATGGTTGGTGGGCTACATAAGCTCATGTGTTAGCGGAATAAGTTCATTTTCATGCTACGAAGTGACGATCGAGAGCTTTGAGTTATAAAGAGAGAGTAATATTTTGAGATAAATGGATGCTAGAGGAGTTAGAAGGAAGCGCCATAGGACTCGTAAGATGGTAAGTGCCTAAAACCTATCTTGTTTTTAAGATTATTTTCTTTTTCTTTATTTTTTTGCATTTTTACAAATTTTAAGCCTAACACGAGGGGTAGTCACTGGCGACTGGTCATGATCACCGTTGATCGAGCCTAAAAAGGTATCGACCTGGACTTGGATGCGTCAATCTAATTGGGTTTGGTGTCGAATGGGGTGGGGATGATAAATTTTTGCTTAATTTTGATTTCTGATGAGATTTTGATGATGAGGATATTGATGGTTCCGTGTCTCATTGGTTTTACAGGCCCGAGAGACCATATACTTGAAAAATAGGGTGCTTGCCCTCTTTGAGAAGATGAGGGGTGATATTGCAGGCATTGAGTGGGATCACTTAATAGTAGTGGGATTGAGTGGATTCTGCCACTACATATGGATTACATGAGATGTGGGCCTTCTGATTGCATTGATGGATCAGTGGGATGTGGGGACAAACACATTTTGGTTTCAGACAGGGGAGATGACTGTTACTTTGGAGGATGTGTATGACATCCTTAGGATGTCGATCTAGGGTGAGTAGATAATGTCCATCATAGTTGACAGTAGATTAGGGGTCCTGACACGGCTATTTGGAGCCGATGACCCACATATCACTTTTGCATCTGGGGCATTTCATATTGAGACCCGATATGAGACGGGTGTAGCGAGGAGTTGAATGTTTTTCTTGGTGATGATGGCCATATCCAACTATGCACTTCCAGACTTAGGGGGTGTGAGATTTCCATGGAAACAAGAAGGAGTGGTTGCAGATATTACACGAGATGTGGGCCTTATGATTGCATTGACGGATCAGTGGGAAGTGGGGATAGACACATTTTGGTTTCAAACAGGGGAGATGACTGTTACTTTGGAGGATGTGTATGACATCCTCAGGATGTCGATCTAGGGTGAGCAGATAATGCCCATCACAGTTGACAGTAGATCGAGGTTCTGACATGGCTATTTAGATCTGATGCCCCACATATCACTTTTGCATCCGGGGCCTTTCATATTGAGACCTGATATGAGAGGGGTGTAGCGAGGAGTGGACTGATTTTCTTGGTGATGATGGCCATATCCAGCTATGCACTTCTAGAATTAGGGGGTGTGAGATTTCCCTGGAAACTGGCAGGAGTGGTCGTAGATATTATTGAGCATCAGACAATATTTTTGTTTGGGACAACATTACTAGAACAGGTATACCATAAGTTTTCGATGTACATATTGAGGAGGAGGGCATGATTATATGTAGGGTTTCTACTCCACTGTTGGGCCTATAAGCATATACTAGTCATCAGGCCACCAGGGCTTCTGTGGAGTATGGGTGATCATATTGAGCTGTCAGTTGGATTTCTAAGGTGGTGAGCTAACCGTGCTCATGGTGACAAAGGTGATAGAGATACATATTGGTATGGTGGTATATTTTTAAAGCTTGAGAAAGAGTAGGTGAGGTGGCATCCATACCGTGACTATCTTGCATGGGTGAAAGTAGATGTTGAGTTGGTGGGTATGAGGAGGAGGACCACATGGGTACAGGTGTGAAATCCTGAGCTAATCGAGGCCATGCAGTTTGATAGAGTCTGAAAACATTTTGGTCTCATATATAAAGTACCCAAAGATCCCATTATATATATATATATATATATATATATATATGAGACGAGGCATATAGAGATCTGTCGAGTCCTAACATGGAAGATCTAGTAGAGGAGGTAGGAGCACCATAGGATGATGATGATGATGATGCGGGAGTTGGTGTTGGTTTTATAGATTGGATGACCACCACTTGGGTGGTGCAGATTGGGACCGAGGATGCCAAGGGTAGAGATGAAGAGGAGGAGGCACCCATGAATGAGAAGGCAAGTCTTAGAGGTGGAGGTGATGATGGAGAGGAGACTAGAGAGGTGTTGCAGTTATGCAGAGAGTGAGACCAAGCTCGCTTAGAGAGAGATACCACTCAACAGGAGGGAGAGGTAGCTTGCTAAGAGGTCTTGGATTTGCGACGCTAGAGAGATCAGATGATGGAGTAGAGGGATTGGTACAATATACGATGGGAGGCCTATAGAGCTAGATTCAAATATGTTATGTCAACCCTTGCAGAAAATTCAAGTAGTGGTGTTCCAGTAGCATCATAGGGAGTTGGACAGATGGCTCCTCTAGGTACTGTGTCATTGAGTTTATACACGACACTAGTGGTAGAGGCGAGATACTATGAGGATATAGTGACACATAACCTGCCATAGAAATTGAGATACACAGCGTATCTAGTGACATGATGAGATGGAGGGGGTGACACAACACCATCAGGGATTAATTTGTGAGCGTGGTTCAACCATTGCGAGAGGCAAGTCATGTGGGAGGCGATGAGGCTCAGGGATTGATCCCATCACATGCCCCAAGAGGGGATGGCTTGATATTGTCTGATGTACAATTTACTAATCTTGATGATGTATCTGCACTTAGACAAGACCCTTAGAGGCCTGTCATATATAATGTATTGATGTATTTTGGACTCGTGATATATATATATATATATATATATATATATATATATATATATATATATATATATATATATATATATATATATATATCTATATATATATATATATATATATATATATATATGATGACGATGATTTTAGATTTTGACTCATGATGTGTTAGTGTGATGGTTTTATTTATGTTTTTGGTGATGTTAGATGTAGATGTAAATGTTTGATTATGACATTGATTTGTGTTGATGATATGATAGATGTTAAAATGATAAATTAATGGGTTTGATTTAGATGTACATGCTTTGATATAGATTAAATATAGATGTTATAGTTTGTGAAAATTTAGATTTGAATATGATGTATTACATGATGATGGATGAAAAAGTTATTTATGTTATGGATAAATAATTTGAAAGATGTGGTCAAATATGGATGATATGGATATGGGTAATGCTATACAAATAAAACACATAGTCATGGATGAAATGGATAGATAGGGATGATATGTTTGGTGTGAGAAAAATAATTTGAATTCAATGGAAGGTGACCAAAATGAGATAAAAAACACATAATTATAGCAAGGAGTGCATGATGAAATGATGCTTCAAACTGGATTGGAGGGAAATAAGAAAAGGATCCAATTAAGGCAATGCACTTGTAGCCAATAAAATGTGTTAACACATAACCATCACTAGTTATTTATTCCAAGGATCATGAAGGAAAAGATGGAGGATGAGATTATGAACCTAACGTCAACACAAAAAAGATGTTTAGATGCAACTTGTATGCAGGAATAAAGGTTCTCCATATGTGGGTGTTTTTAAGTCTGTGCCCCAACTCTGGGTAATGGGACACAAACTGATCAATGTGGGAAGTTTGCTATGAATGAGAAAGTTTATTGATGTGGGAATCTTTTTGAAGATGATTACTTTTGATTTTTATGCTTTGCTTTATAAGATAGAAGGCTGATCAATGTAGGAAGCCTTCACTGCCATGATATAAAGAGAGTAGCCATCCTTCGAGGGAGTAGTATAATATTTTCTTTTATGCTTTTTGACTTCTGATTTTTTTATTTTCACAGATGGAAGAGATAATATATGCTTGATATCTGTCCTTTGAGGGATCAATCTATGCTTTTGACTTTTTTATGATTATATAAACAATTGTCCTTCAAGGGACCAATTTGTTTGATTTTGACTTTTTATGGGGAAGAGCTTGGAATAACTAGGTAGACCACTTAGGAGGGGATAATGAATGTACAAGTGACACCCGTGGACCCTGAGTGTGGTTCCAATAGGTGAATAAGAAGGTAATGGATGTAATGTCATGGAGTTCTCACAAATAAGGAAGAACATATCCATAAGGAATATGTTATGAGTAGAGCCACGGTGCCCATATTTAAGGTAAAATATAGGAAAGTGATGGTAGAACACATAATTCCATATCATTAATGATGATATATGAAATGGATAATGATGGAAGGATGACCACTAGGATGACTAAGTGCACGATGGTAGGTATGCCAACAGTAGAGTGGCCATATGTGCAATGTGTTAAGAGGTATCGAATCTGGTTTACCATGAAGGGAAGCCAAACGATAGGCCCCAGACCTAAACTTATGAGTGATAATGTAAGGTCCAATCTAGTTGGGAGAAAAATTTCCTCGTTGGCTCCTTTCTATAGTAGTGATGCTTTTAGTTTCTTTAAGACAAGGTCACTGATGTTAAAGTTGGGTTCCTTGAGATGTTTTTTGTAAGCACGTTTGATGGGATCTTGATATACATGATGATGATCAAGAGAGAGAAGGTGACGTCCATATAACAACTCAAGCTGTGTTAGACGATCTTGGCGATATTCTTCATCAGAGATGGGGCCTATGCACAAAGATGGTGGGCCAAAAAGTGGACACAAATATGATTTTAAGCAAAACACGAGCATGCTTGGTTAAAGCGCGAGCATGTTATGAATTATTAGGTTTGGTTATTACCAAGCCTAAAACATGAGCGCATTATAATGCGCTTACGTTCTTGTGTGCTATGTAGTATATGTGGTTGAGGCATGCTTTTATGTAAAAAATAAATGTTTTGGGGCCTTTTGGATTGGTTATTGATATTTGTAGGAGTTTTAGGATTCCATCATGTTCTTAGACAACTAAACCACCTATTTCACTCATCTAGTTACTCAACATTCATCCAAAGACTCGTATCACTTGTCTTTACCAAAATTTCCATTACATTGCACAAGATTAAGGTTCATTGGTCACTTCTTGGTTTGTCTACACTGTAAACTCTTCAAGAAATCTAAAAGCATCCCTAAACACCCTTCTCAATCTCAAGGAGGTATGACAAGTTTGGTTAACATATATCCACTTGTATGGGGTTTTGTAGGAGAGGTATTCATAATTATGGTAGGCTTTAAGGAGTTGCATCAACCATGCCACAATAATAATTGTATTCTCATGAATAAACCTGAATGTGATTTAGTAATCTCAAAAACCCACTTATCATAATAATGGAAAATAAATCCAACTAATAACAATTAACCATCAATAAGTAAATCTATGGAAGGATAATCAATGTCTACCATGTACTACCTCCAAATTCCAAATTTCATTTCATTTAAATTCGCTTCAAGAAAGGTTGGGGGAAATGAACTTGCCATTTTCTTCACACTTTTAGAAATCTAGAATGTCAATTCAACCCAAATTTGGAAAATATGGAGAACCTGGAAAACCAGATTTCATCTTTAAAGATAAGCTCGAAGCAAAGGAATGCATTTCGTAAGTAATTCTAGTCAAATTTCTTTTCTTTTTTTTTGTTGATACTGCTACATGACTAGGAACATGACCTAGATTGGAAATTTGAGAGGATTTATGAGGTTCGATTTTATTTTCCAAGATGCATTAATCCAATGTTTAAGAATGTTTCTCCAGATGCAACAACATTCTGATTCAGACACTCGATGATTCTTGAATGTCCAATCCTACCATAGACCCCAATAGTCCTCGATCCTTGGATACAAGGAGACATCATTACTAAGTCAAACCATAGACTTTCAAGGAAGAAGAGGTTCTTGTGAATATATAGTTTTGACACATCATATCACATCCTTCATTAGGCTTGATGACTACCCCTATCTTTTTTAAGGCACTTTTGAAAGCATCCATGGGTTTATCATAGAAGGAATTATCAATGAATGGAAGGTCACTAAGCCATAGGCCGACTAACTCCTATTCAGAACTAAACAAGAAATATTTACTAGGCGATTGATAACTCCTTTGTGTTCTCAGCCATACCCCTATCGCTATGTTTATTTTGTACAAGAAGACTCAATGATGGCTCTAGGCATGAGACTAGGAAATATGGTCCTAATATTGTCATGGCCTCATAGTCTAGTAGTCAGAAGCCATATTAGCATTGTTAATATTTGGTACTAATTAACAATGAAATCTAATTCTTTAGCTTTCACTTTCTTTACTCATCTTTCACATCATAATGAATAACCAATTTGACAGGGGAGCTTCCCTCTTCGATGGCGACACATTGAATATGAATATGATCCTCAAGAGGGGAGATGCACCTAGAAAGGTATCATTAAACCCTAAGCCCTAAAACCTAACCCTTAAACCCTAAATCCTAAACCCTTAACCTTAAACCCTAAACACTAAATCATGAACCTTAAACCTAGAGTCCTAAACCCTAAACCCTAAACACTAAACCCTAAATCCTAAACCAAAAATTGAAAACCTAAAACTATAAACCATAAACCCTAAACCGTTAACCCTAAACCCTGAGCCCCAATCCTTAAACATTTATTTTTGTACATAAAAGCATGCCACAAACACATATGCCCCATAACACTTTGAAATGCGAGTGCGTTATAACACACTCACATTTCACCTTTTTTTAGGTTTGAAATTCCTAATCCATAGGCTTGGATTTTCCTTGGATTACCAAACCAAAGGTTTGGACTGTTTCTGCGTGTTTAAAACCGTGTTTAACAAAAAACATCAAAATTTCATGTGTACACCCCAATATCTCTTGGATTAAAACATAACATTGAAAAATAAATTCTATTACGATGTCAAGCTCGATTTTACCTTAATGATGATATAATTCTTTCTAAAATCCGATTAGTTTAAGGATTTCATCCATATTTTCTTTTAGTAGTGCCTTGTTTTCTTACAAAAACATATGCATACATTTTGGTGCACAATTTATGATTTTTTCATCCAAATTAAAAAAAAGTGGTATTTTCTAAACTCCATTCTACACGCACTAAAAAAACCTAAAAAATGACTTTTTTTTCTCAAAGTTATGGGGGTGTACACACAAATATTTCATTTTCAGGATATGTGCACTTTGAAAATTAATGAAAAAGTATGAAAAATTAATGAGACCTTGTACATGGTCTTAGGTAACTTTCTACCAAAGGTATTTGAAAAAAAATATTGAGAACTGAAAAAATGGGGGCGGGGGTGCACACACATTAGGTTCTTATCTTTTTTACACAAAAATATACATACGTTGTGTGCACACCACATTTGACCCTCTTAATCTCAATCATTTAAAAAAAATAGTAGTTTAGAAACTAGATTCTAAGATCTACGGTACTTATACTTATCACTTTTTCAAATTTATAGCACAGGCATGGAAAATTATTCAATGAAGTTCAGGTTTTTATGATTTCAGGAAAAAGGTGTCCCTTTTTGACCCCCTTTTTGTCCCCCATCTTTGTGCACTTACCCGATGAATTCACGAAGAGAAATACACAAGGATGGGTTTTGGAATTCAAGAGGAAGAACAACCTCAATGCCATACATGAGAGAGAAAGGAGTAAAGCCTGTAGAGGTGCAGGTGCTAGTCCGATAAGCCCAAAGAGAAAAGGGAATGTGAAGATGCCAATCGTGACCAAATTTATCAATAGTATTATAAAGGATGTTGTGAAGAGTCTTGTTAGTGGCTTCGGCTTGACCATTAGCTAGAGGATAATATGGATAAGAGAAACTAAGCTTGATGTTAAACAAGTCAAAAAGCTTCATGAGGTCTTTATTTTTGAAGGAATTTCTATTTTCTATGATGATTTTATGAGGAATGCCGAAGTGACAAATGATGTGCTGATAGAAAAAATGAACGATTTGATTTATTTTCGTTTATGTGAGTGGAATTTATTCCACCCATTTGGTGATATAATTATTAGCGGCGATGATGGAATGATGGCATTGAGAATGTAGATTGATGAGGCCAATGAGGTCAAGTCCCCATTGTGAGAAAGAAAAAAGGTCATAAGCTAGATATAAGGCATGGCTAGAGATATAAGTGAGATTGGAAAGCTACTAGCCTTTGATGCATTTCTTAATGTATTCAGAGTAGTATTGATTAAGAGAGGGCCAATAATAACCCATACGAAGAACACACTTGGCGACAACCAAACCACTAAAATGTCCACCATAAATATTGTCGTGGACTTCATGGATAACTTAGATGGATTAATTGGATTTACGACAACGAAGAAAAATTCCATCGAATCCACGATTGTAGAGGATGTTGCCTAAGATAACATAGTGGTTAGCACATTGAAGAAAATATCTCCTACCATTTTTTAGATAAGTTAGAGGGAATGATGGATTGATATAGATAGTTGAAGATTCAAGAATACCAAAGATCACAAGGGTTAGCATCAACATGGTTAATATTAGGGATTTTGTGAACATGGGATGGTTGATCTTGATACCTAACAAAAATAGAAAGTCTAGATTCTTAAGTTTTCTAAGGGATGAGGGATGCGAGAGATGCTGTAGTGTCTACAAAAATATTGGATGAGTGAGGATTATTTTGAATGGTGTAGAAATTAAATTACATGAGGAGAAAGTCAACAATGTTCTTATAATTTTTAAGGATGTCAATTTTACATTGATAAAAAACCTTTGACTTGATTGATGACAAGTTAAGAATCCCCACAGATATCAAGGAATTCAACTCCCATTAAGATGAAAATTTCAAGGCCTAAGATGAGAGCCTCATCTTATTAGTGCATTCAAAATTAAGCTTGTTGGCTATAGGAATAGAAGTTTCTTAAGGAGGAATGATAATGACACAAATGCCCCCCCTTGTTGATATTTATAGCCGTTAAAGAAGAGAGTCATCTTGAGGGGAGAATATTCATGTTGAAAATTGTTGATAGACTCATCTGGAAATTGTTCATAAGGAAGGCGTTTATCAGGAAGAGGGGCATTAGCTAGTTGATCTACGATAACATGGACCTTGATTGATTTTTTCAAGATGAACTCTAGGTCAAAAGTGGTCATGAACATGAGCCATCGAGTGATACAATCACTATGATAAGGCTTGGAATGCATGTTCTTAAGAATATGAAATCTAGTGATGACATAAGTTTTATTATTGGGAAGATAGTGATGAATCTTGGAAGTAGTGAAGAAATGAGCACACCATAACTTTTCAACTTTAGTATAATGAGTCTTATAATGATGAAGGGTGCATATGATGTAATAAACCACCTGCTCCCTGCCTTTCTCATCACGATTTACCAACATGGCACCTAGAGCATGGTCAAAGGAAGAGACATAGAGATAAAAGAGACCCCCCTCATGTGGAGGGTAAGCACATGTGGTGATAGGAGATACTTCTTGATGTCATCAAAGGATTTTTGGCAGAAACTATCCCATATAAAGTTAACTTCTTTATGAAGAAGATGAGGAAAGGGTTGGACAATGGATCAAAGAGTTGTGAGATAGAGATGATGAATATATTGAAGGTGAACTTGAAGACTATGAATTCGCTATCAAGTTCAGAAGGAGGGGAAATCTCAAGGATAACACTTGATTTTAGTGAGGATCAACTTCAATACCCTTGATGCAAATGATGAAGCCAAGGATGTTTATTAGTAAGCACTCCAAGTATGCACTTGGACTAGATTCAGATGGAGGAAGAAGAAGATACGACACTTGAAAAAGGACTTCAAGGATGGAAATATGACCACAGTTGATTCTTGTATTTATCCAAAGATGTCATCAACATAGTCCTCTGAAAGTATTATGTTTGATATCATGAAAGATGTAGATCATGGATTCATTGATAAGTGGCTCTGGACATTTTTCAAACTCAAGGGTCAAAACACGATAGTAAAAGGTCCCCTAAGGGTTAATGAAAGAGTTCTTATGTTAGTTATTTTGGTGCGATAAGGATGTGATTATAACCATAGAGAAACCATCCATAAGATACAATAAATCATATACTGTAGTGAGGTCTAAAACATTTATCAATGTTAGGAAGAGGAAAATTCGTATTTAGGGAAAGTGAGATTTAGATCTCAAAAATAAGTGAAAATGTAGAAGCTTGTCCAGAAGCCTTAGTATTGGGGAATAATGTTAGAAACCCATTGGAGATAGTAAATGGGTATGATGAAGTTGGCATAAAGAAGGAAGTTGCAAATCATCTTTGACAAGGAGGGAAACTTGAGGGTGTATGCGACGAAGCTTCTTCCCAATTGACTTAGCAGTTAGGAAAGATGACAATGTTATGGATAAAACTATGGATGGATCAAGGCTCTGACATGTCGGAGTATGACCATGAAAAGGCTTGGTATATTTTGAGAAATAAATGTGGTGAAGGATTAAAGCTCATGTGGATCAAGGTACTTACCTGACTTTGAGGATGTGAGGCTCCTGAGGAATCCCTATGTTGATGTTGATGGTGGATTCATTGAGAAGGAAAGTACTATGTCTAGAAGTAAAGACTTATGAAGATAGGAATATTCTAACTGCATGTGGGAAAGGATGACATCTGTCATTTGCGTAATGGAGAATGTCCAATGGTAGGGGAGTCTTCCTCTATTATTTTTAGAATGTTGAAGAGGGAGGGACCTAGATTCTACTGTCACACTGATAAGCGACTGGTCCCAAGGTAATGGTGGAAACTAAAACAAAAAGTATGAATCAATGGACACGATTTCATCCATATCCATAGCCACATGGGATGGATAATATGGATGATCAATGTCTCATGAGCATCATATATGGTGGAAGAAGGTCTACATATTATTCTTTGAATCCTAGTTTAAAATTTTTACGGGGTTTGCCAGACTTGATCAATGAAAAGGTCATGCATACCTTGTTCGTAATTTCCCATTCCAAATCATTTCCAAGGCACATTGGTAAAGATAAGTGTGGATGAAGGTCTTCTTATAAATATAGTCAAATCCAATGGTGTAAATTTTTGTGTGCTGTTGAGCGTTAATTTATGAAGAAGGGCGATCAATGCCACCATAGATGAGGTTGTTGTGAAGATGAGGCTAGCCAAAATAAATGACATCCCCGATGTATGGTTGATACATGGGAGATTTACCTGGTCTACCAAGTCTTTGAGGTGTGGGAAGTGCGTTAAGTGTGAGAAGACGATACTCGCCTAGCAAAAGGTGATCCATTACTTTTTCTAAGGAGTTATCATTAGGGAGATTGGGCCCAAAGACAAATAAGCTGGAAGATGCTTCAGAAGGGTCTTGTTTAGGAATGAGGACATCATTGGGTTGATAGGTTATGTTACATTCTTTGAGTGGTGGAGTATCCGAGGGGAAATTTAGAACTTTCTCATCATTTTCATACTTGATGCATTGATGGAGGGTAGAAGGGACACAATGCATGGCATAAATCCATGGTCTCCCTAGGAGGAAATTATATCAAAAATTCCCTTATATGAGATAGAAAATTTCATTGGAGGAGCTTCTCACCAACAAGGATGGGAATAATTACTGTTCATAAGGAAGGGGAAACAACATCATTAAATGTGTGAAGGAATGCAAGTGATTTGAAGACAATGGATTTAGGGTTCTTCAATTTATCAAAAGTGTGAGATGAAATGATGTTGATGCTAGCTCCATTGTCAATCATAGATCAATGAATGAAGGTATCATTGATAAAAATAATGATGAAGAGGGGAAGGTCATGTTCCTCTAGTGTAATATCTATAATTTTAGTTTCATTAAAGGATATGTAGGCCAAAGCGACAAGGGACCCAAAAAGAAATGTAAAGCAATGAGCCTCATCATTAGGAGTGGGGATGTGCTTAAGAACTTCAATAAGGGTTTGTTTATGGTCTGAGAAATTTTAAATGAGCTTGTAAAGTGATATACTAACTGGGGGTTGGTGAATTTGTTTCATAACACTTCGTTCAATAGTAGTAAGCCGAGGGGAAGCTAGGATACAAACCTTAGGTTTTGATGAGGAAGGCAGTGGAGTGGGCTAACTAGAGGGAGTGAAAAAAGTGACTTTGGATTTGGATTGAGTGGGTGATTGGAATTCATGGGGATGGGAACAAGTTGTCACCTAAAAAACATTAATATAGAGTTAAGGACCTTCTTTGGGAGAATTCAAAGTTGGAGGTGGAATGACGACATAAGTATTAGATGAATGGGGAGATTTGGATGTCTTAGTGGATGAAGATAGGGATGAAGGGGTTGTTGTGGTTAGTGGAAGAGTTGGTTCCTCCTCAACAATAAGGTCATCATCATAAATAAGGTTATGAATTATTGTTTTAAGATCTCTAGAGTGCTCTGTATCATGTCCTAGTGATGATCATATGCACAAATGAGGTTGGAATAAAATCATGAGGGTCTTGGTGCATTTGGATCAAATGGGTTGATATATGGAAGAATGATTGCGGAAGCTTGGAGTAATTGATGAAGCATTTTTGTGTAATATCCTATGGGAAAGATGGAGGATGAAGTGGTCTAAGAATAACGGATGAAGGTAAGGATGGTTTGGTTTGAAGTGGTTTCATAAGAGCCTTTGATTTTGTCTTGGGCTTAGAATAAGATGAGGACAATTGTTATATCTTAGTATTAGTTTTGTTTGGTGGTGATTTGGAGGGTTTGGCTTCTAATTTGGTAGTAGAAGATGTGGGTGTTTTGGAAGGGGTGTTTGATTCAAGCGAAGGTTTAGGTTATGTTGACTTGTTGATAATGGGGGCTTTAGAAGAAGGGGGTGACCCTAAAATGGAAGGAGACGCTCTTAAGGATGGTGATGTGGCACTAAGTTACTTAGGAAGATTGGTCTTAGGAGAAGGAATCTCTAGTTGTTTATGGGGAAGTGTGAGATACTTTTGGATGGGCATACCAATATTTTTAATTTTCATTTGTGAGGATTTAGCCTTAGTAGAAACAGTGACATATTTAGCTATAGAATCCATGGTGATGGGATTTGGTAGTAAGGTTTGAAATATTGAAGGTGGGAGTGGTTTTTTCATGATGCATTTAACATGATCTAAAGGTGTGGTTGATGGTTTAGTTTTATGATTTTTTGGTGTTGATATGATTGGAGTTGTAGATGTAGTGGAAGTTTCATTTGTAGGTGTATTGATTATGGGAGTTTGGATAGTGTATTTTTTGAGAGGTGGTGTAGATATAGGTGTAATTTCAGATATTGATGTGGGTGTAGTTGTTTAAGAATGGGAGTAGGTATAGATGTAAAAATAGTTATAGGTGAAGGGGGAGATACAATAGATGAGGGTGTAGATGATGTAGATAGAGGATTAGGTGTATTTAAGTCTAATGGGGATGTTATGGTTGTGGTTAAAGTTGAAGTTGCAATTATAGGGGGAGAATTTGAAATGGAGGTAGGTGTAATAGGTGTCGAGATGATGGTTGTATATGGTGGTGTGAGACTTTGATCTATAGTGTTGATGATATGGGAAATAGGTTCTTGTGACATGGAAGGTTGAGTTTTATTGTTGGGTGAATGATTATTTAAAAACTTCCAAATGTTGGTTAGGTGGCATATTAGGATAGTCTAATTGAAGATCACCAGATTCTATAAGATTTTGGGAAAGATCCTTGAATGCATGACACTTCTCAATGTCATGGCCGTAGACTTGGTGATATTTCTAGTAATTTTCTTTGTGGTATCATTATGGTTTAGGGTGTGATTCATCATATGGTCAAATCGGGGGAATTCTAACGAGGTTGACCACCATCAACCTGTTAAAGGATGAACTGTAAGATTCCCCAATATAATTGATTAATGATGTTATTCCATCGTGCGACAAAATCTGCGATAGATTCGTCATCATACTGTTGAATAGCATAAATTTTAGTGATGGTAATCTTACGTGTAATGTTAATCAAGAAATGTTGAAGGAATAATTGTGCTAATTGAGTGATGTGAATAGTGAGTTTTGTGGGATACTATTGTACCAATCTAATGCGGGACCAACCAATGACATAGGAAATGTGTGAAGCATAAGATCTTGATCGTGGGTGATAAGGTAACATGCATGTATAAAATCTAGTAGATGTTGTTGTGGATCCTCCTTGTTGTTGAACTTGGATAACTTTGGCAGTTCCTAATGAGGAGGATATGGTTTGATGGGGATAGATGGGTTGAAGGGTTCATTGCAGATTTTTTTGTATGAAAATGTTGTCTTAGACCCCAAAGTTGCGGATTCAAGGTTATCCATTCTACTTAAAAATTCTTGTAAGGGATCATTAGATGGTTGTGATCTCGAGGAATGGGATTGTGATGTATATGGTGTGGATGGGTTGGGTTGTTGGTATGTTTGGTAAGTTTGGGGATGTGTTGGTGTAGTTGAAAGTGGTTGATGAGGAGGAATATAATTAAGGATTTGTGATCGGATTGGTTGAGATAAAGCTTGAGGTTGAGATGTGGGGATGGGGTAAGATTTATTTCATTGAGTCAGTTTTTGTGAGATGGGTATGTTTGATTGATTTGTTATGGGGTTAGTTGGGATGAAGTTGGTAGGTGGTTGAGATGCTTGGATTGGTTGAGTGGGTGGTATGTATTGATAAGAACCTCAGTCAGGTGGTTGATAGGTTTTCATTTATTCAGATGGTTGGGGTTGAGAGATGATTACATTGGCATGGACATGTGATGTAGAGATGAGGGGTAAGGTTGTATGATGTTGTTCGTATATGGGAGGAAGAAAGTGAAATTCTTGAGAAGATTAGATAGGAAGACGAGTGAATGTGGTAGATGATGAGGTGATGGGAATAAAAGGAGGAATAGTAGTATTGACACAAGGAAAATTAGGAGGAATGAGGATTACTAATTGGGTGGTTTGATGATTATGAGGGATGAAAGAAGATGGTTTGTTAGGATCAAACTATTTTTGGGCCCAAACAAGCTCACTCATGGCTCTAGGAAAAAAAATCGATTTGGGAGGTAAGTACTTGGGTGGACTCCGAATTAGAGTGATAGGCATAAATGTTTTGCAAGGGAGGTCCTAAAATGGGATGGTTGGTGGTTTTGCGAAGAAGGTAGTCATGGAGGGAAACCAAATTTGCATTAAGAAGCTCCTGAAACTCCACAAATCCATGAGGGATGAGAGGAGGTCCAAAAGCATCAATAGAGGTGGCCAAAGGAGGTGTCGCTGGTTTATATGGGATATAATGGTGGTAATGAAAAGGGTTGGTTTTGACATGAGTGTGTGATTGGTTCAATTGAACCTCTTGAAGATGTGGGATGGTAACAATGGGTTGGGTAACCATGGTAGGAAGGAAAAAAGGGGTGGATGCGAGGATGGAAAGTGCAGAATTTGGTTACATGGAAGTGGGAATTGAGATGTTGTTTGAAGTCATGTTTTGTTGCATTTGTTTTGATTAAGATCTTGTAATAACTGACATGAAACAAAAAATAAAACTATGCTAATGTTTGATTAAAGAAAACAAGTTACACAACAATTTTTTTTAATCTTGATTCTTGAGAAGATTGGATAGGAAGAAAAGTGAATGTGGTAGATGATGAGGTGATGGGAATAAAAGGAGGAATGGTAGTATTGACACAAGGAAAATTAGGAGGAATGAGGATGACTAATTGGGTGGTTTGATGATTATGAGGGATGAAATAAGATGTTTTGTTAGGATCAAACTATTGTTGGGCCCTAACAAGCTCACTCATGGCTCTAGGAAAAAAAATTGATTTGGGAGGTAAGTACTTGGGTGGACTCTACATTAGAGTGATAGGCATAAATGTTTTGTAAGGGAGGTCCTAAAATGGGATGGTTGGTGGTTTTGCGAAGAAGATAGTCATGGAGGGAAACCAAATTTGTGTTAAGAAGCTCCTGAAACTCCATAAATTCATGAGGGATGAGAGGATGTCCAAAAGCATCAATAGAGGTGGCCGAAGGAGGTGTGGCTGGTTTATATAGGATATAATGGTGGTAATGAAAAGGGTTGGTTTTGACGTGAGTGTGTGATTGGTTCAATTGAACCTCTTGAAGATGTGGGATGGTAATAATGGGTTGGGTAATTGTGGTTGGAAGGAAAAAAGGGGTGGATGCAAGGATGGAAAGTGTGGAATTTGGTTACATAGAAGTGGGAATTGAGATGTTGTTTGAAGTCATGTTTTGTTCCATTTGTTTGGATTGAGATCTTGTAATAACTGGCATGAAACAAAAAATAAAACTATGCTAATGTTTGATTAAAGAAAACAAGTCACACAATAATATTTTTTAATCTTGATTCTTGAGAAGATTGGATAGGAAGAAAATTGAATGTGGTAGATGATGAGGTGATGGGAATAAAAGGAGGAATGGTAGTATTGACACAAGGAAAATTAGGAGGAATGAGGATGAATAATTGGGTGGTTTGATGATTATGAGGGATGAAATAAGATGTTTTGTTAGGATCAAACTATTGTTGGGCCCTAACAAGCTCACTCATGGCTCTAGGAAAAAAAATTGATTTAGGAGGTAAGTACTTGGGTGGACTCTGCATTAGAGTGATAGGCATAAATGTTTTACAAGGGAGGTCCTAAAATGGGATGGTGGGTGGTTTTGCGAAGAAGGTAGTCATGGAGGGAAACCAAATTTGTGTTAAGAAGCCACAAATCCATGAGGGATGAGAGGAGTTCCAAAAGCATCGATAGAGGTGGCTGAAGGAGGTGTGGCTAGTCTAGATGGGATATAATGGTGGTAATGAAAAGTGTTGGTTTTGACATGAGTGTGTGATTGGTTCAATTGAACCTCTTGAAGACGTGTGATGGTAACAATGGGTTGGGTAATCATGGTAGGAATGAACAAAGGGGGTGGTTGCGAGGATGAAAGGTGCAGAATTTGGTTACATGAAAGTGGGAATCAAGATGTTTCTTGATGTCATGTTTTGTTCCATTTTTTTGGATTGAGATCTCGTAATAACTGGCATGAAACAAAAAATAAATCTATGCTGATGTTTGATAAAATAAAACAAGTCACACAACAATTTTTTGTTTATCTTGATCATTTTAAGATGTGAAGAGAAAAGAAAAAAGGGCTTAAGGGGTACCTGGTAATGGAAATCTATGGATGGTTTTTGATTATTTTGGATGTGGATTCATTGATAAAATTGAAGGTATGTGAGGCCTAAATATGTATATAGTTTATAATGTAGCCAGAACACCACTAAGAATTTTCTATTGGGTGATGAAATTCCAATAGTTCCACCTGGTAATTGGAATGTTTTGGATGTGTAAGTTAGTTCATGTGTTTTCCTGTGTGTGATGGAGTGAATGCAACATGTTAAATCCCCTAGTTAAGCTAGATTATCAAACAAGAATGATAAGGGTTATTTTTAGATCCAAAGAAAAAATATGGAGATTCGATGAGGACAACAAGAGAAAAAGGAAAGTGTGATGAAAAAGGAAAAACTAAGAAAAAAAGGAATACTTGGAATACACCTTATCTTAAAAGCAAATAAGTAAGAAAAATCAATTCTAAGCAATCTAAAACGTAATGCAAACAAACAAACAAACACAATCCAATGCACATTCCTTCCTCATAAGGTTAATGGAAATGAAAGAAAGAAAATGAAAATGAAGACAAATAACAAGACTCACTTAGGGAGAGTGGTCATATAGGGTGTGCTAGAGTACTGACCAAGTTTCTTCGTCCTTGTTTAGATTAGTGAACTAGTAATAAAGGAAATAAGTAACTCCAAAACATGAAGGTTTTATATTACCTTGGGATGATGTGGATGGATATGGGTGCAATATAAACTCCTCCTCATTATGAGCTAAGAAACATGCACAACAAAGAATTCTAAGAGGGAAAATGGATTAGTAGATATATGGAGGGTTTCCCTAAAAATATTGTCCCGAGAAGTGTGAGCTTTCTAGGAAGGATGTCAAATATCTTGTAAACAAGATAAGATAAAAATTTGATTTGATAGATTTGATGTAGTGTCTATGTAGAGTTTGAATTAAAACAAAAACTAAACGATGAATCTCAGATGATAAAATCATATCTGATCTAAATGTGGAAAAATAAACCAAACTTGATAGGGGTTGACCACAACCCAAGACTGCAGAGAAATAGTAGATAGTGACATGAGCTGGATGAGAAATAATTGCACCAAAACATGCTTGCAATCTCTTTTATAGCTCGATGTGAACATGGAAATTGATTTGGACTGAAGACAGAAATCTACAAGAGTGATCGAAACAAGAGGAAACAAAAAATATGCAATAAAATTAGGAAAATATATGGTAAATTATATGAAGAAAGAATGGGTTGATGACGACTAGACTAGATCAACGTGACTAGGAATGAACAAGATGGATCTGAGAAGGCAGATGAGGTAGGACAACTCGATCTGAAATCTGAATGACTAGGATCAAACTAGTGATGGAGCAGGTGATATGAAAATAGAAACATGGATGGGTCGATGATCACCAATGTTGATCGACAGCAACTGGGGCTAAATTGGACTTGGACAGATGAAATGGGAAAAATGAGAGCCTATAAATGAAGATGAAGGTGGTTGGATGTAAGAACAAATCACTAGGAGAATTTTAGAACCTGTAAACACAATGAAGATGGCTGTAATAAGACGATGATGATGTATCTAAGCATGCAATGACAAGAGGATTCCAAAGCTCCCAAAAATGAACACAAGATCTCTAAGATGGCTTCCAAATTGTTTGGAAACTACAAAAATATGTCACAAGAAGAAGAGAAAATTTCAAGATCTTAGAAAATATAGAAATTACATCCTTGAACAAGGAGGGGTGAATGTAGCTTTATAGGGTTGATGATGACCTAGGTAAGTTGCCAAAAATTGCAGAGAGACATCCATTTGGGTGGTGGAATGATGTCCAACTTGCGGCAAAAAGGCCTAAATCTATTAGGATTGGGGTTTAGACGGATAGGAACGAGCTAGGGCTGCATATAGAAGACAAATGAGTAGGTGGATGGTTAAAGTGAGTAAATAAAAGCCATAGATTTAGTAAAGTGATTAAATGATGGCCTAGAGATAACAAATTGGAAGATCTAGGGATGAGAAATGATATTAAAAGATAATTGAATATGATTAAGATTAATTAATGATAATTAGGGAGGATAAAATAATGAGATGAGGATTAGAGATAATTAAGGATAATTAACATAAATGAAATAATGAAATGATTAAAGGTCGTAAATGATAATTTGAATTTAGGAGGGGAATATGAAATTCGAATGGATGGCCATGAAGAAAAGAGAGTGAACACAAGGTCGAGGGTGGTGATACCAATTTTTGGTGTCTACACCCGCACTCCCATATGTACGATCCCCACTTTAACGATGATTAGGTGCCCCACGCACTGCAACTACATGACATAACCAACTGAGTGAAATTCCAACATGGGTGGTCTCTATGATACCAAATGTAACAAATTATTACACCAAAACCCTTGAGATGTTAGTGAATCCGCACACCAAGGTCATAACATATTTCAAGGAAGGGTTATGTTCAACCATTTCTGTAGTATCCATAGCTCATTATCTATTTAATGTGATGTTTATTGGATATTCTAAATCTCATAATTAGTACTAACATGAAAATCCCTACATTTTACCAAATTTGTAACTCTTAGGGATTACTGCAATCACATTGTTATGTTTCAATAATATAAGTGTGGAATGTAAACTAAAATAAAACTAAAAATACATATAAAGAATTTTTTTTAATACATATTCTAAGGATCACATAAAAATTTCTTATATGTTTCATATATCAAGAAGAAGTTGTCATAAAGTAACTTGTGTTGATTTGTTTCCTTGTTAAAAATAATTACAAACAAAGTGCTCGAAATGAAAAAGATTCTCCACAAGGGTTGAACGTAAGAGCTGCTGAGACACATTGGGATATCCTTGTCATACTTTCACATGTCACAAACCCTAGGTGGTAAGTACTACAATGTGGCCTAGACAAGCACATTTCCAATGAAAACACTAACTAATTTTGTTGACATTATTTTGTCTCGTAATGGATAGGATAAACTAGATGATGAGAATGAGATGGCACACATGAAGGGAAAGGTCATAATCATGAAGTACTCAGACATATGCAAGCTTCATATCTATATTTAGTGGTGAAGGAGACTTTATGAAGCCTCTAAGGGTAGGGATAATGTAGATGTCAGGGTCAATGACAGGGATTGTCAATCCTCTTCATTAAATAATGTTTGTAGACACCCTAAAATATCACATTAAACATTTAAACCTCTAAAATCATCATGTAATTACTTCAAGCACAGTATGAGCAATTTTGACCACTTTTATAATATTCCACTATTTTACGACATTTGATGACATTCTACGATATTGTCTCGAATAAACTTCTATCATTCCCACCACTCCCCTAATCATTCATATCATTCACACATGGTTTCGAATTATTAAATAGTCACACTATGGACCTTGCTACATTCATATTCCATTCATAGGATTAATTAATTAATTAATATTATCATTATTATTATTCACCGCTTATCCTATTAGTTAATTTTATTAGCTAATTTAAACATCAAAATAATTAAATAGATCCTACATTATCTATTTCCACCTCCCCTCTTATCCACTTTTATTTCACTAGTCAACATCTCAAGTTAACTACAACAAACAAAATCAATTAAAGATTAAATCAATAAATATATGCAAGATAACAAATTTGGATTAAATCAATTCATGAATTTGACTTAATTAAACATATCTCCCATAAAACATGGTATTCTAAAAATAAATCAAATCAATTCCAAAGCTAAAAATCACATCACTTTTTTGGGTGAATAAACAAAAGACAGGGAATTAATATTGCAATGAAAAAAGATAAAAATTAAAAAAAGCATGTGCCACCTTTGCTAAAATCAAAACAAACTCATCCATGCAAGATCAAAACAGTAGTTTAACTCCTCAATTAGATTGGAAACACAATTAAAAAATTCAATCATACTTCGCTTAACTTCAGATTAGACAAGTTAATCACATAAATCAAAGATTTGGGGATTCTCTTCCCTCATCTACACATAATCACTCATTTTTCTCTAATGATCATATTTGGAAGATTTGAGATTTGCATCATCATTGTGTTGGATTATAATTCAATCTCACACAACATTATGATGTTTAACTGATTGTGAATATACTATCAAATCAGTCACTCAATCAATTTGTTCATAGCTAATCTACTTCCATTTGGAACATATTTGGAGTATAAAAAAATGATCAAGATATTCAACAAACTTGGTGCTTCATTCCAAGATTCAATGATCTCATCTAAGATTGGAAGGAGATACAAAGGAAGGAATTGTTTTTCTTTTATTTTCATTGTTGCTTTCATTATGTTGGTTTTCTTTGTATACATTTCTGGCATGCCCGATGAGATGAAACCACATATTTCTCATTTCTTAATTATTTTTTTTGTGAAATCAACCTTGTTTTTGTGTTCTTCTTTCCATTTTAGAATCAATGTCTAATTTTCAGGGATTTTTTATGGAGTGAATTGCAAGAAGTTTCAAAAGAATAGTCAAATTGGTTGCGTTTTAACATTTTTATGCAGCCATAGGTTACCTACGCTATGGAAATATAATATATGTTAGTATGACACATAATTTTTGGTACTGTCTTATTGCTTATGCTATTGTTCAAGTATCTATGCTATTTTTATAGTGCTTGTGCTGCCGTTCAAGTATATGTGCTGTCATCATAGTGCTTGTGCTATCGTTCACATATCTTGATGTAGGAACATCATTTACAAGTATATATCAACTTTTGGTTCACTTTTCCATTTTGGAAGTGAGTAGGTTTAGGGGCATGTCTTAAAATGTATGTATGGATCCCAAATCATTTGGGTCCTTTATTATATGTAATAAGGCCATTTGGGGTTTTCCCTCCAAAATGGGCCATTCAAATATTTGAATTTTCTAAAGTTATAAATAGTGGTCTAGGTGTTAGTGTAGACACAAAATCATGCACTTACTAGTACATTACTATGTAAAAAAAGTAAAATGTTATATATATATGGATCTTGAGTGAGAAAAGTATTCACCAGTAACACATACCCTTATTCATCCCATTTTGCTTTTATCATCTTCTTTTTTATCTTTCATTTCTTCCACATCTATCTCTCCCACACTCCTTTCTGGTAAGATCATAGGGATCCTTGACTATTAGACTATTCATATTTGTCATCATTTTCTATAGGACACTAGCATCTATCCTGGATACTAACACCTAAGTGATTGTGTTTAGATCTGGGCACTCCAATCCTTCTTATTTCTTATTTTTATCTTGACATTTGTGGTTGGTCTTTTCGGTTATCTTAACCTTATCTCAAGGTTCTAGTCGACATGTCGTATTACCACTGTCAAAATTTAAACAAGAGATCCCTATAAATACACATCATACATACCATTATTAAGGGGGTTGAAAAATATCAAGGGCTATCTACATACAAAGGGAATGCATTCTTTGGGATTCTTATATCTACATATAATGCATATGAGGGGTTTCTTTTTTTCTATCCACACATTTTGCATTCTATCTAGCCTTAGTCTAGTATCTTTGTGTCATTAGGGCGAGGGACAACCCAAGGACACTGTTGCACACACAATCACATAAAACTACATTGGTTCTAAAATGTAGTGCAACACTTGGTCATAAGTTCACTTGTTTGACAGCTGAGGACATTTTGATCCCTCATTTACATTATTGTCTTTTTGAGATTTGATCCGTTTTGGGGTTTTGGAGGTGGATATAGTCTTGTAGGCTATAGGTGACATGTGCAAGAGTTGAACGACATGAAGCGAAGATAAAAAACAACCTTATGACCCTATGGAAATAAGTTCATGAGGTTCTAAGTAGACTCTAGCTCCAAGATAGGGATCTTAGTGCCCAGGCACCACGAGTACCAGCCCAGGTACCCTGGTCTAACCACAATTGACATCTCTATAATTTTTTGTGCAGCATTGTAACAATATGTTACCTCTGTTTACCAGTTTTATAGCATCAGACACTTCAGGATATAGTGAATATCAGCTAAGTTAATATTCCTTATTTATTACAATTAGGGTTTTTGTTTTATTAGCTTATACAATTGTATTGTAGCATTTGTTAATTGTTTGTGACACCGAAATTTATATTTAATATAATATTTTTTTAAATGGGCATGCTCACCTGTAATTACATCCACTTGATTCAGTAATCCACCACCTAAGAGCACTTCAGGAGGTACATTCTACTTTAATGCGTGGATTGATGTATCAATAATCAACGTCTGATACGTGTCACATACAACAACACAAAAATGCATTTGTCACTACGCATACCACAACACAAAACCAAATAGAAACTCATGAATAATAACAAATCATACTCATGTTTGACTTGCTCTGTTACCACAACATCTCCATTAGGGGCATGAACTTCTCCTCCTCCTCCTACTGGTGGACCACCTACAATATCTACTATCATAGGGAGCAATAACACCCACCTATGAGTGACCTACCAATTAGTATATGCATTAGTACATCCCGCATCATCCATATCTATCAGCTTAATGGAAACATCAACCTCATCTGGACTTGGATGCAGTAGATGTGCTCTTATTGGGCATGGTCTCACACCTCACTGCCTCAGTACTATAATGGACCTCACCCACACATATGGCTTTGGGGGCACATCCTAAGCCATGTTAAACTACCTCAATACTCACTCTTCCTAAAATAACTTAGCCACCCCAGGAAATTGATCCTCCAACCACATAGTATGACGAATACATCTCATCTCAACTGCATCCTCAGTCCATCCACCGTATTCTCTATATGGCCTCTATATCAGGTTCATGGCCCCATCTGATCTATCATGGCTCTATAGTTCGTGGTGTCCATCCACCTACTCCTGCTGCCTACGCATCTCATAGAAAATAATTATGGCCTAGACCACTCTGCATGTGGCCCACTAAGTGGCCTCAATATAAAAACATGATCATAAGCCCATTCATGTAGTAATGTGGTGGATCCAAGGGAACCCCCATACTTCTCATGTACAAACCTGTATAAGTTCCTCTATAAGTGGGCCAATACACATCTCACCTAAGAAAACCTCATACCATGCTTCTTGATACACTGACATATATAATGCATCTTATACAAAATGCCTACACCACCCTCCTCTACTACCACTAACGAAGCAATCATGACTATGATGAACTTCTGTAATTGTGGAACACTTGATCTCAAAATGACATCCAAGATAAATGGGTATCTATTTGTACCTATGTCCCTATGAAATACCTCATGTCTACCTGTATCTACCTCGTAGCATCCTCCACTTCTATAACCTGCACCCTCTCCCCCACTATTGGCAATCACAATATGCAATACACATCTTACAGGGTCACGATCATCTCTCCCGTAGGAAACCAAAATGTGCACCTATCTGCACAACATCTCTCACATAATGATGTAATCATGGAAATATTATGGGGCGCCTCCCCCAATATTTCCATGTGCCACAACCCACCATGGTCTAGAACATCCCACTCACCATCAGAAAACCCTAAAGTTTATAGTGTACTCAAGTGTTGACCTACACAGAACTCCCTCGAATGGATATCTCACTACATAACATAAACATAACCAAAATATTGACATTAACATATCATATAAGCCCAAAACCAATTACAAACACTGCATATATGCATCAGAAAATCAAAACTTCACAATACATAGGAAATCAACTCTCCTGGGACAATAGTGTTAGGGAGTATGACTTTGGCACTTGGGGGCATGACCCTAGTGCCTAGAACTGGGCACTAGTGTCCCGAAGGACGTTTGTACCTTAAACGCTACCACCCAGGTCTAAAACGCCCAGAAACATAGCAACACAAATTTTTCAAAAATTAAAAAAATGGACATATTTCATCCAAAGTTCCAAAAATACTCATACATACCAACTCATCGGTCGTATGCATTGTAACAGAATTCTGTCACCCTCTCAAACCTAGTCATCCTAGCTACTCTAATCTACAACATCTTCACAAGTCTAGAGCTCAGTTTTCAACTCAATCACAATTCAAATAAAGTTGATATTCACTTTTTAATCCTGCTAATTATAGTAACTTTCAAATATAGTTACTATTTTCATTCACCTTTCAAACTAATACATGGCATACAGTTTCACTCATATCTTGAGCTTCATTGCTATGTTTTCATCCCCATTCGTGAAGCTCGGTTCATAATTTCTTCTATTATCACATCATATACATTTCTTAATGCTATATTCTACTCTCGCATAAGTTTCATTGACCTTTAAACAATCTTACAAACATATTCTATCTTATTGTTCTTGCCATGTGCCACAACCCGCCATGTTCTAGAACATCCCACTCACCATCAGAAAACCCTAAAGTTAATAGTGTACTCAGGTGTTTACCTACACAGAACTCCCTTGAACGGATATCTCATTGCACAACATAAACATAACCAAAATATTGACATTAAAATCTCATATAAGTCCAAAACCAATTACAAACACTGCACGTGTATGCATCAGAAAATCAAAACTTCACAATACATAGGAAATCAATCTCTCCTGGGACTACAGTGTTAGGGAGTAGGACTTTGGCACTTGTGGGCATGACCCTAGTGCCTAGAACTGGGCACTAGTGTCCCGAAGGATGTCTATACCTTGAACGCTACCACCAGGTCTAAAACGCCCATAAACATAGTAACACAAATTTTTCAAGAAATTTAAAAAATGGACATTTTTCAGCCAAAGTTCTAGAAATACTCATACATACCAACTCGTCAGTCGTATGCATTCTAACAGAATTTTGTCACCCTCTCAAACCTAGTCATCCTAGCTACTCTAATCTGCAACATCTTCACAAGTCTAGAGTTAAGTTTTAAACTCAATCACAATTTAAATAAAGTTAATATTCACTTTTTAATCCTGCTAATTATAGTAACTTTCAAATATAGTTACTATTTTCATTCACCTTTCAAACTAATACATGGCATACAGTTTCACTCATATCTTGAGCTTCATTGCTATGTTTTCATCCCCATTCGTGAAGCTCGGTTCATAATTTCTTCTGTTATCACATCATATACATTTCTTAATGCTATATTCTACTCTCGCATAAGTTTCATTGACCTTTAAACAATCGTACAAACATATTTTGATCTTATTGTTGGTTCACGTTTGCATCGTTACATCTTTACTTTCAGCCCAATATTCATTATCACTACTCATCACTCTTTCTCCAAAAGGGGAGGCATACAATCAAGATCACTTCACAATCCCTCTCCTATTCCTAAAACAATTAATTGCCAATCTTGGCATATCACCATGACATTCTATCATGTCAAAATAGTTTTCCCTAATGACCTAAGCTAGGGGAAACAAGCACAAATTTCTCTGAATATTATACTAATCACGTCAAATTCATTCCCCTTAGTTGTGTGATAACAAGCCATGTTGTTGACACCTGTCAATAAAACTTGTTATCATGTGACAAGCAAGGTGTTGTTGTCTCCTATCAACATCTCCTTGCTATCGCATGACAACAAGGTGTTGCTGATGGGAATCAATAGTGTGCCTTGTTGTCATGCGACAACAATGTTTTGCTGACTAGCATCAGCAATACCTTACTATCATGTGATAACAAGGATCTGTTGACAGGTGACAACAACACCTTGTTATCACGCGACAACAAGGTTTTTTTGATGAGAGTCAACAACACTTTGTTGTCATGTGACAACAAGTGTTGTTGACGCTCGTCAGCAACGCCTTGTTGTCGCATGACAACAAGGAGTTGTTGACCAATGAAAACTGCCACGAAACCCTAATTTTCCATATAAGTACCAACCTAACCCCTCATTTTCATGCTCCTTTCCTGGATACTAATTTTATTCCCTTCTCTGAGAACCTTTTGATGTAGATATTGTACGTACCTCGATGTTAATCACAATCAAAGTCATTGCTTCTAGTGCCCAAGATGAACCCTAAGATGTTGGTGTGTGGGATCCTATGTGCCCTCCACTCACCTATGGAGGGTCATCTCACATGGGTTAGGTTTAGGGTTTCTTGTGTGTCATGCACTAGGGTTACTCAAAATCCTATATGTACCCTTTCATTTATGATTTATGATTATGCCAAGAAACTCTGTTGTCTTTCTATATGTGCAAGCTTTGTTATGTTATGCAAGTTCTTCCATTGATTGATCGATTCCTCCTTGTGATTACACTGGAGCTATTACATTTACATTGGAGTGCAACTTCATCGTGGTGCACATTTTTTGATATGATTCTCACAAAATCCTTCATGGTATCAAAGCTAAGATCAGTTAAACATGCATTGATCATTTGAGTTGTGATTAATCTTGGTTTCATTTTTTTTACTCGTGTAAATTTTTCGATCATTAGATTTTGGAATTTCATTGCTGACATTCTCAACAAATTGTTCTTGGAAAGTCTCAATTTTTCTATATTATTTGTGCATGTGCAGGTATCTCCTTGAGTTTTCATGGGTTTTATAGCTATATTTAGCTAATTGTAGCTAAATATGGTAGATCAGCTAAAATAGATGTTCTTTATTCTGGTTTTTTAATCTTTTAAAAAAAAACTGTAAGTAATTTTTTTTAGCTCTGTTTGCTTGGTCTCTGTGTTTTTTGCATGGTGTTTTTACATAGATTCAGGTTCAAAGCTCAGACTGAGCTCCTTCATACCCTCCTCAATATCATTTTTCAACTCCGTCAGCATTCAACTAGCCATTCTCCCAAGTTCATGTTGTTGGTGCATGTTTTTTGCTGAAACTGATTTCAAACAACCTGGCCAAGTCGTGATCTACCTTGGGAAAGTTTATTTTACTCTGCAGGTATTTTTCTACTTGACCTCCTGTGGTCTACTCTGTCGTACCATGGTATGCCCTATCATGTCGTGGACTGCCCTGTCATGGTCTTCCCAGTTGTGCCCTGTCATGGCTTGCATGACCTCCTCTTACCTCTACCCACGTCTGGTCTGGTATGCCTGCACTGCCCTGCTCGACCTGCTTCTCGTTTTCCCTTGGCCCCTTGGCTTTTTCCTTACAATCTCCACTTCCAACGGTTTCTAAAAAGGTAAGATTTTTTTAATTTTATAGTATGTCTTAATTTTTATGACTACTGTAAGCTTTTTTTTTCTAAAATCTATTTCTATTAAAACTTAAATTTCTATTGAGGGTAAGTTTTTTTAAATTTATTTCTATTAAGAAAAATATTTTTTAAATCCTTTTAAATGGTAAGCCTTTAAAAAAAAAATCTTAATAGAAATTAGTTTTATTTAATTTAATAGATCTTAATAGATCATAATTTAGTTCCTTTAATAGATCTTAATAGATCTTAACCACATTTTAAATTGTAGTGTGAAACAATTTAAATTTGATTTTTTTTAGAAAGGAAAGTATATTTAAATATTAATTAGGATCTAATTTGTATTAGATCTTAATTAGTTCTTCGTAATTAATTATATTTAATTATATTAAATCTATTTGTATTAATTATGATCTCTGATTTACGATTAGTTAAATCATTAAAAATTATCCTTTCAAAATAACCTCTTATTGTCATTTTTTAAAAACTCCAATAGCTTTAAATTAGCTAACTTAAGCATTTCAAAATGGTAATTTTAGGTGTTATTGCTGATTTTTTTTCTAATGGTGCACTCAAGTGTGTAGTGATACTCTGAGTATTTTTTTTCCTTCCGTTTGCCTTTATGGCATTCTAAAGATCACCGTGACTCATCTTGAGTTCGTTTAAACCTTGTATTTACCCTTATTATTGCTTGCGACTAGTGGGCACATACGCCAAAGTTTGCAGCAAGGGGGTATCCATTGCGACGTGAGACACTTTTCTCACAACCAGGATTTGATTTCGCCTCCTTCCTAGTTTTTTGCAAGTTGTGCTTGTATACGGTATCACTTTGTTGCGCTCCATGAAACAAAATTTTGGTCTCCTCTCTTGCACGTTATTACGTTGATTGTAAGGTGAGTTAGCAACTATTTCAAGACGCATGCTCAGACCTGATTGTATTCAATGCACTAAAATTTAAAGTGGGGGTTATTATATTGTCTTGGGTGGTTGTGATTCTTGTGTTTCTTTTCTACATTCTTTCTCTCTCTTCACTATGGATGCACTTTTAATTCCTTTGCTTACGCCATTCAACTTCTTCGAATGGAGATCAAATTTTTTTATGAAACTAAGGGGTAAAGGGTTATTCCACATCACCATGGGAACTAAGACTGAACACGATGACTATCCTGAAAAATCTAAGTGGTTAAACCGTAGTGATGAAGCTTTAGGTCTTCTTTGCATTTCTATTTCTCCCAACTTGCTCTTCCACATTGAGTCATCTAAAACACCTAATTCTATGTGGAAAAATTTAGATGGAATGTTTGGACAACAAGATGACATGAGAGCGCATGAGTTGGAAAATGAACTACTACGATTAAATCCTAGTGATTTTGAAAACCTACGAACATTGTTCTCTAAGTTTTTCCACACTAGATTGTTGTTAAAGGAATGTCAAGTAGAGAAGAAATCTTCTCAATTGATCGTGTCGATTCTCTCTAAGTTAGGTCCTAAACATTCGATCTTTGTGTTAACTTTTTACGCTACAAAAGATGCCTTAGACGAGGATTGGAATATGCCCTCCTTTGACTGTTTTTCGTGCCAACTCATTCAAGAATAGTAAAAAATCATTCAAATGGGATCTCTCAAGTCCAAGACACATGCCCTTGTAGTAAGTACTAGTAAGGAAAAGAAGAGTGAAAAGAAGAAAGAAAGAAAGGACCAACCTAATAAGGAAACCAAGACCAAAACTAAATTTAACTAAAACACTTCGACTTCTAAGCCCAGAGCATAGAAAGACAAGTATTTTTGTTCCTATTGCAAGAAACCTGGTCATAAAGAGCATGTGTACAAAAAAAAAAATTGATCACCTTACTCATTTACTTGAGAAAAATCAAATAGGTGTTCCTGAGTCTATTAAACAAAATGCTCCAAAGGTCTATTCTTCTACTGCAAAAGGTTCTAAATATGATAAGAAGAAAGGAAAGGCCCTTGTAGCCAAAGTTTCTCCTTCATCGATGTGGGTTATAGATTCCGATGCCTTGCACCACATGAATTCTTTGCATGTTGAGTTCTCCAACATCGAGCCTTGTGGTATGTCCCAAATCATGATGGGTAATGACATGACAGTGTCAGTTTCTGGTAGTGGATCGGTAGAGATGGATGGGGGAACATTCAACCAAGTGTTGAGTGTTCCTGATCTCTCTACAAATCTCCTATCAGTTTACCAAATTACTCACCTTAGTGAAGGAATGCGAGTGGAATTTAGTCCTGAATCAGTGATTATTCGTGAGCTTAACGATGACACTACAGTGGCTGAGGGAAAGGTGGATCACCATTCATGGTTGTATACCTTCTCCCACTTTACTTCTAATTCTACGCCCACTTCCTTGCTCACTCATGTAAATGAGGTTAGTAAGCTATGGACATGAGTGTTTCAGAAATCTAAATTATCTCTACCTTAAACAATTGAGCCAAAATGAAATGGTTAATGGGTTACCCCTCGTTAAGTTTTCTAAGGGTCTTTATGAGGGTTATACCCTTGGAAAGCATCCAGAAAAGAAATTTGACAAAGGAAAATCTTGGAGAGCTACTTGTCCCTTGGATCTTGTTCACAGTGATATTTCTTATCCATTTTCGTCTCCTTCATTTACTAGAGCTCTTTATGTGCTCACCTTTATTGATGACTATTCAGGATATACTTGGGTATATTTTCTTAAGCTTAATTTTGAAGTCTTTGAACATTTTCAAGACTTTAATGCTCTTGCTGAGAAACAGGTGGAACAGTCTATTAATGTTCTTTGAACCGAAAATGGAGGTGAATATGTAAACAATAGATTTATGGGTTTCTATACTTCTGAAGGGATCTCCTTACAGCATACAATTTCTTATAGCCCTTCGCATAATGGAGTCACAGAAAGAAAGAACCATACTCTTAAGGAGATGGCCACTTGTATGATTCATTTAAATTCTCTTCCTCTATATTATTGGGCTGAAGTAGTGAATTGTGCTAATTATATTCAGAACTATGTTCCACATAATGTAGTAAGAGGGGTGACACCCTTTGAAGCCTGGTTTGGAGGTAATCCTAATGTTGATCGCTTTCAAGTCTTCAGATCCAAGGCTATGGATCAAATTCCCAAGAAGAAATGCAAGGCATTGAAGCCACAATCCAAACCTTGTATCTTTATAGGGTATCCTGATGGCGTGAAAGGATATCGATTTTTCAATCCTTCCTCTCATGAGATTTATATTGAGAGAAGTGTTAAGTTTGATGAGTCTTCTTTCGACTTCTACTTCTCTACCTATTGAGGTTCTTCAACTTGCTAATTTCAGATTCCGACTCATTAGATGATGATGTTGTTCAGCATGCTCCTCTTCCTAATACTCCTGACCATCAAACCCTTGAGTCTTTTGATTATGATAGTAGTGATGACGAGGACTATGTCCCTTCTCACTTGAGTGACGAATCTTCCAACTTAGAGCCTGATCCTCTTGGTCCTCTTTGGGATAGGAAAAATTTATAGAGTGTTGGATATTTAGTTAGAGATACTTTAGATATGAGATGTACTCACTCAGATTTCATTGGATCCCACTCTTTCTCCGCCTTTGCTTCTAATCCACGGTATTTTTGAGAGGCTTCTGGTATTCCTGAGTGGGATTCTACCATGGATGTGGAGTACTCCTCTCTCATGAAGAATGATACTTGGGATCTCACCCCTCTTCCGAAAGGAAGAAAAATCATTTGGTGTAAGTGGGTGTTCCGAACAAAGTATGGAGTAGATGGAGACGTCAAAAAGTTTAAAGCGCGATTAGTAGCTAAGGGTTTCTCCTAGATAGCTTGGGTTGATTATACTGAAACCTTTTCTACGGTTGCGAAGATGACTTCTATTCGACTAACCCTTGTCATTTCCCCCAACAAAAAGATGGAAAGTCCATCAAATGGATGTTAAGAGTTCCTTCCTTCATGGTGACCTAGAGAAAGAGATCTACATGGAACAACCTCTGGGTTATGTCCATAATCCGTCCCTTATTTGTAAGTTAAAGAAGTCTATTTATGTCCTTAAACAAGCCCCTTGGGCTTGGTATGCCAAGATGGACTCCTTTTTACTTACATCAAGGTTTACTAGGTGTCATTCTGATCCAAATGTTTATATTCTATGGCAAGATGACTCCATACTCATTCTTGTTCTCTATGTTGATAACTTGTTGATCACAGGTAGCTCTTCCTCTATCATTGATTTTGTGAAGATCGCCTTGGCCAACAGGTTTTCCATGACTGAATTAGGTCTACGTCATTACTTTCTTGGGATCCAGATTTCACAATCTGACTTGAGAATTTTGATTTCACAGCCTAAGTATGCTCTTGACTTGCTTGCTCATTTTCAGATGTCCGATTGCAAGTATTATCCTACTCCTTTTCTTTCTGGGGTTAAGTTGGTTTTTGATTGCTCTACTCCCTTGGTTGATGGTACCCTTTATCGACAGTTGGTGGGGAGCTTGATTTACTTGACTCACACTCGACCAAATTTATCTTATGCTATTAGGATCGTATCCAGATTCATGCAAGAGCCACATGAGCTACATTGGAAAGCAGCTAAGTGGATCCTTCATTATGTTCGTGGCACCTATACTAAGGGAATTCACTATTATGGAGGGGTGGATATTGACTTGATTGGGTTCATAGATTTTGATTGGGCCAGTGACTTAGATCATCATAAATCTACCTCTGGCTATAGTTTCTCTCTTGGTTTGGGTCCTATTAGTCACTCTAACAAGAAGCAGAATGAAATTGTGATATCTTCTATAAAGGCAAAATATATAGGAGTAGTTAATGCTGCCATAGAGGCTATTTAGCTACAGGGTATTCTGATAGAGTTTGACATCCACTTTTGGTGGCCTACCATTATCTATTGTGATAACATGAGCACTATCTCAATTTACAGAAATCCAATTTAGCATGAGTGAATGAAGCACATTGAGATCCATATGCACTTCATATGAGAGCTTATTCATGATGGTGTCATTGGAATTTAGTACATTCAAACATTTGATCAGATTGTAAATATAATTACCAAGCCTACCACTAAAGTGAAGTTTCTTCACTTGCGGTCTCTTTTTTGGGTGAGGTTTTATGCAGCTGCTCATATTCTTCAGGCTATATAGTCCTTATCTTCTTCTTCTTCTTCTAGGAAGATGTTGTTTGTACATGGGCACCTTATAAGGCCTTTACTTTCCGAGCGCCATTGACACATCTTTCTTAGTTGTTTAGAAGTGTCTTATTGTTCTATCTGACTCATCATAGCCGCTACACTAGCTTCGATGAAGGGGGGTGTTGGTGTGTGGGATCCTATGTGTCCTCCACTCACATGTAAAGGGTCATCTCACATGGGTTAGGTTTAGGGTTTCTTGTGTGTCATGCACTAGGGTTACTCAACACCCTATATTTACCCTTTCATTTATGATTTATGAGTATGCCAAGACACTCCGGTGTTTTTCTCTATGTGCAAGATTTGTTCTATTATGCAATTTCTTCCATTGATTGATTGATTCCTTCTTGTGATTACGATGGAGCTATTATGTTTACTTTGGAGTGCAAATTCATCGTGGTGCATAGTTTTTGATACGATTCTCATAAAACCTTTCATAAGATCCAACACCTGGAGCCTCAAAGGGTAAGATTCAATACAAAAGTGCCCCCCACATACATGTAGTTATAGAAATGAATGCATAATAGAAGAATTCCATAGTAACATCTGAATTCCAAGGGCTTGTTAGCATGCCCCAATTTGAGGTTAACCATCAGACTCTTAATTACCTACTTTCGTCCTACAATACAAAAAACAATACACCTTAGGATGTGGTGTTATGTGGAAATAGGATGTGGATGTCTTGATAATGAAATTAGAGTAGATATGGATGCTGATGAATTGTATGTGACTAGATGATGATAATGGATAATTTTTTTAAGAAAATTAAGAATGTGGTGTGACAGATACATCTTAATATAGTAAGGGATTCTTCTCTATATTTTAAATTTCAAACTCTTTAATATCTATATCATTTCTTCAAATTTAATTTCAAACCTTTATATTGAATTGAAAGAAAAAAGCTCAAAGGAAAAAAATGTGGTATGACACAGATATCTTAATACCTCTTATCTTCTTGAGCAAGCTAGATAACTTTCGATTCTTAGGAATTCAACATGAAAAATGGATAATGATTAGAATAAAAATGGGTGAGTTACCTGATAATCTCAGTCCCAAGAAGGGGGAGGTTCCTTGGATGGATGTCAACTCACGTTTTTCATAAACATCAATGAAATGAAGAGATTAAAATGTACAATCCAGATCTAACCTAAGCAAATAAAAGCAAACTAGAACTTGTTCATATCAAAGGCGACATAAATATCAATAATGCACTGTAGAGTGGACAACAACTATACCAGACTCTAAGCGTGGTAGAATATTCAGAATCCAGATCTGAGATTTCAAGACCTTGTAAAATACAACATCAAAGTGATTTGAAAATTAAAATTACCAATGAAATCAATCTGATTGTAGTAAATGATAGTATTTGAATAAATGTAAATATACATACCTGTAACATCTTCGATGATAACTACAGATCAAAAATAGCCTCCTCAGTCAATATTTGCATCTATAGAATTACAATGGTATTTATGTAAAATTATAAACAATTAAATTAGAATATATTTATATGAAATTGAATTAATAAGAACAATTAAAGTGTAATGTCAAGGTGATACCTATTTAAAGCTGAAATAATCCATTTTCAATAGATTCTTCGTATTCAATATTTACATCCGCAGAGTTTGAAGATGCACCACTTCCAGTCTCATCGTTGAGATTACTTGGACTTGTAGCAGTATTATTTACACCTTATGCAAGGGAATTCCATGCGCAATAGCTCTGTCAAAAGGAAAGGTTTCCAAAGTGTAGCGAGAAACATAACACCTTATGCAACTTTCGAGATTTTTATCCAACATGTTTCTCAGTTTTTATTTAATAAAAGATAAAGCACCGAAAACTATTTCATCCTCCACAAATCCCAAAATCATTGTTTGGCACAACTTGTACGACTAAAAATATTCACTAATGTCTTCTTGTAACAAACTATTTTAGTAGATTTTTCGCTAAAGCCTTGTAATAGCACCACTCTCTGAAGGTTTGTCTAAGAGTTTATACTATGACCTCATTGTCGTTGTAAAATTAGTTGGTTGAGTCTTTATTAAATCAACATTCAGTATACCTTTTATTTCAATACCCTCAACCTTTGATGCATTGCTGAAATGGCCCAATATTTTACCCATGTATTTATGAAAAAGATTACCTACAAAATGAGCACGACCACCTTCTGTATTCCAAAAATTTGGATTCATCACACCCATGGCTTCAAGAATTTTGTCTTGGCTGAAACATTCTCTAATTTTTGATGCTAAGGATTCTATAAGTTTTTTGAGTTTTATTCTTGCTTCAATTAATATAGAATCAAATAGATTTCGTGCACAAGAACTTCTTCTTTTTTTGTTGATGTAACGTCTTTACTTTTTTATAGAATGTGCAGTGGTATCTCTTTCCCACTAACATGGATATAAAGGTGATCATGGATATTAAATCTCAAAAAGTTATTGGGATGGTTAAGATCTAATAAAACTTTCCATATATCAAATACATGTGTATCAAAACTATCCGGGGAAGTGTACAAGGCATCAAGACTCATACATACCAATTTTCTCATCCGTATAAAATCAACAATATAAGTTAATCTACCTTGTGCATGTTTCATCAATGTATTGAACTCCTGCAACATTGGAAGAATGCCTACCAATGTAAGAAATGTCTCCAAATAAGTTAGATGGAACAACAAGTCCATCACCCTGTCAATTTCATGATGATATTTGTGCATGAAACCAACCAATGAATGATACTCCTCACACACTTTGCATGCAGGATCATACAAAAAAATCCACCTTGTCTCAACATACTTCAGAAGTTTTTTTCCATCTGTAATACGTATGGAAAATTTCTGAAACTCAAGAAATAACTTTGGGCTGCTTTCTATATAGGCATGCAGTTCTCTTATAAGGTCTTCTACTTTTACAACGTTTTCGTATTTGCTAATGATTTTATATGCTAAATTCATTATGTGATCCATACAGTGAATTTATATCATAGAAGGGGCGACTGATGTTTACAATTAAACACACAACCCAGTTCTATGAACTTGCATGAATGATGCCCCATCTGCTCCCACACATACCAACTTCGTAGCAATTTCATTCACAGTAATTCCAACAATTTATTTCAAAATAGAAATAACTAGTTTATATAGGTTTTCTACATTGCAATTTTCAACCATTTTTCTGAACACCGAACAGGTGCAGAGTCCTCATATGATTTTTTAAAGTGTAAACATGGATACCTACCCATGAAATGTTGTTAACAATGGTCACTTCATCAATTGAAAAAGAGATTAACTTTGCATTTTTACACACTCTTTCAAATCTTCCTTCTCAATCATAGCAAGGCATTTAGCCATTTCCCATGCACTATTGTATGACCAGTGAGACTGGGAAACATTCTACATTCACTTATATTGATACAAAGGTTTTAAATCAATGAAATCTGAAATCAATCTTCCTTTCTTAAGGATGTAGAATAAATTAGAAAATTGTATGAGTTTATCACGTAAATTTGATTAAGTTGTCTTACAAATTTGCATTGTGATCGTTCCACCATTTTCTATGAGAAGTCCGCGTCTTTTCTTAATAGCCTCATATTCTACCACATATTTCACATGCATGCATTCTTTTTCAGTTTTCCATCTGTGTGTTTTAATTTTCTGGCCATCTTCCCCAGTTAAAGTGAAATATTGTTTTCCATAGTGTTTTTCAATTGTGTCCAGCTTTAGTTGCATTTTTTTACTACCTTGCCAATTTCCATGTACATATTGTACATGTACAGTTCGATGAAATTTCTTCAGAATTAGTTGCTTGCATAGGTTCAATAAATGGAAATTTTGCAGCCCAGTCAAACTTGTATGTCCTCCCAAGCGTCCACATATTCCTATTCATATTTATAGTTTTACTTTTACATCCAGAGCTTTTAGGAATATCATGATCATCAAGCTTCCTTTTCTATGAACCACTAGTTGCATTTGTGTTACATTTTTCACTACTGGAATATCATCAAACCCTGACATGGTATATTTATAGGTGTCATTTCATTGATATTGAGCATAATGCATGTCCACTTCAATAATACCTGCCACACAATCTATGCTTTGATTGATTTTAGTGGGAGCTCTTTGGGTGCTAGCGGTTGCTGTATCTGTGTTAGGAATATCTTGATTAGTGCTTCACATTATAATATAGGTTTGTTATATTGTTTCAACAATATAATTTTGTTATACCCATAATGATATTAATGGGTTGTTTGATTGTGTGACTTACTGGTTTGTAGGAGGTCGGTTTTCTATTTCCATGGCTATTTATTAGCCTTAGTATTGATTGTAATGAAGTCAAGTACAATATCATAATATTATTTCCTGTGTGACAATATTGTTGTTCCAATATTTGGTATCAGAGTGATTTTCATGCACGTCACGGAGTCTTGAGATTTTTTACGGAGCAGAACAATTGTTGTTCATGATTTCCCCGTCTCATGAAAAGAATATTTTGTAAAGAACTTACTGTATATCCTTAAGTGCCAGGCCAATCTTTTTTTAGATTGTGATGTAAGTTTTTAGGTAGATCATGATCGACATTTTACATATGTGGATTTTTTTTGTTATTCTCCTTGATGTAACATGTGAGCAAGATGTAATTATCCTCGCTCCTGTTAAGCTACATCTACATCCAATCTCCCTGCTTTGATGTCGATATCCACGCGGCAATCTGGACACAAATTTGGAGTTTCTTAAGCCATATGAATAATGGGAGATAAGTTTTTTTCTTTGGTTTGTATTCAAATGTATAGACCCAATCACACATGCATATCTTTGTCTAATTCACCCCTCCACATGCATTATTAGCATTACTCAGTTAATGTAATACAATTTTATATTGAATTCCGATCTACCATTGGGTGATTCAAAATTGCTAAATAATGGTAGGAGATTACGGTTTTTCCATTTAATTCCTGAGACATATATGCCACAGTTATCCAATGAAGAGTGTTAAATAAATCAAGGTGAAAACAAACAGGTCTTGTATTGCATGGGCAATTCAGGCATTGCAATGGAGATTATTCTAGATGGTGTTTATTCAATGTGCGTGGATGGGTTATGCTCCACGAAAACTCAACGCATTGAATTGATGAATATGCTTTGATCTCTGTGGATCAAAACAAGATCCCACAAATTTTCTTTGCATGTGTTTTAAGATTCAAATATAGAGACCTGCGTGTGTATTTATAGGCATTCATGTGTGGTGCATTGCATGCACAACTTTGAGAAAATTTACATCTACATAATTACATTATGTTTGGTAGTCTTTTATTTCATCAAATCGTATTGTATCAAATATCCTCTACTACGCTATTTCTCAATCTATTCAGCATGGGCATCTGATCAGTTTTCTTAGATCACTTTGGGACCACGTACAGATTTTATGGATCAGGAATCATGCCTCAGATATCTTTGCATGCAGTAGATATTTTTTTCAGAATTGCCTCATGCCATATTTCTTTGCCACATATCTCCCACATTACACGTATCCCACTCAACACTAAAAGTTTTTACATCTGTGATCTATTGACTTACATTAGTAAAGCTGTCTCATGGACACATTTTCGGCGTTACCCAACGTCCGTCAAAATAAAGTGTTTCACATTGCGGGAGAAAAGAATAAATCACAATGTGCAAACTATTGAGCTTCAACGTCTAATTTGCTGAGTAAGCAATATCGTCTACTAGAGGATGGAGGCACAGGAGGCTGGAGGTCATTCAGCGACCTCTCGTCAGTCACTAACGATGGGGCCACACAAGGTTGTGGTGATAGTGTGTGTGTGAGTTTTTTTTTTATTTCAGAGTTGTAGTTGATTTCAGTTGTGTGCAGCATGATTCTTTTTCAGTGTTCCTGTTATGGTTTGAATAAGTGAAATGTTCACATTGAGGGGGGGAACATGGTATCAATGTTCCATTTACTCTTTTCATATTTGTTATCAGTGATCAATGTTTCCTACATAATTCCCTGAAGGAAAAGCATAGTGGATAGATGAAAGCACAAGGAAAAGCAGCATCATGATATTGAGGTTATTGGTTGTCTTGTAAAACCATCCCTTGTTGAGGTTATTGGTTGTCCTGTAAAACCATCCTTGTTGAGGTTGTTGGTTGTCCTATAAAACCATCCATGTTGAGGTTGTTGGCTGTCCTAAAAAACCATCCAGATCATGAGCACGCACGGGCAACACACTACAGAAGGAAGTGCAATTGTTGTTATCCCATGTTCGACACTAAGGGGGGGGAATGTTAGGAATATCTTGATTAGTGCTTCACATTATAATATAGGTTTGTTATATTGTTTCAACAATATAATTTTGTTATACCCGTAATGATATTAACGGGTTGTTTGGTTGTGTGACTTCCTGGTTTGTAGGAGGTCGGTTTTCTATTTCCATGGCTATCTATTAGCCTTAGTATTGATTGTAATGAGGTCGAATACAATATCATAATATTATTTCTTGTGTGACAATATTACTGTTCCAATAATCTAAACCAAAAGAGTTTCCAAAATACTTGAATAGATACTTTTGAGTTTTTTGTAACTTTTTGGATGTTCTAAGCTAACACCTTCCATTATTCCCTATCGTGCATCAACAAACAAAACTTTTCATGCATCAAAAACATAGTTCCCTTTCGCGCATCAAAAGATTATTCTTGTCACCCGTTAACAAATACCTTCTTGTCTCCTTTCAAGAGAGCCTTCTTGTATCCCATCAACAGATGCTGCTTGTCACCCATCAACAAATCCTACTTGTCACCCATTAACAGATCCTACTTATTGCCCATCCACACAGCCTTCTTGTCGCTTGTGTACAAAGCCTTCTTGTTTCCCATCGACATAATCTTATTATCACTCATCCTCAAAGCCTTATTTTTTCACATCCAAAAAACCTTCTTGTCTCCCATCAACAACGCGTTAGTTGAACACTTGTTTGAAAAACTATACTTTTGTGTAATGGAATCTATTGATTCACAAGTTATGTAATTGATAATAGATATTCCCCCAGGTGGACCGTGGAATGAGTTAGCAAGTAGTATTCTACCTGACGAATAATATAGGATTATATATGGGATATTATAAAGAGGTAGGTGAAGCTGACCCCTATAAAAAATTAAACTTTAATTTTTAGGTGAACATGTCATTGAATATTTGCCAAAAAATCACCATTTCAATTTTTTATAAAATGAAATATTCAACATTTTATGAATATTCGGCACTAAAAAAATCCCTGCCATCCTCCATGACTAAATCTTTTATTTTTTCCCTACTCTTGTGTTTCGTAGCAGTCATATGGAAGAATTTCATGTTTTGATCTTCCTGCTAAAGCCAGGTGGCTCATGATATTTGACACCAATAAATTTATTCCTTAGCCAAATTGTTTTGACAGTCACTAATTAGGGAAAGTTCCTTATGATGAAGTTGAGGGGATATCCCTTTCGAATCAATCTCCTAAGAAATAACAACAAGCTTAAGATATAACATCTCTTTTCTTCTATGGATAACCCCAAAAACTTGAGTTTTCCAAATTTTCAGCTTATTCTTGACATAGCTAAGATTTTTTCCAAATCTATACATAGATGTGCCCCTGAATATCTGTTTGCCACCAGTCCTTGATAAGAGCTTCTAATTGATGATTTTGTAACCAAGCTAGTTCAAAACAAAAGGGAGGATTTTTTGAGTTTTGAGCTTGTGAGGCGATAATAAGCAAAGGGCAATGATCATAGGCTATCTTAGGCAAATCCAAAAAATAGAAATCATTATAGTGAGCCATCTAATCCATATAAAAAAGGAATTTGTCCAATTTACATTAAATGTGATTGTTTCCCAGCCTTCTATTAGACCAAGTATAATTGGCTCCATGCAGATCAACATCAAAAAATTCCCCCATTCTGATAAAGTCAACAAGAGCTTTTGTGTTAAAAGTGTTGACACTAGTTCCACCTTTATTCTTAGAGAGGCATAAAGGAGTTTTAAAATATCCAGCTATCAGCTAGGGAGGATGTTTATAGGTATAACAAAAATACAGTAGGTCAGCCCAAATTTTTTCTCTCCAAGACTCAGTGTTAGGTGCATATATATTAATAGCAATCCAACCCAAATTGGACCTAATTTCTTGGAAGAACATTCCTAAGAAATGTGGGGATTTGATGATACATTCCCCAAAGAGAATATTTAGATTCCAAAAAGTGCATAAACCACCAGCATTACTATTCGAATCCTGGGAAACCACAGAGGCATTGGGACAAATATTATTAAGCATATTATCCTCTTTAAATTTGGTTTCTTGAAGCATCAAAATATCTAGAAAGTGTTTGAGTCTAAAATCTTTAAGGATCCTTTTTTCCCAGGGACCGTTCAATTCCCAAAAATTCCAAGAGAAAATATTCATTTCTTTGTTTTTGGCTTACCTCCACTTGGGTTAACAAGGATTCCATGTGTTCCTTGAGCTATATTGAGAAATGCTTCCTCCTAAATCAATACTTGATTTATGAGTCTCCCTTTGGTTTTCTTAGTGCCCACATCAATATTTACCTTATTGTTGTTTATGGTATTATTAGCGGGACTACTATTAGTTGATAATGAAGTGAAAGGAGAGATGGTGGTTTTCTCATGCAAACTGGAGAGAGAAGTGACAGCTCCAGTAGACCAAGTAGAAGGAAGACGGTGAAGGACAAGATCCAAAAAATCACAAATAGAAGGTGAGGAAGGAGGAGAGTGTTATCACCAAAAAACAACACCCTCCAATTTTTCATTCTTGCGTGAATGAGTAACCAGTGTTTTTGGGTAACATTGGACCATCTCCAAGTTGTGGGACTTTCTTCGTGAGATAGACCTCTATAGAAAATTAGTTCTTGCTCCTAAAATTCCTGCCACAATCTAATCTAATGCATGAAAAAATATCTATCCTAATCGAAATTTCCAAGGGACCAGGGAGAGAGAGAGAGAGAGCATGAAAACAAAGCCTATACTAAAGCGGTGATACACCACAAAAAGAGTGAATGAGGATAGATTTCCAATGCATGAAAAGTAGAAGCAAAATGCATACTAGAATGGGTGATAACAGTTCTCCACAATCCAGTAAAAATACATTCACAACAACATTTCATACACACACAATTATAATAGATCCCTACAATAAGATAGACACAATATATTTGCAATGAGTTTGAAAGGCCAAGAAGAATACAAACAAACACAATAGGGGAAGATACATCCACAAATTTTAATATATTGCTTGATAAGCATGCACAATCCCATCTATTACAAGATAAGGACCTGGATCACCATGTAAGGAGTCCACTACAAGGGCCTACAACACATTGTCTTCACAAAAAAAATTTAGTAGAGTTTTTCTACTCAAAACTATCTCCCTTTGCAATGAGCCCAACACTCCAATTTATAAAAATTTGAGAAGAGAGAGAGAGAGGGAAAATGAAAATCCTAATATATGTCTTCTCACCACTTACAAGATGTAGTAAATGAAGTGAAATGATGTTCTGTTGCTTGAAAAAGGCTCTCCATACTATCCCATGACTTGCAGTAGTGAAAAATGTCAGCCCATGCTTCATTAATGCATCTCAGCTACCAAATAAAATCATTGTTTCAAACTGGGAACATTTCCTACAAAATTACCATTGATTTCTCACAAAATTCTGTATTTCTTGATTGCTATGCATCGGGATTAAATCCATGATTCCAACACTACCAGTTTTGTGCATTTTTGCCGAGAAATGCAAAAGTTATGGCCTTATAAGTGCGGGAAACTATTTTGGGTATGTGAGGCATTTCTATCATTTAATGGGGCTGAGCACGTAATTAAATGGAGATAAAGATGTTTTCTTTATTTTTATAAAACAAAACTCATTAAAAATAATAAATCCATTTTTTGGCATAGAGGATGTCATGCTCATTCTCGAAAGTCCAATTTTGTGAAAATCAGAGCTCGGGGTCAAAAGTTATGGCCATTTGAAGTTTAGGGGGGGGTCAGGCATTGAGTTTTCCTTTGTATGCAAACATTTTGGCTATATCGGGTCCTTGTGTCCCACATGTTTTAGATAAAAACCTTTGGCCCACCCGCAAGCCTCCTTCTGTGGAAAAATTGGCAAAATCGCGTCCTCGACGAACTCATGTCCCGTGTGTCCCGCCATTAACCAGACCGTTGGGGCTGTTGACCATCAATGTGCCTGCATCCCTTTAAATTAATTTGTAAAATTAGAAAAGTTGGGTTTTTGGGTCCCAACTGTCCTAAGCATACCTGTGTGGCATGGGCTCTAAAAACCAAAATTTTCTGCTTTCCTTACAAATCGGCCATTTTGGCAATGTGGGTCCCAACTGTCCCACACATACCTGTACAGCTTGGGCTCTAAAAACCTAATTTTTCTACTTTCCTTACAAATCAACCATTTCAATAATGTGGGGTCCCCAACTATCCTCACGCGTACCTATGCGACTTGGGCTCCAAAAACTTCATATTGCTGCGCAACCCTAGCACAGGCCTAATTTTTTGAATTTTTTGCAATTTTTTCAACTTCTTTGATTTTTCTTGGCCAGGGGAGTTAGAGAAAAGAGGAGAGGAACATTAAAAGCCTTTTTTTTTTCCCTTGAGCCATTTCAACCTACTTGTCCCTTAAGAATTTACATAAGTTACCAAAATTTACCTTGAGGGGTGGATTTTGGATAACAAAGAGGATGCAGAAGGGGAGGATCCAAACAGAGGAAAGGTGAGAGGAAGATCAAAGGAGGGGGAGGAAGGTGGAAGAGGATAAGAGGGAGAAGGTAGAACATAAGAAGAGAGGGAAGGATTGGAATGAGAAGGGAATGAGGTAGAGGAGAGCAAACTAGAGAAAACATGCAGCAAGGAGGAAACAACCAACGAGGAAAAGGAAGTAGGAGAGGGTAGGGTGGAGACAACCAGAGCCACCGAAGGAGATGAAGAAGGATGGGGAAGTGAGGCTAAAGCAGAATGGAGAACAATATCCTCCAAAAGAACATCAAAAGGATAAGAAGTACTAATAGCATTATATTTTTTTGGGAATGTACTTGCCTTTATTTAATGGGGACCGAGCTATTTCTTTGGAAGATTAGGCTAGCTTGGTTGGGAAAGCCATCGCCTAATGTCCAATGCTTTTCTAGTTAGATCAAGCTTGAGGAATATATTCATATTCAATGGGTTGAACCCAAGTTCCCAGCTCAGATTGTAGATCAAGAGAGGATGGATCCTGCCTTGGTAGCTTGATTAACAAATATTAGGGTACCAATGGATTTGGTAATGCCTTTAACAACTGTAGAGTGAAAAAAATATAAGGGGAGGTTGGGAAGATGAAGCCAAATTAAATCTTGATTCATTGTTTCAGTCTTAGCATTGAACCTAGGTGTCCAATGATGGATAAAGAAGCCTCTCCTTCAGAAAAACCAAGGTCCACCCAGAAGAGCATGAGAAAAGTTTTCTTTGTGAGAGAAAGTGGAAAAAATGAACCCATTAGAAAGAGAAGCAATATCTACCAGATCATAGGGGGCCCAATTAATACATACCCATTTGTGTATCTCCTCAAAAGGCATTCTAGGACTAATTAACATACTTATCAGTGAAAGTTCCCTAGAACCTTGCATCGATATAGTGATCAAGGAAGGTATTTGAAGAGATAAAGTCACGTTAATGCTCTAAGGTTGGATTTTTCCAAGTTTAGTAAGTTTCAAAGAACCATAATCTACATCCTTCCAAGATCTGGAAGAGACATTATCAGAGTTAGGAGGGGGGTCAGGCACCTAACCAGATGTGATGCCTGTTAAAACAACCCACTTGAGACCCAAGAAACAACCTAGGGTTAGTCAGGAAAATTATGGAATAATTTTTTTTTTATTAGAAGTGTCTACAACCAGGTTGCAAGACAACAGTTGACACTAACAGGTTCCGGAACAAGTTTAATCTGCTAGAACATACTTTTCTTTTATTAGCAATTATCAAAGGTCACAAGGTCCAAATTTTAGGGTTAGAAGTTTCAGTTAGGTTCAGGGGGTAAATTAACACCATACCCACTCTCTAATAGGCTCAGAGTTTCAACTTGATTTTTCTCACACTTAACACATTCAAAATTTCCCTAAATCATTCCCATTGGATAGGAAATTTTCTCACCTTTCCAATGATATAAAGAAGTCCTCCTAACTCCTTGTAAAACTCCAGTTATGGGCCGGGGACCTTGGGAGTCAAATTTTTCCCAAAAGGGACATGTGTTGAGTGGGGAAGAAGACCCATTTTCGGGTTGGCGGGTCACGGGGTGGTGTTGATATTTTATTCTTGCACGGGAGGAAAATCCAAATTTTCCCGCACCTCCGTTGTGGGTCCGTCTAGGACACATGTGGTGCTCAAAGCCAGGTAGGGGAGAAAGGTGAGGGAAGGGCGGGGTGGCAGAAGAGTTGGGAGATTTTCCGAGGGGGAGAAGGGGAAAAAGCACTCACATACCCGCGGGTCCACCAGGGACATGAGGGGACCCAACAACCAAGAGAAAAGGGAGGGAGTGTGGGGGGTGGGAAAGTTAGCAAAGTTTTTCCCACAAAAGGGAGGGAAAAATAAAAGGTCGCAGGGTTCCGCCCCCTCGCTATCACCCCAGGGTCTCACCAGTGGTGAGGGCGGGAGTGGCTGGGGCTGATGGGGAAAAACGTAAAATTTTTAAAAAAACTAAAATTTCAAAAGGACCAAAATGAGGGTTTGCCCCACCCCCATTGTCACCCCATGCTGCCACAAGTGGCAGCCTCTGATTGGCTGTGGGCCAGTGGGGGAAATTTTAAAAAATTTCCCCAAAATTTTTCTAAAATTTTTTTTTCTAAGGATTTTTCAACGGAAAATTTCGGGCCACGGGCCCGCCAGGGAAAATTTTCCCAAATTTTCCCACCAAGGAAGGAAAACTTCAAAGGGCCATAAATTTTGCTAGAAAGCTCAGTTTTGGGAAAACGAGGACTTTCTGGAAAGCTCTCGATGCCCTCTTTGCACAAGAATCATAAATTTTACATTTTGATAAAGTTTAAGGGGTCAATTTTAAGAAAACATTCTACAGGATTTTAAACAGCCAACTGGTAAATTTTAACTTATAAAATTTATTCAATTTGGTCTCCTCCTTCACTCAACATGCCAAACAAACATGGAGGATTGTTCTAGGAAGGATTTAGGATGTTTTAGGAAGGTAATTTTACTTGTTTGATTTCCAATTTGCATTTTTCCAACAATTGACAGAAAATGACTGTGAAAAGGTTTGGGCTTCGATTTTGCAATGTTTTAAATTATTTCTTAAGTGTTTTTGTCAATTTGAGTTCATTGATGTCATAACATGCTAAATTTTAACATTTCCAAGTTGATTATTATATGTGCAGGCCCGAACTGTGCATTTTAATTAAATTTATTTGCCAGTTTTAAATTTACAACAGAGATCCATTTCTAGAGGATCTGTCTATCAATTTCATCATTCAAGTATGGCATTTCATTTCTAATCTAATCTAATACATTCAGTTGTTTTAAACAAACCATTCTAAATCAAAATGCAATACTGAATTCCATTTTACACATTTCCAAAGATACAAAATACTACATTATTTCCACATACATTTCTTCTTTTCAAACAGAGATCTAACTATCTCTTTTGCCATACAATGAAACATTTAATTCATTCCATGCTAGACTTAAGTTTTTTCCTTCTTCAATCAAACATTAAAACAAGAATCCAGTTTCTATCCTTTCCAAAATCATACATTTTGAAACAAGGCAGAATAATACAATTACATCTCACGTGTTTCTTCCTTTTTCCACTTTCCAAAATAGGGATTCCAATCACAATTTGATATTCCAATTCAACACAACAATGCAAATGAGGGAAGGTCTTGCAATTCTTTATTGAATTCAATTATACAACTTTACATCTTTCAATGTTTGAATGCAACAAACAAATTTCTATTTCTTTCTTTCCAATAAACAGAACAGAGTATAAACATCCTTCATAGTTTGAATATACAACTTTCATAACCAATTACAACATATTTTCTTCACAAAATATATTACAATTTCATCCACATCAAAGTGGGAAAGGTTACAAATGAAATAAATTTCACAAGGGACTGGAAAAACTGTCTTCTTCTGCTCCAGAACAACAACATGCAAGTTTCCTTTTTCTTCCAATTTGATCACAACAAAAGTGGGGGAAAGGAAACACTCTCCACCCAACCAAGACATCCAATGAAAGGAGAAGCCATCCTTCATCATTGGCCCCCGAGCCCCAACCACAATGCAATAAGAAATGGATATCAACCCATGGAAACAACAGGCTTCCACAACACACATCATTCTTTCAACATGCATATTCAAATTAAAACACAGTTCAACACAAGACAACAGTTTACAACTGCATTTGAAAACATTCAAATAGAACTCAGGCTTGATCATGCAAGCCAAAGGAGCAAGGACTATGGGGGAAGCTACTTATGCCTCCCAATGGGAATTGGGCATCCACCTATGTAACAAACCACCAATAAAATTCACCAAACATATCCTTATGCCCCCCACAATCCCTCCTTATTTCCCCCCCACAAAGTAAGAAATGCAAGCTATTTCTTTTCCATGGTGGATCCCAAACCCAAACTCCCTCCACAAAATATGATGCCACTGGCATTCCCTTATGCCCCCCCCACATGAATTCCCCATAGCCTTCTCCTACACCATTCCTATGGCAGTCTACCCAAACAACCAACAAATAAACAAAACATACACCATTCACACAAACACAAAAGAAATAACAGCATAAGAGAAGAGCTAAGCTCCTACCTCTCCATGGTAGCTTTTGTTTCCAAACAGCAAGCTTCAATGCCAAAACACAGTCCCAAAATAGCAATGCCAAGTATGAAATTATTTCCAATCTCCTCCAAAATCCACAAGAGCTCCAAACAGCAAAAAATGTGCCCCAAAGAAGTATGCAAAATGATTCAACAACCCAAAACAAGCAAAGAGTTTGAATTTTATAGAAGAGGGAAGAGAAGAGGATGATGTGGATCCATGTAGGATGCCACATCACACATCCTCAACTCCAACACAAAAGACAAAATTTCATTCTCCAAAGCACAATAAAGAGGTGGGTGAAAATATGACAAATTACTTGCACACTCCAAAAAGCCCACACCCCAAAGGACTGCAAATTTAAAACATGAAGAAAGTGCAATTAAAACATGCAACATGATTAATACAAATGCATTAAAAAGGGCTAAAATCAACCCTCCAACCATAGGTATGGTTGGTAAATAGATTTAAGAGGCATGGGACAAGTTTTACTTGTCCCACAAGCCTCCAAAAAATAGCCCCCAAGGACAAATTCGAATTTCCAAGGAGGTGGAGTATTTCATACTCCAAAATCTGACTTACACAACTCTTACACAAACTTACACATCCCTTACATATTTAATACAAAGAGCCAACAACTTCCATTATTACTTTCCCATATCCCAATTTGATTTATTTAAACTTTTAACCATATGTTTTCTCACATTAATCTACCACAATTTAATTAAATAAAAGAAAGGGACACATCACTAATAAAATACATACAACAATAATAAAAAGGAACCACATTAATAAAATACACAAAACCCATGGTCACATATAAAGGTGATCCCCCCCATGGGAATCCCTAACAACAAAACAACACAACACAACAAAACAAGTTGCCATGGTGACCGTGTTGAATTCACCTAGAATTCCATTGTGGTTGGTCTCCAATCCCCCGATGTTTGTTGTGATATTTAACCTAAAAACACAAATACCTCCTTCGGCCTCATGGCCATATCAGAACATCCAACATGATATAAATATAATCACAAAATCATCTAAATATGTGAATCACAACAACATCAAAGTAAATTTAACAAAATCACTTACAATTTATATCAACAACATCAAAGTAACAACTATATCATCATCATATAATGTCCATTTCTAGTCTACTCACAATATCCAAAAATCACATGCCCAAACAACATTCAAAATATATCCATGTCAATAGTATATCATCATCCACATATAAGGTGTCTCTAATAATCATCATGCATCATAACCAAATCAAGATCAACAATAATCCATGATCAAATGTCTAACATCATACTAAATCAAAACTATAATAATGTCCATAATGTAATCAACAATATCAAAATAAGTATCAAAAGGTGTCAAAGGGAAGTGGGCACTACATCCCCCTCCCCTTAGACTCGACTTCCTCCTAGAAGTCACTGGAACAAATGTGGAAACTGAACTCGTAATGAAGTAGCATCCTCCCATGTAGTTGCAGTCTCATCATATCTGTCCCACTGCACCCGAACCTGATCAACCTCTCTGCCTCGAAGGCCTAGGGTCCTATGATCTAGGATGCGAATGGGCTCCACCATCACCTGCCCCTGATCCTGCACCTGCAATGATGTCCAATCCAACACATGAGAAGGATCTATAATATATCTCCTGAGAACTGAAACATGAAAAACATCATGTATGCGAGACAAGTTGGGTGGCAATGCTAGACGGTAGGCCAAAGGGCTGATACACTCCAAGATCTCAAAAGGACCAATGAATCTAGGAGCTAACTTAGAACCTTTTCCATAATGGATAGGGATCTTGTGTGGCCTGACATGAAGGAACACCTTCATGCCCACATCAAAACTATGGTCGATCCTATGCTGATCTGCATACTTCTTCTACCTGTCTTGTGCCTCCTGCAATCTCTTCCTGATCAACACCACCTGCTGCTCCATGTCCTATAAAAGAGCTGGTCCAAGAGATACTCTGTCCTCTAACTTGTCCCAGCTAAGAGGTGTCCTGCACTCTCTACCATACAAATCCTGAAAAGGAGCCATGCCTATGGAACTCTGAAAACTATTATTGTAGGAAAACTCCACTAAGTACAGGTACTCCTCCCATTTAGACTGTTGATCCATCACATACATCCTGAGCATGTCCTCTAAAATCTGATTCACCCACTCAGTCTATCCATCTGTCTCGGGGTGATATGTTGTGCTGAAGTTGATTCTCGTCCCGAGGACATACTACATGGTAGTCTAGAAATGGGAAGTGTACAAAGGATCGCGGTCACAAATGATCTTCCACAGAATCCCGTGCAACCTGAAAATCTCATCCAAATATACTCGTGCCACTGCTCTAGCTATATAAGTGGTCTTCACTGGAGAAAAGTGAGCCACTTTTGTCAATTTATCAACCGTGACCATAATGGCATCGTGGTGATATCTCGACATTGGTAGCCCAACAATGAAATCCATGGAAATGGTGTCCCACTTCCATTCTAGTATAGCATGAGGATAAAGAAGGCCTACTGGATGCTGATGCTCAAGCCTTAACTCTCTAGCACTCTAAACATCATGACACATGAACTGGGCCACGTCTCTACGAAGTCCTCTCCAATGATACAACTGTCTCAAGGTGGCGTGCATCTTCTTCACCCTAGGATGGGCTGAATAGGGTGCATGATGTGCCTCTACCAAGATGTCCTGCCTCAAGCCTCCATCTCTGGGAACATATATCTAGCCTCTGTGCCTGAGAAGACCATCTGTCTCTAAGGAAAAACCATCAAACTTCCCCTCAAGGGGTCTCTGAGACTCGATCTCTGCTCGTACTGCAATGTAGAAGTTTCAAGAGGAAGCTGCTGAAGGATCCTGCTCCACAAATCTGTGCTCACTGAGGTGGCCATAGCCACATGTCTCCATCTACTGAGAGCATCTGCTACCACATTCTCCTTCCCCTTCACATGCTCGATCTCCATATCATACTCACAAAGCAACTCCATCCAACGCCACTGACGAGCATTGAGATTGGGTTGCGTGAAGAGGTGATGAAGACTCAAATGATCTATCCTGAGTGTGAATCTCCTGACCAAGAAGAAAGTGCCTCCATCTAACCAAAGCATGCACAACTACCACAAGCTCAAGATCATGAGTCAGATAATTAAGCTCATAATCCTTGAGTTTGTGAGACTCAAAAGCCACTACTCTACCCTCCTACATCAACACACCTCCAAGCCCTGCTAAAGAAGCATCTGTGCAAACAAAGAACTCACCCTGTGGATCTAGCACTACAAGAATAGGTGTTGTAGTGAGGCACTCCTTTAGTGTCCTGAAGGCCTACTCGCATCTGTCCAACCAAAAAAACTTCTTCCCTTTCCGCTGAAGGGAAGTGATAGGGTGCGTAATCTGAGAGAAGTCCTGAACAAATCTCTGGTAGTATCCTGCTAATCCCATGAAGCTACACACCTCAGTCACTGTAGTGGGTGCTGGCCAATCCATAATGGCTCTAATCTTGGAAGGATCGACTGTGATACCTTCCCCAGAAATGATATGACCCAAATACTGCACCTCTGTCTAAAAGAAAGCACACTTCTCCAAGTTCTCGTAAAGTTGCTACTCCGAAGACACTGAAGAACTTGGTGAAGGTGCCCCTCATGCTCCTCACGCGTACGTGAGTATATAAAAATGTCATCTAGGAAGATGAGCATGAAGTGATCTAAGAAGGTCCTGAATACCCCATTCATCAAACTCATGAACACTGCGGGGGCATTAGTCAAACCAAAAGGCACCACTGTGAACTCATAGTGCCCATATCTCATGCGGAAGGTGGTCTTATGAATGTCCACCTCTGAAATCCTTAGCTGATGGTAGCCTGACTTAAGATCAATCTTAGAGAAAACTGTGGCTCCCTTCATCTGATCAAACAAGTCATCAATACATGGAAGGGGATAACAATTCTTGATCGTTACCTTATTCAGCTGGCGGTAATCAATACACAACCGCAAGGATCCATCCTTCTTCTTCACAAAGATCATTGGTGCACCCCAAGGGGATACACTAGGATGGATAAGGCCTTTCTCCAAAAGGCCCTCAAGCTGTAACTTGAGCTCACAGAGCTCTGGGGTGGTCATCCGATAAGGTGCTCGTGAGATAGGATCTACTCCAGGAACTAGATCTATATGAAAATCAATCTCATGTGGGGTTGGTAACCCCGATAGCTCCCCTGGAAAGACATCTGTAAACTCTCTCAAAATGGGATGATCATCTAGCGATGGTCCACTAGACCCATCCTCATGATCTGTCACTAACTGTAACAACATACATCTGACAACCCCGTCACACACACCACTTAAGTTGCATAGTGGAGATGGTGTGAATAGAAATGGGTCTCCTGACCCCTTGAAATCACTGACTCAACTCCCAAATCATCTACACAAGATATAGTCTTGTGGTAACAATCCATCCTAGCCCTGTGTGTAGATAACCAATCCATACCCAAAATGACTCCATACGAGCCCAAAGGAAGGATACGAAGATCTGAGGTAGTGGTGAAAGGTCCCAAATCCACTACACACTCCTTAACTAAGGAGTCTACAGAGATCTTGGCTCTAGAAGCCATCTCGACATCCCAACTAAGACCCTGCCTAACTGCCACCAGCCTGCATCGCTCTACTAAAGATGGTGCAATGAAAGAATCAGAAGAACTAGAATCAAACAATACAGAGGTAGGAATACCACTAATGCTACCTGTGGTCTCAATGACTATGCTCTGATGCTCTACCTGGAGGTTCTCAACCACTGCATAAATCTTGTGGCTGCGTCCCATGTCACCAACCATAGGCTTGGAGATCTGTGTCTTACCCTTGTTATTAGGGTTTCTGTGGGCAATCTCTCCAAAAGTGTCCAGTAACTCCACAACTAAAACACCCTCCTGATCCTCCCCAATGAGTAACACCTCCAGTAGGTTCCCTGGAAGTCTATGGCATGGATCCTGATGATCCAGCTATGGTCTACTGAGGTCTCTGCTGGCGAGCTCCTACTGACTGAGCTCTAGGTCCACCCTGTGTCCTGATGGGACCCCTAGGAGGAGGCCCCATACTCTAACCTCTCTATGCATCAACTCTCTATGGAGGTCTATGAGGTGGGTGGACTACTGTTACTGCTACTGCTATTGTGGCCTAAAGGATGACTTGTGTTGAACCCTATCCACCATGAGGAAGAGGTACTGACCCCCTCGATCTACTGTCCTGCATCTGCTGTATGTGGCTCTGGACTCGGTCTCTAGCCTGCTGGGTCTTCCCCTAAGTCTCCTCTGCTATATAGGCCTTCTCGATGGCCTCACTAATGTCTATGGGTAGTGGATCCGACACTGCACCTCCAATATCTAAATTCAGGCCCCAGATGAACCTGTGAATCTACACCTTGCTCATCCTGCATATACTCAACATACTGGAGTAGATCCAAAAATCTACTCTCATACTCTACTACTGAAAGAGATGCCTGTCGGAGGTCATGGAACTCATCGATCCTCTACTGTATGAACCTCCATGAAAAATATCTACTCCTGAATCTCTCCTCAAATAGCTCCCAGGTCACTATCTCAGAATCTACATAGAGCTTCTACTCCTCTGTCCTCCACCATACTCCTGCTCCATCCCTCAGTAGATGGATCGCAACATGAGCTTTCGTGTTGCTAGAACAAGGACAAAGCTTGAAGCAACCACTCAAGCTCACTAGCCAAGCCTCTTCCTGAAATCCACCTATGTCACTTGAGTAATGTGATGGCTGAAGCTTCAAGATCTCCTTGATGTGATCTGCAGCTGTGGTCTGACGGCCTCTAGGTCTCTTTGCATGCTCATCCCTAAGCCTAGGGCTCCAAGACCTCTCTCTATGCTCTGAAACTCGGTCACCCTATCCCCTCTGTGGTGACTCTACTCTGGCTGACTCCACATGGGAGTTCTCTCCTCTATGCTCCTCACTGGGTCAAGGAGATACTTGACCCTCAATGGAAGGGGCTCTGTCATGACTGGCTGCATGTCCTCCTCCTAATCCTCCACGTAGAGTGACATTGACATCCTGAAGAGTCTACAAAATCTGGGGTAGGATGGCTGCTACACCCTGATCTGGTGGTGGTGGTGGTGGTAAGTCTGAGTCTATGTGAAAATTCCCCCTGCCCCGTCTGCGCCTCCTACACAGACCAAAGCGAGAGTTAGTTCATTTTTCTAAGTTTTATTCAATTTCCATGTTTACTAAAATATGCAATTTCTAAACTAAGTTAATTTTTTTTCTAGATTTAAAAATGTGCTAGGTTTAAGTTTCATGTCCCAAGTTTTCTAGTGTGCCCAATGGTCCAATATTTTGAACCACTGCTCTGATACCAAGTGTGATGCCCATTAAAACAACCCACTTGAGACCCAAGAAACAACCTAGGGTTAGTTAGGAAAATTATGGAATAATTTTTTTTTTATTAGAAGTGTCCACAACCAGGTTGCAAGACATAGTTGACACTAACCAGGTTCCAGAACAAGTTTAATCTACTAGAACATACTTTTCTTTTATTAACAATTATCAGAGGTCACAAGGTCCAAATTTTAGGGTTAGAAGTTTCAGTTAGGTTCAGGGGGTAAATTATCACCATACCCACTCTCTAACAGGCTCAGAGTTTCAACTTGATTTTTCTCACACTTAACTGCATTCAAAATTTCCCTAAATCATTCCCATTGGATAGGAAATTTTCTCACCTTTCCAATGATATAAAGAAGTCCTCCTAACTCCTTGTAAAACTCCAGTTATGGGACCGACAGACCTTAGGGAGTCAAATTTTCCCCCAAAGGGACACGTGTCGAGCGGGGAAGGAAGCCCATTTTCTAGGTTGGCGGGTCGTGGGGCGGTGTTGAATTTTATTCTTGCATGGGAGGAAAATCTAATTTTTCCCGCATGCCCGTGTGTCCGTCCAGGGACATGTGGCACTCAACTAGCCATAGCGAGGGAGAAAGGAGAGGGAAAGGCGAATGGTGGTGGAAGGAGTTTGGGAGATTTCACCAAGGAGGGAGAGAAGGGGAAAAAGGGCACACGCGTGGTCCACGTGTCCGCCAGGGAGTGGGACCCAACACCAAGGCAAGGGCAGGAGTACAGGGCCACGGGTGGAGTCCGTAGAGAATTTTTCAAAAACAAAAAATCTAAAGGGAGGGAAAATCGTGAGGGTTCTCGCCCCCTCCACGTAAACACCTCATGTTACCATGATGGCGAGCCTGATGGTGCAGGAGCGTGGGCCGCGTGGGGAAAAAGGTAATAATTTCCAAAAAAAATTTTAAAAGCCCCATAGAGTTGCGAGGATTTCACCCTCTGCCGTTGTCACCCCATGAGGCCACGTGGTAGCCTCTGATTGGCTGTAGGCTGGTGGAGGAAATTTTAAAAATTTTCCCCAAGAATTTTTCAAAAAAATTTTCTAAGGATTTTTTCAATAGGAAAATTTCGGGCCGCGGGCCTGCCAGGGAAAATTTTCCCAAATTTTCCCGCCAAGGAAGGAAAACTTCAAAGGGCCATAAATTTTTCTAGAAAGCTCAGTTTTGGGAAAATGAGGACTTTCTGGAAATCTCTCGATGCCCTCTTTGCACAAGAATCATCAATTTTACATTTTGATAAAGTTTGAAGGGGTCATTTTTAAGAAAACGTTCTGCAGGATTTTAAAAAGCCAACTGATAAATTTTAACTTATAAAATTTATTCAATTTGGTCTCCTCCTTCACTCAACATGCCAAAAAGACATGGAGGATTGTTCTAGGAAGGATTTAGGATGTTTTAGAAGGTAATTTTACTTGTTTGATTTCCAATTTGCATTTTTCCAACAATTGACAGAAAATGACTGTGAAAAGGTTTGGGCTTGAAATTTTGCAATGTTTTAAATTATTTTCTTAAGTGTTCTTTGTCAATTTGAGTTCCTTGATAATCATAGCATGCTAAATTTTAACATTTCCAAGTTGATTATTATGTGCAGGCCCGAACTGTGCATTTTAATTAAATTTATTTGCTCAGTTTTAAATTTACAATAGAGATCCATTTCTAGAGAATGTGTCCATCAATTTCATCATTCAAGTGTGGCATTTAATTTCTAATCTAATCTAATACATTCAGTTGTTTTAAACAAACCATTCTAAATCAAAATGCAATACTGAATTTCATTTTACACATTTCCAAAGATACAAAATACTACATTATTTCCACATACATTTCTTCTTTTCAAACAGAGATCTAACTATCTCTTTGCCATACAATAAAACATTGGAATTCATTCCATGGTAGACTTGAGTGTTTTCCTTCTTCAAGCAAATCATTAAAAAAAAAGAATCTTAGTTTCTATCTTTCCCAACATCATACATTTGAAACAAGGCAGAATAATACAATTACATCTCACATGTTTTTTTTCCACTTTCCAAAACAGGGATTCCAATCAAGTTTGATATTCCAATTCAACACAACAATGCAAATGAGGGAAGGTCTTGCAATTATCTATTGAATTCAATTATACAACTATTACATATTTCAATGTTTGAATGTAAATTAATAGATTTCCACATCTCTTTCTTTCAAATGTACATAAAAATAATATAAATGTCCTTTCATAATTCAAATATGCAAATTATAGGGTACTGCACCACCGGAACAAAGTAACACGTGCCCCAATGATGATACAGGTCTCCTCGCAAGGTGTTCAGGATCCAGAAAAGCTCTCCAAGTATGCGTTATCATCCCGCATGCCCCGCTTAGCCCCCGCATGCTTTGTTTTTCCCTTTTCCCCTCTTTCCTTTTCCTTTTTCTCTTCAGTTACGAAACCGCCACCCCCTAGGCGGCGGTCTCATGACCGGCCCGGCGGTCCTGTAACCGCCGCCCTGCTCAGGGTGGCGGTCCTTCATGCATTTTCCAGAATGCTCTTTTAACATGACTCACGTAAAATTCAATGTTTACCAGCTTTTTTTCACCGCCTTGGGCTTGCATTAATGATTCTGGTTCCCTGGAATAGTGTTTTTCCATTGTTTATAGTTTAAGAGATCAATTTGGTTTTTACCTTGGGTAAATGCAAATGCTATAAATAGTTGGCTTGTGCTCAAGCAAATGGCCCCTCAAATTTTCCTCTGAATTTCTCATTGCAATAGATTAGTCTTTCATTTTGCTTAGAATTCTTAGTTTCATTCATTGCATGCCTAGTTAGTGTTGTCTTGTTGTTAGGAAGCCACATATCCATCTTGTGTAATTGTTGTTATCACTTCATCCAAATCAATTGGAATAGGATAGTTTGTTTTCAATAGGAAGCCATTAAAGTTGTAGGTTTTGTTCTTCAAATAGGATAGTTTCAGGTTCTAGACATTTTATGTTGCATGACTCGCAATAAATCCCGCTAGGAATTACATAATCCAAGCTCTGTACTCTTGCGCTATCTCTCTCCTACTCGCATTGTATTCAGTCTGTATCCTAAGCTGCCTTTGTTCCCAATATCTACTTTTGTTGATGCTAGCATTACACACTTTTCTGGATCCACGTGAGCACGAAGGAGCGAGGAGATCACACTGAGGGGACAAAATCACACACACCATCAGATTCGCCACTGTTCTGTAGAATCCAGGTTCTAGCTTTCAAAGTTCTAATTAGGAGCATATCAAATAGAGTAGCCAATCACTTTATTTCAGTCAATTTTACTTTCGATATTGCCAGGGAAGCTGTGGGGATTGATAGTTTCTTAGAGACTATGATTCATTCCTCACTTCTGAGGTAGGATCGAGAGTCTTTCAAATAGATTAGATCAGTTATTTCATTGTTTAGAATAGATTTACAACTGCACAGGCAAGTAGCTATACTCGGTTGCTTTGTTTGTTTTAAATTCATCATTAGATTAATTGTCAATTTCTAGATATATTAAAATAGCTGCTCCTTCAATTTCATTCATATAAATTCATCAGAAAAATACAAAAATAGAGAAGTCATATATGCTATAGATACACTTTACATAGTTAATTTCACTTTACTGCATTTGGATTTACGTTGTTGCTTTTGTATGACAATCACGGGACCTAGAGAGCCCAGAGAATACGTATTCGAGCCAATCATGCCCCAACCCAATCTCGTCACAGCAATAACTGATATAGATCAGAATCTTAGGATCCAAGTCTTCCAAACAACGGAAAATCTACAACAGATCAGCCCCCAGTTAAGTGGGTTAAACATAGAAGATGACAAAGCGCACACGTTTTGGTCAAATCAACCAAACTACAGATTACCCTAGATATATATCCGCATGACTGTGGAAGGGTTTGAAAGAGAGAAAACATTCGGTTGTGATCCTTTGGTCCCACAGCTAGACGTAGGAGACACTCTCACAGATATAGATACCAGCTTAAGAATTCAGGTTGCACGAACACCTGTGAGATACTCTGAAAAGATCACACAACTACTAATTCTGAATATAGAGGCTGAGAAAGCATATGACTATTGGATACTAGGGATTAGGGACTGAATCCGTACATGACCATAGCAGGACCACAACAAACACGAATCTATGGTTGTGACCCACAAGTCCCACAGCCCAACGAATCTATAGGTGAATCAGACATAGATGCTGGCCTACGTACATTAGTATTCAAATCTACTCCACTTCCACCTATCATCATTGAATAGTTATCCTTATTGGACATAACAGCTAATGAAGCTAAGGAGTTCTGGACTAGGCCAGAGAATCACCCATAGAGTCAATAATATTTACCATCCACCCTATGACCTTATCTGGAGACATACACAAAACTATCCCAGGTCATTTTCCATGTATTCCACAACCCATAGACCGAATCACGCCAGAGCTCGATATTGATTGGAGCCTTCGAGCAGTCATCCTTGCTGATCAATCTATCACACCAGTTCAGGTTAGGAGGGCCTTCTTTGCCTTAGATTCACAATTTCCACTAGTGCGCGTCGAAGACATCAGATTGCCTAACTAGTTTGTCTGCATCCCATGCATATTCAATCCCCACTGGCTGTCTCGGCATGACCTCGGGAGGTCGGGTGCGAGGAAAAGTTACTTGTAGATTCCCACGCTCGCTTGTCACTTTTCCATCGTACAAAATTGGTGAACCCGACGTGAAACTTTCTACTTTCTGATTCGGAGTCATATTTCTACTAACATTTATTTCATCTTATCTACCTCATCGGCTTTCACCATCACCTTCACCTTTTCCCATTATTCTGTGGGTATTCATATACCCCCTGAATATGTCAGGATTCGATGCATATGGTAGACCTCTCCTAGGTCTTGAGGCATACTACGCTCAACTGAATAGATAGTCATCGCCCTCACTCTCAGTATGGGGTGACAACTATTCAGATAACCAATTATCAACAAAAACTCCATCGCCAAGGGTCAGATATAACTCATCTTTCCAAACAGAAGAGTTGGATCAGCTCGCTCAAACACAACAAACAGAGCCTTCAGGCTCGAACAATATGACGCTCACAGGAGAATCTAGTTCGTCTCCTCAGGTACTACTTAGACCACAAATTAGTAGACAAGCTGACCCATACCTAGTTTTAGATGATGAACATTCGATACGTTATGCCAGGAATGAACAACATTCTCGAAGTATGTACCCACCTATAGGAGGTTTACAAACACAACCCGAAGTCTCTTTTCAAGAAAATACCTCCATGCCACATCGTATAGGAAATGCCCTCGGGGAAATTTGGCAGGGAAGTGATCAGTTCATAGCAGGATATCACATGCCTATACAACACCAAGATATACAACAAACGCCACTAAGGAAAAATACCATGACTTCACCAAATGAAGTCATTTCAACGTTAGTAGAAAAAGTGAGGGGGTTAGAACTTGCTCAGGAAAATCACCATTCTCAATTCATGCAGGTAGGAAATTCTAATCCTCCACACCATCCTAGCCAGGTAGACCTCCTCACAGGAATAGGCACGTTAGGCATGACCCCTCAGTATTCACAACAAACCCCAGCAAGAACCGCCATTTCTAACACCATTCTGACACCTCCCGGTCTAGTACAAAATAATCCATTCTTGGACAATACCCCTTCATACTTAAACATGTACTCCAAATCACCACAAGGGGATATGTTCTCCTCTCCCGGCATGGTTCCTCAAACACAAGGGTTTCCTTATGCCCCCGCCAACGCGTACGCTATGCCATATCAACAACCCATTCCACCTCCACTCCCTCAACAGGCACCATCAATGGTCGAAACCTATGCGATAGGGACATATTCAGAATACTTGAAAGAGCCCTTAGATTTCACCATACGAAGTGTCATGCTTCCAAGACCTCTTCCCGATTTACCCAAATACAAAGGTGAGGGAGATCCGAATGCACATATCAAGGCTTACGCCACAGCCATCTGAGAACTACTCCCTTGGGATGGGGTTGTTGCTAAAATATTTCCCAAAACCTTGGAAGGTATCACTCTCGATTGGTATTATAGAATACCTGAGGCTTCCATCCATTCATTCAAGCAACTTGTTTCAGAGTTCATCAAGGCATTTGACATGAACAAACTATTAAGAACAGGAATCAGGGAATTCTTGCACATTAAGTAGGAACACAATGAATCCGTTGCTCATTTCATCCAAAGGTGGTGTACAGTTCTTTATTCTTCAGCCAGTGCTCCAAATATGGACCAAATGGAACTATGTGATTTATTCCTTCATTCTCTCAGCAGAGAAGTGAAGGAAGAAGTCCAGAAGTTCCCACTAAGGACTTACGATGAAGTACTTGAAAGCGCTCTCCGAATAGATCAAGCGGCAATAGATAGCGGTCGTAAGACGTATGGAACAAATGGGAGGTTAATCACCACCAACCAGAATACTACGTCTTATTCTACTACCACAAGCGTCAATCAAGGACCTAAAATCCTTAATAGAAATCAGTGGAGTGACAACAGATGGAGTAACTGATCAGGCCAAAAGGGTAAATGTTGTGAATACTCCACCGCTAATAAACAACCAATGAGACAACAATTTTACCCCAAAAGTCAATACAGTGGATTTTAATCATCCACAACAACAACAACAACAATGGCGAAACCCTACACAGGGCCCAAGCCAAAACTCAACTGGATATCAAAACCAAAGCCAAAACCAAAAACAATAAATGCAAAACTTTAATCCTAATAGGCAACGGTTTGATCAGAGTTTTAGGCCACAATATACACCAAGTCAACAAACTAGGAATTACAATCCTAACTCGTATTGTGGTTTTCACAAAATCTGAGGCCATGACACTAGAACATGCCGTGACTACAATAAATTCATGCAACATTTTCCAGAGGAACAAAGACAACTTTTTATAGATATGTTCTTGGCAGATCCTACGTCACCAGCACCAAATACTTTTACAGGGGCAGTTTCCCCTCAAAATGCACCCCTCAAGATCTTCAATGATCCACTCCCAAATCACAACAATAACAAGTTAAATCCAAATGGGACAAACAAGGGTGTAATTACAGGAAACAATGATCATGAAGCCTCAACTTCACTGAATCCATTAGTTGCGCCACAATTAGGAAGTCAGCCATGACCTAAGATAGTCGGTTTAGTGGAGTTAGATGCCGAACTACCTATAGAAGCTGTAACAAGGACACGAGAGTATTCCTCTCAGCTAAGTCCAAGCTACCCGCTAGAAATAGACAATATCCAACAAGTATTAATAAAACCCGTGGGTGCTTATGATTTAATTAATGATCTAACGAAAACCTTCTCGCACATCTCCTTTTTGGATTTATTGAAGAACTCCCTTGCCCACAGGGCTACTCTTTTAGAAGCATTGGGTTTAGGTCATCTAATTAACATCACTCCACCTCCTGAAACACAGGTAAACCATATAGACTTTGATATCCACCCTCAGGGATAGCCGGATAGGGACACCAAATTCATATTCGAAATAAACAAAATGCCAACAGACGCTGAGATTGCACGCCGAGGTGATCCAGCCTTACATTTGCAAGTATGGGTTTATAACAATTATGTAAAACGAGCGATGGTTGACGATGGGGCAGTAGTTAACATAGTCCCTTTCTCTTTCCTTCAAAAGCTAGGGTATGGAGAAACGAATTGTTCCACGACGTGAAATACACTAAGAGGCTATGATAGCCTTAAAGCCACCTCAATTGGAACTATAATACTACCGGTCACCTTAGGGCCCAAAACAATCCTGACTGAATTTTATATTATAGATCGGGAAACTAACTATAATATGATCCTCGGCCGACCATGGATACACCGTATGAAGGCTATCCCTTCTACGTTATTTCAAGAAGTAAGATTCTTGCATTTAGGAAAGGTGTTCATAGCCAAAGGTGATCCAAAACCATTCGATATACACCTGGCTGACCTAAAGAAAAGACCAGGTGTGCACTCAGAGTTTGAACTCCCAACAAACCAACTTAATAAACCTACCGGCCTGAAACCGAGAAGAAAAGTTGGTACCTACGACAGATCTTGAAACTATGAGCCTAGCCAAGACAATCCCAGCCCTCAAAGATGAGGCTAAGATTGTAGAAACAGTATCATTAGGAACTACTGCAAAAATTGTTGAATTTCTAGAATAGGATCTACCAATGTTCCTACCATTTGATTCGGTAGGCATGGGATACACCCTAGGTGTCGGTTCTCTCCCAGCAGTAGATCTCTGCATGGTAGAGGTAGAAGATGTTAACACAACAAATATCCCAGTGCCCATATTCCCAGCTAAGTATTGGACTCTCCATTTCGATGGAGCTAAATGTCATTACGGAGCTGGGGCAGGTGTAATTGTTATCTCTCCCGAGGGAAGAGTCCTACCATTCACCTTTAAACTAAATTTTGAATGTACAAACAATGGCGCTGAGTATGAAGCCCTCCTCCTTGGCCTCATCTTAGCTAAAAGGATCGGTGTTAATAACATCAGGGTGTTGGGAGACTCGCAATTGGTAGCAAACCAAGTTTCTGAGATGTATGAAACCAGAGCCGAGCACTTACAACTCTACAAAACAGTTGTACTGAATTTAAGCAAGGAGTTTGACTTCATATCAATTGAAGCAATCCCGCGAGAACAAAATCTTCTCACCGATTCAATAGCAACCTTAGCATCGTGCTTTACTCCAAACAGTAAGTTAGAGGATACCCGTTTCATGGTATCCCTTCGTACTGAACCACTGATAAAAACAATGTCAAATCCTCTTTTAAATGGAAATGAAAACAAATCTACTATCCTAGACCACATCGATAGTGATACAACCACTCTTGATTTCTTAAACGCCTATGCGGCGTTACATCTCACCCATCACGTGGTAGATTTATCCCTAATCCCGCATTCATCCTCCTACTTCGGAAATCCCATGACAGAGCTTCCCCCACAAAAGGAACTTAGCATATACACAGTCGAAAGTAGAGACGATTTGGAATTACCTCCAGCCCCGCCTGAGTTTGAAGAAGGTAACGCTTCTCTAATCGAAGAAACAATCGATATTAATATCGGAACGGAAGATGAACCAAGGATATTGAAGTTAGGATCCTCGTTAACTCCATCGGAAGTAGAAATACACACTCAAATCCTCAAAGAACATTGGAAGGCTTTTGCATTTAATTATAAGGAAATGACAGGGGTTGCACCACACATTGTGGTACATAACCTCATCACTAAATCAGATGCAAAGCCGATTAAACAAAAATCAAGACCAATGAAACCTAAGGTAGCTCTCATGGTAAAAGAGGAGGTAACAAAACTCCTCCAAGTAGGATTCATCAAGCCAGTCGATTACTCTCAGTGGATATCTAATATCGTTCCCATTCTCAAAAAGAATGGGAAGATACGCATCTGCATAGACTTCCGAGACATTAACAAGGCGTGTCCTAAAGACGACTTCCGTTACCGTCCATAGACGTCATTGTTGATGCAACAGCTGGATTTGAGCTGTTGTCTCTCATGGATGGATTCTCAGGATACAATCAAATCAGAATATCCAAACAAGATCAAGCTAAAACCACGTTTATAACTCCTTGGGGAACCTATTGCTATGTTGTTATGCCATTCGGACTCAAGAATGCTGGCGCTACATACCAGCGGGCTATGACGTATATATTTCATGATCTTATTCATAAAATTGTGGAATCCTATGTAGATGACTTGTTGGCCAAGGCCAAGAAGCGTTGTGACCATCCGGAAGTGCTTCGCATCATTCTTTCACGTCTGATAGAATACAGAGTCATGCTAAATCCAGAAAAATGTCTTTGGTGTAACAGGAGGAAAGCTCCTAGGTTACATTATATCGTCACGAGGGATCGATGTTGACCCAACCAAAATTAAGGTTGTTCTCGAAATGGTCCCACCTTCAGATGAATCTGGAATCAAATCATTTCTCAGAAAGCTTGGTGCAATCCAGAGATTCATCCCGGACTTAAGTTTCGCCATTCATCCAATCAACAATCTACTCAAGAAAGATTATAGTATTGATTGGACCGAAGATTGTAATAAAGCTTTCGACGCAGTCAAGTGTTTCTTGTTATCACCACCTACGTTAATGCCACCTAAGCCAGATCACCCGTTAATTTTGTATTCGCGAGCTACCAATGTCTCGCTAGCCTGTATGCTGGCTCAAGAAGACGATGACATGAGAGAACGTGTGATCTATTTCATTAGCTGAACGTTGCTCGACTATGAAACACATTATACATAGGCAGAATGAGAATGCCTTGCCATAGTCTTTGCAACCAAACGCTTAAGACATTACATGCTAAATCAAGAAACAAAGGTCATTGTAAAGACAGAGCATTTACGAACTTTCCTCATGCAAGGGTCCTTGTCTAAAAAGGCTGGACACTTTATAACCTTAATGGGGGAGTTCAAACTAACGTTTGTAAATCAAAAGTCCATTAAAGGACAAATCATCACGGATTGGTTAGCTGATAACCCACTAGATGGAGGCAATCTAGTAGATCTGGACTTTCTGGATGAATGTGTATACTACATCGAAAATAGACCTCCCATCTCTGAGTGTCCCTGGTATACTGATATTATTAATTACATCATGGATCATACATATCCGGAAGGTGTTACATCACAACAAAGAAGGTGGTTATGCATTATTGTAGCCAAATACGTCGTTATAGAGCAAGTGCTCTATCGAAAAGTGTTCGATGGAATGCTTCTAAGATGTGTCGACACAGAAGAATCCAAGAAGATTCTCCATGAATCTCACAGTGGAATGTGTGGAGGCCACTTCAGTGGCCATGCCACCACTTGTAAAATACATCGAATGGGCTACTTCTGGCCTACTTTAGAACACGACGCAGTAGAGTTTGTACGAAGGTGTCATAAGTGCCAAGAATTCTCCCACGAGATTCACATGCTAGCACAAGCTCTACAACCAATCGCTACTCCATGGCCCTTTTCTACGTGGGGCCTTGATTTGATAGGGAAGTTCTCTCCCTCATCTACAAACGGCCATAATTTTATAATCACGGCCACCGAATATTTTACCAAGTGGGTAGAGGCCATGCCTCTCACTACTGTACCAGGTTCTGTAATCGCCAAGTTCATTTTGAACCAAATCATTTGCAGGTACGGTGTCCCGCAAATCATTATCTCAGAAAATGGAACTTCTTTTAAGAATGATGAAGTTCATGAATTGTGCAATAAATTCAAAATAAGCCATCATACGGCCTCCTTGTATTACCCCCAAGCCAATGGACAAGCTGAAGCAACAAATAAAATGTTAAAATCCATTCTCCTTAAAACGGTGAAAGAAAACAAATGAGATTGGCATTTGAAGTTATATCCGGCCTTATGGGCCCACCGAACCTCAATAAGAACACCACCAAGAGTGACTCCTTTCTCGCTAGTATTCGGGGTAGAAGTAGTTCTCCCACTTGAGGTTGAAATACCTAGTCTCCGTATCTCATTACAAGGGATCCTGGATGAAGATGCTTACAGAGAAGCACATCTTTCCCAACTAGAAATCCTAGATGAAGCTAGGTTAGATGCCGAACAGTGGCACAAAGTCTATGCTGACCGGATGTGCCGGCAGTATAACAAGAAGGTCTATGAACAAGACATATATGAGGGTGATCTGGTTCTAAGGCTAGACAGCCGGATCGACAAAAAGACTGGCGAAGGAAGGAAGTTCCGGCCCAAATGGTTGGGCCCATACCGAGTCATGAAGGACTATGGAAATGGTGCATATCTCCTATGCACACTGGAAGGTGAGGAATTTGGTGAAACGGTCAATTCCCTACACCTTAAATGATTCTATGCATAAGCAACCAGCACTACTTGTATAATTATAGCTACATTGCATCTTCATATAGTTAGGATCATTTTGTCCACTTGTTTTGTACAACTTTGTGATCGAGGAATTTATTCTTAAAAAGCAATTCATTACAAACTTCTGATGGTATTGGCATAAACGCTCTAATCATACTTCTCCATTTTCATGATATCATCAACTATTTCGGAATCATTTCATCAAACAAAGTTAGATATGACAAAGTCTTAATGGTAACCATACCAAGATCTGCATGCTTGTTCTCACTTTTGGTTTCTTCTTAGGATAGGTGTCTTGCCTATGGTCTGTTCTAGAAGCTTCATCGTGTCACATCTATCCCATATGAATATCTCTTTGGAAGTAAGAGCATGCTGACATTTTACTCAAACAAACAAGTCAAGTATAAATCAAACAGAAAATTTTAAATTTACACATTTCCTTGCCCCACCAACCTTTGGTGATGAGCTTGCGTCTCTTACTAGTGACGTAGGGTTGGGAAAGGATGGAAATGCCCTTACTCACCTATGCCTTGCCTAAGGTGATAAACCCACGCTTCTTACTAGTAGCATGGGGCAAGGTGTGGGGGGTCCTCTTGACAAACAAAATGTGAAAGGTCATAAAATCTTGAAGTCTTGAGTCAAAAACAAATGAATCGGATGTCCAAAATTCCAAGAGAATTAAAAATCCTAAAAACCCAGATTTTGTCTACCATGTGGCCATCTACGGATCTAAGTCTAGATAAACCGCAAAGCAAGTTGCATCCCAAACTATGGAGTCACTCAAGTAGAGTAGGCTTGTAGCATCCTAATTTGGTTCCACCAAAGCTTTGTCTATCTTTCATCACTATCATTTCAACACATTTCATAACTTGTGCCCTTTCCAACTCTCGGTGATGAGCCCTCGCATCTTACTAGTTGCGTGGAGTTAGGAGTAGGGGCAGGTTTATCTACTCATCATACTGGCTTATCTTCACCACTTTGCCAAAACAGATATGAAGTATCAAAATTGCTTAAAGAAGCTAAAAATTCAAAATCACGTTATATCTACATTATCATATATCAGCATCATGAAATACAAAAAGAAAGTAGACACTTGTATCATTTGTTCTCCATTGCATACATTCTAAAAAAGCATATAAGCATAACATCATAGTTCACATGAGGAAACGGAAATGCAAGCAAAGCCATAAATGCCAAGAGTCTAATCCAAAAAGATATATATATATATATATAAATGATCAAAATTCCTATACAATGCCATCATGCGCTAAGCATGGTCAAAACACTCAAAGATCCCGAGAAGTACAAAAATATCACATGCAAAAATCTAAGAGAGCCAAGTGGCTTCTCAACCCCTATGAGATCCCTCTGAAGGTGCATGCCCATGCCTAGGACTCCGGCTACGCCGGTGCTCTGAATGCACGGAGGGCTCACGATCCCAAGGGGCAGCTGCAGTCTCGCCATGAGAATGACTCCTCATCAGGTGCTCGGCTGTCCTATACCCTGCCAGCTCAGTACGGAGGGTAGATACCATCCTAGCCACATGCCAGATGGGGGAAAAGATGTCAGTATGTCTGCCAGCTACTGAGGGCTCCCCTGCATCCACAGACAGCTCTGCACAGGTCCTCTCCATGGGGATCATCAGGGTATCAGTGCATACCCTGCGAATCAAGTCTCGCCACTCATCGGCGGTCTCTGCAAACAAAGGAGAAAATGAATTAGACATAAGACAAGAGATAAAACACAAGTGTAAACAAAAGGAGAGATAACAATTAAGGAAATCCTAATTAAAAACAAACATTAAAAGGAAGGATGGTAACTTACTCGGATCACCAGGCCTCCAGGATGGATCTCTAGGGTTAGCACCTGCCACAGATGCCGCCACTGACTGAGGTGCTCCCCCATGGCTGGAGTGACGTAGCATCCCGCAACGGACTCATCCTCCCCACCATGGCCCTGGGAGAGTGGCTCCTCTGAAACCAGAGTCACCCTCTCTGCACTCTGCTCTGCCCTCTCTGCCTGCATAATATCCTGAGTGTCATGCCACTCAGGATCACTGTCCTCCTCAGTATCCTCCTTTGTCTCTCCCCCTATGAACTCCTCAGACTCGGAGTCTATGTCGATGGGGTCATCGCTGCTATGGGTAGGACCCGCGGCAATCTGAAGTAAGGGTGCTTGAGGAGCACCGGCTCTCCCTCGGGCATGTACTACCCGCCTAGCCGCAATAGGAATGCCAGGGGTAACAACTGTCCAACCCCGGCCTCTAGGACCCCCTCTGGCCTCTCGAACTGACCTGTATACTGGCACTACCAGGGGAAGCATGCCCATGTAGGGTAGGCCAAACTGCTGAGGAACTCGGCCAAAGGGGTGTATCTCCACTCGCCCTACTCTGTCAATGAGCTGCCCTGTGGTGGAGCAGGAGATCAAAGTAAGAGCCTCCTCACCCCATAAGCCTGCCATGGCCTGATATGGTGTGGCCTCCATGTCATCGGTGGTTAGAGAAGCAACTGGCTGATGAGGTGCTCTGAGCACCGACATGTTTGTCCATCTGGCTGCCCTCACAGCTCCGGGATCTGTCACCTCTACACCTCTACCATAAGGGATGAAGCGCTCGTAAACCCAACTCATAACTAGGGTCGGGTGGCTCAAAGACTGCCCCTGTAAATGGACTACCCTGTACAAGTCATGGTAGGTAGTCCCAAGTATATCTGCTCCCCAGGCATAAATCTGGCCATGTCCCTCAATCTGTGCAATGATGGGGGACCAGCAGTATAATAGTGTATCTCCCCCCTTGTCCCCGATCAATCTCGAGGCAAGGATCCCCATAATGGCCTGGCGAATCAAGGGGATGGGAAAGCTAGGAATAGACCAAACTCTCACCCCCTTCTTCGAACCAGTGGAGATGACTGCATCTCCCATGTAAGAGGCCCACTGTGCTATCTGGGCCCGTGAACCTGCTGTCTCAAGAGTAAGACGTCTCCGATGATCAGGACCCCCAATATACGATAGACATCCTCCAAAGTGATGGTCCACTCACCTCGGACCCCTGGTAATCGGAAGGTGTTCTGATCAGCATCCCAATATGAGAATAAGTCACAGAGTATGTGACTGGATGGTGCAACATGTGGAACCCGTGATATACGTAGTATACCGGCCCTCTGTAGAGTGTCTTGCTCGTCCTGTGAAAGGGCATCTAATACTGTCGGGAGCCAGTCACACTCTCTCTCTCGGCTCCACCGAATGTACTCCTCCCTCGCCTGCATACACCCAAAAACACACAAAACAGAGCAAGTTAGCATCCAAATGACATTAGAAAAATCACAAAAACACATAAAGATGCTAAAAATGCAAAAAACAATTTCAAACAAGTGTTCTTTTGGCATTCTGTGAAGAACCGCCACCCTGAGCAGGGCGGCGGTTTCACAACCTTCCGCCTTAAAGGTGGCGGTCTTGTAACTGCCACCCTAGGTCACGTGACCGCCACCCTGTTCAGGGTGGCGGTCGTGTCCCAAAAACCCACGCGGGTTTTATAACTTAAAAAAGCCAAAAAAAACACGAAAAAGGACCATTTTAACTAAAAAAAAAGCCTACCCAGTAGGCACCCCCCCTAGATGGACCTTTTGAACCTAACATTTTCAAAAATAACCCCCCATGACAAAGATTTTAGCATTTTAAAAGTTTGGAGGTAAAAATGATAAATTGAGGAAAACTAACCTGTGATCTCGCGGGTCGATGATCTGCTCGCGGAGGCATGATCGCTATCTCGTCACGAATGTTTTGACTCTACTCTCGTAAGAAACCATCACCGTGGGTCCCAGAGCTCAGAATCAATCAAATCAACACACACAAATGAATAGGAAAATGGGCCCACTTTCATATATATAGTAGCCTGACTTGTCTTAAATTCCCTTTTCACAGGTTTGGAGCGCTGACGGAGGTAAGTTCTTACCCCCACACAAATGGTACGTCCTCATTTCACGTTATTTTAGCATTTATTTTCCGATCTATTTTGTCTATCTGCACTTGATTCCTCTTTTCATTTTGCAGGTGGCGGGAATTTTGGATGGCGTCATTGCAACACACGGACATATCAGGTATAACTTCCAACTTCCCATTTCGGGACCGCCATACTCGGAACCCACCGTTTTACGCCTCTTCATGGCTAAAATGCTTCTCCGAGGGGGCAATATGTATGTACCCAAAATTGTAGGGTACTGCACTGCCGGAACAATGTAACACGTGCCCCAATGATGATACAGGTCTCCTCGCAAGGTGTTCGGGATCCAGAAAAGCTCTCCAAGTATGCGTTATCATCCCACATGCCCCGCTTAGCCCCTACGTGCTTTTTTTTTCCCTTTTCCCCTCTTTCCTTTGCCTTTTGCTCTTCAGTTACGAAACCACCGCCCTGGATAGGGCCAGCGGTCCTGTAACCGGCCCTGCTCAGGGCAGCAGTCCTTCACACGTTTTCCAGAATGCTCTTTTAACATGACTCATGTAAAATTCAACATTTACCAACTTTTTTTCACCGCCTTGGGCTTGCATTAATGATTCTGGTTCCCTGGAATAGTGTTTTGCCATTGTTTATAGTTTAAGAGATCAATTTGGTTTTTACCTTGGGTAAATGCAAATGCTATAAATAGTTGGCTTGTGCTCAAGCAAATGGCCCCTCAAATTTGCCTCTGAATTTCTCATTGCAATAGATTAGTCTTTCATTTTGCTTAGAATTCTTAGCTTCATTCATTGCATGTTTAGTTAGTGTTGTCTTGTTGTTAGGAAGCCACATATCCATCTTGTGCAATTGTTGTTATCACTTCATCCAAATCAATTAGAATAGGATAGTTTGTTTTCAATAGGAAGCCATTAAAGTTATAGGTTTTGTTCTTCAAATAGGATAGTTTCAGGTTCTGGACGTTTTATGTTGCATGACTCGCAATAAATCCCGCTAGGAATTGCATAAGCCAAGCTTTGTACTCTTGCGCTATCTCTCTCCTACTCGCATTGTATTCAGTCTGTATCCTAAGCTGCCTTTGTCCCAATATCTACTTCTGTTGATGCTAGCATTACACGCTTTTCTGGATCCACGTGAGCATGAAGGAGTGAGGAGATCACACTGAGGGGACAAAATCACACACACCATCGGATTCGCCACTGTTCTGCAGAATCCAGGTTCTAGCTTTCAAAGTTCTAATTAGGAGCATATCAAATAGAGTAGCCAATCACTTTATTTCAGTCAATTTTACTTTCGATATTGCCAGGGAAGCTGTGGGGATTGATAGTTTCTGAGAGACTATGATTCATTCCTCACTTCTGAGGTAGGATCGAGAGTCTTTCAAATAGATTAGATCAGTTATTTCATTTTTTAGAATAGATTTACAACTGCACAGGCAAGTAGCTATACTCAGTTGCTTTGTTTGTTTTAAATTCGTCATTAGATTAATTGTCAATTTCTAGATATATTAAAATAGCTGCTCCTTCAGTTTCATTCATATAGTTAATTTTACATAGTTGCGAGAAGCCATATATGCTATAGATATACTTCACATAGTTAATTTTACATTGTTGCTTTTGTATGACAATCACGGGACCTAGAGAGCCCAGAGAATACGTATTCGAGCCAATCATGCCCCAACCCAATCTCGTCACAGCAATAACTGATATAGATCAGAATCTTAGGATCCAAGTCTTCCAAACAATGGACAAATCTACAACAGATCAGCCCCCAGTTAAGCGGGTTAAACATAGAAGACGACAAAGCACACACGTTTTGGTCAAATCAACCAAACTACAGATTACCCTAGATATATATCCGCATGACTATGGAAGGGTTTGAAAGAGAGAAAACATTCGGTTGTGATCCTTTGGTCCCACAGCTAGACGCAGGAGACACTCTCACAGATATAGATACCAGCTTAAGAATTCAGGTTGCACGAACGCCTGTGAGATACTCTGAAAAGATCACACAACTGTTAATTCTGAATATAGAGGCTGAGAAAGCATATGACTATTGGATACTAGGGATTAGGGACTGAATCTGCACATGACCATAGTAGGACCACAACAAACATGAATCTATGGTTGTGACCCACAAATCCCACAGCCCAACGTGAATCCATAGGTGAATCAGACATAGATGCTGGCCTACGTACATTAGTATTCAGATCTACTCCACTTCCACCTATCATCATCGAACAGTTATCCTTGTTGGACATAGCAGCTAACGAAGCTAAGGAGTTCTGGACTAGGCCAAAGAATCACCCATAGAGTCAATTATATTTACCATCCACCCTATGACCTTATCTGGAGACATACACGAAACTATCCCAGGTCATTTTCCACGTATTCCACAACCCATAGACCGAATCACGCCAGAGCTCGATATTGATTAGAGCCTTCGAGCAGTCATCCTTGCTGATCAATCTATCACACCAGTTCAGGTTAGGAGGGCCTTCTTTGCCTTAGATTCATAATTTCCACTAGTGCGCGTCAAAGACATCAGATTGCCTAACTAGTTTTTCTGCATCCCACGCATATTCAATCCCCACCGGCTGTCTCGTCATGACCTTGGGAGGTCACGTGAGAGGAAAAGTTACTTGTAGATTCCCACACTCACTTTTCACTTTTCCGTTGTACAGAAACAATAGGCTTCCAAAACACACAACATTCTTTCAACATGCATATTCAAATTAAAAACATAGTTCAACACAAGACAACAATTTACAAATGCATTTTGAAACCATTCAAATAAAACTCAAGCTTGATCATGCAAGCCAAAGAGTAAGAACTATGGGGGAAAATACTTATGCCTACCAATGGGAATTGGGAATCCACCTGTAACAAACCACCAATAAAATTCAGCAAACATAACCTTATGTCCCCCCACAATCCCTCCTTGTAACCCCCACAAAGTAAGAAATGCAATGCCATTCCTTTTTCGAGGTAGAAACCTAATCCAAACTCCCTCCATAATAATTCTAATGCCACTGGCATTCCCTTATGCCCCCTCACATGGATTCCCCATAACCTTCTCCTACACCATTCCTACGTAGTCTACCCAAAAAGCCCACAAACATGCTAAAACATTCACACAATAACATGTACATTCATAAAGAAAAAGAGTATTTCAAGAGTCAAACTCTTACCTCTCCATGATGGAGTTGTCTAAGTTCCAAAACAGTAATCTCTAATTCAATGCAATCAATCCAAAATGCCAAGCAAAAACATGTAACCGTCTTCCCAAAAGCTTGTCTAAAGTAAGAGCTCCAATCAATAAGAAAATTCACCCCAAGGAAACATTCCCAAAATTTCAACAACCCAAAACAAAGCAAGGAGTTCTAATTTTATAGAAGAGGGAAGATAAGAGGGTGAGGTGGATCCATTTAGGATGCCACATCACACATCCTAAAATCTAACACAAAAGTCAAATTCATTATCCAATGCACAATAAATAGGTGGGTGAATAATATGACAATAAACTTACACACTTAAAAAATCCCACACCCCATAAGGACTTAATTTAATAAAATGCAAGAAGAGTACAATTAAAACTTACAATTAGTCATATCGAAATGCATAAAGAAGGTCTAAATTCAACCCTCCAAACATAGGTATGGTTGGTAAATAAAATTAAGAGGTATGGGAAAAGTTTTACTTGTCCCACAAGCCTCCAAAATTATCCTCCAAGGACAAATTCGAATTTCTAAGAAGGTGGAGTGTTTCACACTCAGAAGTAAACATACACATCACTTACAAGGTCACTTACACATAATTACAACATTTAATACAAAATCCAACCACTTCACTAATTACTTTCTTATGACATATTGATTTGTTTACTTTAACAACATTATTATTCAGACAACATTAAATAACTAATGAAAAAGGATAAAAGCACCACAAAATAAACACATGCAAACATTAATAAAATAAACTCCATTAAAAAAATACATAAATACCCTTGGTCACATTCAAAGGTAATTCCTCCCCATGGGAATTCCTAACACTAACAAACACACACAAAAACAAAACTAGTTACCATGGTGACCTTATTGAATTCATCTATAATTCCAAGCTGGTTGGTCTCCAATCACCCGATGTTTGTTGTGATAGTTTAACTTGTAAAACACAAATAACTCCTTTAGCCTTGTGGCCATATTAAAACATCCAACATGATATAAATATAATCACAAAATCATCTATACATATGAATCACAACAACAACAAGGAAATTATCAATATCAGTTACAATTTATATCAACAACTATATCATCATCAAATAATGTCTATTTTCTAGGTCTACTCACAATATCCAAAAATCACATGTCTAAACAACATTCATAATATATGCATGTCAAATAGTATATCATCATCCACATACAAAGTGACTCTAATAATAATCATGCATCATAACTAAATCAAGATCAACAATAATACATGGTCCAACATCTAACAACATACTAAATCAAAACCATAATGATGTCCATAATGTAATCAACAGTATCAAGATTAGTATCAAAAGATGTCACAAAGGAAGTGGGCACTACACAGCTCAAATGGTGTCTCATCTCAGCCATAATAGGAAGAACAAGAACCCCATATGAGGTATTTATACTTGGAGTGATCTATTCCACACAAATCAGAGCAATCGCCAATGATGGCTAGATAGGTTCTAACAGTGATAAATGTAGAGTATTCAATTAAGATCTATGGCATCCAAATTGATGTATGACATAATGAGATGAAAAAGAAAAGGCACAAAACATAGAGATACAAGCTCAATATTTTAACCATGGCTTCTCAAGATATCAGAAGCCTTTAACAACATTTTTCCACGGCCTCCCAGGAACTTGCCAATATACAAAGGCAAAATGAGTTTTTAGGGTTTCACCCTACCTACTTTGTTTGTCAACCTGGAAATTTTTGGCCATGGTTAAGCTAATTTGATCATGGAATATTCTTTTCCCATGTGGAAAGGAGAGTAATCGTGTTTTATTATTACTAATTACAACTAGCATGGATTTAATAAATTTATGTTAAAAGGAGTGGATCATCATGTTCATCGAATTATCACATGAAATCAACCAATCACCAATGCATGTTAACCAAAAGTAGAAAAGAACCATTATTACCCATACATGTGACTCAAAATATTTTTGTTTGCATTCAAAGAATCTAAGTAAAAATATGTGCATGATTCCACAAGAGATAAGAAATAGATTTTTGCAAAGTTAAGTAAAAATAAGATTTTTGCCAAGTTAAGCAAAGTTTATTTTTAGCTCACCCTTTTCAAAAAGTCGGTACACTAGCCAAAGAGGGAGGCAACTGTAGTTAGCCATAGTGATGAGAGAGTTGATTATTGGCTATTTTTAGCCTTTCATTATTTTTATTATATGTCATTAAAGGATAAAATCATACATGAACCTTTACTTAAGCTGAGTGTTTAGGAGGATATTTTTGGAGGGACTGGGTGAAGTCCTTTATAATCTATTGTATTATTTTACAAGTAATAAGGGGGACTTATTTTTGTAAACTTATGCTAAAAGATTGTACTGTTGGGCCTTCATGAATAAAAGGACTGATTTATTCCTCCAATTTCAGATTTTGCATTGTGTTACAGTAGGTTAAAAGTGTGTCAAATTGAATGTTTTAATTCCTTTGCACACAAAAAATCTCACAATACCTACATTAGTTTGCTCTGACTATTTTTATGAGTCATGTAAGTGTGTTTTAAATGCCTTTTTGAGTCCAAGATTTGTTAGACAATGATTGCAGTGAAATTGTAAGTTATGTTATCATTTATCAAGTTCTCTTTGTAGTATCTGAAGTCCCACATAGATGTTTAGTGTATCACCTTTTTCATGATTTTATTTTTATACAGTTTTCCTAACAAGAAACTGAGTTAAATTTAGCATTTTTAGGTGACCCATGAAAGGATTTGCGAGCCCTCTCTGAAGGTTCTCCTTAGTTAGAGGAACCCACAACTTGGAGGAGATCCCATTATATTGGCCGATGTTAGATTTAGATAGCCCATTCAGCACAGAGGTGTACTTCTGACTTATAACAAAAGGTCTTCCATTTCTCATCGTTGATTGACCTTTACATTTAATCTTATGTTTGATTCAAGTATTTTCGAATATTTGTTGTTTATTTTTCGATTCTTCATGAGATTCATTGTAATATCTTTCTTGTAATGGCCCTTGTATCCTTTTACAAATATTACTACTACTAATAATAATAATAAACTATAAAATTATAAATTATAAATTACATGCTTTTTTATTAGATTAGGTTAAAAATATATTTTTAAGGGACCGAGAACCCTTTACAACTGAAATATAAGGCAATGAAACATAAAGGCATTACACCAAGGAACAAGGCCACAAAGGCATCAAGTGAAACAAGCAAAAAATCCAAAAGAAAATCCATGTATGGAGAAAAACTAAAAAGGAGAAAGGGTCCCATAAAGTAGACAAGTAAAAAAATCTTGACCATCAAAAGGCAACCTTAACTACCATAATCTTTCCCCTAATGAGATTTAAGGCTTATCTTCAAAGGATAATTTCGTGTGTTACCTTTCTTATTGTTGTTCATGACCTTCTAACCGTCAGCCTCATTAGGATCGACATTCTCATCTGGGTGCACCGGTAGACAGATCTCAAGAAGTTCATTGTTTTTATTTTTAGGGCTATGGGTCTGCACCAATCCAGGAGGCATAACCAAGGAAGCCTATAAGTTATAAATAAATTATAAATTTTATCTATTTTATAATATTATTAATTATAATTATATAAAATAATTTATTATTATTAATAATTTACTATAATTAATACTTTACTATAATTTAGAGTTCATAATAGAGTATAAATTATAATAAATGTAATATAATATTATAATATTAGAAAGTATAACAATTTTATTATATTTTACAATATTGAATCATACAATAATAATTATACTATATAAAATTTCGTCTAAATTATAATACAATATTAATAATAAATAACAATATCATAAAATTCTTGAAATATTTGTTGATAAATTTTAGTGTGCTCTATAGGGAAGATTTGTAGGCTCTAGACTAAATATTGATGCTGTTATAAATTATACTCAGATGAAATGGAGGCCAGATGACAACCTGGAGGTGGATTCTTATGCAAAGGAGTCATTTCTGTTCAACTTCCTACTTGAGAAATATTTTCTTAGGGTCTTACAAGAGGGCCCGTAGTTTTTTGGGAAGGAAAATTTTTAATCTGATTAAGTGGACCCATTATGAGTGCTTATCCTATGTGGGTTAGGTTGACTACTCTTCTATTAGAATTTCAGGAGCATGACGTAATTCTAGATATTGCAAGGGATTTGGGGGTCCTCCTGGTGATTGATCCTAAAAAATCAACTTGTTCAAGGATGATACATGATAGGTTCTTTATTAGCATGTCTTCTAATAAGCCTTCCCATGTTTCTATTAGACTTGTGATAAAAATTGGCATGTGGTCTTAATAGATTATTTATGAAGATTCTAATATCTTTTTCTCCAACAACTTACATGTTTGTAATGGATTGGGTACTTCTATGTTTCTAGATCATGGCTTAAAAAGGAGGATGGCTCAATGTATTCTCCTAAAATGACTACCTTGGTTGTTCATGACAAGAAATTAGGGGTTTTGGATAGCTATGAATCTCAAGCTGTAATTTCCTTTTGTGGCAGTGACAATTTTTCTTCATAGTAGGGAGCGAATAATTAATTCTCTACTCCCACCCCTCTCTTGGTTGTTGAATAAGGGTATTATTGGATTGGGTGGAGGTTCCATTTAATGAAAATAGGAGAACGGATAGACCTCTAGAAAATACGTTGGCTAACTACTATATTTTAGGGTCTCAAGATTAGGAAAAACCTCTAGGTGAGGAAAATATTAAGGATTTGAATCATTCTGTTGTGTCCCCCTTCTCCCTTCGAGGGTCTGGTGACAATGACCCTTACTTTAATGAATTGATTTTCCATAATGATAGTATTGGAAGAAGATCCTATGGAGTATCAGTTCAAATGTGACTCTGATCAGGCATAAGTTATGGAAATTGATCCCGAGGATTGGTCGAATCCTAAATACAATAAGGATGGCATATCTCCTAGTAGCCCTTCCCCAAGAAAAATTTAAATTATGTTAAATATTGAAGGAAAAAGGGATATGATGGCGAAGGATTTGTCAAAGGAGAAGAAAAATCCATGCTATCCTAGCAGACTCATAGTTCTTGATTTTTGGGAATGTTCGCGCTATCAGGAATACATATTTAAAACCTTTTTCTTTAGAAACCAAAATGACCTCATTGAACTCTTTATTGAAGAAGAGCATTGGAACTTAGTGGTTTCTATAAAATTAAAAAACTCCTCTCTTTTTTGGGGATGATTGTCTTTTCTTTTACTTCTATCAAGTGTTTATTTTTTGTTATATATTTCTAGATAGTAGTGTGCTCTTCTTTTTTTGTTTTGGCTGCTGGGAAACTATGATCCTTTTTGTTGTTTCACTTTTACAAATTTATCTAGGTTTTGATCTTATTTTTGTAATTCCTAGTTAGGCCCCCCTAGTTAAGAAACCTTTACCCTTAATACATAAATAAATATAATGTAATGAATATAATAATATTAAATACAAATAATTATCATAAAATATTTGTCATGCTCACAAACTACACACACAAATACAACAACAAAATAGTGGACTATTTTTTTTTACTTACATTGTTAGATAAATGACACCACAAGGGATCACTTTGGATAACACACAACACATGAGACATTTGCATTAACATGAGCCATCGTATATAACATGAAGAAACACATGATGTACGTCAAAGACGCATTTTCCCAAATGACTATTACATACAAAAACCACACTACAATACACACTTATTGATAGGAACTTTCCATCACACATTGTTTTCATGGTTATATATTTCTTATATAAAACAACATATAACAATTATTTATTAGGGTGTTTTAACCACTCACGTTAATAGTGTGTGGAAGAGATTCATGGGAGGAGTAGTTAAATCTACCTCCTAAATATAGGAATTATATCTCCTATATATTTTTAAGGTTTATATTATGAGTTTCAATGTGAATTATTATTGTTATTCAACAAATCTAGTCAGACAACCTCAAATGCGACATTGTTCCCTTTTACCTTTGTAGGTTTTTAAAAATCCTTGTGACTTAGACTCGTTTGCAGTGGTGTGGTTTCATTTTGGGATGTGTTATAGGGAATGAATAGAAATATTTATGACACTCTTCCCTTAGTGGTAGGACATTGTACGTTTGAGAATCAACACATAATTCCTAGACACACGCAACCTCTCGAGGTCGTGTCAAAGCATCTTGAATCTACAAGATTGCAAGAATGTTGATGGAAAACTATAGGAGAATTAGGAACTAAGATCGGGTAGTGTGATTTCCTAATAGTTTAATTGGTCAAAGGGGAATTAGGGGTTATGCAAAGGTAGTGTAATTTACCTATTGTTTTATTATTATTTTTGGTTTGAATACTAAACTATGTTGGAAATTTGTTTTAAATAACTATGAAAAGTAAATCTAGCTTAAATAAATGACAAATGTGTTTTAATATTTTAATTATCTACATTCATTCCCAATTAATTATCCAAAATGAAATAAACAATCTAATCTATTTGTTTGAAAGAAAATGAACTAAAGGAAACTAATTAAAACAAACTAACATCCACCTTTCACTAATTAATTAAAATAAAGTTAATCTATAGACACAAACAATTGCTTCGAAATAAAATAAAATATACTACTATGCTGAAATAAAATGAAATAAACAGGGAATAGCCAGATGTGGCTATTCCTCTGTTATAGATTAATGAATTATAATATAATTTAATAGAGGTTTCTTTCCAATTTACAATTGTGGATTATTTACTATTTGTTCTGATACCTCACCTCAGAATCATGAGAAGAAATGAATCTTCTTAGAAGTAATTTCTTTCCCTGAAATTTCCCCAATGAAACAACCGTTTACACAAAAAATTAATTTGTGAAGAAATAAAACAAAGTGCATAGAAACAGAAGCTTCCTTAAGCTTCTTTCCCTTGCAGATCCACAGGGATAAGTAGGGAGGAAACTATCAATGAAATCTTTGTTCATATGCAATTTAAATCTATCTAATGAATGGAATGAAAGCTATAAGTACTTTTAAATGAAGAAATGAAGAAATGTGCACATGAACCTCCTCCAAATACTTTCCAGGAAAAATCCATAGGGATGAGCTAAGAAGTAATTAACAATGGAAGCTACTTACAAGCTACAAACAATTGCTAATTCTACTTTATTGACACAACTATTGATTCTAAAATAAAAATTCTAAATTGAAAAGAATTTGAATTACACCCCAACTTGGAAATGTAGAACTGTAACAGTATCCATAGGTGGTTGTGATTTTATTTATCCTCTCAACTTATTTTCCAGTGATGAATCCAAATGGCCCAGGGAACTGTGTTGGTTGGTCTACAGAAGAAGTTATGTAGATGCTAGAGTATACTAATTGTAGGCTAGCTTGTCTCAAATGCGGGAAAATAAGTAACAAGGAAAATATATTAGTTTCTTGTGTGCTTCTTGGAAAGATTTTGGAAAAGTCACGGTGTAATAAAATTCAAGAGACTCTAACCAATGCTTTCGGAAAAATATGGGTTTTTATAGAAAGTTGGTAAGGAAATGGTCCAACACACTTGGTACTTAAGAAGTGTTAAATCATCCAAAAAATATGTAGTCAACTTACTAACTATAATAAGTAAATAATTTGAATTTCATGCACATATAAAAAGATCAAAATGAGGAGAATTGGTTGAAAAACATGTGAGAAAAGAACTAAAAAGTTTACAACACACCTATAAAATTGGGAGTTTTAAGTCTTGGATTAATGTGCATAGAACCGTCGGTCTGTACAGACCGGCGGTTATGCAACAACCATGATAATTGCATAACCTCCAATCAAGGAATACCGATGGTTATGTAACCACTGCAGAGGTTACGAAATTGCCATGGTTGTTACGTAACTTAAAAGGTAATGCTAAGGAAAAGCAGTAGAAAATATTTGTGAAAGCACATAAAGCTAGTAAACTAAGAAGTAAGGAAGAATAAATCAAATAAGAAAGAAGAAAGAAATGAAATGAGTCCTGGACATCATCATTTTTTCTGGAAATGAAATTTATCATCATTCGGGATTATTACTATTCCGACAATGTAACACCGTGTAATTTTGGGTGCATACACATTTCCCGCTCGGATAATAATTTTATCCATGAATGGGTATAAAACATGAAGTTCGAGTATGGTGTTCCCAAATGGGAAAGTTAGAAATTATACCTAACACCTGTGTGTTGAAATTACACCAATCCAAGCTTCCTGCCACCTGCAAGAGAAAATTAGAATCAAGTACAAATACAAGACGTAATCGATAAAACATTTTCAACTAAAATGACAAGAGTACTCACCATGACAGCGAGGATAAGAAATATACCTACTCCAGCACTCCAACCCTACATACACACATACTAAAATGACATTATATAATGTTATATAAATCATTTGCACTTAACCACTTAGTGAATTTTAGAGATCTAGATCACCTGTGACCATTTCATGTGAGAGTAAATTCAAAATGAAGAGCACTTCAGAATAATGGCAGCACAACTAGCGGCAACGATAGAGGGTCATGATTAAGTTAGTTATTTGCATTAGTTTGTTTTTCCCTAAAATGTAGGATTTCATCAAAACTAGTTATAGGTGTAATTTTTAGCAAATTTATATTGAAAATGACCACAAAGGGAGTATCATGTAGGATTTGTCTTTTGTTTGGCTCAATTTGGTGCATTGTGATTTTTTTTAAAAAAATTAGCCTTTAGGGTATGGCCTGCATTTTACAGACGAAGCTTCCATGGTGGTTGCAAAACCACCACTTTGAACTAAGCGGTGGTTGTGTAACCACCACGACGGTTACACGATTTCCACTTAGGTAAGTGACAAATGCACAAATTCCATGGAAGTTACATAATCATCAAGGTAATTGTGTAAGAGATTTTTTACTTTCCAAATTTAACTTAATGAAGTGAAATAAAAAAATAAACTGACCTTGAAAAATGGTGGGGTTTACCAATTCCCGCGATGATGGGCATTGATACTAATAGATAAATGACATCAAAAAATCCAAGTGTGTGCATTTCTTCTTTCCAACATGATAAACTACCTGCAATGCACAAACACTCAAACAAATATAGGATTAGATAGATATATGGAGGATTTCCTTGCAAAGGCCAATCCCTAGAATTCAATGGAATTCCTTGCAAGGATTTCAATCCACGTTCAAGAAATCAATCTAATATAATTAGATAATATGATAAAACAAACAATATAACCAAAAATGTAAAGGAAAAGGGACTAAAGCGGTCCATGACTATATGATGGTTTTATGGTGATTCCTGATCCAACAAGAGACTAGGAATCAAAAAATGGCTCAAAGGATAAAATATGTAGATAAATTTGTAATCACAAAGGTGATAGATTTGATTTAGATAATTGATAGAGTGCTAAAGATGGATCAAAGGAGCTTGATATCACTAAACAGATAGTTAAAAGGCCATGCGGCAATAAATCCAGAATTACAAAGACATCCCAATAAAAGGATACATTCCCAACAAAGCCACAATTACAGGCACTCTGACAAGGCTTGCTATTGAAGTAGCTCCTACAACTAACTCAAAGTGTGATTTCATTGAGGAAAGTGACGATGAGTTTAAGGTTGTAGAGGTTGACGAAGAAGAGTCAGACTCTGGGACATCTGAACCTAAAGTTGAAGAGACTAAAGGAGAAAGTAATAATCATTTCTTTGAGTACCATTTATAAGAAGAAGACGAATATGAATAAATTATAGAAGATATGAATAGTCAATATTTTGTGGTCTTCACATGCTCTCAGAAAAAGGAGTAGAGTACCACTAAGGTGGAAGATAAAAAGAGCTCCAGGGAAGTTCCTAAAGAATATAAAACTAAGGAAACTTCCAAAGAATCTAAAACAACTGAGATTCTAAAGAGTCAAAGACGACTGAGGTTTCCAAGATCAAATATATCTCATATAAAGGATAAATTTTTCCACGTCAATCGATTGATAAATCAACTATTAAGAAAGTTTATTCTTCCACATCAGTATCAACTAAGCCTAAAGAAAAGGTTAGAAGTGAGCCATCACTAAGTTTGAAATAACATGTATCTAAGACATCAAGTACGGTCATTTTTCCCAAATTTGATATTATTGATCATATCAATAAAAAAAAATTCTCATGTCACAAGCTAAGTACTTGAAGTCCAATAAGGATCAACTCAAGAAATTGGTCTAGTTTATCAAAGGAGACTTTACTATTCATTCCTCAAAAGGAATTTTGAAAACTCCCAAAGATGGAAAGACTCAAAATATTGTGGTGACCACTACACCTTCAAATGAAAAGGTTGAACCTTTCTTTGTGCCCTTTCTGATCAACGGATGCAAATTACGTAATTACATTATAGATTCTAGAGATTCGAATAATGTGATTCCTCCAAAAGTAGCACATGCTCTTGGTTTGATTTTTATGAAAATACTCAGATCTTGTTACTCCATGGAGAAATTTTTTTTTCCTCTAATTGGGTAAATTAAAGAATCTCAAATGGCTTTAGCTCAATTTCCTCAAAAGCAAGTTAAGGTAACCATTCTAGTTGCTGACATTCTCACTTCATATGGTATATTGTTAAGCAGGAAATTTTCTAGAGATCTGACCGGTGAGATTCAAATGGACTAGTCTCAAGCTATGATTCCTCTCAAGGGAGAAATGAAGAAACTAATATCGGAGACTCAGAAAAATTTCATGCTAACAAAAAATGAAGATCCTCGTGCAAAGGTCCTATTTCAAAACTCCAATATTGGTAATTATATGATGACTACAGAGGTTCATGCACCTAAGGTCACTTTCCAAAATCCCAATGAGATCTGGACTCTTTTGATGGAAGTTGTTTCTCAACAGGTTCTGGCGTAGGAGTGGTGCTTATATCTTTGAATGGTAAAATATTTCCTTTTTCTTACAAAATCCAATTTTCAATACTAACAACACTAAAAAATATGAGGTGTTAATCGTTGGCCTCCAAGTTACAAAAAAAAGGGATAAAAAATTTGAAATCCTTGGGAGATGTAGAGTTGATCATGAAGTAAGTAAAAAATGATCACTTAGACACTACATAAATAAAGTGTGGGATGCAATTGAAGCCTTTAATGCTTTTCCCATAAAAATTTTCCCTTATGAAAATAATGACATCACAAATTCTCTAGCAGTCTCAGCTTCACTGATGATCCCTCATTCAGAGTTTTATCAAGACAAATACACCATTGAAATTATTTTTAGGCCAAGCATTCCTGATAATGTAGAAAATTAGCAAGTCATTAATGATGATCAACAAATTATTGCCTTCTTAGAAAAAATAAATGATTTTGAATATTTGTACTTTGAAGGAAGTGATTCTATATTTTGAAATTTGACAACCTCACCCATTCAAGAAAGAGTTGAGAGCATGGATCCTGGTGATAACATCATTCAAATAAAAGGAAATTAGATTCTAAAAGGATTGGTTTCACTTGAAGAAATTTTTTATAAACATTACAGGTTTATCAAAGAGAAAGAGTAGGCAAGACCTATGAATTTTTCTAACTATGAGGAAGTTAACATTGGTACCAAGGATAAACCTTTCCTGGTCAACATTGGTAAGTGTTTCTGACCTGAGGAGCGGAAGAAATTTTTAAGCCTCATTACCAAATATTATAATGTCTTGGCTTACTCATATGAAGACTTGAAGTATTTTTAACCTAGGGAAATGGAGCATGCCATACCTTTGAAACCTGGTGCAACTCCATTTAGGTAGAAGAAAAGACATTATAACCCCAAGATAGCAGGGATGATACTCCACGAGGTTCAACATATGTAGGATGCATGAATAATGTTTCCTATTCGATATTCAACTTGGATAGCTAATATTGTCCTAGTTCACAATAAAAATAGAGAAATTAGGATTTTCATGGATTTCTGCAATCTTAATCAAGCTTCCTTGAAGGATAATTATCCACTACCGGTCATGGACCATATTCTTCATGTAGTAACTAGATCATAAATGCTATCCACATTAGACGGTTTCTCTAGTTATAATCATATTGAAGTATCTAGATAAGATTGACATAAAACTATGTTCACCACCTGTTAGGGTACGTTCATGTATAGAAGAATGCCTTTTGGTTTGATCAATTCTGGCGCAACCTTTCAAAATGATATGGACATGGAATTCACAGATTATAAAAACAAGGTCATCATAATATACCTAGATGACTTGACGATTTTCTCAAAGAAGTAATAAGATCATATAAGAGATTTGGATAAAATATTGCAAAGGTACAAACTTCATAAAATCTCCCCAAATTCAAATAATTCTATATTCAAGGTAATGGAAGGGAAACTCCTCGGTCATATTGTTTCTAAAGAAAGAATGAAGATTGATCTTGAACGCGTTCAAGCTATCAAGAATCTTTCCTTACCTACAAGTAAGCATGGAGTCCACTCATTCTTTGGGAATGTGAATTTTTTGAGAAGGTTTGCGCTAGATTTTTCCGAGCTAACAAGAGAAATTAATAACATGATGAAGGGAAAAGAATCCTTAAAATTGTCAAAAGAAGGTAGGGGAGAATTGAAAAAATCAAGGATGCTATTGCAAAATCTCCTACATTGGTATGTCCTAATTTTAAAAAGGATTTCATAGTCTATTGATATGCTTCCCCACACACGATCTCTATCATCCTAACTTAAAATAATCAAGAGGGAATTGAATCTCCTATTACAATCATGAGTTCCAGATTCAAGAAACATGAACTGAATTAAAATCCCCTTGAGAAACATTTGTACGTGGTGGTTAGAGCCTTGAAACATTTAAAATATTATGTGCTAAATTCTCACATCCAATTCCTAGTTCTGGACACTGTAGTTAAATCAATGTTGACACAACATTAACCAGGATCTAAAAGAGGTAATTGGGTCTCCAAGATATAGGAATATGACTTGGACATCAAACCTACCAAGTTAGTTCAAGGAATAGGACTTTGCCAACTCATCATAGAGAATGAGCCAAGAAATGAGCTTGAGAAAGAACCAGTTGAACAAAGTTTACCACTGGTGGTTTTTTTCAGTACCACAGATGAGTGGTATTATGATATAGCTTACTTTCTCACATATGGAAAATGTCTCGAGAATTTGACAGCTAAAGAAAAAAGAGCTATTAAATTAAGATTTGTCAGGTACTTCATTTGGGACAACACCTTGTTCAAGAAAGGTATTGATATCATGTTCCTCATATGTGTTGATAAGGAACAACAACCTAGGTTACTTGAATAATTTCATAATCATGCTTACAGTGGTCATTTCTCTAGACCAATAACAACTCATAAGATTCTATGAGAGAATTATTACTGGCCCACTATGTTTTCTGATGCTTAAAAATGGTTAGCCAAATGCGAAGCTTGTCAACAATTTGTTGGAAGACCTAAATTGGTAGCTTTACCTTTGAAGCCAGTTGTCATTGAAAAACCCTTTCAAAAATTGGGTTTAGATGTCATCGCATTCTTGAACCCAAATTCCAGTGGTGGTCATATGCACATGATCATGACAACTGAATATTTTACAAAGCGGGTAGAAGCTATTCCGATGAAACAAACATCTACTGCGGTAATTTTTGACTTCATCAAAGAGAACATTTTGGTTCTTTACAGAATTCCACAGAAGATCATGACAGACAATGCCACCAATTTTTCTTCTACAGAGATGATAAATTTTTGTTGTGTATGGAATATCTTTATCTCATTCATCAGATTACTATCCTGAGGGAAATGGTCAAGTGGAATCTAGTAACAAGAACATTATTACTATCATGCACAAGTTGGCTGAAGCAAATCAAAGAACGTGGCACACAAATTTATATAACACATTGTGGGTTAACTACATAACTACCAAAATAGTAGTTTGAATGTATCTATTCCAACTCTTGTATGGAACCAATGCTCAAATACCCATTACATTGGAGTTACTGATATTACGATTAGCTCAAGCAGTTGATGATGAATGCATTGTTAATGTGTTGGATAAAAGGATCATGTTTCTAAATAAAAATTAAGAGAAGAGAAGACAAATAGAAAACATGATCGAGGAACACAAAGCCAAGGTAAGGAAATTGTTTGACAGAAAATTTAAGCAAAGAAAATTTCAAATCAATGACCTACTTCTTCTATGGGACAAGAGGTGTGAACCAAAAGGAAAGCATGGGAATTTTGATTTTTTGTGGCTAGGCCCTTTCAAAAAGAGGTGTTTCTATGGGGATAACACCTATTACTTGGCATATCCTGATGGAACTCATTTTCCTCTTCCCTAGAGTGAGAAATATCTTAAGCACTATAAAAGTTGAAAACGAGTTGTCCCCCGTATGTACATAGGTAATTAGGGTTTTGTTCATTCATGTTTCCTGTTTTGGTATTTCCACTCTTTTTTCATCCTGTTTTTGTGCATAATCATTTTTGGGATCATGTTCATTAAATTTTTGGGTCTAGTTATGTTGATGCATCCGTGAAGTCCTTGTCCCCAATAAGAGCAAGTTGTTATCAAATAATGTTGATTTGGCAAAATTATTAAGAGTTTCATTTTTTTTTTGAAATTTTAGAATCATCTTTCATCTATCAAGAGTTTCCTCATTACATTTGTCTTGACAACCTAATAAAATTCCTTTTCGTTTCATCCCATTCCAATGAATGGTTCATTTTTTATGCTCAGTTCAAATTTAGGATTAATTAATTAATATTTTAATTAATTTCCTCCTATTTTCCAAAAACAAATGAATTAATTTAATTTGGGGAAAATTAATTATTTATTTACTTAAAATATTAATGAATATTTTAAAAACCAAAAAGGGAAATGCTTCCTAGATTTTCTTATGAATGTTGAATTGGCTCTTCACTTCCTTTTTCTCCCTTTTCTCACAAAGTTTTTATTTCCCCCACTTGTGGGAAATTCCCTTGTTATTTTTCAGCACAACTAGATATCCTACAATAAAATATCTCCCATTTTCTCATGTGGAGAAATAGAGGGGAACTGCCAGCCTAATTTTTCATTGTCATGGGAAAACAATTAATTTCTCCCCATATCCCCTTGGCAATTAATGCCCACTACCCGAAGAAATTAGAGATTGGTTATTAACGAGAAGAAGGAAGAAGCAGTTACAAATCAAGAAATCTTCTAGGATATTCATAACCTCTCTCCGAGAAACTCTATAGAGAAAAGGTGTAAAAGAAATATTGTCAGTGAAGAACATTTGAGGATTTTTATTTCCAACTCTCTATTATTTCCCTATGAAGAAATGTTTTTTCAAAAAAAAAGTTTTCAACATTCTAAGGTTTTTTACTTTTCAAGAAAGAAAAAGCACTTATCCATCACACAAAGGCAGGAAATGCCACGTACCAGGTGTTTGCATTAATCACACATTGGCCATGCAGAGGGAGGAAAGAAATAACATTGTTCACATAGGTTAAAGAAAATAAAGACCACACATTGGTCAGTACACTATCCACACCAGTTAAAGATTCATCACGCATAACTGAAAAGGAAAAATATAGTCCACTACACATTCACCAGGTAGTCAAAAACAGTCCACACAAGGGGGAAATAATGTACCATCCTAAGTTTATTTACCACAGAGGAAGAAGGCAAGCCATGCTAAATTGTCAAAGAAAAGTCCACGCAGACAAGGAGGAAAGAGTTGTCCACTCATTCACTAGTTCCACGTAGGCCAAGAGAGAAGACAATCCATGCTAGGGGAAGAAAAGGCCACACATAATTGTCAAGGAAAAGCCACACTGAGGGAGGTAAAACATTGTAAAAGCATTGGCACACATAAAAGGATATCCAAAGACTTCCCACGTAATCATCCATCACAAAAGTCCACATATCCAGAGGAAGAAAAATCACGCACAAGCAATCCAAGCACAACCACACATGTAGACACAAAAATTGGGTCACACTCCCCTTGAACCCTCATTAAATAATCAACTTCAACACACTCACCTAACCATGGCCCCTTGTACCCCACACTAATATTAATTTAATTAATTTAATTAAATTGATCCATGTCCTCACAATATTTATTATTTAACTATCCTAATTAAGATAATTCCCACCCCACCACCTCACCTAGACACCTCACCTAAACACCTCACCTAACCACCTCACCCTAAATCTATTCTTAGTATGTTGCCATAACTAACTAAGACCTAACTAAACCCTAAAAATCAATGTCTACATCCCCTCTAACCACATTCTCGCATAAGAAAAGATAACTCCTGCTCTTTCTTGGATGAATAGAGAGATCTAGTGGAAATCATTACCATGATCTCCTATTTTTAGTAAACCTAGGGAATCTTGCCTTAACTAACGCCAGTCACCCCTAAACCGATGTCGGTCAACCCAAAACCATCGTCAGTTACCTTTTATTCCCTTTGGTAACCTTATTTTGAGGTGGGCACATTCTGAGAGTAAGGAAGGAGATCATTATTGCATGCAAGTGAAACAAGCATCCTTTTATGCATCTAAAAATACAGAGCCATCACCATGATCAATCATAGAACCATTGCATTCATGGGAGCACTCCGGGAAATCACCGCTACAGGACCATATACATATTCTCCAATCAAGCACCTCCACCTCTCAGCCATTAGATCCTTAACACAGTAAGTATGGCCCTAGCTAGTATGGTTTATTTCAGTTAGTAATCTTTATTACTCATGTTATTAATCTATTCTTTGCATGCTTATTGTTTCATCACACACTTGCTTGTAAACTCAAATATCCCTTCACCCATTTCACCAAATCACCTGTTCTCACCTGTTGTGTACTTTTGAGCATACTTAAGATCTCTACAGACCTCCCCATTCACTCTCCCAAACTTTATTTGACCCTAGATCACCCCTGTCATTTAATCTATTTTTGAGTTTCTTTTACCTCAACCATACCGACGCCGGTTATCCAGAACCATCGTCGGTTCAACCTAAACCAGCATCGGTCACATTTATCTGACATTGGTCTCTATGTTTTTACACCTCGACCAAGAACATACCCAATAATCACCCTACCAATTGACCTAAATAACCTAGAATCAAATCCTGACCAGTCCCAGTACCTTGACAGACACCTCACCTCTCAGATCCAACTATAGCCTAGCATGTTATAATTGGATTTGCTTATTGTACTTGAATGTGATACCTAAATCATATCAACTACAATAGGAAGTTGTTTACTTCTCACATTAAATTGTTTTAAATAGTGGATTGACATCCGTCTAGGAAGTATCACACTTCCCAGAACTAGCATACACTAGGCAGTCCATTGTCATATATCATTTAACTATATTTTTGTGGTCTTCTTTTCTATTATAGGTAGTTCTTCCTAGCCAAAAGGAAGCTCTCACATTCAATTGTGGACCAAGAAGTCAGAAAGCACACAACAACCATCAACCGACCAACATTTAACAGGTATTCCTCCTTGGCCCTTACCCTTATCTGTTTCATCATTTTGAAAAGCTAAAGAAAACTGTGAAACATTTTAGCATGCCCAGTGGGAACCCTCAGGGTTTTATTTTGCATTTATTCATTCCTAGGAGACAGTTGTGTGTTTGTTTCCCTTTGAAAATCTTCCACATTAATTTTCTTCTTTGGAATCCTTCTCTTTCTTTCTATTGTCTAAAAACAATCATATGTTTGGTGCTTTAAAAACAACACATCTTCCTTTCTTTTGCATTGCATTAGTGAAAGAGCATCCCTCTTCCTATTCATCTCTTGCTATATCGAATATCACACTTCGATTTGGGTTTAAAACACTTGCATTGCATTCTGATTTTAATGTATTATTAGGCCACATTAAAACTGAGGGAAAGCTATATGCTGGAAGTCATGCCCAGTTGATGGTTGACACAAAGAATCGTAGAAAGCACATTTCTCTCTCTCTCTCTCTCTGTCTTACAAAACTTACACAAAATAAAATATACACATCTTTCTTAAACAACATCTTACCCGGGAACATCTGTCAGTGATCACACGATCTAGTTGGCAGGTAATCCCCATTTCGTTGCCTCTGTCGAGTCATCATCTCAGAGGACAGCCTGTTCCCGCTATAACATACCTGAAACCTCTCCTTTTAGATATCCTTCTTCGTAGGATGCCTTCTCAACTAAAAATTCTATTCTAAATACACACAGTCAGTCCTAAATAGCATAAACTAAACAAACATAAGAAAATCATTGTTAGGATCATGATTTTTCTTAGCATTCTTCTTGGTTTGTGTTTTGAGGTGTGAGACTACGACTCTCCATTTTTATTCTTCCTTGTACACTCCACCATCATAGTTGGAGTATTCTGACTTTGTTTGAGTGTGTTAGGGCCCCATCTTCTCATTCTTAGGATTCTGAGTTTGATTCTTCATTTAATTTAATTCAAAAAACTAATTTTCTTCATTTCTTTCTAATTTCATAGTCACCGACATCAGTCCAACGACCATGGCCGGTTCACATTTGACAGTCATCGGTTAAACCCTAACTAGTGTCAGCTTCTGGTTTTCTAGTTACTTAACCTAGAATATCTTTCACCACTACTTCTGTTCTAATCCTGGCCCTCAGGGAATCATCATATTTCTCTCATGTTGATACTGTCATACAAAATTTCACCAGTACAAATCCAACATTTCTACTTCATTCTTTGAGACTGGTTTTATTCCACAATGACCGGTATTAGTTTCATAAACCTTCATCAGTGTTTCCCCAACCATCACTGATCATCCTGACCATCATCAGTTTGCCCATAGCCATCACTAGTTAACTTGATCATCATCGGTTTCCTATGTTCAATTTTTCAAAATCTAGAAATTGACCAGATTCACCTCATGAACCCCATTATTCTCTATTTCTACTATTTTCTGTGTCATCTATAGAATACAGTATTACCAGGTCAAGACTTGTTCACATGGTGATGACTCGCAGCCAGACTAACTCCCTCATATTCCACGCTAGTCATCAACCACTACCACCTAGTCCCTCACCACCTTCTGTCCTATCACCCATGGATCCAACCTTACCTACCACCATTGCTACAGGATACAAAGAGTTTGCATGACTCCTTGATCAGAATTCCATGGCCTTACAGTTCTATCTTTCCTACTCTTCCGCTTGAGACTACTCTGGTTAGTTGATATACAACATGCCTGTATCAATCTCTCCTTCCCTTAATCTTGCTGTTGCATCAGCCCCTAATAATGCAGCGTTATCCTCACCTACTTCAACCCCAAAATTTTCATAGCTAGGACCCATACCTGCCATAACCGCTGCATCTGCAGTTTCCCTCACGCATGTCGTATCTGTTGTCCCCTTGTCCACCACCTAGACCATAACACAATCTGTACCCATTGTCTCACAAATACCCATTGCAAGACAAACCGCCCGTGGTGTCGGTGACCCCTACTCCATTCTATAATCTCATCATCTCCATCCCACAAACACTACCCCCAATTTCTACTAGATTCATGACAACCAACTCACCTACATACAACTACTATAAAAATCCCACTATCTCGTCTGTCGCCCATTCTAGATATGTACCTTCTATGTCAGTTCCTTATTCTCAACCTCCCTATCAGGTTTATTATCTACCTCCTTATACCACAAGAGGTGTCTCTCCATCACAACCTACTAATGACCTCATCAAATTGATGATGGGAAAGATGCAGACACTAGAAGCATCAGTTTCTGACTCAAGCAATTCCCTCACCTATGACGAAATTTGTAATGAGCCTATTCACACATCCATTCATATTCGACCATACCCCATCCATTAGGAAGTGCCAAAATTCAACTGCTTCAATAGCAAAGAGGATCCACAACAACATTTGTGGTCCTTTAAACATGAGTGTTAACTGATTGCCCATGATGACACTTTACTTTTGAGGACTTTCCTAATGTGCTTGACTGGACCTGCATTGGACTGGTACAATGGGCTACCAAGACATTCCATCTACTCATTTAATCAAGTAGCCTAAGCCTTCTTAGACCACTTCTCTATTAATATTGTCAATAAGGTTACCATGATTGATCTTTATTCCACACGACAGTACGCCGATGAGTCTATCACTAACTTTTTTGCTCATTGGTGTAGCTTAATCAATCAACTCACATTTTAAATGCCTCAAATTGAACTGATAGAGTAGTTTACTTGGGGCTTGTGCAAGGCACATCTCACCAACCTTGATTTTGACGAGGAATTCACCATGGCACGAAAATTAGAAATTTGTGCTATCAAAGAAAAGAAGATTCAACTTCGTAACAAGAACATCACGTTCAAATCAAATGATACTTCTTTTTCTTCGAAACCCCAAAACAACTATTCAAAGCCCAAAGGGTCTGTTAATACTGTAGTTCTCAAAGTTGGTCCCTCTCATCAATCAAACCCAGTCAAACCCCCTTCTAATCTCTCCCTTGGCCAAGCTTTCTAGTTAAGACGAGAACAAGGAAAGTACACTTCCCTAGAAGAATATTATTCTTCATTTTGGAAAATCTTATTAAAGATGGTGCCATTATCCTTCCACCTATAAAAATAGATACTAGTTTTGGCCCTGAGCGACCCATTCTCATGTGGTATAAGGAACACATATTTTACAACTATCATCATGTCAAAGGTCACAACGACAATAACTGCATCACGTTAAAAAATATCATCCAAGGAATGATAGACAACGGAGATCTAGTCTTGGATAGCCTGAATACACCTGCTAACCAAAACCTGCATATCTTCAAGAAGCCATTCCCTAATCATGCCCCATCTTCTAACCAAGCTGGTGATACCTTAAACAATGATAGCAATGTCCACGAGGTCCATGCTATTTTCAATGATATACTATTTTCTTCCTAATTGCCTCATGTTTCTTCCATAGATGAAATATTAGCCAGCACTCCTCCACCTGCACCAAAACCTATTTCATCTACTTCTCTACCCATAGAGGAAACCCCTTCATCTTCTCCTTCACTCGTGAAAGATCCTATAATATGCATGCCAACTTTGACCCCTCAAAATTTTGAGAAGTTGTCAATGGCACCTCTCCTACTCATAGAAGATTCAGGTCCACCACCTACACCAACGCAAGGAGAGCCCACTTTAGCTGGCTTGTCCTCTCCTCTACCCATGGAGGATACTATAGAAGTACCACCACTTGTAGAAGACCATTATCCATTATACCTTCAAGATCCCCTTGATCTACTTTTGGCTCTCATACCCACATAGTCCGAGGCTATCCATTTCCCTGTATCTCAAACACATTTTATGGGGATTTCCACTTGGTCCACGTCGGTTCCATTTACAACAGTACCATTCTCACGCTTGGCTGATCATCTAGACTATGTCGATAGAGCCCTACTTTGGGCGTGTCTTCTACTTCTTGTTTCAACAAAAATGCAGCTGTCACTCATTGAAACCTCCACTATCTATCCAAAAGTGTTTCGAGTAACAAAACCAAACACAACCACAACTATTGCAATACCATCGATGACACCACTCATGGCCCAGCTTACACCTCTACCCATAACCCCAAATTGCATCTACACCCAAACTCACACCTATATCATCTCCCTTGCCTAAACCTATCACTACCTTAGGGGTCATACCAAAATTTAGCCTTAATCACCCATCCATCAAATTAAATTTAGCTACATCTTCCAAAACTAACACCAAACTTAACCTGGCCCCTAAAAAGAAGATCCAATCTCCTAGATCTCATGCCTCAACCTCACCAACCACACCCTTATCACCTTCACCATTTTTTTCCATCCTAGGACCTCACCCCTTGACCCTGGCCAAGAAACGTCCATCCTCTGGTAAACCAAGAACATAACAACCCATTTTCCCATCACAGACCTCTAACATACCCAAACGACCCACATAACCTCCACCCTCACATGTAACCTTTTTACCACCCATACCTCCAATACCGTCAATAACTTCTTCACTACCCATGATACTTCTTTCTCTTTCACTCACGCCTCCTACCCAACCCGTGCCACCTACCTCCATAGCACCTTGGTTACCCCCAACGGTAACCCACCCTCTTCCACCATCTATTTTTCCCTCCACATATCATGCGCCCCCCATATCACCTTTACCCAAGAAGATGCAACCTAAATCAAAAAATCCACTACGCTGTAATAATGTAGTTAAACCAACTACACCTTCTATTACCAGTTCATCTACCCTACCCCTACCCAAGTAGATACGACCAACACCTAAGACCACACCACACAACAAACTAGTAGACCAACCTACTCTCCCTATTGCAAATACTCTTCCTACATAGTTAGCTGCACCTATACCCAAACCCACACTCACCTCCCATTGTGATCCATTAGCAGGGTCCTACGCCAAAATCCTAACCAACCTCCGTGAAACTTCTGCCATCACATTACCACCTCTTAGACCTTACGACCCACTCAAACCCAAACCAAAAGGGTTTGACGAAACCAAAATTTATGCCTACCATTGTGTGCTTGGACATGATTTAGAGAGTTGTAAGGATTTGAAAACCAATCTTTTCCAATTGTGTCCTGAAGAAAACTTTGATGATGATGACCTTCTTGATGAGGACCCCATTTCACCGTCACCAATTTCCATAGATCTTCCCTCATTACCTACTCAGCCACCAAAATATCCAACCCAAAAACTACTAGATCCATCCCTGAGATTCAAAATTAACATGGTTCGTATAAGAGAGTTACCCAAACCACCACCAAAATGCTCATGTGCCCTACTCATCTCACAAGGCTCATATCCACCACTATTGTTTTGTCCCTCTTAGCCGATATACCTTCCATGACACACCACCTTCATCCACCTCCCCTCAGATTATCACGATCAACATTTCCATCCATGCTCAGAAAGACAAGGGCAAGGAGAAATAAAGTGGCCCATCAACCAACCCGGGGTACCAAACATACCATCTGCACCCACACCCAAAGTCATCATTCGAGGTCCTGCATATCCCATCTAAGATGGAGTCACACATCTCACAATGCTAAAACAACTGCAGCAATCCCCCCTTAAATGTCTTTATATGACCTCATCCAAACCTCAGAGTCACATCGTCAAGCCCTCATGGAGGTCCTTCAATCTATCAAAAGTCTTACCAAAGGACCCCACACATGTGGCCTCCATCATCACCCCTCACCACCTAGCCTCTCTCACTAGATCTTTGCCTTCCTCTACACCTCCACCCACTCGCCACATGGCCACCCTCAGCTTTTCTGATGAAGAGATCATTCCCTTCCAGTCTGAAGACCCCAACCCCGCTCTTTTGATCTCCGTCTTCATTGATAATATAGGCATATGATGCATTATGATCGATGGTGGTGCTAGCATTAACATCATCTCCTCCCATGCATATGACCAAATGAAAATACCTTCCCATTACATGCATAGTAACCCCATTTTGTTACATTCCTTCAATGATGCCATCACCTCTACACTAGGTACCATTGTTCTTCATGTCCACGCAGGTCCCCACATCATCCTGAAACTTTTCTATGTCGTAGAAAGGGAGTTCCAATATAACTTGTTACTTGACCAACCTTGGATCTGTGCTATGGGTTGTGTCCCTTTGACATTATATTGATGCCTCAAATTTGAACACGAGGGATATAATTACACTATCCTTGTCGACCCCTCACCTTTCAAGACCTGTAACATGTTATATTGACCCAATGATGTGCTTATACCGGTGAAGGCATCTGCCACCAAAACCACTTCACCTCTAACCATGAGCCCATCTACCAAAATTGCCATTACTTCTACTACGTCTAACCTCGCTATCTCTACCACAGCTATAGCCTCTACTGCTAGCACCTCTATCTCCCCTTCATTCTAGCAAACCATCCATAATCGCTACTCACATACCAATTACTGATCCATTAGAAGGTGTTTTTCAATGCCTCACTTTGGGGGAATACTACCTATACAATATCGATAACTTCCTCACCCCACAAGAGTATGGGAATCTTCGTCAACATCTCAGTTATGACATTCACATTGGTGACGTTTTCCCTTATGTTCCTCCACACCTTCGCACCAACCTAACGTATGGGGGACTTGATATGGCCACCTATAAACCCAAACCTCCATCCCAAACCAAACCATTTTCCTCCGACCTACACTACCTCACTAACCATTGTTTCACTCACACTTTCCTCCACCAGTGCGCGTGGAAAGGATTTAGCTTTGGTTTTTAGGAACAAGGCCGCCACAACTGTCATCTCATGTACGTCTCGTAAACACAATGACTGTAGTGGAATTTGTTTTGATGCTCCATATTCTAAGAAGATTTTCATTGACCTTATTCAGGATGAGAAATATTCCCCCCCTCATTCACCCATATTACCATCCTCACCCATAGAGTCCATAGATACTGAATCTATACCTCCTAATTTTTTTTCGTAAACACCATTTTGTTGGGACCGCTGACCTATCACTGCGATGACGAGGCTCCCTCTTCTCTCCCATTTCTATATCCTAACATGATTGATGATGATATGCCTTCAATTAACATTGTTCAATGTCAGGATAATGAATCCATCCTCACCTACCATGGTGCAAAAGAATCTTATATTCACCAGTCATTACCCTCTGAGATGCAAACCATGTTGAATGAATTGACCATCGAAATCAACATTAATACTCAAGATGACCTGCACATTCTAAAGATTGGCCAATCCATAGACTCTACTAAACAGGAATCCTTCACCTCTTTCCTTTGGGACCATAGGGACGCATTTGCTTGTTCTTATGCTGATATGCCTGGTATCGATCCTTTTTGGTTCACAATAACTTAACCATTCCTAATGCCAAACCTATCAAACAAAAGCTGCAGAAAATATATCATCGTATTTCTCTTCTGGTCAAAGAAGAGCTTCAGTGCCTTCTCTCAGTTTCCCTTCATTCTACCCATTGATTATACCCAATGGATTTCCAACATCGTCCCCGTCATGAAAGTGACAGGGGGACTTTACATTAACACAGATTTCCGTGACCTCAACCTCACATGCCCCAAGGATGATTTCCCACTACCAAGCATTGACCAACTAGTTGATCTCACTACTAGCCATGAAATGTTATCACTCATGGATGGTTTATCATGCTACAATCAAATATTACTAGCTCTAGAGGATCAACACAATACTGCCTTCATCACCCCTTGGGGGAATTTTTGCTATCGAGTCATGCCATTTGGTCTCAAAAAAGCTGGTACTAAATATCAGCGGGCCATGAATTACATCTTCCATGACATCATGCATCACATATTAGAGGATTACGTAGATGATCAACTTGCCAAATCCAAACATCGAACCGAACACCTACCCATTCTTAAAGTCATCTTTGACTGTGTCATCAAATGTTGTATTCGTCTTCAACCAAAAAAATGCGTCTTTGCAGTATTTTCTAGGAAATTCCTGGGTTTCATCATTTCTTTGTATGGCATAGAAGTTAATCCCACTAAATTCAAGGCTATCCTTGAAATTCCGCCACCCACTAATATCTGTCAACTTTGTAGCCTACAAGGAAAATTGCAATCAATTCGTCATTTTATCTCCCAACTTTCTGACCGCTGTCAACCATTCCATCATCTTCTCAAGAAAGATGTTTCATTCAAATGGGATGATGACTGCCATAAAGCCTTCAAAGCCATGAAAAAATACCTACTTCAACAACCAGTGCTCATTCCTCCTAAGGATGACCAACCCTTCTACCTATATATTTTCACCACTAACTAGTCTCTAGGTGCCATGTTTGCTCATCTCGACGACCAACACCGAGAGAAATTAGTTTATTACATAATCTATATCCTTCTTGACTACGAAAATAGATATATCCACACTAAAAAACTTTTCCTAGCCTTAGTTTTCATCGCCACCAAGCTCCGTCATTACCTACTCAACGACAAAACCTTTGTCATTACCAATACTGACCCATTGCACTACATGTATGCCAACCCTTATCAAAATCAACATGCCACACGTTGGCTTATGCTTCTAGCCAACCTCAACCTCAAATTCATCCATCAAAAGTCCATCAAGGGCCAAAATATTACCAACCAATTGGCCGACACACCCATTTATGGGGATCAACCTTCTAACTTTTGACTTTCCAGATGAGTCTATTGCTACCCTTTCCCTAGAAGAACCCACCTACCAAATGACACTCTTCTTTGATGGCTCCAAATGTTAGCGTGGGGGTGGGGCTGGTGTTATCCTCATTCCGTTTGATGGTGAACCTATGCCTTTGTCTTTCAAACTTGATTTTGATTGTATAAACAATATTGTTGAATATGAAGCACTCGTATTGGGTCTTTAGGCTACTTATGCCTTAGACGTTAAGTCAATTAACATCTTTGGTGATTCTTAGTTGGTCATAAACCAAGTTAATGGTATATAACAGTGCTATAATGATATACTTCAAAAGTATAAGCATCATGTGGACATACTTTTGACCACCTTCGACCGTTACACACTTCAAACCACCCCATGTTCTACTAATAAATTTGTAGATCCCGTGGCCTGCTTGGCTTCTCATATACCTGCTTCACCCGCTGACTCTAAAATCTTTGTCACCATACAAAATCTACAATCACCCTCTTATTTACCTCGTGAAATCTACTCTATTGGAACCGCTGCTCCTAACCCAAGTGACGTTTGGTATAAGAAATATACAAACTATCTTTCCCTTTTGATTTTACTCGCCGATCTCACTTATAATGGACAACATGCCTTTCTTAAAAGTGTCTCCCATTATGTCATCATGGGTGGTGTTCTTTACAAATATGGGTTTGATAGCATTCTCTTGTGATGACTTACCAGTTCTGAAATTCCTTACACCATTAAGGAAGTCCATGATGGAATTTGTGGAGGCCACTTTAGTGGTCTCACGGTCATAAAACGTATTCTTCACCTAGGCTATTACTGGCCAACCCTGAACCATGACTATTGTGATTATGTCAAATGCTGCATAAAATTACAGCAACATGCTAATCTCCATCACACACCTAGTCATGCCTTACATGCCGCACGAGACCTTTGGCCTTTCTCTCAATGGGGTTTTGATCTTGTCGGTGAGATCAATCCCCATTCTTCACAATGCCACCAATGGATCATAACTGCTACTGAATATTACAATAAATGGGTAGAAGCCATTCCCCTCATTTCCACCAAAGTTGAGAAAATATGTGAATTCATCAACCATCACATCATCTGTCGCTTTGGTGTCCCTCACTGCATTATCACTGATAACAGAAAATAATTTAAAAACAAAACCTATGCAAACTATATGATGATTTTGGCATCAAACTTAGTTTCTCATCACCTTATTACCCGAAAACCAAAGGTCAAGCTGAATCAACCAATAAAACCTTGAACAAAATCCTTATGAAGGTGGTCAATGATACTGGGAAGGATTGGCATACACACATTCCTTTTGCCTTGTGGGCTTATTGCACTAGTATTCACACTTCGACTATTACCACCCCCCTTTTCTCTGGTCTACAGTACTGAGGCTGTCTTACCTTTTGAAGTCCAAATTCCATCCCTCCACATCTCACTACAAGACATGCTCAATGAAGAAGAATTTTGCTAGGATTGTTTGGAGCAAATTAAATTATTAGATGAACGTTGTCTCAACACTCTTGACCATCTCCAAATCTACCAAAAATGTATCAAATATGCCTATGAAAAATGTGTTCACAAACAAACCTTTCAAGTTGGTGACCTCATCCTGAAGGAAAATCAACATGTAACTAAATAGGAGAAAAGCAAACATGGTAAATTTTCTCCTAATTGGCTTGGACCCTATATTGTCACCCATGCCTAAGGATCAGGTGCTTATCATTTATCTTCACTCAAAGGTAAACTTGAACCTGAGCCCCCTTAATGCCTTACATCTTTGACCATTTTATTATTGATATCAAGTCCTATATCACTTTATGTCAATGGATCACTCATCCCTTAAGCACTGTTCACCTTCCATACTTACCCCATTTTGAGGATCCCTGACTAAACAATAATCATGTGATTACCCATCACCTTTTAGCCTTGTCTTCAATATGAGTACCACGGCTCTGCTCATAGCATGATTCTCATGGATACTTTTCATCTTCTTTAAGATGGAATCCCATGGTCATTCATCACTCAAAACCTCCTCTTTCATAGTTAACCTTTGTGTACCACGATCTTGTCTTCTAAATCAAGAACCTAATCGTCCTCTATAATCTTGTCCATGACTTAAACATCTAAAAAGAAAAAAGGGATAAAACTCCTTGGTTCAAACTTCCAGCAAAATATGACTCCCTCAAAAGGGACATCTCTTATCCATATTCTACCACTATCAATAGATGGCTCCCTCAAAGGACAGCTATATACGGTCATTACAAAAATATAATAAATATTCATAAGCTTCCTGCATCGATCAGCTTCACGAAGACCTTAAGGAAATAATGTATTCATCCCATATAGATTTCCTGCATTGATCATTCTATTAAAAATAAACAAATCAAGAAAAAGATGAAATTTTCGTCATGGACTTGCCTATTTTGGATTATGGGTTTCTTGTTCTAAAATACATGTCGTCGTACACTAAGTTACACTAAACCTTCTCATTCTCATCTCCTTGTATTTTTCACCTAAATTCCTCATTACTCAAGGGAATTACCACAAACGTGACATTTCGTGATCATGTGACTTTTCTTCACCCTTAAAATAGTCCATTATGCAATGCCTATAGGGTCTTACATTCATAATACCATCTAGGGTATGGTAGACTCATTAGGGTTATTATCAATTAAGTAACTCTTTTACCACCTCCTTACCATTCATCTTCATCATTACCTATTGATTATCCTATACAGGACCAGATCCTCAGCCCATGTATTTAAAAATCAATCAACCATGCCTACAACCTAAAATCAATCATGCATATGACCTACATCACCCATGCCTTACACCTATCAGATCATTATGCTATTTCACCCTCATCTTCCCTAGCTTATGGGAGAACTACATCGGCCTGAGGTCCCTTTTCACCGAGACTATATAGGAAGCACTCCGAGGGCATGGGGCCCTTGAAGGTTATCTCGGTCACTATCTACCCTAACCAATTCCCTCTTCCCATTTCCTATTCACATTTGACCCCAGTTGGTTTCCTTTTTATACCAATAATTGGAAATTAAACCAAACAAACAACAATTGCTTAACATCTTTACCATTCATTTTGTCTACCATTTCTTTAACATTATCATGCATTTTACTATAACACACCTTAACATGATCCAAATCATCATTAATTGCACAAATTAATGAATTACAAACTCAACCAACCTCAACTCAACCATACCTAAACCAGCCTAAACTCAACCATACCTAAGTCAACCTAAACTCAACCATACCTAAATCAACCTAACTCAATCCATGCCCATGACTTGACTCTAGCCATACCTAAGTCAACCTAAACTCAACCATACCTAAGCCAACTTGACTCAATCCATGCCTATGACTTGACTCCATCCATGCCTATGACCCGACTCAATCCATGCCTATGACTTGAATCCATCATGCCTAAACCGACCTGACTCCACCATGCCTACACGACCTTGACTCCATCATACTTAATTCACCTAGTTTCCATCACATACACAAATAATAATGGAAATTAAAACAAGTACACCATTCATAGTATAAATATCATCATCATAAATCATTGATGTCTGTGTATACATACATATGTGCACATATGCAAATGAATACAAAAATCTCTCAAAACCTCTCATATACAGCCTCACCATCTTCAGCATGCAAGCCGGTATATGATCAAAATCAATCAACTCTCGTATACACCCTCACTCTCTTCAGCTCGTAGGCTAGTGTATATCAAAAATAAAACAACTACATCAAAATGGAGGTCCATATGACTATTAGGCATCATCCTACCAGATATCCTCCATCTCTATCTTCTCAGTCTCCTCCTTCTCAGCTCTTGTACGGTGGCCTGCTAACATCTCACCAGCCATCATGGGTGGTGGTTGGGTCTTGTATGGTACATCACCTGGGACTAGCCTTCATGAACTGGTGGCCTCACCTTGACCCTGTCTTGAGGCTCATTGGCCTCCTGTACTCTCCACACATTATAACCCCTCTTTTGTGTGTGACTTGGTCCTCTCACTCAAGGCCTGTTGTGCCCTTTACTCTCCATAAGACAGAAAATATATCCTTTCCACCATAAAAATATCGTGATAATACCTGGCCTCAGCTAGGGCATCCCGTAATCTAGCTATAGGTACTGTTTGTGGTGGCCCCATTGGTGTTTGACCCTATGTCTGTGCTTGTTCCTGTTTTAAGGGATCCTATCCTGCTCTTGCCTATATCTAGGTCTGAAGAGTCACAACTTATGCTTGTGCAGTGGCCAACTAGCCCTGTAAATCTGTAACCAGTGCTTCTAGGGTGGCAACCTGTATCCCATCACCATCAACAACCTATGTGGGTGCCTATCCTTGTGCTATCTAGGCCTGTAAACTAGTCATCTATGCTTGTAAATTGGCCACATGTGCTTGTAAAGTGGCCACCTATGCCTCTGCACATGTCAACTACCCATGCACCATCTTTAGATGAGTAATCAAGGTAAGCACCTGTCCCAGTAGGGCATCCCTTTGAACAGTGATGGTGGCTGAATCTAGCTACCCCAACATCACCAATACTACTCGTAGGTGTGCATCCCACCACTGTCTATATCTGTTAGTCACCCTGGCATCATCGATATGCCAGTTTCTCACCTGCTCCTCCTGCCCTTTAGGCATTATCGGCTGGGGCAGAGGCAACGACCTCTCCACATCATCCCTCCTGTACTATGGGAAGGGTGGAGGTATATCCTGTGGCAGCCTAAATTGTCATCTAACCCTGTCTATGGGTATCATCTCATGCTCCCTGACATATCGTCCCTCTATCCAACCGAGTAGCTACAATCCATTTATCTCCAGGACCATCTACCCATATGATGGATAACCCACATAGGGCCTCCAAATGATGTCTAAACTGGACAACCCCTCCAGGAAACACTTGTAATAGGTGAAATCATGCATCACACTGCCCATTCAATGCTCTCGCATAACAGGAACCCATTGCATGTATTCCACTTGAATAAATCCTAGCTCGAATGCATCAACCTGGAGTATACCAACTGGGTTCACACAAACAATGTGCTCATATGCCCAATAATGTAGTAGGAAAGTATAGCACAAGCTGAACCTCTGAAGCCACCCATACTCCCATAACTCCCTATATAGCTACACTAGGAATGTTGGAACCCATGAAAAAAGGGTCTTATCCACCACCATATCATGTAGGACCCCCATTAATGATCATGGGAATCTCCTACCCTTTGCATCTAGCAGTGCAAAATAGTAGGCTTCCTCCATCAGCAACACTACTAGCCTAGTTTCCTCTAGATGAGCTAAGTATATCTCTCCATAGCTCATGCTGGCACTATGAAACCTCATCTCCGCCAACCCCTTGCCAAAGACTGTCAGCATCAACTCCTTAGATGCCTCTGAGGAGATCAAATATACCTGCGTCTGTAATATCGGTAACCGGAGGATCTTGTACACATCCTTCAAGGTGACCATGATCTCACCCATTGGTAGAATGAATGTGTTGGTCACCAAATCCCATCTGTTGATGAGGGTGACCATCAAACTTAGATGTAAGACTGCATACCGGTAGAGTCTGACCCTAATTAGGCCAACCTCTATAACATGACGTCAATCCTCAGCTGTCACACCTCCTCAAACCGTATGGAGCAGGGCAACACCATATATCGCATCCGCAGCTGGTCTATCACCTACATCTAAGAAAACATCACATTAATACATCTTGATCATACGCACAATCACTCTTGGCACTTCACTTACACCTATTACCCTCCCTCTTTCTCCCCTTGCAACCTACCTTATTATCACATATTCTATCTACCCATCCCAACCCTAACCCACTATCAATCATACCATACCTCTTTTAACCTCTTACCCATGCTCTGTTTTTCATTAACAACATCTTCTTTGCCCAATATCTATCTCACCCAACCACCCTAGGGATATTTTGGCCCCTTTTTCTCCACATGATGACCGATACCAGTTACTCTTAACCGACCATAGTCTCTCCCAAACTGGCATCGGTCACCTTATCTATGACTGGTATCAGCTTAACACCACCAACATTGGCCACCCTTTGACCAATGCTAGTCACTATCGTGTATAAATTTGTGACACCCTAAACCCTTTTTTTCCTAAAACACTCCCTTCTTCTCACCCACTCCTACCAAATTCTACCCTCAACTCCTCCCCTCCCCACATACACCTAACCACACATCTCCCCATTCCTATTTTACCTATTTTTCCTTCCCAAATTCAAATCCCCTTTCCCCCCAAAAATATTGTATTCCTTCCCTAACCTATATACCCAATCTACCTCAAAAACCAATGCAAGAGATTGAATCTTAACTCATCGCACTGCCATCTCCATGGTGGCACATTGGGCTGCTACACCAGTGGTCCATTTGATCCCTCTCCTACCTATGCCATGTATGATCACCAAATACAATCCTACTAACCTCCACCTAATCACAACCGATCCCCCTGTGCTCATGAACCCATCTACCTTTCTCCTCTAACCAACTGGATCCCTCCACCTCAACAGGATATCATCCCTCATCTTTTCCTCTAGAAAAAACACAACTCGTTCAGCGCTCTTTCATTTTCACAAAATTCAAAACGTATAAATGAAACTGTATTATACAAATTTTTATTTTTATATACCCACGTCGACTTGACTGATGGTGGTTATGCCTAAACTGGCATCGGTCCTGTGCCCTAGCGCACTGTGGTCAGTTATACCTAGAATGAAATCGATCATCTTCCCCCAATAAATTGTGATCGGCTTACCTCGAATGACACCGGTTACGTATGATCAACATCAGTTACCTATCATTCTCTTGCCTCTACCCTTTCCCCATTCCTAATCCCACCCAACCAACCTAGCCACCATTTGACCTTACCCACCCTTATTGCAACCAACCTACATGATTACCTTACCTATACTTGTCCTTAATTATGTTTTGGGACTTGTTATTTTACCCATACCTCAGCCTTACCCATGCTATGACCTAGCTACTTGGAATCGAAACATTTTTAGTGACCTGTGAACTCATGTACTCGCTATACCTTATAGCACTGTTACCCGTGTTGTTTGACGTAATGACCTTACCTTGCCTCTTTCTGTGACCGTTTATCCTAACAAAACCTTTGGTGTACCAGAACATACCTAAACGTTCCTACATCTAACCTACGAAGTGCTTCCACACCATATCCTATACCTTGGATACCAGAATCACCTCAACCTTGTTTAGATAAACCTATCGACCTTAGACAATGTAGAGCTTGTGTTAGGCCCCTGAAATATCAACTAAGTCCAAAAAGGGCACATATGCGCGTACGGTTGAACAAAGCACACAAGATAAGGCACGTAGGGAAGGGTTCAAGAAGGATTTTGTTAGAACCCAGGATGCATGACCATAGAGCAGAATTGGGCACTTAGACGTTTTTGACCTTTCGGGAAGAACATGAGAAAAACATGACTCGGGTGGATAAGGTGCTAGCTTGGCAATAGGGTGGCCTAGAAGGAATATGCCCTAGGCTAGAAGTTTTTAGAAAGACATCATGGCAAGGAGTGGTGAGCTCAGGCCCAGAGGAACATGCACCCATGGAGGACCACATTCAAACACTTGGTAACAAGTTTGAGGCCACAGAAGAATGAGTTGGTAGTTCAAGAAGGTTATATATACAAGTGCTTGCAGAAGGAAAGAGAAGGGAAATAGATAGAGGGTAGAGCTTTGTATAAATACTACAAGGACTTTGTTAGCTTGGGTAAATAGGTGTAGGAAAGGATGTATCAAGGGTTGGGGAGTTATAAATTTTCTTTTGAGGGCCCTAGTTATATGAATCTAGTTATTATGCATAACTACGGTGTACCTTTCTTTGAAATTATGTAATGGGCCTAATGAATGTAATGAGGTTACCAGTTTATGTGAATATGAACATTAAAGGTTCTAATGCATACATCCTTCTTCATAGCTCTTTTTCATTTATGTTTATGAACTAAATGTGAATGCTTGTACAACTTCCTTTCTTATTTGGTGTAAGTTCTATAATCTATTCAGCTCTTTTCTGTCTGGAATGACTACAAGGATCTAGAAGCCGTTCTGAGCTCTATGGTACTTGTATGTCTTATTCCCTCTCAAATCCTTAAAATCAGATCATAGATGATGTTCCCCACTAAACTCACATAAAAGATATACTCGGCACCCGTGTGTGCCTCGAGTGAGCGCTCAGCACCTGTTGGGTGATAGGTCGACGTGCATGGGGTTCCTTTCCTTTGTGATGGGTGTAAAAATGACTACATATTGGTTCTGTTGTCAGGACCTCTTTTCAAAGTTGTAGTGGGAAATGGCATACATCATGATCTTTGTAATGAGTAATGACAGAGTGTTTAACTTTGGAAAGTGTTGAATCATGGTTCAAAATCATGGAGGATGAATTTTCTTAGAGATTCAGCACTGGACCTGAGTGTAATGCATGTAGATGGGTAGAAGAGAACCTCTACCATGATTTATATAAAACTTTTTTTGTTGCTTGCCAGTAGAACTGTATGAATGGCTCTCAGCATATGTATCTAGATCAAGTTGGTATTATAGATCATGTGCGTGGACCCAAGAAGAATACCAGAGGCTACAACATGCATATCTAACATGGATTCATGTTATGGATCATTGGTGGAAAGGTGTGTTGTCTAGCTACACTCTGGAGTACGCTATTTCTACATATTCTTGTCTGCAAGTTACTAATTTTAAATTTCTTCAGGATCCCAAAGGATCATTTCTACATGGTATCCCTATGGTAATGAAGATCTTGATTGTTACCTTGAGTTGAGAGGCATTTCCAATGGCCGGCTAAACCGTTATGAGCACTGGGCGAGGAAGCTAGGGTGGAGGAAGATGGCAGATATTACAATGGAGAAAGAAAAGGAGGAGATACAGCTCAAGTATACTGAAGCACGTGAAAGGGAGATTTCTAGACAATGTGAGGTTGCAAGTGTGATGGATCTATAGAGGAAGACATTATGGGAAGGAGTAGAGGTTCACACGGAGGACGTGGAACCTGAGTAGTTTGTGTTACTCCATATTGGCAAGCGTGTAAGATAGACCCCTTCGACTTCCAATGAGAGTTCATCATGTGGAGAGAGAAGATTCGTTGGCACATATCTAAACCCACCTAGTGACCAAACCCTGGCGCTTGGTTTTCCAGGTCAAGGAAGGAGTATCGTTGACCCAGTTGGTATCAGTGGGAGTGATAGATCTACACCCATGAGATACAATTTTTCATTTCCCACTTCTATGGCCACGCATATTCTAGTATTTGGAGAAATTTTTGGACAAGGAGCAAGTACACAAGCCTTTGGTCTCATGTCTGGGAGTGGCGTGGGGTACACTAGTGGTAGTGGGGCATTATCACAAACCATCGGCGAGCATTTCAGTGGAACCTTGGGGACACTTAGCACAACCACCACAGGACTTGGTGGGTCTGGTAGGTCAGGAGGAATAGGACCTAGTGATTATGGTGGATCTAGATGGGTCAGGAGGAATAGGACCTAGTGGTTCTAGTGGATCTGGTGGCTCAACAGGTGCAACATCTGGTGGATCTGGTGGATCCAGCGGCAAAGGAAACACCAGATGAAACCAAGGCTCTAGTTTAGGAGGACAAGGGCCCCAACCACCCCCTCAAGTCTTCTTTGAAATGTCTTTACATTTGTTAGATTACAGAGGTATTGAAGATGTTGCAGAACATGTTCACAAGTGTGAATTGTTATGGTATGCAAAGGGGATCACAACCCTAGAGCAGAAGGCAAGTCAGTTTATAAAGACATTGTAGGGGCATGCGCATAGCTGGTATAGGAAATATGACCCTCATCAAACATTGGTGGATTATACTGCTTTAAAGAGCCCCTTCTTGGTATAATTTCACATTCCTGATTTTGAACAGAAGAGCATCAGCACCCTGAAGGAGATTCAACAAAGGAATGGCAAAGAGGTGTGCGTGAATATGATGTGTGCTTTAAAAATCACTTGTCTAAATTATCATATGATATTCACTTCACAGCATGCTTAGTGGTTTTTTGGAGGGTTGATCACTCCTTTTAGGAGAGCTTTATCTCATAAAACTTTCACAGACCCGCGTGAGGTGTTAGAATCTGCTCTACGCACCGAGGCTATTGGAAGTGCTGATATTGGTATTAGCCCATTTTTTGGAGGCTCTGATTGCTGCTATGACTAAGCAGCTGGAAATGTTATCTGTGAATTTATCCCATGAGACTCGTAGTGGTATATGGTGTACATATTGTGAAGTAGAGGGGCATATTAAGGATAGTTACCCCCGAAGGACAGTACGTGTCCTGACTATAGACTATGAAATTTTTCATGGGGACCATGATGCAGGTAGATGTCCCTTATTACAACATGCAATTTGGAAGAATGTGTCTTTCTACTATAAGATATGCACCTCTACAACCCATGATACTAAGGATTGTAGGCTTATTGATTAGATCCATGAGGCCATTTATCATGGGGTGTGCCATACCAGCATTACCAGTAGTTCTAAATGTGATGATCATCGTTTTGAAGAGCGCATAGATCGAGGCACACGCGGAAGGGGATTTCACAGAGGATTTTGTAGTCATGGTAACTGTGAAGGAGGAAGAAGTGAGTTCCCATGTGGAACCTATTTTGAGGAAGAAGTGAGTTCCCATGTGGAACCTATTTTAATTTTGGGTCTACAGAGCATTACAAATGAGAGTGCCCAAACCTATTGCAATGCTCATGGTATGGGAAGAAACATAAGTATGAGGAGTGCCCTGATTTGTTTGAGCACATGAATCAGTAGCAATGAAAATACAAGGGTGCTACAATGGTAAGCATTAAGAAGACGAACACACAATGGATGCCACGGGTGACACATGATGCAAGTTTGGAATCTGTCATGGTAACAACAAGATCAAAGGCCGCGCGCGCAAAGGAAATACCAAGGTAGAGGACTCTGGTTTCCAAAGAAGAAGTGGTACATGGAAAGTACCTAGATCATACTCATTCAGAAAGAGGTATATCAAGATACCATGGATGTCATTCGGAGTTTACAAGGGGAAATCCAGTGTCTAAAGGAGCATTCCATGAGGGAGGAGAAAATAAGGAAGGTCGAGGTGCCAGAGGATGACCTAGATAAGGTCAATGAAGTGTGTAAAATGTTAAGGCAATAGAATATTATTCCCTTGCTAGGAGTATTCCCTTGCTAGGAGCATCATTGAGAGAGAAGGTACCACGCACCAGAGAAGAGTGGGAGAGGTAGGTCTTGCATGCAAACCTCCCCCCTCACAGCCTTGACTATGATAGGGAGATCACGTTAAATGCAGTAGTGGATGGGTGGCTGCTGAGCAATATCCTCATTAACACATGTGCGGAGGTCAATGTTCTGACCTTGGATGCATGGCATCAGATGGGAAGACCTGTATTATAGCCATCTTTGAATGTGTTGTATAGGCAAACAAAATGAAGGCAATGCCCATCAGTGTCTTAAAAGATGCAGCTATCACCATTCAGGGGAGCTAAGTTTACTGGGGACTTTGAAATCTTGGCACTCACTGAGGTAGCCAATTTCCCAGCACTACTTGGGTGCCCATGGTTTTATAAGAACAATGTGAATATTCAATTCAACAAGGGGTACATCAGCTTTGAAAATGAAGAGGAACGAGTCATCATACCCCTAGCTGATGGGAAGTCAACACCCTATACTGAACCTTTGGGAGAGGAGGTCCTCCTGGATAGAATATATGTGTGCTCAATCAAGGATCCATAGATAATCCATCCTACTGATGGAGTTATCCAATTTGAGGATGCTCAATCGGTAAGTGACACCACTATTCTAGCATGTGATAATTGGGAACATGGAACCTATGAGTTGATTGGATGATATTTAAGAGGATTGGTGATAAAGGTGATAAAGGCGTGCACAGTCCAGTGCCTAGGAGGAAAAGAGCTACCTAAGTACTCATGAGGAGCCTCCCTGAGGTCTTTTTACAGAAAATGGAAGCACAGTGGATGAAGGAAAATGAACAAAGGGGGATGTTAAGTTACATCCTACTACGAATTGTTATGCGTTGGTGGGAAACACATCAAGATAATCTCTTGGAATGGAACAAAGTGAGAATTTCCTTCGTTGTTCATTTCTCTAAAAGCAATGCACCCACCACCATCAAGGACTACCATGGTAAGGAGCCTACCTCTTTCCACGTCCAAGCCTGTGAAAGAACCTAGAGGGAAGGGCGGAAGCTTTTTCACCTTCCCTCTGGGTGCATCATTTCTCTAGAAGCAATGCACCCACCACCATCAAGGACTACCATGGTAAGGAGCCTACCTCTTTCCACGTCCAAGCCTGTGAAAGCACCTAGAGGGAAGGGGCGGAAGCTTTTTCACCTTCCCTCTGGGTGCACAAACTATATTATACACTGTATGGTTATGTGCATGTATGGGACATACATTCTGAGACACACCGCTAGATAGGAAATTGGTAAGAGCTAGCAGCTGACCTAGTTAAAACATTTGAGTATCAAAGTACCAAGCCATCGGTTGATAAGGCATTGCAAGTTATCAAGTACCTTACCATGGGGGATAGTGCTTGGATGAGCACTTTGAAGAAGAGGAAACATAGAAGGTTCATCTTGAGCACGTGTGTGTGAAAAAATATAAAGGAAAGCTTGTATATTTGATTGATGGGGAGGAAGCAGAAAGCTTGGATGTTAACCATTCCGTAGAGATTTGCGAGGTAGTGGGCAATGCTAATACTCGTGCGTGTGCCTACCATGAACCTTTTAAAAACTAAAAAGGTTAACATCAGCTCTAAAGAAGAACCTAAGGAAGCTATTGTTGATGACGAATCATAGCACCCTTGAATGTCTACAACACGATGGGTTAAGACTCTCAGCGCGATTGCATAACATGGAGCTTTTCCCAAGTGTGGGACCTTGCGAAATCAGAAAAGCTCTGAAGAAGAACCTAAGGAAGCTATTGTTGATGACGAATCATAGCACCTCTGAATGTCTACAACACGATGGGTTAAGACTCTCAGCATGATTGCATAACATGGAGCTTTTCCCAAGTGTGGGACCTGAGAAATCGGAAAATGTCTCTGGATGAAGGCCGGTTCCTATTCCTCTGTTTAGATGCACACGTAGAAAATGCAGAGGGTTTACTAAAAACCTACATCTAACTTTCTAAGGAGACAGGGTAATAAAATGCATAAAATAAAACCTAAACTACAAAGGTGATGCACCGAGGAATGAAGAACACCTGTCTTGCCAATAAACACAGACCATTAAAATGTAATGCAAGCTCATACACAAATAAAAGATTTGCAGTGAAAGATAAGGAAGATGCAAATGAACACATAGAGGGTTGAGAATCATCCACAGGACATGCATTAATTTGCTCTAAAGATTGATACAACACACTACAAAATGCTAAGAGGCAAGGTTGCATTACAGTTTTTAATGGGAGGTTTGAACTCCACAAATTCACCTGCCAAAGAGAAGAAGGGAGGGGCAAAACAAGAATGTCTAACCTTTAGAAAGAAGCCCCTCCTTACAATTTATAGGAAGAATGAGAGAGGGAAGAGAGAGGAAATCCAAATCTACCCCAACCAAAACAAGAATGTCCAACCTTTAGAAAGAAGCCCCTCCTTACAATTTATAGGAAGAATGAGAGAGGGAAGAGAGAGGAAATCCAAATCTACCCCAACCACCTCCAGGTTGCATTTAATTCATCTCATTATGACGGTAGGTGAGAACCCTAGCAAACTTAAAAAGTGGAAAACTGTATTTTGCATTTTTAAGAACTTGTTCCCACCCAATTAAAGATATCCAATAGAGGGCCTCGTAAGCTTTCCAAAAATTCCAACCTTACATGAATCCGAGCTCCCTGTGAAAATTTATGGTCGTCTGAATATCTGGGTCAGGGTCTGCTTCCTGTCAACGCTCAGAATGTTGCGCCTCCTGAAGGTGTGCCATAGGCACATCCATAATCATGTCGACATACCATTATGTGTGCCAAGGTGTGAATTCTGTCATGTCGACATTCTGAGTCATGCGCCTCTTACCTACGCCAAGGGCGCATCCATTTTCGTGTCGACACCTTTTGTCGTGTGCCTCTTACCTGCGCCAAGGGCGCATCCCATTTTCATGTCGACACCTTCTGTCGTGTGCCTCTTACCTGCACCAAGGGCACATCCATTTTCATGTCGACACCTTTTGTCGTGCGCCTCTTACCTGCGCCAAGGGCGCATCCATTTTCATCTCGACACCTTCTGTTGTGTGCCTCTTACCTGCACCAAGGGCACATCCATTTTCATGTCGACACCTTCTGTCATGTGCCTCTTACCTGCGCCAAGGGCGCATCCATTTTCGTGTCGACACCTTCTGTCATGCGCCTCTTACCTGCATCAAGGGCGCATCCATTTTCGTGTCGACACCTTCTGTCGTGTACCTCTTACCTGCGCCAAGGGCACATCCATTTTTGTGTCGACACCTTCTGTCATGCGCCTCTTACCTGTGCCAAGGGTGCATCCATTTTTGTGTCGACACAATCTGTCGTGCGCCTCTTACCTGCGCCAAGGGCACATCCATTTTCGTGTCGACACCTTCTGTCGTGCGCCTCTTACCTGCGCCAAGGGCGCATCCATTTTTGTGTCGACACCTTCTGTCGTGCACCTCTCACCTTCGCCAAGGGCGCATCCATTTTCATGTTGACACCTTCTGTCGTGCGCCTCTTACCTGCGCCAAGGGCTGTTGGTGACACGATAAAAATCGGGCTCTAAGTTTCTTTGATTTCCATATTCTTCTATTTGTCTATATTCTTCTGTTTGTCTATATCTACCCGGGGGGAGATATTTACAACAAGCTATCATTGGGAGATTACTGGTCGAAGAAGGAAGTCTCTAAGATCATTGATCTTTTGCATGAATTTGAGGATTTATTCCCATATAGGTACCATGAGCTCAAAGGCATCCACCATTCCTTAGGGAGATGAGGATAAAACTGAGGGATGATGCACACCTGGTCAGGAAGAGACCCTTTCACATGAATCCCAATTTGTGCATGAAGGTAAAGGAAGAGTTTGAAAAAATGATAGCATCTGAGATCATTGAAGTTGTTTAAGAATCAGAATGGATAAGTCCAATGGTAATCAGAATCAAGAAGGATGGGTGGATTAGGATCTGTGTGGATTATAGGGAGATGAACACAGTTTGTGTCATCAATCCGTTTCCAACCCCCTTCACTGAATAAATTTTAGAGGGAGTCGTTGGGTGTGAAATCTATTCCTTTATGGATGGATTTTTGGGGTACCACCAAGTCCGGATTGCAAAGGAAGACCAGAAGAAGACAACTTTCACCAATGAATTGGGAAGTTTTGCATACATGTTCATGCCCTTTGGGTTGAATAATATGCCTATTGTTTCCTCGAGCATAGTGGTACAGGCATTCCAAGACTTCATCCATAAATTTCTTCAGGTCTATTTGGATGATTGGACGGTGTATGGGCTAGTAAAAGACAATTGTGATAATTTGAGGTTAATGTTTGAGAAGTGTTGGAAATTGAGGATATCCCTCAACATTAAGAAGTGTGTCTTTGCTACCCCCTTCAAAACATTACTAGGGCATATCATATGTAAGGATGGCCTGCTAGTAGATCCTGCCAAGGTTACAGCTATTATGGGATTGAGGGAGCCTGCTAGCCAAAGCGCAGTGCACAAGTTTCTTGGACACACAAGCTACTATCAGAATTTCATCAAGGGGTATCCCAAGATCACCACGCCTTTCAAGGAATTACTCAGACATAAAATTTCCTTCCATTGGGGAAAGGCGTAGCAGAGGGAGTTTGACACATTAAGTGATAGGCTTGTCACCGCGCCTATATTACATTTTCCCTCTTGGGATAAGCCCTTCCATGTTCATGTAGATGCCTCCAGAACAGCCATTGGGGTAGTACTTACACAGCCTACTAAGGGAATTGTTGATCACCCCCTATGCTTTGCAAGCAGGAAGTTGACATCAGTAGAGCAGAATTATACTATGACTGAGCGTGAAGCTTTGTCAATGATCTACACACTTCACAAGTTTAGGAAGTATCTACTCGTAACTCCCTTTATCTTCTAGACTAACCACATGACATTAAATTATTTGGTGAACAAGCCCATTCTACAAAGGCACAGATGTTGGTGGGTGTTATTATTTCAAGAGTTTGAGTTCACGGTAGTTGTGAAACCTAGAAAGAGTAATTATGGACCTGATCATTTGTCAAGAATTAATTCAGAGGAGGACACGCAAAGCATTGAAGATACTGTGCCAGACGCACAACTATTTAGGTTTCAACGCACACCATCAGATTTGGAGGAAATTGCAGTATTTCTAAAGGAAGGTGTGGCACCGAAAGGGATGAAGACATTAAAGAAAAAGCAACTAGCCATATGCGCCACACCCTACATGTTGATCAGTGGGGACTTATACAAATTAGGGCGTGATGAGGTTTTACATAGGTGTTTACTAGAGCATGAGCACCTCGCCATCATAGAGGAAGCACACGAGGGAAGTGTAGGTGGAAATTATGCGGGCGACGCCACCGCACATAAAATATTAATGGTAGGATTTTTGTGGGAAACTTTGTATAAGGACTACAAGGAGTATTGTAAAGCATGTGACCATTGTCACCCGCGTTGGCAAGCCAAGACGGACATATGAAATACTTGTGTGCCCTATCCCTAGTGCTGAACCTTTTGAGAAATGGGCAATAGAATTTGTAGGCCCTATTACACTAATAGCACGTAGGACTTGATCATGCTATGTAATCACTTACATGGACTGTTTGACAAGGTGGGCAGAGGTAGTCCCAACTAAAGACTACACAGTAACTACAGTAGTAATATTTTTATGGGAGAACATTATCACAAGGTATGGATGCCCTTTAATTTTAACTAGTGATAGGGGTACACATTTCTTAAATGAGACCGTAAGAATCCTATTAGCAGAGTTCATGGTGGGCTTATCACAAGACTACACCTTATCACCGACAAGCAAATGGAACTATGGAAGCATTTAACAAAATATTGAGTCATACCTTGAAAAAAAATTGTGATGTCAGAAGACAAGATTGGGATGACAAGGTATCAGCCATATTATGGGCTTATAGGATAACTTATAAAAGGTTGAACAAAACCACACTGTTTCAATTGGTGTTTGGCACAGAATTTGTTCTGCCGATTGAGCTCATGTTACCTTCTCTGTGAATAGCACGTGCAGGAGGGCTAGCTGCTGAGTAAGTGCTAGAAGAAAGAATTGATGAATTGATGAAGTTGGATGAAAGATGATCACTCGCCAGGTGGAGCCAAATAGTAGAAAAAGTAAAGTAAAAAGCATGGCATGATCACCACATTAGGAACAAGAAGTTTGAGGTTGGGCAGATGGTCTTATTGTATGATTCTAAGTTTCTGTGACACCCTAGGAAGTTAAAGGTCCATTGGTTAGGTCCCTATATAATCTCATACATCTATTATTTGGGTGCGTGCTAGTTACAAGCGTTGGATGGAATGAAATTTACTGGACACTTCAATAGGAGTAGGTAAAATCCATACTATAAATAAGGCTTCTGGGTGTTTGTAAATAAGGTAGTTTTACCAGATAGTTTAGAATTTCCTTTATGCATTTTCCTTTCTTATGTTTCCATTTCATGTTGTTGTTTTGTTTTGCACCTTGGGCACTGGTAACCTTGTTACTTTGATGTCTTTGAATGTGTAGAGGACTGCGCATCATTTAAGTGTGGGGTGGAGTGATGTGACGGAAAGCATGGGTAAAATGCCAAGGAGGATTCTATTGAAAAGCCCAATTGAATGGCCCTGTTAGAAGAGATGCATGGAAGGAAATGTAGAAAAGAATGGTTAGTGTCAAGATAAGGCTACTTTTAGATCCCACGTACAGAGGAGGAAGAAGTGCATAAACAACATGAGGTAGGCGAGATAAAAAATCATGACAGAAAGAAGTGCCTTCGGCGTGAGTTATGCGTGTGTAAGAGACTCCTATCCAGATGGATTGGTTGTGCACCAAAAGGTTAGAATATTTTCTGCATAGGGTTGGGCAAGTGAGTTAGGGCACAAAAGTCAGGATTTTTTTGAAAAATCTGCATTGAACATTAAAAGTACAGTGTTAGGTGAAATAGCATTTAATTCTTAAAAATGGGAAAAACTATAAATAAAGGTTCAGACATTTCATTTTTTTCACCTTGCGTATATGAAGAGGAGATTTTGGCGAACTAGGGTTTCTAGAGTGATCCATGTGAAGAGAAATTCCAAGAATTTGAGCGAGTGATCAATTTGGGGTTACAAACTAGAAAGGAAGTGATTCATGGGTGTGGTAAGAGTTGTGGAGAAGCGTCTTCTGGTGAAAAGAGGTTCTAATTAGGGTTCAGCATCTAGGGCACGAGTCGGAAAAGATTTTATTCCCTAGTTTGAGATCTAAACTTGGAAAGGGGTAGTAAAACAAAGCAAGTGAAAAGAGTTTGAAGTGTTAACATAAACAATGCCACCCAAGAAACCAGTTTGCACACCTAAGAAGGGAAAGGGCAAGAGCAAGCAACAAGACACTATCGCAGGTACAAATGAAGAGTGGTACGCAGAAATGTAGTACCAAGATGGAGTATTGCTTGGGCGGCGAGTGGGAGTCCCATTTAAGAAATATTTCAATAAATGATTACAATCATTGTTTGAGCACAATCAAGAAGGAAATGGTGCTGGAGTTAGTGCACTTGACGAATAAAAGGGCACCATAGGGTTTGCCCATCTATAATGATGACGTAAAAGTGAAGATGAAGAAGTCATGATTATTACAACTCTTTGAGTTTCCCTACTTTGGGAAGCCTGAGCGCCTATATCAATGGTTTATTTCACGCGTACACAAAGATTACTTTCACTTCACAGGGAGTAAGATGTGCATTACCCCTCAGCTTGTTTCACATTGCACAGGAATCATCTGTAAAGGAGAGATTTTTGGAAGGATGACCTAAGTGACAAGAAGGAAATTAAGGAAACCGTCACTACTTATGCATACAAAAATGGGGTCGAGGTACTTTGATATCATGGAAATCAAGGACCTTGTGATAGACTCTATCATAGTGTTCTACCTCAAGCAACAAATTTTCCTATTTTAGTTCAATGCCTTAAGCTATTCATTTCCTGCATAGAACATTATGATCCTGAAAGACGAGAAATATTCAAAGATAATTGTGATCCTTTCCTTTTAATCACACTAGAGCACATCAAATAATTTATCAATATCCCTGATTTCCCTGAGAATGTTAACATCACTCAATAGTTAGCACTAGATTTTTGGGATGAAGAACCCCTCAGGTGGACCAAGATGGTCAACAAAAATTAGCTACTAACCAAGAGGACTTGTATTGATCGGTTTCACAAGGAATTATACTGCATTCAATTTGTGGCAGAAATCGGTGATATGATCACTCTTCTGAGTCAAGTTTTAGGTCTCCCCTCTACTAGGATTTTTCACCCATGGATGTATCAGTTCATTTGCATCATCCTTGCAAAGAGATAATTTTTAGACTAGGCCACCATCATTAGTGAAACTTTCCAAAAGCACTTAATCGAGGTGAAGATGACTAGGCCTTTCTACATGACATCATACCTAACCTATGTGGTGGATAAAAGGAAGTTGTTTTCAAGGTTAGAGACGAAAGGCATCATGGGTCCTTCGAATAGTGTTTTCCACTATGATCCACAATTGAGTTTCAATAATATCTCTCATCACTTCAAGAGAGTTAATGATGCTTTCATCTTCTATGTGATCAAAACAATAAATAGGAATCTAGAAGAAATATTCTCCAAAGATGCCATGGGGGTCATTCCTCAGTGTGGAACATGGTTCATTCAGTTCCCATCCTTTTCCTACATTCGCGTGAGTATATTTATAGGCACTCCATGGAAGCTTCCTAAGTACATCAATGATAAGTGGGAATTAATGGACCTTGTATGATAACTTTTCCAAGTTCATTATCTTTTTAGCAAAAGACTTTGTTCAAGAATCCACTTCCTAATCCAAATTGGGGAGTGCCAATGCCTGAATATCTTGAATTCAAAACTCATGGAGAAGGAGTTTGTTATCATTACCATACATCCATTTGTGAAGAGATACCAATTTGACATCAATGGATTAATGCAAAAGGCTCTTGGAGTGAAGTACCAACACCATTCCACCATAGAATACTTCTAGTCTTCCTGCCCAGATGAACAAAAAGTAAGAAGGCAAGAATTCTATCACCTAACCCTTGCTCAAATTAGGGCCTTCTGCATCAGAGATCCTCCAGCTTCATTAATATATGATTGTGAAAATTTGATTGATCCCTCATATGATGTTGTTTCCATCAATCGATTTCCTCAAGTTTATTGGACCAAGAGAGATGAATTCTCTCTTAATGGCAAGAATCAACCAATTCTAGAAAGCAACATAACTTGGTATGAATGAGAACTTGTAAATTTACCATCCATTTTGTAACATTCCCATTTAAAGACTTTAGAAACAAGGGAATTTTTTTTGACACATAATGTTCTCTGTTCTAAACAAAACATCATTTAGAACACAAATTATATGGCAATCAATCTCATAACAGATAACCATATGCAGCTATAAGGACTCGGTATACTACCGATCTCTCATTCCATGATTTGGTTACCAACCGATATCTCATGTTAACTTAAAGTATATAATACTTTATGTATAATACGTATACTTGGTTTCCTACCCTATTCCAGGTATTGAGTGATCTGTTTAAAGAACCTATCTAAATATTTGTTACCAATATTCATCTAACTTCACATTGCTTTAAACTAGGTGACATAGGACAACAAAACCAGCAACTTGCGATACTTTGGTCAAATATTTTCAACATACTATTCATGTTACTATTCGTAGACAACATACTCATCATTTCAGAATACGTCCTTCACCTCACTCTTCTATTATCTAGAATGGTCTTTACTGACTATCGTTAGTGCACTTGCCCAAGGTTTGACTCGAGCCTAGGTTAGCAAAATAATTTTTTATAGGAAGACGCTCATGATGACTTAGGGTATGTGGGCATACTCAGCTAACCTAAGTCATCCGAATGTGCCAAGGTACCCTGAGTCATAGAAATCTACTACCTATCCAAAACATGCTACTAACTTGACCTAGAGGGGAACTAAGTTCAAGTCAAAATGTGTGTAGATCGTGATGAACAAATACGGAAGGGTGTTACCACATGATAACTACAATAGTATATCCTCGAGAAGTCGTGGGACTTCTCGAGGGTACAGTCCTATAGTTGGCGTGTGCCAACATCTGTGAGAACTGATTCATCAAGATGTAAATACCCCCTTAGTGGTCATTATCATAATTAATATTGGATTAAAATTTAGATTCAACAACCATGCCTAACCCTAATTCCAACATTCATTAAGTTCTTTATCCATAATTAGCCTGAATAGATATGGAGGACTTCATTATTTCAAGTTTGCATTGTTGTTCATTAACGTGGCATAAAAAATAGTTATAAAAGAAAAAATAGGACAAGAAACATCAAACATTTAATTCTTAATGCAACCTAGCTGTCCAAATCAAGTGTTTCATCCACCTAGATTTAGCTAGTGTTTACTTTAAAACTTTAGTTAAAAGATTAAAGATCATAACCACTATTCCTTTTTAACATTCTTATCTCATATAGATAAATTGTATGCCCAATGCATATTTCATTGTTATTTATAGTTGTGTAAATAAAGAATAACACCTTTATAATTTAACAAGTTTCCTTATAATAAGGGGAAATGTATTATCCCCCTTATCTAACTTATTAACCAATAAAATTAAAAGTACACAACTAGATAGAGGAATACCACCAAGATATCACTATTAATTCCATCATACAAGTATAAAAGAATTCACACCACATATTGGAATCCAACTCAAAACCTTTCAATTCATGATGATAAATATACATTTACAAGACTATGCATTTCAGACATTCTGCATGTCAATCAAAATTAAGATTTTAAAAGAACATCACTTTTCTTTTCCAATACAACTTAGAATTATTTAAAATCCTTTACATAAGATCTTGAATTAAGTAAACCAATGCATCATAAATTTTTTTGCCTTATTTTATCACTTACGATGTCCATCTGCAAAAATTGCTAGTACGGGTCAGTTCAATGAAATGAGCATGATAAGCACTAAGAATTAAAGTGAAGTGCATTCAACAAATTTTTCCATTAAAACAAATATGCTTTAATGAAACAATTAATATATCATACAAATAATCATAAGTAATAACATCAAGAAAAGAAGTATAATAAAAGAGTCTGAATTCACTTTTAAGAAAGGAGCTTAATATAATCTGCAACATCTACATTTTATCATAAGGTTTAACTGATCCTATCAATTAATTTAAAACAATAAACAGGTATTGTCATCCAATTGTTTCATAGTTCTATAATAATAGAAATACACATTTATCTTTTACTAAGCAACTAAAGAAGTTAATTACAGCCTAGCTCATATTAGGATGCTTCATCTTTCCATGTAAGTAAGAAGAAGAATCAATACATACTATTTCCCATACATTAATCGTCTGAAAGACATAAACAAGTCTAGAACACACAAAACTGCCTCAGTTCAAAGATAACAATATAAGGATTCAAAATTAAAGGATCAACATCCAACAAGAATCCCAATTTAATCCAAGAAGGGGTTGAGAGTCAAATCAGTCCTCCTACAAGTCTAAACTAACTTCCACATGTTAGAAGATCTAATTCAAAGATCTGAAACCATACTTTCCACAAATCCAAGCTAGACTCAACAAAATTAATCTCTTTCCACATCATTACAACCAATGACTTGCACAAAGTAGACCAAACAATACACAAGAAATTTCCATCTCAGAAGAGAATCAAATAAAAATAAGTTCAATCAAATGAACTTATCCAAACAACAGTAAAAAGGGATGTCAATTAGAAAAGGGGAAATCAATAATTTATTTCATTTATATCATCAAATGAATTCCCAATTCTATTTCAAACTTATAAGTTCTTTAACTAGTTCCCAAGAGAGAACACAAAACCAAAAACATAAATGAAAGAAAGCACACTTCTGGTTTCCCTTACAAACCTTTACCAACTGGTTATCTATTCCCATTCATTAAACACAAGTTCAAATTCAATTCTTAGAATGAAGTACACAGTACAGTCCCTAAACAATATACTTTCCCCAAGAGAAAATATTCCTTTCTCTTTAGAAATCCAGAGATTCGTTCAATGAATCCATCAATGAATAAAAACCCACAAAAAGTATAAGATATACAAGGTTCATATAACTCACGAACTCATTAGATACTGTATTCCCAACTTCTAGGTCTTACACGGCTCCAAATAATAGAGACATAAAATTTGAGGTCATCGTGAAGATAAATTCAGTGAAACAACTCTAAACCAGAGATGATAAGTCCTATCAACAAGATTTAGCATGAGAGAGTAGTCAACTCTTTTCCCTAACAACCAAAGACTCAATTTAAGAGGATCTAAATGTAAGAAGAACCCAATATATGTTTAAGACAAGTTCTTTCCCAATCTTACCTACACGTGACTGGAATAGAATCAAAACAAGGAATGTCAATTTCTATCCAAGAGTCTTGTGACAAAGAAGGTATTCATCCCAAACATTGATCAAAAGAAAGAGAATGCATACTGCATATCCATAATCCTCAAAACTGTTAACGACTATTCCAACAAACTCTATATCAAACTAAAATCAAAATAAGATATAATTCCATTCCAGTAATCTTTCTAACATAACAGTCAAGCCTTCAACAAGACGTGAGTTCACTCAAGGAAGAGAAGGAAAGGATATAATTTGTATTCACACGCCTTATCAAGTTAAAATAAGGTGCTACAGTCTAAAAGATAGAAGTACTAAAACCATTCACACTCAAGAAGATACACGAAGAATTTTTCAAAAGAGATTACCAGATCAACTTCAAACCAAAACTAATCTCTCAAGCCCTTATCGAGCAGACGGTCCATAAATGAGTTTAATTATTTCAATCCATAAATACAAGTAAAACTCCAACTCAAAATACAATTACAAAATCAAACACATCGATTCGAATACAAGTTCGGAACATGCAAGTACTTAATACGAGTACAGTGTCAAACACGAAGCTTCAATAAAAGTTCAGAACTACACAAAGCTCTAATACTGGCTCCGAACAAACATGAAGTTCAAATATGAGCTCATAACAAAACATGAAGCCCCAATACAAGCTCAGAACAAAACACGAATGCTCCGATACAAGTTCAAACAAAACACAAGATCCAAATAATAGTTCAGAACGAAACATAAGGCAAGGATTTCCTGTTCAGTCAACACCAGCCCTGAAAACTAGTTTTAGAATGAAATACAAAGCTTAAAATACAAGTTTTGCATGCATGTCTCCATTAAAGTAGCACAAGGAAAGTTTCCCAAGAACTATCATTACTTTGCAATGGATTTACATCCCAAAAATCACAAAGATTCATAAAAACATGACAGTAATTAACTAGACAAATCATGCAAATATTTATCTCATGAGAGTAGAGTTGTTTTAATGAATCATTTAGAATAAAGCAAGAAATCTTAATGGGTAGAGCTTATCATGTCTGATAGTGCCTTTGCTAATTCGAAGGAGACTTCTAGCCGAGCTTCCCACTCTTTTTCTTCTCCACAAAAGATCAACAACCAAACAAATTTTCTTCCAATGCCTTATATACATTCCTCTGATCAAAAATAGACCAGAGAAACCAAAAATAACCAAGAAGTGGAAGTCAAACTATTGGTTCAAAGAACTAGATAGCTCCATGCAAATAAAAATTCCCAAGACATGCAAAACCAAACAACCTCCCACTAATCCACCTGCCTTGTTTCTAAGACGGTTTGCACACAAAAACTGATACATATTATTGTCATTACTATCAAAACTCCCACTTATCTCTCCTTGCCACCGCCTCCCAAAACTGATGAATGCCATTTTAAATTTAACATGCAATTCAATATTTAGTGAAGCCTCCATGTAAGCCCCCACTAAATTTAACTAGTTTTTTCCAAACTGGCAGTACCTCCATGCATTAAACCCAATCAAATCAATTAAATTCCATTGGAATCATTTCCTTAGTCCCATGTGAACCTTAGGTTCCTTGTTAATAGTTTAGGCTAGATTTCCTAAGACTTAAGTTACTCTAAAAATAAATCACCTTAGGTTATATTAAATTCACTTCCATATAGTATTACACATTACGTTAATATAGCCTAACATTAATTTTGTAATCTCCCCCCTATTCATTTAGCACATGAGCTTTAGTTTAGGACGTCATCCCATCAAAATAGAATAAGAGGCTTAGGTTAGAATGAACCCAAGTAAGTAGACATAGCTAGGGGTTAGGTGATCTTACCTGTTTTAGGATATTGTTAGGATAATCCTTTAGTTTTAAGATTCTGATCCCCTTCATAGTCATAAGTAGACTATATTTTGTTTATGCCAATAATGTCCTGCAGAGATCAATCCCAAAGACCCAAGCACAACATACAACCTAATGAAGTCACGTTAGTACAAGACCAAAGAATTTGTAAAATACAAAAGTTTATTCCATTGTCTCTCAACTAATGAATGTCAATTTGCCATTCAATCCATTAAGAAGATTTTAAAACATTCCTTGGATCACTGAAATTGATCCAAGGATGAGTCAGTCAAAAGAGATAAGTTTGCAACTCTCAAAATCAGATTGTAGCTTATCAATAAGGAGTGAAAATGGATTCTTGCAAGCCATATCATTTTATTCTAAAGAATCCAAAAGTAGAAATTATTTATCCATAACAAGCATGATTTTCTACAATCAAGGGAACACACCCCATTCAATAAAATTACTTTCCAACGCTTGTAATGCAAAGAGAAATATAAAATTTTGACCCAAGCATTACATACTTCCCTCCTAAAAGGAATCATTGTCTCGATGATTATCTCATTTTGATCATTGCATTAAGGAAAATCAATTTATTCACTTTCTTAACATATGTTTGCAACAATATAAAAAGCTAAAGTTCCAGAATCAACATTCACATAGTTGTTTATTTAAAAATAAATAAAATAGTTATCTTCCCAAAACTGGTAGACTTATTGACATATACATATAAAATCACAAATTTTTATCTATCATCATAGTCAATTCTGATCAAATAAATATGGAAAATTTGTTTTCATATCTTCCCAAGTTTTCCCAGGTTGCACTTTCTTAGTTAAACTTGGTCCCACTGGACCTTACATTGACTTATTTCACAATTTCTTAAATGCAACTGACGAGTTTCCAGTACTCATATGGGTTTAACCATGATTATTCCTAGGTTTTGGACATGTAAGGAATTCCAATTTAACACATGTGATAAATCTGAAATCTATTTCTTAAGCAAATAAAATATGTGAAAACATCATGCATTCGTGACAAAGCAGGAGGGTAATGCCAAATGGTAAGCTACAGGGGTTGATTACTTTGACTATCTCAAAGGGTCCCACATAACGAGGTGATAACTTGGCATCCTTGCCAAAAGTTGTAGAGGGTGTTTTTCGGTTTTAACCCGAAGAAAGAATTTCTCACCAAGTTCAAATATCCTATTAATCTGCTTTAAATCAACATAACTCTTTTTCCTATCAGTTGCTTCTTTCAAGCACTCACAAATAATTTTAACATGTTCCATTTCCATAAGGATTTCAGGTCCAATTACCTCTCTATCATCAATGTTGTCCCAACTAACATGGGTTATGCAGTTTCTTTCGTATAATGCTTACAAACGGTGCCATCTTAAGAGAGGCATGATATGTGTTATTATATGAAAACTCAACTAGTGGAAGGTACTCTTCCCACTTATACTACTGATCCATATAATACATTTATAACATATCCTGTAAAACTTGACTAACTCTTTTATTCTGTCCATCTATTTTTGGGTGATACGCAAAACTAAAATTCAGCTTAGTTCCTAGAGCTGCATTAAGTGTTTTGCCAAAACCTTGACATCATTCTAGGATTTCTATCAGATATGATTAATTCAAGTACTCCATGTAATCTAATTTTTTTTTTTGTACAAATCTTTTAGCCAATACATGAGAATCATCCTTCAGATTACCAACGATAAAATGTGATACCTTCATTAGTTTATCAACTACTAAAATAACATCATGTTTATTTCTTGACATAGGTAACCCTTGTACAAAATCCATACTTATTACTTGCCATTTGTATTGCGGTATGCTATGAGGATATAATAAACCGGCTGGGTGCATATGTTCAACTTTAACTCGTTGACATTCAAGGTAATGTGTCACAAGATCAATAACATCCTTTTTCATTCCTTTCTAGAAATATTGTTGTTTTATATCAGCAAACATCTTTATAATACCAGGGTGTCTAGAAAAAGGTGAATTATGAAATTCTGCTAACAATTTCTTTCTTAAATCATTTAGCAAAGGTATGTATACATTCTTTTCAAATCTTAAGATTCCTTCGTTATCAAAGTGAAAACCTTTATACCTCATATCATTCGAATCTACAGTTAGCGCTATCTTTACTTGCTAAAAGTAAGAATCAGATTCCATAACACTTTTTACTTCATCCTTAAACTGAGTTCTCAATGTCTATAAGAGTAGAAATGTGCTTCCTATGACTTAGAGCATCATCCACTCTATTTTCCTTACCCTTGATTTAATTGATGTCAAAATCATATTGAGATAAAAAATATAACCACCTTCTTTGTCTTGCATTTAAATTTTGGCTGAGTGAAAATATAATTCAGCCCAAGATGATCAGTTTTCAATTCTAAAGGTTTACCAAGCTGGTAATTCCTCCAAACTTGTAGTGCATGAATAATGATAGCAAGCTCTAAATCATGTGGAGCATAATTCAACTCATGTAAATTTAGTTTTCTACTTTCATAAGCTATGAAATGATCATTTTGTAACAAAATACCTCCTAGACCTTCTCTAGATGCATTAATTACTACCATAAAGTGTCCATTAGGATCTAGGTACCGCTAGAATAGGTGCTAAAGTTTACTGTTCCTTCAAAGTTTTGAATGTAAATTCACGTTTCTCACTCCAAACAAACTTCTTATCCTTCTTCTGTAAATTAGTTATTGGTGTAGCCACCCTAGAAAAATCTTTTACAGATTTTCTATAGTAACCAACAAGTCTCATGAAGCTTCTAACTTCATGTACATTCTCTGGTGCAGGCCACTCAGTTATAGCTACATTTTTAGAAGGATCTATAACAATTCCATTCTTACTTATTACATGTCCCAAATAGTGCACTTCTGTATCATAGAAAGAACATTTAGATATCTTACCATATAACCATCTCTTTCTCAAGATTTTCAAAACTATTTTCAAATGCTCATGGTGTTCCTTTATGCTTTTAGAATATATGAGAATGTCGTCTAAGAATATGAGCACAAATTTTTCCAAGTATTCTTGAAAGATATTATTCATTAAATTCATAAACGTTGCAAGTGCATTTGTTAATCCAAAAGGTAAAACCATGAACTCATAATGTCCGTACCTTGTTCTGAAATTTTTTTTATGAATGTCCTCATCCTTAATCTGTATTTTATGATATCCAGATCAAAGATTTATCTTAGAATATACCGATGCTCCACGCATCTGATCAAATAGATCATTAATTGTAGGGAGTGGGTATCTATTCTTGATTGTTGCTTTGTTTATCATTCTGTAATCAATGCACAATCTAAGTGTTTCATTTTGTTCTAAGGATCATCAGGTATGTTCACATTGTTATTATCAACACCTAAATTGGCGTTATCCTCATGAGGTGGCTGATTATTATTACCAGCATCTTCTAACTCCTCATTGCCCATTACTTGCTATTCAAGTACAACCAAGCGATCTCTTGTGTCCAACAGGGAAGCAAAAATCTCATCAAGTTTTTGGGTAGTTGTTACTCCTTCCTCAGACGAAGGGTTATTTGCAACATTTCCTCTTATTCTAACCATTTTCTATTAACAAGAAAATTTAAGTTTCATCATATTATGGACAAAATAGGTCCAAGAGATTCAACCTTCAGCTCTGATACCAAGATGTAACATTCCCATTTTAAGACTTTAGAAACAAGGGATTTTTTTTTGAAATGTTATGTTCTCTGTTCTAGATAAAACATTATTTAGAACACACAATCCATGGCAATCAATCTCATAACATACAACCATATGCAGCTGTAATGACTCGGTCTACTACCGATCTCTCATTCCATGACTCGGTTACCAACTGATCTCTCATGTTAACTTAAAGTATAGAATACTTTATGTATACTACTATATACTTGGTTTCCTACCCTATTCTGGGTACTGAGTGATCTGTTTAAAGAACCTATCTGAATATTTGTTACCAATATTCATCTGACATCACGTTGCTTTAAACTAGGTGACATAGGACAATGCAACCAACAACTTGCGATACTTTGGCCAAAGATTTTCAACATACTGTTCATGTTACTATTCCTAGATGACATACTCGTCATTTTAGAATACGTCCTTCACCTCACTCTTTTGTTATCTAGAATGGTCTTTACTAACTACCGTCAGTCCACTTGCCCAAGGTTTGACTCTAGCCCAGGTTAGCAACATAATTTGTTATAGGAAGATGCTCACGATGACTTAGGGTATGTGGGCATACTCGGCTGACCTAAGTCATCCGAATGTGCCAAGGTACCCTGAGTCATAGAAAGCTACTACCTATCCAAAACATGCTACTAACTTGACCTAGAGGGGAACTAAGTTCAACTCCAAATGTGTGTAGATCTAGATGAACAAATACGGAAGGGTGTTGCCACATGTCAACTGCAACACTGTATCCTCGAGAAGTCCCAGGACTTCTCGAGGGTACAGTCCTGTAGTTGGCGTGTGCCAACATCTGTGAGAACTGATTCATCAAGATGTACATACCCCCTTAGTGGTCATTATCATGATTAATATTGGATTAAGATTCAGATTACAGCAACCATGCCTAACCCTAATTCCAACATTCATTAAGTTCTTTATCCATAACTAGCCTGAATAGATATGGAGGACTTCATTATTTCAAGTTTGCATTGTTGTTCATTAACGTGGCATAACAAGCAGTTATCTCCAAAAAAATAGGACAACAAACATCAAACGTTTAATTCTTAATGCAACCTAGTTGTCCAAATCAAGTGTGTCATCCACCTAGATTCAGCTAGTGTTTACTTTATAACCGTAGTTAAAATATTAAAGATCATAACCACTATTCCTTTTTAACATTCTTAGCTCATATAGTTCAATTGTATGCCCAATGCATATTTCATTATTATCTATAGTTGTGTAAATAAAGAACGACACCTTTATAATTTAACAAGTTTCCTTATAATAAGGGGAAATTTATTATTCCCCTTATCTAACTTATTAACCGATAAAATTAAAAGTACACAACCAGATACAAGAATACCACCAAGATATCACTATTAATTCCATCATACAAGTACAAAAGAATTCACACCACAAATTGGAATCCAACTCAAAACCTTTCAATTCATGATGATAAATATACATTTACAAGACTATGCATTTCATACATTTTGCATGTCAATCAGAATTAAGATCTTAAAAAAACATCACTTTTCTTTTCCAATACAACTCAAAATGATTCAAAATCCTTTACATAAGATCCAGAATTAAGTAAACCAATGCATCATAAATTTTTTTGCCTTCTTTTATCACTTACGATGTCCATCTGCAAAAATTGCTAGCACGGGTCAGTTCAATGAATTGAGCATGATAAGCACTAAGCATTAAAGTGAAGTGCATTCCACTAATTGTTCCATTAAAACAACTCTACTTTAATGAAACAATTAATATATCATACAAATAATCATAAGTAATAACATCTAGAAAAGAAGTACAATAAAAGAGTCTGAATTCACTTTTAAGAAAGGAGCATAATATAATCCGCAACATCTACATTATATCATAAGGTTTAATTGATCCTATCAATTACTTTAAAACAATCAACAGGTCTTTTCATCCAATTGTTTCATAGTTCTATAAGAATAGAAATACACATTTATCTTTTACTAAGTAGCTAAAGAAGTTAATTACAGCCTAGCTCATATTAGGATGCTTCATCTTTCCATGTAAGCAAGAAGAAGAATCAATACATACTATTTCCCATACATTAATTATCTGAAAGACAGAAACAAGTTTAGAACACACAAAACTACCTTAGTTCAAAGATAACAATATAAGGATTCAAAATTAAAGGATCAACATCCAACAAGAATCCCAATTCAATCCAAGTAGGGGTTGAGAGTCAAATCATTCCTCCTGCAAGTCTAAACTAACTTCCACATGTTAGAAGATATAATTTCAAAGATCTCCAAGCTAGACTCAACAAAATTAAACCAAAATTTACACAAATCCAAGCTAGAGTCGGTCAATACTGAATTAATCTCTTTCCACATCATTACAACCAATGACTTACACAAAGTAGACCAAACAATACACAAGAAATTTCCATCTCAGAAGAGAATCGAATATAGAGAAGTTCAATCAAATGAACTTATCCAAACAACAGTAAAAAGGGATCTCAATTAGAAAAGGGGCAATCAATAATTTATTTCATTTATACCATCAAACGAATTCCCAATTCTATTTCAAACTTAGAAGTTCTTTAACTAGTTCCCAAGAGAGAACACAAAACCAAACACACAGTTGAAAGAAATCACACTTCTGGTTTCCATTACAAATCTTTACCAACTGGTTATCTATTCCCATTCATTAAACACAAGTTCAAATTCAATTCTCAGAACGAAGTACATAGTACAGTCCCTAAACAGTATACTGTCCCCAAGAGAACATATTCCTTTCTCTTTGAAAACCCGGAGATTCATTCAATGAATCCATCAAGGAATAGAAATCCATAAACAATATAAGATATACAAGGTTCATACAACTCGTGAACTCATTAGATACTGTATCCATAACTTCTAGGTCTTACACGGCTCCAAATAACAGAGACATAAAATTCGAGGTCATCGTGAAGACAAATTCAGTGAAACAACCCCGAAGCAGAGATGATAAATCCTATCAACAAGATTCAACATGAGAGAGTAATCAACTCATTTCCCTAACAACCAAAAAGTCAATTTAAGAGGATCTGAAGGTAAGAAGAACCCAATATACGTTTAAGACAAGTTCTGTCCCAATCTTACCTCCACGTGACTGGAACAAAATCACAGTAAGGACTCTCAAGTTCTATCCAAGAGGCTTGCGACAAAGAAGGTATTCATCCCAAACATTGATCACAAGAAAGAGAATGCATACTGCATATCCATAATCCTCAAAACTGTTAACGACTGTTCCAACAAACTCTATATCAAACCAAACCCAAAACAAGATACAATTCTAGTCCAGTAATCCTTCTAACATAACAGTCAAGCCTTCAACAAGACATGGGTTCACCCAGGGTAGAGAAGGAAAGGATATACTTCGTATTCACATGCCCTATCAAGTTCAAAGAAGGTGGTACAGTCTAAAAGACAGAAGTACAAAAACCATTCACACTCAAGAAGCTACAAGAAGAAGATCTCAAAAGAGATTACCATATAAACTTCAAACTGAAACTAATCTCTCAAGCCCTTATCGAGTAGACAGTCCATAAATGAGTTCAAGAATTTCAATCCTTGAATATAAGTAAAACTCCAACTCAAAATACAAGTACACAATCAAACACATCTATTCGACTACAAGTTCCAAACACACAAGTACTGAATACGAGTATAGTGTCGAACACGAAGCTTAAAATAAAAATTCAGAACTACACAAAGCTCTAATACTGGCTCATAACAAACATGAAGTTCAAATATGAGCTCATAACAAAACACGAAGCCCCAATACAAGCTCAGAAAAAAACATGAATGCTCCAATACAAGTTTAAACAAAACACAGGCTCCAAATAATAGTTTAGAATGAAACATAAGGCAATGAATGCCCATTCAGTCAACACCAGCCCCAAATACCAGTTTCAGAATGAAATACAAAGCTTCAAATACAAGTTTTGCATGCATGTCACCATTAAACTAGCACAGAGAAAGTTTCCCAAGAACTATCATTACTTTGCAATGGATTTACATCCCAAAAATCACAGAGATTCATAAAAACATGACAGTAATTAACCAGAAAAATCATGCAAATATTTATCTCATGAGAGTAGAGTTGTTTTAATGAATCATTTAGAAGAAAGCAAGAAATCTTAATGGGTAGAGCCTATCATGCCTGATAGTGCCTCTGCCAATTCGAAGGAGACTTCCAACCGAGCTTCCCACTCTTTTTCTTCTCCACGAAAGATCAAAAACCAAACAAATTTTCTTCCAATGCCTCATATACATTCCTCTGATCGAAAATAGACTAGAGAAACCAAAAATAACCACGAAGTGGAAGTCAAACTGCTAGTTCAAAGAACCAGATAGCTCCATGCAGAGAAAAAATTCGCATGAGACATGCAAAACCAAACAACCTCCCACAAATCTGCCTCCCTTGTTTCCAAGATGGTTTGCACACAAAAACTGAGACCCATTAATGTCATTACTACCAAAACTCCCACTTATCTCTCCTTGCCACCGCCTCCCAAAACTGGCGAATGCCATTTTCAATTTAACATGTAATTCCATATTTAGTGAAGCCTCCACGTAAGCCCCCACTAAAGTTAACTAGTCTTTTCCAAACTGGCAGTACCTCCATGCATTAAACCCAATCAAATCAATTAAATTCCATTGGAACCGTCACCTTAGTGCCATGCGACCCTTAGGTTCCTTTTTAATAGTTTAGGCTAGATTTCCCAAGACTTAAGTTAGTCTAACAATAAATCACCTTAGGTTTTAAAACATTGCCATAGGTAGTTTCCACCTTAGGTTAGATTAAATTCACTTCCATATAGTATTAGGCATTAGGTTAATATAGCCTAACATTAATTTTGTAATCTCCCCCCCCCCCCCCCACCCCCCCCCCCCCCCCCCTTATTCATTTAGCACAAGAGCTTTAGGTTAGGATGTCATCCCATCAAAATAGAATAAGAAGCTTAGGTTAGAATGAACCCAAGTAAGTAGATGTAGCTAGGGAGTAGGTGATCTTACCTGGTTTAGGATACCGTTAGGATAATCCTTTAGTTTTAGGATTCTGATCCCCTTCATAGTCATAAGCAGACTATATTTTGTTTACACCAATAATGTCCTGCAGAGATCAATCCCAAAGACCCAAGCACAACATACAACCTACTGAAGTCACGTTAATACAAGACCAAAGAATTTGTAAAATACAAAAGTTCAGTCCGCTATGTCTCTCAACTAATGAATGTCAATTTACCATTCAGTCCATTAAGAAGATTTTAAAACATTCCTTGGATCACTGAAATTGATCCCAAGGATGAGTCAGTCAAAAGAGATAAGTTTGCAACTCTCAAAATCAGATTGCAGCTTATCAATAAGGAGTGAAAACAAATTCTTGCAAGCCATATCATTCCGTTCTAAAGAATCCAAAAGTAGAAATGATTTATCCATAACAAGCATGATTTTCTACAATCAAGGGAACACACCCCATTCAAGAAAATCACTTGCCAATGCTTGTAATGCAAAGAGAAATATAACAGTTTGACACAGGTGTTACACATTTAAGTTCATACCCTAGGATAAAAAAAATTTCCAACACCAGGAGGTCTCCAGTTGACTAAAACCTCTTCTCAATCAGTCTCCATGCCATCAACCCATACACATCAAGAAAGGAGAGAATGGTTTCCCAAATCCATTTCTCCAAAGAAGATGTTGTGAGGAGAAACATACAAGGGTCCTAAAACTATTGAAGGAAGAGAACAATTCTTGGGGTTTTTCACTTCGAGTAGAGACTCATCTACTCAAATTACTGATAGTTCACAGAATCTCATCATAAACAGTACTCAACCATGTTATGCACAAGATTCTACTCAAGTGCAAGTGGTTCCAAATATAACATGCTCCTGAACCCCTAGTTCACAAAGAGGTTTCTCAAGGTTTCCTTGAGGTTCAGGAGGTCGATGTCAAAGTTATTTCCCCAAGGATTGAAGTTGTGGAAAGAACTCTTGTAGAATCTAATGATGTTGAGAATGATGTGAATGTTGCTTCAGACTCTATGTTTATCTGTGCATAATTGGTCAAGGAAACCCCCTTCTTGGGTTGATTGTAAAATCAAGAAAAGAAAGAGGGTTGTCAAGGTGATCAATATTAAATTTTATTCCCTTTCCAAGATTTCAAATGATGTCACCCCCAATAATCCTAAAGTGTTCTCAAGAAAAATGGTGGATAGAGATGGAAATAAATTTGCAGATATTTCTATTCCCCAAGTCGAGAAGGAATGTAATGCCATGACATTTTTTGACTATGAAGTATCTAGGCTTGGACTTGGGAAGTCTACATTATAAATTGACCATGGTAATGGCCCGAGACTCCATGGATATTGTTTTAAGAAGGCTTGAGAAATATAAATATTAGAATTCTCAACTCAAGGTTGAAAAGAATCAGTTGGTGAATTATGTTCAACATCTAAAAAATCCAATATCCTGCACTTTTCAAGTACCTAATGTAGTGGCTTCCCTTGATGAAGAAATACTCAATCTATCGAAGGAAGTAAACACTTTAGGACATGCCACTAAATCCTAGCTTTCATAAATTCTCATTTTTGGGAGAAAGACAATTGAAGTGGCTGTAAAGCTCCATGAATACATTAGTGCATACCTAGGTCCAATCCTTTCTTTTAAGGAATATTTTTTTTATTTTTCTTTTCTAGCATAACAAATCTAGATGAGATATTGCCTAGTCTAAAAGAGATGATGAGTATGGAATCTACAATTCTACCCATTGAAGGGATCCTTGAATTAGAATGTCGAGGGACACACTTTATATGGTCTTTACATATCAAGTCACGAAATACACTTCTCAAATATTCCATGATTCATTACGAAAGCATATAGCAATGAAGTTTTCAATTCACTACCCTTAATTCATGAGTTCATAGCTGAAATACCTTGTGATTTTGTGGATGGTCATAATCAAAGGAATTCATAAGAACATGTTGAGGAACAATTCTCACAATTGTTTAAGGACATGAACATTCCTGCCATCAACTTATCCTCTACTTAAATGGAACGTTGTATCAAATTGAGGAACTTATTTGAGGATTCTCAATTGAAAATGGTCAACCTACATAATACACCAGGTAGGATTATGGAATTGTAGGTGGTTTGCGAGGTTGTGCTTCAACCGAGTGAACCTCCTAAAAAAGAGAAGATGTTTGACAGATTGGAAAGGTTCATATATTTTCAATTGGCAAAGGCGGCAGATCCTAATTTCACCAATGGGTGAGGAGATAGCATTCTGGTATCTAACAAAGTGGGAGAGTCCAATTCTCATACGATTGAGACAGGTGGACCCCACTTTAACTTATAAGGTATTGGGTCTTGTTTTATGTTTTAAAATGATATTTTAAAGTGATGTTATTGTTAAACTAATTTTTAGCAGACTTTTGATCACTTAAGTGATTTTCTAATTTCAATTTACATTTTAAAAATTAGTTGAAAAATTCAAATTCACTTAAGGTGCTCTAATTTGATGTTTATGTATACCCTAACTACCATGTAACCAAAATTTAGGTAATAAACGGAAGTTAGGGGCTCATTTGTAAGGGTGATTTTGAGATAGGAGAAGAATAATTTTGTGCAATCTTTGTTTCAAGAAAGAAACTTTGTGATGTTTTGTGAAGACATTTGGGAGAGTTAATGTAATATGAATTGTGTGTCTCATTCATTATTATTATTGCCAAATCACTGCACCCCTCGAATGGCCTAAAAGTGAGCACGAAATTTGGTGTGATTGGGAAACATGGGATCACCTCTCAAGCTGTGGGACATGGGCTCGACGTGAACGTACGGAGAAGGCCAACTTCCTCTTCCTAAACTAAACACAACACTACTTCTAAGGCAGATAAATGACTAACTAGACCTATGCTAACATTTCAAGAGATTAGGGAGAGAGATTTGCAAGAAAATAAAACCTATGCTAGAAAGAGTGATGCACAAATAAAGTGTGTTGATAGAAAACTTTCCGTCTTAACCGATGAAGAGAGATGATCATGAGAAATAATGACGTGCATTACAAACCCAATTTACATACGGTACTTCACTCCTTAATAAGCATAATGATCTCCAAAACTTGCAAAAGAAACCCTAGCTGCATAATTAACCTACAAACATGAGAGAGGAAAATAGAAGTATCAAAATCATGAAAGGACATATATTTAATCACAAAACATAATGTCTATTAATTTAAGAACTTGCACAAGTGCATCATTATATCAGGGAAAAGGTATAGGATGGCATTACAGTTTGACAAGAAAGGCTTGAGAGCCTAAAAATTCATAGCATTTTAGCTTGTGAAGAGAGGGGAAGCTTGGAATGTGTCTAACCTCGTGAAATAACAACCTCCTTTACATTTATAGAAACTTGTTGAGTGGTTGAGAGAAAGAAGGAGAACCCCTAGAATCTAGGCCATAATGTAGGAAACAATTCGTCACTGTTGTTGGCCATGTTTTGCTCATTTAATTGCACCTCCACATTTTGAGGCACCACACAAAGAATTAGGAAATCCTGTAATTTTAAAAATAAATATTTCCAAAAATTCCATCATATGGCTCCATGGTGTATCTCTCTTTCTCCTTGTTCCAACAACTATAATTTTGTGAAAAATGGGCAACCATGGGAGAAAGTTATGTCTTCCTGAGTGAAAGTGCTTTTTTAGGGTCTCCAAGGTATTGTACTCATTAGCATGCTTGATAATAGCCCAAAAATTGCTCCATAAATTAAAAATACAAATTACCTCTCCATTTGATTAAAAATAATTTTTTTATAAATTTCATGAAGTCCACCTTGAATTCATAGTTGGACTCTCAAGATTTAACTCTGGAAGGATTCTTCAGGCTTGTAACTGGTAAACCAACTCAGCCTTGCTGGGTTGAGTCACACCACTTATCTTCCGTCCAACTATATCGTATTAAAACTAGTCATAATGGTATTTCTTATTGAGCAAAAGTGCCTCTTTTTAAATAGTCACTAATTTAGATTGTTGTGGTCATTTGCATGCTTGATTTAGTTGACCCCATTGCAAACATTTCTCCATTTATCCCACCGTACCACTCAAGTTTGTGTTGAAATTAAAAATTTTAATAAATTTCCTGAAGCACCTTGAATTAAGTTGGCTTTCAAGTTTAACTCTATGTGATTGGTTCACTTGAACTTCCCAACCTTTTGGGTTAAACATAACACTTATATTCCGCCCAATCTAATCATATTAAAACCATCATGTTTTTATTAATGCCTTATATTTAGCTTAGCATTTTAAAAAACTCATCATATTTTGCGAATGACTCGGTCTCACATTGAGCTAAACCAACATTTGTATTGCCTTCAACTGACGCTTTGTATTTTCACTCCCACTGAAACATTGGCCATGTATGCAAGTTTTATTTGGCTAGCCACTTGATTCATTCCCATTAACTCTCCACATGATAGACTATTGACTCCAACCAACCCTTAGAAATTTATCACTTCACATTAATATCCAATCGATGGGCTTAACTGTGTCATACCAACTCAAAATTAGACTCGGGCCCCCCACATTTTTGTTAATCATTAACCACTCCACATGGCTTAGCATTTGACTCGCCGTATGCCTCAGTCCTTGCTCGAATTGGGAATGACTTAGGAAACTTGAACTTTTGCACTCACCAAGACTCCTACCACATTGAGAATCCCGAACTCCTGAATATCCGAAAGTCCAAAATTTGGAATTTCGTACTTTGGAAATTCATTTGTGTTTTTTCCAAAATTTCCTCCAAAACCTCCAAAAAGGCGATCCCCTAAACACATATCCAAAAAAAATTCGTCCATTTTTTGACTCTGTCCAATCTATCACCGCTGAGATCAATTCAAGTCCACTCAAGCCCTTTTTCATGCTCATAATACCTCAGACACAAAGGTTCAAAATTTATCCTTCAAGCTCTAAACACAATGATACATCCTTCTCACCTCATGGCTTACTGTGCCTGAGCTCCTACCATCTTCGTACTTTTGAATCCTTGTAGGTTACCTCTGGTAACTTTAAGTCTCCAATACCAAATTGTTTCTCCTCTATTCCATTCAACCTGGGCTATTCAATGATTCCACACTGCTATACGTCGATGAATTTACAGAGCTTGGTTTCATCCTAGTTTCTTCTCATGAGCTCATCCCTAATGCGTGACTTCCTAGTCCTTTATTTCTTGTGACCAAGACATGCTAAACACATCCCTGACATATGCATTCACAGGGCCTTTTGTGAGTTTAACTTTAAGCTTGGCTTGAACATTTTACCTCTATGCATCACTCGATCTCATGATCCTACAAATCCAAAACATCATGGCTTTACTTCCATTGGCTGAATTTTTTATCTCGATGTCGAGCAATGTATATACAACCTGAATGACTCATCTTCTTGGAAATGAAATGAGCATCGAGCACCCCATGTTGAATTCCCATCTCAAGTTATTCATCCCAATGGATGTCAAATCCATCATAGGAAGCTCCCCCATCACATTGTCGACTCTTCACTTTCATCTATTTGAGCTTGATGTAGCCAACCTTTGGGTCACTCGACATTATCACCAGTCAACCATAAATGCTCATACTCATTGTGCAAAACATCTCGTTGAGTGATAAGTTGTGAATCAATTTTTCATGAAAACTCATCCTATACTCAAGTTGCTTTATGCCATGTCGATTTGAATCAATGAGTTATCTGTTACGCTATATCCAATTCAGGATCCTTACTATACCGAATGTCTCATATTAACTCAATTGGCCATCCAAACACTGCTACGACTCACCTGAAGGTTCAAACTCAGAATTCTTATGAAGCTTGAAGTGGATCCTTCAATTAACTCTCATTGCATGAGCTTGATTATAAGATATTCTTGATGTATTAATCCAAATACCATGAAAACCATATGATCTATTTTTCTGAGCCATTTGGTGTGTGTTGTGAACTTTATCAAACTCACCCATGTTATATAATGATTTGTATGAACTTATCATCCCTGTGCTATGATCTGAGTTCTTCTACCATTTTGTGAGCTCCAAAATCTATTCCTTAGGTAGTATTTTACCGTCACGAGCTTTACATGTCGAGCTCTTCCATCTTTGTGTGTTGGGTTTACTTATTGAATCAATTCCAAAACCACCCTATCCAGGTTTTGAGCTCTAGATTTAACATAATGAGCTACCTATTTTGAATGGTACAATTCAACCAAGAAACTCAATTATACAATACCAAATTATCTTGGCCAAAAAGTGTTTCGTGATGCGAGCTCAATTCATCTCAACCTTAAAAATGTAGAACTCGGTGATACTTTCCCTTTTTCGGACTAACTCAACATTGTTTTCCCTAAATTCTAATTTAATAAGCTTCAAACCTCTCTCAGTTGTACTACAAAATTTACCTACTAATCTCATCATCAAAGGGATCATCGAATTCATGGGCTAAAACCCTCGCACCAAGCACACTGAGCCAAGTAGTATTATTGTCTTCATAATTAAGCTTGTCATCCATGAGCTCCAACTGAGCCATTCTCCACTTCGCCAAAAATTGTGTGACTAGCTCATGCCTACCGGAGAGTATAAAAAATCGTCGAGTCATTCTAGGATCCATGAACTCGACCATCTATCATTTCACCTGTTATCTCGATACAGATCTTTTCATGCCTATGTGAACTCACCACCGAGTTTTATTTTAGGTCTCAATTCTACATCAAGCTTGTCTTTACATTACCCGAGCTCTACTCAACTCGGCCATGAACATTGCCTTAATATCCTACTCTAGTCAAGTTGTTTCACCATGCCTCATTATCGACTTATAACTCGGTCTTTGTTTAGACATTTGAGCAACCTACCTCTTGTATGCTACTGAGCTCACATGTCTAAGTGTTTAGCTAAAACCTGTGATACTTATCTTGTTTGTTTCTTCACCTAGCTCCTTGAAACCAAGCTAACCTCTACACACCTGTCGTCTTCCCTGAGTTTGAAATTAGCTTGATGAATATTGGCTTCTCGAAGAAATGACCTTGTCCTCATTTTTTTACCTTCTAGGGATCCTGTTAGCAAACCAGAAGGTAGCAAAAAACATGAAATATGACCCCTTAGGTCCGACATGATTTATCAGTTCAATCATTTTTTTATGCCCACAACGACTAAAAAAATGGTCTTATAGGGGCATTGTCTAAAATTTTTTCCAAGAGGTTAAAAATTGACAACATTTTTGGTGACCTCTCAGGGATGTTTTCCTGCTAAGCATTAGTTCCAGTAGCCTTGTCTATCCATTGGGCATGGAGTCATAACTGTCAATCCCAAAATTGATGTTCCAAATCATGAAAGTCTTGTTCTCCAAAAGTTTGAACATTGTTGTATCCTACATTCCAAACCTATAATGAACAATCATTAAATGAAGAAAATAAATGAATTGAAATTAAGATTGCATGTACAAAACACACTAAATCATGGTGAATGGTCTGTCTTACAAAAACTACATATGGCAGCGTTTCCAAAAAAACATTTGCTAAATTGGAACATTATGGAACTCTATGGAATACTTGATCCTTTTCTCCCTCTTTGTGGAAATTTCACCTTCGACGCATACTATGAAAGAGCAATGATGAAACACAACACACACCAACAATTACAAATCATACATGCCTCAAATGAAACATGCAAAGTGTTCCAAGCACTTATTTTGCTAAAATAAAACCTATTCCTACCCTACACTAACTGGAAGCACATGTGAACTAAACAAACCCTGCAACTGGTTGTGAAAAATAACTTCCTTTCCTTACAATGGGAAATCCATGCAGATGATTTGATAATGAACATAGCTGAGAATGAAAGTGAAAAACTGAAACAAGCCCAATTCTCCACTCAGATGACCAAGGCAATAATTGGAAAGATAAAATATGCCTCTTTTAGTTGCTTTGCATTTGTTTTATAGAGGCATTGGAACCTAATCTTTGGAACTGTGAAAATCATCCCCACATTCTGAAATGAATGTGACTGGCTTTGACTGTTCATTTTTGGATTCAAAGAAGCCAAATACCTTATGGGACATGCTCTAACCATTTGAATATGCATTTTGCTCCAAACTTCAATTTTGACAAGAAAGTCCACCAGAATACTCCTCAAAAATAATGATGATCCATGAGATGAATTTTCTCCTGTTTATCATCTATAAACAACTGATCTTCCACCTATGTGAATGGTATGAAAGAGGTATCTCCTTCATTCCTTTTCCCTTTTTTGATAACAAGAATTTCCTCCATGTCATGCAACTCATTTTAGACCACATACAGTCTTCAATGGAAACATTTGCAAATATCTACAAGTGTTTGGAGAGTATTGTTCATATAGGAGCTCCACTTTTCATCTGAAGATAAAGTCCTCTCTGCACTTTTAACCTCCTCATCCCACATGAAACCTGTAAGATCAAAATATTTCACCTATTATTTTTGAGGACAATTAAGAGCAACGAGGATCTTTAAGAATATTTCCCTCCATCACTAGGTTCACTAAACAAATCTGACTCACTTAATTGAGAGCAAGAAACTCTTAATAATGTCATCTTCACCCAAAGTTCTCTGAATTTGACTTAGTTTCTTGCACATGCTCCTCATCTTTCTTCTTTCAATGAATGTTGTATGGAAGATTTAATTCCTCCAATTTAAATTCAAGAATAATAACTTGAAAATACATGTGGTCCTTGAGTATGTCCTTGCATAGCACTAGGCAACTTACTTTGAAAGCTAGATAATGGAATAACAGAAATGGGTACTTCTATAGGCTCTTTTTCATCCAAATACTCCTCCAAATTGGACCAAAAAATCTACCTCTTCTTTGTACTCTGACTGTGTAAGAGGTTCAAACCTCCCTTATGATGTTTCCTGAATTAGGAGTTCTATTTTCCATGACCTTCTCGTCTTCAATGATAAAATTTGTAAGATCAAATTTATCTAAGAAAACAAACTTTTGAAAAGATGAAGAAGGGGAAGAATTTGAAAATTCCTGCATGGTGTAATCTACACTTGAAAAGTTTGAGTCCATCATGGAAAGAATCCTACTATGGTTAGTTAATTTACATTATGATGATGATATTGGAAATTTTCTACAATGTTTCATAAATGTGTGCAAGTTCTTGACATGCATGGCAAGTAGGATCATTGCACTCATAAAAATCACCTTGTACACTTGAGAGTCTTTCCTTCAGCTTCACGCTTTCACATTGGGGCTAACTCTTCTTTAACTTGGCCAATTTGCAATTGGTGAGGAATTAACAGTCTCCACAAACATAGTGTCAACTGTGTATGTTGCATACGCTCTAAACACATAGACTGATGTCTGTCATCCTTTCTTGGATTTGTTTCTTGTGTAAAAAACTAGTCTCCACTGATCTACTCTTGAATCTCAACCTTCAGATAGAGGCTGAGTTAGCAGGAGAAACTTTCTTTACATGTCAATTTTACAGGCCCACTCCTTCATATTTTTTTGAAATTTCATCCTTATCAAGCTCCTCAAACATTCCCCTCTTCATTTTCATTTATAATCATGTTCTTCCCAAAATAGATTTGGAACTATAAGAGGAGGGGTGGGTTGGGATTCAATGACAATCCCTTACTGTTTGAGATAGTGGAAGAGGTACAACTTCTTGTGTTGGTTCCCTTTTCAGAAAAGAAGGAACTTTAGAAGGGAACAAGGAACAAAAGATTCATGATGGGATGGAAAGATAGGAGAGGAAGGAATGATAAATCTCAACATGGGCAGCTGGTGAAAATATTGGAATTTGAGGTTTAGACTGAAATGACATTGACTGAGAAATGGAAAGAGAACTCTGAGGTGGTGGTGCAGGGCCTACCAATTGACAATATTGCATTACATCAAACTCATAGGCCTCTATTTCTTCAATCCAACCCTCAAGTTGAGGAAACATTTCAGTCATAAAATTAATCTTTTCCTGCAAGTTGTAAAAACTTGGCATAGGACCAACCCATGGACAAGCTACCTTGAATCTAATTCTTGAATTCCCTCATTTGAGTTGTGGCTCTAGATTGTACCATGCCTACCTCTAGTTTATGCATCTTAAGTTTCAAATTTACATCTTCATCTGTAAGATAGCCTCCATCATCTGCATGTTCCTATTCTTGAAAATTTGCATAGTTAGGTCAAAAAAACTCATAAATATGCATATCATGATTCTCTTCATAATATTGAACTCATAAGAAGATATGCATGTTGTTGATTCTGCATCATAAAATAGGAGAACAATCAAACTGACCATGGCTCTCCTCATAGAGATATGCATATTGGATTCCCTTAAAATAACTTGAATAATCTGAAAGTTTTTCTGCTGAAGGAATGCAACTGATACTATTATTGGGAACTCAACTGTGGAAATGAAGCCATGATTGCACAACTTCATGAATGGGAGAAAAATGGAAAGATGTGGAAGAAAAACTAGATGGAAATGGGTGAAAAAATTTAAAGTCTGCAACTCATAGAAAGTAGGGTTACTTAGACCAATGGAGTCACCAGTTGTGCTTAGGTATACCTCTGTAAGGCTGAAATTTCACTAAGAGCACAACAAATTTTATGAAATGAAGGTGAACATAAAATACAAATGCTTGTGAAAGATATGCCTCTTGTGGTCCCACCGAGCATGCCAAAAACTATTATCACCAAATCACTACACCCCCCATGAATGACCTGGAAGTGAACATGAACATTTAGTGTGATTGGGAAACATGGGATCACCTCTCAAGCTATGGGACTTGGGGTTAAGTGATGAACCTTCTGGAGAAGGATCAGCTTCCTCTTCCTACACTAAGCACTACACTACTCCTAAGGTACAATAAAATTGGCTAACTAGAGCTATGCTAACATTTCAAGGGATTAGGAAGAGAGACTTACAAGGAAATAAAACCTATACTAGAAGTGAGTGATGCACTAAGAAAGGGTGTTTCTAGACAAATTTTTGGATTTTTGATGAAGAGAGATGATCATGAGGAAGAATGAAATGCATTACAAACCCAATTTACATACAATACTTTACTCCTTAGTAAGCACAATGATCTCCAAAAATTGCAAAAGGAACTCTGGTTGCATAGTTCACATGCAAACATGAGAGAGGAAAATAGAAGCTAGACAAAATCATGAAAGGACATATATTTGATCACAAAAACATAATTTCCATTACTTCAAGCACTTGCATAGTGCATAGTTACATTAGGGAAAAGGAATAGGTTGCTACTACAATTCAAGAAGAAAGGCTTGAGAGCCTACAAATTCATAACGTTTCAGCTTGTGAAGAGAGGGAGAAGCTTGGAAAGTTTCTATTTTTTTTTTGAATAAGTAACTCCTTTTACATTTTATAGCACATCACTGAGTGGATGAGAGAAATAAGGATAGAAACCCTAGAATCTAGGGCAAAATGTAGGAAAAAATTAATCAGATATTGTTGGCCATGTTTTGCTTATTTGATTGTACCTCCACCTTTCAAGACACCACTCAAGGAACGAGGAAATCCTGAAATTCTCAGAAAGAAAAACTTCCAAAAATTCATCTTCTAATGGATCCATGGCATAGCCCTCTTTCTCCTAGTTCCAATGATTGTAATTTTGTGAAAAATTGGGCAATCAGGAAAAAAGTTGTGACCTCCTGAGCGAAATTCACCCATTTTAGAGTGTCCAGGACATTGTACTCATTAGCATGCTCCGAAAGATGGCTTACATAAATTTCTCCATGTTGATACAAATTTCTCCTCCATTTAATAAAAAATAATATTTTAATAAATTTGTTGAGAAGTTCACCTTGAATTCATAGTTGGACTCTCAGATTTTCACTTTGGAAGGAGTCTTCGGACTTGTAACTGGTAACCAACTCGGTCAATGAGTTGCTAGCAAGTCTTCCACTTATCTTCTGCCAAGATATATCATATCAAAATACAATGTCATATCGGTATCCACCAAGTTCTCCAAACCGAGCTCAAAATTTAAAAAAAGTCACCATATATTACATTATAGTGGTGGCTTTATGTCTTACATTGAGTTAAACCAACATTTGCATCAGACATGACTCTTTCTACATATCCCTCCGACCCCCACGTTTTCGTTGCAAAAAAAAATAGCTCAACATTTTTTGATATTGAGCTTGCCACTTTGACATACACTCGCCCACTAACTCTCTATCGTGGTAGACTATTGGTTGGCTATCTCAACCTCTTATAAATTTGTCACTTCACATTAAGATCGAATGGAAATTAACTCGTCGTACCAACTCGAGCATTAGACTCGGGCCCCAACATTTGCATTCATGCATTAATAGATACTCTGGGTTGGGTCTCTTTCTCTGTGACATCTCACCGTATGGCTCAACCTCACCATGATTTGACTTCAAATGGAAAATTCAGACCCCCTTTTTAATATTCCACCTACTGAGCTACGTGGACCACATACGAGAATCCTAAACCTCACTTATCTAAAAGTCCGTAATTCATACTTTCATACTTTTGAACTATCATTTGTTTCACATGGGCACATGTTGCATCCAAAATCCTCTGTAAATTAGAGAATATTCAGTCAACCTGAGCTACACATCGCATGAAACGACTTCCTCCATTTCTCATTTTGCAACTATCTGACTCATCGAAAACCTCAATTTGAACTCCAAATTTCAGAGTTTCATGGTTTCAAGCTTCAGAAGTATCCAACTTGCTTGATATTTTTCGATCAAAAAAATATGAAATGCTGAAATGGTTAACCCCAAAAACATGAATCCAAAAGATAATGACGAAAGAAAGTGTAACTTGGCCTGCCTCATTCTCTGCAATATCCCAAACTAGAACATCGGATCTCAAACTAAACCTACTTCTACCACTATTACGTTTTGGTTCAATTTCAACTATTCCTTGAGGGGAATCACACACAAGATCACCCCATCAATGAGTCCCATTTGATCTACCTCATACCAATGTGGAGAGCCATGAATTTATCTCGTTTAACTTGTCTATTTCAGATTCCAGAGACACTATGCCTATCTTCTTCTTCTACTCCATAGAACATTCAATCTCAATCTTCATTTATAGTACATCTCAACCCCCCTACATCTAACGTTCCACCAAATACCACAGACATCCAAACCTGATCTCAAGGCTTCTATGAGTGATGTGTTCATACATGAGTTCAAGCTGAGTGACTTGGCCTTGAAAATAAAATGATTTGAGCCATGTTGAATGCCCCTCTCAAGTTCATCATCCCAATGGATGTCAAATCCATCATAGGAAGCTCCCCAGCTTGTTGTTAACTCTTCACTTTCATCCATTCGAGCTTGATGTAGTGAACCTTTGGGTCGCTCGACATTATACAAATTGACCACAAATGCTTGCACTCGTTGTGCAAAACATTTCGCTAAGGCATAAGTTGTGAATCACTTCTTCTTGAAAACTCATCCCATACTTGAGTTACCTATGCCATGTCAATTTGAATCAACGAGTTACCTACATGCTATATCCAATTTGTTCTCCTGCCTATACTGAACGTCTCGGCTTAACTTAATTTGCAATCCAAACACTGCTACGACTCACCCAAAGGTTTGAACTCAGACTTCTTGAAAATATCAAAGTGGATTATTCAATTAACTCATTGTATGAGCTTAATTATAAGTTATTCCTAACACGTCAATTAAATACAATGCAAACCATATGATCTCTTTTACCGAGCTGTTTGGTGTGCACAGTGAACATGCTCGAACTCACCCATGTTATCCAATGATTTTTTGAACCTATCATCCCCATGCTCGATCTGATTTCATCTACCATTTTCTTAGCTCCAAAATCCATTCCTCAAGGATTATTTTATTGTCACGAGACTTACATTTCGAACTCTTCCAACTTTATGTGTTGGGTTTACCTATTGAATCGATGCTCAAACCACCCTGTCTAGGTTTTGAGCTCTAGATTTAACACACCGAGCTACCTATTATGAATGGTACAATTCAACTGAGCAACTCAATTATACACTATTGAATTATCTTGGCAAATGAGTTGTTCATGATGCAATCTTAGTTCGTCTCAACCTACAGATCTTAAACTTGGCGAGACTTTACCTTTTTCGAACTAGCTTGACATTATTTTCCCTGAATTCCAATTTGACGAGCTTCAAACCTATCTTAGTTGTACTATGGAATTAACTTGCTAAGCTCATCCTCAAAGGGATCATCAAATTCATGGGTTCAAACCCTCACACTGAGCACACTGAGCCAAATTGTATTATTTTCTTCATAATCAAGCTTATCATCCATGAGATTCAACCAAGCCATTATATACTTTGCCAACAATTGTGTGAATAGCTCATGCCTACCGGAGAGTACCAAAAACCATCGAGGAATTTCTTGATCCATGAATTTGACCATCTATCATTTCTCCTGTTAACATCATGATACAGTACCAAAAACCATCGAGGAATTTCATGATACAGAATGGCGAGCTCGAGTCAAACTTGGCGACAGGTTAACAGAGGCATTTCATATGTTCATTAGATATTAGTGTTTAAATCTTGCATGTGAATACTATCTTTGATCTTATTTTCAACGCTATTAATTTGTTGTTCTTGTTCACATTCTTCAAGCTCTAATATCAACTTGCTCATGTGTGTTCCCTTTCACTTATTGTTGTTTAGCTGATTCAAACTTTTCTTTATATCTATGCAATATCAGGCTCTGTTTTTACTTAACTATTGTATGCTCCTTCCATCCATTCCTTTCCATTCCTTTCCTTCATTTCATTCCATCTCTCTCATTCACACTTCTTTCCATTTTATGTCCTAAAACACCCCCCACATATAATTTTGAATGTGTAGATGTAAATATAGTTTTGGTTTTCAATAAAGGAAACCTCACCTTCATTAAGGAGGGAATTTTTCCCCTGACTATTACATGTCATTTGCATGCATGTAAATCCATTTACTAATAGTGTCCTATAGACATATGACTTCAACGATGGCAAGATGATGCCTAGACGAGGTCAAAGTACCAAAATTGATGTTTCCACAAAGGTGGGCTTACGCAACTAGGAAGTCAAGTTATATGTGAACCAAAGGGTTCATAGGAATTGAAATGCGGCTGTAAAAAAACCATAGAAACAAGTGATATGGGAGCCAGAGGGCTCATGTCTTATAAACATATGGTCTTATTGAAGATTATCATTGTGGATGAACTGTTAGAGTCATTGGATAACTTAGATTAGTGGGATGTGCACCTTAAGGCAACCTCCAGATTTTAAAGAAGTTATCTCTTCTCTATAGTGTGAGATAAGCTTAGAAGAAAACTGAAATAAAATGCAAAACAAACTAAGGTGATATGCCAGAACAGATCTTAAAAGACACACAGATACATCTTGAGAAACTACTTAGAATATTTTGAAGAGCGTTTTAGCATGATCTACTATTTTTAGAAGTATATTAGATTATCAGAGGTGGAGAAGGTGTAAAACATAACCATATGTAGATAATATATATATAAAGAATATCCAAGGGTGTATATCACGATCAATCTTCAAATCGATCTAAAACTATTAACAATGAAAGAAGAAAGACATAGAAATTTGAAAGCTAATATGCACAGAACAAGAAATCTTTATTCATATAGAAAATCATACATAAGGTCAATACGACATAGATTACAAATCCTTTCTACGATGGAGTCTTAGTAAGGCTAGAAAATACAATAACTGAGTCTAAAATCTCTTTTCACAGCTCCATCCTATTTTCTTTTCTATATATTTTTCCCCCTTTGTTCATATATTAGAACGTTCCTTTATGTATCTTCTTGGCTCTTGCTTCAATGTCTAGAATCAAACCTTTCACCAACAACATTCAATTTTCTTACAATTTATTTCATTTGTTTGGTCAATATCTTAACTTCCTGTTGGTGATATTTGTGATTTCCTTTACTTCATCCTACTAGAAATTCTTCATTCAGTGATGATCCTTTTCTGCCACGTGGAAGTCATGTGCTTGTTTAAGGACCCTTTTTGGAGATTTTCCCTCCAAACTACACCTAAGAGACACGTGGAAGCCAATGCTTGTGTTATATTTTTACTTTTCAACCTATTGGGGAACATTTATCGGTCCTAGGACACATGGATGATGCAACACAAGTTTGAGAACATCCCTTCTCTGCTCCATGCCCCGAGTGCACCAAAGAGAAGTGTGGATATCTTCCACATATAGCTTCATACTTAGTCAATTTTAGACTTAAATGAACAAAAGAAACTAAGGTCAGGGTGACAAAAGATGGTGGCCATTAAAAGAGTCTTATACAAAAATAACTCTATAGTTATGGTGACTCAGCAAGGGACTCCGTGCTAGCCCTAGAAGGATATGACAATATCTTAGCCTCAAAATCAAAATGTGGCTCATAAAATGCCACTCAAAGCTAGTACAAATCAGTCTTGTATCTGAGCCATTCCACCTCTGTAGGATAGGTCCTTCTCTACAAGGCCTGGAAAGCTCAATCCAACATGATTATCCCCTTATGGGAAAAATTTTGGAGACTCTCCACTCATGTGTGCAATAGGAATTCCAACTGCATGATGGGGCTAAAAATATCTTCCACCTCGGTGACACTGGATCTCTCCTTTAAAGACTAAAATACAATCTTGTCTTGGCATTTAGAAATCAGGAGCTATTGAATTTGGTCCTTTAATAGGACTAGAGTCATCGAGGAAGGGGAAAGGGAAGCCTACCTGGACTAGTTCTTTGATGCTCTTCTTTCACTCTCTAATCACCTATTGGAGATGAGCCAAGAGATTCTGGAATTTGATGGAGGCCTTGTTCCAGCTCAGGATCTTGTTGATTTTTACAGCAATCATCTATTTGTCAGTGATTCCTGTCATTTGTAAGCTAGATTCAGAAGCATTGTAAAGTTCTTGAATCAACAGTGATGATTTAAGGGCCTTGGCAGATACATCACTACTGATGGTGGAGGATGTGGTCTCCACATTTGAGCACAATCCTTTCACATCAGATATAAATACAAGTGCGGGAGATAAATTTATTATTGTGGTGGCAATTCAATCACAAAAAGAAGCATACAACTCTTGCACTAATGTCATAATCCCCCCTTTCTAGGGTTGTCTCAATTTACGGGTCAAATCCTTGACCACGTCCTTAGGTGATTTTAGATTTGTTTGGAGGCTGCCCCTTTCTACCTCCATGGCACACAACTTGGCTTGGATAGAAATTACCTCTGCCTTTCTCAAATCAGCCTCCTATTGGAGGGCTCCTTTTTCCTGCGTGAGCAAATTGGTAGAGGCCTCAGATGTGGCGAGTTTAGAAGCTAGAGTCTTAGCTTCTGCCTAAGAGGCTATAAGGAATTTTTTTGATGGAGCTTCCCTCAATTCCTTATAGAGCTGATCTATCTCTTTTCCCTTTCTCTTTATCTCAACTTGATGATTGGCCATTGTCACCTCTATCCCGTGGAGGCTAGATTGTGCCTTTTTCAGCTAGTTGTTGAGCTTAAGGTAGTCTGTGGTGACTACCACCAAAATCTCATTCATCAACTCAACCTTATCCTAAGGTTGGAACTTAGATTGGTTGACTGCGACAATTTTGATAGAATAATTATCTGGTTGCATCTATTCCGTAGGTTTGGATACTTGGGGGATGATTTGGGTGATAGTTAAGGAGCTATGCTAAAGGTCATATAATTACCACATCTGCTTCATTGCTCTCACAAAAATTTCTTTCTTCTTCCGCTTCACCCTTCTATTGTCTTTGTTTGGCCTTGATAGACTCGGCTTGACTCAAAAAATCAGAGGGAGAAGGGACAACCCCATATGCGAATAGGAACCCAGGTGATATACCATAAGGAATTGTAACTTGTGGTTGAGTTATTAACATTACCAGGGCTGAAGAAGTGCCTGTCACCACGTGGGGGGAGAAATCTAGGATAGTGAAGGGATTTTGATGAAAAATAGGGGTGTCAGGAGGAGGGAGATCCTGCAATAGAGTGAAAAACAAGGGGACACTTTCGGAAGGGGGAAATGGTGGCGAAGGAGGAGATTGAAATGGATCCCCTGGAGGAGGAAGAGGGGGAGGAGATGCAGGGGTTACAACTGACTTTATATTTTTTCATGGGTAGATAGATGTCAATCCCTCCAGAGGTCTCTCACACGAGGGAATTGATGTGGTCTGTGGAGTAGGTTCTTGTAATGAAACCTTGCTAAGAAATAGAGGGTGAAAGAGGAACTAACAATTGTTGTTGGCAGGGACCAAAAGACTCTAAAGTCGATCTTGTGGGCTGCTCTGAGATGATTGTCACTGTTTTCTCACTTTCCATGTCAGATCCATGGTATGCATCCCAGAACTCCTCCTATGTCTCATCACTAGAGATAACCTCAAAATTGAGGGTGGTCTTTCCAATATCCTTCCTATACTTCCAACATGATTCAAATTTCTCTACGCTCCAGTCTTTCTTCTTCAGGGCCTCTTAAAGTCCTTTTTTCATGGTTAGGGTGGGATCATATCTATGGTTAACTGGGTAACATGACTCCCAGTATAGAATTAGTATGACGATGAGCTTGATGAATATGTCAGGAGACTCTTCTTAAGGGGACCACCTTTCTTCTAAAAAATCCCCTAGACTCATGCTTGTAAGAGTCTGAAACCTTGTTATGAACTAGGGTCATGGCCATTGTCCCATCCAAGTCATATCTCCATGAGTATTGAATTAAGGTGAATCCATAGAAGGACAATTTCTATGAGAGGATATGCTCTTCTTTTATTTTGAGTACATTTATTCCTCCCTTGGTTAAGGGAAGATCAAAAAGTGCCTTCTTCTTTTGACCAGATCCAAACTCAATGTCTAGGGGTATTAGCTTCCTAGCTATCTCGAGACCCACCACTCGTGTCATGAGGACCCTTAGGAGCATAAAGGATTCATCTCTGAAACAGTGTAGCTGAATCATGGAATTTCCTCTTGTGAATAAATAATCACAAGGGTGCAAGGGGTCTGCGAGGATGGATTTCACAGAGTCATTCATTCTATTATTGACCCCTTCAGGGTCAATTTCAAGTAGGAGGGACTCCATAAAATAATTATATAATTCATTAAAGTCTAATGAGTGGGACAGTATATGATTCCAAGCGGGTACTAGAATGATATTTTGGGGATCAACCTCCACATCCAAAAGATTCAAAGTCATGAATTGATTGAAGTATTGACATTCTAATATAGAATTAGGTGGGATACATATGAGGAATAAATGTTATTGACTAGGAACCTGATGAGCTATTTAATAATGGATTCTACAATGACTTCGGTGAAGTCAAAGCGTATGCTTGCTCTTTCTTTACAGACCTCATTATAAACAAGGTTAGCATCTTCCAATCCTAGATGTTCATGTCTAAATCTCACCCAAAAATTAAAATCATCATTGAGCACGCATTTTGTGAATCTGCTAGTAGTAACTTCAAGGGAATGGGGAGTCCTTATGTTCCTAATCCGCTTGAATCTATCTACCTCAACTCCCTGTTAAGGAATGAAACTTTTTTCTAACATTGAGCTCAGACACTTTAGAGTTTGGCCATATCTTAGAAACTAGTCATTGGGTCATGGATTAGAGCCAGGATGTCCCTAATAGCTTGAGGCGAAATTACCACCGTTATATTCCTGCTGTGGATGGTGTTGGTGAAGGAGTCAAAAAACATCACACACATCTATATGATTTTTGAGTACGAGTGCATGAGAGGAACCATATATTGGGTGAGTGTTGTGCTCTAGATTCTCAAGCCAAAAGATTTATAATTCCTCGAGTTAACAAACCTGGTGAAGGCTATCTCTCTTAGATATTTTGGTTTCTTGTTGAGAACAGGGTCGAAGATGTCATTTGTGAAGTTAGAAACCACATAAGGGTCAGTGAATCGAGACTCCCCTTTAAGTAATATCAACTTTATTTGAAGAGGGTGTAGGGGTATAGGTTTTCCTTCATAATAATTTTCCGGTGGTGTATGGCTATAAATTTCGATGGCGGTTCTCAGAATTAGGAGAAGGCTTAGATTCCCTTAGCTTCAACACTTGACAAGTGATTTGGCAGACTCTATCATTTGTAATGAGCCTATTGAATCCTCCTAATATCTTAAATAACTACCCTATCTTGGAAAGTAATGGCTCGCACGTATATAGAGTCACTTCACATAATGACACCTTTCTAATTAATGACCCTAAGCACTGAACTCTACGTTTTTTGAGAGATTTTGTATCAATTATAAATTTTTTTGTATCAAGTGTCCAAGGAAGTTGTTGGATCATTAATTTTAGGGAGAATCAGGAAGGTACACTCCTTCAAAAATTTCAAAAGAGGAAATGGGGATCCACAAAGGACATGTGTCTGAGACACTTATTAAGAGGGAAAAAACAAATGAAGCTAAAGAAACAAGGGGAAACAAGACTATACATATGATATATTAAAATGAAGAGATTCACAGGAAGGGCTTTAAGTCAATTTCATTTTCCAAAATTACTAAGGGATTACCTTCCATGGTTTTAAGCTAGAAGGCATTATGCTTCTTGTATGCACTAATCTTGAAGGGTACCATCCATAATGGGTCGAACTTTCCATGATTCCCAAGCTTGGAAGCCCTCGTATCCCATTTCAAAACCATAGTTCCAACTTGGAATTATGGTTCTAACGTCTTTTGATCAACCCAAGTTTTTACCACTTGTTGGCACCTGATCACGACTTTATGAGTGGACTCCATTTTCTCCTAGAGTTCTACTAGCTTAGCGAGTCTTACTTACATCACCCCATTCTTTTCTATCTTGATTTGATTCAACAGTTGTAACACATGGATTTCTAGAGAAACTAGCATTACAGTGCTTTTCTCATAGACTATCTCATATGGCAAGGATTTCAGGACCTATTTTGGGGTGATTTGATCAGCCTATAAGGTTATTTTGATGTGTTTATGCCATAGCCTCTTATGCTCATTCCCCATTATTTTTATGATCCTGATTAGGTTCTTGTTAGTAGATTCTTCCAGACCATTTCCCTATGGATAATAGTTGGAGGATGTTTTCGGATAGATCCCATGATTTACCACGAAGTTGGATAATTTAGCCCCCAAAAAGGCCTTAGCATTATCTAATATAATAGTGTGTGTGGGGGGGGGGGTCCAAAGTGAGTAGTGATATCATGCAGTAGTCCCAAGATTCTGTCCTCAGTGGCCTCTTTGAGTGGAACTACCTCCGCCCATCAGGTAAAGTAATCGGTTGTTGTAAGGATCAATTTGTGCATGACACTCGAATTTTGGTTGAACATTCTAATGAAGTCTAAACCCCATTGTGAAAATGGATCCTCAATTAGGATGGGGCTTAGAGGTAATTCCACGTTCCTCTAAAACCTGTGTAAGCTTGAAAAACCTTGCATTTGTTTATCTCTTCTTGATTATCAGTGAACAAGCTTGGCCAAAAGTATCCTACTTGCAAGATTTTTATTGCCATGGTTTGGGAAGAAAAATACCCCCCTGAACTCTCACAGTGTAACTCACGCAAGAATCTCTCAGCTTCTTCATTCTCTAGGAACTTTAGCAGGATTCCATTAAAGTTACTTTTAAAAAGGAAATTGTCAATTATGATGAAATAGGATCCCTGTTTCCTATAGTACCTCTTCTTTTTTAAGGGGAGATGGCTTGGATATTTCCCTATCTGTAGGAATAGGATCCTATCCAAGACTTAGCCATCTGAGTCTATTTCTTGAATATAGAGTATCTCTTCAGGATATTCATTAATCAGGGTCATGGGGTCATGTGTTAGATATTGACATAGCCCTTACCCTGTACTAAAATTTTAGGTTTTACCTTGATGTCATATTCAAGGATCTTGGTGGTATAGTTATCTCTTTTATCGGTGATGTCACCCTTTGTTATATATTCTTTGATGTTAGAGTGAGACACCATAACCTGGATTCTACTATGAGTGATAAGGTGCCTAAATTTCTTCAGAACCTTCACTATAACATAAGATTTTCTCTCTACAATTTTTTACCTTGTTTCATAGTCATGGAGAGTTTTTGAAATGAAGGCTACCGGATGTTCTTATCCTTGAGAATCTCCCTTATGCATTAGTACAGATGCTACGCTATGTTCCCCCCCGTATACATACAAGATGAAATATTTTGAGAAGTCAGGGTTGTGTAGTACTGGGGCGGATGTGATAGCCCTTTTAATTATCTCAATGGCCTAACAACCTTCAATCGTACACTTGAAATTAAGGTCATTTTTGAACATGAGAGTGATTGGGGGGATTGTCCTAGAAAAGTATGAAATGAACTTGCTAACAAAGTTGATCTTTCCCAAGAAATATTGGACCACTTTCTTATTGACTGGTAAGGGAAGTCCTAGAATGGATTCAACTCTTTCAAGATTGATTGAGATCCCTTCCTTTGACACAATGTGTCTCAGGAGTTTTCCTTAGGGCACTCTGAAAACACATTTCTTTGGGTTCAAAGAGATTCCTAACTCTTGGAATTTCTTGAACACATCCTCCAAGGCATAAAAGTGATCCTCTGTTGTCTTGGTAAACACTGTGAGATCATCTAGGTATATGAGAATTACCTTACTGACCAGATTTCCAAATGCAGAGTCCATGGCTCTTTTAAAGGTGGATTTAGCATTTGTGAGCCCAAATGACATATTTTGGTATGCGAAGGTTCCCCATTTTTTTGTGAAATTAGTTTTGTTTTGATCCCTTTCTGTGAGCCATATCTAATTATAGCCTGAAAAACCATCCAATAGAGATAACCTTTCTGAGCCTATGACTGTCTACAATATCTGTTCCATGGAGGGTAAAGGGTAGTGATCTTGTAGGGAGGTGCTATTTAGGTCTCTGAAATCTACAAAGAGCCTAATTTTTTCGTTCTTATTCCTTACCAAAACCAGGTTAGAGACCCACATTTTATGCTTAATTGGGAAGATTATGTTGGCCTCTAACAATTTTCACAATTCCTTCACCATGAGGGATTCTATTTTTGGGTTCATGGGCCTTTATTTTTGGCACACGGGATTAGTTCCTTCTTAAAGGTCGATAGTGTGTTGGGTGATATGCTTGTTGTAACCATGCAAGTCATCATACATCTAAGATATCACCTTATCCTACTTATGACATAGAGCCACAAGTATTTCCCTTTCTTTTTGAGTAACCAATCTCCCTACTTTCAGTGTTTTCTCTTTAGTCACTTCCAGCTTGAGATAATCTTCCTTTATTTCTACAAAATTCCTTTGATGGATACTAGCATCATTCAAATCAAAAATAACTTCTAGGGTTATTAACCCTTTTGGAAGTTTGTTCATCTTTAACTAAATAATATGATCTCCAGATGATTCTTTGATCTTGGGTTGAAGTTGGTTTGTGAACTGGTTAGATTGTTGGAGGAAGTATATAATCTTCCAACCACTATTAAAAACCTATTAATGATCGAGGTTATCAGGTATAGAAGGGTAGATGATCAATTTTATAGTACTTTCATTTACTATTAAATCTTATATTGGGTCAAATTGTGACCTAATTAAGGCCATCTTATCAGCTTCTGTATTTTGATCCCAGGGAATAACCTTCATACCAAAGGCTTAAAAATATTCGATGAGATCCCACACTCTTTCTTGACAAGACCTCATCCTCAGATTTTTTATGGTGAAAGTGTTTCTTACATGTGTCACTACCAATTATGAATCGCCAAAGACTCTCAACTACTTGATGCCTTCTTTTCACACCGTGATCAAGCCATGTACTAAGGCCTCTTACTCTACTTCGTTACTGATGCAAGAGAACTAGAAGTGGATTTACTAGAGTATCTTCCTTCTGCTTGGGGAGAACAAGCATATTCCATCTCCTGAGCCATTTTTTTCTTATAGCCCCATCAAAATGTAGGGTCCATATCTAGGAATCTTTGATGGGATTCCGTTCTCTTTTATCCTTTCCTTTTAGCACCTTTGGGATGGTGGAGTCCTCGTCAAAGATGACATAAGTACCCAAACCAATGGAATCAAATTCCCTGAAGGGATCACTTGGGGGAAGTTTGGCTAGATGACCACCTCTTTGAAGATCACCCTCCTTCGTATATGATTCCTCTTCTTTGGTGACCATAGCATGGGAAGCATCGAATCCTAAGACCGCTTGGTCCGTTATATGTTCCTTAGCAAGGGGTTATGATAAAACCTTCATATTTGATCCATACTTGGTCTGAATAATCAGATGGGACCAATCAAGAGACATATATCCTCCTATTTTGACAATGAAATCATGAGAGAGATAATATGAAGATAGGTGGAATGTCGATTACTACTATTTCTTGTTGAATGGTTATGTTCAGGAAGGATTAGAGCAGGAATGAGAGGCTCTTAATAGTTCCTTTGGTTTGGAATGATTTCCCATCCAGTTCCATGAATCCTCTCTTTAATGGATCATATTTTATTTCGAAGGTATTTGTAATTTCTTTGGGCATGAAAGTAGTGCTTTCACTAGAGTCTATCATGGAATTATGCAACAATTTCTTACCTATGATAAGAGTCATAAAAAAGGGGTTGGGCCTTGGTTTACTTACCTCTCCCTTTTGATTTAACAACACTACCTCTTATGAGGCTTGAATCACTTTTACCTATTCCTTCCCTTTCCCAGAGGTAGTTAGGTCATCATTTGATTTAAGTACTTCTTGGAACAACTCTTTCTACTCTAGAATGCCCAGAAGATCCCACAAAGATGCATTAGCTGAAGCTTTCTTGAGTTGTTGAACCACATTAATTGGTCTGAGAAATGACACCTTGGACAATCAATGGTGGTTTACTCCTTCAACTATGTGGTAGAGGTAATCTTGATTCTAGATGGTTCTCAGAGCTTCTTTTATGACCATTGGTAGTGAAACCATGATGGTTGGAGACTCCTTTCACATCTTGTTAGTCATTCTTGGGATAGGAATGTCGGTCTATATCATCCTCTTTTTGAATCAAGTGTTGTAATTGAATTGAAATTTTTTGGAAACATCTGACTCATTCATAAATATGAATTCTGCTCTTTCTATCTAAGAGAAAAATGCATGTTCTAGTGTGATCTCCGCTTCTTGTTCCAGGGAAATCCCTTGAATATATGCAACAAAGGCCACATTTTTGACTCTCACAGATTGGTAAGGTCATGATGTGCTAACAATAAAGCCTTCTCTTGCTCTTTGTTTGGCTACCTTTTGTTGCAAATTCCCTTGTGGACAGTCTCTTGGCATGTGGGATGTATTACAGGGGAAGCACCATGCATTTGGATCTTCTGAATTCTTTTTTTTCCCGGGTACCATTTCTCTTCAATTGTTGGGTGGGATAATTTTGAGTAGCGTTGGCACCGGGACAAGCTGGTTAGATGACTACTGAAACAGTGGTCTCTAGGTATTCTGATGTTGAGAGAGATAGGGAGGTCTGCCACCTTGATAGCTTTGATAATTTGATCTTGGATATGTGACTTGATTCCTTTTAATATTTATTATCTCATTAGAGAAGTTTTTAAGGATATTTTGGACTTCCTCCATTTCAGGAGAAGAGGATGATGACGACATACTGGGAATTGGTTCAGAAGAAGAGGGTCGGTAATTATACAGGGATGTAGGGTCTTGAGTAGAGCTTAATACCTGTGCTTGTGGGATAGGAGATAATTCAAGGTATATTGGCAAAGGGGCTCTCATAGGAATATTACCGACATCTATTAGGTTGTTCTTGGCTTGGACTATAATATTATATGTTTGTGGTAAATGATCCCCTCATAATGATTGAATCATTACAGAAATGTCTGAATTTAGAGATTTTAGATAAAAAATGATAGCCATACCTATGGGTGGCCTCGCTAGAGCAGGATTCCTTTGCCATGTTTTATGAAACCTGGTGTTAAAATACATCATGAGATCTTGTAGGCCCATTTTGATGTTGATAAGTTATTGTAGAAGTGAGGATTTATCCCCTTTCTTAATGAATTTCATCACCAATACATTTCCCAGTTGGTCCCAAGTGTCGATAGTATTAGGAGTCAGAGATCGGAACCAATCTAGAGCCTTTCCCTTAAAGGAAGCAGCTAACAACCATAAGGTGACTTCTTGTTCCCTAATATAATGTAACATACATATTTCTGCTACGTCTTGAAGGTGTTCCTTCAGAGTTTTAAATTCTTCTTTTCTAAATTTGAGCAACGCTTTTAGCGCATTAGTAGAAATAGGATTCCACACCACCAAGGGAATGGATAGGATTAACATACTCCCTTGATTCCATGAAATAAATTGTCTCAAAGGTTAATCTTGAAGGTGAGCCATTATAATAGGTCCGAGGGTTCTAGTTGACTTTAAGAAGGGCCTACCTAGTGGAGGCGTTGAGAGAGTTTGGTTTGGAGGAGACAGAGACCTATGGATATGTCTACCTCTTCTGTTGCGTTGTGGAGATAAATATAAGTATTCAAACACACCTTCCTCCCTTGTCCTCACTCTTGTTTTCATTCATCTTGTAAAATAGTGAAAACCAAACTTAGTATTGCTGAAATCACTACATCTTTGTCGATGAAATATCAATGTATGTAGATATTCCTCCCACTAGATGTGCTAGGAAAACTATTGATGATTATCTTTATATATGAAACGTTAGATTTTTTGGATACCTTAGATTAGTGGGATGTGTGCCCTAACATAACCTCCAGATTTTAAAGAAACTAGATCTTCTCTGTAGTGTGAGATAAGATAAGAATAAAACTAAAATAAAATGTAAAACTAACTAAGGTGATACATCAAAACAGATCTTAAAAGACACAAAGATACATCTTAAGAAACTACTTAGAATAGTTTAAAGATATTTTTGGCATGATATACTATTTTCAGAAGTATCTTAGATTATGAGAGGCTAAGAAGGTGTAAAACATAACCATATGCAAATAATATATATGTAAATAAAATCCAATGGTGTATAGCATGATCGATCTTCAAATCTATCTAAAACTAATAACAATGAAAGAAGAAAGACACAGAAAGTTGAAATCTAATATGCATAGAACAAGAACTCTTTATTCATAGAGAAAATCATACATAAGGCTGATACGACACATATTACAAATCCTTTCTACGACAGAGCCTTACTAAGGATAGCCAATACAATAACTGAGTCTAAAATCTCTTTTCACAGCTCCAGTCTATTTTCTTTTCTATATTTTCTCCTCCTTTATTCTTGGATTAAAACGTTCCTTTATATATCTTCTTGGCTCTCGCTTCAATGTTTGAAATCGGACCTTTCACCAACAACATTCAATTTTATTACAATATTTTTCATTTTTTGGGTCAATATCTCAACTACATGTTGGTTATATTTGTGATTACCTTTAATTCATCCAATTGGTGCTTCTTCAGTCACCGATGACCTTTTTTTGCGACGTGGATTTTGTGTGCTTGTTTGAGGACTCTTTCTGGAGCTTCACCCTCCAAATTACACCTGAGAGACACATGGAGAGCTAGTACTTGTGCCATGTTTTGAATTTTCAACCATCTAGTGAAAATTTATCAGGCTTGGGACACGTGGATGATGTGGTAAAAGTTTGAGAACATCCCTTCTCCATTCCAGGCCCTAATTACACAAAAGAGATACATGGATACCTTTCGCATACAACTTCATACTTAGTTAATTTTAGACTCAAATGAAAAAAAGAAACTAAGGACAGGGGTGAAAAAGATAGTGGTCATTACAAGAGTCTTATACAAAAAAGAAATCTTAAGGTCTATCGGTGCCGAGGGGAGATAAAATGACGATTTGATGATGGTCAAAGGACCAAAAATTTATGTTTCCAAAAAGGTGGGCTTACGAAGCCATGAAGTCAATTGATAGGGGAACAATTGGGTTCATGTCCTATAGACATGAATTTATGGCGATGGGGGATGAAATGATGATTTGATGAGGTGAAAGGATCGTAATTTACGTTGTCACAAGGATGAGCTTACGAAGACTAGATGGGGGTCCTAACAGTGGTAAGGTAAGTAAATCACTTAAGGAGGCATCCAGTTGACATACATCAAATTTACTGAGTAGATGTGAAGTTTTTGAAAAAATGGTATAATGTTGAGATGTGCTCAAGATTGTGTGGATATTGAAATATGTTGATGTGATGATAGATATTGATATACGTTGATGTGGTAGGTTTGACAGCTGTTAAAAGATATGTTTTTGATATGATGTGCTTATATGATATTTATTTTAAGTTTATTTTTTTTGTATGTAAAAAATGTGTTTGTTATCTAATTTCCTCCATTGCCTGCTAAAATTAGATAACAAGCAAATTCATGCTAGATTGACCAAGTGAGTTATGAGATTCCTACAGATTCAAGTTCCCTTGGGGTCAAGCCTTTGGGGATATGAGGGAAAATACTTAGCTGAATCAATGATGAAAAAAGAAGTAGGGGACAAGCCAACTCAAGAATGAGTAGCAGAATCATGGAAGGTTGCCAAGTGTTAACCCGACGCAATTATAAAAATTAAAGGGGCAAATAAAGCCTCAAAATCCCGTGGGGCTTACACATGGAGTCAACTATAAGGGTCATACCTAAAAAAGGGTCTTTGCATTAATATGTGGAAAGTCCATTACTTACACAAAGAGAGATTAGAGGGCTTGCAGAAGGTGCCACGTGTTTAGCTCAGTGCACTTCCAAAAGCTACAAAGAAAAGCAGAGACGCTAGGGATGCGCTTGGCTTCCACGTGGATCTCATGACAAATGGACTCCAAGTTTGAAGTAGGTTTGACATATTGGTGACAGGCTAAATACCATGTATGGGAAACTATGAAAACCCATCTAGAAGTTTTAAACACTCAAATCTTTTCAAGAGGTAAAAGGTGAAAGGTCATTTAGCCTATCTTTTCAGCAACAAAGTTAATGCAAAGTGCCGTATAAAGAGAGTGAACCTATGAATACTCAATTTTGTCATCTACACTCAAAGGGTCATTTTAACATAACAACATAAAAATAGGTGTTGCTCGAATAATAAGCCCATAACCAAATGCATAACGATTAAGAAGTTCAGATATGTAATAAATATTTGAAAGGATGTTCCTCAAAAGGAGAGTCTTGTTGCAAAATAATTAAAGATGTATTAAATGGGTATGGCTCTCACTCCTTAATAACAGATCATGGGACAGTGTGATATAGATCTCACAAATCTATTTATGTCACTTCGCATCATTTACCATAACTTACAAGTAATTGGAAAGATGGTTCCAAAATTATTTTCTTATCTTCTTCTCATCCTATATATTGTAATTAGAGGCTTCATAAAAAAAATCGAGAGTTAGTCAATTCTTCTTTTCTATCTTAGTTCCTCTTCTATAAAAGGCAAAGGTCTAGAGCTCTAGAATTCTTTCAAAGATTTGTAATAGCACTCTTCTTGCCTCTTATCTATTGTTATACTGTGCATATTTTTTTGGAGTAATATAATATGCCCTGTGGTGCATTTTTTCCATCCTTTGCATAATTTGTATTGTATTTGATATCCTTTATTTTGATGTTGGTATATTGTGCATGTTTATATTGTCATTACTTGTTTTAGAAGTTGTTCGAAGTGGTGTTCTGTGTGAATCATTTCTAGAATGTGGTGCATTTTTCCCTCCCTTTTCATTACTCACCTTTTCCCCATTTTAGGTAGTCAGATTCTTGATTAAAGCATCTTCTTTTAGCATATTTCCTTAGTTTTCATAGTTTCATCTTATGTTTATTATATCCTTATCATTGATGCAAAATAAGATCCAACTTCTTTAAAATCATGAGATTATTGTAGGGTACACGTCCCACTAACCTAAGGTATCCAACGATTCTGATGGTTCATCCAAAAAGAATAATCGTCAACAGTTTTTCTAGCATGCCTGGTGGGGAGCATTCAAATAATTCTATCATTTCATCAAGTCATATTTTATTTCATCCATCTCCATTCATCTGTCATTTCACGTCCTTCATTTCCCTTCATCTTATGAATTTGTGTAATTATGACTTCATTCCCACAATGGAATTCACATTTTCTACAGTGTCATCAGTATATAATGAGCTTCATGCCTTCTCCAAATCATACAACATGACCAATTTAAAAGTCACTATGCTGACCCTCATGAGAAAATCTGAGACCATTTTGGCTATGAAACTAATCAAAGATATGGGTACACATTTGGTGACTACGGTTAATTAGAGGGATGCCATTCTACTAGAGAGAATAACACAAATAGAGACAAGAATGGTTCAATCTCGAGCTAAAGCATAAATGGAGGAATTTAGAATAGGGATGCAGGGAACCTTGTCCATTGGGTAAGGCTCTATTCCTAAGCACTATAGCTCGCAGGAGAAGATTGGCTTCTTAGAATAAGTGTTACCTCCACTTATGCAGTGGATTTAAGGTATTGAAACATATAGGAAAAGCATGAGACAATCTTGTCGATGGGTTGGTCAATCACCAAATATTTGTTCATCTCCCATCCTACCTCAAGTTTGACCTTATCATACCACTAAAATTTTTGAGTTCCCTTCTCCATCTCCAAGCCATCCACCCCCCTTTAATTCAAGCAACTATACCCCCCATACAAACAAGGAACACCTACAAATCCAAAAGAAGAGGAGCATATGGGGAGAAGTGAATCAAATTCAGGGGGTTAGAAACAATGAGTCGAGTGCTAAAGATACTGTGGAGCCCTCCCATATTAATCCTATCCACAAATAAAAGTTTCTAGAAGAGTTTGGGCCAACGGGATTCATGTTTCAAGATGGAGCTATACATGATGGAGAATTTACAGACTCAAAAACCATCATACAAGAGGGGGAGACCTTGGCACAACAGGATGACGATAAGTTTTATTACTTATCATATTTCCTGGGACATCTCGATGAAGAAGAGCCCATGGAAGCTACTACCTTTTCTACTTCATCAATCCCTCAAAAAAAGTATCCTACTACTCATGACAGTTCCCCTGAATCAAATTCATAGGCTCTAGAAAGAGATATCATTGAAATATTTTTTCTTTCAATCAAAGATTCTGGATTTTTCGATGAAGCTATTGTTTCAAATGATTCTAGAGAATTTCTAAGAATGTTGATGAAACAAATAGGGTAACGGGTGTAGGAGGAATACCTGTTGAAGATGCTGGTTGTAGGTTGTTGCGCACGTGTTGACTCCTCGATCCACAACTGATCGTGAGAGCTTCCTTTTGGGTGTGAGGAACTACCTAAAATAGAAAGCAAGACCACTAGAAACAGTTAAACAGTATATGCAGTGGACTACCTAGTGTATGCTAGATCTTGGAAGTATGGTACTTCCTGAAAGGTAGTTAATCCACTATTTTAAATAAATTAATGTGAGAAATAAAGTAAATGTCATATTATTGTAATCTATATGATTTAGGAATCTCATATAAAACACAATAAGAAAGATATAATTCAACAGGATAAGTTAAAACAAGATCCAGGGGTCAGGTAAATGGTTCTGGGCTTCTACAAGTCTGGCAGAGGTCTGGGAAGGGTCATAGGTAATTATGGGTAACTTAGGAACAATTAGGTAGGTTGTTGTTCTAGGTAGTATTGGTGGATACAGAGACCGATGTTAGTCTAGGGATGACCAATGATGGTTAAGGGTGACCGACGCTGGTCACTGACAAAGTGATAGAGGGTCAAGAAAAAAGTTGTAGAGGAAGTTTTTCAAATTGATAGGGAGTTGAGTGGGATATTTATGAGGTCTAGGTGGGATATCAGGCCAGTGGGTAGATCTAATGGGGTTTGGATGGAGCTAGGATGAGCTATGGGTTGGGTTGGAAAAATGGTGGCGTGAGGCCAATGTACTATGGGCTAACCGACACTGGTTAGGAAGAACTGATGCCGATTACTGTGGGATACTGGGAATATCACATAATGAGTATTTGGGTCCTCTTTGTGGTTTCACAAAGGGGCTTGGTTAATCAAAATGAGGAATTAGGTTGTTTATATGGGGTTATATGAGGGTTTGACAGGGGTATGGAGGGAATGCTACCAAAGGAGATAGGTAAGTGGTTGTGGGAGCAAATAACAATAGAGAAACATGAAAATACTGGAACTAATGAAGTGAATGAGATGAGCAGAAGTTCTACTTACTCATAATCTGGGCCTAGATGCCTATGAATGAAGAATGCAGATGATGATGAGTGGTTGGATGATGGGGAGGAATATCCAAGTGTTAGGGAGCTCTTGCATGGGCTGCCTGTGCTCTCCTTCTTACTGGACTAGATCAACTTTATGCCAGAATGAGTGCTAGATGATTGCTGAGTGAGTGTTGGATGTCTGTACTAAAGAAAATGCTTCATCTCTTGGTGTGTATGCATACCCGTGTTCTCTAAAACTGCCAACCTTGATAATGAGGTTTCCCTAAGGAATTAAGGCTAACCGACAGTGGTTACGGTCTGACCGGCGTCGGTTTAGGGATGATCGACATTGGTTAAGGTGGGATTCCCCAAGTTAAGTAAAAATAGGAGATCATGGTTGTAACTGCTGCTAGATATCCCTATTCCTTTGGTCAAGAGCGGAAGTTTCCATTTGTGTTTGTGGGAATGAGGTGTAGGCATTGATTTTTAGGGTGTTGGTTAGGTCTTAGTTAGTTATGGGAACATACTAAGAATAAGCTTAGGGTTAGGTGGCTAGGTGAGGTGTCTTGGTGATGTGGAGGGCTAGGTATCAGGTAATTAGGATAATTTAAATAATAGCTATGATGAGGATAGATATTAATTTAATTTAAATGAATTAAATTAATATTAGTGTGGGGTGAAAGGGGCTATGGTTAGGTAAGTGTGTTTAAGTTGATTAATTAACAAGGGGCTATGGGGAGTGTGACCTGATTTTGGTGTCTACATTTTTCCCCTTTTTGTTGCATAGCTTGTATTGGTAAGCGACACTGATAAAAATAAGATGTGGTTGACCCATGTGTAGGTTAAGGTGATACCCCTCAAGCTAGGAACTGATGAGGTGGCAGGCTGAATTGGTGAGTGGATTAATAGAAGTGGATGTTCTGAAGATGCGTGAAAGAATGAGGTAATGGGGAAAGGTCAAATTGAGCAAACGGGTAAATGGGCCAGGGTCAAGGTAGTGGTAGTCAAACGCACACACTCGTATAAATTGCAGCATGGTACCTAGTTGAAGAGCTTGCAAACTCTACATCATCTAAGGTCGATAGGATTATCCAAACAAGGTAGAAGTGATTTTAGTATCCAGGGTATAGGATATGGTCAGGAAACTCAACATAGGTCAGGTGCTATAATGTTTAGGTATGTTCTGGTACACCAAAGGTTGGGTCAGGATAAACGGTCACAACAAGAGGCAAGGTAAGGTAAAAGGGTAATCAACACATGTAACAATTCCGAAATGTTATAGCAAACACATGGGGTAACATAGACAATGGATACTCATCAAGGAGATTCCTGATAGCCATGTGCTCTTCCATTTTGTAGATATTTATATTTTTGATATATACCGTCCCACGTGGCGATGACATTTTGTATTGGGTATCGGCCTGCGTGCCGACAATTTTGAGAGATGCTCATGATTGGATATCTATGTATAATGTATAGAGACACACATATTTGTTTATATGATGAGATGGATGAGATTTTGATGATTTTTTAGTGTTTTATGAGAATTTTAATTTTTTCGTGATATGGACGGAAACTAGGTGAGTGAGGCATGATGGAGTCAGGTTTCTTTAGGCATAGATTGAGTTAGGTTATAGGTATGGATCGAGTTAGGTAATAGACATGGAATCAAGTTAGTTTAGGCATGGATTGAGTCAAGTCATAGCTATGGATTGAGTCAGGTCATAGGAATGGTTGAGTTTAAATTGGTTGAAGTTGTGATTCATTAATTTGTGTAATGAATAATGATATGGATCATGTTTAAGATGTTTTTTAATATAGGCATGATGATGGTAGTCATAATAAATGTATGTTGTGATGATGATAAAAACATTAAGAAACTGGTTGTTTGTTTGGTTTAACTTCTAATTTGTGATATAAAAAGGAACTAAGTAGGGTAGAATGTGATTTAAGAAAATGAAAGATGAATTGTTTAGGATAGAAAGTGGCCAAGCTAACCTCCAAGGGCCCCATGCCCTCAGAGTGCTGCCTACATAGTCTTGGCGAAAACGGAACTCAGGCTGATGTAGTTCTCCCATAAGCTAGGGAAGAATACGAGGAGGTATGAAAATGAGTTGGTAGGTTTTAGGCATGATTTTGGTTTAGGTCTGTTAGGTGTGGGTGAGTTATGAGCAAGTTGGTATAGGTGATTTTGACTATGGTGGAAGAAGAAGAATTACCCCAAAGGTAAGCGTCGAGGACCAAGTCCTGTATAAGGTAATCAATATGTAATAAAGAAGTTTAAAAGATAAGAGGGGGGAAAGAAAGCCGCCTGATTGGTTAGGATCATATCGAGTAGTTCATACCTTGGAGGAGGTGATGAACATAATACCCTAAAGACATCGCATGATTGATTATTCTAAGGGTGAAAAGTAGTCACATGATCACCAAATGTCCTAGTTTCCAAGAGGTGCCTTGAGGTATTAGGAAATGGGAGTGTGAATGGTGAGAGGGATGAAAGGTGGTTAATTTTTATATGGTATGAGGTAGCATGCTCTTTGAGCAAGAGATCCAAGGTCACAATGGGAAATTCCATGACTAAAAGGATTTCTATGTTGACTTGTATTTGAGATAGACTGATTGATGCAGGGAAGTCTATATGGGATGAGGAAATTAACTCCTTGAGGTATTCGTGAAGCTAATCGATGCGGGAAGCTTTAGATTCTCTCACTCTTTTTTTTGAAAGAGCTTTATATAGCTGTCCTTCGAGGGAGCAGTCTATTTATAGCAGTGATTACAAAGAGGAAGATGTCCTTTTGAGGGAGTCATCTTTTTATTGGAAGTTTGACTGAAGGAGTTAGATCCCATGTGAGGGCTTCAAAGTCATGGACAAGATCAAGGTGAAGAATAGGATACTTGTTCAGAAACTGGATGAAATGACCATGGGATCTCATCTAAAAATAGACAAAAAGCATCCATGAGAATCATGTTATGTGCATTTCCGTGGTACACATATTCAAGAAAGATAAAAAGTGATCAGGTACGCACATGACTCTTATTTAATCATTGGTGAGGTGTAAGAGGCGGATAGCACTCAAGGGATGAGCATGGAAAGAGGCAAAAGGTGAGGTAGGACTAAAAGTCAATAATAGAATGGTCAAAGATGCAAGGCATTAAGGGGATCAGGTTCATGTTTACCATCGAGTGAAGATAAATGATAAGCACCTAATTCGTGAGTATGGGTCACGATGTATGGTCCAAACCAATTAGGAGAAAATTTTCCCCGTTTACTTTTTTATGCTTTAGTTACATGTTAATTTTCTTTTAGGACAAGGTCACTGACTAGAAAGGTTCGTTCATGGACATGTTTATCATAGGCACGTTTGATATGTTTTTGGTAAAATTGAATGTGGTCAAGAGCGTTAAGACAACATTCATCTAATAACTCAAGTTATGCTAAATGGTCATGATGAAAGTCATCATCATTGAGCATGTCATGGAGAGAAATGCAAAGTAAGGGAATTTAGACTTTGAGAGGTAGAAACAACCTCTGTATCGTAGACTAGAGAAAATGGTGTGGCTGTAGTGGAAGTATGGATACTAGTGCGGTATGCCCACAGGGCAAAAGGTATGTGCAATATGTCAGTCCTTCCTAGTATCGTTTACCACTTTCATGAGAATTTTTTTCAAGGTTTTGCTAGTGGATTTGGATTGGCCATTTGTTTGTGGGTAATAAGGGTGACGAGAAACTTAGCTGAATGCCAAAGGCATCACAAAGTTTTTTGCAAGGTTTTATTTTTGAAATGTTTTCCATTATAAGTGATGAGGTGATGAGGAAAACCAAAGTGAAAAATGATGTGATGATTGATGAACTCACATATTTTATCATCTTTCTTGGAGATGAGTGGTATGGCTTTGATCCATTTTGTGTAGTATTCAGTAGCGGTGATGATCCATTGATGTCGTTGGGAAGAATGGGGATTGATCTCTCTGACAAGATCCAAAACCCATTGAGAAAAGGGCCAAAGGTCATGGGTGACTTGTAAGGCATGACTAGGTGCATGATGAAGGTTAGCATGTTGTTGAAATTTTACACAACGTTTGATGTAGTCGCAACAATCATGGTTAAGGGTCAGCTAGTAATAGCCTAGGTGAAGAATACACTTAGCAACAACAAGGCCACTTAAGTGACCTCCACATATGCCATCATGAACTTCCTTAATGGTATAAGGAATTTCAAAACTTGTGAGGCATCATAAGAGAATACAATCAAAGTTGCGCTTATAGAGGAGGCCCCCCATGATGATGTAATGAGAGACCTTTTGAAGGAAGGTGTGTTGTCCTTTACAGGTGAGATTAGGAGGTAAGATGGAGAGGGAAAGATAGTCAGAGTATTGTTTATACCAAAGGTCACTTGGGTCAGGGGACATCGGGTTCTGATGGAGTAAACATCGCGAGGTAAATAATAGGGTAGTTGGATTATTTGTACGGTGACAAAGATTTTGGAATTGGTAGGTGAAGCGGGGATTTGAGAAGATAAGTAGGCCATGGTATCTGCAAATTTGTTGGTTGAACGGGGGGACAGTTTGAAGGGTGTAACAGTCAAAGGTGGTCAAAAGTATGTCTACATGATGTTTATACTTTTAAAGTATCTCATTACAACATTGGTATATACCATTAACTTGGTTTATGACCAATTGAGAATCACCAAAGATGTTGATTGATTTGAAATCTAGGGCGTAGGCAGCTTGGAGACCTAATACGAGTGCTTCTTATTCAGAAATATTGTTTGTACAATCGAAATAGAGTTTGAAAGACAAAGGCATGGGTTCACCATCAAGCGGAATGAGGATAACACCAGCCCCACCCCCATGCTCACACTTGGAACCATTGAAGAAGAGTGTCTTTGGTATGCAGATTTGTCCAAGGAAGGGGGTAGCAATTGACTCATCTGGAAAGTCAAAATTAGAGGGTTGATCCCCAGAAATAGGTGCATCGGAAAATTGTTCGATGATATCTTGGCCATTGATGGACTTTTGATGAATGAATTTGAGGTCGAGGTGAGCTAAAAGCATAAGCCAGTGTGCGACACACTGATTTTGGTAAGGTTTAGCATACATGAAATGTAAGGGGTTAGTGTTGGTCACTACATAGGTTCTGTGATTGAGTAGGTAATGATGGAGTTTTGTGGCAACGAAAACTAAGGCTAAGAAAAAAAAATTTGAGATGGGTGTATCAGTTTTCATAGTACAAAATAGTATGGCTTATGTAGTAGATCACCTACTCCTTGTGTTGTTCATTGCGATCTAGCGAGCATAGACCCCAAAGAGTGATCAGTAGCTGAGATGTATAGGTAGAAAGGTTTATCATCTTTAGGTGGAATGAGTATGGGTGGTTGAAGGAGGTATTGTTTAAAGGCCTCAAAATATTTATGGAAGTCATCATCCCATTTAAAGGATACATCCTTCTTGAGCAGATGATGAAATGGTTGACACCGATCAGATAATTATGAAATGGAACTACAAATAGACGGCAACCTACCTTGTAGGCTATGGAGTTGATTAAGGTTAGTGGGAAGAGGCATTTCAAGAATGGACTTGAATTTAGCAGGGTCAAATTCTATACCATGTAGGGAAATAATAAATCCCAAGAGCTTTCCTGAGAGAACTGTGAAAACACATTTCTTGGGCTGAAGGTGAACGCAATATTTAATGAGGCGGTCAAAGATGGTTTTGAGGATGGAGAGATGCTTAGAGCGGTGTTTGGATTCAGCAAGGAGATCATCCATGTAATATTCCAATATATGATGTATGATGTCATGGAAGATATAAGTCATAGCCCACTGATATGTGGCACCAGTGTTTTTTAAGGCCAAATGGCATGACTCGATAGTAGAAGGTCTCCAATGGGGTGATGAATGCGTTTTTTTGTTGATCCTCTAGCGCAAGTAAGATTTGGTTATAACCTGAGAAGCCATCCATGAGTGATAGCATCTTGTGACCAGTGGTAAGGTCAACTAGTTGGTCAATACCGGGTAGAGGGAAGTCATCTTTTGGGCAGGATAGGTTGAGGTCATGGAAATCTGTGAAAATGCAGAGTCCCCCTATCACCTTAGTGATAGGGACAATGTTAGAAATCCAATGAGGATAATCAATGGGTAAGATGAAGGAAATAGAAAGAAGGCGCTGAAGTTCTTCTTTGACGAGAAGGGCAATGCAAGGGTGCATTTTCCTCAATTTTTGTTTGACGGGTTTGGCATCTGGAACGGTTACGATATTTTGGACCACTATGGTGGGGTCAATACCGGGCATGTCTGTGTAAGACCAATAAAACACATGATTATGATCTTTGAGAAAAGAAGTGATGGCTTCCTGTTCAGTTGCATCTAAATATTGGCCAATCTTTAAGATGTGTGGGTCATCCTGAGTATGAATGTTGATCTTGATAGTCGATTCATTTAACATGGTTTACATCTCAGAGGGTAATGACCAATGAATATATGAGTCTTCTGCACCAAGGTATGTGAGTATAGATTCATCATCTGACATTGAACAATGTTAATTGAAGGTGTATCGTCATCGATCATTTCAAGATACAGGAAGGGAAGAAAGCCTCGCCCTTACATTGATAAGACAGAGGCCCCAACGAAATGGTGTTTATGAATTTTTTTTTTTAGGAGGGATGGATTTTGGATCCATCGACTCCATCGATGAAGGCAGTGATGAAGGTGGAGCGGGTGAAGAGGGTGGAGAAGGGCTGATGTCCTCAATGAGTTCAATGTGGGCCTACTTAGTAGGTGGTTTAGCAAAGTCGATACCACTATGGTCGTTATGTTTGTGGGTAGTACATGGAATAACAGTATGGCAGCCTTGCTCATAAAAGCCAAAACTAAAACCCTTCCATGCACATCAGTGTAGGAAGATGTGGGTGAAATGGTGATTAGTGAGTGACTAGAAGTCGGCAAAAAATGGACGGATTTGTGATGGTGGTTCGGGTGTGTAAGTGGTAGTATCAAGTCCCCCATAAGTGAGACTGGTACGAAGGTGAGGAGGACCATAAAGGAGGTGTTATCCTATGTGGTGATCATAGCGAGGATGTTGGTGAAGATTTCCATACTCTTGTGGAGTAAGGAATGTGTTGACACTATATAAGCAATATTCCCCCAAAGTGAGGCATTGAAAAATGCCTTCCAATGGATCGTTGGTTGGTATGTGGGTAGCTAGAATAGATGATGTGTAGGAGGTCAATGTGGAGGTGGAGCTAATGGATTGGGAGGCTGATGGGTTGGCCGTGGAGGTTGTGGAAGTTGTAGGAATGGAGGAGGTATGTGTGGTTGAGGTAGCGACTGTACTAGTAAGCAGAGGTTTAGGTGAAGCGGTAGTGGTCGTGAAGGTGGACGCCTTAATGGGTATAAGTACGTCATTGGGTTGGTAAAACATGTTGCATGTTTTAAAAGGTGAAGGATCAACTAGAATAGTATAGGTGTGTCCTTCATGCTCAAACTTTACACAGTGAAGCAAAGTGGAAGGAACACAACCCACGATACGAATACAGGGTCTGCCAAGTAACAAGTTATATTGAAATTCCCCCTCCAAGATGTAAAATAACTCTGGAATAGTGTGGGGGCCCACGTGAACATGGAGGATGATGATGCCTAGTGTAGAGGTGATAGTATCATTGAATGAACACAACATGGCAGGATGTTTATGCATGTAATTGTCAGGTATGTGCATTTGAGTGAATGCATGGGATGAAATGATATTAATGCTTGTGCCCCCATCAATCATTACACGTATATCATCGATGTGGAAAAAGATGAAGAGAGCTGGGTCTGGGTCATCAGTTTGGTGCGGTGTGATCTTTTCCTATGAGAAGCTAAGGGAGGCTACTTGGTGAGTAGGGTGAATTGTGGATAAAGGTGCTAATTTGGTGAGAGAGGTTACATGATGGGGTGTGATAATGGAGGCTACGGGTGTAGGGTCATTGGGTAAAACCTTAATAGATTGCAGGACCTCTATGAGAGCTTGACAATGGGATTCTGAGGTTTGGATGAGGAAATATAAGGACATCTTTAGGGGAGTTGGTGTAGTTTTTTGAGCATTGCGCGGTGTGTGACCCCATTATAAATAGGATACATGGGGCCGCGGATAGTGATTTTAGGTGTGGGTGTAGATGGTATGTTGGGTATAGGATTGGTTGGTGATTTATTTGGCTTTTCCTCACCTTTGTCCTTCTAAGCACAAGTAGCAACGTGGATCATGTTGATATGAGGTGGGGAGGTAAGTGAGGTAGTTGAGCCATGAAAGGTAGAGTGACATGAAGGGAAAAATCCCAGTGGTAGGAAGGAACTTTGTGGGATGAGCTGGGTACATCGAAATTTGGGTAGAGGTTTGGAGAGGTTGTTGATGCACACCATGTTAATTTCAAATCTCGGAGGTGGTTCTAGGAGCTGTGGGGGTAAAGGTTCGGGTCATTGAGTAGGTAATGAGGGAAGAGTTATGGGAATGGGTGTTGGTGAAACGAGGTCCTCATCGAGAAGGTCGTCATTGTCAAATTTTTCTTCAGGAGGACACAACTTGATAAGGATAGTTTTCAAAGCCTTACAGTTCTCCACATCGTGTCCTGGCACATGATGCTAAGCCCAAATTTTAGTGTCATCGAACCCTTTTGGCTTAGGTTTGAGAGGGTCATAAGTTCTGAGCGGTGGTAATGTGATGACAGAAGTCTCAAAGAGGTTGGTTAACATTTTGGCACAGGACACTGCGAGTGGGTCGCAATGGGAAGTGAAAGTGGGTTTGGGCGTAGGTACAACTAATTGTTGAGGAATAGTCTTTGCAGGAGGGGGATTGGGTTGAGCTAGGGTTTTGGGTGCTAGCGTGGTCTTGGGTGTTGGTTGTGTTTGCTTGGGTAGGGGTATGGTAGATGAACTGGCAGGAGAGTGTGTGTCTATTTTGACTTCCTTATCGGAGGGTAGTAGATTTTTGTCTTTGGATTACACCTTCTTGGGTAAAGGTTATATGGGTGTACGAGATCTAGAGCGAAAAGTGGATGGGGGAAGAGGGCGAGTTACCCACAGGGATAACAAAGGTGCTATGAAGGTAGATGACACGGGTCATGTAGGGGGGTATGAGGGATAAAGACTGAAGTGTAGTGGGCAGTGAAGAATTTACTGAGGGTATTGGAGGTATGGGTGGTAAAGATGTTGCAGGTTCAGGTGTAAGTCATGTCGGGTACTTGGGTATGTTAGAGGTTTACGAGTAAGGAATGGGCTGTTGTGTTTTTAGTTTACCAGTGGGTGGAGGTTTCTTAGCCATGTTGGGAGGTTGAGGTCCTAAGACAGACGAAGAGGGTAAAGGTGATGAAGGTGTGATTGATGCAGCTAGGGTATGAGTTCTATGGGCTTGGTTCTTCTTTTTGGGTGCTGGAGTAGGTTTGGTATTGAATTTGGAGGATGTAGCTAAATCTATTGTGATAGGTGGATGAGTAAGGCTGGTGGCTGGGCTGACCCCTAAGGTAGTAATAGATTTAGTCAAGGAAGATGATATAGGTGTGGGTTTGGATTTAGATGGATGTTCGGTTATGGGTAAAGGTGTGTGTTGAGCTATGATGGGTGTCATGGAAGAAATTTAGATAGAGGTGGTTATGCTTGCTTTGATTGGTGGAAATATTTTCAGGTAAATAGTGGAAGTGTCAGCAAGTGACATCTGCATTTGCGTTGAGACAGGAAGTAGAAGGATGCGTCCCCAAAAGTAAGGATTTTTCCACATAATATAAGCAATCGGCTAAGTGGGAGAATGACACAGCTGTAGGTGAGGTTGATGAAGACCTAATGGCAATTCCTATAAAATTTTTCTTAGAAATGAGGAATTTTCTAGCTTTGGCTTCTGTGGGTAAGAGATCCGAAAGTAAGTCTGCAGGATCTTGGGTAGCTGATGGAGAATGATCACCTAGAGGAAAAGGTATCTCTACTAGGTTCTTTGATAGGTGGAGGAGATGATGGGTGCTCCTCTATGGGTGGAGGAGATGATGGGTTCTCCTCTATGGGTGGAGGAGATGGTGGGTACTCCTCAATGGGTGTAGGAGATAAATAAGCATCTTCCATGGGTTGGAGAGGTACTGCGGGTGACGACTCTCTAGGTGGAGAAGCCAAAGGTGAAATTGCCTTAATATTAATAGAAGGCTCCTCCACAAGTGTGAAGGAGGTGAAATGTGTTCCTCTATGGGTGGAGAAATAGGTGATGGTGGGTTCAAGCGCAAGTGGACTTCATGATAGGATTTTCTCGATGGAAGGAATATGAGGTAATTGGGAAGAAATGGGTGCATCGTTGAAAATAGCGTGGACCTCGCGGGTATGACTATCATGAGTTGAGGTCTCACCAGTTTGATCAAATGAAGGGGAATGATTAGGAAAGGGTTTCTTGAGGATGTGTAGGTTTTGATTGGCAAGTGTGTTAGGATTATCCACAGTTAACTTGCCTTTCTCAAGCATTTCTTGGACAATATTTTTGAAAGTGATGCAATTTCCGTCACTATGACCCTTTACTCGATGAAAGTTACACAAGTCATGTTATTTATACCATGTGGGTGTGGGGTGAGCAGGGTCAAAACCAGTAAACAGTTTCATGGGAGGAAGGGTGATGGCCCTAGATTTAATGAGATTTTCTAAGACAGAAGAATAAGATTCCCCAATTGGGGTATATTTCCGTTGTTCTCATCTAAATTGAAAAGTCTGAACGGGTGAGAGATTTGATGAGGGGCTAGCCTGATTTGATGGATGAGCTGGGCCAGCTTTGAGTACCACTGCGTTAGTGGTCCCCTTGGCCTTTGAATAATTGTTCTGTGGCTTTGAAGAAGAAGAGGTATCATTTGACTTGAATGTTGAGTTCTTATTGCGTAATTGGATTTTCTTCTCTTCAATGGCCTGAATCTCTAGATTTCTTGCCATGGTGAATGCTTCATCAAAGGTTCAGAAAGTTTGGACCTGCAAGGTCAGTGAGATATGTCTAGCATAAGCCCATGTGAAGAGTTTGATGAGTTTGGTTTGTGGTAGTTGGAATGTGAGTTGATTGATCAGGGTATGCTAGCGAGCAAAAAAATATGTGATAGATTCGTCATCATTTTGATGTGTAGAGTAGAGGTGAGTAATGATAACCTTCTTAACAATATTAATGGAGAAGTGATCCAAGAAGGCTTGGGCTACCTGATTAAATGAGAATATAGAGTGTCTAGGTAGCCCACTATACCAATCTAATGCGGGTCTAGTCAGAGACATGGGAAAGGTCCTCAGGAAAAAAGCATCATCGTGGGAAATTAGGTAGTACCCATGTTTGAAAGACTGAAAATGATGTTGTGGGTCTTCTTTGATATTGAAACGGTTGAATTTAGGCTTTTTCCAATGCATGGGGTATGGAGGAATAGGAATGGATGGGTGGATAGGATCATTACAAATCTCATCGTAGGTGAGAAAGTTGTATGTGCCAGAAATCGATGCCTCTAGTGTCTGCATCTTGTCCATCATTAACTTGATTAAGTCGTTAGTAGGTTGTGATGGATGGGTGCGTCCTGTATTATAAAAGGGTTGGTATTAGGCATGTAACAAGGGTGGTATTCTAGTATATGGTGTTTCCGCATAGGTGGATTGAGAAGAAGGTAGTGAAATAGGGGGTATGTACCTAGAGTGAATAATAGATGAAACAGGAGGCTGCTAATAGTACATATATGAAGGTGGAAGGGTTGTGATGACCCTAGTGGTAATGGGGGCTAATGATTGCGGAATAGAAAGGATGATGTTTTGAAAAGGGGTAGGGGTCACCAACATCGGGGGTGGTAGTGTAGTTACGGGTATATGCGAGACTATAGGGATGGATGAGGTTGTGTTCTAGGTGGTTGGCAATGAATGTAGAAGACATGGTAGTCATAGTGGGTATAGGGCCTAGCTATGAAATGACAGGCAAAAAAGTAGGCAAGGGTAGCACGGATCTAGATGGGGTTGATGTTGGAGTAGGAATGAGATTCAGGGGGATAGATACGGGCATGTTGCATATCAGCTTACCCGAGGCATCTCGAGTGGACGAGCGGGAAAGATAAAACTGTAAGGTGGCAATATTTTGGTCAAGGAGTCGTGTGAACTCCTCATCTCCTATGGCGATAGTGATAGGTTGGGTAGGATACATGGGTGATAAAATAAAAGGTGGTGAAGGACTTGGGGGGAGTGGTTGATGACTAGTGTGGAATATGAGGGCGTTCGATTGGCTTTAGATCAGCACCATGTGAACAGGTATTGATCAGGATGGACTATTTTCTGTAAATGACACAGAAATATAGTAGAAATAGGAGAAACAAATTGTAGTAGGTTGATTGGTGGTCAAAATTTCAGCTAGAAAATGACACAGGCTAATCGATTCCGGTTAGGTTAAACTGATTCCGGTCATAGGTAACTGTTGCCCGGTCACTATGGAAAGTGGACAGTTGGTAAAAAAAAGGTATAAGGCCAAATTTACCACGTATGCAAAATGCTGATGGGACTTACTAGGTCAATGGATATGATAAGAGTGACAGGGACTCTGAACAACTAAAGAAGGTGAATAGGTGTCCTTTTGGGTAGGTTAACTAAAAGAACAAGGAACTGATGCCAGTTAGGTATAACCGATGATGGTCAGAGGGTAACTGATGATGGTCAGAGTGTAACCGATGATGGTTGCTGGACCGACACCAGTTACTATGAAATTGAAACATCGATGAAGAAACTATGGTTGTGAGTTAAAATTTGATGTGCAATCAAACCCAAAATTCTGGGAATGATGAGAGTATGGTCCAGACACACTCAAATGAAGCTGGAATACACCAACTGAGATGAGGAGTATGCAAGGAGAAATAATAAAAATGAAGAGAGAAATCCTCTCACCTCAAAATGAAAGCCAAGCAGAAACACTAAGAAAAATACGATCCTAAGAGTGCTTTTTCTTTTATGTTTGTTTAGCTTATGTAATTTAAGGACTAACTCATGAATTGTAAAATGATTTTTTTTGTGAGGATGGCTTCTTATGAAGAAGGAGATCTACAAGGAGAGGTTTTAAGTATGTTATGGTAGGGGCGGGCTATCCTCTAATGGGGTACTTGATAGAAGTAATGAGTTGGGTGCCCACTATACCATGATTGTGTGATCACCTATAACTTCTTCCAAGTGAGATGTTGTTTAAGAATGTGTATATTTTTAATTTTTTGGTTTTTGGATATGACTTAGAGAGAGAAAAAGAAAGAAACTTCTTTCTATGATTTGTTTTTCAACCATCAGCTAGGAATGACTTCCAGCGTATAGGTTTCCCTCAATTAATGTGAGCTAATGCAGAAAAACAGAATGAAATGCAATGATTTTTTAAAACCCAAATCGAAATGTAGAATTCGATGTCACAAATAGATGAACAAGAGAAGGGATTATCTTTCACTGATGCGATACTAATGAAAGGGAAGAAGTGTTCATTTTAAAGCACCAAAGTATGATTACTTTTAGATAATAGAAGAAGAGATGGTTCCAGGGGAGAAATTTAAATGTAAAAACCTTTTTAGAAAGGAAACAAACATGCAACTTTTCACCTAGAAATGAATGAATGCAAGGATCACCGAATGGGTCCCACCGAGCATGCCAAAATGTTTCACCTGATTCTAGAGTGTTTCCTAAGAATGTTGACAAAAAAAATAGGGTAACGGGTATAGGAGGAATACATGTTGAAGATGTTGGTTGTAGGTTGTTGCATGCATGTTGACTCCTCGATGCATAGATGACTGTGAGAGCTTCCTTTTCGCTAGGAGGAACTACCTGAAATAGAAAGCAAGACCACTAGAAAGAGTTAAATAGTATATGTAGTGGACTACCTAGTATATGCTAGATCTTGGAAGTATGGTACTTCCTAGAAGGCTGTCAATCCACTATTTTAAACAATTTAATGCGAGAAATAAAGTAAATGTCATCTTATTGTAATCTATATGATTTAGGCATCTCATATAAAACACAATAAGAAAGATCTAATTCAACAGGCTAAGTTAAAAAAAAATCTAGGGGTCAGGTAAATGGTTTTGGGATTCTGTAGGTCTAGCAGAGGTCTGGGAAAGGTCATAGGTAATTATGGGTAACTCAAGAACAATTAGGTAGGTTGTTTTTCTGGGCAGTATTGGTGGATACAGAGACCAATGTTGGTCTAGGGGTAACTGATGACAGTTAAGGGTGACTGATGCTGGTCACTAAAAAAAATGACAGAGGGTCAAGAACAGAGTTCTAGAGGAATTTTTTCAAGTTGATAGGGAGCTGAGTGGGATATTTATGAGGTCTAGGTGGGATATCAGGCCAGCGTGTAGATCTAATGGGGTTTAGATGGAGCTAGGATGAGCTATGGGTTGGGTTGGAAAAATTGTGGCATGAGACCAATGTACTGTGGGCTAAACAACGCTGGTTAGGAAGAACTGATGCAAGTTACTGTGGGATACTGGGACAAGTTTTTTAGGTCCTCTTTGTGGTTACACAAAGGGGCTTGGTTGATTGGAATGAGGAATCAAGTTGTTTAGATGGGGTTTTGCAAGGGTTTGACAGGGGTATGGAGGGAATGCTACCAAAGGAGATAGGTAAGTGGTTGTGGGGAGCAAATAACAATAGAGAATGGTGAAAATACTGGAACTAATGAAGTGAATGAGATGAGCAGAGGTTCTACTTACTCAGAACCTGGGCCTAGATACCTGTGAACTGAAGAATGGAGATGATGATGAGTGGTTGGATGTTGGGGAGGAATCACTAAGCATTGGGGAGCTCTTGCATGGGATTCCTGTGCTCTCCTTCTTGTTGGACTGGATCAGCTCTATGCCAGAATGAGTGTTAGATGGTTGGATGATTGTTGAGTGAGTGTTGGATGTCTGTACTAAAGAAAATGCTTCATCTCTTGGTGTGTATGCGTACCCGTGTTCTCTAAAACTTCCAGCCTCGAGAATGAGGTTACTGCAGTGAATTAAGGTTGACTGACGGTGGTTACGGTTTGACTGGCGTCGGTTAAGGTGGGATTCCCTAAGTTAACTGAAAATAGGAGATCATGGTTTTAACTACTACCTAGATCTCTCTATTCCTTTGGACACAGAGCAAAGGTTTTTGTTTGTGTCTGTGGGAATGAGGTGTAGGCATTGATTTTTAGGGTATTAGTTAGGTCTTAGCTAGTTGTGGGAACATACTAAGAATAGGATTAGGGTGAGGTGGCTAGGTGAGGTGTCTTAGTGATGTGGAGGGGTGGGTATTAGGTAATTAGGATAATTTAAATAATAGCTATGATGAGGATAGAGATTAATTTAATTTAAATGAATTAAATTAATATTAGTGTGGGGTGAAATGGGCCATTGGTTAGGTAAGTGTGTTTAAGTTGATTAATTAACAAGGGGCTAAGGGGAGTAAGACATAATTTTGGTGTCTACATTTTACCTATTTTTGTTGCATAGCTTGTATTGGTAAGTGACGCTAACAAAAGAAAGATGTGGTTGCCCCATGTGTGGGTGAACATGATCCAAAATGTTTCACCTGATTCTAGAGAGTTTCTAAGAATGTTGATGAAACAAATAGGGTATCGGGCATAAGAGGAATACATGTTGAAGATGTTGGTTGTAGGTTGTTGCACGCGTGTTGAATCCTTGATCCACAACTAACCATGAGAGCTTTCTTTTGGCTGGGAGGAACTACCTGAAATAAAATGCAAGACCACTAGAAAGAGTTAAAGAGTATATGCAATGGACTGCCTAACGTATGCTAGATCTTGGAAGTATGGTACTTCCTCGATAGGCTGTTAATCCATTGTTTTAAAAAAATTTAATGTGAGAAATAAAGTAAATGTTGTCTTACTATAATCTATACGATTTAGGCATCTCATATAAAACACAATAAGAATGATCTAATTCAATAGGCTAAGTTAAAACAAGATCCAGGGGTCATGTAAATGGTTCAGGGATTCTGTAGATCTGGGTAGAGGTCTAGGAAAGGTCACAGGTAATTATGGGTAACTCAGGAACAATTAGGTAGGTTGTTGTTCTAGGCAGTATTGGCAGATACAGAGACCGATGTAGGTCTAAGGATGACTAATGATGGTTAAGGCTGGACCGATGTCGGTCACTGAAAAAAATGACAGGAGGGTCAATAACAGAGTTCTAGAGGAAGTTTTTCAAGTTGATAGGGAGCTAAGTGGGATATTTATGAGGTCTAGGTGGGATATCAGGCTAGTGGGTAGATCTAATGGGGTTTGGATGGAGCTAGGTTGAGCTATGGGTTGGAATGGAAAAATGGTGGCATGAGGGCCAATATACTATGAGCTAACCGACGTCGGTTAGGAAGAATCGATGCCGGTTACTATGAGATACTAGGACAAGTTTTTGGGTCATCTTTGTGGTTGTACAAAGGGGCTTGGTTGATCGGAATGAGGAATCAGGTTGTTTAAATGGGTTTTTCCGAGGGTTTGATGAGGGTATGGAGGGAATGCTATCAAAGGAGATAGGTGTGGTTGTGGGAGAAAATAACAATAGAGAATGGTGAAAATACTAGAACTAATGAGATGAGTAGAGGTTTTACTTACTCAGAATCTAGGCCTGGATGCCTGTGAATGAAGAATGGAGATGATGATGAGTGGTTGGATGTTGGGGAGGAATCACCAAGCATTGGGGAGCTCTTGCATGGGTTGCCTGTGCTCTCCTTCTTGTTGGACTGGATCAGCTCTATGCCAGAATGAGTGCTAGATGGTTGTTGGATGATTGCTGAGTGAGTGTTGGATGTCTGTGCAAAAGAAAATGCTTCATCTCTTGGTGTGCATGCATACCTGTGTTCTATGAAATTTCTAACCTTGAGAATGAGGTTGCCCCAGGGAATTAAGGCTGACCGACGTTGGTTACGATCTGATCGGCGTTAATTTGGGGATGACCGGCATCGGTTAAGGCAGGATTTCCCAAGTTAACTAAAAATAGGAGATCATGGTTGTAATTGCTGCCAGATCTCTCTATTCCTCCGAACAAGAGAAAAATTTTCCATTTGTGTCTGTGGGGATGAGGTGTAGGCATTTATTTTTAGGGTGTTGGTTAGGTCTTAGTTAGTTATGGGAACATACTAAGAATAGGGTTAGGGTTAGGTGGCTAGGTGAGGTGTCTTGGTGATGTGGAGGGGTGGGTATTAGGTAATTAGGATAATTTAAATAATAGCTATGATGAGGATAGAGATTAATTTAATTTAAATGAATTAAATTAATATTAGTGTGGGGTGAAAGGGGCCATGGTTAGGTAAGTGTGTTTAATTTTATTAATTAACAAAGGGCTAAGGGGAGTGTGACATGATTTTGGTGTCTACAGCTACTAAAAAAGGGAAGAGAAAAAAGATAAGGATGATACCACTTGTATACTAGTCATCAGGATGGAATAAAATATGTTTTTAGATACGCAAGGAAGTCAAAATCAACATGTGAATAGCTCCACTCAGGAAAGTTTGCAAACATGCCTCATTTCAAAGGTTGAAATTTAGAACAAAGGTAAAGAACATAAGGTCAAACTAGGACCCACCATAAGATGGGCCTCATCAAAATCAAGGGGGAATGAAACACCTTTCATGCTTACTTACAAGCATGATGATAGTCTTCAAAGTCCCAAGGGTCAACTAGAACACCTCCAACTAAATGATAAACAAAGAGAGGAGGTATTCATTTTGTTTATTGATATTATGGGGAAAAGAGTGGAAGGTAAGTTTTCACTCTTATCGCAGGTCATATCTGTTGCTAAATTAATTACATGGCTACATTTTATAAGAAAGGGAAGTTATTTCTTCCTACCTATTTCAGGTTTTGTTTAGCTTTTCCCAGTTTGGTTAGCGTAGGAGTAGGGGTAGATTTATCTCAACAGAAAAAGTGCTTTTGCACACTTTGCATGTCTCATTTTAGGCATGTATGATTTATCTTTGTATAAACCCATGTCCATATTACTCCAATAAAAATGTACCAAACCCTCGAATGTTCACAGTAGGGGGATTCATAGTTTTCTGTAACTTGTAAATTTCATTTCAAACAAATGCAGAGAAACTAAAATCAGTCAAGCGGGTGATTTTGCTGATTTTTAATTTTCTACTCTCATAAAAAAAGTTTTAGAGGTTCCTTATGAGATTAGGAAGGAACAATGATCAACTAGTAGCTACAAAAGAAAACAATGACACTTTAGATACTTCAAACCAAGGTTTATATCAGCTAATAACACATTTTATGGGCCCAATGAATAGTGGGAGATTGTGGGTTCATTCCATTTAGTAGGCTAATGGTCCTCATGAGTTGCCAAACTGTTATATAATTTCCTCCACCACTCGCTAAAATTAGATAACAAGTAGAATCCTACTAGATTGACCAAGTGAGTTCTGATATTCCTACAGATTCAAGTACCCCAAGGGTCAAACCTTTGGGGATATGGGGAAAAATAATTAGCTGAATCAATGATGAAAAAACAAGAAGGGATAAGCCAACTCGAGAATGAGTAGTGGGATCGTAGAAGGTGCCAAGTGTCAACCTAACACAATTCTAGAAATTAAAGGGGGAAACGAAGCCTCAAAATCCCATGGGGCTTACACAGGGAGTCGACTTTAAGGGTCCCACCTAAGAAAAGGTCTTCATATTAATATGTAGCAAGTCCATTACTTACACAAAGAGAGATTAGAGGGCTCACGAAAGGTGCCATGTGTCAGCTCGGTGCACTTCCAAAAGCTACAATGAAAAATAGAGACCCTAGGATGCATTTGGCTTCCATGTGGATCTCACAACAAATGGACTCCAAGTTTGAAGCATGATGCAAAAGATCGGTGACAATCCAAATACCATGTATGGGAAATTATGAAACCCATATAGAAGTTTTAAATGCTCAGATATTTTCAAAAGGTAAAAGGTGAAAAGTCATTTAGCTTCTCTTTTCAACAACAAAGTTAATGCACAGTTTCGTATAAAGAAAGTGAACCTATTAATACTCAATTTGTTCACCTACACTTGAAGGGTCGTTTTAACAGAACAACATAAAAATAGGCGTCGTTGGAATCATAAGCCCAAAACCTAATGCATAATGATTGAGAAGTTATGTTTTTGATATGATGTGTTTATATGATATTTATTTTAAGTTTATTTTTGTGTATGTAAAAATGTGTTTGTTATCTAATTTCCTCCAGTACTTGCTAAAATTATATAACAAGAAGATTCATGATGGATTGACTGAGTGAGTTATGAGATTCCTATAGATTTAAGTTCGCCTGGGGTCAAGCCTTTGGGGATATGGAGGAAAATACTTAGTTGAATCAATGATGAAAAAACAAGCAGGGACAAGCCAACTTAAGAATGAGTAGCGGAATCACGAAAGGTGCCAAGTGTTAACCCGACACAATTCTAGAAATTAAAGGGGGAAATTAAACCTCAAAATTCCGTGGGGCTTACACATAGAGTCAACTATAAGGGTCCTACCTAAGAAAGGTTCTTCGTATTAATATGTGGCAAGTACATTACTTACACAAAGATAGATTAGAGGGCTTGCGGAAGGTGCCACATGTCAGCTCAATTCACTTCCAAAAGCTACAAAGAAAAGTAGAGACCCTAGGATGCACTTGGATTCCATGTGGATCTCACTAAAAATGTACTCCAAGTTTGAAGTAGGTTGCAAAAGATTGGTGACAGGATAAATACCACATATGGGAAACTATGAAACCCATCTAGAATTTTTAAACACTCGGATCTTTTCAAAAGGTAAAAGGCAAAAAAGTCATTTAGCATGTCTTTTTCAGCAACAGAGTTAATACATAGTTCTATATAAAGAGAGTGAACCTATGAATACTCAATTTGTTCATGTGCACTCGAAGGGTCATTTTAATAGAACAACATAAAAATAGTTTCCACTGGAATCATAAGCCCATAACTGAATGCATAATGATTGAGAAGTTCAGATATGTAATAAATATTTGAAAGGGGTTTCTTTAAAAGGAGAGTCCACTTCAAGGGAGTCAGCTGTAAAATAGTTAAAGATGTATTAAATGGGTATTGATCTCACTCCTTAATAACAAATAATGGGGCAGTGTGAGATAAAACTCACAAACCTATTTATGTCACTTCACATCATTTACCATAACTTACAAGTAGTTGGAAAGATGGTTCCAAAATTATTTTCTTATCTTCTTCCCATCCTATATATTGTAATCAGAGGCTTCATAATAGAAATCGAGAGTTAGTCAATTCTTCTTTTTTGTCTCATTTCCTCTTCTATAAAAGGTAGAGGTCTAGAGTTCTAGCCTTCTTTTAGATATTTGTAATAGCACTCTTCTTGCCTCTTATTTGTTGTTGTATTGTGCATATTTTTTGGAGTAATATAATATGCCCTGTGGTGCATTTTTTCCATCCTTTGCATAATTTTTATTGTCTTTTATAGCCTTTATTTCGATGTTGGTATATTGTGCATGTTTATAATGTTATTATTTGTTTCAGAATTTATTCTAAGTAGTTTGAAGTGGTGTTTTGTGTGAATCATTTCTAGAATGTGGTGTATTTATTCCTGCCCTTTTCACTACTCACCTTTTCCCCATTTTAGGTAGTTATGTTCTTGATTAAAGCATCTTCTTTTGGCATATCACCTTAGTTAGTTTTTATAGTTTTATTTCATTTTATGCTATCCTTATCCTTGATGAAAATAGAATCCAAATTCTTTAAAATTTGGATGTTACCTAAGAGTGCACGTCCCACTAACCTAAGGTATCCAATGAATCTGATGGTTCATCTGCAAAGAATAATCATCAACAGTTTCTTAATCATGGTTAATAGTAAAATGTGGAGTGGTTATTTTATACTAGTTTTGATACATGTGTGATGGGAATAGATATGGTGAAGAAACTTGCACTCTTTTTCCTTATAACAAATGTTTACACATGACTACAAATGGGTAGTCAAATGTATGATCTTGGATATAGATGGCAGTGAAATGTATACCTTCCCAAAACATGAGAAGAAATTGGCATATGTAGGTTGTGTGGGAGAGTAGGTTCTCTTGTCAATGGTTTCATAGAGTGATGACCCAGCTATATATATATATATATATATATATATATATATATATATGTATGTATGTATGTATGTATGTATGTATATATATAACTAATCAATGCAGGAAGTTTTCTTTGATGGGAAATTTGATTGATGCGAGAAGCCTTTTTACATGAGTAGTCATCATTTGAGGGAGTGGTCTACTTACTTTGACTTTTTCATTACATATATGTGTCCTTTGAGGGATTAGTTAACTTTTATTTTTGATAATATGATTTTGAGATTTGAATAGTTTTTCGTTCGAGGGATCAGTCTATTATTTTTTATAGGATGCATCCATAGATATTTTTGACTTCTTTTGAGCTGAGGGAAAACCTTAATAGATCGTTGTAAGGAGGGGGAAGAGGTGTGTCCACAAGTTACACATGTATGCCCCAAGACATGTCTTTTATTTGTATACAAGGTGGATGAATTTAATGATTGTGGGGGCCCCTACTAAAGAGGAAATTTTCCATATGAAAGATGTGATGAACATATCCGTGGTACTCATCGTTAAGGATTGTAAGGATAGTTATGGAAGACCACATGCTTTCAAATCATTATGATGATAAAAATGACTGGTTGGTGGTGGAATAAGATCTTTGATGTGACTATTCTTATGATGGTCAAAATGTTAATAGTAGAAAGGCCGAAAGTGCAAGGAATTCAAAGGTTCCCTTTTAAGTGTACCATTAAGGGAGGATAAATGATATGCTATTGACCATACTATATGGAGTGATTTAGTCAGGGGAACAATTTCCCCATTTACTTCTTTTCAGAGTAGTGACATTTTGATTGGATTGAGAGGATAGGGTTGGTGAAGATGAGCTAGGGGGTGTGTAAGGGAATAATTTTAAAGTCTCAGTAGAGAGGATATCCCCTAGCATGACGATGTGGCTAGAGATAACATGCGCTGAAAGAAATGATGTCTTTCAGCTTAGAATGATGAAAGCTTCAATGTTGATTGATTGAATATATCATAAATAAATGAGGGCATAGAACCTTGACAAAAGATCCAATGAAAATTTGGATGATATTATGAGAGGATGATTGATGAGGAGGGGGTAGATGATGAAGCTTTGGTTTTGTTTTTTCTTCATGTATGATTATTTCTATTTTGTGTAGGTGGGTGAACCATACTGATTTGAGATGAAGGACCTTTGATGGAATGTGATGATAAGACATATGAGAAAGGTTTTTCGCGTTCTGATTGAGGATGAACCCTTGGTCTTACATATTTATGTGAGGAAACTTCCAGTGACTCACATGTATATGTTGACAAGATTGAGTGACTTTTAATGGAAGGTGTTGAAGATATGTCTGACAAAGGTTTGTTAATACAAGATTGAGGATGTCCCCCTTATTCTACAGATGTTGTTGTAGATACTGAAAAGGGTGGAGGTGTAGATGATATCGATGATGTCTTAGGATGGTCTTCTTCTAAGAGAATATCTTTGACAAGGAAGAGTCATTAAATTATGGCTTTAAGTGCTTTATAACTCTCTGTGCTATGGACCAGGGCTTCGATGGTAGGTACAGGTTTTTATCTTTTTTGTACCATGTGGGTTTTTGGGATATGTGGATTGGGTATTTTTATAGGTGGTAATATGATGAGAGATTCCTATATAAGCCTCTCAAAAATTTCAATATAATTCCCTTTTGGGGGATTTGGATTAATGTATTTTGATTTTGATTTATGAGAATCTCTTAGTAGGATGCATCTTAATTTTGTATGTGGGTGGATCAGTGGATGTTGTGTGGTGTTAAATAATCATAGGGATGTTGTTAGGTTGATGAGAATGAGGATGTGATCTAAGGATGGGATAGGATGTGGGATTGAGACAATTGGATGATGGACGAGGTCCCATAATAGAGGGGGAGGGATGGATTATGGATGAGATAGGGTATGACTATGTGATATGATATTGAGATAAAGGATGGGGTTACAAAATGGATGATGAGGGGTGGAATTGTAGATGTGATATATTTACATTGTGACAACAGATGGGGTCCTAGAATGGATGGCAAGGTGGAGACCTTGGATGATGTGTGTTTTTTATTTTGTATAATTTGCTTTAGATAGAGGAGGGGGTTTCATGACATATGACAAGGATGAGGCTGTATGTGAAATGGGATTTTATTGCATGGTGTTTGATTTAGGATGAGGTTCTAGACTGGATGAAAATTGAGGAGCCAAGGATAGGATTGGGTTTGATTCGATTGACAGAGATATAATATCCAGACACAATTGATGCGGGTTACATTTGTACGAGCTACCCAAGTCTTCGATTGGTTCAATAATATGGTGGTTGTATGTTGAGATATTTGATTATAGGTGCCTCGTTTGTAATGGTCCCTGAGGTGGAGTCTAAGGGTTGTGTGAAGGTAGTGGATGATTTGATAATAGATAAATTTGGTATCGATGTGTGAGGAGTGCCAAAAAGGAGATCTAGATATTCTGAATCTTATAGGGGCAGTGCTAGTGATGAAGGGGTCACCTCATGGGGAAGATCCTATGCGATAGTCTTTTATTATGTGGCTCAAATGATGTGCATTATCTATATGAACTAACTCTATAGAGGGAATTTGATCAAAAAGATAAGAAACTAAGACATGTGTAGTGGTCTCATTTAATTCGTAGGAATTTCTAAGGGAATCAAAGGAGAGATGTGTAGATTGGGGATTGAGATGTGCTTCTTAAAGGGATTGGATTTCTAATTTTCTGGCCATGGTGAAGGCTTCATCAAAATTCTTGAATGTGTGGATATGGAGGGTAGAAAAGATGTGATGGATGTTGGGCCCCTAAAATATTAGCTAAGTACAAGAAGGTGTGTGGGCACGTAAGGCCTCTTTGAAGAAAGGCACACAAGGTGAAAGTACATAGGACAGGGTTTAGTAGAAAAAGTGGCACACACATGTAAGGAAAAGAAAAGGTTTTGGGACTTAGCCATATTTGGCATATCGGATAGAACACAAGGAAAGCATGACCCGACTGCACATGCGGAGTGGAAAAGGTGTCAGCCTAGAAACTTGGTGCCCAGGAAAGGAATATAGCTTGCGATAGAAGATTCCAAAAGTTTATCATGGAAAATAATGGAGGGCTCAAGTCTAAAGGAGAATTATCCCATGTAGGACCACTTGGACACTTGGTAACCAATCTACAACTTCAAAAAGGCATGGTGGTGCTTGTTGAGACTATAAATACAAGGCTCGTTAGAGATATACATACATACATGGGAGAATGGAATAGAGGCGAAGCTATGCAACAATACTATGAGAGTTCTATGGGTTGGATTTAGAGGATCTGTAGGAGTATGATGTATCAAGGGGATGGGTTTGAATACTTTTCTTTGTACTAAGAGAGGCTTAATTCCAATTCTAATGCATGAAATTAGTCTAAACTATTAGATGGATTTGTGATAGCCTCAGTGAATGTAATGTGATTACCTAACATATGTAATATGGATATATGTGGTTCTAGATTTTAATTATATCTTTATGGATCAGTTTTATATATATTTCATATGAGTAAGTGTAAACCCCTGTGCATTTCCTTTCTATTTTGATTTAGATCTATGTTCTATGATGATTTTCTTATCTAAATGAATACATTGGTCTATAATCCCATTCTGATCTCTAAGATGAATGTATGGTTCGTTTCCATTCTCTTCACTTATGTCTTTGTTGTAAATATTTAATTATGCTAGACTTTAATTACTTCAAGATGAAAATCATTGAAGGCATTGATTGTGATTAAGGGGTTTGTTTTTTTAAAAATTCCCTTGGGTGATGAAATATAACATGGGTGTTACAATTTAAATTATTTCTATTAATGGCCATCTTCTCAACACATGCATCAATTTATGCATATTTCACTGGAAAATTCTTGACAACAAAGAAGGAGAGGATCTTTATATCTTACCTCCAAAGAGATTGGCTAGATGTTTCTATGTTATTATTAGATCTACAAAGGCTCTTCCAACACATCTAACATTAAAAATCATAATCTTGATGTCATTTATCATTTACAAGAAATTTTAAATGCCCCTTTTTGACAAATTCAATTTGTACATGCATAGAAATAATTATAGTTCAAGGAAAACAATTCATTTGAGGCGCTTAGACAAATAAATTACCATTTTGTGAAACATTCCACATTTTTTCATGAAGATCAAACATAAACTAAATCTTAATACTTTAGTGTCATCCTTATTCATCATCTACGAGAATAACTACACATGGATGGAATCCATATGCTTTATTGGGACTCCATATGTCGATTCAAAGATCATATTATTGAATATCCTATAATCATCAAATCGAATGAGACCATACTTCTTTGGGGAATTTCACCAAGCCTCAAGAATTTTCTCAACTACCATATCCTACAATAAACAAAAAGTGTTTTCCATTGATATCTGAAGGCATCCATACTTAGTCCAAATATTTTATTTTTACACATCTTGGGATGATGGGAAATGTACTCTGAGTGGCTTTACACCTAGAAATTGTAATTCTTGCTTGAATTTGGTGAAACATGGTAAGGAACATACTCCTAGATAAGTCTCCACAATCTATGAAGGGAAATAAAGGAATGAGATGCCAACTATTTATTCTACCAACATCCAAAATGCTAAGTAGTTTGAGGAAGGCAACATGTTTCAATCAATAATTTATTAATTGGTTGGGGAATCAACATAATTATTTTTAGGTCTGACATGCCTCACACGCCTTTGCATGGCATCCTAGTGTCTCACTTCCTCCCTCACACTTCCATCCCTTCACCATTACTTCTTATTACCAACTTCACCAACTACTTTCATTCCAAGCCACCAAAACCAAAATACATTTATTTATTATTTTAATTTTATTTTAATTTTATTTATTTGTTTTAAAATTAATGCACAATGATAAAAGTAGTAATAATATTATTATTATTACAATCACATGTACAACACTAAAATTATTATAACACATTTCACATTATAGGATTAATTATGGTAATGGTCAATAACCCACACATGCATGGCAATATCAAACTCAAAACGAGATTTTTGGAAAAGTACTTACAACTTGAATTACAATTTATATTTAGATATTCCTTAGTCTAAGAACTCTAAGGGTTGAAGTGAAATTATATGAGGAGTGTGCTCATGTAGATGATAGTGTGAATTCAAAAGAATTGGCTTTTCCTCCTCCAACCCACATGACCATCTTCAAGTTGATGTGCACAATGATTTTAGCATGGATATTTTCATCACTGACATGCCTACGAATAATAACAAGGTCAATGAGAGTTGTTCATTGTAGGTATATGCTGTGTTAAAATAAAGTATTGAAATGCACCAAATTCAAAGTTGGAGAAGATGAAGGCTTCCTCTGTAGCCAACAAGTTGTAAAATCATGACATGAACCGTAATTGGGGCAAGATCATATCATAGTATCAACAAAATTTAAGTTTGGAATTACATGGCACAATGTTTACCATTAGATAAAGAAAACACTATAATTTTTGGACCAAGGATCCTTATATAAGTATTGTTTTATGAAATTTTAACTATACAATGCAACAAGACATTGTTATAGCCATTGTTCTCACAATTATAAGGAACAAATGATGGATAAAAATCAATGGAAATAATTTAAAGGAGGTAATTTAGTCATTAAAGGAGGATATGAACTTATTTTTAGCTCATCTAGTAACCATGGATATGTTTTTGAACTGTTAGTAAATGAAAATATCTCAACCACACCGTTACCTACTTCCATTAGCATGAGAGAAAACAAATTAATTGGTGGTTTGGATAAATCATACATGACCATGAAGAAAGGTATGCAAAGTAATGTATGTGAATACATGATTGAGTTTTACTCATTTTAGGAAAGACAAGGCTCAATGGATAAGGCACTCATTAACAACTTGAAGAAGAAGAATTATTATGGGGTTCTCTTGGGATTTTAAAAGGGAACACAGTCCCAAATAAGAGTCAACTGTTGTCCTAAATTTAAGCCTTTTTCAAATTTGGAGAGCAAAGCCTTTTTAGAGGAGCAATTGAGGAGTAGGACCACATAATCACATCAAAATGACTTTACCTCATATTATTTCCCTTTTGAATTAATTGATCTCATAAGGATTTTGGTAGGCCCGTGACATTAACTAGATGACATGGGGGTTAGACAAGATATTTAATTAATTATCTTGAATTAATAAAAGTAATAATAATACAAGTTATAAATGTACTTAAAAATGTTATGTGTATTAAAAGGGTAACTTTTCTAAGTGAATGACATAACTAGTATGTGGTCCCTAAGGGAATTAATTATTTTTACAATTAACTAATGATGCAAAATGAGAATCATATTATGTAAACAAGCTTGTATACGTGAAAAGGTGCAAAAGGAGTGTTATCATGAGAAATTAGGGTAAGTGGTGTGAGGTGGAGGTTAGGTTAGAACTTACCTCTAGTTACAAGTACTTTTCTAACTACTTGAGTAAAGGAATCTTACAAAATACATGAAGTAAATGTAAAGGATCGGGTTATTGTTTCTCTCCCGAATACTAGAGATGCAATCATTTTTCTTTTGATTATATTTGTTTTTTGAAGCTAAGAATGAGTTAGATATGTTTAGAATGGAAAGTGGATTTAGATTTGGGTATGTAAACCTCCCTCCCCATAGCCTTGACTATGAAAATGAAATCACACTAAACACAATTGTGGATGGTTGGATTCTAAGAAACATATTGATTGACACAGGAGCAGAAGTCAATGTTCTTACATTGTATTCCTGACATCAAATGGAAAGGCATGCATTGCAGCCATCTTTGAATGTGTTGTATATGGAAAAAAACTAAGGTAATGCCCATTATAGTATTAAAGGATGTAGTGATTACCATTTAGGGGGTGAAGTTTATTGGAGAATTCGAAGTCTTGGCGCTCACCGAGGCAGACAATTTTTCAGCATTGCTTGGGCACCCATGGTGTTATAAGAACAACGCAATGACATGAGGTTCAACAAAGGATATATCGGTTTCGAGAAAAAAGAAGAACGGGTCATCATCCCTATAATGGATGGGAAGTTGGTGCCTTACAATGAACCTTTGGGAGAAGAGGTCCTTGATAGAATTTATGTGTGCTCCATTAGAGACCTGAAGATAATTCACCCTATAGAAATTTGAGGATGCCCAATCTATGAGTGTTACCACAAACATGGTGTGTGAAAATTGGGCGCACAGGACATATGAGTTAATTGGGTGAAAACTAAGGGGGTTTATAACAAAATTGTCTAAGGTGCGCTCACTCAAGTTCCTAGGAGGAAAAAAATTACCAAGTTACTCTGGAGGGGCATACTCTGAATTTTTTATTATGGGACATGGAAGCTCAGTGGAAAAATGAGGACAAAAGAAGAGGGATGCTCATTTATAGCCTACTCGAGACTACAGTGCGCTGGTGGGCTACACATCGGGAGAGCCTCCTAGAGTGGCGTGAGGTAAGGGTCATGTTCTTTGTAAGGTTTTCTAGGAGCAATGTGCCTATGGTCATTCAAGACTACCATGGTAAAGAGACCGCTTCATTTCATATCCAAGTGTATGAGAAGGCCTGGATAGGAGGCACATAAGCCTTGCCACCATCATTATGGGTACATAAGATGTATTCCACATTACAAGGTTATGCACGTGCATGGTATATCCATTTAGAAACACGCCACCAGACAAGAAATTAGCAAGAGCTGAAAAATGATCTCATTCTAGCTTTTGAATATCAAAGCATGAAGCCATTAGTGGATAAGGCATTGTGAGTGATCAAGTGCCTTATGATGGGGGATAGTGCCATGAAAAAAGATAGGATACTATATTTTCTAGATGAGCCTAGTTTAGAGGCACGTTTTGATGAGGATGAGTCAGAGGAGATGCAGTTTGAGAAAGCATGCATAGAAAAGGAAAAAGGAAAGATGGTTTATGTCATAGATGGAGAGGAAATGGAGATTCTAGATGTTAACCACTCTATAAGAACACATGATGTTATAGATAGTGCTGATGAAAGGACGTGCACTTACCATGAGCCCTTAAAAACAAAGAAAGTTAACATTGGGTTAAATGAAAACCCCAAGGAAGCAATCATTGGAGACTATTGGTCGGAAAAGGAGGTCTCAAAGATCATTGATCTGTTACATAAATTCTAGGATCTATTCCCTCGTAGGTATCATGAACTCAAAGGTATACACCATTCCTTGGGGGAGATGAAGATAAAAATGAAGGAAGGTTCACACCCAATCCAGAAGAGGCCATACCATATGAATCCAAATTTACATGTATGGGTCAAGGAGGAGAGTGACAAAATGATAGCGTTAGGTATTATTAAAGCTGTGGAAGAATCAAAATGGATAATCACAATGGTCATTAATATTAAAAAGGATGGGAGGATAAGGATCTATGTTGAATATAGGGACCTGAATGTAGTATGTGTCATTGATCCCTTCCCTACCCTATTTACTGAAGAAATTTTAGTGGGAGTGGCCGGGAACGAAGTCTACTCCTTCACAAATGGGTTCTTAGGGTACCACCAGGTGAGGATTGAAAAGGAAGACCAAAGAAAGATAACTTTTTCCACTGAATGGGGAAGTTTTTCCTATACAGTCATGCCTTTTGGATTGAAGAATTTGCCTGCTATGTTCTCACACATTGTAGTGCAAGCCTTTCAGGACTTCATCCATAAATTTCTTCAGGTCTATTTGGATGATTGGACTGTGTATGGTCTAGTCAAGGACCATTGTGATAACTTAAGACTAATGTTTGAAAGGTGTTGACAGTTGAAGATATCCCTCAACATCAAGAAGTGTGTCTTTGTTACCCCATTTAGAACCTTATTAGGACTTATCATATGTAAGGAGGGCTTACTAGTAGATCCCGCCAAGGTTGCAACCATCGTGGGTTTAGGGGAGCCTACTAACCAAAGCATCGTGTGTGGATTCCTTGGGCATATGGGTTACTATAGGAAGTTCATCAAGGGATATGCCAAAATCACCACGCCCTTGGAGGAATTACTTAGACAAAAGAGTGTCTTTGATTGGGGAGAGGCGCAGTAGAGGGCATTCAACACTTTGAAGGAAAGGCCCATACTTTGTTTCCCTATTTGGGATAAGCCTTTCCATGTTCATGTGGATGCCTCTGGTACAACTGTTGGAGAAGTACTGGAACAACCTGGAGAAGGGATTATTGACCATCCCTTGTGTCTTGCAAGTAGAAATTTAACATCAGCAAAACAAAATTACACCACTATTGATTGTGAAGCACTATCTATGATCTATGCGCTGCACAAATTCAGGAAATATCTACTGATAACACCATTTGTATTCTATAAGGACCACATGACATTAAAATACTTAGTAAACAAGCACGTTTTGTAAGGGCACATATGCTGATGGGTCCTACTATTCCAATAATTTGAGTTCACAGTGGTTTTCAAGTGAGGAAAGAGTAATTATGGACCCGATCACTTGTGTAGAAGTGAATCAGGAGAGGACACACAAATCATTGAGGATACCATGTTAGACATGCAATTTTTTATGTTACAACGCACACCCTCATACTTAGAGGATATTGCGGTGTTTCTCAAAATGAGTGTGGTGTCAGAAGGGATGAAAGCATTAGAGAGGAAGTAGTTACCCATACGCATTGCACCCTATATGCTGGTTAGTGGTGATCTGTACAAGCTAGGACACAATGAAGTGTTGCGCTGGTGCATTCTAGAACATTAGTGCCTTCTTATTATGGAGGAGGTGTATGGAGGAAGTGCAAGTGGACATGATGTAGGGAATCCCACTATGCATAAGATATTATAAGTTGGGATATGGTAGGAGACCATATCAAGATTGTAAAGAGTATTGTAAGGGCTGTGATCATTGTCAGTGCCTTGGAAAACTAGGATGGAGGGATGAAATTCCTTTACACCCTATTTCAATTATAAATCCTTTTGAAAAGTGGGCCATAGATTTTATAGGTCCCATTTCACCAACCACATGTAGGACAAGATCATGCCATGTAATCACTTGCATAGATTATTTGACAAAATGGGCAGAAGCAATGCCTACTAAGGATTGTACAACAACTACAACAGCCAGGTTTCTATGGGAAAATATTATTACAAGGTATATATGCCCATTGAGATTAACTAGTGATAGGGGTACGCTTTTCCTAAATGAGACTGTTAGGATTCTATTGGTATAGTTCAAGGTGGCTCATCATAAGACTACCCCTTACCATCCACAAGTAAATGGGACTGTTGAGGCATTTAATAAATTACTAAGTCATACCCTAACCAAAATTTGTGACGTTGGTAGAAAATATTGGGATGACAAAGTATCAACAGTTCTATGGGCATATAGGACAACCTACAAGAGGTTAAATAAAGACACACCATTTCAATTGGTGTTTGGCGCATAGGTTGTCCTACCCATTGAATTCATGTTACCTTCTCTGTATATAGCATGCATAGGAGGATTGGATGATGAACAAGTGTTAGAGGAAAGGATTGAAAAATTGATGAAATTAGATGAGAGATGATCATTGGCTAGGTGAAGTCAAAAGGTTGAAAAGGCTAAAAAAAATCATGGCATGATCGCCACATCAAAAACAAACAATTTAAGGTTGGGTAGATGGTATTATTATATGATTCCAAGTTTCTGCACCATCCCAGAAAGTTTAAAGTCCATTAGTTTGGGCCCTATATCATCTCGAACATCCTTGATTTAGGCGGGTGCCAATTGAGAGCGTTGGATGGGATAAGATTAGGCCATTTCAATGGGAGTAGACTAAAGCTCTACTATAAATAAGTATTCTTAGTGTTTGTAATAAGGCAGTATTGCCAGTTAATTTAGAATTTCCCTTTATGTAATTTACTTTCTTGAGTTTCCCTTTCTCATTTTTTTTTCTATTGTTTATTTTGCACCTTTGGTGCCGGTAACCTCATTTACTTTTTGAAGGTTGTGCATGCGCAACAGATTGCACATCTATTTAGTGTGGGGAGGAGTGATGCAAAGTATAGGCCCGTAAAACAAGTTGAACTGGTAGTAAAAGTTGTGGTGAATGGCTCAATTGATGGATGCATGTAACATCTTTGATAAAATGTTATCTTTCCTATTTTGAATTGCAAGTGTTAACATGTGATTTTTCAAGATAACGACTATTCCTTTGATGTTTGGAAGTCATGCTTGTAATGGATGAGTCACTTTTGCTCTTGGATTCATTGGGCTAAAATGATATTTCTTGCAAAGAATACATTTTTGCTTCTAATAGATAAGTTGTAATCTGGAAATGAAGTTTGCAAACTTATCTCTTTTTATTAACAAATCCTTGGATCAATTCCATTGATCCAATGTATGTTTTAAATCTCCTTACCTGATTTGAATGGTAAACTGGCATTCAAAGGTTGGAGGACATAATGGTCTGGACTCTTGTATGTTTACAAATTCTTTTATCTTCTTGAAGATCGTTCCTACATTCTGCTATATGTTATGTGCTCAAATATTTTTGAATGATCTCTTCAAGAAGCTTAATGACATTAAGTGGAACAAGACCTGCTTTAGGTCTATTGAGGAAAAATCTAAGTCCTAGACCTATGAGATCTATCCTAATGGGATTCTAACTAAGGAAAAGGTACCTATTTTTCTATCTATGTCTACTTTATTTGGGATGGCATCCTAACCTATGTTACATGTACTAAGTTGGGATGTGGGGAAATAACCTAATGTGATGCTAGGTTTATTTTAACCTAATACCTAATACTATATGGTTATGAATTGTGACCTAATCTAAGATGGAAATTTACCTATTGATATGTTTCTAAACCTAAGGTAAATACTTTTAAGACTATCCTATGGTCATATCCTAAGCTAATGGAATCTACACTAAACTAATGAAATCTGGAAAGGGGACCTAAGGGTTGTATGGCAAGTGGGAAGCTTGGTGTTGGTTCCCAAGCTATTAATGTGATTTGATTTTTGGAAATTAATAAGACAGCGTACTGACAGTTTAGGAAGAAGCATGAAATTTAGTGGAAGTCTACATGGATACATCACTAAGGTTTAGTGATGCATGCAAAAGTTGAATTAGGATTCACTAATTTTGGATGGTGGTGGCATGGAGAAATAGGTAGGATTTTGAGAGTTAATGACATTAATGAGCCTTGTTTTTTGTGAGCAAACCACCTTGGAAACCATGAGGATGGATTTTTTGGGGGTTGTTTTGTCGTTCATATTTTTCAATTTTTACTCTACATGGAGCTATCTGATTCTCCGAACCAGTAGTTCTATTTTAAGTTTGAAGCTTTTTTTTATTTCCTCTACCTATTTTGATTAAAGGGAAGTATATGAGACATTTGAGAAAGATTTTTTTCGTTGTTGATCTTGACTGGAGAAGAACAAGTTTTGGAGGCTCAGCTAGAAGTCTTCTTCGAATCGACAGAAACACTATCAGGCATGATAGGCTCTATCCATTAATATTTCTTTCTTTTCTCTAAATGTTCCATTAAAGGAACTATGCTCTCATGAGATAAATGGGTTTTTGTTTTTGTTATGGTTATTTTCTTTCTTGTTGAAAGAATCTCTATGCTTTTTGGTTATGAAACCCTTACATGATAATATTGTTCTTAGGTGTTCTCTCTAAGTGAATGTAATGCATTTAGAACTGTTGAGGATTTTGTGTTTTGATTGAAATAAGTATTCCGGACTACCTGCTTGAAAACAAGTTTGAGTAAGTTATTTTTGTTTTGAGCTTCGAACTGGAAGTCTCTTTTGAAAGTAGAATGTAAATGGATACTTTTCTCTAATACATCCTTGAGTTTTTAAAAGTTTTTATACTCTTTTTGTAGTCTGTATGGGTATAAATTTAATGCATTACAAGAACATTAATTGACATGAAAATATGGAATGGATATCTTGTTTCCAGCTGAACTGGGTAAACCTATGTTATTCAAACTGATTGTCTTGGATTGTTTTTGAAAGGTAAAAGAATACCCTTCTATACTATATCTTGTTTTGTAAAGTTTTAATAATTGTTTTTTGGGATTGTATTTGTATACTATTTCCTTCAGTAAGAACTTGAACTCATGTGTAAAATGGTTAATGGGTGTTTGAGGTTTATGGAATTGTTTTTGTTCTATACTTCAACTTGTGTAAGATATTTGAAGAAATGTCTTGTTCTTAATTTACACTGTTTAAATCTCCACTTATTTGAATCATAATTCGATGGGAGTTGGGTAAGTTTTATTATTTGGAATTACTGTTACAGTTGAGCTCATGAGGAGATAAGAATGGAAGTTGTCTTATACTTTGGTTGTTTGTTACTGGAATCATCTTCTCCAAAACTATGTAAGACAATTACTGGTTTATTGAAATTTGGAAGATGAGATGGTTTTCTTTGTTTGAAGTTTTGTTTGATGTTTGAAATACTCTTTTAGTCGGCCTTCTCCAAGTCATTATGGTGATTATCTTCTTAGGTTTGTTTGAATTTCTTAATTTTGATTTTCTATCCTTTTTGGGCTTAGGTGAGGTGATGAAAACTTACTCGCCAGAACTAGAAACTTCTTTATAGTTTGTTAACGTAACATGTTATGAGCTGACTATGGTACGTTCATGGGAATCGTTGAATGTATAATCAAATTTTGGACTATTATTTTTTATATGGAACCAAATCATTCCTGTTTATAAGCTTTATTGATCTCTATTTATTTGTGGGGAATCGAATGTCTTGTTGATTCACGACAGTGTTCATCTAAGACTGTCCTGTAGAAAGGAAAACTTAACCATTTCTTGACTGACTATTTTTCAATTGCTGAGTCATACATCATTATGAAATATTTTTCAAATGGACTCTTCTTGTGCACTCAACGGATGCTTTCTTCCTTCTCTATTTGGTCATTATTAAGGGGTGATATTTTTATAGTCTTACTTTATTTTGACGGAACAAATGGTTTTGGATCAATGACTAAAATCTTCAATGATAGAAAGATTCATTGAGTTTTCAAGTAAGTTAATAACTATTTTTTTGGGTAGGACATTGACTCTTCTTTTCTAAAGATGTATATGAGAATTCAGTTTAACCAAATGATAAAGGAAATTCTAAATTGTTTACTTTTCAGCTCGTTCTCCTTTCTTTATATAAAACATGTCTTTGGTTTAATTGAATCAATTTTATTAGTTTTATTAATTAATTTATTAGTAATTGGTACTAATTACTTCTCCACTTAAATCGTATTTAAGGAAATTAATAATTGTTTCAGTTAATTGAAATGAAACATTGTTTCTAGGAAATAATTTTCTATTGTTAATAAGATGCCTAATCTAGGAACCTAGGTTATATTTATTTGCCCAAGAATTAGGCTACCACATCTGAATTGTGAATCTCTTATTTATTTAAGTTGTTGGATGATTCAACTTTAAAATGTTAAGATGCTGAAATGAACTTAACTATACATGTTTTCTGGAAACTTGGTAAAGATGACAATAAGGTCTTTGATTCTGAAAGTAACTCACTTTTTGTTTATATAGTGAAGTTAATTCTATATTTCAAATTCAGGAAGAATTATGAAATAATTTAATGACAAGAGTTGTTATTTTATATAAATAAGTAATTTTTTGGGACAATAATTATCTGATATAATATAGTTGTTGGCTAATCATGTTATGATATTTTCTTAAAAGTTAATTTAGATTGTTAATTGTGCTTCTTTTATGGTTGTTATTACTTATGTTTTATTTGAATGATTACATTAATTGTTTCATTAAAGCAAAGTTATTTTAATGGAACAATAAGTGGAATGCACTTCGTTTTAATGTTTAGTGCTTATCATGCTCAGTTCAATGAACTGACTCGTGCTAGCAATTTTTGTAGATGGACTTTGTAAGTGAGAAAATAAGGAAATAAATTTTATGATGTACTGGTTGATTTAAAGTATGGCTCTTTTATAGATAACTTCGATTCATTATTGACTTGTATTGAAAAAAAAAATATTATTTAATGATCTTAATATTGATTGATATGGAGTTTGTCTGAGATGCATAGTCTTGTAAATTGTGTATTTTATCATGATGAATTGAAAAGGTTAGAGATTTACTTTGAATTGTTGTGTAATTTCTCTTGTACATTTTATGAAGGAAGTTGGAATACTATCTTGTTGATATTTTGCATATCTATTTGTATTCTTATTTCTATTGTCATTTAATAAGTTGGATGAAGAGAAATAGTTCAATCTCTCATACTAAGGTGTAACTTACTAAATTGCATAGGAGGACGTTATTTATCTAAAAAAATATAGTATAATAAATGGATGTTTAATGAACATACAATTAAAGTGTAGAAAGAGGGAAAGATAAAAAAGGGTATGATAAACCCTAACACTTAATCATGTAGAGGAAGACTCTTCCTCTCTTAAAAGAATGTAAAACAAAAGAAAGGTGTTTTGATTGTTAATCATGTAAAAAAAGGGTATCTTAAACCCTAACACTTAATCATGTAGAGGAAGACTCTTCCTCTCTTAAAAAAATGTAAAACAAAAGAAATGTGTTTTGATCGTTAATCATTTAGACTTCATTTTCAATGAAGTCTACTCTAGTTGAACCTGTGTGGTTGCTACACCTTCCTTGAACAGTTGAGTTACATTAAAGTTAACCTTATGATGTTGGTTGTCCTGTTTTTGGATAACTGTTTGTTAAGTCCAAGTTGATGAACATAAAAAGCAATCATGAGTTAACAAAGTTCTTCAATATTAATCAATAAAATATGGATGAATAATTTAAGTAGTGTTGGATTGAGGTTTTCGCAAGGTTACTGTAATTTGAATCTTAATTCTAAGTAAATTAAGGGAAATGACCTCCTTGAGGTGTGTATATCATATAGTGGTTCTATCAGATGTTGACACATGCCAATGGTAGAACTGTACCTTTGTGAAGACTTGGGTTTTCACGTGGATACAGTGTTGCATTTGACATTTTGCAACACCCTTTAGTGTAGGTTCATCTAGCTCTACTCAAATTGGTACTTGAACTTAGTTTCCCTCTAGGTCAGGATTAGTAATATGATTTTTCATAGGAATTAATGCACTATGACTTGGGGTTACCAGGTACATTCATTCGACTTAATTCGAATGAGTATGACCACATACCATAAGTCATCATGAGTGGCTCCCTATACCAAATTATGTCACTAATCTGGGCTAGGCTTAAACCTTGGACAAGTGGACTGACATAAGTTAGAAAAGACCATTCTAGATAATAGATGAGTGGGGTGAAGGACGTATTCTACTTAGATGAATATGTTGTCTAAGAATAGTAACATGAACAGTATGTTGGAAATCTTTGGCCAAAGTATCGCAAGTTGTTGGTTGCATTTTCCTATGTCACCTAGTTTAAAGAACGTGATTTTAGATGAATATTGGTAACAAATGTCTAGATAGGTTCTTTAACATGTCACTCGGTACCTAGATTAGGGTAAGAAAGCCAAGTATGTGAACTACACATAAAATTATTCAATACTTAAACACAAACATGAGAGATTGGTAATTCACCGAGTCATTTACAACTGTATATGGTTATATTTTATGAGATTGATTGGCATGGAATGTGTGTTTTAAATTATGTTTTATTTAGAACAGAGAACATTTTGTAAAAAAAAATTCCCTTGTTTCTAAAGTCTTAAAATGGGAATGTTACAAAAAATGATTTGTGTGAAGAAGAATCCAAGAAATTTAAGAGGGTGTGACTAGAGTAGATATGAAAACTAGTAGGAAAGGAGTACACGGGCATGGAGGAAGTGTTGAGAAGCATCATCTTCTAGAAGAATTGTTCCAGTTAGGGTTTTATGACTAGGGTTTTCCAGATGGTGTTAGGAGGGTTTCTTTGCAAGATTGAGTCTTGGGGTTGGATAAAGTGATAGAGAAGATCAAGGAGAAGACGTTTGAATTGTAAGCTAACTAGAAGAATGACACCAAAGAAAGAAACCATCTCACCTAAAAAGTAGAAGGGAAAGGGAAAGGGGAAGCAAATGGTTGCCGTTGTAAGCACAAATGAAGATTTGTACACAGAGATGCAATACTCGATATGGGGTATTATTAGGGAAACGAATGGGAGTCTCATTTGTGGAAAATGATTATGAGCAGACTATAATCATTGCACACTAGCATGACCGAGAAAGAAATGGATTTGAAGTTGGTTTTCCCAACAAAAAAGAGGACACCGTAGGGCATGCCCATATACAGTAACGAAGTAAAATTTAAATTCGATAAGGTAGGGTTTCTACAACTTTACGAATTACCTTAATTTGGTAAACCCTGAGCACCTCTATTAGTGGATGATGTCATACATTCCCAAAGACCATTTTTATTTCATGGGGCACACAAGATGTGCATATAATTACCCAGTTGATTTCCAAGTTCACATGCCTTATCTATGAGGGAGAGAGCATAGATGATGACCTATGAGTGACAAAGATGTCATCAAGGAAACACGTAGATGCATATGAATACAAGAAAGGAATTGTTATACTTTGACATCGTAGAGATTCCAGACCCCCGTAATGATAAGGATGGATGCATGCATTTGGTAACCAAGCTCATTGATCAAGAAAAATGGACTCAAGTAAACAAAGCATGGCTGAATGTATGCCGGAAGATATCAGAGGGGACTATCTACACCTTTTCTACCTTCATGGCGGATGAAATCATTAACAACGCACAAAGGAGGGTGAGAAGATACTATTTGGCAATGTCCTCCTCACAATATGTTTTCTCAAAGATCGGAGTGTTCTATGGGCCGGAAAGGTTTGCGTGGGAGTATCCTAGAATAAGAACCGTCACCCACAAAGAGGTTCTGCAAAATATACTTATGAGACTGTGATAGCCACTCATAAGACTGTTCTTAGAGAAGTGGTACAAGCACATGAGGAATGATGTTTAGGGTGAAGAATGGAGGATTACAGAGCAACTACTAGCACTCTTGGATGGATAGAGCAGGAAGTTTTCGTAATGTACCAGCACTTCTGCATTGGCAGATTCAAATTGATATATGAAATACATGGGTCTCCCCTGGTGTAAAACTTCCATTCTCCTTCACCGCACAATACTTCCAAGTGGGGGAGTTAATCAGGTTAAAAGAGGCCAAAGAGACTAAGGTTTGACCTTAGTGAGGTGGATTCAAGACCACTAGAGAGTTACGCACCGGAAGCTAGTCTACCCCAAATAATGGCGCGTGTACGTGGAAAAGATATGTATCCCACAAGATAAAGATGATGAAGCCCCTGTAACTTTACTAATTACTAGGAAGGGATGCAAAAACGTGAGTGTATCTTCACGTATTTGTTTGAAATTTTAAAAAGGTGAACATACTTGGAAAGTGACGTATCCATCCTTGAAGACCCTACAAGAAGGAGGAAGGCCACATGCCAAAGAGGAGAGAAAGAGAGGAGGTGCAAGAGAAAAAGGCACCTAAATGTCCAAACTACACAATTAGTAAGAGTCATTCAGGAGGTAAGTGCACTAATCCTAACACCTATGCATGCCGAAAGAAGTCCTCCAGTGAGGGCAAAGACCCCAAAAGAAGGAGGCATTCAAGATCAGGAGAGCCACGCGCTCAAGGTGAAGTGCTAGAGGAGAAGTCACAAGAGGAGGAGAAAGAGAAAGTAGAATCTCTTATGTTAGGAAGAAGTAGAAGGTGACCAGAGGAAGGATAACTCAGAGGATATAGAGATCTTGGAGGCCTATAGAGGTGAAAGAGATGATGATGATAATGATGATGAACTTAAGGAAGTTCGAGGCCCTCCCACATTCGAAGTGCATGACTCGAAGGAGGAAGGAGAGGAAGAGAAATATGAATACATATTTTTTAGGAGGAAGAATGACAAGGAAGAGGAGGATGCTCAGGACAGAGGGGTAAGTGTAGAAGTTACAAAAGAACAAAGGACCTCCGAGCCTAAAAAAGGAACAGGTAGACAAGGCCGCAAAGAAAGAAGTAGAAAAAATCATTGACAGGACTTGTTAGAGAAAGAGATGGAGTGCAGTCGTAGACATGGTTGTGAAGGAAGATAGAGGAGGAGAGCATTAGAAAAAGAATAGGGCAGCATGGGAGGAGATCCCAGTTTGGTTATGTAAGATTTCCTAAGGCCATGTACACACAGGGAGAAAGAGTGCAGAAGTCATCAAAATTTCAGGGGATGGGCTATATTGATGATCCAAACAAGGTGTGTTACATGTGTGCTTTCAAAGCACCATACCAACAGAGTAACTCTTGGCTATGGACACCATTTAATGAGGAAGGTTCATACCCTCGGACGAGGGAAATGATTTCTTAGGAATTTGAGTCCCACATCGATGAGCCAGAGTTTGAAGTAACCCAAGGGGAAATAATGAAGGTACCCAGAGTCAAAAGGAGTCAACCCCTTGGTAAACGCTCAATCGACTATCAGATGAAAAAATCTGCAATGCACTAAACAAGGTTTCGGTTGAAGTAGAAGCTCAGGATCTTCAAGAGAAATGTTAGGGTGAAGTTCCTAGAGGTAGAACTAGGAGAAGAAGGAAGAAGAGCTTCCTGAAAGAACCAAGGACATTAAAGTAAGAAGAAATAATCAGCAGCTCAAATAAGGTGTGAGTTAAAATATGAGAAGGAAATGGTGTGCGCACAAGGTTTACAAGACAGTGGAGATGATCACAGATGCCATCGTCTTGAAATCATCTAGATCTGACACCACTAGCGTAGAAGTATGGATCCACCCAGGGGTGCCTAGAGGACTTCACCCACATCCTCACAATGGAAAGGTAACCACTAGCCTTGGAATCTGTAGAAAAGGCATCGAAACACAAAGAGAAGGAGGATAAGATGAAGGTTGTAGAAATTATTTCTCAGTACAATAAGGTCATTGCTAATGTGAAAGCCACCACCCATGTCACTAAGGTCTCTTATGAAAAATGCACTGATAGAGATATATTGGTGAGAATTCTAGTCACCACTCATGAAATAGAGCTCAAGGAGTTCCAAGAGAATAACAAGGGGAATAGAGTGGAGTGTGATAGAATTCTAGCTAAGGTTGAGAAGAAATCAAAAACTATTGAGACCTTGTAGGGCTCAATCAAGAATCGACTCATGGAGTTGTATCCCCAAATCACTTGAAGGATGGACACACTTAAGGATTTGGGAAAACAATTGGAGGGGATCATGAAAACAATGAATACCTAAGGAGAAGGGCTAGGCTTTGAAGAGGTGAGCACCCTAGTCGGCAACCTCTGTCAACAGACACAAAATGAAGTCATCTCCCAGAATAAGTTAGAGGCAGACTTGACGAAATATTTCCTTCTCCTCTTGTAGAAGTAATCATAGTTTCCCCATTCTTTCATTCTTCCCCAAATTCTTCATTCCTTTATTCTTTCCCCAAACTATTTAGGAACAGTCATTCTTTATTCATTGAGAAAATATTCCCAAGGGTGGAGAACAGGAATAATGTGGGGTGATGTTGGGCCCCTAAAATGTTGTCTGAGTATAATAAGGTGGGTGGGTGCACAAGGTGAAAGCACGTAGGATAGTGTTTTATGAGGGTTTAGTAGAACTAGTGGTGTGCGTGAGTAAGGCAGAGTAAAGGTTTTGGGACTTAGCCATATTTGGCATATCAGGAAGAACACGAGAAAATCATTACCCGACTGCACATGCTGAGTGGATAAGGTGTCGTCTTGGAAAATTGGTGCCCATGAAAGGAATATAGCTTGCAATAGAAGTTTCTAGAATTTCATCATGGAAAAGAATGGATGCTCGAGTCTGAAGGAGAATGCTCCCATGGAGGATCACTTAGACACTTGGAAACCAATCTACAACTTCAGAAAGGCATGGTGGTACTTGCTGATGCTATAAATACAAGCACTCATCAGAGATATACATATATACCTGGGAGAATGGAATAGAGGAAAAGCTATGAAAAAATACTATGAGAGATCTATGGGTTGGATTTAGAGGATTTGGTTGGAGTATGATGTATCAAGGGGATGGATCTAAATACTTTTCTTTGTACTAAGAGAGGCTTAAGTCCATTTCTGATGTATGACATTAGTCTGCACTATTATATGGATATGTGATAGCCTCAATGAATATAATGTGATTACCAAAAATATTTAATATTTAATGGGTGGGTGTAAACCCCTATGCATTTCCTTTCTGTTTTGATTCAGATCTATGTTCTATAATGCTTTTCTTATCTGAATGAATACATTGGTCTAGAAGCTCGTTCTGAGCTCTAAATGAATGTATGGCTTGTTTCTATTCTCTTCACTTAAGTCTCTGTCATAAATAATACATTCTCACACAACTCACATAGATGGGCTTGGTGCCCGTGCATACCTCGAGTGAGTTCCCAATGGCTACTATGTGATAGGCCGATGCACATGGTATTTCCTTGTTCTTTGAAAGGCATAAAAATGACTACAATGGACACATGATCAAGAAAACAAATTGATGAGTTCTAATTGAGGTAGTTATAAGGTCAATTTATTGATAATTCTTTTTCATCTAGTGAAGAAGTCATTTATGGACTTGTTTTCAGATTTATTGATGGTAGAGAGGTTATAATTAGTTATTTTGTGACTAACATTGATAGAAAAGTACTCGAGAAACAGCAAGGCTAATTGTGTGAAAGATAATAAAGAGTGATGAGGAAAGGAGTTGTACCAATCCAAAACAAGTCTTTCCAGTGACATGGGTAAGGTTATAAGAAGTATATCTTGATCACAGATGATGAGATAACATGAGTATCTAAAGGCCAATATGTGTTGTTGAGGATCCTATTTTCCATAGAACATGGTTAATTTAGGAAATTCCCATTATGGAGGATAAGGTTTATATGGTACTGATGGATGGATGGGTTCATTATAAACCTGATCATAAGTGAAGGCATGTTTGGGTCCCATGGTAGCAACTTCTAAATTATCTAATCTATTTAATAGAGATTGCATGGGATTGTTTGTGGGATTAAGCATGAGGTGATTAACATGCAATTTTTGATGAGAATGTAGTTGATTTTATTGATGATGGTGAAGAGTAGGATGGTTTTGTTGTATATGAGTTTGAAGTGGGGGTTGATAAGGGGAATCTTGAGAATGTATGGTTTGTAAAGTAGATTGTGATAAAGGTACATGGGGAGATGTTTAGGAATGTTGGATATGCTTTTGTTGGATGAGGGGAGCTGACTGAGCGTGATCAAGGATGTGTGTATGGGTTTGGGATGTCTGAGGTAGTGAGAGAGGTATTGAGTCGAGATAGGTTAATTGAATAAAATATGGGGAATGTTAAGATTCTTATGATATTTTGATGGAGGGGATATGGAAAGGATCAATTGATGGGATACATTTGACATGGACTGATGGTTGATAGTTTGGAGTTAATGTAGATGTGAAGGATTCTTGTAGGGTTGTATGATCGGATGAAAGGTGGAGGTTCCATAGGGAACAAAAGGTGGTCTAGATGAATCTAGGAGCATGTAAGAGCTAAGTGAGGTTAAGTGGGATGTGATAGGTTAATGAAATTGATAGGGATTAGATCTTATGTAGGGGATGTTTTGATAATGATTAGGGTAAAAAGATGTAGAGGTAGTGGATTAAGCAACTAGAGATGGTTGTAAAAATGAAGCATAAGGGGTAAAATAATATGCTAATGTAAAGGGTCGATCCATATTAAATGATAGTTAACTGACTATGATACAAAAAATCCCTAAGAGATACAAATGTATTAAATAATTCAAGTAGAAAAATTTTAATTATCTTTATTAGTTTAGAGAAAAGAGTGAATGTGCAAAATGGTTGAGAGGGTCCTAGGAAATGATCATCTAAGGATGGTTTCAGGAATGTTAAGGTCAAAGTCCTTGATATACCTAAATTTTTGTGAGGATTGAATTTGTGTTGGTGTCACTACGAGGCCTACCCCTCTCAATTCACGATCCTACAGTGGTAAGAGAGTTAGGTGCTTAGCCAATATACTAACAACCAATTATTTATACTCAGTGAGAACACTAAATTGGTGTCTCCTCTCAGTGATCAAATCCATGTAGGTCCACATGAGTAGGAATGTCTTGATGCAAGTTTATATTGAATTTGGTTTTGTTGTGTGTTGGGGGGGGTGTTAAGTGAATGCAATTTATTAACTTCTTAATTAAGATATGTGATCAAGCAAGATGAAAGGTTAATTTTAAGCCCAAAAACAAGGATTGATTTTGATGAGGGTAATAGACAAAAATGAAATGATTTTGAAATGAAAATAAGGGAAGTAAACACACCTGTAAAATGCTTTCTTTTTACTTTTTTAAAAAATTTATTTTAGCTTTTTGTTTAGCATAACAATGGCGTGGTAAAAAAATACTCTAGAGTAGAAACCTATAAGGGTTAGTAGAAAAATGTAAAATAGAAAAAATAAAAAGTGATGTTAGAGGCTAAATGACCGAGTAATAAAAAATAATCTATAGAGATCATCGGTGATTCACCTAGATCACTAGAAATTTGATTGGATCATTAGTGATTACAAAGCAGAGAACCTAGAAGTGAAATTAATTAATTTTTAAATGAAAGAAAGGGAATAGGGTCCCACCTGGCATGCCAAAATGTGCAAGAGATTTTTTTATTTCTAGCATTAACTTAATGAAGTGAAATATAAAAAACAAACTGACATCAGAAGATGGCAGGGTTTACCGATACCTGTGATGATGGACGTTGATACTGATAGATGAATGACGTCGATGGATCCTATCATGTGAACCCGTTCTTATTTTTGACAACATAAGCTACTTACAATGCACAGACACTCAGAAAAATATAGTATTAGATAGATATATGGTGGATTTCTTGGCAAAGGACAATCCCCAGAAGTCAATGGACTTCCTTACGAGGATGGAAATCCACATTCAAGAAATAAATCAAATAATGATTAGAAAAAATGATAAAATAAAATATATAACCAATAATGTAAAGGCAAAGGGACTGATGCAGTCCATGGATATATGATGGGTTGATGGTGATTCCTAATCTAAAATGATTTTAGGAATCATAAAATGGATCAAAGGAGAAAATATGTAGATAATTGTGTAATCACAAAGGTGATTAGGATGATAGATGTGATTTAGATAATTGATAGAGTGCTAAAGATGGCTCAAAGGAGCTTGATATGAATGGATAGACACTTAAAGGGCCCTACAGTAATAAATGATGGGATCCATATTTCTAAAAGTTAAGATTAGGGGTCAAAACACCTTTTAGATAGGGATTGTTAGTGATTATGGTAGATTGTCAGTGATCCTGATGAATTGTCAGAGATTCTAGTGAATCATCAGTGATTCTATCAGCAAGCCGAGGGAATTGTCAATAATTTTGGTGAATCTTAGTAATTCTAGTGAATCATCAGTGATTATGGGAATCATCAGTAATTGCTGTGAAAATGTACAGGCAGAAACTGGATGAATATTGAGATAAAAAAGGATGCTAAAAAGTTTGATTTAGGCCTAGATATATGTTTCACCACATAGGAGTACCGTATGACAAAACAATTTAAAAGGTAAAGGTAGGGTACATAAGGAATACCTGGAGGTTGTGAAGAGGTTACGCACCATTTTTGAAGACTAAACTGATTATAAAGCACTCCTTTTTGTCTGGGAAGGACTACTTGAGAAGAAAATCAAGGCCAAAAAATAGAGTTAATAATATAAGTTTGTGGATTTCCTAGTGTGTGCTAGATCCGAGTAGTTGGGTTCTTCCTCGAAGGTTGTCAATCCATGTCTTAATACAAATTAATGTTGATAAGTATCATGAAATATAAGTTCCTACTAGAGTTATATTATTTAGGTATCTCACACAACACAATAGTCTAAATCTAGGAGAATGGTCAGTTGTTAGGGTCTATAGGTATGATAGAGGGTAGAAAGGAGATATGAGTGAAGTCTTGGGAGGTTTTGGAGAGTTATGGGTGGAGGAATGAGCTCACTGGTCTAAGGGAAAATGCCATACACAGAGACTGATGTCGGTTGGGTAACCAATGTCGGTCATTGGTTATATTTGAGATCGGTTGGGCAACTGATCATGGTAGGGGAAATTGGGTTTCAAAGGTAGATATGAGGTTGGTTTAGGCTCTCTGTGATTGCATAGAGTATTGGAAGGTCTTAAGTAGGATGTAGGAATTTAGGTGAAGACTTGGTAGGGGTAAAAAGGGGGGTTGAAAGGACATAGTGGTTCTGGTTAGTAAGGCATCAGGTGAATGGGATATGGAAGGTATCCGAGAGAGGAAGTGATTAAAAAAAGATAAAGGATCTAAAACTAAAGCTAATGAAATCAATAATCTAGTAAATAATACTTATCATAGATCTAGAGATTGGTAGAAGGTGGTGGTTGGTGGGTGTGCGTAGGAGAGATGAGTTGAGATCCAGTGTTGCAGAAGCGAAGGTTGAGTGCTTCTCCATGTGAATGGTTCAAGCCTATGAAGCCATAGATTGGTTTTTAATGGATATTTTGATGCTCTGGTGCTTAGTTGATTGTAAGGGTGTCTATTGAATGCCAAAAATGCGAGATCCAGGAATTCCAACCAAAATAAGAACAAAACCCAGGAAAAGAGTTGAAAATGCTTATTTAAAGGAACTGATGGCGGTTCCTTGACCAATTTTGGTTAGGGAAAAATAGTCTTATTTGTTAAAAATAACCTTTTCTCTCCCTTTTTTACATGATTCAAGAATGGTTCTAGGTTAGGAGTCTTAATTCTTGTTATATCACATGGTAAATTGGTGGGAGAGGTAGTTGGAAATTAATATTAGGTTTAGAAGAAGTCTTAGTTGGTTAGGTGGAGTAATGAATTAGTCTTATTTATCAAATTGGCCTAGAATGGGTCCAAGGTGAGGTGATAATAAATCTAATATAGGTAATTAGATTAATAAAAATATGTGAAAGAGGTCATGGTAATGGTGTATGTAATAAAATGGGACCTAGAGGGAGTCGTCCTAATTTTTTGGTGTCTACAATATGATGCATAAACACGATGATTAACTGAATGAATATACGTACCTTGTATATGTTGATAAATGATGACAAGAGGATGATTTTACCTAAGAAAGAAGGATTGTAGATGTAATAATATTGTTTAGTCAATTATTGGATGTTTAAAAGGCTAAAGAAGAGATTATTGGTGTCTTGAGTGTTGTTATGATGATCTTTGACTCTGTGAAAAGGCTATGATACAAATAAAATGAAAATTTGAGGTCTCAAAGAGTGAAAAATCTGGACTAGACTTAAGAAACCTGAAGCTAGATTTGAATGGAGGCCTAAAGCTCATTTATATAGTGTAGCTAACAACTAGGGAGAATCGCTAGTGATTTGTTACAATCATCAGTGATCCAGGTTTTATGGGGAAAAGGTTGAAATTACTTCTGAAATTGAGGATTTTGTTAGTTTTGACAAAGGGTGTGTGTTGGAAAGGGATTATATGGGTTAGGGAGGTTGTGAAATGGTTAAGAAGTCACTAATTTAGTTTGGTTTTCATTTTTTTTTTGTTTATAATGTGTTTGAGTGGTTTAGGAGAGGATAAAATAATATTTAACATCTGTAGAATGATATTTATGGGGAGTAAATAAAATGGGGTTGTTAGGTGATCCTGGAGGGAGGTTGACATACCATAGTGTCAGTATCAGTTATGGTGCGATGTATGTGGCACATCCGCAGGAGACCCATATTTCAATGTTGATGATGGTTGGAATCACTTGTTTTACCCTTCCAAACACATAGGGTGGGAAATTTCCATGTGCCTTAATGGGAGTCTTAGAGGAAATGGTTTCTGACAGGTTTTGTTTTGCATGGGAACCAACTTACTTGGTTCACCTATAAAGGGAGCTTTGGGCTTACAGGAAGAAATGAAAATTCAGTCTCTATTATACTTAGCTATTTTACTATTGGGCATATGAGCACATTGTGTGCCTTCATTCACTAGGTATGCCATGACATGGGTGGCATGTGGGTGTATATAGGTTTGGATACAGACGGTGGCTACTAATAGGAGAGAATGAAAGGGTGGATGGGGTGACTTGAGATATTGCATACTATCGGTGGGCATTGGATAGCCTGTCACCTGTAGATATTTTATGGAGGCCCTACCTTACTTACCCAGAGTTCATTGGCATGGAGGGGGAGCTGGAGAGTCTACAACTTTTGAGATGAATCCATAGGCACATGGCTGAGGAACATGAGTATATACACATAGAGCAGGTCAGACAATAATTCATCTTACAGCAGGATGTGCCCCAGCCATTCCTATAGTACCATTGAGATGATGTGGAGATTCCATTACCTCTTCCACAACTAGTACCACTAGTAGGAATGGAGTAGTGGGGATGATGAGATGATGGAGATTTGTTTTGATTTTTGATTTATGACTTATATATATCGGCATGTGCGTTGAAGAGGCAAGTTGTATATGAGAGTTTTTGAGAAACTTATTTATATATGTATATACAGTGTATTGAAACATGGAATTTCCAATGTATAGATGATGGTATTTATATCTATTGTATTTGGTTTCATTTTCATTATATTGTTATCATGAAAATTAGAGGTCGGTATGATTGATAATGTTGTGTTACGGTTTAATTTCCAATGTATTGATATTATGGAAACTATATGTAGGCATGGTTGATGATGTTTTGGTTTTCCTTGGGTTTAATTTCCAGCATATTGGTATCATGGAAACTAGTTATAGGCATGGTTGATTATGTGTTGGTTGGTTTAATTTCTAATGTATTAATATTATGGAAACTAGTTATAGGCATGGTTGGTCATGTTTCATTTTGGTTTTATTTCAAGTGTATTGATATTATGGAAATTAAATGTATGAATGGTTGATGATGTTTTGGTTTCAGTTTATTTTCAAATGTATTGATATTATGGAAATTAGATGTAGGCATGGTTGATGATGTTTTGGTTTTGTTTAAATTTCCAATGTATTGATATTATGGAAATTAGATGTAGGCATGGTTATTGTATGGTTTGGTTTGGTTTAAATTTCTAATGTATTGATGTTATGGAAACTAGTTATTGTTGAGTAGATAAAATATAGTTCAAGTATGAAAGCGCAAAATAATTTGGTGCTCGGACACATGGTGCATAGAAGGATGCAGAAATATAGTAGAATAGTGTGCCTAGGACAAGTGTACATAGGAGTTAGCCACTTTTGCAGATCTAGGATATTTTTGGAGATAGAGTGTTGAGCACACGATGACATGGAGACCTGTAGTTCACGTAACGCTATTTTGGAATGTGCAACAGTTTGAGTGCCATGCATAGTTTTGGCTTAATAGTAGGATTTCTACCTAGAGTTAACTATAGGAAATCTATTATTATATCACTTGCATGCTTTTGTATTCTCTTGTAAAGGCGCATGGTTATTCTTAGCATGTAGTCTATTTTTGGAAGGTGCATGGGTGGTGAAGGGAAAGTCCCCACCCATATAGATATGTATTGATTTGCATGGTTCTGAAACCCTCGTTGATATTGTTTTGAGTGTAGAGTTATGCTACTTGTTTTGGTTGCACGCATGACTCATGATGACATTACTATGATGTATGAAGCTTTTTTGTTTTATAAGATTTAATATAATGGATCATATTGGCTAGATATTGGTGTTAGATGTGACTGAATATGGTTCTTGCATGGTAAATCTCATTATAATCCTTGTTTAGTCAATCTTTTGTATATATGTTACTATGGTTCTTGATTGTTACTATCTATTATGGATCTGAATATATACATGCCCAATCATGCTAACATTCTAGATAAATAAATCTAAAGAGGGACATGGTACCCTTGCACACTTTGGGTGAGCACTTAGTTCAGGTTGAGTGGTGTGTCAATGTGCCTTGGGCTATTTGTAGTGAAGTCTAGGCTACATGATTGGTTTTGTTGTCGAGACCTCTTGCTCAGCTATTTTTGAGGATGTTGTGTGATGAAGACGTATCGGTTGACCTTGGCCAATGTTGAAGAGTGGTTAGTATATTTGGAAGAATATTACGCTCACAGATTTAGTAATGGACTTGATTTAATACACATGCGTGGGCTGATCAGAATCTATAAGATGAATTGTATGAGACTTTCTTTGCTATCATTCCTATAAATTTGTATGAGTTTCTCATTGCTTATGTGTGTAAGAGGAATTAGAGGTTTTGCATGCTTGCTTGGACGTAGGAAGAATTCCAGACCTTGTATGATGTAGATGTGATTTGCACACACTCTACGGATGTTTGGTTCTGTAGTGTTTTGAATAGTTATATTCTTGAGTACACAATTTTGACTTACTCTTTCCCAAAGGTTTTTGAGTTTCAATTTTTGTGAGAGCCCAGAGGATCATATTTTTGTGGTATCCCATTGGTGATCAAGATCCTGATTGTAAACCTAGATTTGTAAGAGAATCAAATGGATAACTAAACCCCACCACGCACAGGGGCAGGAGTAGGATTGGTGAGGATGGTGAACCTTGTGGTAGAGAGGAAAAGAGAAGAAAGGTGGCTTAAGTTCAACAAGGCATGTGACATGAATTTAGAGAAGTAGTGGGAAGTTACAAAATACATGGTGTTGTGGAGAGAGATGGCTCGTGAAGGATTTGGAGCTCACATAGAAGACATGGACCCAGAGCATCTGAATCCCCCCCATTTGGGAAATCATAGTAGGGAACCCTCTTAATCCTCAGATGAGAGTGTTCCAGTAGAGACAACATGGGTTGTGGGTGTACATCTGAATCTACCTCACGACTTAGCCCTTGCGATTGGTTTTTTAGTTTCTACGATAGCTAGTAATCAACAAGCTAGTGTGAGCAGTAGAGTTAAAGTAGATAGATTTAATTTGCACTCAAGAATATTAGTTAATCAAGGAGCTTTTTCATCTATGGCACAATTTTCATCTACCTTATTTGGAGGACTAGTTGGAGGTATCTTTTTTGGTGCATCATTGGAAAAAAATGTGGGTACATAGAACCTTGATGTCACATCAGGAAGTAGTGCAACTTCATAGACTGTGGGAGTTCATTTTAGCACAACTTTCAGAACACAAGGTTATGCATCTTCCAGTCCATTACCTACTAGAGGGGTGGATCAGGAGGATCATGTGGCTTAGGTGCTGGCGGATCTTGTGGTGGTGGAAATATAGGAGGAAACATAGGAGGTTTTGGATTTGGTGGGCAAGGGCCGTACCAACCTCAGCAAATTTATATGGATATGTCTCTGCATCTTCCAGAGTATAGAGGAAGTAAATATGAATTTGAGCATGTGCATATGTGTGAGATAAAATGGCATGTAAAGGGAAATATAGCTCTAGAACACAAGGCAAGTCAGTTTGTAACTACATTGCAGTGGCAGGTGCATAACTGGGACATGAAGTTTGATCTTGATCAAACTTGTGTGGATTATACAGCGTTACAAGATGTTTTCTTTCAAGAATTGAATATCCCTAAGTTTAATCGGAAAATCATAAGCACACTCAAGGATATTAATCAGGGCACTACTAAAAGTGTTCGGGAATATGATGCACGATTCAAGACTCTCCTGTCTAATTTATCTTATGAAATCCACATAAGACAACACATATAATGGTTCATTGGAGGACTGATCATGCCTTTTAGGAGGGCACTTCCACAGAAGAATTATACAAATACATGTAAGGCACTTGAATCATCTCTACTTATTGAGGCAACAAGAAGTGTGGACACAAGATTGAGCCTATTCTTGGAAGCTGAAATTGCAGCAATGGTGAAATAGTTGGAGAAATTATTTGCTAATTCAGGGCATGAGATGCGCAGTGAAATTTGGTGTACATATTTTGAATTAGAGGGGAATACTAAGGATATTTTCCCTAAAAAATAGACGCACTGCTTATTGTTGGATTACGAGATATGTCACTTGGCCCACAGTTCAAGTCGATGCCCATTATTACAATGCCCGATAAGAAATAATGTGTCCAATTAATGTAAGATTTGTAGGTCCTCAACTCATGATACTGAAGATTTTAGATTGATCGATCAAATCCATGATGCCATTTATATTAGTGTATGACAGACTGGTGTTGCAAATAATTCTAAGGAAAAGTGTGAGCATCATGACTATAATCATAGTGAGGTGCATTCTGATGGAGGCCATGGTAGAGGTTGAGGTTACAGAGGTGGATTCATAGGTTGAGGTCTCAGGGGTGGAAGGATTTATTTCCCTTGTGGGACTTGTTATATATGTGGATCTCCTGATCACTACAAGAACGAATGTCCACCTAAAATTTTGTGTTCTTTTTGTGGAAATAACCATAGTTATTAAGAATGTTTGGACTTACATGAACATTTAAACAAGAAACATAAACACCAAAATAAGGGCATGGGAATGTTTAGAGTACAACATGCCATGGAAGACCAATGGATGCCAAAGTTAGTGTCAGATCCCTAGTTGGTACCTATAAATATTAGTACACGCGTTGAGGTTGCATGCATCAGGGAAACACTGCAACAGAAGCCTACCATTACTAAGGATGAAATCCTTAATGCCAAGTATCCAGACCTTATGCATCTGAAGGAGGTTTATCAAGAAACCATGAAGGTAATTCAGAATTTATAGGGTGACATACAAGGTTTGAAGGAATATTAGTGGAATTTGGAACAAAAGAAAGTAGTTAATCTCCATTAGACGGATGTTAATGATTTGAAAGATGTTTGTAATATGTTGCACTAAGAGAACATTATTCCTTTGTTGGGGAGTTGGTTAAAGGGAAACACTCCAAACACTGAGACTGAGTATGAGAGACAACTTTTGCATGTTAATCTTCCTCCGAACAGTTTGGATTATGACAAGGAGATTACTCTGAATATTGTTTTTGATGGTTAGCTTTTGAGTAACATCTTGATTGACACAGGTGAAGAAGTAAATGTACTCACTTTGGATGTATGGGTTCAGATGGGTAGACATCCATTACATCCATCTTCCAATGTGATGTTCATGGAAAACTAAACTAAAGCAACTCCCATTGGATTTTTAAAATATGCATCTATTACTATTTAGGGGGCCAAGTTCACTAGGGACTTTGAGGTCCTAGTGCTTGTAGAAGAAGACAATTTTCCCACATTACTTAGTCACCCTTGGTGTTATGCAAACAACACTAACCTACGTTTCAATAAGGGGTATATCAAATTTGAGAATAAGGAAGAGTGTGTCATCATACCTTTGACAGATGGGAAATCTACACCTTATGTAGAGCCCTTACATGAAGAAGACTTGAACATAATTTATGTGCGCATCATTCGAGATCCGAAAGTGCTTGAGCCATTAAAGGAAGGATTTATCCAATGGGATGATGCATAGTCCATGAATGATACTACAAGTATTGCATGTGACAATTGGGAAAATGATACTTATGAAATGGTTGGGTGCTAGGTATAAAGTACAACTGCGTGCGTAAGTAAGCCATGTAGTATCATGTGTTTGGGTAGCAGTGAAGTACCAAAGTACACTGGTGAGGAGAATACATAAGTATTCTAGCTTGCTATGGAATTTCAATGGGAATTTAAGGTGTAAAGAAGGAACATGTTAGTATATACTTTGTGTGGGATGACATTATGCTGGATGATTATTCACAGGGATAATATTTTAGAGTGGAGAGAAGTAAGGATTGTTTTTTTTGATCGGTTTCTAAGAAGTAATGTGCCTACTCATATCTATGCCTTTCATTGTAATAATCCTATCCAACACCATGTTCAGCAGTGTGAGAGACTTTGGACAATGGGGCAGGAATCTTTACCACCTTCATTGTGGGTGCACAAGTTTTATTTCACCTTGTGAGGTTACGCGTAGGAATGGTATGTCTACACATAATTGAATAGGGTGACTGGAAATTGATAGGAACTTACTGAAGGTATGACTTAGACTTTTGATTAATTTTCTTCTGAACCTCTAGGGAATGATGCATTACAAGTTATGAAGTGCTTAACTATGGGAGATAGCACAAAGGCTGAAGATTTACTTTAGGATTTGTTAGGAGAATCAGACTTGGTGGTGTGCTTTGAAGAGGAAGAAACAAATGCAAAGTAGCTTTGGCACACATACTTAGAAATAGAAAAGGGTAAGATGATCTACATGGTTGATGATGAAAGAGGTAGAGAACCTAGATATTTTGCACACAAAGGGTACACGCAAAGTCTTAGACAATGCATATGAGAAGGTGTGCACCTACCATGAGCCTATGAAGACCAAGAAAATGAACATTGGTATGGATGTTGAACCTAAGGAAGCCATTATCAGAAATTACTGATCTAACTCTAAAGTTGCTAAAATCATTGAGCTACTATGCGAATTTCAAGACTTGTTCCCTAGAGGCTATCATGAATTAAAAGGTGCAAATGATTCATTGGGAGAGATAAAGATAAATATAAAGAAGGTACACACATAGTTTGGAAGATTCCTTACATGATGAATCTGAACTTACGCATCAAGGTAAAAGAAGATATTGACAAAATGTTAATTTTTGGAATCATTGTACCAATCAAGAAATCATGATGGGTGAGCCCTATGGTGATTAGCATCAAGAAAGATTCCATAATCAAGATTTGTGTGGATTACATGGAGTTAAATTCTGCATGTGTGATTGATCCCTTTCCCACATCATTTACTGAGGAAATCTTGGAAGGCATTACAGGGTGTAAAATATACTCCTTCATTGATGGATTCTCTAGATATCATCAGATATGGATAGCTGAAGAAGATCAGGAGAAGAAAAATTTCACCACTGAGTGGGGAAGTTTTGCATACACAATTTTTCCCTTTGGATTAAAGAATGCACCTACAGTATTTTTGCACATAGTGGTACAAGCATTCCAAGATTTTATTCACAAGTTCTTATAGGTATATTTGGATGATTGGATAGTCTATGGGATCAGGAAAGATCACTATGATAATTTGAGGTTGATGTTTGACATATGTAGGAAGTTGAACATCTATTTGAATATTAAGAAGTGTATATTTTCCACACCCTTTGGAATTTTTTTTGGGGTACATCATCTATAAAGAAGAATTGCTAATGGATCCTACTAAGGTAGGTGTTATTTTGGGCTTAGAAGATCCTACTAGCCAGAGCAAGGTGAGAATATTCTTTGGGTACACATTTGATTACAAAATTTTTATTAAGGGATAGGCCAAGATTGTTGTGCCCTTAGAAGAACTACTCAAGGGAAAAGGCAAGTTCTAATGGGGTGAGGCACAATACTGTGCATTTGAGACACTGAAGGAAAGGCTTACTATAATGCCTATTTTGTGCTTTCCTTCATGGTCCAAGCCTTTTCACGTTCATGTAGATGCCTTGGGCATAGCCATTGGGGTAGTACTAGCTCATCCTAGAGAAGGGATTGTTGCTCATCCTATTTTCTTTACTAGCAAAAAGTTGACTCCATCAGAACAAAATTATACAATGACAAAGTGTGAGGCCTGTTCTATGATTTACATGCTCCATAAGTTTCACCAGTATTTTTTGGCTGCACATTTCATATTTTATATAGACCACATGGCCTTCTAGTACTTATTAAACAATCTTGTTTTGCAGGGGCGCATATGTCGTTAACTACTGTTGTTTTACGAGTTCAATTTTACGATGGTGGTTAATCCTAGTAAGAGTAATTCTGGTCTAGACCATTTATCATGGATTCAATCAAGAGAGGTGTTGGTGTCGTTTTTGATCTTGCACCATTTTTCCCTAAATGTTTCGTTCATTATGCATGCTCTGAAACATTTTTCTCTCAAATTGGTGGTCTGCAACTTTTCCCTCCAGTCGAATGCCTTTAAATGCTCACAAACTTGTTGTTTTTCCCCAATTTGAAAGAAATCTTCATGTGTGCCCTATTTTGTGACCTAATTTTTCCAAAACGTGTTGGCTCTGTCATTTTTTCCTTTTTTTCTTGATCGTGGAAGTTTAAAATTGATTGATTTGCACTTGTATGCCATTAAAAATCCAATTCCATGATAAAAAATGCTTTAAAAACATGTTTCAGTTGGTTCAATTTTGAGAAATTTGTCATCCTTAGTGAAAAAATAAAATTCAAGGGCATCCCTAGAATTTTCCGTGTTTTAACGGTCAGATGGGCATCATTTGATCCTCAATTTCTTCTTCAGCATTCATCGTCAACGTGGCTTGTTCTAATTGGTTGAGGGATGGCAAAAAAAATATTTTAACTGATCACTTTTTGCTTTTTTGGCAAAAGGGTGAATTTGGTCCCATGGCTCCACTTTACTCTGATTGGTTCTAATGTTGTTGACGTGTCCTCTTTTTATTGGATGAGAAGCAACAGGTCTTTTTGTTCCTTAAGGCATTTTGGAAAAAGAGTTAAAGTGCAAAGAAAATGCCTAGGGCCCGCAACGAATCAAAATGGTTAAAAACACATGGAACGGCGTTTAGATCCAAGGACTCGGAGAAAAATTGAGAATCATGTGGGTGTGTCGAGTTCTTTTAAAGTTTTTTGAAACTTTATTTGGTTAAAAGATTCAAAGGGCAGAGGAGCGGAGAAAATGTCAAAAAAAATATGGAACTCCACAACGAATCACAGGTGGACACGTGTCACGATTACATCAGAGGCAGAACTTCAGGACTCGGAGAAAAATTGAGATTTTTCCCATTTTTTGGTATAAAGGTATGAAATTAAAAGGAGGAGCACAAGCCTGAAGCATATCAGCAACTGACATGTGTCAAGGTGCGGGGTCCACGGGGATAATTTGGAAAAATTTCCTTTTTTCCAAAAAAGGTGGAAATGTGTAGAATCAGTTTGCGATTCCAATGGCGCCCACTTTGGGACATCTGTCAGGCCCATTTTCATTGAGGTGGAGATGTAGGGATATTTTGGAAAAATTTTCCTTTTTCCAAAATGGGTAAAATAGCATAATCAAGCCGTGATTTCGTTGGAACCCACATTGGGACACGTGTCAAGCTCATTTTCAAAGGGCAGAGGAGTGGAGAAAATGTCAAATTTTTACATTTTTCCAAAGGTGTTAAAATGTCAAAAAGTGATACCAAGCCCATTTAAAATCACATTCTGACACGTGGAGGGCTCAGATTAAATGATAAAGGAAGATCAATGGTAACTGTGCATTTTTTTCAGTTTGGCCCGCCATTTGAGCTCTTGGAAGCTTGGAGATGTGATTTTTTCATCAATTTTCACCAAATTTTTGACAAATTCGTGTTGTTTGTACCTGCAAGGACCAATGCAATCGGTTTTGAGGAACAATTTGAAGATCAAGGATGTTTTTGAAATGAGTTTTTCCCCTAACCTGACCAAAAACGTGAAATATCAAATCCAAAAGTTTTAAAGTCAAATTTTGGAGGGATAAGAATGAAATAATGAAATGAAGGGGGTCTGCATACTTTAAAGATGAAAAAAATGCCTTCAAATTGGATAATGATGCAATTTTTGCAATGATTCATCTCTCTTTGAGATAACTGGTAACTTTTTGGATGTGTTCAGTTAAACATCCCTGTCTACAAATCATGAGGATTTTTTGTAACAAACTTGATCCTTTGGCATATTCTTTTCTTGGGAAAGAAGGCTCAAAGGAGATTGAAATCTATATATTGCATGAATTTTCCATGCAAAGGGTTGGAAGAGTTTAAAAAAGCCTGGAAAACTAAAAATTTCACAGGAAAATTTGGGAAGAAGCTCATTCACTGAGTGACCACTTGAGAAACTCATGTAACTCTCTTTGTATCAGATTTCAAATCATGTTGAGTTGGTTTCAGTTAAAAAGCCATCAAAAAGCTCTGAGATTTTTTTTCAAAGCATTCCCCTGCTAATAAATCTGATCATTTTTGAGTTATTTTGTGTTGTATTTGGGAAAAATCTGTGAATGCTTACATTTTAGAATGCATTTCAAATTTGTGTTTCTTGTTTCCTATTGCAGTCTTGTGTTTAAAATATCTCTTGATCATACATGGTCTCATTTCTTGTGATAGTTTAGTGGCATTTGCAATCTCACATTCAAAAGAGCTTTCATCTGATAAAGAGATAAACAAATTTAAAATCACTTTACCTTCCTTGATTTCAGAGATTATTTGTAAACCTTTGGGTGCAACTTAGGTCATGATTGAATAATGATTGCTAAATGCTTCATTGGTTCATTCTAACTCAAGATTTTTTGATAGATGATCAAAGATTATGTGGAAAAGTGTAGATATGGGCCTCTATTTGATTCACATATCCTATTTGAAGGGATTATTAACCATCTTGATACTTTCTGCTGTTACGTTTCTCCATATTTTTCTAAAATCCTCAAAGACTCTGGCAGACCTTAGTTTGTCTTATCTAAACTCCCACCCAAAAATCATTCAAAACAACTAATCCTACCCTATTTTACCCATGTTTTGATCTGTATACCCACATAAGATCAAAATCCATTTGCTAAAGTATGTAGAACAAATCAGGATTTCAAAATGTCTTTAGTAACCCTTGTCTTACATTGAAAGTATCTCCATAATCTGGAAGTGACAACTTGTGAAAGTCAGATTTAGAGTGTTTATCATATTTTCCCAAGGCCCTTTTCATAATATTTGTACAAATTGAGGGATATTTTCATCTCCTTCACCATTTGAGGGTTACAAAATAGGTTCTCTTACCTTGGTTGAAAGGCACAACCTAAAACAGTTAGGACAAGATCAAGTCCTGTTTGAGTGCTATTCATCTCTCCACAAATCTAAGTGCTAGTTAGATCATATCCCTGGCTACAAAACCACACACACCATGATCCATTTTTATTCAAGCTTCATGCCATATATTTGATGTTGCTCAGACTGAAAAGGAGAACAAATTTGGGTACCAACACTAGTGGCACCATTACCGGGGACATTCTTAGTTCAATTTGATCCATGTGCATGTATATTTGGAATATTTGAATGCATATCAAACCCTGGTAATGTCTCTTGCAAGTTCTATCTGTAAATATATTTTTAAAGCATCATTCTATACTCAAATTTGCAAGATGTACGTAAAGGTTTTAAACTTTGTCTGCAATTTTATCAGTTTGCAGCAGTATTTGCACTTCATTTGCATTTGTGGTTGATAGATTCAAGAAAAGGAAGATCTGATCTATAAATTTTGGCAAGATTTTCAATGCTAATAGGTATTTGACAGAGTATGTTAGTGCATTTTCACAACTAGGGTGAAAGTCCTTAGTGGCGAATCCATGTTGTTTTTATCTTGATACATACCAGTGTCTTAGCTTTCTATCATTTGTTTTTTGGTGTTGCTAATCTCTGAAAAACTAGAAGGAAGATCTCTCTTTAGGAGAGACCCAAGAAGAAATTTATTTCATGAATTTGGAAAGACTGTTTTAGAGGAGAGAAAATTTTGGAAGGTTGTTGAAGGTCAGACATCAAGTAAAGGAATATCCTATTAGGAATTATTATTTACATCATGGTAAATATTTATATGGTTAGTTTTATATATATTGTTATAACAAATGTATAACAATATATTAATACGGGTTGTATATTGTTTATACTTCCTACTTTATAGGAAGTTGGTTTTCCTATTTGGATGGCTATTTAATAGCACTCCATACATTGTAATTGATACAGAAATAATATATCAAGAAGAAATCTATTGTTTTATTGTGTAAATCTGCTGCTATACCAATATATCCATTGGTGAGAGATATCAGCCTTTAATAGAGGATTATCACTCTTCTTCCAGTGATTCTAATTCAAGCATTCTCATAAAATTGTTTTCTTCAACTAGTAAAGGTCCTTCTGATGTACCTGGTGAGTTCCTTCTTCAATCTACACTTGTGTGTTTCAATTCTAGTAAAACTTTCCAAGAAAATCAGCACCTAGAGAATACCAATCTTCTGAACCACATTCTTGAGCCCCAAATACCTCGCACTACTCATCAAATTGTGTCACCCCCAAGATTACCTCCACCAGACAACATGGCTCAGCCTCCACCTAGGCCTCCATTTGTGGTCAATACCTTTGGCCCATTAAATTTTAGGGGAATGGTTGGTTATCCTAATGTTGTGCCTCGGGATGTTAGAAATAGATTGCCAAAGTTCCAAGGGAATAATGCCATAACAGGTGATTAACATTTGAAACTCTTTATTAATATGATGGAGGATTTTGAAATTGGACTTTAGGATGTGTACATTATATTGTTTTTCCACACTTTAGAGGAGTATGATAGGGATTGGTACAAGGCTCTGCCTAATAATTCTATTGATTCATGGACTGAAATGAACAATGCATTTAGCTTGCAATATGGTGATAAGACTGATCCTAGGTTTCTCTTGTATGAGTTTGAAAATATCAAGAAGAACCCAAATGAATCAGTTCATGACTTCAACACAAGGTTTAAAAAAACTTTGAGAAGCCTTCCTATTAATATGAGGCATTGTGATGAGTCATGCATGATCACATATGCGGATGCATTTGATAAGAAGGCAGCCTACTACTTAAGAGACAAAAACCCTACTAATTTGAGACAGGCCTTCACCATGGCACTGTAGATTGAAAAAAATATCCAAGAAATTGGGAAACCTCTCAAAAGAGATGGTGTAAAGCTAATAAACCCTGAAAAACCTCAAGCTAGCAAGGGTACTGATTTAGAGAAGGTTGTGAAAACTTTGGCAGGGGCTTGTCAAAGAAATATCATACAAGCTAGCTTGGGCAGAGAAGAGAATTGGGTAGACTTCACAAGGTCAGAAAAAATCACAAAACCATGATAGATTTTCCAATCATCCTAGGGGTGATCAGAGATCTGATGATAGAGGGAAAGGACCCATGGGGACTACAAATAAACATCCTCAAGCACATGAAGGAAGAGTGTTAACTGCTAGGGTTGCTACTATTGAGGTAGTTGTTGATATTAATTGGTGTGATAAGTGTTTTCTACCCCATCCTCCATGTGAAATGGACCAGAAAGATGGTGAAGCTAATGATGATGATGGTACTGATGATGATATCTACATGGTGGGTTGTTCTTCAAGATCACAAGGAGCAACATCAATTGAGGTAATAAGTGCAAGGACAACTACAAACTTTTGGGATTGCATCAAATGGGTACAAGTCCTTCCCTCTCATACTCTTAAGGTAGATGTAGTGCAAGCTTTTGAGACTCCTAACAATGACTTTGAATACGTAAGAGATTTGATGATTAAGAAGTATCATGGTGGTATCCCTTTAGAGGAAGATAGATAATTGTTAATGAATGTTGTTGTGGCTCAAGAGAAAGAGTATAACACTAGGAGCAAGGTTGTTAAGGAGTTGGGCCTCAAGCTAAACCTCAAACACCCTTGCTTACAAGTATTCCCAAAGAATCTCTTAGAAGAGAAACACCTGCCAAAAGCTCTACTGTCCCAGCAAAAATTTTTAGTCCTCCTCATGCCCAAGTTGTCAAGAATCCCATGCCATCTAATGAATCTGCTTGTCTCCATTCCAATGCTACCTTGCCAAAGAGTGTTCCATATGACATAGCCTAGGTATTGAGCCAAATCAAAGTGAGTGTTCCAATAATTGAGTTGCTTAGGATTCTTGAGCACAAGAAGAGAGTATTTAAGTACTTGGGATTGAAAGAGGAGAAGAGTACCCCAAGTAGAAATGTAAACGTTGTCAAACTCCTCCTCAGATCATTACAGACCTTGAAACACCACCAGCATTAGAGGATATTGGAGAAACACCTGAGGTATACTTGAGGAAATCCTTGGTTGATTTCCAATTTAATGTTGATCCATTCTATATAACTTTGATCATAAAGGATAGACTAATTCACAATTGTATGTTTGATTTCGGTGCATCATGCAATGTCATGCCTCTAGAAGTCATGAATGAGTTGGATATCAAAGATACAACAGCCTATGGAAAGTGTACTGTCATGGACTAAAGGGAAGTGCCAGTAGTTGGTTGTGTGAAGGGTTTGGTGGTACAACTTGTAGCCTATCTGGGTAAGAATTTGAAACTTGATGTTGTGATTGTTGATTGCCCTACCCAAATGGGGTATGCTTTTTTCAAGAAAATGGGCAGCGAGTGTTGGTGGGACTGTTCAAATTGACATGTATTTTTCCACTATTCCCATTGAAGGAAGCCTTGTCAAGGTCTATGGAGTAAAGAAGATGTTACACCTTGTTGAAGATCCCAACAATGCTTCCTATGAGGTGTTGTTTGCTGATGTAGATGCTGATAACTTTGTTCGGTTTACTGATGAAAAAGAACACAAGATGGATTAGTCAAAGTGCCTTGAATAGGTAGGTTCCCCTTGGACCTTGCTATTTGATGGAGCTTGCTCCAAATTTGGAAATGGTGCTGGTATAATTCTGATTTCTCCTAGCTTGGAAGAGTTTGTTTTTTCCTTCAAGATTAATTTTGAATGTACTAACAACATTGTTGAGTATGAAGCCTTGTTGTTGGGTCTGAGAATTACATGGAAGTATGGTGTTAAGGACATCATTGCAAAAGGAGATTCAGAGCTAGTTGTCAAACAAATAAGAAAACTACATGCTACAAAAAATTAGCGGATGAAACAATACAAAAATGTAGTTTTGGATCTAATTGATATGTTTGATTCCTTCAACATTGTGCATCATGATAGAATTTTCAATGTTGCTACTGATAAGTTGGCAGTATTGGGGTCAAGATTTGGAAATTGCATTGTTTCACCATATTGTGAGTATAATATTGAAGTGTTAACTAGGCCAGTTGTCCCTGACAACATGAAGCATTGGCAAGTGTTTAATGATGATGCTCAAGTGCAAAGGTTATTACAAAAATCAAGGTGAGTTTGAAAATTAGAATATTGATTCGAAACCAATGGTATGTGTGATTGAAGGAAGAGAGACTTTGTTTGGAAAGGATATCATCTAATTAAAAACTAACACCATTCCTAGAGGTCTTGTTGCACTTGAGTCAAATTTTGACAGTGTTAATTACATCATCAATATAAACATGTCTACCTCAAGGGATGTGGAAGAGCATAACTTGGGCACTAATGATAAACCAAGAAAATTTTGGTTGGGCAGTAATCTAAACAAAGAAGAAAAATAGTCCTATGTTCAACTATTGAAGAAATATCAGGACTGTCTTGCTTGGTCTTATTCAGAGCTAAAAGCATACAGAGAGGACTTGTTTCAGCATGAGATTCCTCTTGAAACAAATGCCAAGCCCTTCATACAAAAGTAGAGGCCAATTAATCCACTCCTCTCCATGAAAATGCAAGATGAATTGAAGAAACTGAAGGAGGGAGGGATCATTTAGCCCACAAGGTATTCATCTTGGGTTGCAAACCTTGTGCCAGTCAGAAAGAAAAATGGAGATATCAAACTTTGTGTAGACTTCAGAAATCTAAATAGAGCTTCATTGAAAGAAAAATATCCTTTGCCAACCATGGAAAACATGTTGTAGTTAATGAATGGATCTAAATTGTTGTCCACCTTGGATGGTTTCTCTGGCTACAATCAAGTTGTTGTCAAGGAGTTAGAAAGATTTAAAAATACCTTTACCACTCCTTGGGGAACATATGTCTATGTAAGAATGCCTTTTGGTCTCATGAATGTTGGAGCTACCTTCCAAAGATAAGTGGATGTTGCTTTTGCTGGTTACATAAATGACTTCATTGTAGTTTATCAGGATGATGTGATTGTGTTTTCAAGGAGCAGAAGAGATCACTTGCAACACTTGGAAAGAATGTTGATCAGATGTAGAGAATTTGGAATCTATTTGAATCCAAAGAAGTGCCATTTTGGAGTGAAAAAGGCCAAGCTGCTTGGTCATATTGTTTCAAAAGCTGGTGTCATGATTGACCCTGAGAGGGTAGAAGCAATCAACAAGGTTCCAATTCCAAGAACAAAGAAGGGCATCCAATCCTTCTTTGGGTAGATTAATTTCATTAGAAGGTTTGTGTCTAATTTTTCTGAATTGACTCTTCCTATTACATGCATGTTAAAGAAATACCAAGTTATCAAAAGGGAGGAGGTTGTTATTCAAGATTTTAAAGGAATAAAAGAAGCATTAAAACATGTACCTATCTTAGCAGCTCCAAATTACAAGAAGCCTTTTCAAATCTTCTCCTTTACTTGTGAAAATACCATTGCATCTATTTTACTGCAAAAGGATGAAGATGGGGTTGAGAGGCCTATTGCCTTCTTTAGCAAGGCTTTACAAGTTGCTGAGTTAAAATACACAATCATGGAAAAACAAGCATTTGCCTTGGTGAAAGAAACAAAAGTTTTCAAGCCTTATATCTTAAGTTAAAATGTTATTGCTTATGTTCCCCACACCATGATAAAAGAAATCTTATCCGAGATGGATATCTCAAGCAAAAGATGTAGATGGGTGAACAAACTGTAGGAATATGACATGGATATCCAAACCACAAAGTTGGTGAGAGGTTTGGGTCTTGCTAAGCTCATGGGTGAGAGCAACTTGCAGAGTGTTGAACTAAATGAAGTAGAGGAAGAAAGGGCGGCTGTTCTTGAGAATTTGGTAAGTTCTAAGTGGTACAAGGGTTTAATATTTTACCTCAGACACCTATGTTGCCCTAATCATTTGAATAAAAATTAGAAAATATCCCTCAAGCTGGCTTCTCAAAAATACATCATCACTAACTTTGGGCTAGCTTTGAAGAACCCTAAGGTGTCCTCTTGAAATGCATAACTGAAGATGAAGCTCCCAAAATAGTTGCTGATTTCCATGGGGGATTTTGTGGAGGGAACTTTGCTAGAAGGGTTACAACACACAAATTTTTGAGAGCTGGTTATTGGTGGCCTACTCTCTTCAAAGATGCAACCTTTCTGGTTAGAAAATGTGAAATCTGACAGCATTTCTTTGGAAGAATGAAAGCTTTAGGATCCCTTCCTTTGCAGCATGTATCAATTGAAGCTCCTTTCAAACAATGGAGAATAGACTTTAGTGATAAGTTTTCAAACCCTTCTAGTGCTAGACATACGTGGATCCTTATAGCTAGAGATTACTTCACCAAGTGGGTAGAATCAATCCCCACCAAGAAAGCAACACACCAAGTTGTTATGGACTTCTTACTAAATCATATCATATGCAGATTTGGTGTGCCAGTAAAGATTGTTGTTGATAATGCCATGTGTTTCAAAGCTAAGCCGTTGATGGCAATGTGTAAGGAGTATGGAACCAATATGACTTATGCTTCAAACTATAACCCTCAAGGGAATGGACAAGCTAAGTCCAGCAATAAGAACTTGTTGAAGATCATTAGGAGAACCTTGGAGTTGAACAAGAGAAAATGGGGTGAACAACTAAAATTTGTAGTTTTGGCTGATAGAATCACTACTAGAAGAGCTACTAGTAAGAGCCCATTTGAGTTGGTGTATGTAACTCAAGCTCTTCTACCCTTACATCTACAATTATCTTCATTTCAGTTTGTTCAACAACTTGAAGATCAAGAAGTCAGTCCATATGAAGCAAGGATTAATCAGATTGTTGAGCTGGATGAAGAAAGAGGAGAATCCCACCAAAGGGATGTCAAATTTAGAGAGAAGTTGAAGAGGTTGTTTGACAAGAAGGTCACTCCTAGGGATTTCAATGTTGGAGATATGGTTTTGTTGTGGGATAGCAGGCATGAAGATAAGGGCAAACATGGTAAATTTGATGTATTGTGGATGGGCCCTTACTCCATTGATATCAGAATTGGTGATAATATTTTTTTTCTCAAGGACTTAGATGGGAAATTGCTTGAACTACCTATTAATGGTAGGCATCTGAATAATTTCTTGGACTAATCCCCAAATTTGAGGTATGCGCCACTTGTATAGTGTATAGTATTTGTTTTTTGGATCTGTTTTTGTTGATTTGTGGTTTTCCCTATTCTTGGTAGCCATTTTTTGTTGATTGGGTCTGGTATTTCAGCTCTGCAATTTTGACTCCATTGCCCAATGGTTGTTTTTGGAACTTGGTCTGCTTCTTTTGTCCTTGTGGCACTCATTGGGAATGCCCATCCCCAAGCAAGAGCCGATGTTGGTGCCATTTTTGAGCTTGCACCATTTTGCCCTAAATTTTTCCTTCATTATGCGTGCTCTGAAATGTTTTTCTCTCAAATTGGTGGTATTCAAATTTTCCCTCTAGTCGAATGCCTTGAAATGCTCACAAACTTGTTGTGTTTCCCCAATTTGAAAGAAATCTGCATGTGTGCCTTGTTTTGTGCCCTAAATTTTCCAAAATCTGTAGGCTCTGCCGTTTTTCCTTTTTACCCAATCATGGAATTTTAAAATTGATCGATTTTCACTTGTATGCCATTGAAAATTCAATTCCATGATAAAAATGTTGTAAAAACATGTTTCAATTGGTTCAATTTCAACGTCCTTACCAAAAAAATTGAATTCTAGGGCATCCCTAGCATTTTCTGTGTTTTTACGGTTAGACGAGTGTCATTTTCCCATCAAATTTTTTTCAGCATTCATCGGAAACGTGGCTTGTTCTAATTGGTGGAGGGATGTTAGAAAATTGTTTTAACTTATCACTTTTTTCTTTTTTGGCAAAAGGGTGAATTTGGTACCATGGCTTCGCTTTACACTAATTGGTTCTAATGTTGCTGACATGTCCTCTTTTGATTGGATGAGAAGCAACGGGTCTTTTGGTGCCTTAAGGCATTTTGGAAAAAGAGTTAAAGTGCAAAGAAAATGCTTAGGGACCGCAACGGATCAGAATGGAACATGTGGAAGCTTTAGAACCAGGATGGAATTACGGGTGGTTGGGTTCTTTTGAAGTTTTTTGACTTTATTTAGTTAAAAGATTAAAGTCACAAAACAATCCGGAACTCCGCAGTGAATCACAGGTGGACACGTGTCACGTTTGCATTAGAGGCGGAATTTTGGGCCTCGAGGAAAAATTGAGATTTTTCCCATTTTTTGGCATAAAGGTATGAAATTAAAAGGAGGAGCACAAGCCCGCAACTTATCAGCGACCAACACGTGTGTGTGACATAATTGGAGATGCAAGTCCGCGGGGATAATTTGGAAAAAATTCCTTTTTCCAAAAAAGGTGGAAATGTGTAGAATTGGTCCATGATTCCAATGGGCCCCACTTTGGGACATGTGTTAGTCCCATTTTCATGAGGTGGAGATGTGGGGATATTTTGGAAAAAATTTTTTTTCCAAAAAGAGGTAAAATAGTAGAATCGAGCCACGATTCCGCTGGGACCCACATAAGGACACGTGTCAAGCTCATTTTCAAAGGGCGGAGGGACGAAGAAAAATGTCAAATTTTTACATTTTTCTAAAGGTGTTAAAATATCAAAAAGTGATCCCAAGCCCATTTCCAATCACACTGTGACACATAGAGGGCTCAGATTAAAGGATAAAGAAAGATCAACGATAATTGTGCATTTTTCAGTTTGGCCACCATTTGAGCTCTAGGAAGCTTGGAGATATGATTTTTGCATGAATTTTCACCAAATTTTTGACAAATTTGGGTCGTTTGTGCCTACAAGGACCAATGCAATTGGTTTTGATGATCAATTTGAAGATCAGAGATTTTTTTGAAATGAATTTTTTCCCTAACCCATCCAAAAACGTGAAATATCAGATCCAAAAGTTACAGAGTCAAATTTTGGAGGGATAAGGAAGAAATAATGAAATGAAAGGGGTCTGCATGCTTTGAAGATGAAAACCGTGCCTCCAAAATGGATAATGATGTAAATTTTGCAATGATTCATCATTTTTTGAGACAACTGGCAACTTTTTGGACGTGTTCTGTTAAATGTCCCTGTCTACGAATCATGAGGAATTTTTTAAAGAAATTTGATCCTTTGTAATATTATTTTCTTGGGAAAGAAGGCTCGAGGGAGATTGAAAGCTATATATTGCATGAATTTGTCATGCAAATGGTTGGAAGGGTTTAAAGAAGCCTAGAAAACTAAAAATTTCACGGGAAAATCTAGGAAGAAGCCCATTCTCTTAGTGACAACTTGAGAAACTCATGTAACTTTGTCTGTATTAGATTTCAAATCATGTTGACTTGGTTTCAGTTGTAAATCCATTAACAAGATTTGATATTGTTTTTCAAAACATTCCGCTGCTAATAAATCTGATCATTTTTTAGTTATTCTGTGTTGTATTTGGGAAAAATCTGTGAATACTTACATTTCAGAAAGCATTTAAAATTTGTGTTTCTTGTTTCCCATTGCATTCTTGTGTTTAAAATATCTCTTGATCATACATGGTCTCATTTCTTGTGATAGTTTAGTGGCATTTGCAATCTCACATTCAAAAGAGCTTTCATCTGATAAAGAGATAAACACATTTAAAATCACTTTACCTTCCTTGATTTCAGAGATTGTTTGTAAACCTTTGGGTGCACCTTAGGTCATGATTAAATAATGATTGCTAAATGCTTCATTGGTTCATTCTAACTCAAGAATTTGTGATAGATGATCAAATATTGTGTGGAAAAGTGCATATCTGGGCCTCCATTTGATGCACATATCCTGGTTGAAGGGATGATTAACCATCTTGATACTTTCTGCTATTAAGTTTCTCCATATTTTGTTAAAATCCTCAAAGAGTCTGGTGGACCTTATTTTGTCTTATCTAAACTCCCACCCAAAAATCATTGAAAACAACTAATCCTACCCTATTTTACCCCTGTTTTGACCTGTATACCCACAGAAGATCAAAATCCATTTGCAAAAAGTATGTAGAACAAATCAAGATTTCAAAATTTCTTTAGTAACCCTTATCTTGCATTGAAAGTATCTCCATAATCTGGAAGTGACAACTTGTGAAAGTCAGATTTGGAGTGTTGATCATATTTTCCCAAGGCCCTTTTCATACTATTTGTGCAAATTGAGGGATATTTTCATCTCCTTCACCATTTGAGGGTTACAAAATAGGTTCTCTTACCTTAGTTGAAAGGCACAACCTAAAAAATTTAGGACAAGATCAAGTCCTATTTGAGTGTTATCCATCTCTCCACAAATATGAGCGCTAGTTAGATCATATCCTCGACTACAAAATGACACACACCATGATCCATCTGTTTTCAAGCTTCATGCCATATCTTTGATTCTGCTCAAACTGAAAAGGAGAACAAATTTGGGTACCAACAAGAGGATGCACAGAGCATTGAGGACATAATTCCAGATGCCTAGCTATTTAGGTTGAATCGTGTGCTCTCTGACTTGGAAGATATTGTTCTATTCTTACGCACAGGTGTGGTGCCTGAGAGCATAAAGGATTTAGGAAAAAAAACTTATTATTCATGTTGTACCTTACATGTTGATGATTGGAAACTTATACAAGTTAGGACATGATGAATTTTTGTGCTAGTGTATGGTTGAGCATGAACACAACACAATTATGGTAGAGGCTCATGGCGGATTACAGGTGGACACTATGGAGGGGATGCCATGACACACAAGATTCTATTAACTAGTCTATGGTTGAAAACATTATACAAGGATTACAAAGCATATTGTAAGGTATGTGACCATTGTTAGCACATTAGAAAGCCTGGACAATGGGACGAAATGCCTTTGAGGCCTTTTACTAGTGTACATCCTTTTGAGAAGTGGGTAGTTGACTTTGTGGGCCCTATCTCCTCAACTATGTGTAGTGTAACATTCCCATTTTAAGACTTTAGAAACAAGGGAATTTTTTTTATAAAAAATAATGTTCTCTATTCTAAATAAAACATCATTTAGAAAACACATTCTTTTCCAATCAATCTCATAACAGATAACCATATGCAGCTCCAATGACTCGGTTACCAATTGATCTCTCTCTCATGTTAACTTAAAGTATTGAATACTTTATGTATACTATGTATACTTGGTTCCCCTACCCTATTCCAGGTATCGAGTGATCTGTTTAAAGAACCTATCTAAATATTTATTACTAATATTCATCTGACTTCACGTTGCTTTAAACTAGGTGACATAGAACAATGCAACCGGCAACTTTTGATACTTTGGCCAAATATTTTCAACATATTGTTCATGTTACTATTCCTAGATGACATACTTGTCATTCCAGAATATTTCCTTCACCTCAATCTTTTGTATCTAGATTGGTCTTTACTGACTATCATCAGTCCACGTACTCAAGGTTTAACCCTAGCCCGGGTTAGAAACATAATTTATTATAGGAAGACGCTCACAATGTCTTAGGTCAACCAAATGTGCCAAGGTACCCTGATCCATTTAAAGCTACTACCTATCCTAAACATGCTACTAACTTGACCTAGAGAGAAACTAAGTTCAAGTCCTTACTTGTGTGTAGATCTAGATGATCAATGCAGAAGGGTGTTGCCACATGTCAACTGCAACACTTTATCTTTGAGAAAACCCATGTCTTCTCAAAGGTACAGTCCTGTAGTTGGTGTGTGTCAACATCCTACAGAAACTACCTCATCACAATGTACATACCCCAAGGAGTTTATTAATACATTATTAATTTGGATTACTAAACAGATTACAACAACCGTGTTAAACCCTAATCCAACACTCCATAAGTTTTTTTCTATACATGATTCATTTAGTCATTAAAGAATTCCCTAAACTTATGATTGCTTTTTATATTTGTTCTTACTTTTCTTAACAAACAGATATCCAAAACAAGACAACATCATCATAAGATCCATTATAATGTAACTTAACCATTCAAAGAAGGTGTAGCCACAAATTAGGTTCAACTATAGTAGACTTTATAGGAAATTAAGTCTAATGATTAACAATCATATCATCATTCCTTGGATTACATTCCTTTGAGTGAGGAAGATTCTTCCTCTACCTGATTAATTGTTAGGGTTTTTCATACCCGTCTCATCTTTCACAATTTCTATAGTTTTACTGCATATTCATTATACATTCCATTACTATATTAGAATTGTTTAGATAAAGATCGTTACCTTATGCAAATTAACAGGTTGCATCTTAATAAGGGAAATTGAACTAATTCCCTTTATCCAACTAATCAAGTTTATCCGAATTAAGCATATAACAGATATGAAGAATATCATCAAGATAGAATTTCCATCTCCTTCATAAAATACAAGATAATTTACACAACAAATACAAGTAAATCTCCAACTTTCAGTTTGTCATTATAAAATTATACATTTACAAGACTATTCATTTCAGGCCTACTGTATAACCAACAACCTCTACTCCAAAAAGAATACAACTTTTATTTTTCATACAACTCAAGAATGAATCAAAACTCTTTACATAAGATCCATAATTAAATAAGCCCAATACAACATGAAAGTTCTTGTCTTTTTTTATCACTTACGGTGTCCATCTGCAAAATTGCTAGCACGGGTCAATTCAATGAACTAAGCATGATAAGTATTAAGCATGAAAGTAAAGTGCATTCCACTAATTGTTTCATTAAACATTTTTTCTTTAATGAAACAATTAATATACAACATACAAGCAATCATGAGTAATAACATCTAGAAAGAAGTACAATTATAAGAATCTGAATTCACTTTTAATAAAAGAGCATCATATAATCTGCAACATCAAAATTATATCACAAGATTTAATTGATCCTTTCAATTACTTTAAAATAATAAACAAGTCTTCTCATTCAATTATTTCATAATCCCATAAGAATAGAAATACACATTTATCTTTTCCCAGCAGCAAAATAAGTTAATTACAACATAGCTCAAATTAGTATGCTTCATCTTTCCATATAAAAAGAAGAAGAGAATCAATACATACATATTCCTCATAAACAATTCATTTGAAGGAGGAATCAGGTTTAGTACACAACATTGCCTCAGTCCAAATATAACCAAAGAGGAGTCCATAAATAAAGAGACAATAGTTAAACAAGAATCCCAATTCAATCCAAGAAGATTAGGAAACAAAACAGTCTAACAAAATCCTTACTAATTTCTATCTACTAGTGAATATAATGCAAAGATCTGAAACTAGGCAGCCCACAAATCCAAGCTATACTTTAGCAACTATAATCTCTTAACCAATCCACAAGAAATTTCCATCTCAGAAGAGAGTCAAATAAAGATAAGTTCAGTCTATGAACATGTACAATCAACATAAAAAATGATCCCCAAGAAAAAAAGACCCATTCCATGTTTCATTTCATTTATACTATGAAATGAAATCCCTCATCTAATTCCCCAAAAGAGAACACAAAACTGAACATATAGTAAAAAGAATTCACACTACATACTTTCATCACAAATCTTACAATTCATTTCCTATTCCCATTCTCCAAGCTCAAATATAAATTCAAATCTCAGAAAGAAATACACAGTAAAGTACCCAACTGTATATTGTCCTCATTGTTCATAATTCATTTCTCTTCCTAAAACCCGGAGATTCATTCTATGATCCCCTCAAGGAATAAGGATCCACAAACAGAGAAGATATAAAAGTGCAGAAGGAATTGCAAACTCAAGAATTGAATTCTTATTACATGGCTTTAACAGCTCGATACATGAAGTATGTAGTTCATGTCCCAAACAAGAACAAATATACAAAATTATCCGAATAGAGATTATATATATATATATATATATATATATACTATATCTTAAGATATAACAAATAAATATCTTAAATGATCGTTTAATATGACAGATCTCAGGCCGATGCACTACTATCTTAGATTGGAAGTATGGAAAAAGGAGAATCACATATTTGTATCTCAATTGAAGTATACCAATACAACACTCAAAGAAATTCAGGATGATGGATTAAACACCTATTGCTACACCTATGGAGATGAGACTACAGTTATCTCATTCAGATCCATCTCCTATGGTAATGCAACTCTCTATCGACAGTTGATTGGGAGTTTCATTTACCTTATATACACTAGACCAGATATCAACTTTGTAGGTGAGCTATCTTTCTAGGTTCATCCAAGAACCCTGCATTTTTCATTGGAAGGAAGCAAGGTGAATCTTGAGATATCTCAAGGGAAAATTGGATCTTGGTCTAGAATACAAGAAGAACAACATCTTCTTCTTAACTAGATATTCGGATTCAGATCATGCAGGAAACATTGATGACAAGAAATCCACTTCAGGATTTGTATTCTTTTTGGGATCTGGACCAATATCATGGGGAAGTAAGAAACAACACTTTATTTCTCGCTCTTCTACAAAAGTCAAGTATCTTGTTGCAAGTGAAGTTTTCTGCGTAGTGATATGGCTACGTCACATACTTGAAGGACTTGGAATACCACAGGACAAACCTACCACCATATATGTATACAATGAAGGTATTCTCAAACTTGTTCGCAATCCATTTTCTCATGAAATAACAAAGCACATTGAGGTACATGTATATTTCATATGCGAGCATGTCTTGAAAGAAAATATACAACTTCACTTTTATCCAATAGCTGAACAATGAGTAGATATCTTCACAAAGTCACTTGCGAGTGAAATTTTTGAGTTATTCAAAGAATTCCTCTCCTCATCCCATGAGGTAATGAAAAATTAAGGGGGGAATGTTAGGGTAAACTTAATCTACTAAGTTAATTTTTACATTTACTTTATTTAATTATTACATTATGGTAAATTGTTATAGTTTGGTATTAACCATAAATTATTTTTAATTGGAAATTGTATTCCCGTAGCAAGTTTATGTCATTATTGTAATTGTTATATGGTTATATATTGTTGAAACTGTATAGTTGGATTTTTTTGTAAATGGGATTATATTATTATTGCATAGTTGTAATTCCCTATTTTATATGTACATGACTATGTAATATCTATAAATATTGCAGTCATTCATTATGTAAATGATTTGATTGATTATTAATAAAAGTGTGAGGATTCCATCCCCTTATACACTTTCAGTTACTTGAAAAGTAAGTTTCTAGTTTACAATTTCATAAGATGACAATGCAAGTGACAAAGCAATATAAACACAATAATGTAAAATATGAAAATGCAAATGATTATGCATAAAATCATTTAATGTGAAGTGAGTTTATGGACATATAACTCTTCACCTCCCAAGGTACACAAATGATCAGAAGGATTTTTGAAGTTTTTTGTACTCTTAAAAAGGGCCTACTACCTTGGGTTTAAACTTGTAACCCTTTCCAATTATTGTACTTATATAAACATCTAACTTTGGTATATGACCATATGTTTGAAAGAGGTCTTTGTAAACCTCTTTGTCACATTCTTGACATATCATGTGAGTGTGAGTGTGATGGCATTGTTCTACCATGTTTCCTATATGGGGAGTGACGATTGTATTTGGCATTTTACACACTATAAGGTCATCCCTCGTGGACATGACAAGCTTAATCATTGACATGTTTGTATCTATACCAAGGTTAGGAATGGGATAAGCCCCTAGAAATGAATTTGGTGAGTATTGTTTTGTTTTCAAAATCCTCTTGTCATCCAACTTCACTACCCAGGTGTAATTAGACATACATGCAAAGCTTGACATTATGACAAACATTCGAAGGACCCAGTTGGTAAGATTCACATGGAGGAATTCAATTCACAACTTCTTGGTCTTGTCTGAGTTCAAAGTCATCACTCAATCTAGAACAAAAGACATGGAAAATCCACCTTAGAGAATAAAATGAAAAAATTCAAAAGAGTAGTCTTTTGCTCTAGATGCAAATACAACATGCTCACATATTTGTATAGACCTCAAGCATTCCTAAAATCCAAATGTTCCATAGAGAATACACCAGGAGTTGTGCTAGAAGTATTTGGAGTTCAACCTTAAGTTTCTGAAGAGTATGCTCACCAAGCTAAAATGTACACTAATCTAGCTCAGCGAGTCATGAAAATCAAATCAAGATCCCTGAGCTCATGAGCTATGAGTAACCGATTCATACAGAGCCCTTTGAGACTGTTTGATATGTGGGTAAAATATTCCTAATGAATGAGTTACCGATGAGCCATCCACTGTCAAACAAATTGAGTTGCTTTGTAAAGAGGACGAGAGTCCCATATTGTACTAGGCACCTGCGATAGGTCATACATACCGAGTTGAAGTGCAATGGTGGAACGAGATATTTTTGGATGGCTTAGAATCAAGAGGCCTTCGAGTTTGAACTAGAGCTCGGTCAATCAGAAAGTGTTAATTGTGCTGAGGCGATTCCCCATGTCTCCACCTGAGCCTCCAAAAAATGTCCAATAGGCTCGATTGGCTATCAAGTGTGACACCCCCATGGAACACAAGGGTGACTTGGGATGTAGAGGTGTGTCACGCTCATCAAAGGAGTGAGAAAATGACCTTGAACCAAGAACCAATGAGTTCATGTGAGCTTGCATTCATATAAAGCACCGAGCTACTCTTTGTATAGATCAAGTTTGAATAAATAGCAAGCTATTGTGAAAATTGAGCTAGATTATAAGACCACTGAAGGACCGACATAACTAAAAAAGTTGTGAAGTGACATTGCAAAACAAGCTTGACTTTGACCAAGCCCAATGAACCATCAAAAATTCAATATTAGTGCATTATCAAGGGTACTCACCAAGTCTATGAAGGCTCCAAAAAGCTTATCAAGCCTTGGACAAACTCTAAAATTGAGCTCCGTAGATGGATTGAATTATTTTTTTTACAGAGGCATAGGCTTGTAGATCGCAAGGGGGGTCGTTATGAAGATTGAATGAAGCTTGAGAAAATGAGGAGGAATCAAGGATGAGACATTCATGATGAATCTGAGTAGTTCCAAGTGTAGACCAAGTTTGATTTGGTCTTGAGAAGTGTTCAAATCACCAAGACTTAGCCAAAAAATGGTGAAAGGATGCATGAAGACTCGATGGCCGAGTTAGGGCCATGGAGCATCCATGTTGGTTGATACAAAAGAATGATTCACAAAGAGCCCAAATAAACTTGAGATATTTGAGCGCACAAGATCCGATAATGCCACAAGTAAAGGGTTGCAGGAAATGTGGGAAATCAGGTCCTGAGTGTCCCATGTGAACTCAGGACACTTGTGCTCATGATACTGGAACTCACAGACAAAGAAAGCGTGTGGGTGTCAAGCCTATCAACAACCCATTGTAGATGATCAACATGTTCTGGGAACCCAGTCCAGAGTCAAGGGCGTGTAGGAGGCCCAAGATGTAGGTGATGCAGATGGAAGAGGCCCGAATGGCCCTGGAACATGTGTGTGGCTAGGGCCTGCAATCACAGCACAATGAGAAGCTTGGCAGCCTAACGAGTAAAGTGGGGAGAAGTGGCCCAAGTTTTATTAAGCCTCACAGGACGTCTAGACCTAACTTTGCTGATGAGCTTGAAGTTAGTTCTAAGTTGTGAACCAATGTAATATGGGCCCCACTGTGAAAATGGGGTGATGAGATGCTACGCATCGTGGGGTTGAGAGATGTAAGGTGTTGAAAGGGGGATTCAACATGAAGGTAAGTGTTGATTGCATAGTGATCAACTCCAACTCGGCATACACAGAGGCATGCGAGGAAAAATGGGTGAGCCATGTGGATGGGTTGGCCGACACAAAACAAATAACTCATCGATGCAAGAACAAAAGGAGTTTGCCAATATAGAAGGAAAGTTGGTCGGTGCCAACACCAGTACAAAGGCTAAGGAAGTGAAATTCAACTCGGAAAGTTAGTGTCAAGCTGGAAAAATGCCAAAATATAAGAAGTGCAAGCCATGTGGATAAGAAGTGCTCAGCGATGAGGGAATAGGGACCAGCTCGGTCGAGCTGGCCAAGCTAGCTCAAATAAAACACTTTATAGTATCAAGACTCTCCCACATTGGGAAATGTAATTATGGTGGGGCCCAAATGTTTTAGATGCCAAAATATTTTTGTATTAGGCATAAACATTAGGGAAAAGGAGTAAATAATTTAAATGATTATTTTACAACCTACCATGTTTCAATTGTTAGTCCCGAAAACCATGAAGCAAGCCTAGAAATTTATCAAATTAGCTACAGGTGCTTAAATAGCCATAACTTTTACATCCCCTAGCGGAACCATGCAAAACTAGTGTTGTTGGAATCATGGTTCTAAGACCATCATAAAGAAACCAAGAAATCCAAAAATTAATGAAGATTTTCTAGTAAATTTTAAGTAAAATGATCCTAGTTCTATTTTTTTGTTGGAAAGTGGTTGGAAGAGCATTCAATAAGCATGGGCAATCATTCTTTCACTGCTACAATTTATGGGGCACCTTGAGATTGCTTCTACAGGTCAAAAATCACCAACCACACTCATTTATCATGACTTATAATTGGTTTAAAATGGATTTCATAATTTTCATCCACTCTCTCTCTCTTCCAAAATTCTATAAATTGAAGTATTGGGCTCATTGTAAAGGGAGGATAGTTTGAGTAGCAAAACTCTTTAATTTTAGTTTTGTGAAGCCAATGTGTTGTAGGCCTTTGTAGTGGACTCCTTGCATGGTGATCCAAGCATTTGTTTTCCAATAGCTTGAACTTTGCATATCAATGAAGTAGTAGATGCAAGTTTGTGGATGTTTCTTCCCTTGTTGTATTTGTTTGCATTATTCTTTCCTCTTAAATCTCATTACAAATATATTGTGTGTATTTTTTTCTCTTGCAGGGGTTCATTACTATTGTGTGTGCATGAGAATGTTTTTGTGAGTGTTGTTACTATACTATGGAGAATTGTTATCACGCTCTCTAATCTACATTTTGTTTCTATTTTCACACATTAGGTATTACTCTCACACCCTCCTTTGCTAGTGTATCTAAACTTCTAGTGTGGGATTTAGTTTTATGCACTTTCTCTCCCTAGTCCCTTGGAAAGTTAGATCAGTATTAGATAGTATTTCCTGCATTAGAAGTAGATTGTGGTAGGTAGTTTAGGAGCAAGAACCAACTTTATCTTGAGGGTTATCTCTAGCCCACAAGTCCCACATCTTGAGAGATGACCCAATGTTATAAAAATTACACTGAATGCCCCATCCATAAATCAAGTCATTCAAGGGTGTTGTAATTTTGTGGTAATAGTTATGGAACATCTGGTAGGACAAAAATGAGGTCTTCATTTTATTACAACAATATTGATTTGCACTTTTTGTTAATTTAAGCTTGTAAGAAGCTTTGAAATCACACATCTAGCGACTCCAGAAGGGAATAATTCACTGGTTTTAGTAGCCCAAGCTTGTCAAATTTTTTAGAAGGATTTAAACAAGGTCAAGAACTAGAGAAGAAAGTGTTTTCAAATATTTGCAGCTCTCACCAGGTAAAGGAAGAAGGGGAAGAAGAGCTCAAAGGTTTCCATCTCCACCAAATAGAACACTATCAACACCTCCACCTGAAAAACCTTTCATTCAATCAACCAGAGTTCTTAGACTAATTATATTGGCACATCTACAACAGTAACCACCGCAAGGTCCACCAAATCCTTATGCCAATTTCACTGCCAACAACCCACTTGCTCTCAATGAACAAAATCCAATTATGGTTGGAGCATTGAAGAATATTCCATATTTCACTGGAGAGAATCACACAACTCATGTTGATCATATAAAGGACATTGCAAAAATTTGCACTAATCAAGAGATAAATGAAGTGGATTTCATTGTCAATTTGTTGGCTTCCTCATTCAAGGGAAAGGAATTGTAATGGTTTAGGAGTTTAACAGTAAGGTCTATCAAAAATTGGGACCAGATATGCATAGCCCTCTGCAATCAGTTTGGAGAAAGAGGAGACAATTTATCTTTATTAGAACAATTAACAACCATCAAGAGGGATCCTAATGAGCAGATGAGCGATTTCAATGTTTGATTCCAGCTATCATGGGACCAAATTCCATTTGCCGTGAGGCCAACAGTATAAGGTGTATTCCTCTACTTTGTGAAGGCTCTAAATTCATATATAGCAATGATGATCCATTCCATCGGAGGAAAAACACTGTAAAGTGCCTATGACATAACTATTAGAGCTAAAAGTTGCCTCATCCAAGCCGACAAGTTAGCACCAAGGCCACCAATGCCTCTATTTCTAGAAATGGGAATTCCTACAACAATTCAAAATAGCCCTTGTTCCAGCTTCAAAGAAATCAAAGCAATAACAAGGCTTCCACTTCTTCAGATAATTTTCTCAAACTTCAAGAGCTCAAGAAGGTATTGCAAAAAGTGTTCAAGGGGAAGAAAAATTTTGTAAATGAAATAGTGGCACTCAAGAAGTAACATGCCCAGAATTTAAGGCCATTTCAGCCCTAGTACCAAGCAAGGCCACCATATCAACAAAATAGGCCACTTATTCAAGCTGCCAATCAAAATCAAGGGCAACATCCTACTACCAGGTCTTCTCAACCCTACAATCCAAATACATTCTCAAATACCAAATCCTTGGTACCGATGCAAAATAACATGGAATAGGAATATGACTGGTATCCCCTGTATGGTCAACCCTATGATCGAGAAACATACTTCTAGGATCCGTTAAATCAAGATTTAGTGTTGCAAACCATTGGTGTAACTCAAGAAGTGGGTCAAGAAGAGGTACTCACAAATGCAACTCAGCAAGAGGCACCTCCAAATGAGACCACACTTGTCAATTAGCAAGTTGAAGGTTTTTGTGGTATAAATCAAACCCCTTCTCAAAGTGTAACAACCAACACACGGTCCAAAAATAGGAATATTGGAGATGAAAAATCATCCAATATAAAAGATTCATAGCCCTCTATCACTCCACAAGGTGTTAGTAGTCAAAATGCAGTCCTGAATGTGCAAAGTCAGCCCAAACCACCTTCTAGACCAGATCAAGTACTGGTAGTAATAGCCCATGTGTAGGAGAAGAATGTACAAGGTAAATGATAGTAGAAAGATAGTTCATCCCCATTTAATATTCTTGAGAAAATGAAGAAAATGAATGTGAACACTTCAATGTGGGAGTCATTAGCTATCTCAGGCCAAAGGAATCTATTGCAAGATGTCAAGGAAACTTCGTCCACGTCAAATCAATCATCTAAAGATAAAAACAAGGTACTGACAAATATAACTCAGTAAGGAGTCAATCAAGGAGGTCAACAAGGTAAAAACATAAAACCTCCCCCATTCTACATATCTCTAATTTTTGGAAACAATCTTATACACAATTGCATGATTGATTCGGGAGCAAGCAACTATGTCATGCCGAATCAAATAGTTGATCAGTTGGGCCTCCAATATGAAGTCATTTCCAAAGGTGAAGTGCAATTGGATGGGACAACAGTTACAACAGTCAGAGTAATTAAAGGATTGATCCTCACATTGCATACATGTCCCAATGTGATCGTCTTACAAGATGTTTCACCCATAAACCTGCCACCACTCTTTTCATTATGCTTATCAAGAGACTTCACTGCTAAAATTGGAGGTTATTTGTCTGCTGATTGGTCACACATGTTATTCAGAACAAGGTATGGAGCCAACGCTATAATTAGGTCTGAACCAATTAAAAATTTCCACATTGAGCCTCATACACTGAGCCTAATCAATGTAAAATGTTCATCATTTGATCAATAATATTTCCCAAGCACTTATGAAGCAGATATTAAAGCTAGAATCATTCATGACTTAACTCTTTATGGATGGGAAAACAAGATGCTTGTTTTTTATCCCTACAAGGAAATGGAAGAAGTTGAACTAGGATTCTATTACATGCACGAAGAAAATCAACCTCTCCCTAGCATCACCAAGCCGAATCACAAAGATGATAATGAGGTATAGAATATTTTCTTTGATGGCTCAAGGAGTAGACAAGGTGCTAGAGGGGGAGCTATGCTTGTTTCACCACAAGGTACAAAATATTACTCAACTTTCCATTTTCATTTTTCTTCTCAAACAACACAGCTGAGTATGAAGCCTTGATCCATGAATTGCATTGGGCAAGAAAGAGACGTATTAAAAAATTAAAATGGTTTAGGGATAGTGAACTAATTATGAACCAAGTAAAAGGAAAAAATGCTGCTAAAAATGATCTTTTAAAGAATTGCAAAAATCAGGTATGGGACCTCATTGAATATTTTGAAGCTTTTAACATCAATCCCATCCAAAGAAAGAATAATGAAGCAGCAGACAGACTTACAGAAATTGGGGCAGCATTTGAGGTCGTGGAAAGTATTAAAGTGAGAAAAATCAGCCTCATATCAAGGTGGTTGTAAGGCCATCTTTCCCAAACAACAATACAAGTTGGAAAGTCTTTGAAAATTATCAGTAAATTATAAATTTTCTACAAGAAGAAATTGAGTTCTCTGCTAGAAACCAGGACAAGTTGGAGAGTAGAAATATGGTGACCGAGTGGTGAGGATGAGAACTAACAAATTACCAAAGGGCCTTGTGACTTTGGAATCTATCTTCAATCCCAATGATCAATTCCGGAAAGAGAAGGAAAATATTCGACTAAAGGGTGAAGATTCAGAGCCCTATTTTAGTAAATGAAGGCAAGATATTGTAAATTGGCAAAGTAAGTACTCCAAAAGAGAAATCTTATTTTGTTCAACTTTGTCAAGAGTTTCCTAATGTCTTTTCTTGGAACTTATAAACATTTGAGAGGTTTCAATCCAAAACTAGCTCAACATACTCTTGAGTTATATCCTTGAATATAAGACCATCAAGAAGAAGCAAAGACTGGTGAATCCTCACATTGAACATCTCATGAGGAAAGAGTTGAATAAATTGATTGAAGCTAACATCATATTCCCTATCAAACATTCAAGTTGGGTTGAAAATTTGGAGCCGGTGAGGAAGAGAAATGGATAAATTAGACTATGTGTGGACTTTTGTGATTTGAATAGAGCATCACTCAAAGATCATAATCCACTTCCATCAATTGAGAAAATATTTCAGGTGGTATTTGGTTCTGAAAGGTTTTCATTGCTAGAAAAATACTCAACATATAATCAAATAATGGTGAAGGAAGAAGATCAGTTCAAGACAACCTTCACTACCAAATGGGGAACATATGCTTACAAGAAAATTCCATTTGGACTGTTAAATGCTGGAACAACATTTCAGCGAGAAATGGATATGGCATTCAAGGGTGTTAATCAACAAGATAGTGCTGGTATACCTTGATGATATCACTATATTCTCAAATAATGCAACAAACCACCTCTTTCACCTCAGGAAAGTATTTCAAATGTGTAGAAGATTCAAAGTGTCTTTGAATCCGAAAAAGTGTGTATTCTTAGCACACGAAGGCAAATTTCTGGGCCGTATTGTTTCAAAATAAGGATTGACAATTGATCCTGAAAGAGTGGAAGTTATCTAAAATCTTCCATTTCCAAGTCACAAGAAATCTCTCCAAAGTTCTTGGGAAGGATAAACTTTGTCTACAGATTTGCTGCCTGATTTTTCCACTCTTGTGAAGCCATTAAAAATGATGTTGAAGAAAATTCTTGCATTCAAATGGACAACATAAGGAAGAGAGAGTTTTGAGGCTATCATGCATCTAATATCACAAGCTCTAACTCTTATCAACCCAACTTTCTCCAAAGGATTCATGTTATATGCTTTTGGAGGTTCGGATACAATCTCAACAATCTTGGTAAAACTGAATAAAGAAGGTTCAGAGAATCCCATAGCATTTTTCAGCTAGAGCTTGGAAGATTATGAAGTAAGGTATTCTTTCATTGAAAATCATGTCCTTGTTATCATTACAAGCTTGAAAACGTTCAGACACTTGGTTTCAAAATATAAGATCCAACTATTAGTGTCATATGTTGGAGTAAAATAGTTTCTCTTGAACAAATATCTAAATAATAAAATGGCATTTTAGATCACTCGGGTAATGGAGTATGACATTGAGATCAAAGTGACCAAGATGGTTTGTGGAAAAGGTTTTGGGCCCCTGAAATATCAACTAAGTCCAAAAAAAAGGCATAGGTGCGCAAGGTTGAAAAAAATACACGCAAGATAAGGTGTATAGGGAAGGGTTCAAGCAGGGTTTTGGTAGAACCTGGGATGCACACCCATAGAGAAAAATCTGGGACTTATCCATTTTTGACCTATCGGGAAGGACGCAAGAAAATGTGACCCGAGTGGATAAGGTGCCAGGATGGTGACAAGGTGGTCTAGAAAAGATATGACCTGTGATAGAAGCTTCTAGAAGGACATCATGGCAAGGAGTGGTGAGCTTAGGCTTGGAAGAGCAGTGTGCCCATGGAGGACTGCTATTAGACACTTGGCGACAGATCTGAGGCCCGCGGAAGAATGAGTTGGTAGTTCAGGAATGCTATATATACAAGTGCCCTCAGAAGCAAAAGGGAAATGGATAGAGGGTGGAGCTCTACAAAAATACTGCAAGGACTCTGATAGCTTGGGTAAATAAGCATAAGAAAGGATGTATTAAGGGTTTGGGTGTTTTAAATTTTATTTTAAGAGCCTAGCTATATGAATCTGATTATAATGCATGACTGTAGTCTGCCTTTCTATGATATTCTGTAATGTACCTAATGAATGTAATGAGGTTACCAGTTTATGTGAATATGAACATTAATGGTTCTAATGCATACATTCTTCTTCATAGATATTTTTCATTTATGTTTATGAACTAAGTATGAATGCTTGTAAAAATTCTTTTATGTTTTGGTGTAATTTCTAAAATTTGTTAAGCTCTTTTCTGCCTAGAATAACTGCAAGGATCTAGAAGCTGTTCTGAGCTCTATGGTGCTTGTATGTCTTATTTCCTCTCAAATATCTTAAACTCAAATCATAGATGATGTTTCCCACCTAAAAATCACATAAAATGGAGACTCAGCACCTGCGTGTGCCTTGGGTGAGCACCAACGCCTGCTGGGTGATAGGGCCGATGCACATGGTATTTCTTTTCCTTTATGATGGGTGTAAAAAATGACTAAATCTTGGTTCCATTATCAAGACCTCTTTTCTAATTTATAGTGGGAAATAACATACATCATGATCTGTGTAATGAGTAATGACAAAGCATTTAACTTCAGAAGGTGTTGAATCATGGTTTTGAGAGCACAGTGGATGAATTTTCTCAGAAATTTAGCACTGCATATAAGTTTGATGCACGTATATGGGTAGAAGAGAACATCTACCATGATTTATATGAAACTTTTTTTCATTGCTTCTCAGTATAACTATATGAATGGATCTCAGCATATGCATCTAGATCAAGCTGGTATTATAGATCACACTCGTTGACCCAAGAATAATACCAGAGGCTACAGGAAGTAGATCTGACGTGGAATCGTGTTGTGGATCATTGGTGGAAGGGTGTGTTGGCTAGCTACACTCTAGAATACACTATTTCTACATATTCTTGTCCGGAAGTTGCTGAGTTTGAATTTTTGTGGGATCCCAGAGGATAATTTTCTACGTGTTATCCCTTTGGAAATGAAGATCTTGATTGTTACCTTGAGTTTAGAGGCATTTCCAATGGCCGGCTAAACCGTTTCTGAGCATTGGGCGAGGAAGCTAGGGTGGAGGAAGATGGTAGATATTACGATAGAGAAATAATGGGAGGAAAGATGGCTTAAGTATAGTGAAGCATGTGAAAGGGAGATTGCTAGAAACTATGAGGTTGCAAGAATGATGGATCTATGGAGGAAGATGTTGCGGGAAGGAGTAAAGGTTCATGCAGAGGATGTGGAACCTAAGCAGTCTATGCTTCCCCATCTTGGCAAGTGCATAAGAGATACCCCTTCAGCTTCTGATGATATTTTTTCATGTGGAGAGAGAAGATTTGTTAGCACATATCTAAACCCACCTAGTGACCAAACCTTGGCGCTTGGTTTTCTAGATCAAGGAAGGAGTATTGTTGACCTAGTTGGTATTAGTGGGAGTGACAGATCTACACCCAAGAGATACAATTTTTCATTTCCCACTTCTATGACTATGCATATTCTAGTATTTAGAGGAATTTTTAGACAGGGAGAAAGTACATAAGTCTTTGGTCTCGCGTCTGGGGAGTGGTGCGGGGTACACTAGTGGTAGCGGGGCATTATGCACAGACCATTATTGCGTAGTTCAGTGGAACCTTGGGGACACTTGGCATAACCACAACAGGACATGGTGGACCTGGTGGATCTGATGGGTCAAGAGGAATAGGACCTGGTGGTTCTGTTGGATCTGGTGGGTCAGGAGGAACAAGGACCTGGTGGATCCAGAGGATCTAGTGGCTCAGAAGGCATAGGACCTGGTGGATCTGGTGGATCTGGCAGTGGAGGAAACACCACAGGGAACCAAGACTCTGGATCAGAAGGACAAGGGCCCCAACCACCCCCTCAAGTCTTATTTGAGATGTCTTTACATTTTCCAGATTACAGAGGTATTGAAGATGTTGTAGAACATGTTCACAAGTGTGAACTACTATGGCGCGTAAAGTGGATCATAACCCCAGAGTGGAAGGCTAGTTAGTTTGTAACAAAGTTGCAGGGGTGTGCACATAGCTGGTATAGAAAATATGACCCTCATCAAACGGTGGTGCATTATAGCTGGTATAGAAAATATGACCCTCATCAAATGGTGGTGGATTATATTTTGCCAACAAGAGCAAAGTCCATGCACACAAAGGAGATTCCAAGAAAAAGGACTCTGTTTTCAAGAGAAGAAGTGGAGCATGGAGAAGTTTTCTATGAACTCAGCCCATGAGACTCACAGTGGTATATGGTGTACATATTGTGAAGTAGAGGGGCATGTCAAGGATAGTTGCCCCCAAAGGAAAGTACACATTGTGACAGTAGACTATGAAATTTGTCATGGGGACCTACTCATGCAGAGTAGATGGTATGTAATTCAAGATACCATGGATGTCATTTAGAGTTTATAGGGAGAAATCCAGTGTCTAAAGGAGAATTCTAGGAGGGAGGATTAAAGAAGGAAGGTCGAGGTGCCAAGAGATGACCTGGATGAGGTCAGGGAAGTATGTAAAATTCTAAGGCAAGAAAATATTATCCCCTTGCAGGATTAGAACCTATTTTGGTAGGAGCATGGTTGAGAAAGAAGGTACCACACGTTAGAGAAGAGCATGAGAGGTAGGTCCTGGATGACATGTAAACCTTGCTAGGAGCCCCCTCATAGCCTTGACTATGATAGGGAGATCACGCTAAATGCAGTATTGGATGGATGGCTGTTGATTACTATCCTCATTGACATAGGTGTGGAGTTCAATGTTCTCACCTTAGATGCATGGCATCAAATGGGAAGGCCTACATTACAACCATCTTTGAATGTGTTGTATATGGCAAAAAAAATGAAGGAAATGCCCATTAATGTATTAAGGGATGTAACTATCACCATTCAGGGAGCTAAGTTTACTGGGGACTTTAAAGTCTTGCTGCTCACCGAGGCAGACAATTTCCCAGCACTACTTGGGTGCCCATGGTGTTATAAGAACAATGCGGATCTTCAGTTCAACAAGGGGTACATTAGCTTTGAAAATGAGGAGAAACAGGCCATCATACCCTTGGCTGATGGAAAGTCAACGCCCTATATTGAACCTTATGGAGAAGAGGTCCTAGATAGAATATAGGTGTGCGCTCAATCAGGGATCCAAAGATAATCCATCCTACCGACAACATTATCTAGTTTGAATATGCTTAGTCTGTAAGTGACACCACTAGTCTACAATATGATAATTGGGCACATGGAACCTACGAGTTGATCAGATGGTATTTAAGAGGATCGGTGATAAAGGTGAAAAAGGCACTCATAGTTTGGTGCCTAGGAGGAAAAGATCTACCTGAGTACTCATGAGAGGCCTCCCTTGAGGTCTTTTTACAGAAAATGGAAGCTCAGTGGAAGGAGGAAAATGAAATAAGGGAGATATTAAGTTACGTCCTACTAGGAACTATTGCACGCTGGTGGGAAACACATTGGGATAATCTCTTGGAATGGTGCAAAGTGAGAATTACCTTCTTTATTCATTTCTCTAGAAGCAATGTTCCCACCACCATCAAAGACTACCTTGGTAAGGAGCCCACCTCTTTCCACATCCAATCCTGTGAGAGAACCTAGAGGGAAGGTGTGGAAGCTTTTCCACCGTCCCTCTGGGTGCACAAACTGTATTCTACACTGCAGGTTACGCGCGCACATGGTACATAAATTCTGAAATATGCCACCAAATAGGGAATTGGAAAGAGATAGTGGCTGACCTCATTCAAAAATTTGAGTATCAAAGTACCAAGCCATCAATTTATAAGGTATTGTAGCTTGTCAAATGCCTTACCATGGGTAATAGTGCCATTGAAAAAGATAGGCTACTAGACTTGCTTGGTGAGCTAGGTTTTGAGGTGCACTTTAAAGAAGATGAAACAGAGGAGGTTTAGCTTAAGTGCGTGTGTACGGAAAAGGAGAAAGGAAATCTTGTATATGCAATTGATGGGGAGGAAGTAGAAAGCTTGGATATTAGCCATTCTGTAGGGATGCGGGAGGTAGTAGACATTACTGATACTGACTCACATGCCTACCATGAACCTTTAAAAACTAAAAAGGTTAACATCGGGTCAGGAGAAGAACCTAAGGAAGCTATCATTGGAGATTACTGGTCAGAGAAGGAAGTCTCTAAGATCATTGATCTTTTACGTGAATTTGAGGATTTATTCCCACGCAGGTACCATGAGCTCAAAGGCATCCACCATTCATTAGGGAAGATGAGGATAAAGCTAAAGGATGGTGTACGCTTGATCAGGAAGAGACCCTATCAGATGAATTTCAATTTGTGTGTGAAGGTAAAGAAAGAGTTAGACAAAATGATAGCATTTGGGATCATTGAAGCTGTTGAAGAATCGGAGTGGATTAGTCCAATGGTAATCAACATCAAGAAGGATGGGTGGATTAGGATCTGTGTGGATTATAGGGAGCTGAACGCAGTTTGTGTCATTGATCCTTTTCCAACCCCCTTCACTAAATAAATTTTTGAGGGAGTCACTAGGCACGATATCTATTCCTTTATGGATGGATTTTTGGGGTACCACCAAGTCTGGATTACAAAGGAAGACCAGGAGAATAAAATTTTCACCACTTAATGGGGAAGTTTTACATACACAGTCATGCCCTTTGGGTTTAAGAATGTGCCTATTGTTTTCTCATGCTTAGTGGTATAGGCATTCTAGGACTTTATCCATAAATTTCTTCAGGTCTATTTGGATGATTGGACGGTGTATGGGCTAGTAAAAAACCATTGTGATAATTTGAGGTTGATGTTTGAGAGTTTTCAGTAGTTGAGGAAATCCCTCAACATTAAGAAGTGTGTCTTTACTACCCCCTTTGGAATGTTATTGGGGCATATCATATGTAATGAGGGCTTGCTAGTAGATCCTGTCAAGGTTGCAATTATTATGGGATTGAGGGAGCCCTCTAGCCAAAGTGCACTGTGCAGGTTTCTTAGACACGCGGGATACTATCAGAAGTTCATCAAGGGGTATGCCAATATTGTTGCACCTTTAGAATAATTGCTCATACATAAGAGTGTCTTCCATTGGGTAAAGGCACATCAGAAGGAATTTGACACATTAAAGGATAGGCTTGTCACCGAGCCTATACTACATTTCCCCTCTTGGGACAAGCCCTTCCATGTTCATGTATATGTCTCCAGAATGGCCATTGGGGCAGTACTTGCACAACCTAGTGAGGGAATTGTTGATCACCTCGTATGCTTTGCAAGCAAGAAGTCAACACCAGTAGAGTAGAATTATACTATGACTGAGCGCGAAGCATTGTCAATGATCTATGTGTTTCACAAGTTTAGGAAGTATCTCCTGGAAACTCCATTTATATTCTACACTGATCACATGGCATTAAATTATTTGGTGAACAATCCCATTCTACAAGGGCACATATGCTGGTGGGTGTTGTTATTTAAAGATTTTGAGTTCACGGTAGTTGTGAAGCCTAGAAAGAGTAATTGTGGACCTGATCATTTGTCAAGAATTGATTCAGGGGAGGATGCATAGAGCACTGAAGAGGCTGTGCCAGATGCACAACTATTTAGGTTGTGGTGCATGCCCTTGGATTTGGAAGAAATTGTAGTATTTATAAAGGAAGGTGTGGCACCGGAAGGGATGAATACATTAGAGAAAAGGCAACTAGCCATACACGTCGTGCCCTACATGTTGATCAGTGGGGACTTATACAAATTAGGGTGTCATAAATTGTTGCGCAAGTGTGTACTAGAGCATGAGCACCTTGCCATCATAGAGGAAGCATGCAGAGGAAGTACAAGTGGACATTATTCAGGTGACACCACTGCACGTAAAATTTTAATGGCAAGATTGTGGTAGGAAACTCTGTATAATGATTTCAAGGACTATTGTAAATCGTGTGACCACTGTTAGCACATTAGCAAGCCAGGAAGGAGAGATTAAATGCATTTGTGCCTTATCCCTAGTGGTGAACCTTTTAAGAAATGGGAAATAGAGTTTGTAGGTCCTATTACACCAGCAACGCATAGGACTGTATCACGCTACGTAATTTCCTGCATGAACTATTTGACAAGGTGGGCAGAGGCAACCCCAACTAAAGACTATTCGACAGCTACAACAGAAAGTTTTTTATGGGAGAACATTATCACAAGGTATGGATGCCCTTTAATTTTAACCAGCGATAGGGGTACACATTTCTTGAATGATACCATAAGGTTCCTTTTACCAGAGTTCATGGTGGCTCATCACAAGACTACACCTTATCACCCACAAGCAAATGGAACCACGGAAGCATTAACAAAATACTGAGTCATACCCTGACAAAAGTTTGTGATGTCGGAAGACAAGGTATCAGATGTATTATGGGCTTATAGGACAACTTATAAAAGGCTAAACAAAGACACACTATTTCAATTGGTGTTTGGAACAAAAGATATTATGTCGGTTGAGTTCATGTTACCTTCTTTACGAATAGCATGCACAGGAGAGCTGGTTGATGAGCAAGCACTAGAAGAGAGAAATGATGAGTTGATGAAACTAGATGAAATATTATCACTCGCCAGATGGAGCCAAATAGTAGAAAAAGCAAATCAAAAAGCATGGCATGATTGCCACATTAGGAAAAAGAAGTTTGAGGTTGGGCAGATGGTCTTACTATATGATTCTAATTTTTTGTGCCACCATGGGAAGTTAAAGGTCCATTGGTTAGGTCCCTATATAATCTCATACATCCTTGATTTGGGCGTGTACCAGTTATAAACGCTAGATGGAATGAAATTTCCTGGACACTTCAATGGGAGTAGGCGGAATCCCTACTATAAATAAGGCTTCTTGTTGTTTGTAAATAAGGTAGTTCTACAAAATAGTTTAGAATTTTCTTTTATGAATTTCCTTTCTTGTGTTTTCCTTTTGCATTGTTGTTTTGTTTTATGCTTTGGGCACCGGTAACCTTGTTACTTTTTGAAGGTTTTGAATGTGCAGAGGACCATGCATCATTTTAAGTGTGGGGTGGAGTGATGTGAAGGAAAGCATGGGTAAAGTGCCAAGGAGGATTGTGTTGAAAATCTTAGTTGAATGGCCTTATTGAAAGAGGTGCATGAAAGGAAAGGTAGAAAAGGATGGTTGGTGTCAAGATAAAGTTACTTTCAGATCCCATGTACTGAGGAGGAAGAAGCACATAAAAACACAGGGTAGGCGAGAGCAGAAAACATGACAGAAGAAGTTCCTTCGGTGTTGGTTACATGCGTGCAAGAGTCTCCTATCAAGATGGATTGGTTACATGCCAAAAGGTTGGAAGATTGTCCATGCAGGGTTGGAAGCGTGAATTAGGGCACAAAATTTGGGATTTGTTTGAAAAATACGAATTAAACATTAAAAATATGGTGGTAGGTGAAGTAGCATTTAATGCTTAAAAATGGGAAAAACTATAAATAGAGGTTTAGACATTTCATTATTCACTTTGCGAATACGAAGAGAAGAGATTTTGTGAACTAGGGTTTCTAGAGTTAATCCGTGTGAAGAAAAATTACAAGAATTTGAGTGTGAGTGACCAGTTTGGATTTACAAACTAGAAAGGAAGTGATTCACAGGCGTGGGAAGAGTTGTGGAGAAGTGTCATTTAGTGAAAAGAGATTCAAGTTAGGGTTTGGAATCTAGGGCACGGGTCGAAAAAGAGTTTCTTTGCCAGTTTGAGATCTAAAATTGGGAAGGGGTAGTAAAATAAAGAAAGTGAAAGAAGTTGAAGTGTTAACATAAACAATGACACCCTAGAAACTAGATGGCACACCTAAGAAGGGAAAGGGCAAGGGCAAGGGCAAGGGAAAGCAACAAGAAACTATGTGAGTACAAATCAAGAGTGGTATGCATAAATGTAGTACCTAGATGGAGTATTCCTTGGGCGCGAGTAGGAGTCCCATTTAATAAATATGTCAGTAAATGATTATAATCATCATTTGAGCATGATTGAGAAGGAAATGGCACTGGAGTTAGTGCACCCAATAAATAAAATGACACCAGACGTTTTTCCCATCTATAACGATGATGTAAAAGTGAAGTTGGAGAAGTTAGGATTATTGCAACTCTTTGAGTTTCCCTACTTTGGAAAGCCTGAGCACCTATATCAATGGTTGATGTCGCGTGTGCACGAAGATTACTTTCACTTCACAGGGCGTAAGATGAGTATTACCCCTCACCTTGTTTCACATTTCACAGGCCTCATATGTGAAGGAGAAAGTTTGGAGGAAGACCTATGTGACAAGGAGGTAATTAAGGAAAGCGTCACTACTTATGCGTACAAAAAGGCATCGAGGTAATTTGATATCATGGACATTAAGGACCTAGTGATGAAGATGGTAGTGCACCTTGTGACAAAGTTAAATGGCTAGGAGAGATGGACCCATGTAAAAAATTCTTGGCTGAATGTTTGTAGGAGGATTTTTTAGGGCACCATCTATAACTTGTTTGCATTCATCATGGCTAAGATTGTCAGTAGCATGCAAGAAGGTGACAAAATCCTCTTTGGTAATCTCTTGTTAACCATTGTATTCTAGGAGATTGGGGTGCTGGATGTAGTGGACAAATTCATGTGGGAGTACCCTGTTGAAGACCCTTCGCTCGTGAAGAGGTTTGAGAAGTACACCTATGATAGTATGACAGCCGTGCACAAGGCATGCTTGGAGAAGTGGTACATGCACTCGGAAAATGAGTTCAGGGAGGAATGGATGATCCCTAAACAACTACCAATGACCACTAAGGGAGAAGCTAAGTTTTTTATGTACCAACATTTTTTCCTTGGCAGATTTAAACTGATAGCTGAGACATGGAGCCCATGGTGTAAGCTACCTTTTTCCTTCACAGCCCAACACTTCTAAGTGGGAGTGAGTAGGTCCAAAGAATCCAATAAGTTGAAAGTTGGACCTAGGTAATCTAGACCAGGACCACAGAGAAATGTGCAAAGGGTTGGTCTATCCCAACAAGCACATGTACATGGAGAAGTACGTGTCGCATGAGGTCCAAATGGTGAAACCCATGACATTTCCCATTGCAGGAGGGACCAAGGCATGAGTATACCTCCACATAAGATCCAAATTTTAGAAGGGCACATATATGGAGAACGATGTGTCCATACCTAATGATGCAACTGGTAGGAAGAGACCCACGCCCAGAAAGAAGGAAAAATAACCAAAGGAGAAAGTACCAAGTGTAATGGATACATAGGAAATAGGTACCCCTGGAACAAGCGCTAGAATAAGTATGTATTCACACAAGAAAAATTCCATAGTAAAAGAGAAGAGTCTGGAGCCAGAGGAGCCGTTAGAAAAGGAATCATCAGAAGAAGAAGAGATAGATTCACCTACATTGGAATCCCTGGTTGGAAAGAAGTAAAAGATGATGGGGGAGTCAGAGTCTGAGTACACTGAGAGCTTGGGGGCCTACCAAGATGAAAGGTATGATGATGAGGAAGATGAGCCTGAAGTAAACCAAGAAAAACCTATGTTCAGTGTACATGACTCATAGGAGGGAGAAGGAGAGAAGAATGAGTACATCTTCACATGAAGAAAGGGAAGCCAGGAGGAGGAAGGAACCTGGGACAAGGAAGGGAGCGAAGAGGTAAATAAGGTAGTGGAAAGAGAGGCTGAGAAGATCATTGAGACCTTGGTAGAAGAAGAGTTGGAATGCAGCGTTGATTTGGTGATGAATGAGGATAAGTAAGAGAGCACAGAAAAGGACCACGACATCACTATAGGCCCCACTTTAACTGTAAATATTCCTAATGGCACGTGCATAGGAGGAAAGCTTGTGAAGGAGGAGAGGCCATGGTTGGGTTATTTTGATGACCCCAACAAAGTGTTGTACTCACAGTTCCAACAGAGGAGCTCTTGGTAATGTCATCTTTTGATAAGGAGGCTGCATACCCTTAGACGAGGAAGATTCTCTCATGGGAATTTGAGTCCCATCTTGATGAGACAAAATTCAAAGTAAGACATGGGGAAATAATAACATTGTTGGAATCAAAAGTAGACAACCCAATGGTGAATGCTCAGTGGCTCTTGGATGAACAACTATGCGATGCACTCAACAAGGTATCCATTGAGGTTGAAGCTAGACTCTTTGGGTGGAATGATAGAGTCAAATTTCTGGAAGATGAACTGGAGGAGAAAGAGGAAGAGCTAGCTGAGAAGAAAAAGGATTTGAGTCAAGAAAAGATGATCACTACCCAGTTACAATGTGAGTTAAAGGATGAGAAGGCTAGATTGCGTGAAGTATACAAAAAAGTGGAGTCCATTACAAATGCAATAGTGTTGAAGCATCTGGACCTAGCACCTCCCGCGTAGAAGTATGCATCTTCCCTAGAATGCCTGGAGGACTTAACAAGGATCCTCACCATGGAGAGGCATCTGCTAGCATTGGAATCTACAGAAGAAGTGGCCGTGTGTTTAGAAAAGGAGGATAAATTGAAAATCATGGTGCTCATAGCTAAATATAGCAAGGTCCTTACTGATATAAAGATTACTTCCCAGACTACTGAGGCTGTGTACGACAACTACATGGAATGAGATAAAGTGGCAAGCATACTGGTCGCTAATGATGAAGAAGAACTTAAAAATTTATAGGAGAAGAACAAGGGGAATAGAGTGGAGTGAGAAAAGATCCTAGCTGAGGTAGAAAATAAATCAGAAGCTATTGAGGCCTTACGGGGCTCAATTAAAAACTAGCTAAAGGAACTATACCCATAGATTACATGAAGGATGGATGCATTGGAGGATGTAGGAAAGGAGTTAGAGAAAATCGTTGACAACATGAGCGCACAAGGGGATGGGATGGGTTTTGATCAGGTGAGCACCTTAGTAGGTGATCTTTGCTAGAGAGCACAGACTGAGGTCGATGCCTGGAACAATATGGAGGTTGACTTGCAGAAGAAATTTCCTCTCTTATTACTTTAAGTAACATCATTCCCCATTCTTCCTTCTTTTCCCATTCTTTGTCCCCTTTATTGTGTATTTCTTTATTCTTTGAGGAATTTTCTGAGGGTGGAGAACAAGTAAAGTGTGGGGTGATGTTGGGCCCCTGAAATATCAACTAAGCCCAAAAAGGGCGGATAAGCACGCAAGGTTGAAAAAAAGCACGCAAGATAAGGTGCGTAGGGAAGGGTTCAGGTAGGGTTTTGGTAGAACTTAGGATGTGCGGCCATGGAGCAGAATCCAGGACTTAGCCATTTTTTACTTATTAGATAGGACGCAAGAAAAAAGTGACCCAAGTGGATAAGGTGCTAGCCTGGCAACAAGGTGGCCTGGAAGGGATATGCCCTATGATAGAAGCTTCTAGAAAGAAATCATGGCAAGGAGTGGTGAGATCATGCCTGGAAGAGTATACACCCATGGAGGACCACTATCAGACACTTGGTGACAGATCTGAGGCCGTAGAAGAATGAGTTGGCAGTTCAGGAAGGCTATATATACAAGTGCCTATAGAAGCAAAAGGGAAATGGATAGAGGGTGGAGCTCTACAAAAATACTGCAAGGAATCTATTAGCTTGGGTAAATAAGCATAGGAAATGATGTATCAAGGGTTTGGGGATTTTAAATTTTCTTTTGAGAGCCTAGCTTATGAATCTTGTTATAGTGCATGACTACGGTTTACCTTTCTGTGATATTTTGTAATGGGCCTAATGAATGTAATGAGGGTACCAGTTTATGTGAATATGAGCATTAATGGTTCTAATGCATACATCCTTCTTTATAGATCTTTTTCATTTATGTTTATGAACCAAGTATGAATGATTGTACAACTTCTTTTCTTTTTTGGTGTAAGTTCTAAAATCTGTTAAGCTCTTTTCTATTTTGGTGTAAGTTCTAAAATTTGTTAAGCTCTCTTTTCTACCTGGAATGACTGCAAGGATTTAGAATCCGTTCTGAGCTCTATGGTGCTTGTATGTCTTATTTCCTCTCAAATCTCTTAAACTCAGATCATAGATGATGTTTCCCACTAAACTCACATAAAAGGGAGACTCAGCACCCGGTGTATCTCATGTGATCACCCAACGCCCACTGGGTGATAGGACGACACACATGGGATTTCTTTCCTTTATGATGGGTGTAAAAATGACTACAAAATGTTTGTGTGAGAATCTAGCTTTCAAACAACATGATGAATCAAAAGGTGAAGAGGAGGCTATCCTAGTACTACAAAGTGATCAAGAATAGTCAGTTGATGATGCACCCGTTCCATGTTGGACTCAAGATATGGTGCATTATCTCCAAACTAGTTTGTGCCCTCCAGAATGGAGCAAAGAAAAGAGAATATACTTCAAATTGTAATCCATCTTATATGTGCTCATTGACATAATCTTGTTCAAGAAGGATGTGAATGGGGTGTTATTGAGGTGTTTCCCAAAAAGTCAAATTGAGAAGGTATTGCATGAGATCCATGATAGGTAAGTGGTAGGCCACTTTAATCCACAATTAACAGCTCTTAGGATCATGAAAGTTGGTTACTATTGGCCTATGTTGTTTAGTGATTGCTGCTCATGGATTAAAAAGTTCAAGAAGTGTGTATTCTTCATAGGAAAAGAAAGGCTAGCAGCACTACCCCTTCGTCCAATCTCAGTAGATCAACTATTCATGCAATGGGGATTGGAATTCATTGGAGTTATCATTCCAAATTCAAGTCAAGGCCATAAGTGGATACTTATGGCAACAGACTATTTTACCAAGTGGACTGAAGCGGTGGCACTCAAGGAGGCAAATGAATCCAACATCTTGGAATTTTATGAGGGGATAGTCACAAGGTTTGGCATCCCTACCACTATCATATTAGATGATGCATTGGAGTTTCTTGGCACAAAAATAACTGAATGGACTTTTAAGAATGGTATTTACCTCAATGCTTCTTCAAACTTTTACCCCTAGGATAATGGCCAAGAAGAGGCCACGAATAAGAACCTAATAAGAATCATAAGAATAAATCTTGATGAGAATCAAATAACATGGCATACAAATCTCAAATCAGCTCTATGGGAGGATATAATCACACCCAAGAGTTCTACATGTATCTCTCCCTACAAACTTGTATATGGGAAGGAAGTAGTACTACCTATATCAATTGATTTTCTAGCATTAGAACTCATGAAGCAGCTGGAATTAGCTGAGTTTGAGCCCATGGAAATTAGGTATGAAGAACTAATGAAACTAGAAGAAACCATGGAGAAATATCAAGCACTGATCAAGAGAAGCTTTGACAAGAAAGATAGAGCTAATACATTTTAAGTAAGAGACTTGGTGTTGAAGTGGGATGATGATTGTGCAAAATTGGGCAAACATTCCAAGTTTGATATGGAGTGGTATGTATATGATCACTGAATGTAAAATTAGCAATGCCTTATGTCTGGATAAGTTGGATGGTGAAGAATTACATATTCTAGTCAATGGAATCTATCTCAAACATTACTACTAGAAGGAAGAATTTCTCACCCTTGTACATATTAGTCTAGGATTTTCAATTCCTCCAAGTGCTTGTGCACATTGTTGTTGTTGTTAGAATAGGTTTTAATTTCCCTAAGTTCCTTGAGCACATGTCTTTTTGCTTCTACTTTATGCTTTATATATAGTTTATAATGCTTTAAGGAAGAGAGACTGTTGCAGTAGTGAAGCTCATAGTTGCTTGAAATAGTTGTAAATTCCAAATTCAAACAAATGAAGAGCAACTAAAATTAGTTCAAGATAAATATTTCTAATCTTCAATTCTTTTGTTTCCTCAAATCAGCAACTGAGTTTCTCAAGTCAAGAAATCAGTATTGGGGCAGATTTGAAATTGCAATAGATGGCAGTCCTTAATGTTCACTCAACCTTCAACCAACGTTAATTAGCAAGTATAATCTACCATGCATGTCTCTGGGATTAGATAATAGTATTTTCAACCTACGACAGTAGCCCAAGCAACAAAATCAGCCTATCAAAAGAAATGAAACATTTAGGAGAAGAAAGAAAGAGGAACCTAATAGAGTTTCATGATGTCCAAATTAACAAATGATCATCATTCAGCCTCATGGATTGCAGTTACAAGAATGAGTGGAATTCAAGTTTAAAACAATTTTCTACTCTCACAAATCTTGATTTCAATATTTTCTTATGAAATTTGAGAGTGCGAATAGTGGAAGGTAGTTCCATAAAGTAGGTAGTGACATTCCAAGTCAAGGTATTTAGAGTTCAGATCAGCTCATGATAATCATGTAGACTCCATACCTAATGGAGGCTTCAGGAAACTGGTCATACTCCATTTACCAGGAAAATGGCCCTCTGAGTCACCAAATTTTTATCCAATTTTGCTACCCTAGCAAAATTGGATGATATGTAGGATTGCATTATGAAAATCAGTCACAGGGACCCACTTGGTAAGAAATGGAAAATCTAATGCATGAATCTGGGATACCTTCATACATCTCACTCATCCTTGGCACAACTAGATAATCTAAGAAATAACACAAAATGTTCAAGGGAGTAGTCTTTAGCCCTAGATATAACTCAATGAGATCACAAGCGAGCTACTTCCTAACACCGAGCTCTTTTAAGCATGCACCAATTTCTACTAGGAGGATTTCACTGAGTTTCTTGGAGTATGGAAATTGAGCTAAATCAAGGGTCATCAAGCTAATTATATGGTGAGTTTGAGTTATAAACAATAAGAACCAAACCAGTTTATGACCCAAGTTCTAACCAATGAGCAATCAAACCTCATAACTATCCACTAAGTCATGCTTTCAAGTGGTAAATTTTTTATGGTGTAGGCCTTACAAAGGTCTCCGAGTTGAGGAAATATGGAGGGAGAGCTCATCAAATGATAAGAATCAAGAGGCCATCAAGCTTGAACTATAGCTCGGTTGATCAGAGGGAGTCGACTTAGCTCAGGCTATTCTCAATGTCTCCACCAGAGCCTCTAAAATATTTCCACCAGGCTCGATTGGCAGTCAAGTGTAACACCCCCATAGAACACATGGGTGGTTTGGGATGTAGAGGTATGTCACACTCATCAAAGGATAGAGCCAATTACCTCAAACCAAGAACTAGCAAGTTCAAGTCAGCTCACATTCACACAAAGCACTGAGCTACTCTCTGTATAGATCAAGCTCGAAGAAATAACAAACTACTATGTGAATTAAGCCAACTTATAAGACCACTAAATGAGATGTCACCACAAAGTTGTGAAGTGACGTTGCACAGTAAACTTAACTTGGAAAAATCCAAGTGAACCATGGAAAATTCAATATTAGCACATTATCAAGGGAATTCACCAAGTGTATGAAGGCTCCAGTGAAGTTTATCAATCCTTGTACAAAATCTCAAATTGAGCTCCATAGATGGACTGATTTTTTTATTTGCAGAGGCATAGGCCTACAGATCGCAAGGGGATCATTATTAATATTGAACCAAACTTTGGAAAATAATGAGGAATCAAGGATGAGACATTCATGATGACTCCAAGTAGTTTCAAGTGTAGGCTGAGTTCTAGTTGGTCTTGAGTAGGGATCAAATCATAAAGACTTAGCCAAAAAATGGTGAAAGGATGCATGAAGACTCGACAACCAAGTTGGGGCACAGAGCAGCCATCTCAGGCAATGTAGATGTAACATCCTCATTTTAGACAATAGAACAAGTCAATTTTTTTTTTTGATAAATGCTTCCTGGTTCTAAATACATAATTTAGAACTCACAAATCAAATAACCATCCATATAACAGATAACCATATGCAGCTGTAATGACTCGGAGTACCTCCGATCTATTCATTCCATGACTCGGTAATCTACCGATCTATTCATGAGTAATAAGAGTTGGAATTTTTATTTAACACATCACTCTTGCGGTTCTCTTCCCTATTTTAGGATTCAGAATGCTCTGTCCAAGGAACCTAACTGAATAACTGTTACCATTATTCATCGGCATCTCATCCCTTAGACCAGGTGACTCAGGACAACGCAATCAGCAGCTTGCGATACTTTGGCCAAAGATTTGAAACATACTGCTTATGTCTCGTATTCCTTAATGGCATACTCATCAATCTGGAATACGTCCTTCACCCCATTCCTATGTTATGTAGAATGTCTTATACCGACTTCTGTCAGTCCCTATTATCCCAAGTTAATCACTCGGGAATGGATTAGTAAGGTGACAACGTTATATGGATGCTCCTGAGGACTAGGGATAAGATGACATACTGGGTCAATCCTAATTAAACCAGTGTGTCAAGATACCCCGAGTCTCCTAGGCAGCCATATAACGTGACCACATTCCTAATCGGTCCCTGAGTAACTAGTTCGAGATCAAGATGTAAATCTTAGAGATCAATGCAAAGGATGTCATCATAAGTCACCTGCATTGTTGTAACTTCGAGAAGATCCTAATCTTATCGGAGGTACAACCCTGTAGTTGACTTGTGCCGTCAACCTTTAAATCCGCCTCGAAAAGATCTACTTATTAATAAGTGTTACGCACACTAAGTTTAAATTATATTAAAGACGTTCCCCTAAGGTTAGCCTTTCCCGATCCCTAGATTCCTCATCCTAGGATGACCTTTCTCAATAAAAACCCATTACACAGAGGAGTTATTAAGGCCAAGGTCTCATCAAGGAGTTCATAGAATATACATAATTCTAAAACAACGGAATTGGACAATATCTCATAAACTTCACATGAGATTGCCATCTGAACCCCATTAGGTTTATATCAGTTCTCATAACTGAATTTATTATCAAGATATAAATGATTCATAATCTAATTAAATGTTGTCCTCTCATAATCAGGACTAGGGATTAATAATTTAATTCAGTTTGTTTAGCGTTCTGCTTAGGTATATTTTAACCCTATCTTCCAAAAAGACAGTTACCTAAATTTCAATTTAGCTTCTGATAGAACATACTGGAACTGCTAAACAATCATAAGAATTCAATCACATATTCTTGTAAAGCTTACATTGATAATCACCAAAGTCTCCAAATTATATAATAATAACAGTACTCTTTAGATCATTTGAACTGAAGAAGGTCAAACTATCAAGATAAGAATACAAACACATAAGTAACAATATCAATTTCCATTCCTTTCAGAACTTATCAAATACATTTTATGCATTCAGCATACTTGATACAATATTCAATGGAAGAAGAACATCTTTCCTCAAATAGTACATTTAGAGAATCAAAATGCAATTCATCATAAACCAAGTTAAACAATCTAAACATCCTATCAGATCTGCATGCTTTTACCACTTACGACGACCATCTACAAAATTTGTCAACATGGGTCAGTTCGATGAAATGAGCATGATAAGCACTAAATCTTAAAACAATTGCAATCCACCAACTGTTTTCATTAAACAACCTGTTTAAATGAGATCATTTCACCAAACTAGTATACATATTTCAGACTATGCTGATGTAATACAAAAATGACCACAAATGTGTAACTCTATTATCATTATAGAATAGTCCTAAATACTTCCCAAATATTTCATCACAATATTAGAAATCAAGAAGAACGAAAGTATCCATATCATCTATCCATCTGAATTCCAAAAACAGCAAACTTCAGACAGATCATTTCATTCAACAATAAAAGGAATATCATAATAAATCATGATTCCGTAAATAGGTTCAAAACAGTTCCAACGGTTAGATAAAAATATCATCATATATTTTCATAACAGAAGAGAAAGAAAACAAGTCATTCAAATTTCCCTTCAACAAGCTCATGACTGTACCATCTCCTTAAATGGAAAACATTCACCTTACATGCATACGAAAAAGTCAGACGATTCACAAGAAGAATCACTGTTTTGTTAACATCAAATATAACAAAACTTCTGTACAGTAGCTATCACACCAACAGTGATGACTATCTACCAAACAGACTCCACATGACCTTCCACATGAAACAGCCAACAAGAAGACATTCCCCACATCGCCCGTCGAGGTGCAGTCGACTGCTCATAGTTCAGTCAATCTCAAGGCAGGATAGTCATGCAACAGAATACATAAACATGACTACAATCCCATACATTAACCTACAGTCCCCTTCTAGTTCATAATAAACACTACAAGGCTTTTGGACCCAAGGTCGAAATCAAAGAGCTTCAATTATTCGCAGTCAACAATAGACTCCTCAACACTAAGCAACCAATGTTTCCCTAAGACTATGCTGAGATAATCACACAAAATCCCCTTAACATGCACAACCTCATCAAACTGGGATAAACAGAAAGGAAACATAACATTCTGTATTCATATCTAAACGTGTTTAGAGTTTGAAGTATGGTATTCACGACCCACTAAATAAAAAGCCAAATTACATGATGTCAAACTGTTTAATGAAGTCCAACAAAGCCAAAAACATTACATGTTCATAATCAGGCTTATACCGAAGCAGTGACACTGATTACTTATCAAAGATTTAAAACTAAATCCGTATATCAGTATTCACGAATAAGTTTCTACAGAAAACGATATACAAGTTAAATACAAGTTAAAGATTCCAACCATGCTAGCAATGGTCGATATTCAAAATCAGGTATAAGCAAATCTAAATACTGATTTCAAAACAAGGAATCTGACTGAACCCTTATAACAATATTTGCTCCAAGATTACATAGAGTGGAAACATAATAAGTACCCAACTGAGTCTGAACCACAAATTACTTGAAAAACAAAGGTATTCGTTACAAAATAACAGAAGTTGCATTACCTGTTACTCCTTCAAGACTCAGACAAATCAAATTACCAAAATTCAAATATATATAGCTTCCACAGTGGTCCCAAAATATATGAATCATTCAATGGACTCTACAGAGTCGTTTAAATAAGATAAAAACATATATCCTTATTGCATACTGCCAATGGGTTGAATCCCATAACCACAACGCAAAGGAAAAACAACTTCAACAGGATCGCAATGAGATTTAGTACACAGCAAGTTATTTATTCACAAATAACCTTAAAAGACAAAACAAAACCCAACAAGAATCAAAAACCACCACCAATAGTAACCACGACAGAGCTTACTAAAAGTTCAATAAAACTGAACAATCAAACAACTGTCCATCAGTATTCCCTCCGACGAGTATCAACAACAAGCATCACAGTAGCCTGTACCCATCACGAGAACAATTCATGGGTTCTCATAGAGCAGGCCTAGCATACATTCATTTCATAAATTTCACAAACTTAAAGCCGGAATGCAAAACACAAGGAAAAATAACAACAGTTTGAAATACAATAAACACCCATCAAGGGTTAAATTGAAAAAACTGAACCAGCATGAAGATACAGTGCCAAAAATCACACAATACTACCATAGAAACCAACCAATTCCAAAAATCATCTGAACAGAGTTGTTCTAATGAAATCACTTGAAAGACAGCAAGATTTTTAAAGGTTAGGGCCTAACATGCCTGGATATTTGCTCAAAATTTCGAAGCAGACCACTGAAAGAGCTCGAACCTTCTCCTTCTTTTCCAAGTTGGAGCCACCAACAAAAATTTGCTGTTTCCATGACTTATATATTTTCCTTGCCAGAGGAAAGACCTAGTTACGCTCATACTTGCCATGCAACACCAAGAAGACTAGTGTGAAGAACCAGTGAATAGACAGAAGGAAAACTGGAGCGCATGCAAAACCAAACAAACAATTAACTTTCCATTTTGCATGCTTTCGCAAGAAATCCGAGCTCGAAGCCCGAGTGCATTGATTGCATTAATTCCCAGTTTCCCGCTCAAACTCCACTGCCACCGACCGCCATAGTTGGCGATAGACAAATCTTTGGCGACCTTCCACGTCGGCTGTAGTTAGCCGCTTTAAAAATTCCACCAATTACCTGTCCCTCAAGCTTATCCAAGCATTTAATAACATAGAAACTGCCGCCCATGGTTCGCACCCCTTCCATAGGTCCCCTTATTCCTTGCTCAATAGTTAGGTTAGTAACTTAGGTTAGGATTTAGGATAACACCTAGGCTAACCTCTTAGAACATAGATACTAACTTAGAGCATTAGCTCTTAGCCTAGGTCTAGGTTAGATTAACACTAATCTAACCCCTAGGTTAAGTTTAGTTTTAGGTTACTAACATTAATAATTCCAGTTAGGTCTAACATTTCATATACTCAGAAAAAGACCTACAACATGCATTCTCGAATAGGGTTCACTCTTGTACTGCCATTAGGCTACATAATTATATGTAACAGAATTATTACCTGGTCCACGTTCAAGACCTTCCAGATATACTTCGATATCGGGAACCATTCCATTTCACACGATCAACCTGAGTTAGACTCAGGATTGGCTTTATTCAATGAATTCAGACCTTGCAACCTGTGAAAGGTTTATAATTTTTAATTCATCACGAATAACCTAAAGCACCACTTGGATCAATACCACTGATCCAAGGCTAGGTCTTATAGATGAATAACTTCATAATTCGTTCCGAGATCAGATTAAACTCAAATGCAAAATGAAATAAATAAAAGAGTCCAATCATAATCCGACTCAGTCAAAGATCTGTAATCTGCAAAGAAGATACAATACATATCAAGCATGACTTCTCAATCAGGGAACACATCCTTTTACAAAGAAATCACATATCAACACTTGTATGCTTAGGAGGAAGTAACAACAGTTCAGGGTGTTACAATAGAAGAATGATACACAAATATCCTGGATAAACTTGGGATAGTTGGGCACATAATATCCAAAAATTTCGCAAGTAAAGGAGTGTGGTAAATGTAGGAAATCAGGTCATGAATGTGCCATGTGAACTTGGGACACTTGTGCTCGCAATACCCAAACTCACCAATGAAGAAGGATCACAGGTGTCGAGCAAGTCAATGGCCCAGTGCGGATGGCCAGCAGGTTCTGGGAACTCGATACAAATCCGAGGGGGTGTAGGAGGCTCGAGATGTGGGTGATGTGGATGGAAGAGGCCTAAACAGCCCTGGAACATGTAGTCTCTAATACCATAGCCTATTTTAGCAACCAATCCTATGCGCGTGGCAGCATAACATCCAGTCCTAGCCTGGAAGCTCGCCCGAGGTGTAGTGTATGCTGTTGAGCCCATCCTTTATGTGAGTTTTTTGAGAATGTGTTTTATTAACATAGTGATATAACATGGCCAGAAAATGATTGCAATTATCCATAGCAGTTTAGATGTAAGCTTATAATCCTAGGAGATATATTCTAAACACATATTTAACATGATCATTTAAAAGTAGAAGACAATTATGAAAAAACATTGATGAAACTAATAACACCCATATGAAACAATTAGAAAATAGCACATTAGGACTCACTTCCAGAGCATTATAGAATTGCTTCATTATATATTGATGGTTCAATTATAGTAGCCAAGATTACATTCAGAGGTTCCATCCATAGCAAGACTTTCTCTACATTCAAGATCTCTCTTTGATATACACTACCATTATTCTTCTCCTATATCCTTTCTTTTTTATTTATCTTTTCTATTTTCACTCCTATCTCTTCTCCTAGGAATGATCCTCTATATCAAGCAGTCAAAGGAATATTCTCCTAAAAATTCATCATCATCCTGTAAATGCCTGCTGGAAATCTTCTTCGCGTTTTCTCTACCACTACCTTGGAACCTACCAGGTGTCGTCATGTGTTTCCTTCAATCGAGTTGTCTTTTAGCATGCTCAGGCCAGTTAATCCTTAACATCCTCAACCCCTTATCCTTTCATGATAACTGTAATGATTCCTTGGAATATCCTTTAGTGTGGACCGCAAGTCTTCATAGCTTATCCACATCTGTATCTAGTCACTTTTTCCATTTTCGATCCTTATACACATATTTTTCTGTCTTTAACCTAAACTTTACTAGGTCCTGACTCCAATTTTTTCTGGCATGACCCCGTTCATACCCCTTTGAGGACTACTTTTCTGCATGCCTTTGCACCCTATCACTCATGTGCCACAAGGCTTCATGCACCCTAGGAACTTAGTTATTTGTTCAGGGGTCCAACATCACCCCAAACTAAACTGGGTTTCCGCTCACAGAAACCCTTTGCGCTCAGCCATACAAAAAAATCAATCTTGTCCAAACAAAAACCTAACAAGGTAAAAATAAATATATTCCAAGGAATAAAGAATGGTGGTAGAGAATGAATCTGAGAAAAGAGTTAAAGAATGGGGGGGATGTCCTATACAACCAACTATAGGAGCTCAGGAAACTCCGCATTTATCTCATCTCTCAATTTTTCCCAGGCCTTTAGCTCTGATATGGCCTTTCTCGGTACATCTCATAAAATATCGAGACACCTAATCTGTGATGATCTCTCCCACTTTTTCCTTTAATGCACCGATGGCCACTACTAAATCCACGCATATATAGCCTCAAACTCATCCATCTGCTCAGTGATGGAGTCTCGGAGTTCTTCAATTTTGAACTCTAGCTTTTCGTGCTTAGTCTTTATCTTCTCCTTCTGGGACATGGTGTTAATGACCAGTTGCGCACTACTCTGACCTTATTGGTGGGGGTGGTCTCCTAAAAATTTTTTAAATGTTACCTCTTCCTCCATTACCTGTGCATTGACTATAGGGTCGCATTTCATACTAGCTATTGAAGCCCCTATCTGCTATTATATTTGCTTGCTTGAGTTGGGGAGAGCAAGTCTTCTAGCTTAGTGATCTGAGCTTCAATGAATGACTTTGTTTTCCTCTTTTTCTCTTGCGAGCTCCACAGCTTATCGGGCCCATGCCATCCTTTCTGTTAACTAGTATCATCCCCACGATGGTCTTTAAGATATTCCATCTCATCCTCGTAATCCATCCTTGGATTGGATTACTAATGTCAGAAATTATCCCAGAATGGTCTTCATGAGGGCGTCAGCTCGGTCATACGCCTCTCTTTCATTCATGCTTGTTCTCCCTTCAACCCTTGGTGTAACCTTTCGATCTATTTTTCTTTGCTCTTTCGTTCTATGACCTAAGGTCTGCACAGTGGCACCTCATATCCAGACTGTGTCATATCACCTCGATAAGAATATATTTTACAAGGAGTTACATGGCTTCTCATCTATAAGTTGATTAGGATCCACCACCTTATACATGTCTCCTCCCTTCTTCCCTATATGAATGGTTTCGATCGCAAGATCAGAGACCTCGAACTGAGGTTCCTCGGCATGGTACATTGAATACCCTAGTTGAGCATCTTTCTGGTTCTAAGCACACCCCCCGTCTTGATCCAATAAGTCCCATCTATGTAACTTTTCTAGTGGGAGGGTGGCATGAAATATTGTGCGCATGACCTTATTAGGGTCATCCATGAAGTCCATGTGTGCAGAAACTGATATCTACTTATTCTTTGTCACCTTACGCTTTGCACTTCTTCCTTTGATTTTTCATCCCAGGAGGTGAATCCCTTATCCTCCTTTATAATGAAGGGGCCCCCCTTATCTCCCTATGGCCTTATGGCCTACAACGTAGCAGCGTTATGTGTCAAACTCTCCCCAGATCCTACTGAGTGCTCCTCTTCTTCTCACACCTTAGCCTCTTACCCCTCCAACTTCTCTTCTAACTCTACTTTGAATGCAGTGGGGTCTTCTTCCTCTCCTTTCTCCAAGCCTTCCGCTGAGCTTAATGCACCATTTGTCTTCTGCTTCTTATCCTTAGGCCCCTCCTCTTCTTTCTCTTCCTTTTGCCCTAGTGATGGAGTGTTGGTGCCACATTGTTCCAAAGTGTTGGTGCTCTTGTTGTTATTCTAGCGAATGTAGTACTTACTCTTCCTTTAAGTATCTAGCTTTCCTTCCTCTTCTTTTTATTCTTCTTCTTCCTGTACTACCTTCATGGATGGGATTGGTGTCTCTCATGGCTTAGGAAAGGGAGAGTCTGTAACTTCCACCTCAATTCCTCCCTATTTTTAAGGCACAATTACATGAGAACCCGATGGACATACCCTTTGATTGTAACGCTGACTTGTGGGTGTAACTCTAGGAAATATGGCTCTAAAACCTCGACATAGGCAAGTCGAGTGCCATACTTGTATATGGCATGCAATGTGTGGACATTAGAATCCACCTTATCTACATCAAAAACTAACCTCTGCATGTCCTTGATCCTATTGTGGTGTACTTCATGTATCTGGCAATGAATGAAAAGAGGATCTTGCACCATGGCCCCGTCTCTCCTTTAGCCATCATGAAATTTTCCAAACAAAAGTGTTACGTGATGGAAAACTTTATCTGGTCACCAATAACTTGTGGAAACATGTGGGGAGTGCGCCACTCATTCTTGAAGGCTTCACGTAACCTCTCAAACCACATGTTCATTCATGCCTGATAAGCATTTGAGATAATCCCATGCACAAGTGAACTATGTGAATTGAACTTTATGGGACATGTGCATGGGTGGGTGAACCCAAATGTTCCTATCTAGTCTGTCTAGGACAGAAATATCCTAGAACACAATAAGAAGCAGGATGGAGCCCCAAGTGATCTTTTCTCTGGCCTCATTTTGTACCCACACCTCTTCGATAATACCATTTGCAATGAATTGGGAAAAGTTGTAGTGTGCCCTCTTAGACACCATGTAGGCCACGTAAAGGGATCTATGATTGATGTCTTTCCACCTCTCCAATGCCCCATATTTAGAGCTAATGATTCGGGAGGTTACCCTCAGCATTGGGTCTAGGAGATCTGTAATTACTTATGCCCTACCCCCGTTCGTATAATTTAGCTTCTTTGTTAGCTCCTCGATCTTGGTAGTGGCACATAAATCCAATGTCATATCTTCTCTAGTATTTTGAAGGCTTGTTACCATTTTAATTAATTGGCCTATGATCCACATTCTCCTTCCCATGAAGTAGAAGAAGTCTTTGTGCACCTGTGACATTAACCACCTAAAAAGTGGGGCAGGTTTGGAAAAGAAGGGTAGCTCCCATATTTGTAAAACCCTAGTCTTTTGTAGTTCTTACTTCACCTAGTCATCCACCTTAGGGTTTTCGACCTTATCTACCATTAGAGTGTTTGACACCAGATCCGCCCTCATCAGATTCTCATTATCAATCATCCTGTGGTTGTACTCGCTGATCTTACACTGGTATAGCTTCGAATTCCACTTCTCGACCTTGATCACTCTAAGGGGTACTACATCTCTGAGTAGATCTCACTGAATCCTCCTTTTCCACTATTGGTTTCTTTATGTGTGCCTTCTTTGGTTCCATCTCTCTTTACTCTTCTTCATGCCCTAGGTGTAGTGTTTCTTTCTTTTTCCCACCTGAACTCAAAAACTTCCCTACTTCTATCTCATGTAACCTCCTTTCCGTTCCATTTTCTTCTTTCCTCCGTGTTACACCACTGGTATTACTATAGATTTGCACAAGTTCATTGGTTCATGATAGTAATTTGTGTTGCTCTTCTCTAAAAAATACCTCATCGCACTTTGAGTTCACGAGCACAAAAGAAATTATTTAAGGCAAGGTAATCGAAATGACTAAAATTTTCTAATTTATACTTTATCAATTCCTTAGAGTCCCTCTGACCATGTGTCTTGCGTCACTTTTTTAATAAAACACTTTCCTTCACTTAAAGAAACTTCCGCGACTTCCCCTTCTTCTTCATGTGTAACACCTTTGATAAATAGCCATATTTCTCTTTTGCATTGCAAGTGTTGGCATGTGATTTTCTTGAATGAGGTGTGTTCCCTTGATTGTTGAAAATCATGCTTGTTATGGATAAATCATTTGTGCTCTTGGATTCATTAGACTGAAATGATATGGCTTGCAAGAATCCATTTTCACTTTTTGTAGGTGAGTTGCAATCTAGTTTTGAGAGTTGCAAACTTATCTCTTTTAACTGACTCATCCTTGGATCAATTCCAGTGATCCAAGGAATGTTTTAAATCTCCTTACCAGACTGAATGGTAAATTGACATTCATAAGCTTGAGAGACATAGTGGACTGAACTTTGTATGTTACAAATTCTTTGGTCTTGTATGAACGTGCCTTCATTCGGTTGTATGTTTGTGCTTGGATCTTTGGGATTGATCTCTTCAGGACATGTAATGGCGTAAGTGAAATGTAAATCCTGCTTCATGACTATGAGGGGAATCTAAATCCTAAACCTAAAGGATTATCCTAACGGTATTCTAAAACTAGGTAAATGCACCTACTTCCTAGCTATGTCTACTTATTTGGGTTACAATCTAGCCTAAGCTTCATATTCTATTTTGTTGGGATGTGACATCCTAACCTAAGTTGTTGTGCTAAATGGAATAAGGGAGAAGTTACTAAGGTAATGCTAGGTTATTTTAACCTATTACCTAATACTATTTGGTTGTGAATTTGATCTAACCTAAGGTGGAAATTACCTATGGAAATGTTTTTAAAACCTAAGGTAATTAATTTTTAGACTAACCTAAGTTTTGGGAAATCTATCCTAAACTATTTAAAGGGAACCTAGGGTCACATGGACATTATGGCGAATGGTTCCAAAGGCATTTATTTGATTTGATTGGTTGAATGAATGGGAGGTACAACAAGTTTTGGTAAAGGAAAGTAAAATTTAGTGGAAGCATACATGGAGGCTTCACTAAAGTTGGAAATGCATGCAAAAGTGGAAATAGCATTCGCCAGTTTTAGGAGGTGGTGGCAAGGAGAGATAGGTGGGAGATTGTGGAGTAATTACATTAATGAACCTCGAGTTTTTTCGTGTAAACCGTCTTGGAAACAAGGAAGGAAGATTTGTTAGGAGGTTGTTTGGTCTTGCATGCCTTGCAATTTTTTCTCTGCATGGAGCTATCTGGTTCTTCGAACCAGCAGTTTGAATTTTACTTTGTGGCTATTTTTGGTTTCTCTAGTCTATTTTCGATCCAAGGAAAGTATATGAGGCATTGGAGAAAAGATGTTTGGTTGTTGATATTTCGTGGAGGAGAAAAAAGAGTTGGTAGCTTGGCTGGAAGTCTCCTTCGAATTGGCAGAAGCACTATCAGGCATGATAGGCTCTACCCATTAAGATTTCTTGCTTTCTTCTAAATGTTTCATTAAAACAATTCTACTCTCATGAGATAAATGGTTGCATGTTTTGTCTAGTTATTTACTTTCTTGGTTTATGAATATCTATGATTTTTGGATATAAATCCATTGCATGATAATGTTAGCCTTTAGAAAACTCTCTCTCTCTCTCTACACAAGTTCGATTGTGATAAGCATGTTGGAACTTGTATTCGAAGCTTTGTGTTTTGCACTGAACTTGTATTCGAAGCTATTGTGTTTGGTTTGAACTCATATTTTAAGCTTTGTGTTTCGTTCTAAACTATGTATTCGAAGCTTGTGTGTTCTGAACCTGTAATTGAGAATTGTGTCTTCATTTAAACTCATATTCGTGGTTTTGTGTTGCTTATAACTAATACTATGTGACTCAAAGTTGTGTGGGTTGAAAAGATATTGGGACTGTCTGTTCGAAAGGACCTTGAGTTGATGGCTTGGTAATCTCTTTTGAGAAACTTCTCCTTGATGCTTCTTGAGTTTAGAATGGTTGTGGTACTTCTATCCTAGACTGTACCATTTACCTTGAGTATGTGATGGAGTGTAAATGTTGAGGATATTCTACTCTCCTCTGCTTTAGGTAACCCATGTTTTGTTTGAAGTCTTGACTATTTTGTTTGAAGGTTACCTGGACCTTTTTATGGAACTATATCTTGGTTATGGAACCTCTGGTTTGATACGGTATTATTATTTACTCATTGGTATGAATTAGAGCTCATTTGAAATAGTCGATAATGGGTTTTGAAGTTTTATGAAAATGTAGTATGCATACTTCTTCTTGTGTTAGTTGATTGGAACAAATACATTCTCTGTCTCGATATTTATGTACTAGATGGAGGTGTGCAAGTCTTTTTGTTGTGATTTCTGTTTCAGTCAAGTTCGAGGTAATGTTGAGACCTTGCTTGAATTAAATCATGTATTGGGTTTTCTTACTCTCTTTCAGATCCTTTTTAATTGATTTATGGGTTTTTAAAAGAAAGAAGAGTTGAATACTCTCGTATACTGAATCTTGTTGGTAGGATTTAATACCTCTGGTTCAGGATTGTTTCATATAATTTGTTCTTCATGATGATCATGAACTATATGTCTCTTTTGTATGGAGCTGTGTAAGATCCTTGTAGTTGGGATTTTAGTTACTATTGAGTTCATGAGTATTATAGAAACTTTTTAGCTTATACTGATTTGGGTTTTGTATTCTTTGTTAGATTCATTGAATGAATCTCTTGGTCTTTAAAAGGAGAAAGGAATATATTTCTCTTGTGGACAGTATCTTATTTTTGGGAATTTTGTAGCCTTGTGTACTCCTTTTTGTGAAATGAATTTGAACTTGTGTTTAAACAAAATTGGAATAGATGAACCATGGTTGTATTGATTTTGTAAGGGAAACTAGAAGTGTTGCTTTCTATAAACTATGTGTTCGGTTTTGTGTTCTCTCTTGGGAACTAGTAAAAGAACTTCTAAGTTTGAAATAGAAATGGGAGTTCATTTGATAGTATAAAAGAAATGAATTCTTGATTGGATCTTTTCTATTTGAGATCCTTTAACTTTTGTAAAGATAAGTTCATTTGATCGAACTTCTCTGAAGCACGACTCTCTTCTTGGCTGTAGAGTGATTGTTCTCTTAGGCCTGCTCGACTTCTTGGGTTGGGATTTTCTGTCCTTTCTGTCTTGTAGGAAATAGTGGGAAACCACTCTTCTAAGATGGAACTTCCTTGTGGATTATTTAGTCTATTTTGTACTAAGTCATTTGTTGTAATGATGTGGAAAGAGAACAGTTGAGTTGGTTCTGTAGAAGAGAAAATGTAATCATGTTTAGACTGACTGCTTTGTTTGACTGAGTCATACTCCATTTGGATTTGTTATGGAAGGATTTCTCTTTTTGCACTCTAGCTTATTATGAATCCTCCTTGGATGGACACGAGAAGAGATTAACCTCGTGTGAGTCTTGCTTTGATTTGTGGAATGTATGGTTTCAGATCTTTGAATGATATCTTCTAATATGTAGAAGTTAGTTAAGACTTGCAGGTAGACTGTTTTGATTCTCTATCCCTTTTCAGATTGATTGGGATTCTTGTTTTGATGATGTCTCTTAAATGGTGAATCCTTTATTGGTTTCCATTGAATTGATGCAGTTATGTAGGTAATCAATTTGAGTACTTTCTGAACATGTCTCTGTCTTTTAGATGATTGTGAATGGTGGATAGTATGTATTGATTCTTCTTCTTTTTGTTTAAGTTGTGGGATGAATCATTCTAAATATGTACTATGCTGAAGGTAACTCTTTTTGTTACATAGTAAAGATAAATTTTGTATTTCAATTCAGAATGAATTATGAAATAATTAGACGACAAGATCTTTTGTTTGTTTAAAAAGTAATTGATTGGATCAATTAAACTATATGTTATAATGCAGTTGTTGCTGATTATATTATGCTCTTTTCTTAAAAGTGAATTCAGACTCATTATTTGTACTTCTTTTCTAGTTGTTATTACTTATGCTTATTTGTATGATACTTATTAATTGTTTCATTAAAGCTAGAGTTGTTTTAATGGAACAATTAGTGGAATGCACTTCGTTTTAATGCTTAGTGCTTATCATGCTCAGTTAAATGAACTAGACCCATGCTAGCAATTTTTGCAGATGGACATCGTAAGTGATAAAAGAAGGTAAAAAAACTTTTATGATGCATTGGCTTATTTAATTTTTGATCTTATTGTAAAGAATTTCGATTCATTCTTGAGTTGTATTGGAAAAGAAAAGTGATGTTCTTTTATGATCTTAATGTTGAATGACATGCAGTATGCCTAAAATGCATAGTCTTGTAAATGTATATTTTATCATGATGAATTGAAAGGTTTGGAGAATGACTCCAATTTGTGGTGTAAATTCTCTTGTACTTTATATGAAGGAAATAGTAGTGATATCTTGTTGATATTCTTTATATCTGTTTGTATACTACTATTGTTATCAATTAATAAGTTGGATTAAGGGGATAGTATAATCTCCCTTACTATAATGAAACTTGTTAAATTGCAAAAGATGTCATTCTCTAACTAAATAACTATAGTTTAATAATGAAATATGCATTGGACATACAATTAAACTATATGAGTAATGAATGATAAAAAGGTTATGTTAACCCTAACATCTAACCATGTAGAGGAAGACTCTTCCTCTCTCATAAGAATGAAAAATAAAAGGAATGGTGGTTATGATCTTTAATCCTTGTGCTTCGTTTATAAAAAGTAAACACTAGCTGAATCTAGGTGAATGATACACCTTCTTTGGACAGCTAGGTTGCATTAAAAATTAACTGTTTGATGTTTGCTGCCCTGATTTTCGGGGATAACTACTTGTTAGGCCACGTTAATGAACATCAATGCAAGCATGAGTTAATGAAGTTATTAATATCAAATCAAATTAATTATGGATAAAGAACTTAATGAATGTTGGAATTAGGGTTAGGCATGGTTGCTGCAATATGAATCTTAATCCAATTTAATTATGAATTTAATGACCACTAAGGGGTATGTACATCATGATGAATTAGTTCTAATGGATGTTGGCACACGCCAACTGTAGGACTGTACCTTTGAGAAGTCCAAGGGCTTCTCGAGGATATAGTGTTGTAGTTGACATGTGGCAACACCCTTCCGTATTTTATTCATCTAGATCTACACACATCTAGACTTGAACTTAGTTTCTCTCTAGGTCAAGTTAGTAGTAAGTTTAGAATAGGGAGTAGCTTTATATGACTCAGGGTACCTTGGCACATTCGGTCGACTTAGGTCGATCGAGTATGCCCATATACCCTAAGTCATCGTGAGCATCTTCCTATAACAAATTATGTTGCTAACCTGGGCTAGGGTCAAACCTTGGGCAAGATGGACTGACAGAAGTCAATAAAGACCATTCTAGATAACAGAAGAGTGAGGTGAAGGACGTATTCTGAAATGATGAGTATGTCATCTAGGAATAATAACATGAACAGTATGTTGAAAATCTTTGGCCAAAGTATCGCAAGCTGTTGGTTGCATTGTCCTATGTCACCTAGTTTAAAGAAATGTGATGTCAAATGAATATTGGTAACAAATATTTATATAGGTTCTTTAAACAGATCACTCAGTACCTAGAATAGGGTAGGAAAACCAAGTATACATAGTATACATAAAGTATTCTATACTTTAAGACAAACATGAGAGATCAGTTGGTAACTGAGTCATGGAATGAGAGATCGGTAAATTACCGAGTCATTACAGCTGCATATGGTTATCTGTTATGAGATTGATTGGCATGGAATGTGTGTTCTAAATGATTTTTTATTTAGAATAGAGAACATTGTGTAAAAAAAATTCCCTTATTTCTAAAGTCTTAAAATGGGAATGTTACATCTTGGTATCAGAGCTGAAGGTTGCAGCTCTTGGACCTATTGTGTCCATAATCTGATGAAAATTAAATTTTCTTGTTAACAGAAAATGGTTAGAACAAGAGGAAATGTTGCAAATAATCCTCCACCTGAGGAAGGAGCAGTAACTACCCAAAAACTTGATGAGATCCTTGCTTCCCTGTTTGGACACAAGGGATCGTTTGGCTGTACTTGAATAACAAGTAATGGGAAATGAGGAGGAAGAAGATGTTGGTAATAATAATCAGCCACCTCCTGAGGACAATGCCAATTTAGGTGTTGATAATAACAATGTGAACATACCTGATCAGCCTGAGAACAAAAAGGCTAGGTTGGCAGCTGAACTCACTAATGATATAAAAAGGATAAGTCCACCCAAGTTTGATGACACCACATTAGGAGATGGAGCTGAGAATTGGCTCAACAAAATGGAGAAGTACTTTGTAATAAGGAATTTCTCAGAAGAAACAAAGGTGATATGGGGAGCATATCAACTTTCCCATGAGGCATCTTCATGGTGGGACAGCCATAAGGATGAGTTAAATATTGATGAAACTAATATCACTTGGGATCAATTTAAAGGTTACTTTAGGCAATGTTGGCTGCCACAACTTTACTATGATAAGAAAATGACTGAATTCCAGAACTTAGCTCAAGGAAAGCTAACTATAACTGAGTATTGGGAATGGTTTACTAAACTCCTTAAGTATGTACCTCAGTATCAAACTGACGAGAAGTTCAGGATACGGAAATTCATCATGGGATTGAATCCTGTTATAGGAGGAGAGGTGGATGTTCACAGCCCAACCACGATGGAAAGGGTTGTTGAAAAATCCATAAGGTAGGAACAGAAATTGAAGGTAATTTCTGCTCATAAGGAGGAAGTAAGGAAGAAAGTCCCAAACTCCTCTTCATCATCTCTTGCACCTAAGAAAGGACCATGGAAGAAATTTAGAATGAAAAGTAAGTTTTCTGCTGATAATAATAAGAAATCAGAAACAAATAAGTCTACTGGTAATGCACAAAACAACTTTGTCAAGAATAATAATAACAGACAGAAGTCCTATGGAGGTCAGAATGATAATTCTAGGGCTGGAAATAAATCTGAGCCTAGAAAGGGGACCTGTAGGAGGCTGTTATAACTGTGGCAAAGATCATTACACAAATCAATGTCCTTTGAAAAAGGATGATCATAATCAGCAACACAAGATACACGCTACAGTAGCTGACAAGCAGGCTAAAAAATAGGCCACACCCATAGAGGTTTTGGGTAAGTTATTTGGCATACCTATAACTATTCCTTTTGATACCGGAGCTACTGAATGTTTTATTTCTAGTAAATTAGCATCAAAACTAAAAAGAAAAGCTAGAAACATGGATAAAACATGGACTATACATTATGGAAACAATGTTGTTCATACAGTTAGTATGTGTCTTTTTGGAGCAGTCCTTGACTTACCTAGTTTTTCCATGAAGTTGATCTTTATGTTGCACCTTTGGGGTCTTATGATGTAATCATAGGTGTTAATTGGTTAGCTGAACATAAGGAAAAAGTGGATTGTTTTGAAAAACATATTAGTTGTTTAGATGATCTGCAGAAAACAACAGAGATTCAGGGTGTGAAATGTGAGATTTCTGTTAGGAAACTGTCAGCTATGCAACTTAAAAAGGCCAAAAATAAAGGTTGTACCTTATATGCAGTAAATATTGTAGAAACAGCTGAAGAGAACAACAATGTCATGGAACGATATCCGTTGTTACGAAACTTTAGTGACATGTTTCCGGAAGAGTTACCAGGTCTTCCACCCAAAAGGGAATTTGACTTCACAATTGAAATCAAGCCTGGAACCGAACCTATTTCTAAGGCACCATATCGAATGACTACTATAGAATTAGTAGAGCTTAAGGCTTAATTGCAAGAAATTTTGTCTAAAGGTTTGATTAGACCAAGTGTTTCACCTTGGGGAGCACCAGTAATTTTTTTGAAAAAGAAAGATGGAACACTTAGATTGTGCATTGATTACAGAATGTTAAACAAAGCAACAATCAAGAATAGATACCCACTCCCTAGAATTGATGATCTATTTGATCAGATGCGTGGAGCATCGGTATATTCTAAGATAGATCTTCAATCTAGATATCATCAATTATGGATTAAGGATGAGGACATTCATAAAATAGCTTTCAGAACAAGGTATGGACATTATGAGTTCACAGTTTTACCTTTTGGATTAACAAATGCACCTACAACTTTTATGAATTTAATGAATAATATATTTCAAGAATACTTGGAAAAATTTGTGCTCGTATTCTTGGACGACATTCTCATATATTATAAAAGTATTGAGGAACACCATGAGCATTTGAAGATAGTTTTGAAATTTTGAGAAAGAGACGGTTATATGGTAAGCTATCTAAATGTTCTTTCTATGACACAGAAGTGCACTATTTGGGACATGTAATAAGTAAGAATGGAATTGTTGTAGATCCTTCTAAAATTGTAGCTATAACTGAGTGGCCTGAACTAAAGAATGTACATGAAGTTAGAAGCTTCATGGGACTTACAGGTTACTATAGAAAATTTGTAAAAGATTTTTCTAAAGTGGCTGCACCAATAACTTCATTACAGAAAAAGGATAATAAGTTTTTTTGGAATGAGAAATGTGAATATGCATTTAGAACTTTGAAGGAACAGTTAACTTTGGCACCTATTCTAGTGGTACCAGACCCTAATGGAGATTTTACTATTGTAATGGATGCATCTAGGGAAGGTCTAGGAGGTATTTTGTTACAAAATGATCATGTCATAGCTTATGAAAGTAGAAAACTAAAGTTACATGAGTTGAATTATGCTCCACATGATTTAGAGCTTGTTGCCATTGTTCATGCACTACAAGTTTGGAGGCATTACCTACTTGGTAAACCTTTTGAATTAAAAACTGATCATCTTGGGCTTAAGTATATTTTCACTCAGCCAAATCTAAATGCAAGACAATGAAGATGGTTAGAGTTTTTGTCTCAATATGATTTTGACATCAATTATATCAAAGGTAAGGAAAATAGAGTGGCTGACACTCTAAGTCGTAGGAAGCACATTTATGCTCTTATAACATTGAGAACTCAGTTTAAGGATGAAGTAAAAAGTGTTATGGAATCTGATTCTTACTTTCAGCAAGTAAAAATAGTGCTTGTTGCAGATCCAAAATGATGTGAGGTATAAAGGTTTTCACTTTGACAATGAAGGAATCTTAATATTTGAAAACAGAGTATACATACCTTTGCTAAATGATTTAAGAAAGAAATTGTTAGAAGAATTTCACAATTCACCTTTTTCTGGACACCCTGGTATTACAAAGATGCTTGCTGATATAAGAAACAATATTTCTGGAAGGGGATGAAAAAGGATGTTATTGATTTTGTGACACATTGCTTAGAATGTCAACGTGTTAAAGTTGAACATATGCACCCAGCTGTTTATTGTATCTTCATAGCATTATACAAATGACAAGTAATAAGCATGGATTTTGTACAAGGGTTACCTATTCAAGAAATAAACATGATGTTATTTTGGTAGTTGTTGATAAACTAACAAAGGTAGCACATTTTATTGCTGGTAATCTGAAGGATGATTCTCCTGTGTTAGCTAAGATATTTGTACATGAAATTTTTCAGATTACAGGGAGTACCTGAATTAATCATATCCTGATAGAGATCCTATAATGAAATCAAGGTTTTGAAAAACACTTAATGCAGCTCTAGGAACTAAATTGAATTTCAATTCTATGTATCATCCAAAAATGGATGGACAGACTGAAAGAGTTAATCAAGTTTTAGAGGATATGTTACGAATGTATTGTATGGATCAGCAGTATAAGTGGGAAGAGTACCTTCCACTAGTTGATTTTGCTTATAATAACACATATCATGCCTCTCTTAAGATGGCACCTTTTGAAGCATTATACGGAAGAAAATGTAGAACCCCCGTTAGTAGGGATAACATTGAGGATAAAGAGGTAATTGGACCTGAAATCCTTATGGAAATGGAACAGCAAGTTAAAATGATTCGTGAACTCTTGAAAGAAGCAACAGATAGGCAAAAGAGTTATGCTGATTTAAAGCGGGTTGATAGGAAATTTGAACTTGGTGAGAAGGTCTTTCTTCAGGTTAAATCGAAAAATATCTCTATAACTTTTGGTAAAGCTACCAAGTTATCACCTCGTTATGTGGGACCCTTTGAGATAGTTGAAGTAATCAACCCTGTACCTTACCGTTTAGCATTACCTCCTACTTTGTCATGAATGCATGATGTTTTCCATATTTCTTTGCTTAAGAAATACGTTTCAGATTTATCACATGCGTTAAATTGGAATTCCTTGTAGGTCCAAGACCTAAGAATAATCATGGTTAAACCCATATGAGTGCTGGAAACTCGCCAGTTACATTTAAGAAATTGTAAATAAGTCAATGTAAGGTCCAGTGGGACCAATTTAACGAAGAAAGTGCAACCTAGGAAAATCTGGAAGATATGAAAACTACTTTTCCTTATTTATTTGATTAGAATTGACTATGATGACTGATAAAAATGTGTGATTTTATCTTTATATGTCAATAAGTCTGCCAATTTTTGGTAGATAATTATTTATCTTTAAATAAGGAACTATGTGAATGCTGATTTCTAGAACTTTAAATTTTGATATTGTTGCAAACATATGTTAAGTGAGTGAATAAATTGATTATCCTTAATGCAATGTTCAAACATAAGACAATCATCGAGATGATGATTCTTTTTAGGAGGGAAGTATGTAACACCTTTGACAAACAATTATATTTCTCTTTTGCATTGCAAGTGTTGGCATGTGATTTTCTTGAATGAGGTGTGTTCCCTTGATTATTGAAAATCATGCTTGTTATGGATAAATCATTTCTGCTCTTGGATTCATTAGACTCAAATGATATGGCTTGCAAGAATCCATTTTCACTTCTTATAGGTGAGTTGCAATCTGGTTTTGAGAGTTGCAAACTTATCTCTTTTAACTGACTCATCCTTGGATCAATTCCAGTGATCCAAGGAATGTTTTAAATCTCCTTACCAGACTGAATGGTAAATTGACATTCATAAGCTTGAGAGACGTAGCGGAATGAAATTTTGTATGTTACAATTTCTTTGGTCTTGTAAGAACATGCCTTCATTCGATTGTATGTTTGTGATTGGATCTTTGGGATTGATCTCTTCAGGACATTTAACACGTAAACAAAATGAAGCCTAATTCACGACTATGAGGGGAATCTAAATCCTAAACCTAAAGGATTATCCTAATGGTATTCTAAAACTAGGTAAATGCACCTACTTCCTAGCTATGTCTACTTATTCGGGTTACAATCTAACCTAAGCTTCATATTCTATTTTGTTGGGATGGTGCCCTTACCTAAGTTGATGTGCTAAATGGAATAAGGGAGAAAGTTACTAAGGTAATGCTAGGCTATTTTAACCTATTACCTAATACTATTTGGTTGTGAATTTGATCTAACCTAAGGTGGAAATTACCTATGGAAATGTTTTTAAAACCTAAGGTAATTACTTTGTAGACTAACCTAAGTTTTGGGAAATCTATCCTAAACTATTGAAAGGGAACCTAGGGTTGTATGGCATTATGGTGACGGTTCCAAAGTCATTTATTTGATTTGATATGGTTGTATGAATGGGCGGTACAACCAATTTTTGGAAAAGGAAAGTAAACTTTAGTGGAAGTATACGTGGAGGCTTCACTAAAGTTGGAAATGCATACTGAAGTGGAAATAACATTCACCAATTTTAGGAGGTAGTGGCAAGGAGAGATATGCGGGAGATTGTGGAGTAATTACATTAATGAACCTTGGTTTTTGCATGCAAACCATATTGGAAACAAGGAAGGCGGATTTTTTGGAGGTTGTTTGGTCTTACATGCCTTGCGATTTTTTCTCTGCATGGAGCTATCTCGTTCTTCAAACCAGCAGTTCAAATTTTACTTTGTGGTTATTTTTGGTTTCTCTGGTCTATTTTTGATCCAAGGAAAGTATATGAGGCATTGGAAGAAAAGATGTTTGGTTGTTGATATTTCATGGAGGAGAAAAAAAGAGTTGGTAGCTCAGCTGGAAGTCTCCTTCAAATTGGAAGAAGCACTATCAGGCATGATAGGCTCTACCCATTAGGATATCTTGCTTTCTTCTAAACGTTTCATTAAAACAATTCTACTCTCATGAGATAAATTGTTGCATGTTTTGTCTGGTTATTTATTTTCTTGGGTTTATGAATCTCTGTGATTTTTGGATATAAATCCATTACATGATAATGTTAGCCTTTGGAAACTCTCTCTCTTTGTGCAAGTTCAATGGTGATAAGCCTTGTGTTTGTTCTGAATTTTTTTTAAGCTTTGTGTTTTGTACTGAACTTGTATTTGAAGTATTGTGTTTGGTTCTGAACTTGTATTTTAAGCTTTGTGTTTCATTCTGAACTCGTATTGGAAGTTTGTGTGTTCTGAACCTGTAATTGAGACTTGTTTCTTCTTTGAAATTGTCTTCGTGGCTTTGTGTTTGGTTCTTAACTTGTGCTCGAATATTTGTGTGGGTTGAAATCTTATTGGGACTATCTGTTCGAAAGGAGCTTGATTTAATGGCTTGGATATAAGTCTCTTTTGGAAACTTATCATGGATGCATCTTGAGTTTGGAATGGTTGTGGTACTTCTGTCCCATACTGTACCATTTACCTTAAGTATATGATGGAGTGTAAATATTAAGGATCTTCTACTCTCCTCTGCTCTGGGTAACCCACGTTTTGTTTGAAGTCTTGAATGTTTTGATACTTGGAATTTTTATGGAAATGTATCTAGTTTGAAATTGTATTTTTATTTACTCTTTGGTTTGAATAGAGCTTGTTTGAAACAGTTGATAATGGTTTTTGAATTTTATGGAAATGTAGTATGCATACTTCTTCTTGTGTTAGTTGATTGGAACAAATACCTTCTCTATCACAATCTTTATAGATGGAGATGTGCAAGTCTTTTTGTTGTGATTTTTGTTTCAATCAAGTTCGAGGTAACATTGAGACCTTTCTTGACTTAATCATGTATTAGGTTTTCTTACTCTCTTTTAGATCCTTTTTAATTGATTTCTGGGTTTTAAAAGAAAGAAGAGTTGAATACTCTCTTATACTAAATCTTTTTGGTAGGATTTAATACCTCTGGTTCGGGATTGTTTCATATAATTTATTCTTCATGATCACCGTGAACTATGTGTCTCTTTTGTATGGAGTTGTGTAAGACCTTGTAGTTGGGATTATAGTTTCTATTGAATTCGTGAGTATTATAGAAACTTGTTTAGCTTACACTGATTTGGGTTTTGTATTCTTTGTTAGATTCATTAAATGAATCTCTGGGTCTTTAAAAGGAGAAAGGAATATATTTCTCTTGTGGATAGTAATCTATTTTTAGGACTGTACTGTGTACTCCTTTTTGTGAAAAGAATTCAAACTTGTGTTTAAAAAAATTGGAATAGATGAACCAGGTTGTATTGATTTTGTAAGGGAAACTAGAAGTGTTGCTTTCTATAAACTGTGTGTTTGGTTTTGTGTTCTCTCTTGGGAACTAGTAAAAGAACATCTAAGTTTGAAATAGAAATGGGAGTCCATTTGATAGTATAAAAGAAATGATTCTTGATTGGATCTTTTCTATTTGAGATCCTTTAAATTTTGTAAAGATAAGTTCATTTGATCGAACTTCTCTGAAGTAGGACTCTCTTCTTGGCTGTAGAGTGATTGTTCTCTTAGGCCTACTTGAATTTTTGGGTTGGGATTTTTTGTCCTTTCTGTATTGTAGGAAATAATGGAAACTCACTCTTCTGAGATGGAACTTCCTTGTGGATTATTTAGTCTATTCTGTACTAAGTCATTTGTTTTAATGATGTGGAAAGAGAACAGTTGATTCGATTCTGTAGAAGAGAAAATGTAATTATGTTTAGACTGACTACCTTTTTTGACTGAGTCATACTCCTTTTGGATTTTTCAATGGAAGGATTTCTCTTTTTGCACTCTATCTTATTATGAATCCTCCTTGGATGGACACAAGAAGAGATTAACATCATGTATTTCTTTCTTTGATTTATAGAACGTTTGGTTTTAGATCTTTGACTAATATCTTCTAATATATAGAAGCTAGGTACAACTTACAGGTAGACTATTTGATTCTCTTTCACTTTTCAAATTGATTGGGATTCTTGTTTTTGACGATGTCTCTTAAATGGTGAATCCTTTGTCGGTTTCCATTGATTGATGTGGCTATGTAGGTAATCAATTTTGTACTTTCTGAACCTATCTCTATCTTTTAGATGATTGTGAATGGTAGATAATATGTATTAGATTCTTCTTCTTTTTGTTTAAATTGTGGGATGAATCATTATAAATATGTACTATGCTGAAGGTAACTCTTTTTGTTACATACTAAAAATAAATTATGTATTTCATTTCAGAGTGAATTATGAAATAATTAGATGACAAGATCTGTTGTTTGTTTAAAATTTAATTGATTAGATCAATTAAACTATATGTTATAATGCAGTTGTTGCTGATTATATTTTGCTCTCTTCTTAAAAGTGAATTCTGACTCATTATTTGCACTTATTTTATAGTTGTTATCATTTATGCTTATTTGTATCATACTTACTGACTGTTTCATTAAAGCAAAGTTATTTTAATGGAAAAATTAGTGGAATGTACTTTGTTTTAATGCTTAGTGCTTATCATGCTCAGTTCAATGAACTGACCCATGGTAGTAATTTTTGAAGATGGGCATTGTAAGTGATAAAAGAAGACAAAAAACATTATGATGCATTGGCTTATTTAATTCTGGATCTTATTTAAAGAATTTTAATTCATTCTTGAGTTGTATTGGAAAAGAAAAGTGATATTCTTTTATGATCTTAATGTTGAATGACATGCAATATGCCTGAAATGCATAGTCTTGTAAATGTATATTTTATCATGATGAATTGAAAGGTTTGAAGAATGACTCTAATTTGTGTTGTAAATTCTCTTGTACTTTATATGGAAGAAATAGTAGTGATATCTTGTCAATATTCTTTATATTTGTTTGTATACTATTGTTGTTATCGATTAATAAGTTAGATTAACGGGATAGTACAATCTCCCTTACTATAATGAAACTTGTTAAATTGCAAAAGATGTCATTCTCTAACTAAATAACTATATTTTAATAATTAAATATGCATTGGACATATAATAAAACTATATGAGTAATGAATGATAAAAATGTTATGTTAACCCTAACATCTAACCATGTAGAGGAAGACTCTTCCTCTCTCATAAGAATGAAAAATAAAAGGAATGGTGGTTATGATCTTTAATCCTTGTGCTTTGTATATACAAAGTAAACACTAGCTGAATCTAGGTGAATGATACACCTTTTTTGGACAACTAGGTTGCATTAAAAATTAACTGTTTTTTTTTTGTTGCCCTGTTTTTAGGGATAAATGCTTGTTTGGCCACGTTAATGAACATCAATCCAAGCATGAGTTAATGAAGTTCTTAATATCAAATCAAATTAATTATGGATAAAGAACTTAGTGAATATTGGAATTAGGGTTAGGCATGGTTTTTGCAATCTGAATCTTAATCCAATTTAATTATGAATTTAATGACCACTAGGGGGTTTGTATAACGTGATCAATTAGTTCTATTGGATGTTGGCACATGCCAACTACAGGACTGTAACTTGGAGAATTCCAAGGGCTTCTCGAGGATACAGTGTTGCAGTTGACATGTGATAACACCCTTCTATATTTGTTCATCTAGATCTACACACATCTAGACTTGAACTTAGTTTCTCTCTAGGTCAAGTTAGTAGCAAGTTTAGAATAGGGAGTAGCTTTCTATGACTCAGGGTACCTTGGCACATTCAGTTGACTTAGGTTGAACGAGTATGCCCATATACCCTAAGTCATTATGAGCGTCTTCCTATAACAAATTATGTTGCTAACCTGGGCTAGGGTCAAACCTTCGGCAAGATGACTGACATAAGTTAGTAAAGACCATTCTAGATAATAGAAGAGTGAGGTGAAGGACATATTCTGAAATGATGAGTATGCCGTCTAGGAATAGTAACATGAACAGTATGTTGAAAATCTTTTGCCAAAGTATCACAAGCTACTAGTTGCATTGTCTTATGTCACCTAGTTTAAAGAAATGTGATGTCAAATGAATATTGGTAACAAATATTCAGATAGGTTCTTTTAACATATCACTCAATACCCAGAATAGGGTAGGAAAACCAAGTATACGTTGTATACATAAATTATTCTATAATTTAAGACAAACATGAGAGATCGGTTGGTAATCGAGTCATGGAATGAGAGATCGGTAACTTACTAAGTCATTACAACTACATATGGTTATCTATTATGAGATTGATTAGCATGGAATGTGTGTTCTAAGTGATGTTTTATTTAGAACAGAGAACATTATGTTAAAAAAAAATTCCCTTGTTTCTAAAGTCTTAAAATGGGAATGTTACATCATGGCTATAACCTCTAGGAACTCCAACACCACTTGGACTACCACAGACCTCCTTTACACATATCCCCATGTCAAAATACATAACCTCTACGTCATCTACCAAGCAGTTCCCTATAGTGTTGCCTAACTTATTGCATACTATGTGATCCTTCCCTTATTTCGGTCTTCATGTTCTTTCTACCCACCTTCCGAACTGCGTGAAACTTACACACCTTTTCCATCCATGCGCCCGTGCTTATCTCGTTGCTCATTTGGTTACCTTTGCACTGCATGTTTTCCAGCATTCTTTTATTCAAGTACAAAATAGTTGCTTCCTCACCCAAAAAAAAATGTATGCATGGTCCCCTACGTATAGAACCTCTTATAATGCAATTAGCTATAATGCGTAATAAAGGAAATAGACACAAAGATAGAAATGTAAACTAATTGCAAAAACTACCTTATTTCAGATCACACATAAGCCTTATTTATAGTAGGGCTTCAGCCTACTCCCATTGAAATAACCTAGTAACCTCTTCCCATCTAGTGCCTATAACTAGTACGCACCAGAATTGAGGATGTACGAGATGACATATGGTCCTAAACAATGGATTTTAAGCTTCACAGGATGGCACAAATTTTTTTAATCATATAGAAAAACCATCTACCCCACCTCGAATTGTTAGTTTTTTATATGACGATCATGCCATGCTTTTTGTCATGCCTTTTCAGTCTTCTGAATCCACCTAGCAAGGGATCACCTTTCATCCAACTGCATTAACTTCTTCATGCACTTTTGAATTTCTTGTTAATCAACTAACCCTCTTGTGCACGTAATACGTAGTGATGGTAGCATAAATTCAACCAGTAAAATAGACTCCGCGTAAACACCAATTAAAATGGTGTGGCCTTGTTTAATATCTTGTAGTTATCTTATATGCCCATATAACGGTTAATACCTCTATTGTCTTGTTGTCTTGTTGTCCTATTTCCAACTCAAAGGGCATGCACCGTAACCTAAACAGTTGCACATCTGGAATAGTATCCTCAATGCTCTACGCATCCTCTCCTGAATCAATTCTTGATAAGTGATCAAGTCCTAAGTTACTCTTTCCTAGTTTCACGACCATCGTAAACTCAAATTCTTGAAACAATAGGACCCATTGGCATAGGTGCCCTTGTAAAATGGACTTGTTCACTAAGTACTTCAATTCCATGTGATCTATGTAAAATATGAAGGGTGTTGCCATTAGATATTATATGAACTTATGCAACACGTAGATCATCGATAGTTCTTCATTCTCATTAGTGGTGTAGTCCTAATCTATTGGTGTCAACTTCTTACTTGCAAAGAAAAAGGGGTGATCAAAAATCCCCTCACCAGATTGTGTTAACACTACTCCAAGGGTTTTCCCTGAGGCATCAACATGCATGTGGAAAGGTTTATCCCAAGAGGGAAATTGTAATATGGGTGCAGTGACAAGTCTATCCTTCAAAGTGTCAAAGGTCATCTATTGTGCCTCTCCCTAATGAAAGGAACTCTTGTTTTTTAGTAACTCCTCCAATGGTATGGAGATCTTGGCATATCCCTTGATAAACTTCTAGTAGCATCTTGTATGCCCAAGGAATCTGCGCACTATGCTTTGACTTGTAGGTTCCCCCAACCCCACAATAACAACAACTTTGATGGGATCCACTAATAAACCTTCCTTGCATATGATATGCCCCAATAGGGTCCCAAATGGAGTAGAAAAAACACACTTGTTAATGTTGATGGATAACCTCAATTGTCAACATATTTCAAACATCAGCCTCAAATTGTCACAATGGTCTTTCACTAGTCCATACACTGTTTAGTCATCAAGGTAGACCTGAAGGAACTTATGGATAAAATCCTGAAATATCTAGACCACTATGCGTGAAAACACAGTAGGCGCATTCTTCAATGCAAAAGGCATGACCGTATAGGAAAAACTTCCCCATTCAGTGGCGAAAGTGTTCTTCTCTTGGTTTTCTTTAGCAATTCTAACTTGATGGTATCCTGAGAATCCATCTTGTGAAGGAATATATTTGTCACCTAGCCACTCCTTCCAAAATCTCTTAAGTAAAAGGGGTTGGAAAAGGATCAATTACTCATACCTCATTTAATTCCATGTAGTTGACACATATCCTTATTCTTCCATTCTTTTTAATGCTGGTGGCCATGGGGCTTATCCATTCCGATTCCTCTATAGCTTCAATGATGCCTAAAGTGATCATTTTGTCTATCTCCTTCTTTACTTTGACGCGAAGTTTCATATTCATTCGATAAGGCCTCTTCTAAATTGGGCGTGTGTACCTTTTTTCAACCTGATTTTCATCTCTCCCAAGGAGTGGTGAACACCTTTAAGCTCATGGTACCCACGTGGAAATAAATCCAGAAACTCACGTAATAGATCAATGATCTTCAAGACCACCTTCTCCGACCAATAGTATCTAATAGTTACCTCTTTAAGTTTAGCCTCCAAACTAATGTTAACCTTCTTTGATTTCATGGGTTCATGGTAGGTGCATGCTTTCTGATCAACGTTATCCCTAACTTCACGTGTACCTTTGGTATGGTTAACATTAAAGCTTTCTACCTCTTCACCATCTATTACATAGACCAATTTCCCTTTTCCTTTCTCCATGCATAGGCACTCAAGTTGTGTCTCCTCTGATTCCTCTTCATCAAAACACATCTCCAATCCAAGTTCACATAATAACTCTAGTATTCTATCTTCTACGATGACACTATCTCCCATCCTAAGGCACTTAATAACCTACAATGACTTATCCATTGATTTCTTGGTACTCCGATACTCAAAATATTGAAGGAGGTCATCCATCAACTCATGCCAATTTTCTGTCTAACGACGCATCTCAGAGTGAATATACCATGTGAGTACACAACCTTGTAAGGTGGAATATAGATTATGAACCCATAAAGAAGTTAGAAATGCCTTTGTGCCTTCCATCCATGCTTTCTCACATGCTTGGACATGAGACGAGGTGGGTTCCTTCCCATGGTAGTCCTATATTGAAGTGGGTGTATTGCTTTGGGAGAACCTAACGGATAACATGATTCTCACCTCATGCCACTCTAGAAGGCTATTGTGATGTATCGCCAACTAACATAGTTGTGGTCCCAAGTAAGTTATATTTGATCATACCTCTTCTTTCGATCTCATTTTTCCACTGAGCCTCCATCTCTTGTAAGAAACCGTCAGGGTTGGCCCCTAAAGAATAACTTGGTAACTTCTTTCCTCCTAAGCACTTGACTAAGCGTGCCTTTGTCGCCATTGTAACATAACCTCTTAACTGGCACCCAATTAATTCATAAGTCCCATGCACCTAATTGTCACATGCCACACTAGTTATATCACTCATGGATTGAGCATCTTCAAACTAAATAGCTCCCTTTGTAGGGTGAATCACCTCAGGGTCCTTGATGGAGTGCATATAGATCCTATCAAGAACTTCTTCTCCCAAGGGCTTAGTATAGGGAACTGACTTCCCATCAGTCAAGGGGATGATAATCTATTCTTACTTATTTTCAAAACTTATGTATCCCTTACTGAACCTTAGGTCAGTATCATTCTTGTAACACTAGGGGTACCCAAGTAATGCTAGAAAGTTGTTTTCCTCAACTAGTGCCAAGACTTCAAAATCCCCAGTGAAATTTTCCCCTTGGATAGTGATAGCAGCATCCTTCAAGACACCAATGGGCATTTCCTTTGTCTTGTTAGCAATATACAACACATTTGAAGATGGTTGTAATGGGTGCCTTCCCATTTGATGCCATACATCTAGAGTGAGAACATTGACTTTCACGCCTGTGTCAATAAAAATATTTCTCAAAAGCCACCCATCTACTACAACATTCAAGGTAATATCCTTGTCATAATCAAGGTTGTGTGGAGGAAGGTTAGCATACAGAAACTACCTCTTGCACTCTCCTTTGGTGCATGGTACCTTCTCTCGTAACCACTCTTCTAGCAAGGGGATGATATTCTCTTACCTCAACATTTTACATACTTCTTTAACCTCATCCAGATCCTTATGTGGAGCCTTAATATTCTGCCTTTGATCTAACTGTCTTAACTACTCTTTTAGGCACTGGATCTCTCTTTATAGGCTTTTAATCACATCCATTGTTTCTTGATAAACCTCCTTTTGATGAGCAGGGTTTAGGTACTTTCCATGCACCACATATTCTATAATAACCAGAAGCCTTTACCTTGGTACTTCCCTAGTGCGCACAGCCTCAACTCGTATTGTAACTAGTACTGGTTCTAGTTTTGACTCACATGCCACTATTAGCATCCATTGTGAATCGGCCTTCTTTATGCTTACCATTCTGGCACCTTTGTATTTTTGGTGTTGTTGGCTCATGTACTCAAATAACTCTAGGAACTCCTCATACTTTTACTTCTTTCCACACCACGAGCATTTTAGAAAATCAGGGCACTCACACTTGTAGTGCTCAGTGGATCCATAGTTATAACATGTCCCACGCGGGAACTCACTTCTTCCTCCTCCATGGTTACCACGACCACGAAATCCTCCTCAGAAAATTCTTCCATGTGCCCCTCCATCCACGTGCCCTTCATAGTGATGACCATCATCCTTGGAATTGTTCATGAGGTTGGCTTAGCACACACCAATATCAATGACATCATTTATTTGTTTAATCAATCTATAATCCTTAGTGTCATGAGTACTAGAGTTGCAAATCTTGCAATAACAAGACACATTTTTATGGTTTGCACACTACAGTAATGGGAATCTACTTACATCATGATCTCCATGAAAAATTTCATAGTCCACCATCATGGTGCATACCGATCTCCAAGGGAAATTGTCCTTTGTATGTCTTTCTACCTCGCAATCCATGCACCATAGACCACTGCGAGTCCCATGCAATGAGTTCACAAATAGATTTTCCATATGCTTTTCCATTGCAGCAATCTAAGCCTCAAGAAAGGGACTAACACTGGTATCCATGCTTCCAACAACCTTAGTGCGTAGGGCATCCTCTAAGGCCTCACATGAGTATGTGAAATTATTTTGTGAAATCACTCTCGTAAACGGTGTTATCAATCCTCCAACAAACGACTGATCATGCTGAGAAGGGTGAGAGTCTTAAAATGTGTGTCGTATTCCTGCACACTCTTTGTCATACCCTATTGAATCTCCTTCAAAGTTTTGATGCTCTTCTATTCAAACTCAAGGATATGAAATTCTACTAAAGAGGCATTCTACATTGTAGTGTAATCTACCACCATCTATTTGGGGTCATAATTTCGATACCAACCATGTGTGCGTCCTTGTAACATCGTTTCAAACTGACTTGCCTTTTGCTCCAGTGTAGTGACCCCCTTCATGCATCATAGCATTTCACACTTTTTTACATGTTCTACAGCATCCTCAACACCTTTCTAGTCTGGTAGATGCAAAGACATTTCAAAAAACACTTGTTGAGGTGGTTGAGGCCCTTGTCCACCTGACCCAGAACCTTGATTCCCTCTGGTGTTTCCTCCACCACTAGATCCACTAGAACCACTAGGTTATGTTCCTCCTGATCTACCAAATCCTCTAGATCCACAAGATCCACAAGGTCCTCTAGCTCCTATACTACCAAATCCACCTCATGTGGCTGGTAATGGGCCTAAAGTGGTCACGCCTAGTGTTCCCAACATTCCACTAAACTACATGCCAATAGTTTATGATATTGCATCGCTACTAGATATGTTTCCAACACCACTCCTAGATGCGATACCTGAGGTTTGTATACCCACACTTTGTGAAAACATCATTCCAGATAATATTCCTTCAAACACGAGAAATGATTTTGTAGCCATGGATGTACCAAATGAAAATTTATATCTCTTAGGCACAGATCAGTCACTCCCACCGATACCAACTGTGTTAGCAATACTTATCTCTTGATTTGGAAGACTAGGTGCCATGGGTTTGTCACTAGGAAGATTTAGATGTTGGATCTCCTTTCTCCAATTAATGAAATATCATCAGAATCTGAAGGGATCTCTCTTCCATGCTTACTGAGATGGGGTAGCACAGACTATTCAAGATCTATGTCCTCTGTGTGAACCTCAATTCTTTCCTGTAACATCTACCTCCATACATCCATCACTCATGAAACCTCACATTATCTATCCAATTCCCTTTTACATGCCTCACTATACTTGAGTCATCTCCCCTCTCTCTCTTTTTCAGCCGCAATGTCTGTCATCTTCCTCCACCCTAGCTTCCTCACTCAACGCTCAAAAGAAGCTTATCCAGCCATAGGAAATACTTCCAAACTCATGGTAACAATTAGGATATTCATATCTAAAGGGATAGCGTGTAGAAATGATCCTCTAGGCTCCCTTAAGAACTAAAACTTAGCAACCTCAGGAAAAGAATAAGTAGAAATAGTGTATTCTAGGGTATAGCTGGTCAGCACTCTTTTCCACTAATGATCAACAGCATGTGTCCAAGTCAGATCAACATTCTGCAGCCTTTGATATTCATCTTGGGTCCACATGTGAGATCTATAGTACCAGTTTGTTCGAGATGCATATGCTAAAAGCCATTCATGCAACTCTACTGGAAAACAACAAAAGGTCTCATATATCTCATGATACAGATGTTTTTCTACCCATTTACGTGCATCAAATTCAGGTCTAGTACTAAATCTATGAGTAAAATCATCCACTTTTCTCTTAAACCATGCTTCAAAATTGTCCAAGGTCAAGTGCTCTATCATCACGCATCATTCTCACAACAACTTCAAAAAGAGGTCTCGGTAATAGAACCAAAATGTAGTCTCTAATACCATAGCCTATTTCAGCAACCAATCCTAGGCATGTTGGAATAACATCAAGTCATATCCTAGAATATCACTTGAGGTGTGCAAAGGTTTCGATCCTCCCCTTTATGTGAGCTTTGTGAGAATGTGTTTTATTAACATGGTGATACAACATAGCCAGAGAATGAGTACATTTATCCATAATATTTTAGACGTAAGATTATATTCCTAGGAGATATACTCTAAACACATATTTAACGTGATCAATTAAAAGTGAAATAGTCACAAAACAACATTAAGGAAACTAGTAACACCCATATGAACAAATGGAAAAACACATTAGGACTCATTACCAGGGTATTACAAAATTACTTCATTATATTGATGATTCAATTACAGTAGCCAAGATTACATTTAGAGGTTCCATCCATAACAATACTTTCTTTACATTCCAAATCTCTTTGTTATACACACTACATTATTCTCTCCTATTACTCTCTTCTTTCTTACTCCTCAGCCCCTCTCCTTCTTCTAGGAATGATCTTTTATATCAAGTAGTCGAAGGAATCTTATCCTAACCATTCATCTTCACCTGTAAAGGCCTGCTGGAATCTTCTCATGTTTGTTCTACAGTGACCTAGGAACCTGTTAGGTGTCGCCATGTGTTTCCTTCAATCGAGTGTCTTTAGCATTCTTATGTCATCTAATCCTTAACAAACTCAACCCCTTATCCTTCCATGATAACCATAATGATTACTTGCAATATCCTTTACTTGGACCCAAATTATTCATAGCTTATCCGCATCTGTATCTGGTCACTTTTTCATTCGGTCCTTATGTGTGACTTTTTCTATTTTATCCAAAACTTCACTAAGTCTTAACTCCAATTGTCCTAGTGCAACCATTTTTCACCTCTCTGATGACTACTTTTGTACATTCCTTCACACATTTTCATCGCATGCCACAAGGCTTCACACCCTAGGTTCTTAGTTACTTTTTAGGGGTCCAACAAAACATGTGTGCCGCTCAAGCCTGTGATCTCTGCACAATGAGAATCTTGAAGACCTTGCGAGTAAAGTGGAGAGAAGTTTCCTAGGTTACATTAAGCCTCACACGATGTCTAGACCCAAATTCATTGATGAGATTGAAGTTAGCTCCAAGTCATGAACCAATGTAACATGGACCCCATTGTTGAAATGGGGTGATGATATGCTACGCATCGCGGGGTTGGGAGAATTAAGGTGTTAAAAAGGTGGAGTCAACACGAAGGTAAGTGTTGATTGCTCAGCGTTTAAATTTGACTCAACACACATGGAGGCATGCAAGGAAAAAGGGATGAGCCACATGGATGGGTCAGCTAACACAAAACAAATAACTTGTTGATACAAGAAGGAAAGAAAGTTTGCCAATATTGAAATAAATTTTTTTGATGCAAGCATCAGTGAAAAAGCTAAGGAAGTGAAAGTCATCTCATTGAGTCAGTTTTGATCTGGAAATATACTAAACTATAAAATAATAACCTTTCCCTTTAATGCATGCCACATAGAAAATAAGCACTCGGTGATGAGGGAATAGGTAAATGTAATTTTCCATCAATGTAAGAACAAAATGAGTTCACCAATATAGCAAGAAGGTCGGTTGGTACTAGTGCCAGTGAAAGGGCTAAGGAGGTGAAATTAAGTTCGACAAGTCAGTGTCGAGATGGAAAAATGCCAAACTATAAAACATTAACCTTTTCCTTCAATGTAATCCAAGTGGATAAGAAGTGCTCAGCGATGAGGGAATAGGGCCAACTCGGCCGAACTGGCTCAAATAAAACACTTTCTAGTATCAAGACTCTTCCACTTTGGGCAATATAATTATGGGTGGGCCCCCAAATGTTTTAGATGTCCAAATATTTTTGTATCAGGCATAAACATTAGGGAAAATGATCAAATAATTTAAATGATGATTTTCCAACTACCAGGTTTTTAATTGTTAGTCCCAAAAACCAAGAAGCAAGAATAACAATTTCTCAAATTAGTTGCAGGCGCTCAAATAGCCATAACTTGTTCATTCCTTATTGGAATCATGCAAATTTGGTGTCGTTGGAATTGTGGTATTGATCTTGTCACACAAAAACTAAGAAATCTAGAATTGATGAAGATTAAATTGTTATTTTTAAGGAAAATGATCCCAACTCTATTTGTTTTTTTGGAAAGTAGTTGGAAGAGCATTCAATAAGCATGGGGCAATCATTCTTTCACTACTACAATTAATGGGGCACCTTGAGATTTCATCTGCAGGTCCAAAATCACCAACCACACTCATTTATCATGACTTTAAATTGGTTGAAAAGTGGATTTTGGGATTTGCATCCCCTCTCTCTCTCTCTCTCTCTCTCTTCCAAAATTCTATAAATTGAAGTGTTGGGCTCATTGTAAAGGGAGGATACTTTGAGTAGCAAAACTATGTCATTTTGGTTTTGTAAAGTCAATGTGTTGTAAGCCTTTGTAGTGGAATCCTTGCATGGTGATTCCAGACCTTTATTTTTGTAATATCTTTAACTATGCATATCAATGAAGCAGTAGATGCAAGTTTGTGGATATTTCTTCCCTTGTATTTATTTGCATTCTTCTTGCATCTTCAATCTCATTACAAATATATTATGTCTATTTTATGCTCTTGTAGGGGTTTATTACTATGTTGTGCACATGATAATTTTTTTGTGAGTGTTGTTATTAGACTATGGAGAACTGTTAGCACGCTCTCTAATATGCATTTTGCTTCAATTTTCACACTTTGGGGATTATTCTCACACCCTCTTTTTTTGGTTATCACCACTACTAGGGTAGGCTTTATTTTTATGCACTTTTTCTCTTCGGTCCCTTGGAAAGTTAGATCATTATTAGATAGTCTTGCCTGTATTATAAGTGTATTGTGGCAGGTAGTTTAGGAGTGAGAACCAAATTTCTCTAGAGGTTTATCTCAAGCCCACAATTTCCACAGCTTGAGAAATGACCCAATGTTATACAATTTACCTCTGAATGCCCCATTCACAAATCAAGACATTTGAGGGTGTTGTAATTTCATGATAACACCTCTTCTTCTTCTATATCTATCATGTTTATAACTATACCGAGATCATCAGCAAAAAGAGAGGCTGAAATAAGAAGATTACCAATTCCTTGTGGTTTGAAGGGGAGAAGGATCAATTCATCACTCTCTAAGAGTTTCATAATCTCTGATGTGGTTTTGGTTGACACATTTTTCATAGATATCACCTTAATATATTTTTTCCACTTCAATTTTTTTTTGGGTCATTGAATTCAATTTTCGAAACATTTGAGGTGGTCATGACCAACTCTTTTGATTGAAGTGGTTTGTTTAACTGGTTCGTAGGAATCTCATATTTTGAATGAACCCCTCGTTTCTTCTTAAGATTCTCCAGATGTATTTCAAAGGGTTTTGGATCCCCTTGAGCAAAAAAGACCTTAACCAAATAGATAAACCTAACTTCACGGAACAAAGTAGAAGGAATGACCTTCATCTGGTGAATCCAGGGTCTACCAAGGATCATGTTGTTAGTGCTCAATTTTATCTCCCCCCTTTTTTACCTAATGTACACCTTCAAAAAAAATTCTCTGACTAGTTTACTCATGTGAAAAATGTATGCTTGAAAGACTACAATCATGTTGAATGTGAATGAAAAATTTGTGTTTAGGGCATTAATCCTCTTTTTTTGGTCGAGGATATTGAGAGCGTGTCATTACTAAAGAGTTCTTGTGATTTTTCCTCTTTGACTACAAAAGATTTTATGACTTAGTGGGTATTCAAAGATAAAAAATTGGGAAAACATGGAAGCAAGGAGTGTCACCATGGAAAGAAATAAAATTGTCCACATGTCCCTCTAGTGCACCTTTGAGAAAGCACAAGAAAATTAAGAGCCTTCAAATTATGAGAGTCAAAACACGTGGCTTAAGTGTGGTAGAGTAGTCCCCGGTAGGCTGAAAATTCAAAATACACAGAGGGGAAAGAGTGCACAATCCCTCCATGTGTCACCCCATGCATAACTTCAAAGTGTAACAGGTCCATGGAAGGAATGAAAGTTCCAAAAAAACACAAAAGAGGCCATGCATATGGATATTCAGAGCCACGCTAATCTAAGTAGTAGTGTGAAAAACTAAGGTAACAGTGTGAGGTGGTTCATAAATCACAATCAAACAAGTCACCTCATTTGGTTTATCCGTGGAATTTTTTTAAAAAAATATGCGATACACTAAAGGATGGAGTAAACCCATGGTGGGACACCATTGGATACACAGTGGCAGTTTTATTTTTCTGATAATGTTGATGTCAAGCCCAAGAAGCTATGTATACAAAAATAGAGGAGAATTCCATGAAAAAATAGATAAAGATGCAAATACGAAGATTGAAGAGTAATTTTAGGCTGTTTTTTCATGAATCATTCTTTTATCTCATTACAACTATTATCTTTGTTTCATAAAAATTGAATATCATTGTGAATCAGTTTAAGACATAAATCAAAATTGGGGGTTCTATAGGGGCCCCAGCCCATGATGAAGAAATTTGTGTACATATTTGGAAGAAAGGACATAATAAGAGAAACAACACTTAGTTATCCTTTACTTCTACTTTGAAATCTCCTCCAAGTGGAGGAGTCTTATTCAATAGCATGTTCTTCCTTGCTATGAAATTCATTTAAACCCTGAGTTGTCTGAATAAATACAACTAACCCCCGCATGATTTCGAGACATTCCCCATATCCATGAATGACTCAATGGTCATTCTAAGACCATCCATGATATTCCCCCAACCTGATCTTCTTCTGATAATAAGATACCCATTCCAAAAGGTTTGAACTATCTGCAGGAAACATTGTTTTCCTTTTTGCCTTATAAGGGGTGGACTAACTGGGAGTAGACTGAGGAGGAGCCCGTGAAGTGGATGGAAGAAAAATCATTGTGTCCTTTGGGCCTAGTGGAGCAAGAGATCTAGAAATAAAACCACCCTTGTGACTCCCCGTGAAGGGTGGATACTCTCTTGGTAGAGGAATAGGTTGAGGTCCTGATAATGTTTTCTCTATCAAAAGAAGCCTGTATCATTAAACCAATGGAAGGGTTAAAAAGTGGAATTTCCCTTGCCTTCCTTTATGGCCGATAATGATACTTTGGAACATTGAGGTGATGAAGGTTCTACTTCCTCCTCATCCAAAATGACAATTGGGGTTTGAGATCTATATTTCCCCCCTCTTCCTTCTTGAGAATGGTACCTGGTGTGGTGGTGATTAACAAAAATAAATATTTTTCCTATATGGCCTAATGGGATATCTAGGGTATTAATTTTAATCTAATTAGGAGGAATAAAAATGATGTAAATAAACTATAACAGTATGAAATAAATGTAAAATAAACTATTCTAGATGAAATTAAACCCTAATGTGTAAGAGAAGAGAGTAAGGAAAAGACTAAGTTGATAACAGAAGACTATCACATAGTGTCATAGATCTATAAATAGAACCTAGAAGTGCAGACGAACCATCAGGGACACCATGAAGGGCAGATTTGGGATTCTCTAAGTGGTCATTAAATGTCTCTAAGTACTTCCCATCTGTCGCACTGGATTCGTCAAATGAACTAGAGAATGACCCATAATGTAAGGAGAAGTATTAAACCCTAGAAAAATTAAAGATGCATATGAATGGGTCAGACTAACCTCGGCCCGCCAAACTAGTAGGGGACTTATCACTGAGTGTTGCACTACATTACAGACCCTGATGTAGTTCTGGTGTGTGTGTGTGTGTGTGTGTGTGTGTGTGTGTGTGTGTGTGTGTGTGTGTGTTGTGCCTTTAGGTGCTCTCGTGTTAGTTACACTTTTTGAAGTAGTGAGCAATAGCAACTATAGAAATGTAAGTAGCATGTGTGCATGGAATAAAATGGAATCCCTCCCCCTATGCAGTGTGTATGATGTAGATCTCCTAGCTTGAATGCATGGCACTATGTGGATGCAAGTAATGTAATGGATGTAACCTCTAGATGGAGTGAAAGTAGTGATAGGATGCAATGACCTAAAACCCTTATTATGGTCTTACAGCTTTATATTTATAAGGATCTCAAGCTTAATTTCATAATTAATCCCGACAAGGCTAACTGAGAAAAAGATAAAGATGACCAATAGCTAGAAATGATCCAAAAAGGAGTGAAAGGGGATATTCATAGATCGGGGCACCCAGGGTTGGGACCAGGGTGCCCTGAGGTGCCCCATAACAAGCTAGGGTGCCCTAATTTAGGGTTAGAATGTTGGGGTAATTGAAAAATTGGTGGATAAGTGTTGGAAAATATATGGGGAACTATGAAATAAAATATAAAATAAAGATGGTCAAAAGGTGGGATTAATTAGTAATTTTTACACTTGAGAACCCTATAAGTAGTAGTATAAGATTGGGCCAAATTATGTGTAAGTGCATAATTTTGTGTCTACATTTTCCGCCACTTTATGTTGGTGAGAAGAAATCTCGATAACATAAAGTAGATAGAGATGCATACCTGATAACCATGTAGAGTGTAGAAGAAGACATGTCGATGGACTAGACTCAAGCATGGAATGAAAAAAACAAAAATGTGGAGGAGTGTGGATTCTAAAGATAAGGATGAACAATATATAGAAGTGACCCAAAAATAAGTGGAAGAGGTTGTGCATAGACCGAGGTGTCTGGAATGGGAGCAAAGTGCCTCAGGGGTGCCCTAATATAGGTTGGGATGCCCTGATTTTGGGCTAGAATGTCTGAAAGGTCATGGAATAGGCTGATAGGTATCGGGAAATATGTGGGAAAAATAAAATAAAAAGATAAGAAAATGGTTTCCAAAAGGTGGGATTAATTAGTAATTTTTACACTTGAGAAAATTCTAAATTATAGTATAAGACCAGGCTAAATATTGTCTAATGTGCAATATTTGTGTCTACATTTTCCCCCACTTTATGTCGGTGAGCAAAAATCTCAGTAACATAAAATAGATAGATATGTGTATCTGGTAGCCATGTAGAGTGTAGAAGAAGATGCGCCGATGGACTAGGCTTAAGCATGGAATGAAAACAAGAAAAATGTGGAGAATGGATTTTAAAGATGAAAAATGTGTATAAAAAGTGATCAAAGTGAACCTAGGATGGAACACATGTGTAGTTGTTGTTGTGTGTAGTGTACCTACATGGTATAGTACAGAAAGTGCTACCGTAGTGTGTTATCATTGCTATTTTTCATTGTTATTGTAGTTGTTGTTTTTGTCCCCAATTTGAATGCTTGTTTCTCATACAGTGGACATGCAAGGAGAACATGATCAAGTAGTCAAATATGTATGTATGTAAAAATGATGTGTAAAATATGTAAATGTAAATATGCTACAATAGAAATTGTAAATAGAAAAATGGAACATGTGTACCTAATCCATGTCGAGAAAAAGGGTGTAGAAGGATATCATGTAGTGTCGCGAGTTTTTCAGGTGATCTCACACCTCCCTAGCTGAATAAGTGTAGGGAGGAAGTTTCTTGTGTCCTCTAACTCTAACTACTTCTGTTGAAATGTTGGGAGAGATATTTGTACTATCATGGTTTTTTTGGGCAATCCAACACCATTGGATGGCGAAGTGTAGAGAGGCACACCCATTGTAACCCCCAAGCCTGTAATTGCTCCACAAAACTTCTGAAGGACACCGTGTCCTATTAAGGCCACTGTGTATGGAGTTCGTATACTAGTTTGAACTCACTTGCACTCTGTGAACCAGTGTAGATATGTTGTGTTAGTATAAACCCTCAATGATTCCTCCCTCTTTGGAGGCACATGTGATGACCATGGAAGGAGAATGCAGCCCTGAAAGAGGACAAACCACACTTTGACCTGTAGAAATCTTCCCTACATAGGGAAAGGGAACTGCTTGGTAGAGACAAAGGCATGCACAAAAGGGGATTCCTAGCCAATATAATTGTTAGTCTGAACACATGCATGCAAATAAGACAAGTGTAAAATATGCAAACAATGTATAAACTACCAAAAAAAGTAGTGTAAACACGTAAGAAAACAAGTAGACCGCACAAAGTGGGTTTCAAACATGGGACATCACTCATGATGCCGCAAGACATGTAAGGCCATCATGGCTGCAAAAATAGTCAAGTGTGCACACAAGCAAAGGGAAAATCCCATATATAATTGCAAACAATGCAGATAAGTAAAAATAAACATGTAGTCATGGAAACATGCAGTCCTACAAAATAAATTCTTCACATGGAACACCAATTAGCATGTTAGAGTGATAACCAATATGTCAAATCATGTAGAAGCAAGTAGTAAAAGATGTTAAGTACAAAATGAAACAATAGCACCTAGATTGGATGAATGTGGATGCCCCCAGTTACCCATATAGGAAGGGTAGAAGGCGAGCATCCACACCGCGTGTAGAGTCCTATATTTTTGATCACATTAAACAAAGGCATGAATGTGCATGTGTGTATGATAATGATATATAGGAAAGCAATCTAACATTCATAATAAAGTAAACATGCAACATACTAGTATGCAAAATTAAATGCTACCAATACAATGCAGTATTTCATGGATGGATGGAATGGAATGCAAGATGAAATAATAGGAGTAACGTTCCCCCCAAGTGTATGGAAGTGTATGCAGTGAGGTTCATTTTGTTTCCCCCCTCAACAGTCAAAAATGAAACGCAAATGAGAGTGCATCATCGGGAAATGGTCGGGTAGTGTTGGTTGTATCTAGCACATTACGATGAGGATGTGTATGAAATTGTGATGAAATGGGATATGGGGAGAAAATATGTGTGAACCCTATAGCCAAAGCATATATCACGAATTTTTTGAATATATGAGTGATGATATAGCCCTAAGCGTATATCACTATGGGAGGAGTGGATGTGAAAGAGACATATGGAAAGATGTGTGTGGAGCCTATAGCCTAAGTGTATACCATGACTTATTTGAATGAAAGAGTGATGATTTAGTCCTAAGCATATATCACTACTTGATGGAAGAAGAAGGTGATGATTTATCCTATAGCATGTATCACTACGAGATGGATGATGAAGTTAGATGGAGCATAAATGAGTATACGGTGGAGAACGTAAGGTGGTGGTGTAGCCTAAGGGTGTATACCATGAGGAAATGATAGAATAGCTACGGTGATTTAGCCTAAAGCACATACCACTAAGTGATGAGGAGTATAAATGACAAGGTAATGGAATGATGTAAAATAGGATAATAGAATAGGTGATGATTAGATGTAAGAGGATAATGTAGAATGGATGAAAGGAGTGGTGATTTAACCTAAGGTGTATACCACTACAGAATGATGGAAGGTTTGGTAATGTAATGAAATAATTTGGAATTAAGAAAATGTAAGAGGAGGAGATAATAACCAATGATAGAACATAATAGGATGATGTAGAAGTGATGAAAAGAGTGGTGATTTAACCTAAGGTGTATACCACCATAGTATGTGATGGTGTGTGTGGGTGACGATATAGCCTAGAGCATTTTTCACTAGTTTTTTGAAGGTGTTATGATGACATGTTGCATATAGGTAAGGTCCATTTGATTAGTAAACCCTCAGCAGTCAAGTATGGACCGAGGAACTAGAGTGCATCATAGGGTGGTGAATCTAGCGCCTAGTATAAATGACCAATTTATGTGAATGCATGATGTATGTGATGTAATGTAGAATTTGTATTAGGGTATGGAATGTGTAATGAAATACGTGTGTAGATAGGAATGGAATGTGTAATGATGATAGATAAAACTAAACCCATGTATAAGGAAATCCAGTGTATCATGTAGAATAGGTAAGGTGTAGAAATGTAATGTGGGTGTGTAGGATTTATATATAGTGTGAGAGATACAATGATAGGTGTAGTTATAATATGTGATGGTAAAATCAAGACTCAGATATAACGTGACCTAGCATAAATGGAGGATGAAAGGATGGAATGCAAAACAAGGCTCATATACAATTATGACTAGTGTAGTGTATGCCATGGAGAGATAATGTAGGATGATGGGATGTAAATTTATAGGTCATGTAGTGCATTATAGTGGTAATCCCTTAATATTCTAGTGTAAACCAAAGAAATAGGGTGCGTCATTAGGTAATGAACATGTGATAATATATGATGAAAATGTTGATGTGTGAAGAAATGAAAATGTATGAATGCGAGAGGTAGCAATGCGAGAGTGTAGGAGGGGGTGGGAGTGTTTAATGGCTATGGCCCCTAAGTGATCATGTGAAAAAGGGGACTATGAAATGTCATCAAGAAAATCATCTTTGTCTTGATCAAAACTGGAAGGAGCTGCATTGGAAACTTGATAAGTGATAGAATGAGGCAGATCTAATAAAGATGCATTAGGATGAAGGAGATAAGCATTCATGACATATTATTCATTATTAAAAGAAACTGGTGGGCATCCATGAGCATGCCAATGTGAAATGTTAGGTACATATGTAGGAGAAGAACCATTAGCAATGGAGATAGTATCAAAAGGCATGGGGAAGGAGAGTGAGGAATGGAGTGGGTCGAGTGTGACACCAATATAATCAAGCCAAGATCGTCCAAGAACAAATGGAAACCCATGGGGATTGCATGTAACAAAGATGGTTAAGTGAAAAACCCATAATCCATAAGCCCATGTAATATGGAAATAACCATAATAAAGATGGGGTGAATGGAGAGGTGGAAATATGTCATTAAGCATCATGTCAAACCTAGGTAAGAAATCACTAGTATAGATAGTATCATAACTAGCAATATCAATAGGAATGTGTTCCCAAAATGTCCTATTTATATATAAAGGGCATGTGAAGGGTGGTAACGATACTATTTCTGGTGGAGAGGTAGATGAAACTATGTCAACATTGTTAAGAGAGCCCTTATATATGACAATGGCATTAGTGGATGGAGGGTTTTTGAATTGGTACCCACCTGGGCCATCAGCAACAAATGTTTCTTCAAAATAAGAACTGTCCACATTGAGAGGATTAAAATAAAGCTTTTGTAATTTTTCATCAGTGAGTTCAAAAACAGCAACCTCGTCGCTATACTCGGTGGAAATGTTGGTGTGTGTATCATTTTTTTTGGTAGTGCTATCGAGGACGTTCCTAGGTGGGATAGAAGTAGAGGGTGGGGGTGGAGTACTAGCAGGAACAAATAAAGTTAGCTAGATAATAGCCGAAGTGTGAGTAGATATATCGGGAGAAGGAATGGAAGGAATAGTAGAGGTAGATATACTATATTGGCTGATATCATATTTATCTAGGTTATCATACGTAATAAGCTGAGGTGGTGGGACATGCATAGAAGTGATTGGGTCAATGCGACAAACTTTGAATGGTTCTAGGTCAGTAGTAACAATATGTTCATAACCATCATGAAGGAATTTGACACATTAATGTATGGTGGAGGGTATGTCTTGCATGGCGTGGATCCAACGCCTACCTAAGAGGATATTGAATTGAAAAGAAGCATCGAGGACATAGTATTCAATAAGAATGGTTTTAGTTTGACTTGAATATGAAGGGAGATTGTGCCTAGGCATGTACAAGTGGAGGAATCATAAAAAAGGATGAGAGTAGAGTTACAAGAGATGAGATTATTATTGATTCCTAATTGGTGTAATAGGGAATGGGCACAAAGACTAATGGCAGACCCATTTTCAATGACGACACATTTAATACAAGTAGTACTAATGACAATGGTAATGAGCAAAGGTGCACAAGGGTTATTAAGTGTGGCATGTGATATATCTTTGTCTGTAAAGGGGATCAAATGGGGTAAACTACAAAGGGACTAAATGAGATGGGAAAAATCTTTGGTCAAGTAATCACATTCAACATGAATGGCACAAAGAGTAGCCTCAAGTGTAGTTTGATAGTCTGGTGCATTACGTAATAAATTTTAAGGGAATATCTTGGCTAGTGTATTTTTAAGTTGGTCCATAATATCGTAGCCTTTAGGAGAAGATGGTGGAGTCATTGATGGGACTAGAGGTGATATAGAAATAGGTGTATTATGTGGTGGAGTGATAGCAGTGTGACAAGTAGTGACTATGTTGATGGATGAGTCAGATGGAGGTGTGATAAAGCGAGGTGGGTGTTGAGTGTAGAAACGCATGAAGTCAGATGTGGTAGCATTTATATTTGTGACCTTGGTAGGTGTATAGATGGGGTATGAAGATTTATCCATGACCTGATGAGGGGATGACATGGTAGGATAAAAGGGAGTGTGGGGATGTTTTCGTGCAAATGTGCAACAGGGAAATTGGAAGTTTCCAAGCATGACAACTATACCCTTTGTAGACACCAAATTTGTGTCTTACGACACCTTGTGCCCCGCATCTCATTTCACAACCTAGCCTCACCACGTAAACCTTGCACAATTATTTATTAATTACCTTATAATTAATAAATCCACATCTCCAAACCTGCCACCTCATTTCGCCACCTCATCATGACCTAGCCCTAACCCTAAACTAACCTAATTAAGACCTATAACTTGGTCTACATCCACACCCATGACTAATTACTCCTCACCCGCACCAAAACCAACCTAATAATGACTTGACCAAGCCCACAACTAATCCCTCGGGAGAAAAGGAGGGAAATTTGGCTATTTTACTAAAAATAGCCCACTTTGACTTAACTGACATCGGTTCCTACTCGACTGCTGTCGGTTACGTAACCGCCATCGGTTCCCTGTAAATGGCCTCCCCCAACCAAAAAAAAGGCATCTGGAACTCATTTTGATAAGGATCCGGAAATTCATTTGCAAGACAGAGACAAGTGAAGAAAAGAGAAGAGGTTGCAAAGAAGGGCATCGAGCCGAAGACTACAACTGAGCCACTGGATCGCTGTCACCCCCGTTCAAGCATTAGAAAAGACTGAGGATAGCTTCATCAGCTCGTTTTCCAATACCATATCATCCCAACTGAGCCTTACTGTCACTACCACATTCCTTTGACCTGAATCTTCATCAAGAACGAGTAAGTAGTGTCTTGTATGTTTCTAAGCACCATTTCCTAAGTCTTTTGATTGATAGTAATTATAAGCTCACTCCTAGATCTACCACCTGCCAGCAACCTACACTTAACCTCCATCCATACATCCTTGTATTGCCCAGAAGATAGTTTTATCACTCTCTGAGTCTTCCCCGTCATCTCATTATTCCCCTCAGCCATCCACTAGTCTACAGAAAAAACCCCACAATCACCCTGCAACCAACCTCTATCCATAAGTGCCTAGATTACTGACCCTATTGGTGTCGGTTATCCCCTACCGGCAGCGGTTCTCTAATTGCGGTCGGTTATCCAGTGACCGGCATCGGTCATTGTGACTTATACCCAAAACCTTCCTCTCACCTATTTGTCTCCTAACAACCTCAGATCCAGTCTGGTTTATCCCTGTAACTCGAGCTGAACGTATCAACAACCAGTGACCAAACAAACAACATGATGTTTTATTATTGGTAGTTTTGTCTCTATTGCTTTGTAACGAGGTACCTAAATTGTGATTTCACAATAGCTTCTTTATTATCATTTGTGTTAATTCATATTAAAAGGGGAACTGACCACCTTCGAAAGGAAGTCTAATATTTCCTGGGCCCAAGGCAGTTCCCTCATTTATTGTCTAACTAAAATCTGGTGGTCTTGTATTCTTACTTGCAGGTAGTCCTTCCTAGACAAAAAGGAGTTCTTCGCATTCGATCTGATCTCTCTGTACGGTACGCGCACACCCTCTCAACAATCAACAGGTATTCCTCCTAGCCCTAACCCTTATCTGTTTCTCAAGAGAATGAAAGGATAGAAACAACTCTATTCTAGTAACGAAGACATTCTGTGTGAAACATTTTGGCACCCCTGGTGGGACCCTTTTTTGGGTTTCTTTCTTTCTTGCTTGCTTTCATATATGGAGCATACTTGTTTTTTTCTTCTAAAATATTCACAAGATATTTTGTTATTTTGGTAAAAGAATTTGTCTTGCTTTCACATCTTTGCATTAGGGAAAGTCATCTTCTTTGCTTCATCGAATATCATTTTTGATTTGGGTTTAAAACACGTGCATCACATTCTTGCTGGCTGTTTTCAATTCTAGTGAACGTAGATTAAGTAACAGGTCGTACACGTGGGGGTGATATCCATGGTATTGACAAGAAATTAATCTTACTTTCACTGCAAAACACATCCCAAATCACATCATAATCAACACAACAGCTCAAACATCCTCCCTTTTCCGTGGTATTCCTCCGCCCAATTGAGGTAACCTTATAAGCCAAAACAAACTTGATATCTCCCTTAGGTCTTTTGTTTATGATTGACATCATCTTGCATCTAAGGCATAAGCCCACAATAATTAAAACTAATCCTAGGGTTAGTCTCTTGATTTACCTATGCATCTTGCTTGTGTTTAGTTCTGTTTCTCTGTCATACACTGTTTCAGTAATCACTTCAGAATAGTTTGGTCAGTATACTAAGCATCGTTAACCCCAAATCAGCAACTTTTTATAGCTTTTTACACCGGTCCTATTCTACCGACATCGGTCAACTTATCGACGCTGGCTATAGTCTGACTGACATCGGTTACCAGACCGATATCAGTTACTATCTTTCACAGTTCCTAAAACCAGTAACCTACAAATTCCAACATTTTGTTGTTGCTTCTGTTCCTGATAGATTGCATCCCTACTGTCTACTCTTGTCCATGGTTGATATCACTCGAAAACAAGCTGCAGCCATGGTTTCACATGCCTGTTCCGTGCCTTTGCCTAAATCACCCCCTTCACATTCTATGGAGAATCCTACGGACACCAGTGAAGTTCCCAAAATCCCTGTAGGAGATAAGGAATTTGTGAAATTTTTGGATGCTAATCCTAGCGCTGTACAGTACTATTTGTATCATACCCCTGACCGTACACCCGACGGTCAACTCCTTGTTGGTATTCCTATTAGTATAACTACTCACTTTGCTCCTTCCCCACCTGATAACTCCGCCTTGCCTTCTTCATCCTTAGCCCCGTCTCCCAACTCAGTGGCTTCAGGGGTTCATACGGCACAGATTGGCTTTCCTTTGGTTAACCTGGGGCCCCATATATCATTACTGCCGACTGTTCCTACCTCATCTCTCTCGCAGACTACTCCTTTCATAACTTGCTCTCTGCCACCTATCCACATGAGATTTCCTTCTCAATCTCCGCCGACCTTTTCATTTCCACACACATATCTGGTAACTTCAACATCTTATATAGGACATCCCTATTTAGCCGCCTCAACATATTCGTCGTCAATACCTTATCAAATGATGGACAAGATGCAAAATCTGGAGGCTTCTATTTCAGGAAGCCGTAGCACCCTGACATACGAGCAAGTTTTTCGGGAGCCTATTCATCCTTCTGTCCCCCTTCATTCATATCCTCCTCAATGGGAATTACCAAAATTTACTCGTTTTAATAGTAAGGAGGATCCTCAACAACACTTGCGATCATTTAGACATGCCTACTATCTAATTGCTCATGAAGATGCCTTACTACTCCACACCTTTCCCATGTCCTTATCAGGACCCGCCTCGGAGTGGTACAGTGCTTTAACCCAGCACTCAATCTTCTCTTTTAACTAATTAGCCCAATCTTTCTTGGATCATTTCTCCATTAGCATTGCTAAGAAAGTATCTATCACCGATCTCTATGCCATCCGACAATTTGAAGACAAATCTATCGTAGATTTTAGTGGATGATGGCGGGGCCTTATCAACCAACTTATCTATGCCTTGCCTCAGACCAAACTTATCGAACTCTTTACATGGGCCTGCGCTAAGCACATTTCTCCTACCCTCCAAATTCAAACTTTCCGCACCTTTGATGAGGCCTTTACTATGGCTCGAAAACTAGAGATTCAAGCCTTAGAGGATGAGAAATTGCAGTTGCGCAACAAAAAACCTAATTTCCAAACCCAAGACTCCATCAACAAACCCAACACCACCAATTCTCATGCATCAACTGCTTCAAAATCAAAAGGAGCTGTACATGCAGTGATGGTCAAATCCCAAGCACCGTCTAATACCCTGTCAAAAACCACCTATAAGTATAAAGCCGAGCCCATCAATTACACTCCATTGGGAGAAACTTATGTTGTGATATTGGAAAAATTGCTCAAAGCAGGAGCTATCATCTTACCTCCTATTAAACCTCACTTCGGGTTTGATTCCACCCGCGCTATACAATCTTGGTACAAAGAAAATGAATTTTGTAACTTCCACCGCGTGAAGGGACACAGTCACGAAAACTGTAAGATGTTTAAAAACATAGTGCAAGAAATGGTTGATGCAGGGGATATAACCCTCGATAATCCTAATGCCCCTGCTAACCAAAATTTGAAAATATTCAACAAACCATTCCCAAACCACTCATCTAACAGTAACATAAACCAAGATATCTTAGCCGAGGAGAGTGTTCATGAAATCCATGCGGTCTTCGACTCCCAACCAAAATCTCCTATCAAGGAAATTCTGAATTGAGCCTCTTCACTAACGCAGGGATCCGAACCCCCTCCACCCCCATCAAGAAAAAATGATAACCTTACCATTCCTTTACCCATAAAGGAATTAACCGCCCAAGTTCTCTTCTCACAGATGAGCCTTCTTACACCACATCCCTGCAAGACTATGAGCGGATGTTATCTAACTTATCTATTTCCCAAAAATCTCCTTTTACCACTCTTGTTGTACAAGAGGAAGGCTCGCACTGTTTCTATCATCCTTAGACGAGAAACCCCTCAAACCAACATCACCAAATTCTTTAATCATGACGGATCCTCTCAAACATGCCCTCCTACCTATTAGTTCTTCATCACCTAAATCTTTTCAGCGACCGATTGACCTCTTAACACCCATTGATACAGTGCCTCATTTACCCCCTGTATCACACCCACAGTGGACCAGAATCACAACCCACCTCTCTTCCATACAAAATTTCCTATTCACATGTGAGGATTTTCACCCCTCAGAAGATAGACGAGTCCTATGGGAGCATTTGAGTACACCATACTCTACTCAAATGCAGATGACCGATCCAGACATCTCTTCCATATACCCGAGGTGTTTACAAAAGCTCAAAATGCCTATGTCCTCATCTTCACCCCCCTCATCTCTACCCAAATACCTCATCCACCTCTATTAACCTAACCAAACCTTCCCCTATGCTTGGGACATCACCAATACCTAGCTTGACACTCCCACCTAAATGGTTAGACTTATCCAAAGATAAAGCCGTCAATCCACCTAGGAGATAGACCCAATCTCCTCAAGTCCAATCTATGCCTCTGTCACAACTAAAACCCTCACCATCACACCTACCTTCTATATTGGGACCTCACCCCTCCACCTTGCCTCAATACATCATACCTCCTACGTTTTCTTTAAAACGACTTGCGCCTTATACACCCATACAGAGATCCATGGGTGTATCAACACCGTCACCCCAAGTATCATGTCCACCTATCAACCCTAAACAAACTCCATCATCAAATGGTTTTTTTGTTGTCACTCCTCTTTCTCCGTGGTTGTTTTCTACTACCATGTCATCTAACCAACTAAACATAACTTTTGCGTCAAAAAATCCAAGTTTAGTTAAATCAAATTATAAAAACCCCTTGTCCAAACCACCACCCATACGAATCAACCATACCCAATCATTACCAAAAATCACCCAATCAATAGCCTCATTTTCCTTTGACTTTGACCCACTCAAAGGATCTTACGCCAAGATCCTTGATATGTTGGTAGAGAATGCGACCATTTCCCTACCGCCACTTAGACCCTATGATCCATCTAAGCCTCGACCTATAGGTTATGATGAGTCTAAAATATGCACTTACCACCACACACTAGGACATGATGTAGAGGGATGCAAAGCTTTGAAAGCCATCCTTCGTCAGTCACCTATCTCGGATAGACAGGTTAAGAAAGACAACTTATGAAGGGAGAAACCTTTAGCTTCAATCCCCTCTCCTATACCACCTGTCCCCTCCTCACCAAGATCTATCATTATTACAACCCCACCTCTTGAAAACAATGACTTATCCCTACCATCTTCCTCCTCTCGTGTTCACGAAATCAATATGATTAGTATTGCTACTTGAGGGCAGAAAAACAATGGGAAGGCTAAAGAAAGCACACCTGCGGCCTCTCTTTCTCCGTCCGCCATCCCGATCGCACCACCACCTAAAGTGGTTATTCTTGGACCTGCCTACCTTGTCTCTGATGGAGTAGCCCACTGTACCATGATCAAACACCTTCACCAATCACCTGTAAAAATGACATTTTATGATCTCATTCAAACCTCTGAATCTCATCGATAAGCTCTCGTTGAAATCCTTAAAGGGATAGAGGTCCTACTAAATGAAACCTTGCCTGTTGCCTCCATTTTAACACCCAACCACGTTGCTTCTCTCACCAAACAAGCTACCGCTTATTTCCCTGTACAGCAAGCCGCTGCTGTCAGTTTCTCCGAAAACGAAATTGTCGAATTTGGTGCAGAAGATCCTGACCCCGCTCTTTTCATCTCGGCTTACGTCCGGGACATCCGAGTATGTCGTGTTATGATCGACGAGGGTGCTAGCTTAAACATCATCTCTTCTAAATCCTTCCAACAAATGAATATCCCTTCTAGCTGCATGTGTACCAACCCTACCATGTTGCGTTCATTCAATGATGCTATTACTTCTACCTTAGGCACCATGATCCTTAACATTCGTGTAGGGCCATGTACTTTACCTGAACTCTTCTATGTCCTTGAGGGATAATTCCAATACAATATGTTGTTAGGCCACCCTTGGATCTAGGCTATGGGATGCATTCCCTCCACCTTACATAGATGCATAAAATTTGAGTATGAGGGGAAGTCCTACACCGTAAAAACTAACCCTCCCCCTTCAAAACCTGTAATATGTTATATCGCCCTAATGATGTGCTTGTACCAGTCAAGACACCCATTCATCCAACCCAACCATCTATTTTGACCACACCTCAACCATCCACCTCAAATGCACCTACACCTTCAACCAATGAAACCGCCGCCGCAAATACCGCTTCCTTCCCCGCGGACAACATCCAGACCTCAGAACCCTTAGTAGATGTTTTTCAACGCCTTACACTGGGGGAGTATTGCCTATATAATGTTAGCTCTTTCCATACCCCACAGGAGTATAGACAGTTACATGCGCATCCTACCTATGACCATCGTGTGGGGAGGTAATCTCCTACGGACCACCTAATTTCCACACCAACCTAACATATGGGGGTGTCGATACATCCTATGTCACCCCTGAACCTCCCCTTGGTGTGGTTCCCTTCCAATATGATTTTCAATATCTAACTAATCGTCACTTCGCCCTCACCTTCTTGATGCGCTGTGCTTGGAAGGGCTTTGGTTTAGGTCTTTATGAATAAGGCCGACATACGATCATTCCTATAACTACACGCAAACACAAAGATCGTCGTGATCTTGAATTATCTGAACCACCTACACCAAAGATACCACATATCCGTTGTATCTAGGAAGACGACGAAGTCACTCCTTCCGAACCATCATCACCCATTTTGCCATCATCACCCACAGAGTCGATAGACCCTGAATCCATCCCTCCTAACTTCTTTTTTTCATAAACGCTATGTTCCTAGGTCTTCTCACTTATCAATGTGATAATGAAGACCCATCTTCTCTTCCCCTTCTGTATCTAGACATGATCGAAGAGGACTCGCCTTCAATTAATGTTATTGAGTGCCAGGATGACGTCTTTATCCTCACTTACCTTGGTGCGGACGACTCTTATATTCAACGTGCCTTACCATCTGAAACTCAAACCATGTTGAATGAGTCGACTATAGAAATCAACATCCACACAGAGGATGATCCTTGCATTGTGAAGATCAGACAATCTCTTAATGCATCAAAACAAACTGCCTTTACTACCTTTTTCCATGCCCGCAACCAAGCTTTCGCGTGGTCCTACGCTGACATGCCAGGAATTGATCCTGACATTGCTATCCATAACATTACCCTGAATCCTGATTCCAAACCAGTTAAATAGAAAATGAGAAAAATGCATCCATGCATTGCCCTCTTGGTCAAAGATGAGCTTCAACGACTCCTTTCTGTTTCCTTCATCTTACCTATTGACTATCCTCAATGGATTTCTAACATCGTACCTATTACTAAAGCAACGGGGGGACTTTGGATATGTACGGATTTCTGGGACCTTAATCTTGCTTGTCCAAAGGATGACTTCCCCCTACCAAGTATTGATCAACTTGTTGATCTCACTGCGGGTCATGAGATGCTTTCTCTCATGGATGGCTTCTTGGGATACAATCAAATTTTGGTAGCCCCGGCCGATCAACATAAAACCGCCTTCATAACTCCTTAGGGAACCTTCTGCTATCATGTCATGTCGTTCGGCCTTAAGAATGCTGGTGCGACCTATCAGCGAGCTATGACTTACATTTTTCATGACATTATGCACACTATCCTTGAGGATTATGTTGATGATCTTCTTGGAAAATCTAAACATCGCAGTGAACATCTCGATGTTTTAAACATTATTTTCAATCACTTGTTACAATACTGTGTTCGTCTTCAACCAAAGAAATGTGTCTTTGGTGTCCTTTTGTGAAAAATCCTTGGTTTTATTGTCTCTTTGCGTGGCATCGAGGTCGATCCAACTAAAGTCCAAGCTATCCTAGAAATTCACCCACCCACTAACCTCAAACAATTACGTAGTTTGCAAGGAAAACTCCAATCTATCCGGTGTTTCATCTCACAACTCTCGGATTGATGTCAACCTTTCCATCATCTCCTTAAAAAGGACATTGTCTTTTAATGGAGTGAAGAGTGCCACCAAACCTTTGAGGCTCTTAAAGCCTATCTCTTGCAGCCACCCGTGCTTATCCCACCTCAGGATGATCGCCCTTTCTACCTTTACCTTTCCGCCACCGACCATGCTGTAGGAGCCATGCTCGCACATCATAACTCCGAGCATCGAGAACAAGCCGTTTATTACATAAGTTGTACTCTGGTGGATTATGAGACTAGGTATACAAATGTAGAAAATTTTTTCCTAGCCCTATCATTCGTGGCCACCAAACTCCGACACTACCTCCTGAATCACAAAACTTTTGTCATCACCAACATGGACCCCATCCATTATATGTATGCCAAACCTCATCTAAACCACACATCGCCCGTTGGATTATGCTCCTCGCTGACCTTGACCTTGAGTTTGTACACCAGAAATCAAACAAAGGACAAACTATCACAGACCAACTCACGGAATCCCTTTTACCTGGGGAAAAATTTACCAATTTTACTTTCCCTGACAAACTCATTGCCACTCTTTCACTCAGTGATGAGTTGTATCCAATGACCCTCTTCTTCGATAGATCCAAATGCCAGCGCGGCAGAGGTGCCAGTGTTGTTCTCATTCCTCTAGATGATGAACCTATGCCTCTTTCATTCCAGCTCGATTTCCCCTGCACTAATAATACAGCGGAATACGAGGCCCTTGTTTTGGGTCTCCAGGTTGCGTTACACTTAGGTGTAAAATCTATTAACATTTTTGGCGACTCTTAACTGGTCATCAATCAAGTTGCGGGCATCTACCAATGTAAAAATGAGGAACTTCAAAAGTACAAACATTACGTGGATTCACTTTTGACCTTATTTACTCATTATTCTATCCAAACCATTCCCTGCTCAACTAATAAATTTGTGGATACTATGGCTTGCTTAGCTTCACAAATTCCTGCCTCACCAACTGACTCTGACATATTTTTCTTGGTCCAACAACTCTTTGCCCCATCTTACTCAACCCCAGATGTTGGTATGATAAATAATGTATCCGCTGATTCACAGGATACTTGGTATCACCAATTTTACAATTACCTTACAACCTCTATTCTCCCATCTAACCTTACGAGTAACGGAAAATGTGCTTTTCTTAAAAAAAATTCTCGTTACGTCATCATGGGGGGAATCCTCTATAAACGTGGCTTTAATGGCATCCTCCTTTGATGTCTAACAGGTGCGGAGGTTACCTATACCATCCAACAAGTCCATGACGGTATTTGTGGTGGACATTTTAGTGGCCTTGCCGTGGCCAAACGGATCCTTCACCTAGGCTATTATCAGCCTACTCTTAATAACAACTGCTACGAATATGTTAAGTGTTGTGTTATGTGTCAACAACATGCCAACCTTCAACATACTCCTAGCCATCTGCTACAGGTCGCACGAGATCTTTGGCATTTCTCACAATGGGGTTTAGACCTTATTGGTGAGATTCACCCGCCCTCTTCACAATGTCACCGTTGGATAATCACAGCAACCGAATATTACACTAAATGGGTGGAGGCCATTCCACTCATTTAAACCAAAAAATAAAAAATTGTAGAATTCATTAACCATCACATTATCTATCATTTTGGTGTTCCTCATCGCCTGATAACAGATAATGGAAAATATTTTTAAAACAAGTTATTACAAGAACTTTGTGACAACTTTGGTATCAAACTTAGCTTCTCATCACCTTACTATCCACAAGCAAATGGTCAAGCCGAATCTTCTAACAAAACCTTGACCAAAATTCTCATGAAATTTGTTAACGATTCTGGAAAAAATTGGCATGATCACATCCCCTTTGCCCTTTGGGCTTATCGGAATAGCATTTGTACCTCCACTAATGCCACCCCATTTTCTTTGGTATATGGTACCGAGGTTGTCTTTCCTCTTGAAATACAAATACCCTCCCTAAGAATATCTCTTCAGGATATTCTCACAAATGATGATTTCTACCAAGAGCGGTTAGCCCAATTGGAGCTTCTTGATGAGCGTCGTCTTACAGCTCTTGACCACCTTCAAATCTATCAAAAGCGCATCAAGCGTGCTTATGATAAGTGACTTCATGAGCATACCTTTAAGGTTGGTGATCTTGTCCTCAAAGAGAATCAACATGTAACCAAACTAGAAAAGAGAAAACGTGGAAAATTTGCACCTAATTAGATTCGGCCTTACATTATCACTCACACTTACGGATCAGGCACTTACCATTTAGCTTCACTTAATGGTAAACCTGAGCCTGAACCCCTTAATGCCTTGCATCTTCGGCCATTCTACTGTTGAATTTAGTGTTATATCACTTCTTATCTACCTTGCACTCATCCCTTGAGCTTATTTACCACTTCATACACCTTGTTTTGTGCATCTTAAAGTAGAATCAAACTCACATGGTTTGATCATCACCTCCTCTTACAGATGCCTTCTCCTTTTTAGTCGGGTCCATGACTTAAAAGTATCAAAATAAAAAGTTCTCAATTATACAATTCTGGGATATTCTTGAGTCAAACTTCCTACAAAACTAGATGCTTCATGCCAAACAGACATCTAGACCTCTAAGTTATACATAGACTGCTCCCTCGAAGGACAGCTATGTGCAAATCCACTTCTGCTATTATAAATAGACTGCTCCCCCGAAGGACAGCTATGTGCAAAGCCACTTCTGCTACTATAAATAGACTTCTCCCTTGAAGGATAGCTATACAAAGTCAGCCTTTATTAGAAGCTTCTCGCATTGATCAGCTTCGTGAAGACCTCAAGAACAACAAAATACATATCCCATGTAGACTTCCTGCATCGATTAGTCTATATCCAGAAAAATAAAAGCAGTATTCAAAAGCACTTTTGAGTCATGGACTTGTCTATTTAGGTTTGGTTTTCTTTTGTTAGCATAATCACCTTATAACAAATTCTCTGCGTCCCAGCTCTACCAGCCACCTCACCTCACCATTCGTCAACACAACAAAACTCAAGGGATTTGACGTATATCCGATATATTGTGATTATACAACTCTTTTCACCTATTAACTTCTCACATATGCAAGGTACCTAGGGATTCAAGCTCATCCTACGTTAATATGTGGTTTGTTTAGCTCTTCTCAACTACGGGACCCTTTTGCCTCTTTTTACTCAAATCTAGGATTAGGTGTTGACTTTAATTAGGACACGGTTCCCTACTACTTGGGTAAGCAAACTTTCACTTCACCTATACCTACACCAACAACGTTAATCCCTTACCAACACCAACAACATTACCCTACCAATATCAATATTTTTACCAACCAACAAATTTCCTAACCATAACCACATTGCCTGAATTCACCTCTCCTTGGTCCTAAGGGAGAACTACATCGGTCTGAGGCCCCTCCTTGCTTTGTGAAATGGGCTATGTAGGCAGTACTTAGGATACCTGGGGTCTCCCAAGGTTAGCTCGACCATCCCCTACCATAACCTATCATATGTTGTAAATATAAATATTTTTGTGTATTTCTATTTGATAACATTCATCTTTATCCTTTTTTTCCAAACAAACATTCAAAACACAACCATTCTCATTATTATCATAACTCAAATCAACATACATATTTAGTTTTATTTAGATGTTAAACAAATACATATTCTCTATCATCGACGACGTGCAGGTCGACATCCTTATTTATTCTTATACCTCTATGAAATTCATTTAAACCCTTGCGCCTCATCCTGAATCAGGTGGTGATTGTGATCATCGATGCCACTCACCTGGCCTCTCCATCCTCAAAGGTGCCACTACTATTGGTTCCTCCCACTAATCTGCCAACATCTCCTGTAACATACAAATACGCCCTCTTGCGTGGAGGAATCTTGCCTCTAGTCTCTCCACTCGTAACTGCAAAACCTCTAACAATCATGTTGTCTCATTCACCTGTGTTTGAAGCTGGTGAACCAAATCCTGCAGGCGGTCTCTCTCCGCTATAATTTTAGCTATGTCAGGACGATCGGCCCTCTCACGTACACCTCATAGCTCTGCTACCCACCATAATCTATAAGCCTTTGTCGCTCCTGCATCCATTACCCTGCGATCGGATACTATCTCTTCTGGTCCTTCTGGAGGTGTCGGCCGGGGAGGTGAGAATGATGCCTTGGCATCAATCCTCATGTATGGTCTATAAGCCATGGGTATATCCTGAACAAATCCAAATTGTCACCGCACGCGATCTAGAGGAATCCTCTCATACTCACCTGGCCTGTGCCCCGCGATCCACCTCAATCACTCTACACCCCTCAAATCCTCAGCTATGTTCTCTCTCACCATATAGTTTCCGTAAGGCCTCCAACGAATATCCAAAATCGTCATCATCTCCCACATATACCTATAATACTCGATGTCATCTATCACGGCTTGGGATCTCGCCTCTTGTTCTGTTTGGACCCATCGTCTGAATCCTAACCTCTGCACTCCTGTCTCTCTTTCCTGGATTGGTCAGCCTATTGGTCGCACACACACAATGTGCTCATAGGCCCAACAATGTAATAAGTATGCACAATCTAGTGTCGTCCTGTGATTTCACCTGTAGGCCCATAAACCCCTGTATAGCTCCGCCAGATATGCGGATGCCCATGCGAAAGTCACGCTCCTTTCTATCATTTCCCAAATAATACACATCAATGCTTTTGGAAATATTCCCCCATCCACCCTTGGTAATGCATAATACCCCACCGCTATCATTAATACCACTTCCAACCTTGTTACCTCAAGCTGTGCTGCATACATTATACCATAAGTGAATGTCAAACCTCGCTGTGTCAAATATCGTGCAGCTAGACCAAATACTGCTATTATCGCTCCCCACGCCACGCTAGGCCCCGTCTAATACACTGGTCTTCCTGTAATTGGGAGCCTCAAAATTCTAAACACATCTTCCAACGTCACTGTCATCTCCCCTGTTGGCAGATAGAAGGTATTCTTTTCCAGATTCCACCTCTCAATCAATGCCTGCAACATAGCATGATTGTGTGTGATTCGTGAATAATAGCAGATTCCACTTAACCCCACACGGTTTATCAATGCCCATTCAGCTGGTGCTACATCCGCTCAGACTCGTGACAACAAAGCTGGCACACTATCATTCATCCTCAACCCTGCCTCTGCCTGCATACATCAAATCAACAAACAAACCATTCAATAAATTAAATCCCCAAGTGTTTTTTCTCACATTTTGGAATTTCATATAGTAACTGATATTGGTTATAGATAACCGATACCAGTTGCCTAACCGATACCAGTTATCTCTAAATGATACCGGTCACTGTCAATCCTATACAGCCTGCTTAAAAACATCCCCTGTGATAATTATTTTGCTCGTTTACTCCTCTCTGCACCTACAAACATACACAAAACCCCTGCTTACCTACCCCATAACACTCACCCCATCCCAAACCCTTACCTATCACCTTTTCTTTCTCATCTCTATCCACTTACCTTCTCTCATCCTATTCATAAAACATGCAAGAATTAAATTACAACCAAACAGTTTACCTCTTGGGATGCAGCAGCTTGAGGTGGAACCTGTCTTCCCTCTCGTCTCTGCCCGCTAGATGCTTCTCCTTATTCAGCCATGTTCACCACCCTCTTCAATATAACTTGCCTTTATGCCTTCTTAATCTCAGCGCACAATCACTTTACCTATCTCTTTCTTCCTTATCACTCAATTCTCCCATGTAATTACCTGTATCAGTCATCAAACATCGTCGCATTCTCGTATTTAACTTATTGCATGCCTCTAAAAATAAGAACTCAAGTTGTCTCCTAAGCTTTTCTATTTTTATAAAAGCTTGTTTTAGCATAACCGATATCGGTTACCTAACCGGTATCGGTCGTATATCTATCGGCATCGGTTGGCTAACCGATATCGGTCATATGTCTCCCTTTGCTTAAACCTAGGCCTTTTCTTTGTTTTTTTGCAAATTTTTGGTGGCACCCACCTCTTTTTCCTGTATAATGACATCATTATCAATATTTGTCATCAAAATCCCATCAACACATATACATATCATCACAATTTCATCAACATCATCTATCTACATTAAATTTCAAAAACCATCGACAAAATACATGCGACATTATACATCAAACCCATCATTATACACACCATGTGGATCAAACTCATCATCTATATACATTAAATTTCAAAAACCATCAACAAAACACATAAGACATTTTTTTACACACCATGTGGATCAAAATCATCATGTATATATATCAGTGTCAAAATATACAACTTACCCTACATGGGGGCCTCTGTGATCTAAAAATAATACAAAGCTAGCACATAGGCCACTATCCCTGTCAAAATCTCGACTCGACTTGCAGGCCGGTATCAACTATACAACATGTACTCGGCTCACAGGCCGGTATATACAACAAAAATGAATAAATAAATAAATCATATGTGGGCACGCAGGCCTCTATATACATATCTGGTTCGCAGACCAGTGTCTATATCCAATATCAAAAACCCATCTCCGCTCCAGGGATGTCTCAGCTCTCTCCACCACCCTCGGCCCGTCTCCCTACTGGTACCTGTGTTGGCTCTCACCTCCTCCCTATAACAGACCCACTGGCTGTGGCTACACCCCCCTGGGATCTCTGGCTCCGGGATGTCTTTGCTCTGTGTGCCGCGTATGGCTGATAGTCAGCCCCGGTACCATCGAGCACGTCCTGATAATACTGGGCCTTTGCTCTCGCCTCTATATAGCGGGCCCGTGCCACCATGGCTACTGGGGCTGGTCCCTCGACTCCTACTAGCAGTGGCCCCTGCCTTGCCGATACACCCTGTGCCTGTGGGGGTGCTTGTACCTGCATTTGTACCTATGCATGTGCCTGCGGCGGTGCCTATGCCTGTGGCAGTGCCTGCGGCTGTGCATGAGCATGTGCCTGGGCTAACTGCCCCTGTAGCACCCCAATCTGTGCCTGTGCAGTAGTAAGCTGCCCCTGTAATAACTGCACCTATCCTAAGAGCCAGTCCCTCTCTACTATAACAACCACCAAATCTGGCTGTGCAAGCTGTGCTCTCCTGGCTGCTTTCTCCCCTACCCACCAAACCAAAAAGGCCCCTGTCACTTCGGCATCATCCACTGTATCGTCAGCCGGTCTCTCTGCTACCCAATCTGGGTCAATAGGCTGCGGTGTAGGTAGTGGGGCCTCTACATCATCCCTCCAATACTGTGGGAAGGGAGGTGGCTCATCCTGTCGCAAGCCCAACTGTCGTCGTACCCTCTCTAGGGGTATTTGCTCATACTCCTCGGGCCTCCATCCAGCTGTCCAGAAACTATACTGGATCTAGCGCATCTGTGCTCGGGCTCCTCCTCGGGGCTGATGGCCTCTGTAGGGCCTCCATATAATGTCCAGTGCGGTCAAGCCCTCTAACATACGACGGTAGTAGGCCACATACCATCCTGTGAGCACTGCTCGTGGCTAGCCCACGACCCCCAACCACCTCTGAAATCCATATCTATATACTATTTGTGGCCCTGGCTACTGGGGCAGCCCTACTGGTCATATACAGATGATGTGCTTGTACGCCCAGTAGTGTAACAAAAATGTCGAGAAAATACCGAATCACCTCATACGGTGATAACCCCATAGCTCTCTGTATAGCTGCACTAGATACACTGGTGCCCAGGCATAGCATGTATGATCCTCTACCATCTTGTGTAAAACTCCCATCAAAGCCCATGGGAAGTGGCCTCCCTCTGAGTCCGGAGGGCAAAGCAGGTGATACCTATCATCATCAACATGGCAAGCCATGTCTCCTGTCGGTGTGTGCGATACATGTCGCCATAGGCAATCCTCGCGCTGTGATAGGTCAACAATGGAACTACATCCCTGAATACATGCAGGATGCTATACATCACTATCTCCGCATCCACTTGGAACACTGCCTCACCTATGATCGGCAGTCTCAGGATGCGATACACATCCTCTAAGGTAATCGTCATCTCTCCAGTAGGGAGATGGAAGACATTAGTTGCCGGATCCCATCTCTCGATGAGGGCAACCATCAGGCTGTGGTTCCTATCCATAGCCCTATACCACTGGACTCCACCAAGTCCAACCTCTCGCATGATGCCCCACTGTGCTGTAGACACATGTGGCCGCATCCACCTCAATAGCAGGGGCATCTGATCCCACATCGTGAGCTGCTGGCGTGCCTACAAAAACAACCTACTTCATCAGGCCTACCCTTTACAATCACACCTACCTTAACTTTCTATACCCACTTACCCACCCAACCACAACCCGACTCTACAACACACATCTACACCCACCTATCTTACCCTATACATCTACGATATCCCCTTTATTTATCTCACACCCTACCAACCACCCCGATCTACTCTAGCCATTTACCTATACCCCCGCCAATTTAACACCTCCTACTTCATACACAACACATAACCTATCCTACCCGAACTAGCCCCCCACAACCCCATTTCCCCCCCACCCCAATCACCTTTTCCTATCAACTCTACCCCCTCCCCCTTCACCCCCAACCAAAAAAAAAACAGCAAGACCAAATTCTAACAACAAACAAAAACCACAACTCTACCCATGCTGACTGGTACCAGTCACCATTGACCACCATCGGTCCCCCAAGTAAATGATATGTGCCGACACCGGTCGACCTATGACCGACGCTGGTCTATCCACAAACAATATAAACACTATATTATGTGACCGATGCCGATCACCTAGTGACTGACATCGGTCACTGTCTGATTGTGGGGCCGAACCCAAAACGGGCCGCAAAACACATTTTGACCTAGTTCTACCTATTTACCCACAAGAAAACCCTAAAAACCTACCCACCCTTCTGTTTTGACCTAGCTAGCCTACCTACCCACTCCATTTTACAAATTACCTCCATTCATTCATTATTTTATTAAATTTTAGATTCCTACCCAAAACCCAAATCTAGGTTAAAATCATTAAATTCACATAGGTAGGAGTTCAGAGCCTACCGGTACGACTACAAGTCGTGGTGGTGGGATAGGTGGTGGTGGTCCAGCTGGTCCAGCACCTCCTGCTCCTCCTGGCTGTGCCATGGCTCCAAATCTCCTCAGCTGGGTCCTTAACCAATCAAACTCTGCCTCCTGCTCGCTGGGGTCTACCAATCACTCACTCCTCCACTTAACTAGTGCCAACTCAACCCACAAACTCAACAAACTCACTTCACACCTCAGACAGCTAAAATTGGGCGCTCAAATTCACAAAGTGACAATGACATGCCGTATTTTTATTTTTATAGGTTTTGACCTATAACCGATGCCAGTTATTTCGCACCCTAGAATACCGGTATCGATCTTCTAACCGATATCAGTCACACATAACTGATATCAGTTACCAACTTCCTTCCCTTAACTCCCACCCTTATCCACCAATCTCCATTTTTTCCTGCATCACCTACCCCTGGCTTTGCTGACTAGCCTTATTTTGACTTCAATCGGCCCGACCCATGGCCGCAACCAACCATTTGGCCTGACCTAAGGCCAAAACCAACCATTTTTCCCGACCCAAGGCCACAACCAACCATTTGGCCTGACCCAAGGCCGCAACCAACCATTAGACCCGACCCAAGGCCGTAACCAACCATTTGGCCCGACCTAAGGCCGTACCCACCCAATCAGGCCTGACCCAAGGCCGCAACCACCCAATCCGGCCCGACCCAAGGCCACACCAATTAAGTACCTCACCCAAAACTCGCAAATTACAATTTTATCCATCCATCATGTAAATTTGTGTTCAATCAGGCTCACCTGTTCGTGTTTTAGCATGATTAGGATACTTGACTTGATCAGTCGACCAACTTTGCCTAGACCGAGACCGTGACGTTTATCTCAACCAAACCAACCATTTGGTACTACCGAACATGCCTAAACGTTCCTGTACCTTACCCGTTATATCCCCTGGAGCTACTTCCTATGCCTTGGATACCAGGATTATATCAACCTTGTTTGGATAAACTATCGACCTTTGCCTATGTATTGCTTGTTTGCTCTTCAAATCGTGTACCCTGGTTGCACTACTACATTTCAACGTGCGTCTACTTCCTTGAACTTACCCCACCATCTTACCATCATCTCAACACCATTCACCCTTTATCAACCCTATCCTTGATTTCACGTCGCCTCCATCTGTGATATATTTGAGGGGGATTACCTATACCCTTAACTGGGGCAACCACTTCTTATTAATTGTCAGTGCAGCTTTACAAGACAAGCTACACGACAACAAGGGGCTAATGTAGACACCAAATTTGTGTCTTACGACACCCTGTGCCCCGCATCTCATTTCACAACCTAACCTCACCACCTAAACCTTGCACAATTATTTATTAATTACCTTATAATTAATAAATCCACATCTCCAAACCTGCCACCTCATTTCACCACCTCATCATGACCTATCCCTAACCCTAAACTAACCTAATTAAGACCTATAACTTGGTCTACATCCACACCCATGACTAATTACTCCTCACCCACACCAAAACCAACCTAATAATGACTTGACCAAGCCCACAACTAATCCCTCGGGAGAAAAGGAGGGAAAGTTGGCTATTTTACTAAAAATAGCCCACTTTGACTTAACCGACATCGGTTCCTACTCGACTGCTGTCGGTTACGTAACCACCATCGGTTCCCTGTAAATGGCCTCCCCCAACCAAAAAAAAGGCATCTGGAACTCATTTTGATAAGGATCCAGAAATTCATTTGCAAGACAGAGACAAGTGAAGAAAAGAGAAGAGGTTGCAAAGAAGGGCATCGAGCCAAAGACTGCAACTGAGCCACTGGATCACTATCACCCCCATTCAAGCATTGGAAAAGACTGAGGATAGCTTCATCAGCTCGTTTTCCAATACCAGATCATCCCAACTGAGCCTTACTATCACTACCACATTCCTTAGACCTGAATCTTCATCAAGAACGAGTAAGTAGTGTCTTGTATGTTTCTAAGCACCATTTCCTGAGTCTTTTGATTGATAGTAATTATAAGCTCACTCCTAGATCTACCACCTGCCAGCACCCTGCCCTTAACCTCCATCCATACATCCTTGTATTGCCCATAAGATAGTTTTATCACTCTCTGAGTCTTCCCCGTCATCTCATTATTCCCCTAAGCCATCCACCAGTCTAAAGAAAAAACCCCACAATCACCCTGCAACCAACCTCTATCCAGAAGTGCCTAGATTACTGACCCTACAAGTGTCGGTTATCCCCTACCGGCAGCGGTTCTCTAACCGCGGTCGGTTATCTAGTGACTGGCATCGGTCACTGTGACTTATACCCAAAACCTTCCTCTCACCTATTTGTCTCCTAACAACCTCAAATCCAGTCTGGTTTATCCCTGTAACTCAAGTTGAACGTATCAACAACCAGTGACCAAACAAACAACGTGACGTTTTATTATTGGTAGTTTAGTCTCTATTGCTTTGTAACGAGGTACCTAAATCATGATTTCACAATAGCTTCTTTATTATCATTTGTGTTAATTCGTATTAAAAAGGGGAAATGACCACCTTCGAAAGGAAGTCTAATATTTCCTGGGCCCAAGGCAGTTCCCTCATTTATTGTCTAGCTAAAATCTGGTGGTCTTGTATTCTTACTTGCAAGTAGTCCTTCCTAGACAAAAAGGAGTTCTTCGCAATCGATTTGATCTCTCTCTACGGTACGCGCACACCCTCTCAACAATCAACAAGTATTCCTCCTATCCCTAACCCTTATCTGTTTCTCAAGAGAATGAAAGGATAGAAGCAACTCTATTCTAGTAACGGAAACATTCTGTGCGAAACACCCTTGTGCCAAAATTTTAATGTTTTATCATTCCCAGGAACCCCAAGTCAAATCCATTAGTCTGGTCACCCCCTATTTGATGTAAAATTTATCCCCTAGGTGATTTAGGAAATTCTATTCATCCCCCCTAGGTGATTTTAGGGAGTTCTAAAAAGATGTTATCTACTCGCAGTATTAAAAAGGGCTATCACTGGCGCTCCCGGGACTGGATCAACCCCTTAGAGCAAAGAGAAAGGGTAAAATTAAACATGGAGGTGAATTTAAGACCTTAAAACATCATGGAAATTATTTTGGAAGGTTTTGGTAAGTTTTGAGAAACTTGGAGCAGTTTGAGAAAAAATTAGGGTTCACAAGCCTAGGCAGTACACAGACCTAAAATAGTTGTCGGGCTTCAGAAGAAGATTTCGATAGCTCTGGATGGAATAATAAGTTAAAAAACATTTCTGGATATATTATTTCAAGGCCCACATAATGGTGAAATAATATTTTTCACAACACTTTGTCACATACGATATGCAGGCAGTTTTTATCAGGCACAAGTGGAGTCTCAAATCACAAATCCACTTTTTAAGGGATCATATGGATGAATCAAGACATTATACCCACATAATTATATTCACATTGCCATTTAAAATTGGGATCATATAACATTTTACCAATAAATTCCACCGGGAGCTCAAGTTATCATCGTTCCAAGTTACCCTCTCAAAGGTAGTTCAAGACTTAGTCATTTTTCGGGAGGACACGTCTCAGCACCAGGAGCCTAAAGGGATTTCATGTCCCCCATGTCCCTGAGGTCAGGTATACCAAGCATGAAAAAATTCACCCATCCCCCATGTGACCTCTTGGACCCTCATGTGACCTCCGGACTTGACAGTTAAGCTCCCGAGTGCATTTTTTGAGCATCCACTCCCTGTCGTCGAATCAAACACAACATGTCAGCTCCAGGACCACCGTAGAAACTGATGTACCTTATGTCCCTAGGGTGGGGGAAATAAAACTAGTAAAAATGTGCCCAAGCCCTATGGGGAGTCTTCTGGACACCCACGTGACCAACTTTCAGCCCCTAAGTGCATTTTTGGAGTATTCATTCCCTGTCATCAGATCAAGCACCACGTGTCACCTCTAGGACTATTGTGGAAATTGATTTACCTTATGTCCCTAAGGTGAGGGACATTATACCTTGAAAAATGTGCCCAGCCCCTATGCTGAGTGTTTTAGATACCCAAGTGACCAACTTTTAGCTCCCAGTGCTTTAAAGCAGCTTTTTCCTCCTTCATTCCCTATCATTGGATCAAGTGCCACATGTCATCCTCTTGATCAATGTGGAATTTGATGTCCCTCACATCATTAAGATTAGGGACATTAACTATGGAAAAATTCACCCAAGCCCTACCTGTGCATCAATTTTTGAATTTTTCCAACTATCGTTTTTCCCTCTTCTAACTTCTAACATTTATATACACACTTCATCCCTGCATACTTCCTCTACAACATTCTACCATCACTCCAACATTGAAAATGCCCAGACCTACTCAACCCAAACATTGAAACACATTTCCCACAGCGATGTGTAGGTCTTAGAAGGATTTTTCATCAAAACAAGAAGGTGAAACGAAGAACAAAAGGAAGAAAACAGTGAAAATCTCTAAAGCCTAAAAGTGGAGATCTGAAGAAATGTTGCAAGCCGGCACATGAAATAACAAACCATTTATTTTTGTTCATTCCTCTATCTAAGACCATCAAAAGGACACCTCTAAACTCCCGCTCGTTTGATGGATCATCCTGTTACACCTTATTCTAGAGTGTTTCTTCAAATGTTGATGAAACAAATAAGGGTAATGGGTTAGGAGGAATACCTATTAAAATGTTGGTGGCAGGTTGTTACGCGCATATGAATTTTGAATCCATAGCTGATCATGAGAGCTTCCTTTTTGCTTAGAGGAACTACCTGAAATGGAAAACAATACCACCAAATAAAATTTAAACAATATATGCAGTGGACTGCCTAGCGTGTGCTAGATCCGGGAAGCGTGATACTTCCTAGACGGCTGTCAATCCACTATTTAAAACAACTTAACGCTGATAATAAAGGAAATCCTACTGTAGTTAAAATGATTGAGGTATCTCATTCATCTATAATAAGAAAATTCGTTCACAACAGGCTAAGCTATGATTGAATATGAAGGTCAAGGTCATTGTCAAAGTGTTGGTATTGGTCAGGGTAAGGTTCTGGGTGGTTTTGGGTATTTGGTGGAGGTTTAGAAACTCTACTCTTGATTCCTAGTAAAAGACACAGAGACCGATGTCACTGTGATTGATGTCAATTTAGGTTAACATGCCATGATTGTGGGTAACCGGTGTCGGTATGGTCGGGGTACAGGAAACTCAATAAAAACTTGGTTGGGTGATAGATATGAGGCTAGATGAAAAGGAAGGGCAAAGTAAAGGTGTATGTGGATCCTGGATATGCACATGAATGATTAATATCTAGGTGTGGGTAGTACAAGGGTATGGATAAAAAGATGGTCAAGTTTGCATGGAGGTAGATGATGGGGGAATGGAAATGAGAGCAAGAGCTAATAACATATGTAAAAGGATCTACCAAATGATGAATAGATGAGTGATGGTTAACAAAACTTACTATTTGTACGAGTTTGATGCCTGGATGGTGATGGTGGGTGATCAAATGGAATGAAATCGGTGTGGTGATAGCACTTCCTTAGATTCTCTTGTGAAGGAAAATGGCTATGTGATTTCTTCCGGTGTTGGCTATGGATGTTCTGATGTGTATACTAATGCTAGTTCTTCTTGCATGCAACTCTGGTTTCGTCACTTGTTCTCAAAAGATGTGATTATCTCTTAGAAATGTGCCAACCTTGAAATAAGGTTGTAACACCCTTAACTATTGTTATTTTCCTCCTTTGTATTCAAGTGTTGTTATGTGATTTTACTTATGAGGATATGTCCTTTTCATTATGTGAAATCATGCTTGATATGGTTATGTATTTTCTGCTCTTGAGATCTTTGATTGAACTGGAAAATGCCTATATTCATTTTCTTTCATTTCTCGTGGATGAGTGCAATCTAATTTCAAGAGGATTGTAAGCTTATCTATCTCTATGACTCATCCTTGGATCAATTACAGTGATCCAAGGAATTTCTTAAATATATTGAGGATGAATAACCATGAATTGGCATTCTATGAATTATTAGTTCTGGACTGAACTTAGAATATATATGTTCTTTAATTCTCCTTCATATGAAAATATTTCCGTTTTGTGGAAATTTTTGTTGGATTCGAGAAATTGACCCTGACAGGTCATTACAGTCACAATTTGGTTTTCAGCCATTTATGGCATCCGAGAGAACCTGAACCTTAAGCTAGGTAAGATATGTGAGTTTTCCTATCTAATATTTTATACTTAATGTGAATTCAGAATCCATCCTGAAACATCTTAGTATGAGTGATTTGTCGAAATGTGATTTCAATCTAACCTAAGCTTGATTTGAAAAAAATATGGAAAGGGATTACCAGACATTAATCTAAACTAGAACCTATTACTAAAAGGTTATGATCAGTCTAACCTAGTTCCTAAACTATGTATTTTTGGATATTACCTAAGGGTTTATCTAACCTATTGCTAAGGTAAGTGACTAGTGTTATATCCTAAGGTGTTAAATTTAAATTACCTAAGATCTAACCTAAGTCATTAACATGTCCTAAACTAATTGCTATGAATGGGAACCTAAGGGTCACAAGTGTTGGGCAGTAGTTTCTATGGCATTTAAGATGGTGAAAAGGTTGTAAGGACATTGGGTACTGCCAACTTTGGCGGAGGTTAATTTGGCTAGCAGAGGCCTAGGTGGCAGTACCTCTAGAAATGGAAACACTTGTTTATTTTGATTTAGAACTTGTCAGATTTGGCGGGTGGTGGCAAGGAAGATTGGGTGGGAGATATGGAATTAATACAATTAATGTGCATGGTTTCGTGAGCCCAGATCACTTTGATAGGCATGCAAGTGGATTTTTGTTTGGTTGTTTCATTTTTCATGCACTCCATTTTTCTCTCTGCATGCACACTGATCTTTCGAACTAGCAGTTTATACTTCATTGCATGGCTATTTTGAAGGTTTCAAATCTATTTCTGTTTCGTGGAGAATATATGAGGCATGGTGGAAGTAGTATTTTGTTGTTTGACCTTTTGTGGAGAAGAAGAGAAAGAAAGGGCTCAGCCAAAGGTCTTCTTCGATTTTACAGCGGCATTATTAGATATGATAGGCCCTAACTGATAAAATCTTTACTTTCCTCTAAGTGTTTTATTAAAAGAACTCATTTCTTATGAGCCCTGTGTATTTATGCTTGTTTGGTAAAAACAAATGATTTTATGGGTTTTGTTTAAAGTTGTGTTTCTGGGTTGAATCGGGAGTTTGCTTGATTTTTTTGGAACTTGTTTGCATTACTTTTATTTCCTAGTGGATTTGTGAACATATGAGCAATATTGGTAACTTTATAGGGCTCCCAGTGGTTGAAATTGTTTATTGATTTCGACTTCTTTAGAGGTCTTTATTGTTGCAATAGATCCACATGTATTCGTTAAGTTTGGAGTTGCGAATTTTTGTGAGTTTTAACCTCTGGAAACACTTAAACTGGGTTGAATCTCATTAGTTAAAAACTTGTTTCGGTGGATAGAACAATGTTTTTTTTATGTTTATTTGCTTATGATATTCACATTTTATCTCGTGGTTAATTGTTCTATGAATAACTTTGTGGATGGTTTGTTTGGTATCACCCTGTGAAACTTTGACTGTTATAAAGTTGTGTATTTTGGAAACATTGTATATGGCTTAGTCTGCACTTCTCTTGTGAAAGGGGATTGACTGTTTTTAAGTTCGCGGGCACCATGGATAAGTCAGTATATGGTTAGTTGCTTTATTCTTGCGTGCAACCTTGAATGTTAGTAACATTGGCATGCACGTGAGGAATAGTGTATGGATGAGTTTGTGTTCTACCTGTGAAATCTTGTTTGTTTTTGGAAAATTATTAAAAGAAAATTGTGTCTATTATTTTGGGCAAACAAGACTGTAACTTGTAGTCTTTTTGGCATGGCTTGTGAAATCTAGTTCTTATGACCATGTTAATGGTGGTGGAAACTCTTTTCGAACCTAACTTAAAATTCGACAAGTTTAAACGATGTCCAGTTTAATACATTTTTTTTGAAGTTAGAAATAGGGTTGAAATGTTTTGGATGCAAATGGAAGACCTATTTTTATTCTGGACTGTTAATGTGTAATTCATTACAATGGTTTAAATATTATGGATTTTGGGTATTTTTGAAATCATGATTCGAATACGGTAAATCGATACTGTATATTCAATTTGGATTTAGTTTTTCATAGTAAAATAGCAACCAAATGATGTATCAGTTCAACTAATTTAGTCTCTGATTACTTTGTAATTAAGGGAAATGTGAAGTTACCCTAACTTGATTTTTAAACTCAAATGGTTCGAGTATTTGAGGAAATGTAGCCTATTTCATTTGGATCAGGATTATATTTTGAGTATTGAAAGGTTCGTAATGATTTATGTTAAATATTGATCTTGACTTTTATTGGATGCATAGTTTGTAGATCCTGTAGGGATGTAATGGTAAACCAATGAGATGGCTCTACCTTGTCCAAACTATTGGGTGAACTTAAGTGCTAGAACTACTTAGCTTCTCATTCCTTGTTGGTCTAATGAATGTTTATTATGTCTTGGAAGCTTGATTTTGTTTAAACTTGATTGCAATAGTGTTTTGATCGTCATAGTTTCTCTCAGAGATAAAAGGGAAAGAATTAAAAGGGTTTAAAAAGGAAGTTTGTTATTTTAATACTCTTTTCCTTGAATGATTATTGTGCTCATTCCTTAGAACTTTGTAATGAACTCAAAACTGTATGGTTATGAGAAGGCAGAACAGTCTTAATAATTGAAAGAAATAATTGGGATGGGGGATCCTAATCTGGTAAGACTCCTTTCATCGTATAGCTGGGATAAGGTATTTTTTTTTAAACCTCCTGATTGTTATTCTTATTGTAAAAAGGAAATCAGTGTTTATTTGTCTTGTATAATTTTCATTGATTGAAAATTAAGAAGACTAAGGTAGAAGATAGGTGGCAGAAGAAATTGAAGGTGGCAATTAATCCATCACTTTTGTTTCAATTTATTTTGTATGATCCTGTTTTGGATGAATACCTTACATGGTTTAATTTTTAAATAGAAGATATTTTAAGAATCTGTTTAAATCATGATATAAATTGTTTCAACTTTTTGGATGGATATGTACTTGGTAAATGGAATGTTTCTTCCTTCCTTACATAAAAGTGAGATGAATCATCTGAAAAATATTATGTTGAAATTACTTCTGTAACTTAGGTTATGATATGAGTTGTATTATAATTGTTAGAAAGAAAAATCAGTGTTATATTATGTTATTGATCGTGAATGTAATTGTTGGAATCAATTATACTTTAAAATTTTAGGGAAAGTAATATAGAATATATCCTGTCGACTTTGTTTAAACAGTGTACTATGACTCTTCTTATATTGATAGTACTTAAAGCTTAGAGAGTATGAAGTAATTGTTGTCATTATAATAGGGTTGTTTTATTGAAACAATTAGTGGAATGCACTTGTTTTAAGGATTAGTGCTTATCATGTTCAGTTCATTGAACTAATCCGTGCTAGTAATTTTTGCAGATGGACTTCGTAAGTGGTAAAAGAAGGCAAAAACTTAAATGATGCATTGAATGCTCTAAGTTGATTCTAGTAAAGAATTCTTATTTGATTTCTGAATTGTATTGTAAAAAGAAAAGTTTGTTTCTTTTGAATAAAGGCTGATGTCTTAAAGCATGCATAAAAAGCACAAGTTGTAATTGTAAAAGTTTGGAAATGAATTGAAGAGTGAGAATTTACTTATATAGATTGTGTAAATTATCTTGTTGAGGATAATCTTCTTGTTATCTATATGATTGGATGTGTATTCTTAAAGAGTGATTTAAAAAGGGAACTTAGATAAATTCAATAAGAAAATTGAAATTAAATAGGTGGATGAATACAACATTCTTATCTAAGTTTTTCATTATATCTTGTGATGTGAAATTAAACTATAATAAAGATTATTGTAACTTTAAATGACATGATAGGGTGTGGCAAGCCCTAAAAATGTAACTATGAAGAGGAAGACCCTCCTCTCTAGTAAGGTTGATCTGGAATGGAATGGTTCCCGTATCGAAGTATTCTGGAAGGTCTTGGTCGTAGGACCCATGTATTAATCTGTTCCTATATTCTGTAGCCTAATGGCATTATAGTAGTGACCGGTTCAGAATGCAGTGTCGTCTTTTTCTAGTATATGAAATGTTAGACCTAACTGGAATATAATTTTAGTACCTAAACTAACAACTAACCTAGGGTTCGATTAGTGTTATCGAACCTAGACCTATGCTAAGAGCTAATGTTCTATTTAGTTATCTATGTGCTAAGTGGTTAAAAACGAGGTTAATCCTAATCCTAACCGAAGTTACTAGCCTACTATTGCACAAAATAAGGGGACCGATGGAAGGGTGCGAACCATTGGCGGAAATTTTCTATGTTATATAGTGCGTTGGATAAGTAATGAAAGACATGTAAATTATGAGGTTTTTTAAGGCTATTTTGATCTAACGTGGCAGGTCACCAATTGGAATGGTCTTGGAATTTATTTTCTATCACTCACTCCTGGCGGTCAGTGGCAGTTGAGTTTGAGCTGGCAACTGTGAATTCAATGCATCAATGCACTCCGGGCTTCGAGCTCAATTTCTTGGGGAGCCGGCAAACTGTAAAGTTTATTTGTTGTTGGTTTTTTGCATGCGCTCCATTTTCCTTCTTCTGTTCACGGAGCTTCTCAGCCAGCTTCTTGTGTTGCAATGGCAAGTATGACGTACTATCCTCTTTCCTCGGCAAGGGAAAATAGTAAGTCATGAAAATAGTAGAATTTCTGTGGGTGGAAGATCTAGCGGAAAAGAAGGAGAAGGTTGAGCTCTTTCAGTGGTCTGCTTTTTCAAAATTTTAAGCAAATATCCGGGCATGTTAGGCCCTAACCTTTAAAAAATCTGCTGTCTTTCAAGGTGATTTCATTAGAACAACTCGTGTTCGATGAATTTTTGGAATTGGGTTGGTTTTCTTGAAGCTTGGTTTGATTTGTTTGTGGCACTGTATCTTCATACTGTTCGGTTTTTCAATTTAAAAAACCCTTGATGGATTTTTATTGTAATCTCGAACTGTGGCTATATTCCTTGCGTTTTGCATTCCGACTTTAAGTTTGCAAAATATATGAAATAATGTATGCTGGACCTACTCGGTGAGAACCATGAATTGTCTCACGTGATGTGTAGCAACAGGCTACTGTGTATGCTTGGTGTGATACTTGTCATCGATTCTGTTGTTTATATCCGTTTTGAGGGAAAATACAGATTGGACAGTTGTTTGATTGTTCGGTTTTATTGAACTTTTTGTTACATCGGTCGTGGTTACGAGTAGTGTGGTTTATTGATTCTTGTTGGGTTTCATTTTTTTCTTTTAACGTTCTTTGTTAATACATAACTTGCTATGTTATGTAATCTCATCGCGACCCTGTGAGGTTGTTCCTTCCGTTGGTGGTTATGGGTTTCAACCAGTTGACAGTATGCAAGTATGTATTATTTTAATTTTGGTTGAATCCGAAACGACTCTGTAGAGTCCTTTGAATGATTCTATATTTTGGGACCACTGTTGAAACTATATATATTGCATCCTTGGTAAATTTTTTTGGCCTTAGCTTAAAGGAGTAACCGGTAATGTAAACTTCTTTAGTTTGTAACAATACCTTCGTTTTTACAAGGAATTGTGGTTTCATACTCAGTTTGGGTAATTATTATTTTCCGCACTATGTAAGCTTAAGCGAATATTTGATATACGGTTCAGTCGGATTCCTTGTTTTTGAATCAGTATTTAGATTTGCCTACCTGATTGTTGAATATCCGACCATATGTGGCAATGATTGTAATCTTTTAACTTGTATTTATCTTGTATTTCGTTTCTGTAGAACTTATTCGTGAATACTGTATACGATTATTTTAATCTTTGATAGGTAATCAGTGTCACTTTGACTCTGCTTCTGTATAAGCCTGATTGTGAACGTGTAATTTTGGTTTTGGCTTGTTTGACTTCTTTACAGTTGACATTATGTAATTTGGTCTTTTTATTTAGTGAATCATAATCCTTACTTTTCAAACTCTGAACACGTTTCTAGTGTGAATACGAATATTATGTTCTTTTTTGTTTATCCCCAGTTTGATGAGGCCTGTGCATGTTAAGGGGCATTTTTGTATGATTATTCTACAGAAGTCTTAGGAAACAACTCAATTTCCTTAATGGTCAAGTCATTTTATTGACTGCTATAAATTGAAGCTCCTTGATTTCGACCTTGGGTCCGAAATCCTTGGAGTGTTCTTATGGACTAGAAATGGGACTTTAGTTGATGTATGGGAATTGTAACGTGTTTACGTATTCTGTTGTCAGCTATCCCTGCCTTGAGCTTGAATGAAATTTTTGAGCCATCGACTGCTCCCTCACAGGGGATTGGGGAATAATCTTCTTGTTTTCTGTTTTCATGTGAAGTCATGTGGAGTCTGTTGTGATAGTCATCACTATTGGCGTGATTGCTACTGTACAGAATTTTTGTTATAGTTGATGTGAACAAACAACATATTCTCTTGTGGCTCATCGACTTATTCGTATTCATGTCCGGTGAATGTATTCCATTGGCGGGAATACAGATGGACAGTGGTTGGTTGTTCAGGTTTGGAGTGAACTGGGGTTAGCGCTGTCGTGGTTACTATTAGTGGTGGTTATTGATTCGTGTTGGGTTTGCATGGGTTGCTTTTAAAGTTATTTGTTATAAAGAACTTGCTATTTATGTGTATCGCATTCTGCATTCGCGCGAACCCTTTGAGGTTGGTTTTTCCTTGCGTTCTGGTTATGGGTTGACAAAGGTTGACATGCAATATGTGAGTATTGTAGGTTGTGTACTCAAACGACGCTGTAGAGTCCTTTGATTCTTCGTATATTTTGGGACCACTGGGGAAACTAGTTATATAGAACAATAGTGGCTAATACTCGTGGTAAAGTTGCTTGCCTTAGTCGTAAGGATAACGGTACATGTGACTCTGGTATTTGTCCGACTACCTTACCGGCGGTGTTACAAGGATTGTGGTTCCCCACTCGTTGGGGACGTAGGGGGGCCACGAGGTAAGCTGAAGCCGAATAGTGACATAAGGGGTTCAGTCGGATTCCTTGTTTTGAATCAGTATTTAGATTGCTACTATGTGATATCGACCATGGGTTGGGCTGAGGGGAATCTTTTAACTTGTCTTTTATCTTGCTATTTCGTGTGCCTGTCGAAGCGTCGCGTGAATACTGATATACGGATTTATTTTAATCTTTGCTAAGTAGCAGTGGGCACTGCCGGCGTATCAGACTGATGTTGAACATGTAATGTTTTTGGCTTGGTTTGGACTTCTTTAAAAACAGTTGACTTAGTAATTGGGCTTTTTAGTTGTGAGGCATGATCCCTTACTGCAAACTCGGACCTTTAGATGTGAATCCAGATATTTGTGTCTGCGTTTGGTAGTTTCTCCCCAGTTTGATTGAGCCTGTGCATGTTAAGGGGATTGTGGAGGATGATCCCTACTAGTCTAGTGAACATCAATGTACTTAATGTCAAAGAGGTCTTTATTGACTGCGAGAAAATTGAAGCTCCCTTGATTTCGACCTTGTGTCCCGAAGCCGGGTAGGTTTATTATTGCTAGAAGGGGACGTAGGATTGCTGTATTGGATTGTAACTGTGTTTTCGTATTCTGTTGTCATGACTATCCTGACCGTGGAGCTTGAAGGAATTTTGAGCCATCGACTGCTCCTCGACATGTATGTGGGGAATAATCTTCTTGTTTTCTGTTTCATGTGAAGGGCTGTGGAGTCTGTTTGGTGAAGATAGTCATCACTATTTCTATTGGCGTGATAGCTCTGTAACAGACGTTTTGGTATATGTTGATGTTAACAAACCCCAGTGATTCTTCTTGTGGCTCCATCTGACTTATTCGTAGGCCTGTAAGGTGACTGTATTCCAGTGAAGGGAGATTGTAACCGTCCGCACGTGGAATGAAGGGAAAGATGAATGACTTGCTTTCTGTCTCTCTGTCTGAA